>CM066041.1:177703754-179000101 GCA_033557465.1 Ichthyophis bannanicus | reverse complement strand
AAGGCTGGGAGGGGAAACGCCTGCAAATCTATGTCAGCTTTAGAAGGCAGCGCGTGCACATGTGATGCGCATGTAGAACTGACATATTTCCGCCTCCCCCCAAAATAGATGTGCTTGTCAAAACAGGAACACAGGAGGACTGATAACCACCAGCCGTGAAAGAAGCCGTTTCACAAATAGACACATGGGAAAAATCGATGAAAGCAACCCGGCAATTTACGTGTGCAAATGCTGACATTTCACAACACGCTTGTCTAAATGCTGGCATTTAACACGTGTAGATGAGCCATTTGGCAAACATAGATGTGCAGCTACTCTTAATTACCTACAGAGGCCTCTATTTTGACCTCATTTCAATTTGGAGGGAGAGATACTGGGGGATTAATCCCTGCCCTAATCCCTCCTGTAAAGAGCTGGCCAAAACGAGCCTTGGCTAAATCCCTAGTCGTGTCAGAGCGCAGGTGTAAATCTGGTCTTTCACCATTGTTGTCATACTCATACATTCTCTATATGAAATAGGGAATACACATGTAGATCTTTGTCCCACCCAGATCACACTTCTGACATACTCGTGTGACTTACATGTGATAGAGACATACACACGTAAACTTTATAAAATGGCCATTTCCATGCAGATGTGATTCACACATGGATAATCAGGCACATACCTGCGTAATCCCCATAGTGTATTTCCCGCATGCCCGGGACAAAGAATGCATGAGAGAGACAAAGCAAATATACACGATACTTGTTTTCTAGTGGGTCTCTGTACTCTGTTTCTATGGGCTTTGCTCACCTTCTGTACATTTACTGCCTTGCAAACCATTTTGAACCAGACAACTAGAAGAAATGGTATAAATTGCCATATTAAATTAAATCAAATCTTTGTCTATGCCATAAAAAAAGTCACACCCTTGTTTCCTATTCAAACTGATACTGTCAGGCAACTTGTACAAAGCAAACCAGTTCTCGGGCGTCTCCAGTTCCCATGGGTACCACCCAACATGCAGCAACTCTGTATCGGTAGAGATTAAAGCCATATCAGCTCTACATCTAGCTACTGCATCTGAAGCGCCTCCTGATAGATCTCTTCTGCTTACCTCCAACCACTGGCACGCAATTACGCAACGGAACAACAAAGAGACAGTGACATCCACACAAGACACAAGCACACGGATACCCTTATTATTGTTTCTGTGGTTGTGTGCCTGTTTTTTGGGGTTTTTTTTTACTCCACATGCTGTTATGCAAACCTGGTAATAAGATGTCCACATATTAGCAGTGAGGGGTATCTTTAAATGCAGAAAGCAAAGCTGTTCATAGGCTGCAGCACAGCCTAGCATAATAAGGACCTATTTGACTTTTCATAGACAGCCTCACTCCCATATACACAATTTCCCTGGCAACTTGTGACCACCCGCCAGCCAGGCCTACCAATGGCCCCCACAACTTGCCCTGCTTAGGAAGACAGCTAAGGCGGAAGCCATGCAGCCAACCCAATTCCCACCTCCTGTTAGCAGCCCATTACTAATAAGGGTTGAGCCTATAGGCCTCTGGGGTGCAACTCCTACTGAGCACCAGGGCAATCGCTCCTTTTGATGCTTGCCTAAAGATGACACTGTTAGAAAGTGAAAAGGGAGATCACTCGCATCAAAGCCAGAGTACTCTCAAACCCACTAGACATGAATAAGGGGAGCCACAGCTGTGCACCTGAACTTTTGCATTACATAAGGCTAAAGGAACGGAAGCAAAAATGACTAATAGCTCCCAGAGATCTGTATTACCTGAACACTGAAGAGGAATGAAGCATCTTCAGAAATAGGGTAAAACAAAGCTACAGGCCTCAGGCTGCGGCCATTTCATTTTTTCCCTTGAGGATTAAGTCCCCGTCAGTAAACATGTAACAGCTGTGTTTCAGGACTCTGGGTCGCTGCCATTTTTGCACAGTTTTTCCTCATGAGCCCAATGCAATCTGTCCTGAAGTCCTTCTAGATGTTGTCCTGCCCCTGCTGGCTCGGCCTGACAGTTTTGAGGCCTTATTCTGAGTCTTTACTAGCAGCTGCATACTTACTGATCTTTCCACATTATCCTTGCCAACTCACCCTGCCCAGTCATTACAGTGACAGTTCTCCGGTCAAAGGTCAGGCACTAGGCATCCTTCTAGAACCCTGAAATTGTAGCACCAAATCTGGCCACTGCTGTCACCATTGTGTAATGACTATGAGGCTTCCCTCCCCTTCTCCTCTGCAGCGAGGACTTGCACCCTTCTCAGACTCCCTGGGCCAGCAACATTGTTTTTAACCATTCCATATTGTGCATAACAGACAGAGCAATTATAACACTGTGCTTCAGAATTTCCAGGTTTCTGCAGACAGGAGATGAGGACAGAACTAGTCCCCATCAGGTACCTATATACTGTATTTCTGTGCCACATGCTCCAGGGCCTCATTGATTATCAAAATTCTCAGAGTCCTCAACACTCAGCCATCAATATACCCAGACACAAAAGCAGTACAACAGAGTCCTGGCTGGCAGCACTCAAAATCTTTCGCCACTCAGAAAAAAACATTTAAAAGGGGAAAAGAGCCAGTATCGTCCAGGTGGCATTGCATGCATGCGGGAATGGCCGCATGTGGGGCAGAGGTGTGTGTGCAGAAAGATACAAGTGTGCTGGGTTGAGATGTCAGCTCCTTTTCCTTCAAGCTACTGCCCTCACTCAGATGAAGAAGGTCAAGTGTAATGTAATCATTGACTGCCCTTCTTATCACACAACTAGGCTCTTTGCCTTCTAAACCAGAGGTAAATTATAAACTAGCTGGTACAGGGAACCTCAACACACCCAGTTCTTCTTGCACAAAAGACTTTACATAATGTATGATCCAGGGAGATGAAAAAGATGACTAACACTGCAAGCAAAATAAGAGATCAGAGAATTTCACCTTATAAACAGTGATTAAGGGGTATGTTTACTAAACTGCGTTAGTGCAATTCGCGTTAGGAGCCGCGTTAGTGGAAGGAAAGCCAAAAAAGGACATGGGCGGTACATCGTAACCGATAACGCGCAGTTGCGCGTGTTATTACGCGCGGCGCAGCAACGATCGTTACAGCACGTGCGCTGCTGCGCGCAAGCGTAAGACAGCGCGCAGACACCCAAATACAGAAACAGAGCTGTAGTACAATAGTTACTACACAGACTGATGGTACAAGGGTCATGGGTTCGATTCCCCAGTGTGTGTAATGAATAAGGCTGACTGAGGTGTCCTGTGTAACCCTTTGAAAGCCGACTATAATATTTTAATCCACAGTCTGCAGGCGGGTTACAGTTTGCATATGTCAGGAAAATTGTACCCGTCCTATGAAATAGGTTCCAATAGTGACGTTCTCTCTGACATGGTCATGTATTATATACCAGTTGACAGGAATATTTAGGCGATCCCTATAAGGCGAAGTGTAAGGCACGCCCTATAGGGAGCGCCTAAATATTCCTATCAAATGGCATATAATACATATAATATAGGGCGAAGTGTAAGACGTGCCCTATAGGGCGCCTTCTGAGCTACCCTAAGGTGACGGTACCCTGAGGGTGGTTGTGCTGGCAGCACTAATATACAGTAAAAATAGACAATGCCTAAGACAGCCCTATCAATGAACCCCACTGTGGGTTGTGAACCTATGACCTCTGGCTCCATGGGCAATGAAGTAACCAGTGGGCTAGAGCTGCTAATAAACACATGGCTGGCTACAGTAGGACTGCACGGCACCACACCCACATTCTGCTGTGGTTACCAGGGAGATTACATACCACCACCCAATGCACCCTCTAGGGTTCAGGGTGGGGGACAGGATCTCCCATCCACAGAGCCACGTTCAACCCCCTGCAATGATGGCAGTAGAGGGGACCATCACCCCAGTCCTACTAGGGATCAAACACCCTACAGGGCAGGCAATGCAGAGCAGTACACATCCATAACACAATAGCAGACAGACGGCAGTTCTGGAAATGCTCAGCTGCCCCCCACCATTATCTGACATTCTCCAGCAGCAAGCCTCCAGCCGCTGCACGGTGTTCCAGCAAGACACATACTAGCTGCAGACAGTCCGCCAGCTAGTCCATAGTGCATGGTCTTGGAGGAGATGCATGTACCCAGAACGGGGATATCAGCATACACACCAAGCAGATAAGTCAGTGATTGGGCCCCAAAAGGAAACCCATAAATATCACATAAGAGAAATACTATATAGCACTATGGTGGAACCTAGCCATGCCATGGTCACTGCCCAGTCAGGGTGAGAGTGACCTCCCAGCAGGACATGCTATGGCCACCCTGTCCGTGCAGGTAGTACAGGGCACTACAATGTCCGGCCATTGCCCTATGCCCTGTGCAGATGCGGACAGGCCAGGCCACCCTATCCAGGCTATTCCCACGGTACCTTGCTCCTCATTATGCATATTGGCAGGCCAATACTGGCAACAGTGCTAGCAGTGTGGGCTGTGGAGGGTGTTGGCAGCCACCACATACTGGATAGACAGACACACACTCCCCTCACCTATGCCAGCATTGTGCAACTATAGAGGTGTTGGGCAGCCCAGGCCACCACACCAGTCCTGGGCACAGTGCAGGCATGGCTATGGTACGCAATACTGTAGGCGTCACTCCCCAGGTTGGTAAACACTGTCAGACACAAGACCAGTAGCACACTCCACAGACATCAGAAAGGTTGCTATGATGCAGCTCACTCCGAAAATTGTACTTAACCTAGGAATTGCTATCTGCCAGTACTCATAGCAACCTTTTCATAGCTGTGTACCATATTTCCAGGTTTAGGGTGGCATTACTAAGGTATGCAAGTGCTAGTATTGGGAGATGCACGCAGAGCCCAAAGTCGTGCCTCTCCAGGAGGCTTTGGATAATGGGGCCTGTGGGTGCGGGTGTGTCTGCCCCTGTTGGCTGCTGCTTTACGGCAGAGGTTCCCAACTCCAGTCCTGCGGTGCAAAACACTGTTCGGGTTTTCATGCTGTCCCTCATGAATATGCATGAGATACATCTGCATACCATGGGGGTGGCGCATAGAAATGCAGCACAGGCACCTTTATCAGAGGCAGCATGGAACCGGGATGGTGTTTGGCCCTTCAGGACTGCATTTGGGAGGCTCTGCTCTAGGGTACTGTGCATGTTTATGGTGTCTGTGCTCTGTAGGGTAAAATGTGGGTGTTCTGGGCATGTTTACGTAATTTGCAAGAACGGTCTGTATTAGCACGTTATAGTAGTGGGTAAAATATGAGGACTGGGTTGGCGGAAATCACAGCTGGGACTTGAACCTGTGCCCCTCTGCTTCTGAATACACTGGTTCTGTGCACTGCACCACCATGTTCTCACAGAGATGGTGCATTCCCTGGTGATACCATGACTGTTGGTCAGACAGGGCCTGTCTGTTGCAGTGCCTGCCACCCACCTACACAGGGATAGGCCACGGTCTGCTCTGGGCAGCTGCCACTGCCCCCTCCACCACCAGTATCCCTCAGCCACCATGCTGACATGCCCTTCCGCTGGTGGTGCTGGTGGTGTGCGGTCTCAAGCCATCCAGTGTGCAGGTAGGTGGCTGCTTATGGTGCGTGTTCTGGGGTGGGTGTGCCTGCATAGCTGTCCACGCTTTCCCCCAGCACCGCCTGCCAATGTTCCGTGCCATTGGGGGTACCTGCTGGGTACTATTCCCTGTGACACTGTGGGAAGCACACTCTTGCCCATGTTGGGCCCTCAGCAGTTGCTGTCTGGCTGCTCTACTGTTTCAGCATTCCTATGGGCCAGCTAGGCATCACCCTAGTCCCCACTGTGGCCCAGCTGCACCACAGCATGTGCCGCCTGCAGCCCTCTGTATCCCCTTTTCCAGCATCTGCCCGGTTGCCCGTTCCGACATGCCCGCCCTGATGCTGCGGGACATGTGCCCGCCATAGGAACCCTGTCCGATGGTGGGGAAATCCCTGAGCAGTGCTATTTCACTGTGGGCCCATGCACCTTGTATGGAGACGGAGTATGGACCCTTCCGCGATTTATATCTGTTCAATGGAGCTTACTCGGGGGGGGGGGGGTTGATGTTTCTCATTGATACCACTATTGGCCAGCTTGGTTGTTGTTTTTTTCCAGTTTGTTGGGGTCATTTTCAGTGTTTCTGTGCCCTTTTGTTCTGTGCACATGTATCACATTATCACCTTTTTTTGGTTTCCCTGCCTAGGCTGTACATTGCTGACACTTAAATGGTTTCTCTTCCCTTTAAAGTGCTTTTACCGGTAGGTTTTCATTCGCGTTGGAATTCAGCTCTGAAATTCAGCGCGTTAGTGTAATGGGAGCCTCTCCCCACCCACTCCCCGCCCATTGACCCCTTCTCTCCGCCCTCTCTCCACCTTCTGCGTTGTTTTACCGCGCCGCGGAGCATTACGATCGTTAGCACGTGATAGCGCGCGCTATAGCACGCTAACTATCGTTAACATCGTACAACGCGTGTTATTCACGTTTACCGCAGTTTAGTAAACATACCCCTAAGAGAAGTAATTGAAAACACTGGTTATCTTGTTAGCCCCCTTTCTCGGGTTCTGTTATAGAATACTGAGATGTACAGGGAGCAAGAAGAACTTCAGCAGACAATAGCGAAAGGGCACAGACACACATAAGAGAATTATCCAAGCAAACGGAATTTAAAGGACAAGAGTGTGCAATTTATGACTTCATAATGTCAGCCAGAAATCAGGCCTGGATGCCGTGGGTTCGTTTCTCAGATCTGAAAGCTATCAAATGGGCTAAGAAGACCCGAAATGCACAGAGCAGACGTGCCAGCAGAGGAACACTTTAAGAGACCAATGGCCACCTCTGAATACAGCTCTCAAAATGAAATTACTCGGCCAACCAGCCTCAGGGGTCTCATTTTACATTAACTGCAACCAGAAGAAGGAGCTTGGCGGCAGCTGTATTAGGAAAAACGCACGGAGGGCAATTTTATAAAACTGTGCCATTAATGTGTGTTTTCACGGGCCTATTTTACATCTATGTTATACAGTATTTGCATACTTGACTTTATAAAATTTTAGCGCAAGTGGCACAATAAAGTAAGAGGAGGTCGCTTGCACTGGTGTAAATGACTGCCCTTACGTTTTACAAGCATGTGTCTTCATTGTGATATTCTACAATAATGAGCGTATTTACTTGTGCTGCCCATGATCCAACCCCTGTGCGCACCCGCAGTGAAAGTAAAGCCCAGCAAACAGTGAGCGTACTTTACGCTAGTCGGTATTTTATACGAGGTCAGTGACACGCACAAGTGGCCACTTACCAAGGGGCCCTTTTATTAAAGTCCGCTAATTGGTTAGAGCATGTTTTAGCAAGCGATAACTGGCAGCCTGGAACACTAAAGCACAGGCATGGCAGCTAGCGCCCGCTAAAATGCAGCTATCGTCCATGGCCCAGTAGTGCTAAGAATGAGCAGGTTAGGAGTGGAGTGTGGGCGTGGAGAGCACCGTGCTGCTAGTCCAAAGGCGACTGCCACACACTCAGAGTTGCTGTGGCAATTAATGTGAGTCCACATAATGAGACCTCTATGGGTGTCGTTAGCTGCAGCCACATTGATCACACCACACTGCAGTGTTCATGATTGTGCCCTAGCTGCTAGGAACACAACGCGCATGCCCACAAGGGGTGCATTCATCACATGATAACAGGGCAATTAGCGGCCGTTCTAAATGCACACTTAGTCAAAGGTCCCCTAAAATACCCTCTTATACAATTACTCCCATTGACAGTTAATGCTGAAGATCGTCTTTCATTCCTGGATCCCAAATCTAAGTAAATCACAACAGTGCTGTGCTAGTCCTCAGGCAAGTGACAACTGACACACATAAAGCATGAACCAAGCACACAAGTGGTTCTTCATAAGAACCTTAAGCATACAGCATGGACGACGAAAGAACAGGTTTGCACCAAAGCCTCACTCAAGTGTCACGTTCAGACATGTAAACTGTGAATATGAACTGCTGAACTTTAAGTCTCAGCAGAAGAATTTTAAAATCCAGGAGATGGCACATCATTTACATAAAAAAAGTAAAAGTGAAACAAATTATAGCAAACATGGAGAGACAAGAAAAATCCAAAGAGGAAGCTAGCGACCACGGCAAGCTGCTCTCTGCAGGAATCCTGCCACTGCACAGTAATGTTATAGTCTTTGTTTTATGTTGCCCTTTTTTGTTTTTGTTTTGTTTGGTATCTATTTAGTCTACTTTCCTGTTTATTTGTATCATTATTGGAAACCACTAAAAGACATTGGTCATTGAGTAGGTCTGGGTGGGTGCCCATGTGAGCAACAGTGATCATCACATGGTGTGGTATGAGATAAAAGCCAAGCCAAAGTCTCCTCACAGCAAACTCAAAGTCCTAGACTTCAAAAACGCTGATCAGTAAAATGGCAAAGTGCCTTAAGGAGGAGATGGCAGGGTGGAAGGAGATAAGGGAAGTGGAATTGCAGTGGGCTAAACTAACAGGGGCAATGAAAGGGGCAACAGATATGTAAGTAAGGAAAGTACATAGAAACAACAGGAGAAGGAAACCGATATGCCATGGTGGGATTTGGCCGGTTCGCACCAGTTTGCGTGAACCAACACCTGAAAGTGTTTTGATAGCATCAGGGGATCGCGGCATTGGGAGAAGCCCCCGATGCCATCAAAACATTGTCAGATGGGGGAATCGGGCTGTTGGGCACCAGGGAGTTGCATACCCTTGGTGGAGAGCAGCAGCGCAAGCGTACGGCCACTGCAAAGCGTCCATATGAGGTGCAGCAATCCGGCTGTCATGCACTTGGGAGGGCTGGGACCGAACCAGTTCCTCAGCAGTTCAGACCCCACCACTGCCAAAGAAGTGTCTGCACAAATAAAGGCAACAACACAGCTTTCCCACAGCAGAAGATCGCAAACAGAGGAACACAGAAAAGAATACAGGATAAAGCTAAAAGAGACAAAGAGAAATAAGGATAGCAAAAGCAAAGGCGGAAGAAATGATGGCTAAAGATGTGGAGAGAGAACGTTTTTCAAGAATATTCAGGAGAAGAGGAAAAATAAGACTCAAAAGTGCCAAGGACAGATTCATGGAAAGTGACATTGAAAAAGTGAAAATGCTGAACAAATACTTCTGTTCTGTATTTACTAAAGAAAATCCTGGAGAAGGACCACATATGATTGACAAATATACAAATGGGAATGAAGTAGATAACACACAATTTACGGAAGATGATGTGTTTGAATAGCTTGAAAAACAGAAAGTGGACAAGGCTATGGGACCGGATGGAATACATCCCAGGATACTGAAAGAGCTCAGAGAGGTTCTGGCGGGGCCTTTAAAGAATGTTTTTAACAGATCCTTGGAAACGGGGGTAATAGGGAAGAGGTGACAAACTATAGGCTGGTAAGCCTTACCTTGGTGGCAGAAAAAGTAATGGAGGCACTTCTGAAAGAGAGAATAGTGGACTTTCTAGAAACCAATAGGTTGCATGATCCAAGGCAACATGGTTTTATTAAAGGAGAATCATGCCAAACAAATTTCATTTTTTGACTGGGTGACCAGAGAACTAGATCAATGCCATGTGATGGATGTGATTTACCTACATTTCAGCAAAAACTGTTCCTCATAGGAGGCTTATCAATAAACTGAGCAGCATGGGGATGGGTCCCAAGGTGGTGAACTGGATCAGAAATTGGTTGACTGAGAGACGACAGAAGGTGGTGGTAAACAAAACTCACTCGGAAGAAAGTGGTGTGCCATAGGGATCGGTTCTGGGACTGGTACTGTTCAATGTATTTGTGAGTGATATTGCTGAAGGACTGAAGGGAAAAGTCTGCCTTTTTGCAGATGACACACAAATTTGCAACACAGTGGACTCATCTGGGAGTGGAAAACATGAGGAAAGATCTATAAAAGCTGGAAGAATGGTCTAATGCTTGGCAGTTAAGATCTAATCTGAAGAAGTGCAGAGTCATGCACTTGGGATGCAGAAATCCAAGGAAATTGTATGCAATAGGGGGCAAGAGATTGGTGTGCATGGACCAGTAGAAGGACCTTGGAGTGATTGTTTCTGAGAATCTCAATGTGGAGAAACAATGAGACAAGGCGATGGACAAAGTCAGAAGATTGCTGGGTTGCATACATAGAGGAATAACCAACAGAAAGGAGGAGGTATTAATGTCCCTGTACAAGACATTGGTGAGGCTTCACTTGAAGTATTGGGTTCAGTTTTGGAGACCATATCTCACAAAAGATAAAAAAAGACTTGAAACGGTTCAGAGGAAGGCGACCAAAATGATTAGCAGCTTGTGCCAGAAGACATATAAGAAGAGACTTGAAGACCTAAATATGTACACTCTGGAGGAGAGGAGGGACAGGGGAGATATGATATGGACGTTTAAATACTTAAAGAGTATTAATGAACAAACAAACCTTTTTCAAGGAAGCTGTAAAACTAGAGGGCAAAATATGAAGCTGCAAGGAGGTAAACTTAAAAACAATGTCGGGAAATACTTTTTCACTGAAAGGGTGGTGGATGCTTGGAACGCCCTCCTGATGGAGGTGATGGGGGCACAGTGACGGAATTCAAAATGGCATGGGACAGACACAGAGGATCCCTTTATAGCAACAGGATAAAATCAAAATAAACTTAACTATTTCTTATACCTCAACAAATAGAGAGGGGTGACTTTCATGGAGCTGCGGGTGCACCTATTCTTGCCACCTTACTGGGCAGACTAGATGCATCATACTGGTCTTTATCTGCTGTCCTATACTATGTTACTCTGTTAGGTATATCAGGTAGAAGAAATAAACCACTAGCAACCAATTGTACCACAGTTGTCATTCATCTGTATTTGTATTTTACAGACCATCTGTGGCCCAAAGAGCTTTCTGATTGGTTGAACACTTTCAGCGTATGTTTATAAAATGTAAAAAATTAGTTAGATCTGACGAAATCTGCATGGGTAACGTTCTTGCACAACTGTAACTGACACACAAAATCCCCTAGAATCACTGCCTTCGAGACAGGCAGGGAAGGACTGATTTGCCAATCAGAGATTATGACAAAACAAGTCTGGCAGAGGTGCTGTATGGAACAAACAGTTACTTTTCAGCTGTATTTTTGCTCAGCTGGTGTTGTTGCTTAGAAAATTCTCTAACCCACTAGCAGGCTTGAAAAGACTGTACAAGCATCAGCCATCACAGTTCTGTCATGTTATAACCCTGATAGGTAAAGCTGTCAGACAACATGAGGGCACATCAGAAGCACAAGGCCAGTTTACTTTCTGGTGCATTACCACTGATTCCAGTTGATTTCTGGCTTCACCCTTCACTCCCCCACAGCTAAGGATCCTCTGCACTTATCTATTAGTGTTGGCAAATGCACAGTGATTGCTGTTGTTAAGTGCCTTCGAGTCGGTGTCAGCTCATGGCGACCCTCTGGATAGTTGTCCTAAATTGTGTTCGGTCTTCAGTCAGGCAGCTCATTGTTGACAGTAGCTTCTGTTACTATATCCAGCCATCTCATTGCTGGCCTTCCTCTTTTGCATTGACCTTCAATCTTGTCATTCATGACGTCTTTCTCTAATGATCTCTCTCTTTGCATGATGTGTCCAAAGTATGAGAGTCAAAGTCTTGTCATCTGAGCTTCTAAAGAAAGCTTAGGTCTGGTCTCCTGTAGTACTGACTGGTTTGTTCTTCGGGCAGTCCATGGTATATGCAGTATTCGCTGCCAGCACTATAATTCAAAGGCATCAATTTTCTTCCTGTCTATCTTTTTCACTGTCCATCTTTCACATCCATATGACTTTATTAAAAATACCATGTCTTGAGTGAGTCAAATCTTTGTATGGAGAGAGACATCTCTGCTCTTGAGAATCTTGTCTAGGTCTTTCATAGCCATTCTGCCAAGAGCAATGCATCGTCGGATTTCTTGACTGCTTGTTGCTTCTTTATTGATAGTTGATTCAAGTAGGTTAAAGTTGTCTACAATTTCAATTTCTTCTCCTTCAACGATAAACTTATTGATTTTGCCAGTTGTCATGATCTTTGTCTTCTTTACATTAAGGTGCAGGTCCATTTTGAGACTATGTTCTTTGATCGTGAGAAGCAAATGTTTCAGATCATCTTCACTTTCAGCCAGTAATGTGGTATCATCAGCATAGCGAAGGTTATTGATGAGTCTTCCACCAATCTTCACACCTCTGTCGTCTTCATACAATCCTGTTTCTCTGATGATTTGTTCTGCATGTAAATTAAACAGGTAGGGGGAAAGTATGCAGCCTTGTCTTACACCTTTGCTTATTTTAAACCGTTCTGTTTCTCCTTGTTCCTTTTGAACTGTTGCTTCTTGATCAATGTAAAGATTGCGCAAGAGAACGATCAGGTGTTGTGGCATGCCCATGCTTCTTAATGTGGCCCAGAGTTTCTCATGGTTTACACAGTCAAAAGCCTTGCTATAGTCGATAAAGCACAACTAGATATCCTTTTGGTATTCTTTAGTCTTTTCAAGGATCCATCTCATATCCACGATGATGTCTCTCATTCCTCGTCCTTTCCTGAACCCTGCTTGCACTTCAGGTAGTTCTTGTTCCAGGTATGGTTGTAGCCTCTGTTGAATACACATTGATTACACTCATGATAAACCTCATTCTACATATGGACCACATTACTACAGAAAATTGTGCGTAAATGCCACACAGATGTCTGCGCTCAGTGTGCTTTTCTGCATCGGCCTCTAAGGTAGTTAAGCGATTGTATCATAATCCTCTGGTCTTTCCTGTCCTCTAGGGTACACATGCTTTGTTTCTTAAACCTCATCGCATAAGGCTTTTGCTGTTTACCACTGGAGGGAAGGGAGAGGGGGCATAGTGGAGTTTATACAGTAAATACATGAATGATTTCCCTCAATGTATGAATAACCTTTTTTTCCAGAAGTAGTGTTTGGTGATGCTGGCTAATTTCCAATCCATCTGGCAGAGAAAGGGATAAGAATAGATGTGCGGCTAATCTTCCGCCAGTCTTGCCATGTTCATATAACCCCTCTTCTCAAGTCGCTTCATTGGCTCCCTCTGCATTTCTGCATCCAGTTCAAATTTCTCCTACTGATCTATCTATAAATGCATTCATTCTGCTGTTCCTCACTACCTTTCCTTTCTTATCTCTCCCTACACCCCTCCTCAGGAACTCCGCTCTTCTGGCAGATCACTTCTATCTGTGCCCTTCTCTTAGAAACATTTTCCTTAAGAGATCTTCCGTGTTTGTCCCTGCTTTTTTTAATTCAAATACTGTCCTTGTTTCTACTACCTCCACTTGGAGACTATTCCAAGCATCTACCACTCTTTCCATAAAGAAATATTTCCCCATATTACTCCTGAGTCTATCCCCTTCCACCCTCATCCTATGTCCCCTCATAGCAGAGTTTCTCCTAGGACAAGCAGCCACGCCTGCTGATGTCACCTGACGGCACCATGGACAGAAGTAGCTCTCCCAGAGCTCAGAAAAGTCTCCCAGGCCTGCCCCTACCTAGCCCAGTTTCACTTCTTCCACCTTGCCAGTAAGGACGAAGCCTACAGCTCTCGTACAATCACCAAAAAAAATTATATATACAAAACACACACACTGCAGAAGGATAAGAAAAGAAGATCCAAGCAACAAAGAAAACTTCCAACATTTAACGACATGAGCTCCAAAACTGGATTTAAAAAATGCTTGAAATGCAGCAGAAAGATGAATACAACTGCCCGCTGCCTCAGATGCCATAGAGTGAACCACCATGTCAAAAACTGTGCCCGCATGTCGCCGCAGCAATGCACTCCATGAGGGGCCGCAGTAGCAGCAAGCACAGCAGCAGCAGCTTCAGTGAGTCCGATAGTCACTGCAGAAGGAGAAAGATGCACAGATCCCACAAGCCCAGACAAGGCTACCACAGCCTAAGCCTTATGCCTCACACACACAAATGCAGTTACAGAGACCCCTCCTACCATGTCAAGGGCAACGCACCACCTTCTCCAGCAATAGTCTTGGACGTCCTCATACACTTCCTGGAACAGCATGCACCCCAATGCTTACCTAGGGAAGAGTGAACATCACACCTCTGCCCTCTCCTTACCCCCCCCCCCCCATGCTTCTTACCAGAACCACGGACAGCAAAGGAAGGACTCCATGACAGGGGACCAATGATCCTCCAGCTCACCGAGTGCATTGTTCAAACCCTCACCAGTACGGCCCCAGCCACCCTCACTACTTGGAGAATCTGACCTACCCGAAATTCCTTTAGAGACTGGCATCCCAACTGTCCCTCACCCCGGCGGACATGCCGGATCCAAGAAGTGAGATCCTTGGTATCCTTAAGTACTTGGACACCCCCAGAACCCTGGTCACCCTGCCAGTGCGCAGGCTTCTTCAGGACAACTTCCACAAGTTCACCGCCTTCCTCGATGCCTGGGAACAGATCACCATGGACAAATGGGTATTGGACATCATTGCCACTGGATACAGTGCTATGCCTGCTCAACCACATGGCAGCAACCATTCAGGTCCTACCACTGGCATGACTCTGCATATGACACCTCCAATTGTATCTCCACAAACACTGGTGCCAATACATGCAACTCCTCTCCCACTGGGTTCCCATTAACAGGGAGATCCATGAGGCCCTCGGCTGGTGGGCATAGTGGAAGAATCTTTCAGTAGGCCAAGCCCTCCAGCAACTGTGTCACTACCTCATGATCATGACAGACACCTCCAAAATGGGTTGGAGCGCACACCTGCTATGTTTCCGCATCAGAGAGCCTGAAACATCTGGGAATGTGGCTGCCACATCAATGTCTTGGAGCTGTAGGTGATCTGGTGTGAGCTAAAAGCCTTCCATCACCTGATCTGAGCACAGAACGTCCTGATCCAGACAGACAACCAGGTGGCAATGTTCTACATCAACAAGCAAGGGAGCACGGGGTCCCTCTCCTCTGCAGGGAGGCACTGAAGCTCTGGTCCTTCACCCTTTCCATAGGGTGCCTCCTGCAGGCCTCCTACTTGCCAGGCAAGGACAACCAGCTAGCAGACTGCCTCAGCCACCATCTCAACCCACATGAGTGGTTTCTTGACCCACTCATGGTACTGTACCTCTTCAGCAAGTGGGAACATCCACATGTGGACCTCTTCGCCAGCAAGAAGAACGCAAAGTGCACCAGTTTCTGCTCCAAGTTCCGGTCCTCCCACAGTCTGGCCTTGGACGCATTCACCATATTCTGGAGGGATGCTCCACTCCTGAATGCATGTCCCCTCACTCCGCTGATCACCATGACATCCAGGAGAGGGCGGCAGTCATGCTCGTTGCTCTCTTCTGGCCCAGACAGATGTAGCTCCCCTTCTTCCAGTGCCTGGCACAGGAACCGCCCAGCAGGCTGCCACTGAAACTGAACCTCATCACTCAGGATGAAGGTACTACCCTATATTCCAACTTGCCGGCACTCGCACTAACAGCCTGGATGTTGAGAGGCTAATGCTGTCATCCCTCCAACTCACCAAGGAGGAGCAACAAGTCATCCTGGCTGCCAGATGCCCTGCCACAAGGATGTCATACAGACTCAAATGGAAATCTTTATCTTTATCTTTATTCCAAATTTGATATACCACTATGGCAAAAGCATTAAGCGGTGTACAATAAAAAACTGATTAAACACTGCAAACCAGGAAACGGAACACCAAAAATAGACAGGAAAGAAGGGCACAGAAAAGGGCAAGCATAAACATAATAAACCATAAGGACAGAAGGAAGACAGACAGGGACGATTCATAGGACATCAGACAAAAGCATAAAATGGTCAGGGGGGGGGGGGCTTCAGGAGGGAGGTCGAAAGCTTTCTGGAATAAATAAGTCTTAAGCAATGATTTAAACTGGGGGTAAGATGATTCTAACCTGAGAGAAGTAGGCAGCATATTCCATAATGATGGTCCGAGGAAAAACCAGGCAGAGTGCCGTGTCTGTTCTAAACGGGCTTGGGAGGGTGAAGGAAGGGATAGACGGTTGGTATGAATAGAGCGGAGTTGTCGATGGGGGGAATACAGTGAAATGCAGTCTGCTAAATAAAGAGGAGTGTAGGTGTAAATGGCCCGGTGAAGAAGAATCAGAAATTTATAGTGGAAGCGGTAATGAAGAGGAAGCCAATGCAAACGGAGAAGAATAGGAGTAATATGGTCAAATTTACTGGAAAAGGTGATGAGGCGAGCTGCTGTGTTCTGGATGCGTTGTAGTCTTTGAAGGCAGTACTTGGGGAGGTTGGCATTGCAATAATCCAAACATTGCAATAATCCAATCTGCTGATGACAAGAGCAATGACAAGGGTGACTAGGGAACTGGAGGGTAAAACAGATCGAACGGCCCTAATCTGTCGTAAAGCAGCAAAGGAGCGATGGGAGATCATGGAAATATGCTCGTGAAAAGTCAGAGAAGGATCCAGAAGAACGCCCAAGTAGCGAAAAGAGGATGTGAGAGGGATGCTGGTTGGTCCAATGGAGGAAGCAAGAGTGGGACATGAACCACTCAGGGAAACCCACATTGCTGAGGACTGCTTGGAATGCTTCACCATCTGATATGCTTCTGAAGGGCTTGATCCCTGCTCCTGCCCGATCCCACACATCCTCCAGTACCTCACTACTCTTGTAAATACAGGGCTCAAAACAGCATCGATATGACGCCTCCTATCCACCATTGCAGCATACCATGACCACCCAAACGATTCTCCATCTCAACCCACCTGCTAGTTTCCTGATTCATGCAGAGCCTGGCCAATCTAAAGCCTGCTGTTCAAAAGCTGGCACCACCACGGGACCTCAACATAGTCCTGCATCATCTCATGCAGGCCTCTTTTGAGCCCATGTTTTCTGTGCCACTCAAGTATGTCACCTGGAAAATGATATTCCTGGTCGCCATCACCTTGCTTGTGCTTGTGGCACCTTACATATTGCTCCTCCAGGACTGGACGACCCTGCACACCCATCCCAGGTTCATCCCAAAGGTGGCCCCTGCATTTCACATAAACCAGACAATTAACCTGCCAATCTTCTACCACAACCACATTCAACCAAGGAAAAATGGGTCCACACCCTAGACAGTGTGTGCACCCTGCCAATGGCTATATGATCAACTTCTCCAAACTGCTGCAACAACACATGTGCCTGCACAGCGACACACTGGCAAGGAACCCAGCTCTTCATCTCTTTCAACCCCAACAACTACCCCCAATCAGCTCAGAGCCATGGCTGTCATTCTGCGCTCTGTGTCAGTGGAGGACATCTGCAAAGCGGCCACCTGGTCATCTGTGTACACCTTCCAGAAGCACTACTGCCTTGACCAAGGTGCTCTAGCGGACAGCTCCTTCGGTAGAGTGGTGCTGACCATAGCATCACTCCTAGGACTCTAAATCAGGGACCCCTGCAAATGAGACGCACCCCCTTTCCCCACACTCTGCAGTTAATTATGCACAGTTTTTTGTTATTTGCATACACTGTGCTGTGTTGTTATTCCTGTGTTACATGGTTGTGGTGCATGCAACTCTCAGCATAGGCTATTACTATCTCCGCAGTCTTACAAACCCGGACCACAGTTGCCTCAGGAACTGCTATTAGTCTATTGCTATTGGCTGTTACTGTTCTTGATGCACCTGGACTACTGTTGCATTGGGAGCGGTTGTTAGTGTGTTGCTATTGACTTGACAAACTGGTTCAATAAAAACATTGAATGAAAATGGTCATCAGTTCATCCACAACAGTGGCCACTGCTGCAGCTACAGAGTCACCAGGTTTGGCTGCTTCTCCTATGAGAAAGTGGGGTTACTTACCCGTAAAGGAAGTTCTCTGTGGACAGCAGGATAAGTCTGCCACACATTCCTGCCCACCTCCCCTTGGATGGGGATGACCTCAGGTCTATGCGGCCTGCCAGCCTAGCCTTCAAGACTGCAGTTCTGGAATGTACGGGGCTAGCTAGGGGCGTGCCTTGGAGGTAGGTTTACCTTTCTGAGCTCTGGGAGAGCTACTTCCATCCATGGCACCATTGGATGACATCATCAGGTGTGGCTGACTTGTTCTGCTGTTCACAGAGAACCCCTGTTACAGATAAGTAACTCCGCTTTGCTTTCAATTGAAAGAGGCTCTAATTGAAAGAGGCTCTCCTCTTGTGCATTTATGCCACAGAGGTATTTAAACATCTCTACCATATCTCCTCTATCCCACCTTTTCTCTAACATATACATAATAAGATCTTTAAGTCTCTCCTCATATGCTTTATAACAAAGACCACTAACCATTTTAGTAGTCACCCTCTGCACCGACTCCATCCTGGGTTTACATCCTTTTGAAAGTGTGGTCTCCAGAATTGCACACAATACTCCCAATGAGGTTGCACCAGAGACTTATACAGACGGACAACTCCAGACTTCGATCTTTCCACCTTACTGCTCCTTATGCCTGGAACAAATTACCTTAGTCTGTACATCAGGCTTCATCTCTAGCCCTTTTCAAATCCAAGCTAAAAAAACTCACCTCTTCGAGGCTGCTTTTGGATCCCGATCTGCATAAAAGTCTCCTGTTCTCCAACTATGTGTTTCCTTACCATTCCCCTAGACATGGCCTTATGCCCAGCTGCTGTGTTGTCTTTCTTGACTAGATAGTAAGCTCTGATGAGCAGGGACCGTCTCTAAAATGTCTTTGTAGAGCACTGCATACACCTTGTGGAGCTATACAAATGATCAGTAGTAGTATTAGTAGTAGTAAGGACCAAGCAGCAAATGTTCTCCAACTTGAGACCTGTTTATAACATGGTAGCTGCTAACACCAAAGTTAGACTGTGATGCAACTGTTGACTCTGTAGCTGTTCCCTTCAGTGTATTTGCTCTGAATAAAAAAAGCAGAAGGCATGCCTGGTTTAGGGAGATCATTTCATGCTGGCTGAGCTCAGCTTTGTGGTTTTCTAACACAGTGACAGTGCAAAGCCATTAGTATACCAAAATTGACCTAGGTGTGCTGCACTTTCTGCAGATTAAAGAGGATCCTTACAGATATGACTCTCAAACATGCAGGAGAGAATAAAGCAAGCGGGCAAAGGGGATTTTCTTATGGGTTTTAAAGGGAGCCAGCCAGCTTCACAAGTCTCTGCCTCCACCTACCTGTCTCTAAGGCAGTGATTCTAGGGGATTTTGTGTGTCAGTTACAGTTGTGCAAGAACGTTACCCATGCAAATTTCGCCAGATCTAACTGTAATTTTTTTACATTTTATAAACATACGCTGAAAGTGTTCAACCAATCAGAAAGCTCTTTGGGCCACAGATGGTCTGTAAAATACAAATACAGATGAATGACAACTGTGGTACAATTGGTTGCTAGTGGTTTATTTCTTCTACCCTGATATACCTAACAGAGTAACATAGTATAGGACAGCAGATAAAGACCAGTATGATGCATCTAGTCTGCCCAGTAAGGTGGCAAGAATAGGTGCACCCGCAGCTCAATGAAGGTCTATAATATCAGCAGAAGCTTACATGCAACCCAAGACTTTGAAAAATTTATACATACCAAATGAACTCTTTATAGGGGCAAATGGCCCCAAATATAGGCAGCCTGCATTTAGCTAATAGAAAGGAAGAAGACACAAAAAAGGAAATATGGAAAGTTTAACAGGAGGAGAGAGTCTGGTTACTGCCCTGGGAAATGCATCTCTAGGATGCTTCACCCAAACAAGATAAAAAATTGAGTATGGAATGAAAAGCTGGACCAGCTTGACGGGACCAAAACGGAAGAGGAATCAGTTAAGTATTTTAAAAACATTATTATTATGGTTTGTGACACTAGAACACAAGGGAATAAAGCCATTTTGATACAACCATGTAGCTAATAACAGAGTTAACCCTAGAATCAAAAAAACCCAACAGTGATCAATAATAATATTAACTGCAGGGTTAACACCGTAGCAGTCCCAAAACCCAATTAACAATATTTTTGTCGGGCAAGACTGTGGGAGGAAAATACTTCAAAATATCCCCACCAGTCAGACCATGCCCATTTTATTCATCCAAAATGTCTAAGATGCACATTTTAAAATCCATTCATACGAATTGACACTTATCTGAATCCAAATCAATCAATGGCACCCGACGTGCACGTTTCTGGGTGTTCCAACCCCTATATCAAGTGCTCCAAAGTGCTCAAGTGTTGTGAGAAGATCTGGGACACTCTGCAAGAACCTGTTGGAGCTTTGGACACTTTGGAGCACTTGATACAGGGGTTGGAACACCCAGAAACGTGCACGTCGTGTGCCATTGACTGATTTGGATTCAGATAAGTGTCAGTTCGTATGA
The DNA here is from genome assembly GCA_033557465.1 of Ichthyophis bannanicus. Taxonomy (NCBI): domain Eukaryota; kingdom Metazoa; phylum Chordata; class Amphibia; order Gymnophiona; family Ichthyophiidae; genus Ichthyophis; species Ichthyophis bannanicus. Next base: position 178,979,709 of record CM066041.1, on the reverse strand, counting down.
ATGGATTTTAAAATGCGCATCTTAGAGATTTTGGATGAATAAAATGGGCATGGTCTGACTGGTGGGGATATTTTGAAGTATTTTCCTCCCACAGTCTTGCCCGACAGAAATATCGTTAATTGGGTTTTGGGACTACTACGATGTTAACCCTGCAGTTAATAACAGAGTTAAAGCAGGTCTGAGAGATGCTGCTGAACTACACTGCCAGAGGTACGCACAAGGCATGCAGGGGGTTTACAGATGTGGGAAAAAGTACTTGAAAGGCTTTTGGGGGTTTTCCAAGCCTGGGTGTGGAGGGGGGTTTCTTTTCTGGCTTCCTTTCCATGCACTTATTCCCTGCTGAGTCACTATCTGGAAAGAATCCAATACACAGGATGGAAGAAATCTAAGACTTCCTGGGGAATATCTATTAACATGGGAGAAAGGTTTCACCCTAGAATCAGGCCAGCAAGATTCTGATTAGAATGTTCTGCACAAAATACTTTCACTTGTCAGGAAGGGACATGCTGGGAGTGGGGGAAAAAATCGTATCTGGAGAGTGTATATCTCAGATCTCTTCTATGCATTCCTAGTGATGGACTCCCCTCCCCCTATGCTCGGGTTAGACCCAAACACCACTGTGAGAGCACTGGGAAGTGGAAGCAGCTGTAGGATATGCATTGATGGGGGTGGGGGAGAAGTAGAAAAGATATGCTGCACCCCAACCTTTATTAAACAAGTGACCAAGAAAACCATTAACTATATCACAAATAAACTCTCAGAGACAGAGGCACAATGCATTCAGCAACTAATTACTTCCAGAAGACATACAGAGCAGACAAGCAGATTAGCCTAAAGCAAGTTACCCCTGGGAATTCATATGATGAACACCAGTGTTACCAGTGACAGACAAGAAAGAGTGGGATGGCATAACAGCAAAAATTACAATATTGAATATGCCTCTCTCTCTCCTTTCCTGTAGCCTAGGCCCATCTTCTTCCTTAGTCGCCTTTATTTCTTACCCTGGCTTATTTCATTTCAGAGATGTTCATGCATTTTACCATCTTCTATTATGGGATTTTATTTAGGGGTGAAAGGTGCCAGATTATTACTACTACTAAGCATTTGTATTGCGCTACAAGACATATGCAGCTCTACACAGACTCATGTAAAAGATGGTCCCTGTTCATCAGAGCTTACAGTCTAGTCGAGACAGACAACACAGTAGCTGCAGACATTGGATACATCTAGGGGGAATGGTAGGGAAATTCACAGGAGACCAGCTGAGTCAGGATCCAAAAGCAGCCTCAAAGAGGTGAGTTTTTAGCCTGGATTTTGAAAAGAGCCAGAGAAGACACCTGACGCAGAAACTCAGGTAGTTTGTTCCTGGCATATGGAGCAGCAAGGTGAAAGGATTGAAGCTGGGAGTTAGCAATAAAAGAGAAGGGTACAGATAGAAGCACTCTGCCAGAAGAGCGGAGTTCCCGAGTTGGGGTATAGGGAGAGATAAGAGAGGAAAGGCAGTCAGGAGCTGTAGAGTGAATGCACTTATAAGTAAGTCAGCAAGAGAAGTTTGAACTGGATAGGGAGCCAATGAAGTGACTTGAGAAGAGGGGTAATATGAGCATGACGAGGCTGGTGGAAGATTAGCCGTGCAGCAAAGTGTTGAACAGATTGAAGGGGAGAGAGATGATTCAGGGGAGACCAACAAGGAGCAGGTTACAATAGTCTAGACAGATGACTAAAGAATGGATAAGTGTTTTAGTAGTGTGTTTATAAAGGAATGGCTGGATTTTGTTGATGTAATAGAGAAAGAGGTTTTAGCTATCAGTTGGATGTGTGTGGAGAAGGAGAGAGAGGAGTCAAAGACGACCCCAAGGTTGCGAGCTGAGGAGACAGGGAGGAGTAGAGTTATTCACAGAGACTCAGAAAGGAGGAAGGGGAGAGGAGAGGAGGGTTTAGGGAGGGGGAATATAAAGTTCAGTCTTGGTCATGTTCAAGTAGTGGTGAGACATTCAAGCAAGAATGTCAGAAAGGCGGGCAGAGATCCTGGTCTGGATTGTCAGAGAGATCTCAGGTGTAGAGAGGTAGATCTGGGAGTCATCAGCATAAAGATGGTACTGAAAATGATGGCAGAGATGAGCACACCAAGGGACTGGGAATAGAGAGAGAAAAGGAGTGGACCCAAGACAGATCCTTGGGGTACACAAACTGAGAGTGGGATAACAGCAGAGGAGGATCCACCAGAACAAAATGTACCACCAAACAGAAATAGAAGACAGGTAGCATTAAACTCCCTAATGATGCCAAAGGCCATAACACCATGCAGCCTATCAACAGCAAACAGAGCTTTCATATTTTGCGCACCAAAATGCTGGAACTCTCTACCACCTGACATCCGTGCCATAACCGACTTAGCCCAGTTCAGAAAGGCCCTCAAATTCAACCTATTCATCAAATACTACCCCACATAAAATGAAACATAACATTCCCACCGCAAATTTAACCACAGCTTTCTCATTGTCACTAGCATTCTTGCTAATCTGTGTAAATAGTTTTGAGTATGTTATCTAATTAACAGATCATATACTCCATGTAGATAGTTCTCCCATGTTTTTTCCAAGTTTATGCTCCTGTTATATGTAACACCGAACAGCCTGTTCTGGTTTTTATTTTGTCATATGTAAACCGCGCTGATGCCAAATAGTGCGGTATATAAGAAATGGAAATAAATAAATAAATAAATAAACAAACACTAAAGGAGCGATGGCAGAGATAAGAGGAGAACCAGGATAGTACAGAGCCCTTAAAACCAAGCAAGGACAAGATATTGAGGAAAAGGTTGTGGTCAACAGTGTCAAAAGCAGCAGAAAGGTCAAGAAGGATGAGCATTGAGTAAAGACCCCTGGATTTTGCCAGGAACAAGTCGCTGGAGACTTTGGCAAGAGCTGTTTCAGTAGAATATAAAGGACAAAAGCCAGATTGTAAAGATCCAGGAGGACTGAGAGAAGAGAAAGTTGAGACACATTCATGTAGTTTAGAAATGAAGGGGAGGAGAGAGAGGGATTGATAGTTAGAAGGACAGGTAGGGTCTAGTGAGGATTTTTTGAGGAGAGGTTTAATCACAGCATGCTTAAAGGCTGCAGGGACAGTTGCCATGGAGAGTGATAGGTTGAAAATATGAGAGATGGAAGGGACTACAGTGGAGGAGACAGGGCTTAGGAGATGGGTGGGAACAGGATCAGAGGAACAGGTAGTGAGTTTGGAGGTGGAAAGAAGGTGTGTGGTTTCCTCCACAGATCACAGAAAAAGAAGAAAGGGAAGCAGAAGTGGGGGGTGGGGTGGATGTTGGGAGTGAAGAGGGGGGAGGAGAGAGCCAAAGGGTCAACAGCATGAAGATTTGTAAAGAAGTTGGAGGAGATATGGTGAGGTTCAGGCAGTGAGTGATGAAGACTGAAGCTTAGCAGGTGATGGTCTGATAAGGGAAGAACTGAGGCATAGAAGTTTAAGGATAAGCAATTACAGAAGAATACAAGGTGGAGGCAATGGCCATGCTGGTGAGTGGGGGCAGTAGAACAAAGCTGGAGGCCAATGAGGAGGTAAGGAGCCTTAAAGCATAAGGGTCAGAGAGGCTGCAACATGAATGTTAAAATCCCTGGAATAAGGGAGAGGAACAAGGAATCCAGAAAGAAGGAAAGCCATGAGTCAAAGTCAATGAGAAAGGTAGAAGTGGACTTGTCAGGAAGTCGATAAATAACAGCTAACTGGAGAAGTAGTGGAGTAAAAAGGCAGATGGAGTGGACTTCAAAGGAAGAAAAGGAGTGAGATTGAGACAGCAGGAGGGATTGAAATTGGCAGGAAGGAGAGAGTAGAAGCCCAACACCACCACCACGGCCAGTGGGATGAGGCATGTGGGAGAACTGATAGACACCATGACAGAGAGCAGAGACTGATGCTAAGTCTTCTGGGAGGAGTCAGGTCTCAGAGCACGAAGATGGAGAGCATTAGAAAAACAAAGATCACGAGTAAAGGCATTTGAGATGGGGTGTGCGTTCCACAAGGCACATGGGAAAGGGAGAGAGGAAGGGGAAAGGAGAGCGATATGAAAAAAGATTTGAGATGTTGTGTGAAGATCTCTTCTCAGAGTGTGACAAAAGACTGGGGGGAGGGGGGGGGGCGCCAGGGTTGGGGTTGATATCTCCAGATAAGAAAAGGAGACGTGATAGAAGAGTGAGGGGCAGAGAGGAGACAGCATGGTGGTAATAAGAGTGAAGTTGTTTTAGAGAGAGGAGATGGATGAATGAGAGGGAGAAAGTGGTGAAGCTCAAGAGCTGATGACAGGGTAGAGGACCGGATGGTGGGGGAAGTGAGGATGGTAAAGGGGAGATAAGGGGGAGGGGCTTGAAGGTGTTGGTAGGAGGGGAAACAATTAGGGAGTAAGAGGAATAGGAAGAGAAAGTGATGAGGAGCCATAGAAAAGAGAGCTGGAGAGGAGAGCAGAGGCCAGAAGAAATCAGGATAGATGGTAGAGAGATCACAGGGCATTAGGTGCACCTGTGAATAATCATGGTAATGGGCAGACGATCGCTATAAGAGACTGTATGCTAGGGGTGGGTGGTACAGGGGTGGGAGGGATAAATGTTTTGAGGATATGTAAGAGACAGGTACGAATGGAAAAAACTGAACAAGCTTACAGATAAATACATAGCACACTAACAATGGTAAAATAAATATATCAGTGGACACACAGGACTCACAAGCTGGCAGGTAAATGTGCCCAAACTGGCAGCAAAGCACATAAGCAGCTTCTCAGTGCTGAGGCAGAGAGAGAACATCAAACAAAAGAAAAACTAAAAATATTGTTATAACATGGCTGCAATCTGTACCTGATCTATTATACAAGTAACTCAGGTGCTGGTGTGTAACTGCTACTCCAGATAATTAGCAAAAAGAAGAACAATTACAGAAGGGGAAGAGAACAGGGTCATCCTGGGTTCAATTTGTATACTGAGGTAATGAGAGATGCATCAAACTGGTTCTTCTTCTTAATCATGGAGTGTTTTGCCCCAATAAAATAGAGTCAGTCCAGCCCTATACTCTTCCTGGAGTTACATGAGCAAATGGAAGCAGAGATGTGGATGTGGGCAAACTGGGATGAGGGTCACAGACTCTCCTATAACCCCACAAAAGGGACTTAACAGCCAGTTGCAGTTCTCAGGTGCACATGGGTGCAATCAGAAAGAGTATAAATTTCCCTGCAGGGATCAACAGTGCTCAGGGAGAGTCTGGCTGCATCAAGTGTGGCTTCAGGCCAAGCATCTGGCTAATAGCTTATTTTATCGAAAGAGAGGGGGGGGGGGGTGTTCTAAACCTGATAAAAAATGAAAGATGGCTCCTGATTTAAACTAAACACTAGTCTATATCAGCGTCTAGTGCTGTGTCTATGGACACTGCAATAGAAGTCAGCAGGGCTGGCCCAACCAATAGGCAAACTAGGTGATTGCCTAGGGTGGCAGCTTTTGAAGGAGGGCAACGAGCAGGGCATTCAAAATTAAACAATAGATTTTGGCAGGTGGTGGGGGGAATGTAAGCTTAAGGTTTGTCTAGGATGCCAACATCTTGAACCAACTCTGCGGCCAGCCTGACTCCTCAAAACATCAGCTGGCCTGGGTTGTTTGCTCTATAGCAAGGCTTTATCAAAGTGTCCTGGGGAACCCACAGCCAGTCAGGTTTTCAAGATATCCACAATGAATATATATGAGATCGAATTGCATGCATATGAGACTGAGTAAATGCAAATAAATTTCATGCATATTCATTGTAGAGATCCTGAAAATCCCACTGGCTGTGGGATCCAAAGGGGAGGTTTGGAATGCCCTGCTGTATTAATTATTCTTTCTGAGGATGTAGTAAAGGCTGTTAGTGTAGCTGGGTTTAAAAAAGGTTTGGACAAGTTCCCGGAGGAAAGGTCCATAAACCATTATTAAGAAGGGACCCAGGATATCAATACTTGATCCAGTAGAAAGCACTGCGGAACCTGTGTCTTTTGGGGAAACTGCTAGGTACGTATGACCTAGATTGGCCACTGCTGGAAACAGGATACTGGGCTTGATGGACCTTGGTCTGACCCAGTATGGGGTATCATGTTAAGTCTCTTCTCCTTATTTCTGTCACAGTATACTTTGTATAATGTTTCGTTTTAAAGGAAAATGGCCTGTGCTTTTTCACACCGGTCAGGGCTCGGTTAACTGTCTCTTCTGCTCCGAACTCTGATGAGAAACAGCACAGCGATACCCTATTGTACTCACTATTCATAAAGGCTGGTGTAGCCGAGTAGGAGGCGCTTTCGGAAGCGATAAATATTTATATCCTGGAAATTAAAATGTACACCAGAAAGAACAATAAGAATCCTGGGGTTGGTTTGTTTAACTGCCAACAGAAATATGTTTAAAAACAGAACTCCACCCTGGAGAATATTTTGCCGGCGCTGCGGTTGTAGGAGATCAGCCCCGTTCTTTTGTGTGCCCTGGCTTGCTTTCAACCTCATGGACCATCACCAGGGCTACGATCGGAGGATACACGCAAAGCGGGCAGAGAGGCCTCCTTCTCCCACTAACCTCGAAAGCAGCAAACAACCCTGCAGAGACAGATGGGGCCAATTACTCCTCCAACCGGGGGCTCCCATTGTCCCCAGCAACGGGCTCTCCTCCCCCTTCCCCAAAAACCAAAGATCCGAAAAGAAAAAGGGTTGGGATCAAAGACTTACAAACCCAGTTTCTTCTGCCATCACCATCACGGTCAAGAAAACAACCAGCATCGCTCCAGCTCCAAATCCAGCATTTAAGTTTAAGTCACAATTGGGAGCTCGGGGCTTCACTGATCTCTTAGGAAAAACCCGGAACAATTTCAAATCGCTAAGATGCCCCAGCCAGATGCTAGCGAAAGAAAATGGCACTGACCCACCTTTCAGAGAGAACAGTTGTTTTCCTAGGCTCCAGCAGCCCGGATCCTTGGCAGCCACATCCTGCAGGCGAGTGCGACTTGAGCCAAAGTTTAGCTCGTCCTCGTCCTCTTATTTCAGCTGCTTAATGCCGATCGCGCGCTACAGAGCGAGCCCAAAGCAGCCGCGCTGCGCTTAATCCCTGCCTGCGCTCGCTTCCCTGGTCTCTGCACTGCCTCCACGGGAGCACTGGCGCACTCGCCAGCCGCAGTAACACGAACCCTCCCCCTGCATTTGCATTTCCTGAAAGCAACCCGAGAGCCTCCTGCCCCCTGCCCCGGACAACCGCCGCCCGCCCTCCCCCCCCCCCCCCCCCCTCCGGTGCTGCAGAACAACATTACCTGCAAACAATGAAGCGCCAGAGACAATTTACTCTTTCCTTCTCCCAAAGAATTACATTGATCGCTAATCAAATCATTTTTGCATTCGAGTCGGCCAGACACATTGCGATCAAAAAGTTTGCAAGTGTTATCGTGGTTCTGTTTCTCTCGATAGAAGTTCGTTTTAAGAATGCACGTCAAATATACTCTTTTTAAAAAATTTTTTGCTGTGTAGGGATTTGTCTGTCATGCAAGCAGCAAATCGACAGTCGATAAATGGAGAGGTGTACATTGCATTGCATTCAGGAACCAAAATGAAATAAAGCTCAGTTAGTCATATTGCCAAAATAAGACGAGATGCAGAGTCAGGCCTCACTAATCCTTGTTAAACTGAACCTTACTCTAAGCGCAGAGCTCTATATAAGTAAATTAGCACCGTATAACAATGCTCTCTTCCAATAATAATTAATTGTGGTGCTCTTCTCAGATCCTAATTTTCTAAGTCTCCTTCATAAGTTTTGTTTATGGAGTATCTGAAAATCCCCCCTCTCCCCCCGCCCCAAAAAAAGTCCACATCACAGCTTTCCAGCATTAAATTAAATTAAATTCCATCACAGATAAGTTTACGTTTCAATTTAGTTTTCTCTAGAATGACATGACCTGTCATTTTTCCTAGTGTAGAGTTTGTCTGATCACCTATATAAAGAGCTTGGGTTGAAACCTGCGTGAGGCCTCCACCAGCTCACCTCGAGACACGGGTCTGTCCCATCACGGATACCTCCTCTGCCTAGATGCCCCTCAGTTTCAAATCTGGATCTCACCTCTGGACACAGGTTCAATGGTCCACCTGTCCCTTCTCCAATCACACTTCTGCCGTCTCCGGATGCGTCTGTTCCTCCCCAGTCACACTTCTGGACGCGGGTCTATCTATCCCTCCCTTGCTCACCTAAATGTCACCTCGGAGGGGTATTTTATGCTGAGCTTGGCACTCCCAATCATTCAGAAAAGTTGACTCCTATGCCCGCTCACACCTTTGGATACATATTAGATCACAGCTCTGGGTGTGGGGCTATCCCCGATTTGGGTCTCACCTCTGGACACAGATTCATTTGTCCCTCCCTGATCTGACCTTTTGCAGCAGGACTGTCTCTCCTCCGATCACACCTCCGCGCGTAGGTTTCTTCTGGGCTGACCCTGTGTCCTCTTCCTCGTAATTTACTTGTCACTGCAGCTCGGCTATTGTTCATGTTTCCTCGGTCCGCCAGCCAGGCAATGACGTCATCCTCTGTAAGCTGCCAATAGGATTCGGAGGCGTCACTGGGCCTTTCACAGTCTCCATTCAAAATTCGAATGCCTTTGACTGTCACTTTGGCTTCCGTGAGCACGGAGAGGGATGTGACCAGGTGTGTGCCGGGCGGGGCCCCCTGGAGAAGTCGCCCAGCAGGAATGGGCAGCTCTTTATATGATTATGACATAATATTATTATCTATGGCGCTACAAAGTGCACACAGCGCTTTATGGAAACATCAAAGACAGTCCCTGCTCATTGGAACTTGCAATCTAGTTAAGACAAGCATACAATTCATACAATAACATAAAACAGAGAGGCTTGGAGTGCAGGAGACCATGATGGGGCGATCTAAAGTAGGGGTTAAAGCTGTGAGGCACGACGTATCCATCTATCATGCTGGCAGCGAGGGGAACAAGGATTTTGCCTGATTTTTAAGTCAGAGGAAAGCGTCCTAGTTCCTTTTGAAACTTTTCAGTATGCTAAAAACCCACCTGTGGAAGGCTACTTCTGGATCCTGATCTGGATCCGTTTAATACCGATGCATGCTTTAATCATGTCCCGGTAAGCTGTATGAGTAGGGACTGTCTCTTACATGCATATTGTATAGCGCTGCGTGTCTAGTAGCGCTTTTAGAAAAGATAACCAGTAGTATGTCACGGATTATTATCGGGGACAGTGGGAGCACCGAAGTCCTTGGCCTAGTCCGTTTGTGAAAGTATTCCGGGTAAGGAAAGGTCTTTGGAAAATTACTTTTGGCACTTTCTTGGCCAATGGGAATGGGAAACCTTGAAGGATTGTGTCTAAACCACAGCTGGTGCTGCTTACAAACCCCCCCCCCCCAAACAAACCAAGGAATATGTTAGAATAGTCATAATCGAACTAACTGAATAAAACACGTAGGACGCTTTCTCATTTAGATTGTTAGGCCGCTTCTTCTGAGGGTAAAGTGACCTGCCCAAGGTCACAAGGAATGCCTTTGGGTCCCCCCGCCCCCTCAATTACTCCACACGGGTCAAAGCAGGTAACACAAGAAACGTAACTTTCAGGACACATCTGAAAAACGGGATGAATACAATATCATTTTCTGAGCAGATAAGTGCAGATAGAAACTAGGCTTCAGTTTAACAATTTGTTACAATGTAACAGAAACTAAATACACAGTCACGCAATGCGACATGCCAATTACAATGTAAACTGCATTATGATAATCCGGTGCATTTTTCACGGGTGGATTAAGTGATAAGGGTCCTGGCTACATTAAGACAATCAATGTAAATCATATTTTGACGCGTTTCTAACGTAACTAATCAAACTCCTGGAGCCGTGAGTACGCAATGGGCCTGGTGAGCAAACTTTGGATAAATGGTTTTCCTCTGTGAATGTGACAGACTTCCTCCCCTTGCAGAGTGCGAGCAAGGGCCTCGCACTGTCCTCTGTCTGTAAACTATGCAGCCTGATCCCTCTTAGTCTCCTCTGGCTGTGATCACCTTTCAGCCAGCTGCAATGTGCAGAATTTCAGCTGTAAATGCATGGAAAGTATTTTAGGGCTGCCAGGAAATTTACTAAAGAACCCAGAGAGGCCTGACGTGAAAACTCCTTTACTTAGGTCCAGTCCAGCCTCAAAGACCCGGGGAATGGAAAAAGAACAGGCCAGGGATGATGTCAGGCTCTGAGTTGGTAAAAAAACAGAATTTGGAGATGGAAAAAAGAAGCAGGAACTCCATTGCCCAGTCTTAGAGGCCTGGAAGGATCAGTGAGGTGTGGCTTTGAGACTTTTAATGATAAACTGGTGAGTACTGCAAAGGTCCAAGATCTCGGGGTCCTCCGCTCATGGCCCAGATTACCCGAATCTGCTGTCCAGGCTCTTTATAACACTTCCACTTGTGGGGGAAAAGTCCTCTTTGGGTCGAACACGATTTCATCCACCCCTTCCTTGTCTGATTGCCTCCAAGCTATCTATCCCCTTCAGGGGTTTCTTTGCTGGTCTGTCTGCATCAATAGCATTTCAGGGGAATAAAAAATATTATTATTTAAGAAGTATAGAATCAACGGGATGACTCAGTGGGCCAGCCAATCTTACATTTCTGTGTGTGGGAGGTTTTGTTTTTTTTTGTGTGTGTTTTCTGAAATCCTTCCTTGACCTCACTGGCCTAACTCTAGTTCTGCATGATGAAGGAAAAACCTTTAGTCACTGCAGTTTGTGGAACCTCAGAAGTCTGTTTTAAGGATGTTTCCAGAAGCTAAATCCTGTGAATTCAGGATAAAAAGGCAGCCAAGCAACAGACAAGGAAGTGACAAGGAGTTGCCTGCGGCAAAACGCATTTCAAAACCGAAGCAGTGACTTGCTTGGTAGCACTGCTCGCTGAAGGCACAATCATGTAGGAGAAATATGTTAGTAAATCCTCAGGATGGGCTTAGCATGGCTGCTGCCTAAGAAGCGGACCTAAGGAGCACTAGGAACTCGGCCAAAGAGCCACCAGCCAGGGCCCCTCTAACACTGCAACCCCACTCCCCAATACAGTTTTTCCACTGGTTTCTGAGTTGCATAGATCCAACACCCCCCATCCCTACCACTGTACCCCCTCTCTAGTTAGAGGAATGGGAATCCTATTAAATAATTTCCAGAGGTGGGGGGGGGGGGGGCTGCAACTTCAGTCACCTGTTTAAGCAGGATGTCTTGTGCTTTATTGGCAACAAAGTCCTTTCCCAAACCACAGTTCCTGATCATAATATATTCCTCGTTCATCGTTCGGGGGGGGGGGGGGGGGTCTCTGCAAGGGTTGCATTTTAATAGGGGTATAAACGTTGGATTATAGACTTTCTCAGGACACATTATTTATTTATACATATTTGTCATCCTGCTCTTAGGGCAGAGAGGTTTATGGAACTACAATAATATATGTAGAAACAGGAAAATCAAACCACTATATCAATCAGACAATAGCAGTTTAGAAAACAGCAAGGCACAATACTGGCAGGCAAGAGGACAAACTCTGAAGTGCCTGTCCCCCACATTGACTAGGTGGGGCATTTTTGGGAGCAGTTTCTCCAAATGAGTTAGTTTTGCGCATATCATGACAGTCGTGAACCTCACTTCTAAGCCAGGGCATGGGGGGTATGATCTCAGTCTCTCAGATTTACTGCTAGTGCTTGGCATAGTACTTGCATCGTGCCAAAGAGAGCCCCCTGCTGGAGTTCGTAAGATGTAACAGGTATGGGTAGTTCATCAAGATGGGCTTGGAAATTATTCTTTATCAAGCTTGTGGCTCCCAATACTGAGTTGCTCTCCACACCCGCACTCCACTCATTTCTTACCTCATTGCAGCATAGCTGATTACTCTGCACTTTACCACATGTTCGCTGGCATGCCATTACCTTAGTGCCCCTGGCTGCCAGTTGCTACATGTTAACCAATTTACCAAACTTTATTAAAAGGTCCCTTTAATCTATGTCTTTCAGGAGACTGTGTCACCTAAAGCTACAGGTTGGGCAGGAAATTTTAATGACTTCAACATCTATCCAATAGGAAACAGACTGAGGTTGCCAATTCTTTTCATATTATCTACTAATAGCTTCTAGACAGCAACAGTAACAACTTTATGTCACTATTAACTTAATTTAGACTTAAAATAGTAAGCTAAAGATGGAAGGCTCTGTGCCCATCCCTTGAGGTCACAGGCTCTGTATCCTTGGGTCCATCCACTAAGCTCTTCAGTGTTAGAGGTGACGAGCTCTGCCTCACGGCACCAATCTCAAATCATTCAGTGTAGAAGTAAATGTCTCTGGTGAAGACATCACGCCTGTTTACAATATGCTATGGAGTAGAGAAGAAATGATAGAGGCATTTAAATGTATAAATGCACAGCTGATAGGCCTTTTTCAACTAAAGGGAGGGATCCTGGGATTAGAGTGAAAGGAGGTAGACTTGAGGATACTCTAAGGCAGTGGTCTCAAACTCAAATTGCTTTGAGGGCCAAATGAGGACTTGTAAAGTAACCCGGGGGCTGCATAAGACACGGGACCTCATTTGCATAAGGGGCCTCATTTGCATAAATATTTGCATAATGTTGCATAATGAGTATATGGATAAAGAAAGACTAAACAATTTCTATATTACTATAATCCAGTGCCAACCGCCAGGCACATTAGGAACTACTACAAACACTGCCCATTTAGAATCCATAGCAAACCCCCCCGTATCATAACAGCACTACCAGGACTCATAAAGCACCATACCCTACCTACCAAAAGGCAACACTGCAAATATTAAATCAATACATTTCAGAGAACAACAATACATGACCTACTGGGAAAAGAGAACAAGTAGCAATGTCAAATAGGAATTACATAAACAGAATACCTCAGCTCAGTTACACATGCAGAACATACACCATCACCAAACAAGGAATCACAATTTAGAAACAGGCAGACAATAATTAAATTGGGAACCCCAAAAGCCAAACTTGGAATGTACAACAACACTGTAGAAATAAAACTATAAATTAATTTCTTGTACTAAACAAAGCACAGACATTAATGATGCACATTTCCCAGAGCTGACATATTCCAGTTAATAAATTCAAAATAAAGAGATATTTTCCTACCTTTTGTGCATTTTTTTTCAGTTGCAATTGTTCCAGCCACTTTCTTATGGTTTCTTTGTGTTTTCTGCTAACTCTCCATCGTCTGCTGTCCATTTGTCCTTTCTTCTCTCTTCTAGTTTTTTTTTCATTCTCTCTCTACATCTGCTTTAACATACTAATCTTTCTCCTTTTGCTCTTTCCTCATTCCTATTTTATCCACTCAAATATTACCCCTCCATCCTCAATCTCCACTTACTCTCCCAAAACCTGGCCAATTGTAGATTTGTCTTCCCTCCCGCACAAAATATTTTTTCCCTCTCCATTTCACTTTCCCAGCTCCATCCCATTCTAATCCTCCCCCAACATCAGCTCCCTTCTAGTTCAAGCCCCACCCAGCATCCGCTCCTTTCTAGTCCCTGCATCAGCCCATTTCCAACCCTAGCTCCCCCCCCCCCCCACTCAGCCCATTTCCAGTGCTAGCTCCCTCCCCTCACAGCCCATTTCCATTCCAAGCCCCCCTCCCCATCAGCCATTTGCAGTTCAAGCCCCCCTTCCACTCAGCCCATTTCCAGTCCTAGCAACCCCCCCAGCCCATTACCAGTCCTAACCCCCCTCCCCCCATCAGTCCAGGTACATTTTAAAAAATCCAAACTTGCTGCTGCTGCCGCCGCCACCACAGTATCAAGCATCCCTGAGCCCCCCCTCAATAAAAGTCAACATAATCAGCCCACAGCACATTACCAGTCCTAAACCCCCCCAGTGGCATTACTAGTCCTAACCCCCCCCCTATCAGCCCACAGCACATTACCAGTCCTGAACCCCCCCCAGTGGCATTACTAGTCCTAACCCCCCCATCAGCCCACAGCACATTACCATTCCCATCCCCACCCCCCCCCGTGGCATTAATAGTCGTAAAACCACCCCCCCATCAGCCCAAAGCACATTACCAGTCCTAAACCCCCCCAGTGGGATTACTAGTCCTAACCCCCCCCCCCATCAGCCCACAGCACATTACCAGTCCTAAACCCCCCCAGTGGCATTACCAGTCCTAACCCCCCCCCATCAACCCACAGCACATTACCAGTCCTAAACCCCCCCCAGTGGCATTACCAGTCCTAACCCCCCATCCACCCACAGCACATTACCAGTGCTAAACCCCCCCCCCAGTGGCCTTTCCATTCCTAACCCCCCCCCCCATCAACCCACAGCACATTACCAGTCCTAACCCCCCCCCAGTGACATTACCAGTCCTAACCCCCCCCCCCATCAACCCACAGCACATTACCAGTCCTAACCCCCCCAGTGGCATTACCAGTCCTAACCCCCCCCCCAGTGGCATTACCAGTCCTAACCCCCCCCATCAGCCGTGGCAAAATCAAATGTCCCGCGGGACCCCCCACCCCCCTGCCCGGCAGAGCCAGCCCTCCCTTCCTCCCTGCCTGCCTGCCTGCTTGCTTCCCTCCCTCAGTCCTTCTCTGCTTCGGCTTAGAACCGCGAAGGGAGAGTTCCTCCCTCGCGACTCTGCTAAGCCCGCTGAGGCTTATGGGAAATTTCCCATCTGCCCCGGCGAGCTTAACAGAGTCGCGAGGGAGAAGCTCTCCCTTCGCGGCTCTGAAAGCCGAAGAGGAGAGGGACTGAGGGAGGCAGGGCTGGCTAACATCGGGGAATTCCGGGGGCTGCCTCCATACCTGCCCGTGCTGTGCACAAAATGGATCCTCGAGGGCGCGTGGTGCCTCGTGGCGTTCGACTGGCTGCCCCCCCCCCTCCTTCCTGTCTCTCATTGGTTGAGGGCAGGCTCGTGACTCGGGAGAAGACAACTTTAGACAGAGAGTATTTTTTAACCCCACGCGGCCGCGCCGGCAATCAGGTGAAAAGTGAAACCAATGGCGTTGCGGGCCGCACAAAATGCTCATGCGGCCCGCGGGCCGCGTGTTTGAGACCCCTGCTCTAAGGAAACTCCTTAGCAGTTTCCAGTTGGAGGAGATTCTACATGTTTAGTTACTTTTGTTGTTGTTGTTTTTCATGATTCCTATAGAATCCCGTTCTACGTAGGAGCTGAGCAGAAGGGCTCTGTTCCACTCCTGCAATATCTGAAGTGCAATGGAATTTCTTGTATGCAAATATTCACATCCTACAGTGAAATATTGCTCTTATCACAATACTATGAACATGCCCAGCTGCCTCCCCCTTCCCACTCCTCAAAGCCCTCCCGAGGAAATACATGACAATCTTCTTTTCTGTTGGACAGCCGTGTCAACACTGGCAGAAAAAGTTTGACTCAACAAAAATTCCAAAAGTTGAAGCATAAATCTGCTGCAAAATTTCATGCATGCAAATTTCTAAATGACTCTAATAATGAATATTGTTTTCCTTTGGAAAAGAGTGGCCAGTTTTAAGGAGAACAATCCTTAATTTAGATGTTAAAAAATTAGGCATTCATTGCATTCTGTCCAGCAAAATTTAAAACAAAAAACATTTATATCCACTACTATGCATTGAAATGAAGTTCTAAGAACTTCTTCTGCAATATTTTACATATGTGCCAAAGCGCACCACCAAACAGCATGCAAATATTCAATGTCTTGGGCAAAAGGTCAAGGACATGGTGCCCAGTATAGAAGAATCTTTTGGAAGGACTGTTTATGTGGGAACTGATTTACTACCTGGCAACTAGACCAAAGCGGTTTCTGATTTTCTTTTTTCAGAGTATGGACCAGACTCAAGAAAAGCATTTCACACATAGGGTTCTTTATGCGGTTGGGGAGAGGTGGCAATCAGGTGGAGCTTGGGCAGATCCCAGGTTTCAGGTCTATTGGCTTAGTAAAGTCCATCTTCCTGGTCCATGGCAGGCTGGGGATGTAAGCGCAAAATGTTTGGGGATTGTTGAAAACCAAGGGCATGGGGAAAGTAATGTCCTGTACAACAGATACACCCCACCCCATAGGCACTATAACATATTTTCTATTCTAACAACCCTACTGGGCAGACGATGAACTATGTCAGTCTTTATTTGCCCTCAGCCAGTATGTTCCTATGTTACTGTCTAAAGCAACACATGCATGCCCTACTGCTTCCTAGAAAGATTTAGCAATACATTAGCACTGGTGTTAACCTAGTTTCACTAGGAGAGAGCCTACAGGCTAGAATTCATAATTTCTATAGCACCACTGGGTATATACATAAGGGGTAGCCTAATGGTTACAGCAGCTGATTATTCATCAGAAAAGTTAGGGTTCACATCCTACTGTACTTATGATCTTGGGCAAGTTGTTTAGCCCTCTAAACTAACCAGCTAATGCAACCTGAGCTACCGTACAGTTTCGTAATGCACACTGATCAAACAGCTAAACAGTATACAGATTAGACGTGTGTAAATGCAGCCTCTGTCTTTTGTGCAATTTAGAACATAAGATATGCTATATTGGGTTAGACCAAAGGTCCATTATGCCCAGTATCCTGTTTCCAACAATGGCCAATCCAGGTCACAAGTACCTGTCAGGTTCTGAAAAAGTAGACAGATTCCATTCTGCTTATCCCAGCGGGGTTTTTTTCAGCACCATCAAGTCAATGCTGACTCCTGGCAACCCAGCAGTCCCTATGTTTTCTTGGTAAAGTATGATCAGAAGTACATTGCTAGGCCTTTCTTCCAGGACAATGGAGAGAAAAGTAACTTGCCCAAGATCACAAGCTGTGCAAGAGAGAATTGAACCCCAATATCGTGGGTATAAGGCTGTTGCTCTAACCACTGGACTACTCCTCCATTTGAACCCCAGGAGTAAGAAGTGGATTTCCCTAGTTCCACTTTAATAAAGGTTTATGGATTTTTCCTCTGAGAACTTGTTCTAGCATCTTTTAAACCAATAAGAACATAAGATATGCCATACTGGGTCAGACCAAGGGTTCATCAAGCCTAGTATCCCGCTTCCAACAGTGGCCAATCCAGGTCACAAGTACCAGGCAGATTCCTAAAAGATACATAGATTCCATGTTGCTTATCCAATGGGTAAGCAGTGGATTTCCTGAATCCTCTTTAATAAAGATTTTATGCACCTTTCCTCCAGAAACTTGTCTAAACCTCTTTTAAATCCAGCTACATCCTCTGGTAACAAAATCCAGAGTTTGATTAGACATTGAGTGAAAAAAATATTTTCTCTTATTACTCTTAAATGGGTTACAATGTAGCTTCATTGATTGTCCCCCTAGTCTTTCTACTTTTTAATGGAATAAACAACCAATCTATGTTTACATATTGCACACCATTCATTAATTTATAGATCTCTATCATATCTCTTCTCAGCCTTCTCTTTTCCAAGTTGAAGAGCTTTAACCTTTTAAGCCTTTCCTTGTAGGGACAGCCTTCCATCCCCTTTACCATTTTTGTCGCTCTTCTCTGTACCCTTTCTAATTCTGCTATATCGTTTGTAATATTGCACATAATATTCAAGGTGTGGTTGTACCATGAAACAATACAGTGGCATTATAATATCTTTTGTTTTATTCTCCATTCCTTCTTTATGATTCCTAGCATTTTATTTGCTTTCTTGGCCACCGCTGCACACTGGGTGAAAGGTTTCAATGTTATTATCCATGATGACGCCTAAATCCTTTTCCTGGGTGGTGGTTCCTAATATGGAACCTTCCATAGTGCAACTGTAGTTTAGGTTGTTCTTCCCTAAGTACATAACTTTGCATTTTTCCACAGTAAATGTCATCTGCCACTTGGATGCCCAGTCTCCCAGTTCATCAAGATCCTCTTCCAATTTTTCACAATCCTCTTGTGTTTGAACAACTTGAATAATTTGGTGTCATCTGCAAATTTGATCACCTCACTCATTATTCCCATTTCCAGGTCACTTATAAATATGTTAAAAAGCAGTGGGCCCAGCACAAATCCCTGGAGTATGCCAGTATTCACCTTTCTCTCTTGAGAATATTGGCCATTTCTATCTTTCAACAAGTTCCTAATCCACAATACTACATTGCCTCCTATTCCATGGCTTTTTAATTTCCCCAAGAGTCTCTCATGAGGAACATTGTCAAAGGCTTTCTGAAAATAGAGATACACTATTTCAACCATCTCGCCTTTATCAACCTGTTTATTCATACCTTCAAAAAATATAAGAGATTGATGAGTCAAGACTTTCCTTGGCTATTGACTTTCTGCCATTTAACTATGACTATCACATGTTAAGTAATTTTGTTTTTTATAATGGATTTTGCCATTTAGACTGGTACTGATGTCAGGCTCACTGGTCTGCAGTTTCCCCGAATCACTCCTGGAACCCTTTTTAAAAATTGGCATTGCATTGGCCACTCTCCACAGATGATTTTAATGATAGATCACAGATTACTTATAGTAGATCTACAGTCTCATATTTAAGTTCCTTCATCACCATAGGATGTATGCCATCAAGTCCAGGTGATTTGCTGCTCTTTAGTTTATCAATTATATATATATATATATATTAAGTGCCATCAAGTCAGTGTTGACTCAGCAACCCAGTTACCTCTGGGTTTTCTTGGCAATGTATCACAGGAAGTAGATTGCCAGCCTTTTCTTCCAAGGCAATGGAGGGTAAAGTGACTTGCCCAAGGTCACAAGGAGTGCCAGTGGGAATTGAACCCTTGATCTTCTGGGTATGAGGCAGTTGCTCTAACCACTAGGCTACTCCTCTACTTAGATATGTTACATCTTCCCGATTTATCAAAATTTGTTTCAATTCCTCTGATACATCTCCTTTGCATATCATTTCTGACAGGGTAGGTTTTCTATATCTTCTTCAGTAAGACTTAAACAAAAAAATCATCCAGGCTCTCTGCTATCACCCTGTCTTCTCTCAGTGCAAGTTTTACCCCTCTATCATCTAGTGGTCCAACAGACTCTCTCACAAGTGTTTTGCTATGAATATACTTGAGAAAGGTTTTATCATGCACTTTTTCTTCCATGGAAAGCTTCTTTACAAATTTTCTTTTTGCCTGCCTTATTGATGCCTTGAATTTAACTTGCCAGTATATATGTTTCATGTTTTTGTCATTTGGCTCTTTTTTTTTTTCCATTTTCTGAAAGATTCTCTCTTAGCAATAATAGCCTCTCTGACCTCACCTTTAAGTCATGGTGGCTGTGTTTGATGTTCCTACCACCTTTTTTAAAGCATGGAATACATCTGGTCTGGGCTTCCAATATAGTATTTTTAAATAACACTCAAACCTGATGTCAGCTCTTAACCTTTGCAGTTGCCCCTTTTAGGTTTTTCTTAACCTTGTCAAAGACTTTCTGAAAATCCAGATACACTGTATTGACTGGCTCACCTTTGTCTACCTGTTTATTCACACATTCAAAAAAAATATAACAGATTAGTAAACAAGACTGTCCTTGGCTAAATCCATGTTGGGTTTCTCCCATTAAACCATGACTATTGTGGTGAAGACTCCCTACCAGAGGAAATGGAGATAGGGGAAAATCCTGATAGAAGGGATGACACACACAGGATTTCCAAAACTGATTTGGAAAAAACACAGTTATCAGCTGAGCTGAAGACAAGCCCCAGCCCAGGGGAGGAGTTAGGCTTCAGCAATGATTGGGCACGCCAAGGGGAACAACAGGGAGTGCCGGGAAATGAAGCCCTTTTAAAATCCTCAGACAGGATTGACAGAGGAGGCAGCAAGGCTGGCAAAGGAGGCAGCAAGGCTGGCAAGGGAGACAGCAAGGCTGACAAGGAGAGCAGCAAGAAATGAAGCAGACGAGAAGCAGCTTCCAGTGCATGTTGGTCTTCAGGAGGAACATGGAATCAAAGGGGAAAAACACTAGAACCCTGGGAGAAGGCAGAACCCTGGAACAGTAAGCCTTGGAGCCCAATATACTCTCAAGGAGATCCTTACTACACGGTAGAGCCTAAACATGGGAAGGCTAGCAAACCCAGCTCTTGGAGAAAAGGTATTTTTTCTGGTGGCGAGCAGTGTTATAAAAGCCAGGAACCAAAACAGGAAAGAAGTTTTTATGAGAGAAATTACCCTAGCAGAAGAACTAGCCATAAGACTCCTGAGTTTCTAGAGAGGAGAGAGTCCTGGAAGAAAGGTGCCTGTTCTTATGCCAATGTCTCTGATAAAGGTAAAGCTGAATTTCCTAATTTTAATGCCTTGCTGGAGAAACCCTTTTATTGTGCTGACCTCCCTAAGCCAAACTCTGCAACAGGAGCAGAGAGTGAGTGGGGGAAGGGTGTGACCCTTACCGGAGACTATCAAGCAGCTAAAGAGCAGCTACAGGCTGAATTGCTTCTAAAGAGTGTCAGCTTTTTCTGGAGCTAATGTCAGGGAAACATAAGAAACCTGATGAAGAGAACAATTGCCTTAGCCCAGATGAATGTATGCAGATAGATAATGATGTGCCTACCTTGAGTTATGATCCTTGTGCAATGGATTGCTCTTTATGTTTTAGAGAGTAACAGTGTAAAGAAGCATCTGGAGTTTGTATGAAAAGAATACAAAACGTTTGCTATACCTGTTGCCTAGCTGTGAAAGTTCACAAATTGTTTTCACCTGTTTCTGTAAAGCCATGCTGTGCAGAGAACAGCTGTTACTGTGAGGCTGCAATAATCCCAAGCAACCACACGAGGCAAAGCTGAGTAGAAGCTACCGTGACTGTGTGAAGCTGAGTTAAAGCTATTTGATTTCAGTTGTTTTCCTGACCTCCTGATTTCACCTTTATGTTGAAAGTTGCACCTTTACGTTATGCACCTTTGAATTGTAATGCGTTGAAAATATCCCCACAACAAATAAATTTCTTGCAAGCCTTATCACTCGAGTCACAACTACAACTTTCATCCCTAAAGGAAAAAACAATTGCACTACGAATCCCAGCATTCAGAGGGATCAGTACCACCTTTATTCATAAGGGATATTATATAAGGCCACTCCTGCCCGTAAGCTCTAGGGCCCAGGCAGGAGCGTCACAAGTGGCGTCGTCTAGAGGATACTGCGCATGCGCAAAAGAGTGGCAATGCCAGAAGGTCTACAGGAAGCAACTGCCCAGGAGGAGCCCAGCTGTAGAACATCTGAAAGGGGAAGATTCGCAGTACCAGAGGGCTACTGGCAGCACTATTGCTGATAAGCGTGAAGCATCACCTGACCAAGGTAAAGGGTATCCACCCAGGAGAAGCTAGGATACCAGGACAAGGGGATAGCTAGGCTTGATTGAAAAGAAAAAAAAAAAAGAGGGTTTTTTTTCACATTTTGTAGTATCACACTTGGGTCTCTCTGTGTTTGTGCTTGCAGGAATTCCAACATGTCTCTTGAACCGCAAGAGATTTTCAAGTGGATGGCAGCACAGTTGGAGAGGCAAGGAGACTTGGCTCTAGAGGCACAAGAGAGGAACACGGCGAGCATCCGGGCTCAACAAAAGCCTTTGCTGGACATGTTGCAGACATGGCTGTCTGAACAAAAGAAGCAGCCGGAGCCACCAGCTGTTCCACCAGGTTTTCCCGCGCCAGCCTCTCTTAGCTTGCATGCTGGGACCATGTTTAACTTTGGACAGCTTAGAGACATCGATGATATCGATGATTTCATCAAAAGCTTTGAAAGAGTGGCTCACCTAAGTGCTTGGCCACAGGAGCACTGGGCCATGCGTTTTGCGGCGTCCCTCACAGGGGAAGCCATGGCTGTTTATAGAGCAATGCCACCCACACTCACAGGAAACTATGATGAAATCAAGAAAGTGGTCAGGGAGAGACTAGGTCTCACACTGCTGGTCTATCATAATCTCCTGCGAGCTGTGAAGCTAAGACCAAATGAGACCCCAAAAGCCCTGTGTCATTGGATATGCACTTTAGTGAACAAGTGGCTTAATCCGGGGGAAAGGTCTAAGGAGTCTATTATAGACAGTCTCATACTAGAGCAATATCTAAGTGCTTTGCCCACCGAGATATGCTCCTTCCTGATTTTACAGAGCTGTAAAACCCCGCAAGAGGCTATTAACCTCACCAAACGCTTCATGGAAGCAAAGTTAATGGCCCATGAAGGCGGCAGTGCTTCTAAGGGGACAGCAGTAAGAGAATCAGAAAGGAGGTGGGGGCTAAATGAGGAGTCCATAAGGATGTGCATGCCAACAATGAAAGGTCCAGTAACTCGTAGAAAATGTTTTAAATGCGGTAGAGAGGGCCATGTACAAAAGAGTTAGTTGTTATGTGAAAACGGCTTTGGTAGCAGTGAATGCTCAGAATGCTAGAGAGGGTTTTCTGCTTGATGTTGAGGTGCAAGGAATTGCTACCACAGCGCTATTGGACTCAGGCGCAGAGCAAACAATGTTGTCTAAAGCGCTATGGCAGCAGATAGAGGCCACAGGGGTAGCAATTCAGCCTGTAAGCACTGTGAAAATTTGCTGCATTCATGGGGGCACTTCACTATACCCTGTATATAATCTCCAAGTGAAAGGGTTAGGGGCCAATAGAAAAATCCCCATAGCGGTAGTACCTAGGTTACCACATAAGATAATCCTGGGGAGAGACTGGCCGCAGTTCCAGAAAGGAGTAGAACAAGGCTTACTTGTGAAAGAACGGGGGGATTCCCAACAGCTGCCAGTGGAAGCTTTGGCCCAAACAACAGGAAAAAATATGCTTCCTAGCCCGTTGTTTGCACAGTCAGGGAAGCAGAACTGGAAAACTGGACCCCAGAAAGAGGAAGCTATTAAAAAGCCAGTGTTCGTACTCAAATACTGCAAAATGGGCCCCAATGCTCAAGCCCCCAAGAGAGCCTCGACCAACTCAGCTGGGTTCGACCTATGCAGCGCGGAGGATGTAGTCGTGCCTAAGCGAGGGAAAGCCCTGGTTGATACGGCTTTGCAGATGGAGATGCCATTGGGCTGCTACGGCCGTATAGCCCCTCGCTCCGGTCTCGCTGTAAAACATTTCATAGATGTTGGAGCCGGAGTTATAGATCCAGATTACAGAGGCTCTATAAAAATTCTCCTCTTCAATTTCGGACAAGAGGACTTCCGGGTAGTCGCTGACGATCGGATAGCGCAACTGATTTGCGAAAGAATGGGTCTGCCCCCTCTTGAAGAAGTGTCTACCCTATCGACAACAGCCCGGGGAACAGGAGGTTTTGGGTCAACGGGTGGTACCAGCCTTCAGGGGTTATCAGCAGCAATTTCTGGAGCTAAAGTCAGGGAAACATAAGAAACCTGATGAAGAGAACAATTACCTTAGCCCAGATGAATGTATGCAGATAGATAATGATGTGCCTACCTTGAGTTATGATCCTTGTGCAATGGATTGCTCTTTATGTTTTAGAGAGTAACAGTGTAAAGAAGCATCTGGAGTTTGTATGAGAAGAATACAAAACATTTGCTATACCTGTTGCCTAACTGTGAAAGTTCACAAATTGTTTTCACCTGTTTCTGTAAAGCCACGCTGTGAGGAGAACAGCTGTTACTGTGAGGCTGCAATAATCCCAAGCAAACACATGAGGCAAAGCTGAGTAGAAGCTACCGTGACTGTGTGAAGCTGAGTTAAAACTATTTGATTTCAGTTGTTTTCCTGACCTCCTGATTTCACCTTTATGTTGAAAGTTGCACCTTTACGTTATGCACCTTTGAATTGTAATGCGTTGAAAATATCCCCACAACAAATAAATTTCTTGCAAGCCTTATCACTTGAGTCACAACTACAACTTTCATCCCTAAAGGAAAAAACAAGCGTACTACGTATCCCAGCATTCAGAGGGATGAGTACCACCTTTGTTCATAAGGGACATTATATAAGGCCGCTCCTGCCCGTAAGCCCTAGGGCCCAGGCAGGAGCGTCGCACTATCTACATGTTCAGTAATTTTACTCTTTATAATGGTTTCTACCATTGTGCTTGCTACTGATGTCAGGCTCACCAGTCTGTAGTTTCCTGGATCACCCCTGGAACCCTTTTAAAAAATTGGCATTACATTGGCTATTCTCCAGTCTTTAGGTACTACAGGTGATTTTCATGATAGTTCACAGATTACTAATAAAGAGAAATAATGAACAAACAAACCTCTTCTACAGACGGGGAAGCTGTAAAACTAGAGGGCATAACATGAAGATGCAAAGGGGTAAATTGAAAGGCAATGTCAGGAAATACTTTTTCACTGAAAGGGTGGTGGATTCTTGGAATGCCCTCCCGATGGCAGTGTTGGGGGCAAATACAGTGACAGAATTCAAAATGGCATGGGACAGACACAGTGGATCCCTTTACAGCAACAGGATAAAATCAAAATAAACTTAACTAACTAATTTCTCAACACACAGGGGTGTCCTACACAGAGCGGTGGGTTCACCCCTAAAAGAAAGATATGGGGAGGTGTGGCCTGCACGGAACGGCAGCTGCACCTACTCTTGCCATCTTACTGGGCAGACTAGATGGACCGTACTGGTCTTTATCTGCCATCATTTACTATGTTACTATGTCTGTAATCTCATATTTCAGTTCTTTCAACACCCTTGGATACATACTATCTGGTCCAGATGATTTGCTACTCTTTAGTATGTCAAATAGTTGTAATACATCTTCCCAATTTATCAGTATTTCTTTCAATTCTTCAGATACATCATTTTTGAATACTATTTCAGGCATGGGTAACTTCCTTACATCTTCTTCAGTACAGACCAAAGCAAAGAATTCATTCAGTTTCTCTGTTATGGCCTTGTCCTCCCTTAGTGCCACTTTTACCCCTCTATCATCTAATGGTCCAACTGAGTCTCTCACAGGAATCTTTCTACAATGCACTTGAAAAAGTTTTTATTATGCATTTTTGCTTCCACAGCAAGCTTTTTTTTCAAATTCTCTCTTTGCCTGCCTTATCAATGCCTTGCGTCTAACTTGCCAGTGTTTATGCTGTTTCTCATTTTTGTCATTTGGCTCCCTTTTTCCATTTCTTAAAAGATGAATTTTGTCTACAACAGCCTCTCTGACCTTACCATTAAACCAGGTGGCTAGCAGTACATCCCCATTGCCATTCACTTTTCCTTTTTACATGGAGTTTCTATCCATAGAGATTCTACATTGTATTTTGTTTCCTGCAAAACCTTTATCCTGTTTTACTTGATGCCCTCTTTAACATATAGAGCCACCCATCTACTAAAGTGATCTACTTTGGGAGAAAATTATACATGTAACACACAGTGCAAAAGACTGGATACCCCCATATCGCTGCTGGATTGCTGTCTGCATCTTAGATTTAAAGATTCCTTTTAGCTATTTAAAGTTGTTAAGTTATATAAAGTTGCTAGGGAATAGGGATACTTGAACCAATATAATTATACTTAATAAGTATAAAGGATGTTTAGTGTTCACCTCAAGGTGAACTGCAAGGGCATAGTTAATCTGCTCCTAAGGCCTAATAACCTATTGATAAAGATAATTGGTTAAACCTGAAACTGAGTAAGATCACCCCCTTCCTCTTAAATGATTTAAGATGCTATAAATCAAGGATTATGCTTTGGGTTGGTGGGATGACCTCTTTGTATCTGTGATTCTAAGACAATCTGTTAATTTCCTGGGTGATTCACACTGCCCTTGGTTTGATAGAGGGACCATTTCAAGTTGCCCCTTTGATCTGTCAGTTGACTTTAATACCTATTTAAAACAATTTAACAGTTGTTTTACCACCTAACTAGAAGGTCTCTGTAAAAGGTCTCTAGAAAACAATTTCTCTATATATACTCAAAGAATATTTATCCTATTCTATTCTGTCTGTTAAGATATACTCCAACTACCTTTAATTTAAGTGAAAGCTGGCTTGTTATACTAAGCTCTAACTGGCTTTACTTTGCTTGAAAGCTGGCTTGTAGTACGATGCCTTAACTCACTTAATAAAACATTGAATTTTAAATACACAGATTTTATCAGTTTTAACTCAAAGAATGCCCTTTTCCCCAAGAGTTAGATAATTTCTCAGAAAAGTACAATAGCTCTACTCTTTGTTTTCTATATTTTAAGCAGTTCCCAATTCACAATAGTGCACTGCTTCCTATCCTATGACTTTTAATTTCCTCAAGAGGCTCTCATGAGAGACTTTGACAAAGGCTTTTTGAAAATCCAGATATTCTATATCAACCATCTCACTTTTATCTACCTGTTTATTCACACCTTTATTGGGCATGCTCTCCCATAAGAAAAGGATCATCTGAGGTGAAGTTTGACATGCTCTTTGATTTTTGCCAAAACGTTGATGGGGGAGGGGCAAAACTGGTACAAAGATAATTGATTGCGCTGTGGGCCCTAACCCTGACCTCTCTACCCCCCAGCATCAAAAAAAATCATTGGTAGCCCCTTGGACCCCAATCCCCCACCCCTCAGCCTCCAAAAAAATGATTTGTGGCCCTGTGGGCCCCAGCCTCCCCCACGTCCGCCTCTCAAAGAGATCATTGGTGGCCTGTAGACTCCTCAGACTACCCCTCAAACCCCTTCCCCCCCTCCCAGAGTACCTTTTCAAGTTGGGAGGCCAGAGCAATGTCCACATGTTCCTGTCTCCCCACCACCATTTTTCAAATGGTGGTGCTTGTCCCCATGCGATGCAACCTGGGATGCAGAGTGTGAAGTCAGCGGACTGACTGACCACATGCTGGACATCCCAAGATGCACCATGATAGTGGGTGGGTCAGTCTGCCAAATAAGGAATGTTTTCCTTATTTGGCAAATAGAGTCTCCCCAGGCAGTGCCAGGGGCCACCATTTTGAAAGATGACAGCAGAGAGGCAGTGTATTACTAATTAAAGATTTATTTGGATCAGCAAGGAATATTAAACTTTGCAAGGAAATTGAACTCTTGAGCCATTCTGCTTTGAGCCATTCTGTCTGTGAGAAATCATGCTGAGCCAGCTTGCTAGCTCAAAGACCAAAGCTGTATTTGCAGTCTGGTGAGAAACTGCTTACACATCTGGTCTGAGGGATACCTGAAAGACCAGGGAGGGGTCCCCACAATACCTGAAAGACCAGGGAGGGGTCCCCACAATGTTACCAGTATCTTATAGGCACAAACAATAGTCAAAGGACCGAATGTGGTACAGATGAATTTTGGCTATTGGTTATGCTGTTACCAGTATCTTATGGGCACAATCAATAGTCAAAGGACCGAATGTGGTACAGATGGATTTTGACTATTGATTATGCCACTATTGAATATGCCTCAGCAGTGAATATGCCTCAACAGTAACTATACATAACTACAGGAAGATGCTGGGAGATTAGGGAGGAGTCCTTCTCTGCTTGGCCATGCATGAAGAATCACCGACTTCTACAGCCTTCGCTGAGTGCTCCCAGCTGATGTGTAAAGGGCTGTATGATGACAAGTTTGGTGAAGTATTCTTTGTAAATAGCTGCACTATCTCATAACTCTTTCAGTGAAGTATTATTCTGTAATTAAGTGCATTAGTTATTATTCTAATTGCATTCTAGTTATCTTTTCTAACTACTCATCTGTAACTAAGAAAATTACTTGCCTTTCTGAATAAGTATCCTTGCTTTGTTTGTAAATAAACTGCACGTCTTCATTACAAGGTGTTAGCCTTTGATGTAGTAAGACAGGCAGGCATGTTTGGGCATTGCTCCTGCCTCATGACTTTGAAAAGGTCCTGCTTGGGTAGTTGAGGAAGGTCTGGGGAGGCTCATGGGGCCATCAATGATCTCTTTGAGAGGTGGAGGGGTCGGAGTCAGGGCCCATGGGCCCACCATTGATCTTCTGGAAAGGTTTAGGCCTTTGGGACCATCAATGGTTTTTGTATTGGTTGGGATGGGGTGATGGTGTTGGGGGGGGGCACTGGCCCTAAGTTGGGGGACTAAGGGGTTGTTCTGGTATTTGGATCAGTTATGCTTGCCTAAAGCTGGCATAAATTTGAAGCATTTAAAAAAAAGAGTTAAAATCTGCACTAAGTTTCAGTACTTTTTTTTTCACATTGCAAGCAATTAAGTATTCATTATTTTGCTTGTGATTAGTATGCCCATTGCACTGTGCTTTAGTGCAGTGGTTTTGCTTGCAATTTTCCCCTACTCACTTGTTTTGTGCATTAGAGAGCAAGACCAGAATGGGAAGATTACCAGCGCAGAGTTTCTGCATTGTCCCTTAAATCGTAAACCTTCTGAAGACAAGAAATTGCCTACTGTACTCAAACAACTTTTCTTCAGCTACTACTGAAAAAGGTGTGAGCAAACCCCCCTCCCTTCCGTGGAGCTTGCAATCCATTCAAGATAGACAAATAAAATTAGGGAGTTTCATTTATCGTGGGGAATATTTAAAAACAACGTCTGTATGGATGGGAGAATAAGGGGTTAAAACTGCAGAGTGCAGTGTACATACCAGGGTAATACATCAGCCTTTCTCCTGCCATAGTTTAGATTAGTCTCTCCCTTGCCTGCAATAGAAATTTACAACCATAACAATCAAACTTGACTCTTGTGTCATAGCAACACACTAGATAAAATAAAATAAATCCTTGTGGATAGCAGCAAAATACATTTGCTTGCAAGCTTTCTAAGGTTATGGAACATTCCTACTTCTTCGATCTAGTGTATCTAAATTTTTCTTGTAATTCTTTCTCAAGATGCATTTCTTCTGCATCTTGGAGATTTCTGGAAGCCAAAGACTCATGGTTTGGGAATGCTAATAATATGCGTGCTCCCTCTGTAGAGCTCTTCCAGGATCCTGTCATTCCTTCCCTATATAATTATCCTTGACTTTGTCTGTAAACATAAATACAGAATGGAAAACATCATTATTCTTTTTTGTTCCTGCAGAATATATCTGTTTTCTCCACATTCCACTGTCTGTCATAACTATCGCTTAGCCTTTGACCATGGTATAGACAGCAGTGCAAGAACCCCCAGCCCCCTCCCGACTTTCTACACATGTTAACTCTTGGTTATAAAAGTTACAGTTCATCTGGGACTGACAGGCAACTCTTAACTCTGCTGGGGAATTATTTTGCTTCTAGACATTTTGGCTTAAACATAAGGTCTGAATCATGAGCTTAGGTCCAAGGATGCCCTCTTTTTGGCCCTTTTGCTGAGAATGAGAACCAGTATAATTTGAGGGATTAATGTCCTGCCACCCAACTTCCCTTAGAATGTGATTATTTAACAACCATGGTCAAAGATGGATGATTCATACCTCTTGCTTAAAAGAGTTTTCCTTTTTGGCCTTGTGGATAAGTTCAATGGTGAGATCTGAGCCCTGAGCTGAGAATAGTCTCATCAAGGCATTTCATGGAGAATCCATACAAAACGGAGCTTAAATACAGTTGTGGTGGTCAACATTATTAGCACACTTGCATTTTTTGATATCTGCCCCCTATTTATTTACCTTCAATAATGCAATGTGTGCCTTTGAGTCAGTCCTGACTCCTGGCAACCCAGAAGCTCCTAGGTTTTCTTAGCAGTGTCACTGGAAGTAGATTGCCAGGCCTTTCTTCTGAGGCAATGGAGGGTTAAGTGACTTGCCCAAGGCCACAAGGAGTGCTAGTGGGCATTGAACGCTGGTTGCTTGGTTACCAAGCCAGTGTTCTAACCACTAGGCTACTCCTCCACTCCCACAGCCTACTCATATACCATGCACAAACCACCCCTCACCCTCACCCACATCCACCATACTGCTACCTCTACCTCCCACTCTATGTTACTACCCACCATGGCAGTACAAGCCCAAACCACACGCATACAATCTGCACAAAATCTCCCCCCCCCCCCACCAATCAGCCTTGAACTCATCAATGCTAGGTCAGTCAGAAACAAAACTTATACCCTCACTGACCACCTTCAACGTCACCAAACCGACATCTGCTGCGTCACTGAATCCTGGCTCACTGCCTCTGACCAAGTCATCCTGAACCAATTCACCTCTCCTACACACATGGCATTCAACTGCCTATGTCAAAACAAAAGAGGAGGAGGTGTTTTGATCCTAGCCAGAACCCTATTCAGATTTAAGACGCATGTGAAGCAAAGCACGGAGCACTGCAACACTATAATCATAGAGAACAAACACCTAGCCATCTGCCTCACCTATAGAGCCCCCAAAAGCACTGTGGAAGAATTCTCTACAAACCCTAGAATCAGTGTGCACTTCAAATTCTCCCCACAAGCCGCTGATTGTCCTTGGGGACTTCAACCCAACAAGGAGGCAGACACCTTCCATGAAGCTATGAAAGCACTGCATTACACACAAATCATCACCAAACCTACCCACTGACTAGGATCCTCTCCTGACCCGATTTTCACCCCAAAAAGCATTATGGAAGACAACAGCATAACATCCCCCTGAATCACCCCTATACCATGGTCAGACCATTACAGCATAAGATTCTGCTTGCCCCACCCCAGACTGACCCCACACGAGATACCACAACAATCACAACAAAGATACAAAAGCTTTGAAAAGGACCGATTCCTGCATGAAATCATTCATTCACTAAACCTGGACCTCACTGACCTTGAGAAAGCTATGCAACAGTGGAATGAGATGCTCAGAGAATCAGCCCAAGCACCTGATAACAGAGTCACCAAACGCAACATAAAAAGGGGAAGATGCACACCCTGGTACTCCACCAAGTTAAGAGAGGCTAAGAAAGTGCTACGCAAAATAGAGAGGGCCTGGAGAAGGAACAAGACCCCAACCACACAGCAACAGGTTGACTACAAGAAACTCATCAACAAACACAAATGCGAATACTACACTAACCTATATTAAAATCCACCAACAAACCAAGAGAGCTCTTTGAAATTGTTCACATCTTCACCAAGGAACCCACCCCCACAGGAACAGAGATGATCAATCCCCAGACATTTGACAACTTCCTCATCACAAGACACAATACTTAGCAAAAGTTCAATCTCCCTGCCATCAACCCCAGCACTGAAATCACCCCCCCCCCCCATTCAAACACATCTGGAGCAATTTCAGCATGCCTACCATTGAGCAGATCTCCCACACCATTCCCAAACTAAATACCAGCACTGCTCCAATTGATTCCTGTCTGGTTGCTTGGATAAAATCAACAAAAGAGGAACTCGGCAAATACATCCACAAGATTGTCAATGCCTCCCTAACTCAGGGCTATGTCACTCAGTCCCTCAAACTCGCAACTATCCACCCAGTCCTCAAAACTGCCTCCTCCAACAAAGATGATCCATCAGTGTACTGTCCAATCTCCACCCTACTTTTCCTCACAAGAAGACAGTCCACCTTCAACTTCAGGACCATATAGATTCCCAAGCACTGCTAGACCTCAATCAACATGCATTCCGTGCCAAACACAGTGTCAAATCACTGCTAACACTGCTCCTAGACAACTTAAACAGAGGACTGGACAACCTGAAAAAGGGCTTTCTACTCATCTTCATAGACATATCTGCAGCCTTTGACACCATATCACACAGCACCCTCCTGCAGAAACTCAATGACATCAGCTTATAAAACACCACACTCAAATGGTTTACATCATACCTCAGTTAACAGGCAACAACAGATCAAGGTCGGCTCTGCCACTTACTCCACCTTCCCATCTACACAAGGAGTACACCAGGGATCAACTCTATCAGCCCTGCTCTTCAACTTCTACATATGCTCCATTAGGAAACATAACATCCAATACGCAGTGTTTGCAGACAACATCGTGATTTACACCACCATGAACCTGAACAACCCAGACTTCACAGCGATAACAACCTGCCTCCAAGACATGTCTAACTTGCTCTCCAACAATAACCTGAACATAAATTACAGCAAAACCAAAGCCCTCATCATCACACGCAATACATCCTTTGTCTCCCCCCAGTCAATCATCCTGCATAAGCAGACTATACCCATTGACAACAAAGTTAAATACCTGGGAGTCACGCTAGACAATACCCTGAATTTTTATTCACACATAAATAAGATCACAAAGAACACTTTTCACAAAATGGCCATTATACAAATACTTAAACCCCTCCTTAACTAAGACCATTTCAGATCCGCCAAGCCATCATAACACCCATCTTGGACTACTGTAATTCCATATACATGGGCCTATCCAAGCAGACAATCCAATCCCTGCAGATGGCGCAAAACACGGTAGCCCGCATCATCACTGACTCATCAAGGCACAACCATATCACTCCAATACTGAAACAATTGCACTGGCTCCCAATCGCATCCTGCATCCAATTCAGAACCACCCTGAACATATTCAAAATCAAGCATAACATGTATGCCAGCAGCCTTGTGGGCTTAATCAGCCCCGACACAAGCATCAGGCCAAGACGACAAAACAGAACGGACACCATCCAAACACCCAGATCCTACCCCAGGACCACACAGGCTGCATCATCAAGGCCTTGTCCCTTACAGCACCATCCCTATGAACACCCTACCCAATGACCTGAGAGCCACTACTGACATTAAAAGACTTCCAAAAGAAATTGAAAACCCTACTCTTCATCGACCACTTTGAGCCTACCACATCATGCACAACACCCGCTCATGCAGGACCTTGAACAAGAACCACCCAGACTCCCCATCCCACCCTCTGACCAAATCCCCTAGAACTCTAATATGTTTACGGTATATCCAACTATGTAAATAAGTTCTTCCTAAGCTCCCCTGCATGTATATGTATATACCCGATGTTGTAAATAAGTTGCTCACTATGCTTTCCTGCATGCCTCCCCCTCCCCCCCATTTGCTGTTTACTTCTTATGCTATGTAAACCACTTTCATTGAAGGAAAAGGCAATATAGAAAATCTGTTAAATAAATAAAATAAATGTTGTGTACAATATCCTGAGAAATAATTGGAAATATTCTAACTGTATGTCATCATATTTTAATTGTATGATCAAAGGTATACAACAAAAAAATGTCTGTGTAATTTAGACATAGTAATTTCTGAGAAAAATAACAAAATATCACCTGGACAGGATTAATGGCACCCTTCACTAATATTTGGTTCACAGCCCTTGGCAGTGATGACAGCCTCCAAATGTTTCCTATAGCCATCTATGAGTTTTATACATTTGTCTGCTGGTAGTTTCTCACACTCTTCATCTGCAATTTGTTCCAGCTCATGAATGTTTCCAGGATTACTTTTACCAATGGCAGATTTCAGCTCTTTCCAAAGGTTCTCGATTGGACTGAGATCAGGACTCATTGCTGGCCAGTTTAAAACAGTCCATTTTTTCCTTTATAGCCATTCTTTTAAGAACATAAGAAATGGCATACTAGGTCAGACCAATGTCCATCAGGCCCAGTCTCTTGTTTTCAACAGTGGCCAATCCAGGTCACTACCTGGCAGGTTCCCAAAAAGGCACACGTTCCACAATGCTCGTTCTAGGATAAGTAGTGGATTTTTTGGGTCCTTTTTAATAATGGCTTATGGACATTTTCTACAGGAACTTGCCCAAACCTTTTTTAAACCCAGCTACATCCTCCGATAAAAAATTCCAGAATTTGATTATGCATTGAGTAAAAAAATATTTTCTCTTATTAGTCTTGAATGGGTTACAATCCCTCAAGGATCCTCCCTATCGTCTCTTATGTTTAACATTTATATCCAACCCATATGTAACATCATTAGACACTTTAATGTGAGTTGCATGATTTACGCCGACGATGTCCTACTTTACCTGCCAATATCCCTGGATTGCCCAGACCTCACCCCAATAACTAAGTGTTTCAATGCAGTATCCGAATGGCTCCTCTCTCAAAATCTGCGCATCCAACATAAGAAAACAGAGGTCCTATTTATCTCTAGAAATCTTGAGTTTATTCCACCTAACCACTTAGAAGTCGACAACGCCAAGCTGCAGGTAAAATCAGCCATACGATACCTCGGAGTCACACTGGATCAGAACCTCGACATGAAGCAGCACATAGCAAAAACAGTAAGAGCGATCTACTTCAAGATCAGATCCCTCAGACACATACGCCCTCTACTCGAGCTGAATGACTTCCGTACCATCTACCAAGCCCTCATCATCCCTCATTTTGATTATGCAAACGCCATCCTACAAGGTCTCCCTAAAACAACCTTACATCCCTTACACCTCGCCATGAACAGCGCTGCGCGAATCCTTTTAGGAGCACCAAGGAAAGAGCACATCACACCCCTCCTGATGCAGCTGCACTGGCTCCCCATCCAAGCCAGGATTAACTTCAAGATCTTAGTGATGACATTCAAGGCCATCAATGGGTTATCCTCCTCTTCAATATGTGACCTCATACAACAACCCATGCCCAACAGGATAAGAAGAACAGCTGCAACCAACATGCTAGCAATACCAAAAGCAATGACAAGATGCGCCATATCAACTTCAAATAGAGCCTACAGCCTGAGCGCCCCAAGCCTCTGGAACTCCTTACCACCACACATCAGAGCTATCCCCAATTTGAGCCAGTTCAGGAAGGCCTTAAAACACCTCCTCTTTATTAAATACCTCACAGCCTCCCTCGAACCCCAGCCTCCAGGTACGAACAACACACAATGAACTCATCTCACTTATAGACAGTTACCAATTTCAGTATCCCTTTTGTGTACATAGTTTACCAATTTCAGTAGTCCATTTATGTACATAGTTTCCCCCGTTATCCAAGTTGATTGCTCCTGTTCATTGTAATGACCTGACTCTTGTTCATTGTCGGATTCTGTTTCGTTTTATGTAAACCGCGCTGATCGTAAATAGTGCGGTATATAAGAAATGTAAAATAAATAAAATAAAATAAATAAAATAATACATTGTAGTTTCATTGCATGTCCTCTAGTCTTTCTACTTTTTGATGACATAAACAACTGATCTATGTTTACACGTTCCACTCCATTCATTAATTTATAGACCTCTATCATATCCCCTCCCAGCCATCTCTTTTCCAAATTGAAGAGCCCCATCCTTTTAAGCCTCTCCTCATAGGGTTATTCCTCCATCCCCTTCTCTGTATCTTTTCTAATTCTGCTATATCCATCCAGACATCCCTATGCAGTACGGGCCTGTTAGGACCCCATTCTGGACCACGGGAACAAAATATTCCCATGGTACATGGAATCGGGCCCAAGGATGGCCTTGTGTGCCCTTGCCTGCCTGTGGGGATGTCTTCTCTGCAGACTCCCTTGGCTACCGCGGCTCGGCCCCCCAGGGCTTCCCCCCTGTCTGACCCACGACTGGCCTGTATCCGGCAGCAGGGACCCTTCAAGGTGGAATAAGTAGCACATCCCTTTGACCTGGCAAGATGTACAGGGCCATGAGCTGAATCAGCCCTATACATCCTGCCGGGCTGGGCTGGCCCACCCCCGCTCCACCCCCGCTCCACCCCGGCCCTTCCCCCTCCCACAAGCTCTCCCCATCCTGCTGCTTAGGACATGTGGGGAGAGCCAGAGTGGGAGTCGGGCCAGGATAGCTTGCAGGGTTGCACGTCCCACAGTCCCGCAATTCACAACTCTGCAGCGGGCCCATGGCGAGCAGAATTGCACATAATATTCAAGGTGCAGTCGCGCCATTGAATAATACAGGGGCATTATAATATCCTTTGTTTTATTCTCCATTCCTTTTCTTATGATTCCTAGCATTCTATTTGCTTTCTTGGCTGCCACTGCACACTGGGAGGAGGGTTTCAATATATCATCCACGATGATGCCTAAATCTTTTTCCTGGGTGGTGGTTTCTAAAGTGGTACCTTGCATTGTGTAACCATAGTTTGGGTTGTTCTTTCTTAGGTGTCCACATTAAATTTCATCTAAGGAAGATCAGAGGTGGAATTGCAACTTAAACGTGCCAAGAAAGGATATGTGGAAAGTGACATTGAAAAAGCGAAAATGCTAAACAAATACAACTGTTCTGTTTTTACTAAGGAAAATCCTGGAGAAGGACCACCTGTGACTGACAAATATAAAAATGGGAATGGTGTAGATACCACATCATTCACAGAAGATGATGTGTTTGAACAGGTTGCAGAATTGCAATTGAACAAGGTCATGGGACTGGATGGGAAAGATCCCGGGATACTGAAAGAGCTCAGAGAGTTCCTGGCAAGGCCTTTAAAGGATGTTTTTAATAGATCCTTGGAGACAGGAGAAGTTCCACTTGACTGGAGAAGGGCTGATGTGGTACCTCTTCACAAAAGTGGTAATAGGGAAGAAGTGGCAAACTGTAGGCCAGTAAGCCTTACCTCGGTGGCAGGAAAAGTAATGGAGGTGCTCCTGAAAGAGAGAATAGTGGAATTTCTCAAAACCAATAGGTTGCATCATTCGAACCAACAAGGTTTTACCAAAGGACGATCTTGCCAAACAAATCCAATTGAGCTCTTTGACTGGGTGCCCAGAGAACTAGATCAAGGGCATGCGATGGACGTGATCTACCTAGATTTCAGCAAAGCCTTTGATACTGTTCCTAATAAGAGGTTTATCAATAAAATGAACAGCCTGGGGATGGGTCCCAACGTGGTGAACTGGATCAGAAATTGGTTGACTGACAGATAACAGAAGGTGATGGTAGATGGAACTCACTCGGATGAAAGGAAGGTGATTAGTGGTGTGCCCCAGGGATTGGTCCTGGGACAGGTACTGTTCAATGTATTTGTGAGTGATATTGCTGAAGGACTGAATGGAAAAGACTATCTTTTTGCAGATGACTCAAAAATTTGCAACAGAGTAGACTCCCTTGAGATAGTGGATAGCATGAGGAAAGATCTAAAAATGCTGGAAGAATGGTCTAATGCTTGGCAGTTAAGATTTAATGTGAAGAAGTGCAATGTCATGCACTTGGAATGCAGAAATCCAAGGGAATTGTATGAGATAAGGGGCAAGAGGTTGGTGTGCATGGACCAGGAGAAGGACCTCGGTGTGATTGTTTCTGAGGTTCTCAAGGTGTTGAAACAGTGCGATAAGGTGGAGGCAAAAGCCAGAAGGATGATGGGTTGCATACAGAGAGGAATAACCAGCAGAAATGAGGAGGTACTAATGCCACTGTACCAGTCACTGGTGAGGCCTCACTTTGAATATTGTGTTCAGTTTTGGAGACTATATCTCACAAAGGATATAAAAAGACTGGAAACAGTTCAGAGGAAGGCGACCAAAATGATTTGGTACTTGCACCAGAAAACTTATGAGAAGAGACTTGAAGACCTAAATATTATACTCTAGATTGAGAGGTGGGACAGGGAAACTATGATTCAGACCTTTAAATGCTTAAGGAGTATTAATGAACAAACAGACCTTTTTCAAAGACGGGGGAAGCAGCAAAACTAGAGGACATAATATGAAATTGCAAGGGGGTAAACTGAAAGGCAATGTCAGGAAATACTTTTTCCCTGAAAGGGTGGTGGAGGCTTGGAATGCTCTCCCGATGGAAGTAGTGGTGACAAATACAGTGACAGAATTCAAAATGGCATTGGATAGACACACTGGATCCCTTTATAGCAACAGGATAAAATGAAAATAACCTTAACTGTCTCTACTATCTTAACAAACAGGGGTGACCTACACAGAGCGATGGGTACACCCCTAAACAAAGCACGGGGAGGGGTGACCTGCACAGAGCGGCAGGTGCACCTACTCTTGCCACCTTGCTGGGCAGACTATATGGGCCATGATGGTCTTTATCTGCCATCATATACTATGTTACTATGGACGTCTAGTCTTCCAGTTTATCAATGTCCTCTTGCAATTTTTCACCATCCTCTTGCATTATAACAATTTCGAAGAATTTTTGTGTCATCTGCAAATTTGATCACCTCACTTGTTATTCCTATTTCCAGGTCATTTACGAATATGTTAAAAAGCAGCAGGCCCAGAACAGATCTTTTCTCCATCAAGAATTGACCATTTAGCCCTACTCTGCTTTCTATCTTTTAACCAGTTCCTGATCCACAACACTACAGTGCCTCCAATCCCATGACATTTTAATTTCGACAAGATTCTCTTGTCCTTTTTTATATATGTTTTTGGTCATTGTCCTGCTGGAGGACCCATGACCTTCAACCCAGACCTAGTTTTCTGACACTAGGTAGCACATTTCACTCCAGAATACCTTGGTAGTCCTCTGACTTCATGATTCTTTTAATATGTTCCAGGCCTTTAGTTCCTGAAGCAGCAAAACAGCCCCACAACATTATGGAACTTCCACCATATTTAACTGTATGAAGGGTGTTTTTTTCCCTTAAGCTTCATTTCTTCGCCTGTAAATGTATCACTGGTCTGCATTGCCAAAGAGCTCAAATTTGGTTTCATCTGTCCACGGAACATTTTCCCAGAAGTATTGTGGTTTCTCAAGGTGAGTTTGGGTAAAGATCAGGCGTGCCTTTTTATGTCTGTCTTTGAACATCGGAGTCCTCCTTGGCCTTCGCCCATGAAGTCCTTGTTTGTTTAGTGCATGGCAAATGGTGTGAGTTGAAACAACCACTCCAGATTGCTCCAGGTTGGCCTTAAGTTCTTTGGCTGTTGTGCGTGGTGTTTTTCCAGCAGTTTGTGCTAACTTTTGAAGACTTCTTGGATTATTTTTCCTAGGTGCCCTTGTCCACATGAGCAGAAAAACTCTTAATAACATTGCGAACTGTAGACCCAGGAATCCCAAGGCCTTTGGAAATGGCCCTGCACCCCTTTGAAGTTTAATGTTTGGTGACAATGGCTTTTCTGATGGTCTCAGGCAATTCTCTTGTCTTCACCATTATGAAAATGGAACAGGGAGTGATTGTGGTCATTTTAAACATTAGAACCATCATTCATTTATTGATTCAAGTCATGTGAGTACTGACAATTGATCACAAGTGCACCTAAGTTTACTACAATGGGAATGTGGTTCTTCGGTTCAAACTGATTTGAATTGTTTATAAGGGTGCCAACAATTATGTAAAAAGCCATTTCACTGACCACTTCTTTTTTCTAAGAGATATTGGACATTATGGGGTTGAACGGCAAGGGTGCCAGTAATGTTGACCACAACTGTATTCACAACCAGGAAAAATGGAAAACTTTCCCCACCCAAGCTCCCTAAATGTCGACTCCACGTCTTGAAAAGGTTGGTTGGACCATGGTTCTGGTGGCCCATCCCAAATTGCTGCTTATGCCCAAGTCAGTGAATATCTTAGCACTGAAAGTTGTTCCAAGACCCAAGTATGGCTGAATTGATCTCTCAACAAAACAAAAGGCAGGTTCAAGATAACAGAAGCCTCCAAAAATAGAATTTTTTGTCGGCCAAAATGCCTCCAGGCAAGAACATCTTAACTGGAGGTCTACATCCTTTTAATCAAATGCTTGAAACTGCACAAATCACAACTTTAAAGCAAGTAGTACTTAGCTCAAGTCCCCAGCACAGCGCAACAGCATCAACAACCAGTCCGGTGGTGAAACGACACAGTCCTGCGTTTCGGGTTAGCACATTTCCCAGACCCTGCTTCAGGTTCCTTCATGCCACTGCTAGTATCAAAATGCACAGCTGGGTCACACACCACGGAGGATCTTAAGAAACCTGGCGTCTGACGTCAGAGAGAACACATGTTAGCTGCTCAACCAATCAGGGATGAGAGCAATAAAACTGCAAACATCCCCGGAAGGTAGAGAGAACACAGAATCACAGGCCATGCCAATCAACCTCCAAATTCAAACCCTTCGGGGTGACAGATTCGAATCTAAAGATCCACTGTTGTTCAACCCATCGCAAACAGGAAACACGATCACCACCCGAAGGAAAAGGAGGTGTCCAATCAATAATGCGCCAGGCAAATTGAGTAAATAAGTGAGCATTTTGTAGAGCATGGGACTGGCAGGGGTTTTGGCTCTTGAGGGTTTTTTTTTTGCAGTGAATTGATCTCTCAGCACAATACATTTGGGGCCTGATATTGATTTGCAATGAGTATCCACCTCGAAGGTGCATAGCCGTCGCCACGGAACTTTAACCCTGGCTATTCAGTCTGAGGCCATATCCGGCCACTAGCATTGAACATCCAGATTTGTTCTCCTAGCTGCATGCGGTGCAGAAGCTAGCCACACAACGGCGATATTCAGCTGCTGCCTGCTTAGCTTTGGCAGCAAAAGTTAAGACAACTTTTGCTACGTGTAACTTTCACCATTGAAGGATAACCGGGCAGTGACTGAATATTGCCTCTGCATGGTTATTTTTATTTATTTATTTAATTAAAGTTTTTTATATATTATGCGGATTATATCATCCTCTTACACCACACGGATTCCTCTGCACCAAATATTAGTCCCTTAAACACCTGCCTGTCCTGTGTGGCCTCCTGGTTATCCACTAACTACTTACATGTTAACCCCTCCAAATCTTTGGCCATTTGGTTCACCTCCGACAACCCCACCCCCCTTCTTTCCTCTTCCCCTATTCCCATCATCCCATCCTTGCACTACCTCAGTGTCATGCTTGATTCGTCCCTTTCCTTCAAAGAACACATTTCATCCATGGTCCAGTGCTCCTTCCATACCTTGAGGCAACTCCGTGCACGCCGTCCTTTCCTCTCTGCCCCCTCCTTGACTGCGTTACTGTTGTCCCTTGTCATTTGCCGTCTGGACTACAGCAGTATCTCCCTGGCCGGCCTCTCCCAGTCTCAGTTATGTAGACTTTAGCTCATCCAGAACACCGCCACCCATATTCTGACACATGCCTCATGTACAGATCACATTACTCCTATTCTTATCTGTCTGCATTGGTGTCCAATTCCATTCCGAATTCAGTACAAGATCCTCATGTTCGTCCATAAATCACTGCACACCAGCACCCCCCTCTACCTCTCTGATTTGGTTCACCTTCATACACCCCACCGACTCCTTAGGTCCATTCATTCTAACCGTATGTCCCTTCCATCTTCATCACAAGCCCACCTGGAATCTAGCCGTTCCTCAGCCTTCTTTTCCTCGGCCCCAGGCTCTAGAACTCACTCCCGTCTGTCCTCTGCCTGGAATCCTCCCTCACTACCTTTAAGGCCCAAGTGAAGACCCACCTTTTCTGCGCAGCTTTTGACCTTCCCCCTCACCTCTCTCCCCTGGCTCCTGCTCCCCGCTGAGTTCTTGCCTGCACCCTCCCCTATGTCCTAACCCTCCCTTGTCTGCTGTCCTTGCTGTACTTACTATCTCTTTCCTATCTGATTGCTGGTGTTCTGTTTCCTTTGAAAAGCAGTATTTTTTTTTAAACAATTTGTAAACCGCTCAGGTACTATTGGTGTGAGCGGTATATCAAGCTACTAATAAAGATAAAGAAAGATAAAGATACCGTCTTTCTACAATTCAAGACGGTTTACAGGGAACTCAACAATAACAGTGCGGATACATCTGTTTTACATAGAACACCTGAACAAAAACTTAGGAGGAGCTTATCCCAGAACAGTTAAAGTAACAGTTGACTATAATGCCGGAAGTGGCAACTATGTACATTAGATGGGGGGGAGAGGGTGCAGGGGGGAAAATTGAGTGTAAGGTAGGATGTCGGTTATCCCTAGGTACTGTCCCAAGAACACCCCTGACATGTTACGATGCAAAGCGTTTAGCATCGGGGCACATAGCAGCATTACTCTGGTATATTCAGTGCCACCGAATATCCTGCTTAGGGGCATTTACATGGTTGACAGCTCTGTAAACTATATAAATGCCTTTGACTATCAAGCCCTTGGATAACATTGCTTCTGATACGTCACGGCAAAAGGTTTGTTGTGGTTCCGAAAGCTGCTTTCATTTTGCAGTAAAATATGTGCTGATGGAAGGCCTGCAAATTATGTTATACTGAAATGAAAATAAAAGCTTTTTAAGCTATCACATAACAAATCTAGAGGCAAAATCTTTCTAAACACTAATGTTGCCCAGGCTGCAGGAAATTGGGACAAAATTCTAAACCATCTTCAGTGAGAGAGCCTTGAAACAAATGTTCTTGTAGAAATAAGGAGCACAGACAGTCATTTTGTTTTCTCTTTTTCCGTTTGTTTTATTTTTTCTTTAAAAATCTTGCAACTCAATGTTTCTTTTCCCAGTAGTGTGTATAATAAAGATCTTAGTTCCACCGCAGTTCCAGAGGTAAGTACCCCTCTGTTACAATGTATATTATATTTCACACATGACAATCTTGGCACGACAGTTTGTACATTACAAAATATCAAAAGGAGCCAAAAATAATCTTTAATGTTTTATTTTGAGGTGAAACGTAAATAGAAAAAGCTCTTTTCTTTGTTTTTAATGATTCATTCTGATCAGCTTTCTAATTGTCTGGAATAGATTTAAACATTGTATTTTGTAATAAGATAATAATAACAGATATATATTAGATCAAATGATCTCCCCAAGCAACCAGGAAAATTCAGGAGTCAGTCCCAAGACATCATCGAGATGAATACTCAGCTTTAACACATATACCTCTTTTCTGAAAGTATTAACAAAATAATTTTCTGGATTCTCCATGCAATGTGCACAGGCTCCCAGTGTTACATCTGACAACTCCTTAGGAAAGAGGCTCTGTCCCCCTCCCCCTCAAGAAAATTAACTCCATTTTTTTCTCTCCTTTTTCCATTGCAGAGCTTTCCATCTCCTTGCACCTCTCAGTGGTTTTCAGATATCTTGCACGTTCCTAATCTCCAGACCAGTGCCATACTTGAGATCTGGGCTCAATTTCCTGATTTTGGCTGGAGGAAGGGACAAAAGAAGTCCTTGTACAAGTGGCGGCTATGGGTAAGATTTGGGAGCACATGCACTGGGTTCTGAAGGGAGTTTTGGTCTTTGGCCTGCTATTCAGGAGCTCAGAGACGATGGGATAAAATAGGGGAAAGCATCCTGTGTTTGCAAAGGAAAGTCTCTAGTACTATATCCCAATCTATGGAACAGTTATCATGAAACTGGAGAAACAACCTTGGCATTATTATTTATTCTGCACTTTTCTGCTAAGGGCTGGCAAGCGAGAGGTGTGCTTATATGAAGAAGAGCCTCAAAATGGTCACAACAACTCATCAGGAGATGCATCTTAAAGCATCTCTTCCTAAATCCACTGCATTGCCTTTCAGAAGCAGAAAGAGCAGCCAACAGCAGCATAAAATAGATGTAAAAGGTTTAAACCCTCTGTCACAGTCCCTGAATGATTTATAAATCCCGAAGCAGCTGTCCCTGCAGCAATCTGGAAAGGGTCCTCCCCAGCAGATTCAGCAGAGGAAGGGCCTCAGATACCAGGAGGCTCACCAGACCGGGGAGAGTTGCAGTCGAAATCAACCTGAGACAGCTGTTATTCATTAATGTACTACTACTATTACTATTTAGCATTTATATAGCACTACGCACACAGTGCTGTACAGGTATACATACAAGAGACAGTCCCTGCTCATCAGAGTCATGCTCGTCAGAGCTTACAATCTAGTTGAGACAATACAGAGCAATAGTCAATTCGGTGCAAAAGCACAGTATGGTCTTTACAATTTAGTCATGAAAATTGACGGGAGTAGGTTGAGATAAGAGAAAGAAGTCAGGATCTGAAAGTGACAGTGAAGAGGTGGGTCTTCAATCTGGATTTGAAGAGGGCCAGGGAGGGTGCCTGGCGCACAGACACAGGTAAGCTGTTCCAGGCGTAAGGTGCAGCAAGGTGAAAGGAGCGAAGTCAGGAGTTAGTGGTGTGAGTGAAAGGCCTAGATAGAAGTGATTTGTTAGAAGAGCGAAGTTCCCGAGAGGGGTGTAAGGAGAGATAAGAGATGAGAGGTATTGAGTGGCCGCAGAGTGAATGCATTTATAGGTCAGCAGGAGAAGTTTAAACTGGATGCGGAATTGGACAGGGAGCCAGTGAAGCGACTTGAGAAGAGGAGTAATGTGGGCATGGTGAGGTTGACGGAAGATTAGTCGAGCAGCATGATTTTGTATAGATTGAAGGGGAAGGAGATAGCTAGCGGGAAGACCAGCAAGGAGTAGGTTGCAGTAGTTGAGGCGAAAGGAGATTAAGGAGTGGATATGGGTTTTGGTAGTGTGTTCAGAAAGGAAGGGGTGGATCTTGCAAATGTTGTAGGGGAAGAAGCGTCAGGTCTTAGCTACGTGCTAGATATGTGTGGAGAAGGAGAGAGAGGAGTCAAAGATAACCCCCAGGTTGCGGGCTGAGGGAACAGGAAGGATCTTAGAACCATCCACAGAGAGTGAGAAGGGGGGAGAGGAGAGGGGGGGAGGAGGGGAGGAGTTGGGGGGAAAGAAAAGGAGTTCAGTCTTGGCCATGTTCAGCTTCAAGCGGCGGTGAAACATCCAGGCAGCGATGT
Source organism: Ichthyophis bannanicus (assembly GCA_033557465.1). Lineage (NCBI taxonomy): Eukaryota > Metazoa > Chordata > Amphibia > Gymnophiona > Ichthyophiidae > Ichthyophis > Ichthyophis bannanicus. The sequence goes on along the minus strand of CM066041.1, from coordinate 178,935,343 downwards.
CAGAAAGGCAGGCTGAGATCCTGGTCTGGATTGTTGGAGAGATATTAGGTGTAGAGAGGTAAATTTGGGAGTCGTCAGCATAGAGATGGTACTGAAAGCCATGGGAGGAGATAAGTGCGCCAAGGGATTGGGTATAGAGGGAGAAAAGGAGGGGGCCCAAGACGGATCCTTGGGGTACACCAACATGGAGTGGGGTAGGAGAAGAAGAGGATCCACCAGAGCACACACTAAGGAGCGATGGGAGAGGTAGGAGGAGAACCAGGATGGTACGGAGCCCCTGAAACCAAGTGAGGAGAGGGTGGTGAGGAGAAGATTGTGGTCAACAGTGTCAAAGGCAGCGGAGAGGTCAAGAAGGATGAGGACTGAGTAAAGGCCCTTAGACTTAGCCAGGAACAAGTCGCTGGAGACTTCTGTAAGAGCCGTTTCAGTGGAGTGTAGGGGACGGAAGCCAGATTGTAGTGGGTCCAGGAGGGCCTGGGAGGTGAGGAAGTCGAGGCAGCAGCGATGGACTGCCCGTTCTAGTAGTTTAGATATGAAGGGAAGGAGGGAGATGGGTCTATAGTTAGAAGGACAGGTGGGATCAAGAGACGGCTTCTTGAGGAGAGGTGCAACAACGGCATGTTTGAAGTCTATGGGGACAGTTGCAGTGGATAGTGAAAGGTTTAGAATGTGAGAGATGGGGGGGGGACAAAGGTGGGGGGGAGATGGGGTGTAGGAGATGGGTGGGGATAGGGTCAGTGGAACAGGTGGTGGATTTGGAGGAGGAAAGAAGGAGTGTGGTTTCCTCTTCAGAGATCATAGAGAAGGAGGAGAGGGTAGCAGGCACTGTTCCCTCTAAGCTGTGCGCGCACACACACCTCGCCGAGAGAGCACACATACTTTACAACAGAGCGCACAAAAATTACAGCTCTGATTAACATAAGAACAGAAGATATGCCATACTGGGTCAGACCAAGGTCCATCAAGCCCAGTATTCTGCTTCCAACAGTGGCCAATCTAGGTCATATGTACCTAGCAGTTTCCCCAAGGGACACAAGTTCCACAATGCTTGTACTGGGTCAAGCATTGATATCTTCGGTCACTTCTTAATAATGGTTTATGGACCTTTCCTCCAGGAACTTGTCCAAACCTTTTTTAAACCCAGCTACACTAACAGCCTTTATTACATCCTCCGGTAACAAATTCCAGAGTTTGATTACACGTTGAGTGAAAAAATATTTTCTTTTATTAGTCTTAAATAGTTTACCCTGTAGCTTCATTGCATGTCCCCTACTCTTTCTATATTCTGATAAGGTAAACAATCGATCTACGTTTACCCGTTCCACTCCGTTCATTAATTTATAGACTTCTATCATATCTCCCCCTCAGCCATCTCTTTTCCAGGTTAAAGAGCCCTAACCTTTTTAGCCTTTCTTCATAGGAGTATCCTTCCATCCCCTTTACCATTTTGGTGGCTCTTCTCTGTACCTTTTCTAAAATCGCTATATCCTTTTTAAGATACGGCGACCAGAATTGCACACAATATTCAAGGTGCGGTCTCACCATGGAACGATATAGAGGCATTATAATATATTTTGTTTTATTTTCCATTCCTTTCCTTATCATACCTAGCATTCTATTTGCTCTCTTGGCCGTCGCTGCACACTGGGCCGAGGGTTTTAACATGGTATCCACAATGACGCCTAAATCTTTTTCCTGGGTGGTGGTTCCTAATGTGGAACCTTGCATTGTGTAACCAGATAGAAAGCAACACAGACGTCTTAAAATTTAAAAGTTATGATTGTAATTACTAGAAATTTCCCGCTTCATTTAGTAATCGTCTATTTTCATTTAATTTGATTAAAATCAATGTGGTGTACATACTGTATTCTGACGTGTAGTCAAATTTTAAAGTATATAACTCCGAGTGTCATTATGTGGCGCACAAAAATTTAACCTTCCTTCAAAAGCTGCACACAGCTGATATTTTATGCGCATACAGCCTACAGAAAATTAGAGGGAACATTGGTAGCAGGGGAAGTATGGATGGGAGGGGAGAATTGAGGAGGGGGAGAGGTAGATGAGGAAGTGGGGAATTGGAGGGTAATCTTGTGAATTTTGTCGTGGAAGTAGTCGGCTAGGGTTTGGGCAGAAAGGGAGGGCGGGACCGGGGGCGGGGGCACCTTGAGTAGAGAATTGAGAGTATTAAAGAGACGGCGAGGATCTGAGGCAAGGGAGTTAGTCAGATGGATATAGTATTCTTGTTTGGCTGACTGGAAGGAGCCAAGCATGAATTTGAAGTGTAGAAGGTCTTCAGGGAAGCGGGATTTGGTCCAAGCACGTTCAGCAGAATGGGTACAGTTGCGTAAATAGTGGGTGGTAGATGGCTGGGGAGTAGAACGCCTGACAGGGCGTGGGGTGAGTGGGGCAAGAGTGCCAAGAGCCGAGGATAGTACAGCATTATAAGAGGAAACTGCTTCATCAACGGATTTGGAGGACATAATGGAAGAAAGGGATGGAGAAATGGTGGAGGAGAGAGTCAAGGTGTAGGTGGCAGGGGTGCAGATCAATATTGATTTCCTCTCTTCCATGCCCCCTTCCCCCTCCTCACACATACTCTCTCCCTCCTCCTTCCCCAAGCATGATCTCTACATTCTCTCATTTTGGCCCAGCGTTCTCCCCTCCCCTGCCCTCCACTATTACCCAGTTCCAGGAGGGAACTTTTCAGCCAATCCTGAATTTCTGACAAACCCATCCTGATGCATTATGGGTTCTGCAGCACTGATTTAAATGGATCGAATCAGGGACTACAGACACCACAATGCACTGGGATGAAAGTTCAGAAACAGGACTGGCCTCCCCCCTGTCCTTTTGTACTAAAATGATTGGAGTTCTTTTCCTTCCTTTGAATTTCAATGTTTAAATTGTAAACCTCTTTGCCCATTTTAGAGAGGCGGAATTTCAAATTGTTAATAAACCATAACCATTAATAAACCATAAGTTGGCAGCTCTGCCTCTATAAATCACTCACAACTCCCGGACTTGTGCTCCGGGGTGTCTCCTTCCTCCTCCCCCACTCAGTTCTCTGGTGAGTCCCCAGCTCCGGGATCCTAGAGTTGCAAGCTGAATTGTGTCTGCTGTAGTCTCTCCACTCCTGGTTTTCCCCACATGTGTCTCCAGTGTTTGTTCCAGTCTCACGCCCTCCTCGCCTGTGAGGACAGGAGAGAAGGGGGAAAGACTAGAGCAGACACTGAGGAGCAGAAGAAAACTTGTTCTACCCCCACCTCCCTTCCCCCCCCCCCCCCCATCCTGTTCCCTGCTGGCTACCTGTTGGGGAAGCTGCAAAAATTTACAGAGAGGCTCTTCTTTGAGTTTTATAATGTTACCTCGCCCCAATGGCCAGTAATTGGTCCATATTCCAGAGTCTCCACGTGAAATCACAGAGTTCCTAGTTATGACCAGGACCATGGCACTTCTGGTAGTGTTTATTTTGGATTTGCAACTGCAGCTACAGCTGAGAGTTAAAAATAATACATATATTTTTAAATGGATCACTTTAGCTATTCCTGTACCCCTGTCTGCTTTTTATTTCTAAAAGAAAAGGAGGCCAGGAGGGCAGAGTGAACAAGGGATCTTTTTCTTTTGTATTAAATCACTTATATGAAATCTCATTTATAGCAAACAAACTTAAATCTTGTCTGCCACAGAACTGAAATTCCACTCTTTAGAACAGTCTATCCAGTCTTCCCTCCAGTTTAAGCCAAATAAGTCAGATTGTTCAATGAGTCAGACCCAGTCCTGGTGTTACCTCACTCTATGAAGTGACTTGTAATCCTGTTGCTCTTAAAGGAGTAGGAAGAAGTCTATAGATGCAATGGGGTAAAACCAGGAACATCTCAGCCAGCGCACTCGCAACCCAGAATCCAGCAAATTCCAAGTACACTCAGCAGTATAAAGTTTCAAGCTAAGCCTTATAAGAACCAAATGTAGAATAGCAATTCCAGAACGTCTTAAAAACAGGGTCTCAAAGATATTAACACTTTCATTGAACCAACTTTTTTGTACATCTTATTTAAAAAATAAACTGCTAATAAGCTGTGCAGGACATTTTAACCTTTATTTTCTTTTACTGACAGCTGTCACTAATATACTCTTTCCAATTTTATATATATATATATATATATATATATATTTTTAATTACATTTATTTATATGTGGAGACAAAAATATTTTTTTCTCAGACCTATAGAAAGGCAAATAAAGGTGAGATGTTGACATACTTGTGGTCATTCCTAGGGATGGGAGATGTAAGGGGGCAGTTATTTTATCATTTGAAGTGTAAGCTCCCCTGCAAAGTCTATATCAGAGCCGGCCAGATGAGTAATGTGATATAAGCAGACAAAGTAATTTTAAAATTTCATTTAATTTATATTCTGCTTATGCCAACCAGGAGTTTTAATTCTTCTTCTTTCCATTGTGCTAGCCCTTCTGCACGTCCCACTATAATGTAAGGCCCCAGATATGCTAGAACCAATAGAACTGAAATATACCACTGTAATACTTATGACTTTTTAAAATACTTTATGGTTTTGAAAGAAATCAATCAAACAGCCCCCATCCCTCCCATGACAAGGACAAAATGTCTTCTGAGCGGAGGGAACATGCCATTACAGTAGATGCAAAGGATGTTGTTGGCCATATTTGACCAAATAAGCAGACTAACATTTCCTTGGTGGCTGACGGACTGATCCTCTCTCTGCCCCTTCCCAGCTCTAGGCCACACAGTTTACCAAGGGGGCTTCTAATTGACGCAGAATTAGACCTTGGATCTCTGGGGCAGATTTGTTCTACTCTCCTGCCTGCTGAATTCTGATACCCATGAGTCTTTTTATTAAGCATAACAGGGGCAGCACAAATTTCAGTAGTGGGGGCAGGGGTTATAGAAAGAACTTCTTTAAAATAACTGTATTCTAGAAGAGGATCTAAAGTGCAGTCACTTATTTTACAATTCAAACTTCTCAAACCTGCCCTAGGAACCCCACAGCCAAATGGCTTTTCAGACTATCTGCAATGAATATGTGTGAGGTAAAATTTAAACATATGGGGGTCTTCCATGTATACAAGTTTAAATCTATATCCCTGTATCTAACTTCTGAGCCCTCCAGTCTTAGAGGTGAAAGGCCCTTAATCCCTGTGTGGACTGTCTATATGGCGACCAGAACATATTTAGGAAGTCCCAGCTTAAGGTCAATGACTTTGATCAGCCCTCTTTTTGTCATAACATTTTCAGAAATCAATTCCCATATCCACCACAGAGTCACCAGCTGTGTAGCCTATATACTACCAAAAGTGTAACGTGAACACTACGGGGACCGGCAGGTGGCTCCTGTCTATAAAAGGCAGGTTGAATCTTTTGTATATAGGTCTGATTTTTGGTTCTGACAGACATGGATCCAAATCCAGAACTGGCCCAGCTTGTCCCTCGCGACCTGCATGCATCAGGAAACTCTACGTATCACATGGCGCTCTCTTTGGCTGGTCATTAGAAATACAAAAGGACACTGGGATTTGTAGCATGAGAAAACCAGGACTATGAATCCTAGAGTGACACCCTTGGGCTTAGCCTCCTCCTCGCGGCATTCCAAAGCCAGGAGACTGACAGACTGAAGGCCATAGCTCCAGCTTCCCCCAGGATACCTAACTGCAAGACGTGTGTGCGTATACAAACCTGTCAAATATGCAGAAAAGGACAAATTGGAAATATGGCTTCAAAAGCAATTGCTGCTATAAAATTATCCTAAAGCAATTTGTTTAAATTTTAAACAGAACGGAACAGGCAATAATCTATAAAGAAAAAAATCCAATCCAAAAAGCAGCCAAGAAGCTAATAAAAGCAAAGCAGCTTAGCAGGAGGGTCACAAAGCTGATGCTGCTTTCTGCAGACACCACAAGACAGGAACACTTATTACATTTTAATACTTTCTCAAAGGGGGTCTCGGAAGTATTGTTTTTCTCACTGTTGCATGGTTATTTCAGTAGTTATCAGAGGGGAAGCAGCTTACATCACTATCAAACTGTTCCAGCAGAAGAGCTTAACTGAGCACAATCGTCAATGATAAGATGCCTTTAACAGCCCATGGACAGAGGGGGATGAGAAGAGGGTCAGGAGGACTACAAAAAAGTTTGGTTAGTGTTCCTATTTTCCAATTTTTTTCCTGATTGTCATTTTTTTTTCTGTTTTTGCACACATTTGTCATAAATGTGCACCGTCTATGAACACTAAGGGACCCTTTTACTAAAGTGTGTTAGAGTTTTGACCTAATGCTTGTTTAGCACAAAACCTAATAGCATGTATTAAGTGCAAAGCCTCCACAGTAACTCTCTGGGGTGTGAGCAGCATGTCCCTGATGTAACCGCATGGATGCATTACTAGCAAGGGTACACTTACCTCCACCTATTCAGGTGCATTAGGTGAACCCACACTAATGGTGGCATTAATAGTTAATGTGCGCTATGTACCCTGTTCTACAGTAACTGCAATGTGCTCACACTGTTCGCTCTTCACACCTGGCCCCCGCCATTCACACCCTAATGCATGCTTGGCAGCAGGGCTTACCCGATCATTAGGCAAACAAGGCAGTCACCAAGGGTAGCGGCTTCTGGGAGGCATCAAAGAGAAGGGCATTCAAAGCTAAGCAATAGTTTCTCATAGCCAGGGGGAGGGGACAGAGGGGCGCATAAGGCTTAAGGATTGCCTAGGGTGCCAAAACTCTGAACCAACTCTGGGGCTGGCCTTCATTTTCAGTAAGCATGAAAATCAGCATGCAGTAACTCTTACCAGGTGCCCTAGTGTGCAGTTTACGTGTGCCAAATCACACATTAACTGCATAGTGCACTTTAGTCAGAGAGCCCTAAAACTATGTTTGCATGCACAAATTGATTGTGCACACAAGAATTAATGGGTATGTGAGTGCATATGTGATTTGCATGCAGAAAAGTTTGGAAGTACCCAAATGAACCAAATATGTGCTGACAAATGCACATCCCTGTTCAGGAGCCTTGTGTGCAGAAACAATGGACGCTGAACAGCAAGCTCTTGGTGAGAAGAGACAGGCTGCACCAGTTATGGATTTACTCCATTGCATCTATGGACTTACAATCCAGTTTCTCTAAGGAAAGCAGGTATCACAGAGTCTCTCCATGCAACAATGTAAAACCAGGACTAGTCCCTCCTGCCCCTTCTGACCTAGAACTGCTGATCCCACTGCACCTGTTAACATGCTTTTCTCCAGATAGGCTGATAATGATGCAAGATATAGTCCTGATCACTAGAGTCTAGAAGCCCTGCGATGCTGGAAAGCCAATAACTCTGGCCTATCTGTGCATTATGTAACTGTACCTTCACTATGACACCCCCCCCCCCCCCAAAGGATTACTAGGGTTTAAAAAGAAAGGCTTCCACTGTTCATCATAATGATGCAACCAGAAGCTGCTAGGAACTCTCTGTACAGATATCCCGACAGGGGGTAACCTGCATGGGGTGAAAGTTACAACCCTAATCATTTTTCTCCATGAACAAGCAGGATGCGTCAGCCACACTAGGTGACATCATCCGACGGCGCCAAGGACAGAAGTGCTCTCCAGAGTCCAGAAAGGTAGACCTTTCTGGGCATGTGCCAAGTGGTCCAACTCCCTAGCCTGCCCCTACCTAACCCCCCTCCTCCAAGAAAGAAGAACAAACATCCACAGAGAACCAAAGTTTCATAAACCTTCAACAGTGAACTTCAAGTAAGGTAACGTGGGAAAACAGAGTTTTAAAAAATGCGCCATTGAAAAAGAAAAGATGAACAATGATGCCCATGAATGGTACCTGGGGGCCAGCCATGAGGTCGAGGACTGACCTCACTGTGCCTAAATGTTCCCCCAGGCCTTAAAATCCTGTTGGCATGCATTGCAGGATTCCTCCAACAGACCCCACTCACCTCTGCTACAGGACCTGAACACACTGCCAGCCGCGTGGGAACCCGGACCACCACAGACCAGATGATCCATTTCAGTCTTTATCAACTATTATCTGCTATGTTACTATGAATAAGGTGCAGATACCAGGGCACTTGTAAAGATACCCAGGCTGTGTCTTTCCCGGATTCTGCTGTTTACTGCTGCTACCTGAACCACGTACCTTCTGAGAGGCTGAGTCGTTCTTGGTTTCACCGTATTCTGGGATTTTTCTGCCTTATTGTTTTGATCACTGATTTTATAGCAGAATGCAGCTGAATGGGGGATTAAAAGGAAACAGGGCTGTGATTCAGGTGGTGCCCACTCCACAGAATATAGGTTAAAGGGATATTTGGAGGATGAGATACTGGGGAAGAACAGTAAGGTCTTGTTGGAGCTTTCCTGCTCACTTTGTCTTGTTAAAGCTTGAAATATGAACCTCTTCTAGGTATTATATCATTACAATCTCCCCTAGCGGCATCATTGTTTCTAAGGGGCTTGAATTAGACTACTGGGGAGAGTAGGGAGACACAGCCAGGTTTCCTGCTTGTAACAGGGCAGGTCATCCATGTGTGACTGACTCATCCTGCTTGTCCAAGAACATCTTGTTCTTGCTTGAGCAGAGTCCCGAAGCCCCTTCTCACCCCTACTGCCTGGAGTAATCAGAGGTGTTTTATCACTGTGTTAACCTCCTAATTGCATTAAATCTGGAGAGGGAGGGGTTAGAATCCTCTTTAACGATCTCAGTCTGCTGCCAGAAGCCATTTTGGAAAAATAAAGACTTGACATTTCTAGGTACAGTATGTCTGTGCCTTGGCCATCTCTACTCCCACTGTGCTGACTAGAACTGGTTTCAGACACAGCAGAGGAGTGATGGGTGCACTGTCCTTCTGTCACAGCAACACAAAATCATTTTTTTATTGGTACCAGATTAAAAATTGCCTATGTAAGTTGTTGTGGGTGAACCAGTTCTGACATCACCTCTTCTCACGTTAGAGGAATCTCATGTACTGTATCAAAGGATTCTCTGCAGGTCATGCTAACTTTTTGGGAACCACTATATGATTTATCTCGAGATGATACTGTCACTGAGCCATCTTGAGACATGAAACATTCCTATGTTGCAAATAATTCTACCTTCACTGAGACCTGCACTAACTCTCAGCACAGGCTGTCAATTACCCAGGGAAGGAGAGTAAATCACTGTTTAGTTTTTGGACACAGGTACTAACAGAAAATATATCAGAGCAGGGTACAGCCTGGTTCTGACCATGTGCAAACATTGCTCATGAATTTCAAAAATCTAATTTTTAATGCCCATGCTACAAGATTGTAAATATTTCAGCACCACTTGAAAGCTTGGGCCATTTTATTTATTTTTATTTGTGAGGGGCGGTGTTACTCTTCCACTAAGAGACATAAGAAACCTATGTTTTGCATATTCTTCTGCAAATAAGCCGGCAGGACAACCATGGACGTTAGCTTCTGGAACTAATTCCATTACCATGATTCTTCTAGTCAGCTGAGAAAGGGACCGAAATGGATGGATCAAAACTTTTCTCTCCAGCACCAAAAAGCACAATAATTTAGGAAATAAAATCACCATTTCCAATGTCAGAACTCAATAAACAAGCAGGCACTGTGGGTTTTGTTAGGCTGAAAATCAAAGTCATACGTTTATCATGTTTTCCCCCCACTAACATACAATAAAAGAAAGTCTGCTTTGTAGGTAACATTCACCTTTTTCTCTCTGGGTGCAGAGGAGGGCGTGTCCTCCTCCATCGTATCCCATGGTGTGTTGGTGTGAACTGAAGTCCATGTGGAAAGGAGCTCAACAGACTGGCACAGAAGGAAGTATTAACAGACAGCTCTGATCTTAGTGCGTCACTGACTGCACTTGCCCACTCCTGAAGCCTACTTAGTGCTGGCCGCTTTTCTTTGTTCCTTCAGTCTAGAACAAATCTGGTCCATGCAGATGTTTCTGAAGAGAAAAGGCAGCTGCTATGCTTCAAAGCCCAGTGGCATGACCTCAGTAAAGGCTCTGTCCTCCTAGCTTGGCCCCTTTTTACTACCATGAAAATGGCAAATTTGGGTGAATTCATCAATAAGACTCAGCCCTCATCTCACTCACGTGAAAATGCATAAAAAGAACCAGAAACCCTGCCTTGGCTTCTGTCCTCTGACTGTTTTGTTGGTGTTTTTGTTCTGCAACTCATAATTTAGTAACAATTTCAGTATTGACGCTGCCACCTTCAGAAATGGTGACTTTTCCATCCATTGAGGGTCTCTCTTCTTCTTATCCTTTTTTGTTGTGTGCAATAAATCCCGGCCACTCCAAACTCAACGGTGGCTGGTTGCGATCTTCTAGAAAACACAGAGCACCTTTGGAGTTTGGGGCTTGCGACTTGCGATGTGGCCCGTGGTTGCAGTGCCCCTTGGCCTGGAAATAATGAAAGACTTTGGCCAAATGATCCTGCTTTTAAAGAAAGATCCCTTTATGTATGCGACATTACCTTGCTTTTCTTGCATCGATTTCTGCTACCAACATGTTGGACCTGTGCAGGAGGTCTACACCGGCCACTGATTTACTAGTCTGCTTTCAGGAGAACTTCCTTCCAGATGTTTATGTAGCTACTATACTTCATGTTTCCTTTTCGTTTCCACAATTAGCAATATTATGTAAATGTTTGCAACTTTTCACTTATCTCTGTGCAAGTCTGGAAGCAGCAAAAGGAATATATATCTACTGATTGTCTGCCACATACTCTTTTCTTCTCCAAATTTCTTTAAATTTCTGTTCAGACCTCTTAAAAATAAATTTCAACTAAAATGTTTAATATCAAACAAATGATGAAAAGCCAGCTACCGGTGCCCGGGATGCGGGGCCTAAACTGCTGGGGGGTCGATAAAGGGTGCTCTGCTGGCTGGGGGGATTTGCAGGCTGTTGAGGGGTAGGAGTCCGGGTAGCCTTGGGCCTGAAGAGACTGCCCTGTTGGGAGCTGTTGCTGTTGGACAGGTGGCAAATGTCTGGCTCACCGGAGTCACTCTCTGTGTAGTTGTAAGCCTGTGCCCGAGAGATGCCCTTTTGTTGGCGGCGCCAAGAGTTGTAATATGTTGGATCACTAATGTAGTGATTAACAAATGAATGGGTCTTCTGCCGCTCCTGGTCTACTTCATATTCACTGTCACTCCCCTGCAGTTGGATAAAGAGACACTTTTTATTATTCGACTAACATACTACAGACATAGAGTGCATAGTATACATACCACAGCATCATCAGTCTATGGTCATGGTCCCTCTTTTTAGCAAAAGGGGCAAATTGTATTCTAGTACTGTAAAAATGGCCAGAAATTGAGATGAAAATTTCTTAAAAGACTCCTTTTCCCTTCCATGCATGGCTAACTAAGGTCTACATCCCAATGTCTGAAATCTCCTAGGAGGAAGTAAGATATGTCTGGGTCTCTTTGTGAACTGACACAAATAAGGAATCTTGTGAGATCCATTGGTGATAAAATGGTGACTTTTTAGAAAAAAACAAGAGGGTATCTCATCCTTGGAAGAGGAGTTGGAAAATCTGCTCTGTTTGTGTATCATTAGAACACACCTCCTTCAATTGCTGGGAAATCTGTGCACCTGCAGACATCTCAGGGGGCATCACCCTTGTATGTGGTTGATGATATTAACGGCAGAAATTCTAGTGTTTTGCTGCCAGGTGACCTGATTCACGAAAGATTCTCCTAACTTAATGCCCCTGCTTAGAAATTCTCAAGAGATAGATTATGGGATTAGGGAGTGAGCAATGCATGGGAAGGGAAATACCAGGAAACACATTCAGTTTTGGGTAACTTTATTGGCATAGCAATTATTTATAAGTACTGCCGGAGTAGTACAGTTAAGGCAGAAAAAATGACACATAGCACTTTGGAGGAAAATAGAAAAAGTTGGAATTTTAGTTTAAATAAGAAGGAATGTCTCTCTTTAGAGAGTAATGAAGACAGAACGGGAAGGATAAGGTTATCAGATTTTTGGACAGCAAATCTGGAACACCTGGGAATAGGGTTGCCAATTGGGTCCAGATACACCTGGCAGGCCTGATCCAATCCTGGGTTTACCCCATTGCATGCATGGACATGCAGTCTTGCCTTTTTTGTGGCATTTAAAGGCAAAGTCAGACTACATGCCCCTGCATGCAATGGGGTAAACCCAGGATTGGATTAATTCTGTTGGGCAAATCTGGAGCCAATTGGCAGCCCTACCTGGGAAGGGCTGAACTGGGCTGAGAAGGGCAGTAGCAGACCTTCTCACATTATAAGCACACATACATACATACATACATATGCTTAAACCTTATTCTAGATATTCTATATATTTCTAAAATTCCTCCTCTTTTTTCAGAAAAGACATTAAATTCACATTTTTTTACTAGAGGGATATGCAGGAGAAGCAATGTCCTTTGGCTGTGCCTTCACTTAAATTGGGGAGAGGAGGTGGTTATAGTCCATGGAGTTGGGGACACAACCTCAAAATCAGGGACGATCCCTGAAAATCGGGGACATCTGGTAACCTTAGGAAAGGAGAGATGAGAGATAGATAATGGGCAGTGAGTTGGCACTGGCTAGTATACAAGCCTTGGAAGTACTCAAGAGAAGATGACAAGCAATTGAGAGCCAAACACTTTGCACCTTTCTGAACCTAGAGTTCCAGCTACGTCCAGAGAACACCATGAGGCATCCCAGACAAATGAAAACAAAGGGGTATTTGGGCCTAAGAAAAGAGATTCCTTGCTAGTGCTGACTTCTGAGGAGAGACTTGGAAAAAGGGTAAGAGGAAACCACATTTCAAAATTGTTTCTAGAAAACAGAAGTTCTGAATTGTAAGTCATTACAACCTATCTTTAAAGCAGGACCTCTTGTCCTCAAGATGGAATGAAACAATGGAGCCCATTCATGGGACATTCTGCCAGCCCAGAAAAGCATTTCAGCTCTCAACAGTTTCTCAGAGATATTCAATCAAAAATCACCAATTCAACTCCTCCAGGCCTTGAATTGAAGAACCACTATGCAGCCCTGGAAATGTAGGAGATGAAAGCATCCCAAGGGAAGAACCAGAGCTCAAACACTCCAAAGTTGCAGAATCAGTGACCACAAGGAAGCAAAGGGTACTGGTGGTTGCTGACTCTCTTCTGAGGGATAATGAGGTGTCCCTCTGCTGACCAGATTTGATGTTTAGACAGGTGTGCTGTCTGCCAGGTACCAAAATCCAAAATGTTACGGAGAGCTTGCTGAGATTCATCAAGCCTATTACCCGATGTTGCTCATCCATGTCGGCACAAACGATACTGCCAGGTATCCCTCTGAGTGTATCAAAAGTGACTTCATGGCTCTGGGACAAAGAGTAAAGCAGATAGGTGTGCGGGTGGTGTCTTCTTCTATCCTCCCCGTTGAGGGTAAAGGCCAAGGCCGAGAAGCTTGCATTCTGGAGATAAATGCATGGCTGCGTGGATGGTGTCATCGAGAGTGTTTGCTTTCCTGGACCATAGGATGATATTCCAAGGGCTGCAGAGTAGAGATGGTGTCCCTGTCCAAAAAGGGTCAATATGTCTTCAGTAGCAGACTGGCTAACCTAATGAAGAGGGCTTTAAACTAGATTTATCGGGGATGGGTGATGAAAGCCCCCAGGTAAGTGACATATTAAATACTTATGTAGAAATGGGTAAAAGGGGCAACATCTGGAAAGTGGTGTGCATACATGCCCATAGCATGGGAAATAAGATCCCAGATGTTGAGGCTTTAATGGAAGAAATGGAATTGGATTTAGTGGTGGTTCATGGACAACTATGACTGAGATGTAATTATACCAGGTTATACTTTATCCAGGAAGGGTAGGGTAGGAAGAAGGGGAGGAGGTGTGGCACTATATGTAAAAAATAATATTAAACTATAGAATTCCAGGGCTTAAAAAGGAGAGAGGAGGCATTGTGGTTAAACTAGAAAGAGGGAAAGAGAAATCCATTTGCATTGGCATGATATACAGACCCCTCTCACAGGGAGAAAAAGTGGACAGAGATTGCCAATAAGGCAGATTGCCAGGAAAGGGGAAGTGCTACTGATAGGTGATTTCAATATACCAGATGTTGATTGTCACATCTCTGCTGAGGTATCATCTAGAAGTAAGGAGATCCTGGATTCTCTACAGGGAGAACTATTCAGGCAACTGATAACAGAGCCCACACATGAAGGGGCTGTACTGGATTTTGTGCTTACCAATGGTGAAAGTGTTTCTGATGTTATAATGGGAGATCATCTCGTATCTAGTGATCACCAGATGGTGCTGTTCAGTATTAGGACTAGGACTGATAAAATCCATTCAAAAGCAAGGGTCTTAGACTTTAGGAAAACTAACTTTGCCAAAATGGGCTAATACATCAAGGAGTCTAGAGGGATGGAAACAGCTGGGGGATGTAGAAAAACAGTGGGCAAAATTGAATAGAGATATTTTAAGGGCAACCAACCTTTTTGTTAGAAAGGTAAATAAATGTAAAAGGAAAAGGAGGCTGCTATGGTTCTCAAAAGAAATAGCTGAAAAGGGGGAGGCCTTCATGAAATTCAAGAGATCATAGAGAGAAGACAGGCATCTATATTTGGAAAAACTTAGAAAAGCTAGCAAAGTAGTCAGGAAAGCAAAGGTACAAAAAGAAATAGAAATAGCCAATGCAATAAAATGGGGGTGGGGGGTGGGGTGGGGGCATTTTTCAGATATATTAGTGAGAGGAGGAAGGGCAAAAGTGGTATTGTCAGACTCAAGGGTGAAGGTGAGAAATATGTAGAAGCTGATGAGGATAAAGCGGAATTGCTTAACTAATATTTCTGTTCTGTATTCACAGATGAAGGGCCAGGAGCAGGACCTCAGAAAATACCCACAAATAGAAAAAGAAGCAATGAGGATCTCAAAGGATTTTCAGAAGACTGTGTTCATGAGGAAGCAGTTAGATTAAAAACTATGGGACCGGATGGGATACATCTCAGAATACTGAAGGATCTTAGGGACATTCTAGCGGCTCCACTGACTGACCTTTTCAATGCCTCTTTGGAGTCGGAAGTGGTGCCAGAGGACTGGAGAGAGGCTCATGTGGTCCTTTTACACAAAAGTGAAGTAAGGATGTGGTTGAAAACTACAGGCTGATTAGTCTAACCTTTGTGATGAGTAAATTATTGGAAACGCTGCTGAAAGAGAAAATAGTGAGGTTTCTAGAGTCCAGCAGATTACAGGATCGGAGGCAGCATGGATTCACCAGAGGCAGGTCTTGCCAGACAAATCTGATTGATTTCTTTGACTGGGTGACCAGGGAGTTGGACCAAGGGAGAGTCCTAGATGTGGTGTACTTGGATTTCAGTAAAGTCTTTGACACCGTTCCACACAGATGACTTATAAACAAACTAAGCACCCTAGGGATGGACCCTAAAGTTACTGATTAGGTTAGAAATTGGTTGAGTGGGAGGCGACAAAGGGTACAGGTAAATGGAGCTCAATCTGAGGAGGAGGTTACCAGTGGTGTGCCCCAGGGATCTGAACTTGGTCCAATTCTTTTTAACTTCTTTGTTAGTGATATTGCAGAAGGACTGTCGGGTAAGGTTTGCCTCTTTGTAGATGATACCAAAATCTGCAATACAGTAGACCCAGGAAGGTGTAGATGAAATGAGGAGGGATCTAGCTAAGCTTGAAGAATGGTCTAGAATTCAGCAGCTAAGATTTAATGCTAAAAAATGCAGGGACATGCATTTGGGCTGTGAAAATCCAAAGGAGCGGTACAGTGTAGGGGGTGAAGTACTTCTGTCCACAAAAGAAGAGCAGGACCTAGCTAAACAGGTCTTAAAGTAGCTAAACAGGTAGAAAAGGTGACAGTAAAAGGTAGAAGGATGAGTGGGTGCATAGAGAGAGGAATGGCCAGCAGAGAAAAGGAGGTGATAATGCCTGTGTATGGTGTGACCTCATTTGGAGTATTTTGTGCAATTCTGGAGACCGCACCTTCAAAAGGATATAAACAGGATGGAGTCAGTGCAGAGGGTGGCTACTAAAATGGTTAGTGGTCTTTGTTATAAAGCATATGAGGACAGACTTAAGTATCTTAATTTCTATACATTAGAGGAAAAGGCGAGATAGAGGAGATACAAATTTATTTATTTATTTTTATTTATTTATTTATCTATTTCTTCTATACCGCCCCTTCCAGAGATCAGGGGCGGTTTACA
The DNA here is from genome assembly GCA_033557465.1 of Ichthyophis bannanicus. Taxonomy (NCBI): domain Eukaryota; kingdom Metazoa; phylum Chordata; class Amphibia; order Gymnophiona; family Ichthyophiidae; genus Ichthyophis; species Ichthyophis bannanicus. Next base: position 178,919,116 of record CM066041.1, on the reverse strand, counting down.
TGGAACAATTGCATACATTTGCATAACATTACATAGAACAAGAACTTCTTAACTTTTTACATATAACAGAACAGTAAATTGTCAGAACTATTTACAGGGTGTATACTTTTGTATACTGCTGAATTTACAGGGGAATGTTAGCGAGCTGACATTGCTATTTATAGAAATTATTTACAAGAATACATGATTCGCTATTCAGGTGTGTGTGTGTGTGTATGTATGTGTGAGTGTGTGTGTGTATAAGTGTGCGTGTGTTTGTGTGTGTATGTGAGTGGGTTTGTGTGTGATGAGATGTTTAAATACTTTCATGGCATAAATGCACAGGAGGAGAGATTCTTTCGATTGAAAGCAAGTTCTGCTATGAGGGGGCATAGGATGAGGGTGAAAGGGGATAGACTCAGGAGTATCTGAATTCAAAAAAGCATGGGATAAACACAGAGGATCTCTAAAGGAAAGAAGGGCACTATTGTAGTTGATATGGAAGGGCAGACTAGATGGGCCATGTTGTCTTTTTCTGCCGTTATATTTCTAAGTTGGGTTTCAGTAAATGCCAATGCTGTGGAAAAAGAGTAAATGACTCGGATGCCCACTAGTTCTACATCTGCTGCCTTGACCTGGCATCGAGTCCTGTCTGCTCTGTACCTGGATGTCTCCCTGGGCTCGCAAGTACCAGTGACATGCCCTGAAAGACTTCTTCCTCGCTGACCTGCCCAGCTCTCTCCATAAAGGGGCCTTGCTTGCTTTTCAACTGTTTTTCTACTTGCTAATGTTACACTCTGCCTGCAGAGCTGTCAAGTGGCCAGGCTTAAGTGGGCATGTAGCCACAGGTGATCTGTGGCCCTCCACAAATATTTTGGAGTCAGGCCCACACAGTCAGCAGTAGTGGTACAGACTGGGGCAGTCAAGCCTCTGACCCCAAACATTCAAGCGAGACAGAGCCTGACCCTCTGTAGAAGTGATGCTATGTCTCCATTTTCTCTGATACAGGTCCAGAATGAATGAGATTCTCCCTCCCCTACTCCCACAGGCTCCACACAGAGAGGTCAGGAAAGAGAACATGTATGTATTCCAGTAGCCAAGCAACACACACACCATCTGGGCATACCTGTCCTCTGGCAAGTATACATTTTACTGCCCGCTCATGATTTTTCTAAAATTATATAAGTCCAACGAATGGGGGGAGGGGGAGAATGTCACGTGTTTGGAGCAGTATTAGATAATCTCAAGTGGGCTTAGTTCATGAACTCTGTATGATGTGATACGTGATGTCATCACTATTTGAGAATAGGATTGCCAACTGGCTCCAGATGTGCCCGACAGGCAGGGACATGTAGTTCTGATTTCTCCATTGCATTCCATAAGAAAGGCAAGACTACAAGTCCCTGCATGCAATGGGGTAAACCCAGGATTGGACTAAAGCTGTTGGGCGCATCTGGAGCCAGTTGGCAACCTTATTTGAGAACCAGTGAAATTCAGCAAGCGTGAGGTAATCTGGGTTTTTCTTCTTGCACAGCTACTGAAATAGTTTGAAACATAATAAGAAAGAAAACATTTGTAAGTGGCGTGAAGTGAGTATTATCCTTCCAGCTTTAGAAATACTTCAGGGGGCCACTGCATGCCACCATAGAGCCAGTCATCTTGCCAATGAATATGCCAGTATACGCAGATTTATCTCATGCATATTCATCATGGGAATCCCGCAAACCTGCCTTCCTGCCGCAAGAGATGGTTCAGAGGCATTGCCGTATAGAGAGCCTGCTTTCATTTCACTCACTGAGCACTGCTAGCAGCCACAGGATTTGCTGTCCTTGGGTGAGGATTCACATGGATTAGTAACTTGGGAGCGATAGAAAATGGGGGGGAGAGGGGGAAGAAGCTCATGACAAACGAGAGCTCAGAGCACAGACACCAGTCCTAGGTCCTCTCGCCGAGTTCAAAGCCCAAAGGAACCGGGAGAATGGCCATCCTGAGATGATGCAGACTCCACAGAGAAGTAGAAGATTCATTCAAAGATAAAGTGCAAAGAGGGAATTGAACTCAGGCACAAGGCAGTATTACAAACAGGCAGCAAGTCAGATGGCTTCCTTCTGTTACGTTAAGCATGTGAGCATCACAAGGCACTGGGAAAAAAAACCCTTGTCTTTGTCTGTAATATTTGTTACTGCCTGCAGCAGACCCTTGTCTTCAGGATGTTGTCATGATTCACACAGAGATTGCAGGATCCTGGGATTCACATGCCAAAGAACAATCTCCAGCCCCTAAAGATTCACACGTCTGCGATTCAGATGCACGGAGCAACAGCCAGAGCTCAGGATTCACAGGCCGAGAATAATATATTTGTATTTATTTAATTTGCTGCCCATGGGATTTCACACAGAGTAATCTCCCAGACCTCTCCTCCCCACCCCACCCCCTCCCAAGTCACATGCACAGAGAAATCTCCAAACCTTTGGAGTCACATGCATGGAGCAAACTCCAGCTCTCAGCAGTCACACACTGATCCTTTCTTCCTCTGTGCTACAGCAAACCTCCCCTGCCATGTACAATCTCAGCCATAAGCACCAAAGAGGATTAGACAGTGCCAGGATGGGAAACTCTCAGAGGGTCTGATAGGAGACACCGAATGATAGAAAATGATCCTTCCTCCTGGGGGTACGGGCAACCCTTCCTTGTATTCTGACTCACACAGAAAAAAACTAACTATGGTAGGATATTGATTTCTGGGTGAGGTCTGGACTATTCCTCTGATAATATCCAATGGCAGGCAAAATCTGTGGTCTAAAGAGTAAAACATTTTTTTCAGGGGCCATTTTCTAATTGGCTTCATTAATGAAAAGCACATGTTTGTTTTTCCCTGCATGACCTCTGCCACGTTTCTAAAGCGAAAGGATGTGCGAACCTCAAGAAAACTATACGCACACATTTACACCTGAAACTTTGGGCCCATCATTTTTCCATGTGATTATTATTACAATATAATCACTTGCTAAAATTCTAAATCAGTAAGAACTATTTAGCCAATCTCTGGCAAGTGAAAATGTAGGGGTCTGTTTGCTAAAGCATGTTAGCCATCTGCACGGTGCTAGCATGGAAGAAATGCAGCAACCACAAGCCTTTTCCTGCAGTTGCTGCATTTAATGCCATGGCTGCTCGATTGGGTGGGATGTAGGCAGAGCGTGGGCATTTCCGTTTTTGAGCAGCTACTGAAGGTGTTCACATCGTGTGGTAGCAGCACGTTGTGAGGCTTTGCGGATTCAGCAATCGCTACCTCAATGGGTGGCATCAGGTGCATCCAGGACACGGCCACCCCACAATCCCAGTGTTTTCTTTGTGGTATCTGCAGGGGAAATGCTGGGAACATCCCCTGCAAATACTGTGGGACTTTTGCAGCTATCACCTGGCATTAGTGCACAGGACTCACCCGCTTCAGTAAACAGACCCCTAAGTGGCTACTTAGAGACTCTTTATACTGAGCAATTAGGGGGAAAGCTGAATGTCCCGTACAGAACTAGGTGCCAGACCCTCTGGATATGCACAGCCCAGCCTGCCTCTCTGTCAAAGTGCACATGCAAGGTGATCTGTGCTGTGCCAGGATTCTGATGTAGGGTCTGAGGCGGCGTTATTGGGAGCTGCTGGTCTAGGAAACTGGCCCAGAGCTCCATTGAGGTCCCTTGCCGAGCAGTGCCTCCTGGCTGTCTGGGGTAGCAGTGCTGCAGGCACTTCCCTGCTGTGCATTGTTCTCCTGTGCTGTGAACCCGTCTGCAGCTAGAGGTCACCGAGCTGTACGAGTCTGTTCTTCTGCATTTGCTGCTGTTGTGTCATCCCTGGGAGGTGGGGTAATGCTGATGAAGTTGGGGGGAGGAGCTATAACATCAGGAGGAGAAGCTATGACATCAGCACCTGGAGGGATCATGGTGCCGGTGTTTGAGGTCCTTCTGGTTGTGCTGCCGGTGTGTTGATTCAGCGCACCATTGAGTTGATTTAGTCCATTGTGTCTCTAAGGGAGCTGGAGTTGTCTTTTGCCCATCAAGGGGGTGTGGAGAGTCCAGGCACCACAGGGGAATGTGGAAAAGTGCAGGCTGGAGCTCTGGAGGAAGTAGGAGTTCCGGAGATGGAAGGGCCATCACAGAAGCAATCAGGGCATCAGAAATGGATGGAGGGGGCGCGGAGGAGCACGGGTTGCCGGTGCTTTTCGAGGAAGAGCCCTTGGTGGTGCTTTTTCCAGCAGAGCCACAAAGATAAGGCCTCAAGGGTACAGAGAGCAGGCTTACCTGCCCTTGAGTAGCCATGTAGAGTGCTGCGGTGACCGCGGGGGGGGGGGGGGGGCTCTGCCGGTACCCCTTCGATGCGGTCAGTGGTCTCAGTGCTCTTTTTCTTCATGTGTGCTGATTTTGCCCCCAATCCTCCTTGTGGGTGTTCCTGCACTTTGTACTGCTGGTGCAGGGTTGCATGTGGTGGTCCGGTAGCAGGCAGGACTAGCAACGATCCTGATCTGGGTGGCTAAGGCGCCTGCTGCAGCAAGGACACTTCTTGGACATTCCTTTTTACATGTTTTTTTTTTTTAAATTTTATTTTTGTCATATGAGGAGAAAAGAATATGGAGAGAGCTGGATGTCCATCTGTCCCGGAAGGTGGAGGGAAAAAACTGAGGAAGGAAGGCCAGAGGCAGGAACAGGAAGGGAGGAGACAGGCTCAGGGGAATTAAAAAAAAAAAAGATGATTCCTCTGAGCTAAGGGAGAGCTAATCCAGTCTCTGGGGGGTGGCACTCTATACGTGTCTGACTCTGACTGCTTGTCTATGGAGAAACATTCTGGAGAAAGTCAAATATCCTGGAAAAGAAACCCTGAATACAGGAACTCTACATCCTAACTGGTTGCACTGTCAGCTGAAACAGTTGAGCTATTTTCCAATAACCCTATCAGAGAGTACAGCCACAGATCTACAGTACTAGAATAAGAGGGAGTGCTGTGCATTGGCAGAGGGTACAGGTGATGTAGGGCAAGTTTATGGTTACTCTATGCTCAGAGGTGTCCTGGGGCAATCCGCCCGTGATATGTTGCAATTTGGCTACTGTGCCAAGTCCCTCACAACACTGCATTGCATCCAGAGAAATGAAAGAGCTATTAATTGATCGAAACTAAACACAAATTGATACTGTGCTGAATGGCATAAATGTTTAAGTATGTAGTCAGCAATTTTTTCTCCTGCTTTGGTATAAAGAAAGACAGTTCTTTATTTGGAAATGTATTTTGGTTACCACTGAGGTTCACCGTCAGAAGCTTTGCAGACCTGATCACTCTGTGTGCCCAAGCCCAGCTTAGCATTCAGCTCTGAGAAACTGACAATCTCCTTCTGTTTCTCCGTGACTGACACAGGGCACACAGATGCAGCCAACGTCACACCCATGCCCTTGACTCAAGAGGGGTCTTTTGCAAGCAATGGGTAAGCAGGGAAAGTGCCCAGGATGCCACACTGCAAGCAGGCATCACAAGCAACTGTTTCAAGGGCACTGTGGGGTTCTTTCCATCTCCCTTTGCTTCAGCTCACCTGAGAATCCGACACTTCTGATGGCTTCTCTGTCAGGCTGCTGCTCTCAGCCGGGATCAGGTCATTGTACTTTGTCACATCTTCATCAGAGTAATGAAGGCTGCCAGGGCTGGGCCGTGGAGGGGACCTTACAGAAAAGATAGATACAAATATGGCAATGTTCACAAAAGGAGAGGAACAGGGCAGTAGGGTTGGGAGGCAAACGTTTCTAAATAATTTCAGGAGGGGAGGGGAGGGGAGTAGACAGAAAAGCTGCAATGCTGTAAAAAGCTTAGAGGTGCTTCTCATGCAGGTTCCAATTCATTTTACTTATGATCTATTTCTTTTAAATGCCTTTACATAGAAGTAGAGACTGAAGGTCAAGCAGAGAGACCACTCGGTTGTTATTTGCAGAGTCTGTGAGGACATGACATGGGATTGAGTGTGTGTATCGGGGGGGGGGGGCAGAGGGGTAATTAGCAGGGCTTAAAACCTCTATGGAGATGTGGCATTATTTATTTGGATTTAGTGCCTGCCTTTTCATTAGTAGCTCAAGGTGAGTTACTTTATATACATATGGCTTACAATCTAACTTTTGTACCAGAGGCAATGGAGGATTAAGTGACTTCTCCAAGGTCACAAGGTGAATCAGTGGAAGAAGTGGGAATTGAACCAAGGCTGCTCTGTTTTATAGCCCATTACACCAACCAACAAGCAAAAAAAAAGAATTAACAAATCATAACCCTGAAATAGTTCAAAACTATGAAAAATGCAGGAGAACAAGAGGACTGCAATCCTGGGAAACCAGAGTTCATATCCCACCCCTCACACCAGTATTCCTTGTGATCTTGGGTAAGTCACTTTGCTTCAACTACCCATGTGGATTGCAAACCCTTTGGGAAAGGGAATTATATCTGAATTCCAAAAATGTGCAAGTCGCTTTAAGCTATCTCTGGAAAAAGTGGGCTAAAAAACACATTTTCTCTTCCCTTCCCAGTTGAAACCCAATAGGGTTACTCTGCTGAGGAAGAATTCCCAGGCCGGTTTCTTTCCTGTTTAAATCCTGATGTTGGTGAAGGACATTTCTGAATGCTAAGGTGCTCTGATCTGTGTGCATGTGTTGAAAATAAGATGACTTTTCGATTGGCAGCTTCTCTAAGGAGCTCTTTCTTCTGTAACCATGGACGATTTGGCTTAGCATTACTACCACTCTAACTGCCAGTCTGTGACACTTGAGGTCCCCCTGTTCCCTCTCTGCACAAGGGCTGTGCAACAGAGGAATCTTTGTTCAGCATTCTGTGAGAAGATATAGAATCCTTCCCGTGCTGTAGCTTGCCAGGACGAGACGCGAATACCAAAACAAGGATTCACGACTGAAGGGAAGCAGCAACAAAAATAAAAGCATGATTGAAACAGCTGAAAAGCCCTGTCAAAGCCGGCAGCATAGGCTAACGAAGCAACTCAGCCCATGTGTAATCATCATTGACACTCCAGGGGGCAAGCGAGGCAGCAAATCAGTCATACATCAGAACCCCTCCACTATTCTCATGCCGTTACTAACATTTCCACCAAGCTGTGCAGGAGGCCTCTGCATGCACTGCTGCCAACAGGAGGAGGTACTGCAATGTTGTGTTTCTAGTTGTGAGGAGCAGGTGCTCCTCACTATTAAAAGTGTGATATCACAGTAGCTCCTCCTACTGGCAACAGTGCAGCTTGGCAGGAATGTTGGTCCTTACAGGGCTACATAGTTGTTCAACTTGAAGGAAAATTAGAAGTCTCCCAAATCCAACCATTCTCTATCTGACAGATGTACCTGAGCTAATCCAGGGGGAGGTAAAATCCAGTGCATCTGTAACCAAGTGCTGTAACAGTGAAGAAATGTCTTCCAGACCACAAATATAGTACACAGGTCAAATCACAGGATTAACATTGTCCTCTTGCAGGACAAAATAGTTCATAATTTCTTCCTTCTGCAGGAAAAATGTACCTTCTTATGAAAGTGAAATTTGTTACCCCTTAGCTTTAGAGGATACCTCCTCCTTTTTGATTTCCAGTTGCTTCCAGTAAAGAGAGTTCCCTATATAGTCCACTGAAACATTTATGCAATATTAAACCTCCTCTTAACACATTGCTTCTAATGCAAATAGCCTTGGGCTGGATAGTCTTTCAGGCCACATAATCTCCTGTGCTGTCTTTGTCATCTTGGGAGTTGAATTAAGTTTAAGAGCTAGACGGTTAGACTTGACACTTTGGAAACTTAACTCTGCACAGTGGCTAAATATAATTTCCTACTTTCACCAGGTGGCCATATTTAGCTGATTTTAAAACAGGTGTTCCTGTGTCAGAGAAAAAAAGAGTTTAGCTGGATATAATGAATTCAACCCTCAACAGCTATGTTTAGCTTCCTAGCACAGGAATAACAGGTCGAACTATGGTTAGCTGGCTAACTTCAGGAGACTATATACAGGGTGGCCCAAAAAAGGGAGAACATCTCGTAGCATATAAGTTATTTAAAAATTCAAAAAGACAGATGTAAACGATTGACAAATTAAAAAAAAAAAAGATGGTGACCAGAAATTTTATTTATTTATTTAGACAGTTTTGTATACTACCTTATCCTTCAATCAAAGTGGTCACAACACAATTGGGAGATACATTTAACATGAGGGGACATGAGATGCATACACTAATACTTACAGGGAACATGGGCAATGGAGGGTTAAGTGGCTTGCCCACAACCACAAGGAGCACCTGTGGGACTAGAAACCCCAAGTCCTTCTGGCCTGAGGTTGCTGTCCTCTAGTGGGATTTGAACCCCCAACCTTCTGGCCTGAGGTAGCTTGTCCCAACCACTAGGCCACTCCTCCCTCCTGTTGAAATAAAGACGTCATATAGCTAAAAAATGGAAATAAGTAAACTATTTAAGTTTTTAATTTTCGAGATGTTCTCACTTTTTTTGGGCCACCCTGTATATAGATGGTTAGTTAATTTGTGTTGGAAGGTTCATTGGCTATAGTATCACTGAGTGGCTTCCTGGCTACCTGCCCCTTCTTTGTACTTTTTCTGACGCGTGGGGGTGCAAAGCTCTGAGCCCTAGGCATGAAATGAAGTCTAATAAAAGTGCCTTATAGAGGTTTCGGACGAGACCCTCTTTCTTTGCTTCTATCCCTTTTACTGTACTCTAGCCGTTGCTGCCTGGCCGAGCAATCTTCAGTGCAGTACGCATAGTCTTAGTACTCCATAGAGGGAATGTTTCAAATGGGGCACCCTTGCCTTTGTGCTGTGTAAAATTATTTATTCTGTTGTAGCTTGTCTTGTGTACTTAAGCGGGAAGGCACCTGATAAATAATAGGCAGCGCAAAGACCATATGTGGGTAGAGAATCAGATAATTCATACTTTAGTAGGGCATCAGGTCATCTGCTGCAAGAAATCTTTTATCTTGATCTGATACCAGCTAAAATGATTGTCTTGCTTTATTTGGGAAAATGTACTGGAGCATATGGGAGGCATTTCTAAGCATCTTGCATCAGTGGCACAGCCTAGTGTTTAGAGCATAGAGCACAACCTCCTTCAAACCCAGGTTCCAATTCTACCAGCCTAAACTCAGACTTTGTAAGAGGGTCTTTATAACCCTACAGTTTGTCTCAGAATGAAATGTGTATCTTGAAGCCTATAAAATAAACTTCCAAGGAACTCTCTCTCTCTCTCTCTCTTTCTTTCTCTGTGGTTGGCCATATCTCTGACCATAGTAAATGGGAAAAATAGTGATAATCACATGCATTGTACACGAGGGAAGGGATTCTGGGTAACACAGCTTCTCAAACCCGTCACCAGAAACTGATGTGCGGCTTTTAGATTAGAGAGGCCAGACAAATCCTGAGAGGCAACAAGAGATGTTATGGCTGAACTGCGATACCTGGTGTAAATGCCGTTCTTTCGACAGAACGAATTCTTGACGGAAAGCCGGCGATTGTTCAGCTCCAGAGCAGGGAAGCTCCCCTCATCCAGACTTAGCATCTCTCCATGGGCCAGGGCGTTGGACTTGGTGCCGTTTCCTGAAGAAGGATGGACAGATACCACAATTTTCCTCAGTATATTTGAAAAAAAACCCTTTCCTTTTTTTTTTACTTTCTGCTTCCAATGTAGTCACATTTAGCGAAGTGCTGCAGAACGTGTGCACAGACAGTACGACGTGTGTGCAGTGTTATGAAGACCGTAGCGCTGGCAGGTAGCACATGTATAAGGCAATGTCCCCACTGCAGCAAAGCCCACAGGTACTTTTTATTCATGGAGTTTGCGCCAATTTTCAAAGTGAACGTGCATGACTTCACTTTGATAATTGCCCAAAGGAAAAATCCTCACAGACACGAGAACATTATCGCAACCCCTGCCCTAGCTCCGCCTGTAGGGTGCCTCTGCTGAATGTGGGTGAAGACATGTGTGCTGTTTAACCATGTGCAAATTTTTATCCACAAACAAGGGGGTCAGTATTCAAGTATCCCATTTCTGCAGCTGAAACAGTTTTACCCATGCAAATGGCTTTGAATATTACCCACTCCAGGGCTGTACAGAAGGTGCAGTGTACATGCAATGAATGTACAGAGGGCGCATACAGTCTACGTGCAGTGGCAGTAAACAAAGTAGAAGAAACAGCCATAAAGAAGGTCCACGCCCAGAGCAGGTTTCAAAGTCATTTCCATGGGTAAATTGTCCATCTGAAACTTGCCCGCCCTGTGTGCTAAGAAGAGTACATGTATGTTTCACGTAATTTTACCTGTATTGCAGTAGAGATGATCCCAGAGGTAGGGCTAGATCCAAGAGTGAAACAATGCACATGCTTTTGTATTTTTAAAAGGATGTCTCTTAGATTTTTGTACATGGGTGCAGGAGACTTTTGTTCTTAGGTGACTTTCAAAATGGAAGTATGCAAGAACTTTGCAGCTGTAAGACTAAGCTGAGCTTTGCTCTCAGCGTGTGCATGCAAAGGGCAGCATAGGGTGACTGCACATGGGCAGCTGATTTTCCGCATCATTTCGGGGTGGGATTACAGAGTGCATCAGCTCTATAGCTATATCTCTGCAGTCAATTCTGTGCCGTAAACAGTAATATTAGGCATTTATTTCATCTCTAGATTTTAATGTGACCTTAACAAGTCTGATGATGCACTTCCATCTATCCCCACCATCTGTGCACAGAAGGCGAGGAGCTCTGTGCACCCACAGTGGATGGTAAGTGGCAATATTGTTTCCTCCAGTGCTGCAAATGTTGGGGAGAAGCTTGTCTTACTAATCTGTTATGTTTTTTTTGAAGGTGTGAATAAACAGGTGGACAAAGGTGAGTCGGTTGATATAGTGTATCTGGACTTTCAGAAAGCCTTTGACAAGGTCCCTCATCAGAGACGTTAGGCAAAACTAAAGAGTCATGGGATAGGAAGCAGTGTACTATTGTGGATCAGGAACTGGTTAAAAGATAGAAAGCAGAGGGTAGGGCTAAATGGCCAATTTTCCCAATGGAGAAAGGTGAATAGTGGGGTACCCCAGGGATTTGTGCTGGGTCCGCTGCTTTTTGACATATTCATAAATGACCTGGAAAAGGGAATAATGAGGGAGGTTATCAAATTTGCAGATGACACAAAACTATTTAAAGTTGTTAAAACCCAAGGGGATTGTGGAAAATTGCAAGAGGATCTTGATAAATTGGAAGACTGGGCATCAAAATGGCAGATGAAATTTAATGTGGACAAGTGCAAAGTTATGCACCTAGGGAAGAACAACCCAAACTATGGTTACACGATGCAAAGTTCCACATTAGGAACCACCACCCAGGAAAAAGATTTAGGCATCATTGTGGATAACATTTAAAACCCTCGGCCCAGTGTGCAGCGGCAGCCAAGAGAACAAATAGAATGCTAGGTATCATAAGGAAAGGAATGGAAAATAAAACAAAAGATATTATAATGCCTCTATATCGTTCCATGGTGAGACCGCACCTTGAATATTGTGTGCAATTCTGGTCGCCGTATCTTAAAAAGGATATAGCGTTATTAGAAAAGGTTCAGAGAAGAGCCACCAAAATGGTAAAGGGGATGGAAGGCTACTCCTATGAAGAAAGGCTAAAAAGGTTAGGGATCTTTAACCTGGAAAAGAGACGGCTGAGGGGAGATATGATAGAAGTCTATAAGTTAATGAACGGAGTGGAACGGGTAAACATAGATCGATTGTTTGTTATCAGAATATAGAAAGGCTAGGGGACATGCAATGAAGTTACAGGGTAAACTATTTAAAACTAATAAAAGAAAATATTTCTTCACTCAACGTGTAATCAAACTCTGGAATTTGTTACCGGAGGATGTAGTAAAGGCTGTTAGTGTAGCTGGGTTTAAAAAAGGTTTGGACAAGTTCCTGGAGGAAAGGTCCATAAACCATCATTAAGAAGGGACCCAGGATATCCATGCTTGACCATTTACAAGCATTGCGGAACCCGTGTCTTTTGGGGAAACTGCTAGGGTACGTATGACCTAGATTGGCCACTGCTGGAAACAGGATACTGGGCTTGATGGACCTTGGTCTGACCCAGTATGGCATATCTTATGTTCTTATGTAAGAGCTTGTGATCGGGGACGCCTGACCCGGCCAGCCTGCACTCCCACAACAGCACCTCCAGTCCAATCGGGGCTGTGGGAGGGGGAGGAGCAGCAGGCGGCATTACTAAGCAAGCCGCTGCCGGCGGGAATCGCCATATTCATCCCCTGATCGGGGATGCCTGACCCGGCCAGCCTGCACTCCCACAACAGCACCTCCAGTCCAATCGGGGCTGTGGGAGGGGGAGGAGCAGCAGGCGGCATTACTAAGCAAGCCGCTGCCGGCGGGAATCGCCATATTCATCCCCTGATCGGGGACGCCTGACCCGGCCAGCCTGCACTCCCACAACAGCACCTCCAGTCCAATCGGGGCTGTGGGAGGGGGAGGAGCAGCAGGCGGCATTACTAAGCAAGCCGCTGCCGGCGGGAATCGCCATATTCATCCCCTGATCGGGGACGCCTGACCCGGCCAGCCTGCACTCCCACAACAGCACCTCCAGTCCAATCGGGGCTGTGGGAGGGGGAGGAGCAGCAGGCGGCATTACTAAGCAAGCCGCTGCCGGCGGGAATCGCCATATTCATCCCCTGATCGGGGACGCCTGACCCGGCCAGCCTGCACTCCCACAACAGCACCTCCAGTCCAATCGGGGCTGTGGGAGGGGGAGGAGCAGCAGGCGGCATTACTAAGCAAGCCGCTGCCGGCGGGAATCGCCATATTCATCCCCTGATCGGGGACGCCTGACCCGGCCAGCCTGCACTCCCACAACAGCACCTCCAGTCCAATCGGGGCTGTGGGAGGGGGAGGAGCAGCAGGCGGCATTACTAAGCAAGCCGCTGCCGGCGGGAATCGCCATATTCATCCCCTGATCGGGGACGCCTGACCCGGCCAGCCTGCACTCCCACAACAGCACCTCCAGTCCAATCGGGGCTGTGGGAGGGGGAGGAGCAGCAGGCGGCATTACTAAGCAAGCCGCTGCCGGCGGGAATCGCCATATTCATCCCCTGATCGGGGACGCCTGACCCGGCCAGCCTGCACTCCCACAACAGCACCTCCAGTCCAATCGGGGCTGTGGGAGGGGGAGGAGCAGCAGGCGGCATTACTAAGCAAGCCGCTGCCGGCGGGAATCGCCATATTCATCCCCTGATCGGGGACGCCTGACCCGGCCAGCCTGCACTCCCACAACAGCACCTCCAGTCCAATCGGGGCTGTGGGAGGGGGAGGAGTAGCAGGCGGCATTACTAAGCAAGCCGCTGCCGGCGGGAATCGCCATATTCATCCCCTGATCGGGGACGCCTGACCCGGCCAGCCTGCACTCCCACAACAGCACCTCCAGTCCAATCGGGGCTGTGGGAGGGGGAGGAGCAGCAGGCGGCATTACTAAGCAAGCCGCTGCCGGCGGGAATCGCCATATTCATCCCCTGATCGGGGACGCCTGACCCGGCCAGCCTGCACTCCCACAACAGCACCTCCAGTCCAATCGGGGCTGTGGGAGGGGGAGGAGCAGCAGGCGGCATTACTAAGCAAGCCGCTACCAGGCGGGCCCGCGCCTGGTCGGGCCCGCGCCTGAGGGCCTCGCCAGAGGGCCCTTTGGCGTGGCCCTTAGGCGGCGGCCCTATAAGGCCCCCCACCCAGGACCTCCCCCTACCAGTCGCTAAAATTGGGAAACAACTAAAACCCTCCCTACGCAGCACATCAGCCTCTCCAGCGGCTCCCCCAACGCAGATCAAGCAGGCAAAACGTCATACCACCCCCCTACAGGAAGCAATACCCAATCGGGGTATAGAACAGCACACTAAAAGGAGCGCTGAACAAGCGCACGACCCATAGACAAACGCCTACAACAAAAAACGCCCGATTAATCTCTGACGGAGACATCGCAACCCCACTGTACAAGCAAGAAGCAGCTAGAGCTCCCCTCAGGGCTGAGCTCGAGCCCAACAACACACATCGTTACAGCGACAGAACGGGCCGCTCTGCAATTGAAGACAAGTACCTGACAGCCAGAGTAACTGGAGAACTGTGTTCACCCCCTTTAGTAACGCGACCAAAAATCCCAGATCGCAGCAAGTACAACTGTTCTATTAACGATAACTAAAGTTAAATGTACCTCAGACAACGGCATTATATCCAATTGTACAATTCTACTATTTGCTAGTAACTACAAATTATCTGTACTGGTCTCAGAAACTGATCCTAGTAACTCATTCCACTGCTGACGGCATTGATTGGTTACTATTGTCAGTAACTGTTTCAGTTACCAGTAATAATCCCTCAACATACTGTTGCCAGTAATTAGTTCTTTATACTGTTACCAGTAGTTAGCTTATATACTGTTGACAGCAACCAACCTTTATACCGTTGACAGCAATTAATCACACATTGTATTATTACCAGTAGCTAGTATTGTTAACAGTAACTAGTTCTCTCACCATCCACTCAGATATTGATTTATACCCTCCACTCAGATATTGATTTATTGTTATATTGTCATCTGTAACACATGTACTATCATATTGTTATTTGTACCCAGTAGTTACAACACTATAGAGTGTATCATATTAGTCATCTACTGTTGCCAGTAGCCACCCAGACCATTGAGAACTGTCACAGACAGCTACATACCATCAATACACAGACACATCCACTAGTCCCCCGTTCTCAGAGTTCCCTGCCCCATCAAAATATATACACAATGTCTCCCACAAGACAGGTAAACCTCCCACTCACACTCATGCTAATAACTCTCCTAACTCAACACAGCTACTCATACAAAACCAACCAAAACCCCTATAATCATATCCCCATCATACATAATCACTACCGAAGCCCATATAACAACATTATCACTACCCACAATCCTTACCAAAACACACCACACTGTTCAACCTTTACACACACCCACAATAATTACTCAAGCCATGACTCAAACAGACACCATCGCAGACTCATCCAAATAAAACACCAGCCACACACTGGTCTAAGCGACAACACAACCAACATAGATACCCAAACAAAGCTCATCTTAATAAACGTTAGATCCATACGAAATAAAATACCAATCATCAACGACATGATAAAAGACACAAACCCTGAAATCATCTGCATTACTGAGACATGGCTCACTCCCACAGACACCGTACTACTAAACCAGCTAACATCACATCAATATGATACATTCAGCTGCCATCGGGATGCAAAAAGAGGAGGTGGCGCTCTCATACTCGCCAAAAAAGACCTACAATTCTCCTTAACATGCTTAAATAATATAGATGGAATAGACATTATCAATATAGAAAATAGAACCCTTGCACTCACTCTCATATATAGACCCCCTTCAACTGATCAAAAAACCTCTCCCCCATCTTAGAACTTGCATGCACAGCATCACCAAACAAACCACTCATCATTCTAGGTGATTTAAATCTCCCTTCCCTGAATAACTCCCAATCAGACAACTTAATGGATGCTATGACCCAAATGGGTTACACACAAATAATACATGCCCCCACCCACATAAAAGGCAACACTCTAGATCTCATCTTCCTCCCCTCATCCCTTCTTAATAACCACCACCAACATACCCCTCCAACTATAACAGAAGTACCATGGTCCGATCATTACCTTATTACACTCCACCTCCCAGCTCAAACAACACTAAATACAACAAACTCCTCACCCCACATATCACGTTTTGCACACTTTGACAAAGCTAATTTCCTTGACAAAGTATTACCTATACTCAACACAAACCTCCCAGACATCGACTCCGCTGTAAACCACTGGAATCTAACAGTCCAGAAAGCAGCTACCCCCACACATACCATGCATAAACAAATAAAAAAGACAGAAAAATGGTTCACGAGAGAACTAGCAAATCTAAAAAAACAATTGAGAAAACAAGAAAAGAAATGGAGGAAAACTAAATCTGACGAAAATAAATCCCAATATATGACCACCCTCAACAATTACAAAAATGCAATTAACAAGTCAAAAAAGGACTACCACTCCAAAGTAATAAACATGGCTATCAACCGCCCCAGAGAACTCTTCGCAATCGTGAAAACTTTGACAAAAGCCAAAAACCACGAGCCAAAACAATCAGCTATAAGCATACAGACCTTAGCAACCCACTTTGCAGAAAAACTAAAGTGCAAATCTAACACCATACCAATGATACTACCTCCAAACACTGAAGCTAATAACACATGGACCTCCTTTCACACGATAGACCAAAAACACCTTCTCAAGATCATAACACTTATCAACACCACAACTTCTCCACTTGATCCATGTCCTGTGTCATGGATCAAATGCACAAAGGAAGAACTCGCTGAAAACATCCAACACATGGTGAATCAATCCCTTGATCAGGGCATCATGCCCAACACCTTAAAACTCACTACGCTTCGACCAATAATAAAAAACAATAAACTTGACCCAAAAGACCCAAACTCTTACAGACCGATAGCCAGCATTCCATTTATAGCTAAAATAATAGAAAAAAAACGTCCAATTACAATTACAAGACCATATCGATGAACACAAACCCCTAGACTCTCACCAGTTTGGCTTCCGCCCCTATCATGGTGTAGAAACCCTTCTAATTACACTGATAGACTTCCTCATCAAAGGCACAGATGATAGCAGTCAAGGCTTCCTACTCCTTTTCATAGACATTTCTGCCGCCTTTGACAACATCAACCACATTACCTTGATCAATAGACTAGAAAATCTAGGAATAGGTGGGACAGTACTCAATTGGTTTAAGTCTTACATCACAAACAGACTAATACGTGTTCAAATAGACCAGGAAGTATCAGAAACCTTCCCCCAAGGACAAGGAATACCCCAGGGATCCGCCCTTTCTGCCCTCCTTTTCAACCTGTACCTCCAACCCATCACAAAAATATTCAGAAAACACAAAATTAGTCACTTTATCTATGCTGATGACATCATGCTTGCTCTCCCCATATCCACCAAAACCCCTACCTACGATGCTCTATCCAAATGCATGGTGGAGACCACCTCCTGGATGGAATCTAACTACCTTAGCATCAACCTCAAAAAAAACTGAAGCAATGTTCGTAACAAGATCACCCGTGACTGAGGACACCTATCCAACATCGATCTCAATCATAAATACAACTATACCAGTCAAAAAAGAGGTAAAATACCTAGGTGTAATAATAGACCACACACTCACCATGTTACCACATATAAAACAGACAGTAAAAACCATATTCTACAAACTCAAAACCATACAACATCTAAGGCCACTTCTTGACACCCACGACTTTAGATCAGTTGTTAACACACTCATCACCCCACACTTTGACTATTGTAATAGTCTCTTAATTGGCCTACCACAAAAAAGCACATACCTACTTCAAAGAGCCCAGAACATCTGTGCAAAAGTGGTCACTAAAGCCCGCCTAGTAGACCATGTAACCCCAATAATGCTGGAACTGCATTGGCTCCCTATAAACAGCAGAATCAGATATAAAATCCTCCTAACCACATTCAAGCTCCTGAACAACATCGCCCCCTCATATCTATCCACACTATTACATGCCCCATCTGAATTAAGAACTCGCAGACTAAACCCAACACACTCACTTGAAATACCAAATTCATTCAAGAAAACTAAAAAATCCACCAGCACTAGAGCCTTCACATTCACTGCCCCCACGCTCTGGAATGATCTCCCAATAAACCTTCGGATCATAAAAGACCTCACTCAATTTAGAAAGGAACTCAAGACATACCTCTTCTCCGAACACTTTGAAATCCCATACCCCCAAGTCCAACCACACACCATCCCCAGTCACTCAAGCACAAAGCCCTAAAATCACACTCAACTACCCACACACATATACCCACCTCATACACCCACCACAGACACCCCAAAACACTCTCGAGAAATTTTAAAAAAAGGAAATAAATTCCTCCACACACACACACACACACATGGCTAAAAAAAAAAAAAAAATACAAAATGTAAATAGTTCCGACAATTAATGTACAGTTATCTGTATAAAGTTATAAAACTCTGTTCCATGTAATATATCTGTATAAAGTTAAAAATCTCTGTTCCATGTAATGTATACACTAGTATACAAATTTGTTTACTTGTTCCATGTAAACCGCCCCTGATCCCTGGAAGGGGCGGTATAGAAGAAATAGATAAATAAAATAAATAAATAAATAAACAGTACCACAGAGGCAGGTGTGGTTGTAAGGCCAGGTTCAGGCTTGGACTATGCCCTGGAAGCCCAGGGGCTAGGGCAAATGTTCCCTTCACAAATATATTTCTGTTCCCATTTCCAGAAGGGGATTTGTACCTTGGGTTGTCCAGTTCCCAGCCCATTGGGGTTAATGCTTTTATCTTTATGTTTTATTTGCCTGCATCTGTCAACGGGAGAATCATTGTTTGCAACTGGTGCAGAATATGGCCACTAAGTTAATTAAGGGGATATGTGATAACCTGTTTTAAAGGACATAAGAACATAAGATATGCCATACTGGATCAGACCAAGGTCCATCAAGCCCAGAATCCTGTTTCCGTCAGTGGCCAATCCAGGTCACAAGTACCTCGCAGGTTCCCAAAAAGACACACAGGTTCCACAGTGCTTGTCCTGGGGCAAGCAGTGGATTTCCTGGGTCCTTTTTAATAATGGTTTATGGACCTTTCCTCCAGGAACTTGTCCAAACCTTTTTGAAACCCAGTTACACTAACAGCTTTTACTACATCCTCTGCTAACGGATTCCAGCGTTTGATTACACGTTGAGTGAAAATACATTTTCTCTTATTAGTCTTAAATGGGTTACACTGTAGCTTCATTGCATGTCCCCTAGTCATTGTACTTTTTGATGGCATAAACAATTGATCTACTTTTACCTGTTCCACTCCATTCTTTAATTTATTACATTGGTTGTAACATTTGATATAAGCTACTGTTTTGGTCTTTTGTTCCAAAGTTAATATGGCCCTGAAATATATGTCTCTTAAAAGGACAACATAACTTTCCAGTACTCTGTTGTAATCACAAGGGGATGAATTGCTGGTATTACCAAGTGTGAAGCTAATTCGGAAGAGTTATTATTACAGGGACAGGATTTTCTCAGTTCAGGGCCTGTGTGCTGGAATTTGTTTCCTCTGGAACGCTGCTTAGAGCAGGATTTGGACACATTTAAGAAATCTTTAAAAATGTATTTGTTGAGATATGCAGAAGAGGTGGGCTGGTTGCTGTTATTCAGTGTTTGGGATGGTTCAGGGCTCAGGTTTTTGCTTTATATTTTGAGATGAGGTTGCAAGTTTTTTGGAAAATGATAGGGTGGGGATGGGTGGTGGTGGTAGTGAGGACTTTGATTATATCTTTTGCTTTTTAAGTTGTTGAAAGGCACACGGAGCGGACTCTGGATGCACAGTAAACTAATGGGAAGCCACTTTAGGACCTTCATGGGTCATAAGTGAGATAACATGTACAGTTAAATAGATAAATAACAGAGATGAGCCACCGTAGCACTGGACCTCTCCCGCTTCAAACTCATATTTAAAAATAATGATGCATTCGCCAGGGGATGGTGAACACATAATTGGCTTATCTGCGTATTTTCAGAAAAGATACAGATAATATTGGGGCATTTATATCACTAAACATTCAGACATTATTTGTATATCCGTGTGCTGGGTTAGAGGAGGAGTGAGCAATTTAGCGGCAATATTCAGCCATTAAATGGATAGTTTAGATGCTTGGTTTAGACTTGCTCAATAGTGGGGTTTAAACTAAGCTGATAGTCACTGCGCTCTTCATACCTTCAGAGGGAGAAAGGCTCCAGCGATCGCACTGACTGCATACTGGGCCAATTATTATTATTATTATTATTTACTTTTGGAGAGAGGAGATACGTGAAGGGTGGAGGGAGCATTATTTCAATCAGGAATCAAGAGAGTTTGCTTACTGACAGCTGAGGTTGCTGTGTGCGCCATAAGAACATGAAAGTATTGGGACCGATATTTAAAGGTATTTATCTGGGTAGCAGCACCTACAACATGGCTAAATGCTGATGGGAAAGACCGTCAGTAGCACAATCCTGAAACTACCGCTGAATATCTTTACAGACCGCCTGGGTGCTATTAACACTGCCACTGCTACTATCTTTCATCTGTATAGCGCTACAAGGCGTATGCCGCACGGTGCACTATCTAGATAGCGTCTGGGTAGTCCAGGGGTGGAGACAGAGATGATCCAGCTAGTGGTAACTTTTAGTACCGCTATCCTGATAACTAGCCACATAAGGTAGGAAGCAAGAAATCCGTCTTCGGTGCTAGTTGGGTACGTCATACGGAGAATGGCTACTGCAAACATTGCCCCTATCCGGACAATGCCAGCTGCTGTCTGGAGAGTACCGCAGAATCCAGATATTCAGTGGAAGCCTCTATATGGAAACTATTGCTCAATATTCAGATTTTTTGCCCGCGGTGGCTGGTATTTAAAACCCCACACCTGACCGACACATGCTGAATATTACCATGAAGATCAGACCAAAGGTCCATCAAACCCAAAGTCCTGTTTCCACCAGTGGCCAATCCAGGTCACAAGAACCTGGCAGGATCCCAAAAACTAGATAGTTTCAATGCTACTGGCTTTCACTGTTGCTTATCCCTGGGTGTAAGCACAGCCGATATCTATAGTGCGCGTATGGCTACATTTCACATTTCTCCCAAACTACTGTTCCTTATAGACATTCAAATTTCTCTCTCTCTGTTTATCCATTTAGATACATACATATACATGTGTGTGTGAGTAAGTCTTCATGAATGTATGTGTGTGTGTGCAGGTCTGGCCCATCCACTAGGCGAGCTAAGCAGCTGCCTAGGGTGGCTGGCCCAGGTGAGCAGCTTTATGCCACCATTTGGTTGCCTGTGGCAGGCTATGTGCTTCAGCACACATGACCTGCTGCTTCTGACCCTCCTCCAATGCAACGTACTGTCAGAAGGGGGCTCAGAAGCAGCAGGCCACGTATGCTGAAGCACATGGCCCACCGCGGCAACAAGCGGCAGCACAAAGCTGCGACTTTTAAAAAACTGCCACCACCATCCGCCTTCCCCTGAGATTGAATCAGCAGTAGCGGGGGGCGGTGGCACAGCATGGCTTAGTGGGCAGGGGAGCAGCATGGAGGGGGGGGGGACAGATTGGCAGGGGGGGGGCAGCGCAGCCTGAGTTTCTGCCTAAGGCAGCAGAAACTCTTGTGCCAGTCCTGTGTGTGTTAGTCTGCATATGTGAGTGAGTGAGTCTGCATGTGTGTGTGTGTGAGTTTGTATGCATGAGTGTGTGTGAATGAGTGTGCATGCTTGTCTGTGTGTATGAGTGAGTCTGCATGTAAGTGTGTGTATCAGAAAGTCTGCATATGTGTGTGAGTGAATCTGTATACGTGTGTGTGAGAGCCTGCATGGGAATGTGTGTGTGTGTGTGTGTGTGTGTGTGAGCCTGCATGGGAATGTGTGTGTGTGTGTGTGTGTGTGTGTGTGTGTGTGTGTGTGTGAGCCTGCATGGGAATGTGTGTGTGTGTGTGTGTGTGTGAGAGCCTGCATGGGAATGTGTGTGTGTGTGTGTGTGTGTGAGAGCCTGCATGGGAATGTGTGTGTGTGTGTGTGTGTGTGTGTGTGAGAGCCTGCATGGGAATGTGTGTGTGTGTGTGTGTGTGTGTGTGAGAGCCTGCATGGGAATGTGTGTGTGTGTGTGTGTGTGTGTGTGTGAGCCTGCATGGGAATGTGTGTGTGTGTGTGTGTGTGTGTGAGAGCCTGCATGGGAATGTGTGTGTGTGTGTGTGTGTGTGTGTGAGAGCCAGCATGGGAATGTGTGTGTGTGTGAGTGTGTGTTTGTGAGCCTGCATGGGAATGTGTGTGTGTGTGTGTGTGTGTGTGAGAGCCTGCATGGGAATGTGTGTGTGTGTGTGTGTGTGTGAGAGCCTGCATGGGAATGTGTGTGTGTGTGTGTGTGTGAGCCTGCATGGGAATGTGTGTGTGTGAGCCTGCATGGGAATGTGTGTGTATACGTGTGTGTGTGTGTGTGAGAGCCTGCATGGGAATGTGTGTGTGTGTGTGTGTGTGTGAGCCAGCATGGTAATGTGTGTGTGTGTGTGCATGAGTGTCTGCATATGTGTGTGTGTGTGTGTGTGTGTGAGAGCCTGCATGGGAATGTGTGTGTGTGTGTGCGTGTGTGAGCCTGCCTGGGATTGTGTGTGTGTGTGTGTGTGTGTGAGAGCGTGCTTGTGTCTGTGTGTGTGTGTGTGTGTGTGTGTGTGAGAGCCTGCATGGGAATGTGTGTGTGTGTGTGTGTGTGTGTGTGTGTGTGAGACTGCATGTGAATGTGTGTGTGTGTGAGACTGCAAGGGAATGTGTGTGTGTGTGTGTGTGTGTGTGAGAGCCTGCATGTGTCTGTGTGTGTGTGTGTGTGTGTGTGTGTGAGAGCCTGCATGGGAATGTGTGTGTGTGTGTGTGTGTGAGCCTGCATGGGAATGTGTGTGTGTGTGAGCCTGCATGGGAATGTGTGTGTGTGTGTGTGTGTGTGAGAGCCTGCATGGGAATGTGTGTGTGTGTGTGTGTGTGTGAGAGCCTGCATGGGAATGTGTGTGTGTGTGTGTGTGTGTGTGTGTGTGAGAGACAGCCTGGGAATGAGTGTGTGTGAGCCTGCTATTGCTTGTGTGTGTGTGTGTGTGTGTGTGTGAGAGCCTGCATGGGAATGTGTGTGTGTGTGTGTGTGTGTGTGTGTGAGCCTGAATGTGAATGTGTGTGTGTGAGAGCCTGCATGGGAATGTGTGTGTGTGTGTGTGTGTGTGAGAGCCTGCATGGGAATGTGTGTGTGTGTGTGTGAGCCTGCATGGGAATGTGTGTGTGTGTGTGTGTGTGTGTGAGAGCCTGCATGGGAATGTGTGTGTGTGTGTGTGTGTGTGCATGAGTGTCTGCATATGTGTGTGTGTGTGTGTGTGTGTGTGAGAGCCTGCATGGGAATGTGTGTGTGTGTGTGTGCATGAGTGTCTGCATATGTGAGTGTGTGTATATTGAGTCCTCTGATCTTACCTGAATCTGATTTCTTAGCATATTTTTTGCTCTGTCCCCGGATAATGAGGATAAAAACCAGCAGCAGAATAAAGATGAGACCCACCAGTGCGATCACGACCAGGAACCACCATTCTTCGTAGAACGGGTTTGCTTTCTGGGCTGCAAAATAAGGAAATGAATCCAAAGGGATATGAGCTTAATGGAGTCTACAGCCACCAGAAGATAAAACCAGGATTAGCATTAGGCCTGCAAGCAGAATAAGGAAAGGAGACATTTCTCACTTTTAATACCTGACACTGCGGGGGAGGGGGCACTGGGTGTCCCATATCCATAGTCATTCACAGCAATCACCCGGAAATCATAGCTCACGCCCTGCTTCAGCATCTCCATATTGAAGGTGTATGATGTCACTTCCTTTGGGATATCCTTTATGAGAATATCCCACAAGCCCTCATCTGAAAGGCAACGCATATCTGTCAGGTGTGTGAAGGTTCAGGGCGAGGCTGTGGTGAAAAGAAGCAGAGAACTTCACTGGCAGGGGGGACCTGCTATGTTTTCAGTCAGGAGCTGGGCCCCTGCAGTGCGAGTGGTGTTGGCCACTGCTAGAGGAAACAAAAGGAATTTCCCAACATCTGTCTTTCACCCTCAGTATGTCACATCAGACTTTTGCTCCCATGTTTCTGCTCAGAGATGGTTGGGGAATACTTCCTTAGCGTACCAATGCCATTTATGTTTGAGGGCATGAAACACAAGGCAGAAAACACAAAACTTGCTGTTTAGAGCAAAAAGCTGTTTGTTCAAGTTGGTGAGATGCTATTTATGCTGTGAGGTGCATGTTTTATTCATATGCTGAGAAGCTCAGCTCTCTGGTAGAAGTCCTGCTAAATCAGGGTGGATTCATGTTGCCTCAGGCTTCAGTCACAGACTAGGCTGTAGGCCGCATACGACTGATCTGATTTACTTGAAGTGAGAGCTGGCTATGCTCCAGAGACTTTCCATCTGCTCATCCCATCTCCCCACCCCCTTGCCCAGTCCGTCCCCTATCAATAATGTATTATGAATGACAGCAGGCTCTAGGTCAGTGGCTCCTTCTCCAGCCTTTCCTAGAAACATTTCTGCTGTCTGGGATTTTCATCTATGTTACAAACACAAAGTAGGAGTTGGGGATAAAACTCTTAGATAAGTCTAAAGCTATACCAAGAAAAATGTGCCCCTTTCTGGTGAATAATCAGAAACATTCAGAGGGGTTGATGAAATAAAGTGCGCTAGACTTTGTGTACAGTTAGCTCAGTTTTGCAAGGCAAGAGGAGGTGTAAAGGGTTAGTTCATAGGTCTGCGGTTAAGGCGGACAAAGAGTTTTTGCCTCTTCCTTCTCTGTCTTGAGCGTTTGCCACTGCAGCGTTGTTCTGGCTGTGCTGAAGGGAGTGGTGAAAAAAACAGCAGGGGAGGTTGCTGAAATAATGTTACGCACATGTATGGGAATGCTATCTGGCGCATAAACAGCAATCTTACTCTGTGCAGAATTATAGCTGTGTTTATGAACACTGATATTATTCTGAGAAGACATTCTGCACAGAAGAACAGCACTGTTTATGCACCAGATTGCATTCCAGTGCATATGCACCAGTCCCAAAGAGGAATTGCTAATGCAGACCCGTGTGCTCTCCTTGCTTAGCACAAATTTTGTGCACACAGGTTATTTGCATTCGGTTTGCTTAAAGTATCGAAGGACAAAATGTCTGCATGAGACTTGCGTTAGGAAATCCTGCGCTGAGCTTTAGCAGGGTTTCTGCATTGGCCTGAGAGTGGGGAGCTTGGGTTAAGGAAGGCACTCTACCTGATGGCCGGGCTTCAATGACATAACGAGTGATAGGCCCTTTGCCTGGGTCGCCGCTGGACCAGTGAATGGTGATTGCTGAGCTGTACCGGGAGATGAAGGGCTCCCCTGGAGGACCGGGTGAACCTAACATGGCAAAAAACAAGACCAAATCCATTAGGAACAGTTCAGCAGCATGTTTACTAAGATCTTAATTCCATGCTATCTGCAGAACATACGATGGTGAGATACGGGGTGGAGCACAGGCATGTCTACACAGAGCAGTTAGCATGAGCGTTACCAGCATGCGTTCACCATCAATGTTGCAGCTACTGCAGGTGCATGTAATGCTATCTGAGTGCCACTATGTGCATGCTACAGGCATGCATTAGGGTTGGAATCAGTGCAGCATCTGCTGGGGATCATGCTGTACATGCCCTCCAACGGCTAGCGCATCACTGAATGCACAGCCCGCTCATGGATTTCTATCCTCAATGTGCCCCACCTACAGAACCGTAACATGCTTTAGTAAATATACCCCTAAGAGTGCTATCAAGATCCAGTGAGACACACAGTCCATGCACAAGATCCTCGCTGATGTGAGAAGAAGGAGGGGAAATCAGTAGACTTGCACCAGAGGATCACTCCTTCCTCTTCTCCTTCCTTCCTAGGACATCACCTCAACCCATGGAGTGATTTCCCGGCAGATCATCAAGCTGGACTATGTGTTTATTTATAACATTTCCTACATCACTAGATCCTGCCCATATATCATTCAAATCAATTAAAACTAAAACTATAACAATGCAATAAATTAACATTAACCAAATAGACATTTAAAACATCTAAAATGTGCAACCTGAAGTCATCAAAGAGATACCATTAATCCGTTAGGTCCTCAGAAACAAAAAGTCTTTCAGTTGTTTCCTCAGAATCATAAGATTAGATTCCTGATAGATCTCATATGGAAGTCTGTTCTACAACACTGCAGCTGCTAATGACAAAGCTATGAAGATCTGTTCATTTTGATATTAGGTAAGAAAGTGATAGAGAAGAGACAGCTCGGTGCAGATGTGTCAATGACAGAAGGAAGGCTTAAGTGGGCAGGACCTGCTTAACTATTAGGCAGACTAGGCAGTTGCCTAAGGCAGAATATTATAGGGGGATGGCAAAGAGCCTGGTATACAGCTTGCAGATGCCGGAAGCATGCTGGTGACATCACTTCCAGTCCTGCGGCTATTTCAATCAATCTCTTGCTGTGGTACACGACCCAAAGTCACGTGAGCAAATGGGTGTGGCCAAAGGGGAGCATTCTCCTTTAGAACCCCTGCAAAGCCAACCGAGGAGCTTGGAAGGACAGAACTGAAGCTGGGGAAATCTTAGGTTCTAGGTACTGCCTTTGAGAATTGCCAGTATGGGGAAGAGAACGGCAAAATTGAAGAATGGTGCTTTGGGGGTTCAGGTATCTGCCCAGGTACCTATGGACTCCTTTGTCCTGTTGCAGGGCAAAGTTGTACTGGAGTCTGGAAGTTCCCTCCCTAAGTCTGGACTCCCGCTCACCAACTCTTCATCCAGCGATGAGCCCAGGTACAGTCAACTTAATTTCCACCCCAGTGTGGGGGATGGAGAGCCAGGTAGAGCAATGATACTTTAGCAATTGGGTTAGCAGAAGGAGGAGTTTCCCCTGCACTGAGCCCTAAGAGAACGGGTGATGGAGTTGGTGACTCCACAATAGCCTTCTCCCTAAAGCCAGGGTAGTTTCTGGGGTTTGATAGGGACATGATAGGGGACAATATGAGGAAACTTCTGGCACTGGAAGGGATGAATAGCACTTTGTTGAAGGGTAATTTAGTATTGGAAAGTAAAGTTGAAAGGGTGGAAAACTCTTTGAAAGTATGTAATCTTCGATTTGGGAATTTTCCTTTTTGTAATATCATTTCTGCTTCAGAAATGTTGAAGAATTATTTCTTAACTGTATTGCACCTGGAGATTGACCAGTGAGTCTTTACTGCTTTTTTCAAAGAGAGGTTAACACCTTTGCATGGTCATATTCTACATGTTTATCCTGATGGGTCTGTTAAGACCCAGCAAATTCGGAGAGGGTTTCTCCAGTTTAAGCTTAAGGCATTGCCACTGGGTCTGACCTTCTTCTTAAAGTATCCTTGGAAGTGTTTAATTAAATATTTAGCTAAAGATTATGGGTTTTTTGAACCTTCACAATTGCAAGCATTGATTCAGGCTCATGAGAGTGCTAGTAATGACTGATAAGTTGTTGATAATTTTGATTGTTTTTTGCTTTCTCAATTGATATTTGTTGAAATGTTAAGGGGTAATTCAGTTTGGGGTCAATGAACTTGAAGGGGTGGGTTTTGTACCTTTCTGCTCTTTTTATTTTTTATTGTTTATTTCAGAATTATGTTTTGCTATTTCCCTCATTTATTTTGCATAGAGAACTTGCATACTGAGGTTGTTTTTTATTATTATTGTTATGCGCTATGCAATGTTATGTTATTCTCTTTTCCTTTGAGTATTTTGGAGCTGTATGTGTTTATGTTTTTCTTTTGGCAAACTCTAATAAAGAATAAATTACAAAAAAAGGGCTTCTTCCACTGTACCTTCCCCTGGTCCTGTGGTGATGTTGGCCTCCAGCTCCGATCCGTAAGTGAAGGTCTTGGCTCGTATTCGGAACCTGTAGGTCATACCTTCCGCTAAGTCTCTCAGCTTCATCCAGAGTGGACTGTTCCCCTTCACGTCCACTGTCACGATCTTACTCACACCTTGAGCAAAACAGCAAAGGAATAAGATGGTGTCATGTTGGGGGGGGGAGGAGAGGGTTTAGGGTTTGGGGGAGTCCCTTTCAATATATGTCTCCAGAGCTTCCAGTGGATTGCAGATAAACGATACAGTATCATCTGTTTGTTTGTTTTTTAAACAGTTTTTTTTATACCGCCTTATCGTTAATTCAAAGCGGTTTACATAGAACATCGCAACATGCTTTTACATGGAACAGGTTTTGGAACTTGGAAGATTACATGGGGCAATTAATACATTTGACTATATACAGGTGCATTGTAGCAATGCAAGGTATAGCAGGGTTGTCTAACAGAAATCAAAAGGTTGTTTAATAGGCTTCAAGAAAGCTCCTACATCCTTCTTCTATAATCAAGATAAAGACAGTCACTATGTCTAAAATAAACTCATCACCATTTCTAGTAAGAACAAGTTTGGGTTTAAAGAGAGTCAGGGCATGCAATTTGCAAAAGCATCGTTTGCACATCTGAAGAGGTGAGGGAGTAGCTAACGGAGCATGAGGGCACTGTGAATGGAACCCTGCAGACAAAGAAGCACATACGGGGGGGGGGGGGGAGAAGGAAGTAGGAATGGCAGTGCTATAATGCGCCAAGACAGATGAGACAGCGTTCAAAGAGGCCGTAACCACTAGCACAGAGCACTGGTGAGATAAATGGGGATTTGGACTCGGCAGCAAGAGAGGACAGGAAGAGGGTTTTGGATGCCATGAACTATCCTATCATATCGTTACAGCAGAAGGGAAAGAGCTGGCACTGATCCTGAGCCTTCTGGCCTTGTCTTAATTATGAGAAATAAATGGCTTGAGGAAGGGGCCACTGTGTTCAGGTGAGTGGGATTTGAGAAAGGAGGGAGGATGAGATAAGTGATTCACATGGGTGAGGTTAAGTGATGCAGGATTTGTTGGGCATCTTTATCTTTATTGGGTGTTAGTATGCCACAATCTCAAAGCGGTTTAATAAAACAGGAAGTAACAGAAAGCAAAGAAGAATAGACAGAAGAACAGGATTTACAGCAAAGGGATGGATCGATCTCTGCTCCTCTGTAAGATAAAGGTTTCAGTGTGCGATGAAGGAGGAGATGGCACATGATTTCAGTGGGGGGGTCCTAAGATTAAGGCGTATCATACAAGATATAGCAGTGGAAATCATAACTAATACTACCATGAGGCAGCAGTGGGACTGAGAGTGGAGCTGTATCTGGGAGAGTCTGCACATACCATCCACAGGGGTGCAGGGTTCATAGATGAGCCGGTAACCTTCCAAGATGCCATTGGGGAATGCAGGGGGTTCCCAAGAGACATTGACAGAGGTTGTGGTGAGTTCACTGAAGCGGATGGATCTGGGAGCACTTGGAGCTGTGAGGAGAGAAACAAATCCCCCCAGCCCCCAGTTTCTATCAATAAATTCCTCTGACCCATAATATATTCAATAAATGCTCACCGGAGCTCCATATAACCTATCTCTGTAGTAAACACTGGAGGGCTGAGGACCCTCAACTCATTTCATGCAAGGACACTAACACTCTTGGAATAACACTGGACACCGACTACTGTCAGTAAACCAATATCACTAAAGGGGTAAAAAAAATCCCTTTTCCACCCTGGAAACCTCCAGAGGATGAGAACAGCATCATTTCTGTGCTGCTGCATGGACCGCTGCAGCCCTGACATCAAGCAGTCCGTGTAGAGACATCTCCTGTCTAAAAGCATTCCTCTCCTCCCAGAAACATGGCGGCAGGTAGTGATGTCATAAAGACTGCTCCCAGTCCTGGGACACAACAATATCAGCAGGGAGAATCTTGTGTGAGGAAAGTGATGGCATCAGGAAAACCTCTGCCGAAAAGATGAAACTCTTTGTGTTCAGGTTTTCCAGAGAGTATGGAATAAAGAATGTATTTATTTATAGGCATTTATATACCACCTGGTGCACGTGCAAGCTAGGCGGTGTACATTCAGGTATGGTATATAATTCGTTCAATAAGGGGTCAGCATAGAGGGGTGGAGGCTTTTTTAACCCATGGGGTTTGCCATAATAATCAACAAAACAAGTGTGTGCATATGTTTCAGAGTTGCCAAGTTTCCCAGTTCCAGGAGTGAGATTTAATGCTAGTTCCGGTTTTAAAATTTACACCGCAATGCAGTATGGTATTTATAGTCCCCGATTTTACCCATTGGGATCAGTGCTACAGGTCCCATAATGCATCAGGATGAATTTGTCAGAAATCCTGGACTGGCTTAAAATCTCACTCTGGAAACAAGTAACTGGGCAGCTCTGATGTTTGCTTTGATTATTTCCTACACAAATATACAGACATGCATCCACACATTCACACTTTTTATGTCGGCACTGTTTCAAGAAAAAATTGCTTGCATAGCTTTTTCCCAAACCTGCACACCCCCCCTCCCCGGGAAAGATCCCCTAAACCTTGGACGTTAAAGTTTCCACAATGCTGCCATATATAGGAATTGTTACCCACAAAGAGGATGGGCAAAAATCCAGCAACACATTTTACCTGAGGAAAAGCTTTCAGTTTTTCCCTCAAAATGTAGACTTTAAGCTGTTGGTCTATGGCTGGGAAAGGAAAGAACTCACTTGGACAAGTTTAATCAACTTTGAGAGAGAATTTGTGGGAGAGTCTTGCAGGACTCAGACTTAGATCTTCAAATATATGGCTGCTTTGGCATTAAAATACCTAAGACTGGATCACACAGTGTATAGAAGCTGGAATGGGTGGAGATATGCTTTGCTAGAAGATAAATGCAAAACACAATGGGCCCGATTCGGTGCTAAGAATTGCGGGGATGGACGCGCCAACAGGGTGTCTATCCCCACTATTCGTGCCTTCCGCTGTCGCGCCCAACTTCTCTGCTGGTTGTGCAGGGAAGTTAGATGGGGGTGGGGAAGGGGCAGCTCGGGGGCAGAGTCTGGGCAGGGGGTGGGTGGTCACCGGCCCTGGACATATGGGGCTGATTCTAATGTTGGCCCTGGACGTACAAGGCGAACATGTGCAGGGAGGTTATCCCATCTCGGAGGTGGAGTAACTTCCCTGGACATGTCTTTTGTTCAATGCCAGGGTGAGGGGGCCAGAGGATATTCCCCGCAGCCTGATCCTGGCCTTAGGAGGCCAGATTGGGGGTCAGGCTGTGGGGAATAAGCTTTGTTTTCCGGCGGCCAGCATCGTGGCTCTTCAATGGAGCCGCAGTGCTATGGCAACATGACGCCATGGCGCCGCGGCTCCATTGAAGAGCTTTGACTGAGTTAGCCGGAAAGATCCTGTATGTGCAGGCCAGACTGAATCGCAATCCCGGCCTGCATGTACAGGACTGTTCGCGATTCTGATCCCGTGGGGCTAGAATGATGATCCCCTCTGTATGTCTAGCTCAGACCAGGCGTACACAGGCGATCTACGTCCGGAACAGAATAAGCCTGAATGTGAATAATCGGAAGAGAGGGAACGGCTATGAAAAAGCTCCAGGTTGTCAGAGACAGGCTGAGCCAGTCCTGGTTTTATACCATTATACCCATAGATTTTCTCCAATTCCAGGACTGGCTCAGACCCTCCCAATGTTTGATGGACACCTCACTGCTTTGGCCATAATGTCTCCCCCTTGCTCTCACCTGCTTGCTGTGTCTGCCCTTTGATTGTCTGGCTCAGGGGTCCATCCCCCGCTGCATTGAAGGCTGACACACTGATAAGGTAGGAAGTGTAGCCTGTCAAGTTCTTCAGCTTCACCCCATTCTCTGGCAAAAATAATGTTTTCACCTTTTCCGTTTCATTCTTCCGCTTAAATTCCCAAAAGTAGATCTGCAGCAAACCAGGAGAAAACAGGTGGTGAACAGAGAGGGCAGGAAATGCACCAGGGTTCTCAGGGATCCAAACCAAAAGCAGTTAGGAACGTGTGACTACGGAAGGAAAAGGCACAGTCAGGGCCGTACCAAGGGCTGTGTGAGTGGTGCAACTGCACAGGGTGCAAGTACCTGAATGTAACTCACCTTGAACGACCGCTGGAAAGCTGTGAGCTAAATACTGATAAATAAATAAGTACAGAAAGGGACGCTGATATCAATCCTGGGCTTTGAGGAAGCTCAAAAAGAATGAGTTACTGCATGTGGTGGTGGTGGTGGGGGGGAGGGGGGGGAGGGCACCAGATTCATTAGCCACATGCTGAACGTTTCTAGCTTGGTATAGTCCTGGGCACAGTGCATAGATTCATCTATAGTTAACCAGTTGTTTTCACAAATATGGTCCAAGCATGCCCCTGTGTGTCCATAACTGGAGTTGCAGTCATCTTTTTCCCTTCTCCCTTGGGAACTGTAGATTCTCAAGCCTTCCCCTTTGAAGACCACTCTAAAACCTCTCTCTTGGAGAAGGTCAGGAGTAGCCATCTTACAAGCCTCTAACATAAAAGCACTAGAATTAGGGGCAGTCTGAGGAGAGGAGAGTCAAGACTGACACTGGAAATGTTCAAGCAATTGCAGCCATTGAAGTTTTAGAAGCTATAGTGTTAACTAAGCACGTAACCTGATGGTTTTTATACATTAAAATTACATTATTGCTGAGATGTGAGAGTTCATTTGGATATGGCTGGGATGCAGGGGTGTTTTGGATCTATTTATTATTCTGGAGTAGAATTTTAAAAAACATATAAAAAACAAATGCAGCAATATATGTAAAAACATGCAGATGTGCTAAATTATCTTTAGGAGAGAGATTTTAGGCAAGTCCTGGATTTCTGATGGCTCCCCTCCTAATATATTATTATAACATCTGTAGCATTGATTTCAGTGGAGTAAAATCAGGGACTACAAATGCCATACTGCTTTGGGGAGTAAGTTCAAAACCAGAACTGGCCAAAAAACAGTCTCCCTCCTGGAAATGGGTAACTTGGCAGTTCTGAAACATGTGAAAGTAGAGGGACGTTGAATGATACACATGTGACACCTTTCTTACCCACACACATATAACAGGGATCAGAGACATAGTACTACATAAACAGAGGGCATGTGGTGGTCTGTCAAGTATCGTAGATGAAAAATGTCATCAGAAACAGGAAATGTGAATTCTACAACTTAGTGGCTCTTTCACTGAAGTGCGCTATGCAGTTAACATGTGATTTTGCACACGTTAACTGCGTGCTCAGGCCACGGTAACAGTTACTGTATGGGCATGACAATTAATGCATGTTGATTTCAATGCTAAGTGCCAATCGCACGTTAGAGTGCCGAATGGGCGGGTTAGGGGTGGACATGGGCATGGTGGGTGCATTGCAGTTAGCATGGGGATATATATGGCGCACTGTCAATGTTGCAATTAGCGTGGGTTCAATTGGGTAGTATTAGGTTTATGTTATGTTTATTAGAATTTGATATAGTGTGCATGAGGTAATTGCGCCATGCGTTAGAGTATGCATCCATGTGTTAATTGTTGAGAACATGTGTGGCCATGCATCTGACAGTTACCGTGGAGACTTTGCACTTAACGCTGCTTAGGTGCAAAACCCTAATGCATTTAGTAAAGAGCTCCTAAGAATGACAAAGAGCAGACCAAACTCGAGTGGCAGCTTAGATGTCCGTGGGTGCTCTCTTTTACAGGGGGCCCATTGTATAGAGAACTAATGAGACTATCTGTGTTTAGGGGGTGAGGGGGGGGGATGGGGCAGTCAAAACTACAGAAGCAAAATAGATGCCAGAGAATTCAGATAATGCAAACAGAACAACATAACAAAAGTATTTTCCTATTGTGGGCAGCCACGAAGGGACTAAACAACGCCTAGATCTCAGTAGAATTTAACAACCATAGAAGGGGGGGTGCAGCCACAAAGTGCTTTCAGAAAATTCTAGGCTTTAGACATTTTTCATTAGATTTATTTTGTTTGTTAAGATTTTTTTTTTGTATTATTACATTTTGTTTTATAATAGCACACACCGTTGCAAACCAAACAAATTAGCATGTACTGCGAAACAAATTGATAAGAACATCCATGCTTTGTAGAAATTCTGTGCAGCCTATGATCCCTTTTATTGGGCCAATAGATGATGGTAGTTGGGCGGGGAATATTTATTTATTTTATTTAACCAGTTTTCTATACTACCTTATCCTTCAATCAAAGCGGCGGGCAATGGAGAGTTAAGTGGCTTGCTCAAGGCCACAAGGAGTGCCTATAGGACTAGAAACCCCAGTCCCTCCGGCCTGAGATTGCTGTCCCCAGGTGGGACTTGAACCCCTGGCCCTCTGGCATGAAGTACCTTGTCCTAACCACTATGCCACTCCTCTCCCAATATGATCTGGTGGGGGGTGGGGGGGAGGGTGTCACTGAACTCTGATTCAGGAGGAATCATAGGACATCAGTTCAAGATTCCTACTCGATCATCTGTGTGACCCAAGTCAAGCACTTCATTGTCCTGTGCTGCAGTTCCCTGTATACATCCCGGTCCTTATTTTACCTTATAGCCCTGGATGTCCCCGTTCTGGGCCTCCAGAGGTGGTGGCTCCCACATCACATCCAGCTGGGTTGCAGTGGCACTCTGGATTGCTACATTCTGCGGAGGTGCCGTGGGTACTGCATGAGAGAGAATCCTGGGTAAGACACAGCAGCCCATGCTGATGCTGAAACAGCAAAGCTAAAGAATCTGTGTGTCCCAGAGCAATGACAGGAAGTCGCTGTTAGATAGACTCGGCACATTTGACTTGCAGGATGTATTAATATCACTTCAGGTAGATGAACGAATATTCCACAGAAGTGTAATGTTACTTCCAACAGACTTCAGGTCAAAACATCCCCACTGCAGCAAAACCTTACAGGGCTAACCATTTAAGTAACCAAACTGAACAACTGTACAATCTCTCATTTGCAAAAACCCATTTTTCATCTTCTCCCCCTGCCAATCCTTAAATCTGTCTAAATATTATTCACATTTCCACAATTTTCCACAATACAACATATACTGTTCTAACATTTTTAGTGTATTCATCAATTCACTTTGCACTCTAGGGCAATGTTTACTAAGCCAGGCTAATGGCTAGCATGCACTATTTGGAACTAGGTTGCATGTTGTTAATGGGATTTAGTTATAAATAGCGCATGCTAACCATTAGCCCAGCTTAGTAAACATCCTCCAAAGAGTTAGAGATCTAATGAAGGCTCCCATGTTCTCAAACCCTTTCTTTTTTTTTAAACATATATCTGCAAACGATAACCGTTCTACTCTCACCAAGACATGCATCTGTGTTCTCCAAATTGCCTGATTAGCCTGTGAAAGAACTGAGAGCAGCTGAGGCCTGCATAAAAGGCTTCAGCGCCTTGCACTGTTGAGGCATTCCTAACGGGGGCTATACATTTCAAGCAAAGGTAAGTGTTTGTGGCTTTAGAAATTACAAGCTCTCTGTCTGGGGGCTCTTAAAAGGGTTTTGGTACATTTTTAAAACAAAGTTACTTTTTTTATGCTTTAATTTAAAAGGGGAAATATTTTGTTTAGTGGGGTAGGTTTAAAACTCTGCTTTAGTATCTTTCTTCAGCTCTTTGAAGCTACTGACACCGCATCAGGAGTTAATTCCCTCCCTACCCCTAGTGAGCAATCTTGCTTTATAGGGCACCTCCCCAATTAACTACACACAGGGACTTGGAACAGCACATTTTGAACACACTTAAAGAGATTTAACAGCTTTTTCTCTGAAAGGACAGCTGGGAAAACGGCTGGTAGATCTCTCTTTTGCTTTAACAGATACCTAAGCTCCATGAACTGAACAACGGCTGAGAAAAATCATATCACTAAAGCTGTTGCCCCCGTTACTACTTCTGCCTCTGACCAGACAGAGGTCCCGGAGAAGATGGGTGCCTACAGAATGACAAAAGTTGGACACAAGTCAACAGGGCCTGCAGAATCACCAATCCAACTTCTCCAGCCCTTGAATTGAAGAACCATTATGCAGCCCTGGAAGTGGAGGAGGTGAAAGAAGCCTAGATAACCCCACCAAAGAAAATAACCACATGTTACCTCTAGAGCTTTATTATCACGTCTATGTGTAGATATTTTATGTAAATAGTTTACCCATGTTATCCAAGTTTGTACACCTGTTCTCTGTAAAACCGAACAGCCTGTTGTTCTCGTCCTTTTTGTTTTAATGTAAACCGCGCTGATGTCGAATAGTGCGGTATATAAGAAATTGTAATAAATAAATAAACCAGAGTTCAAGTACCCCAAAGTTGCAGAATCAGTGACCACAAGGAAGCGAAGGGTAGCGGTGGTTGGTGACTCTCTTTTGAGTGGTACTGAGGTGTCCATCTGCCGACCAGACTTGATGTCCAGAGAGGTGTGCTGTCTGCCAGGTGCCAAAATCTGAGATGTTATGGAGAGTTTGCCGAGACTCATCAAGCCCATTGACTATTAACCAATGTTGCTAATCCATGTCAGCACAAATGATACTGCCAAGTATCCCTCTGAGCATATCAAAAGTGACTTCATGGCTCTGGGAGAGAGGGTGAAGCAGATAGGGGCGCAGGTGGTGTTCTCTTCAATCCTACCTGTTGAGGATAAAGGCCAAGGCAGAGAAACTCACATCCTGGAGATGAATGCATGGCTGTGTGGATGGTGTCATCAAGAGTGTTTTGGTTTCCTGGACCATGGGATGCTGTTCTAAGGGTTGCAGAGCAGAGATGGCGTCCATCTGTCCAAGAAAGGTCAACGTGTCTTCAGTAGCAGACTGGCTAATCTACTGAAGAGGGCTTTAAACTAGAGTCGTTGGAGATGGGTGAGGAAAGCCTCCAGGTAAGTGAAACATTAAATACATTTATGGAAATGGGTAAAAGGGGCAACATTTGGAAAGTGATGTGCATAAATGCCAATAGCATGGGAAATAAGATCCCAGATGTTGAAGCTTTAATGGGAGAGACTGACTTGGATTTGGTGGCAGTTACAGAAACATGGTTCAAAGAAAACCATGACTGGGATGTTATTCAGAAGGACAGGGTAGGAAGAAGGGGAGGAGGAATGACACTATATGTAAACATAATTTTAAAGCTTTGGAACTACAGAGCTTAAAAGGGAGAGAGGAGGCATTGTGAGTTAAACTAGAAAGAGGGAAAGAGTAATCTATTTGCAATTGCGTGATATACAGATCTCCCTCACAGGAGGAAGAGGTGGATGGAGAGTTAATTGAAGACATGCGCAGCATTGCTAGGAAAGGGGAAGTGCTACTGATAGGGGATTTCAATATGCCAGATGTTGATTGGCACATTCCTGCTGCAGTATCATCTAGAAGTAAGGAGATCCTGGATTCTCTACAGGGAGAACTATTCAGGCAACTGGTAACAAAACCCACACATGAAGGGGCCATACTGGACTTGTTGCTTACCAATGGTGAAAGTGTTTCTGATGTTATAGTGGGAGATCATTTTGTATCCAGGGATCACCAGGACAAGGACTAGGGCTGTTAAAATCCATTCAAAAGCAATGGTCTTAGAATTTAGAAAAACTAACTTTGCCAAGATGGGCCAATACCTCAGGGAGTCATTAGTGGGATGGGAACAGCTGGGGGATGTAGAAAAACAGTGGGCAAAACTGAAAGGGGATATTTTAAGGGCAACCAACCTTTTTGTTAAAATTGTAAATAAAGATAAAAGGAAAAAGAGAACGCTAGGGTTTTCGAAAGAAGTAGCTGAAAAGGTGAAGAAAAAGAGGAAGGTCTTCATGAAATACAAGAGATCACAGAGAGAGGAAGACAGGCATCTATATTTGGAAAAACTTAAGAGAAGCTAACAAAGTAGTCAGGAAAGCAAAGATTCAAAAAGAGGAGGAAATAGCCAATGCAATAAAATGGGGGGATAAAACATTTTTCAGATATGTTAGTGAGAAGAGGAAGGGCAAAAGTGTTATTATCAGATTCAAGAATGAAGGGGAGGAATATATAGAAGCTGATGAGGATGAAGCGAAATTGCTTAACAAATATTTCTGTCCTGTGTTCAGAGATGAAGAACCAGGAGCAGGACCTCAGAAAACACCCACAAACAGGAACAGAAGTGAGGGGCATCTTGAACAATTTTCAGAAGACTGTGTTCGAGAGAAACTAGCTCATCTTAAAGTA
This sequence comes from Ichthyophis bannanicus, assembly GCA_033557465.1. Classification (NCBI taxonomy): domain Eukaryota; kingdom Metazoa; phylum Chordata; class Amphibia; order Gymnophiona; family Ichthyophiidae; genus Ichthyophis; species Ichthyophis bannanicus. The sequence goes on along the minus strand of CM066041.1, from coordinate 178,881,235 downwards.
GACAAAGTGATGGGACTGGATGGGATACACCCGAGAATACTGAGGGAACTTGGGAACGTTCTAGCAGCTCCACTGGTTGGAGTCGGGAGTGGTGCTAAAGGACTGGAGAGAGGCTCATGTGGTGCCTTTACACAAAAGTGGAAGTAAGGATGTGGTTGAAAACTACAGGCCTTTTAGTTTAACTTCGGTGGTGAGTAAATTATTGGAAACACTGCTGAAAGAGAAAACAGTGAGGTTTCTGGAGTCCAGCGGATTATGGGATTTGAGGCAGCATGGATTCACCAGAGGCAGGTCTTGCCAGACAAATCTGATTGATTTCTTTGACTGGGTTACCAGGGAGTTGGACTGAGGGAGAGTCCTAGATGTGGTGTATTTAGATTTTAGTTAAGCCTTTGACACCGTTCCTCACAGGTGACTTATAAACAAACCCTAGGGATGGACCCTAAAGTTACTGCTTGGGTTAGAAATTGGTTGAGTGGGAGGCGACAAAGGGTGTAGGTAAATGAAGCTCACTCTGAGGAGGAGGTGGTTACCAGTGGTGTGCCCCAGGGATCTGCCTTGGTCCAATTCTTTTTAACATCTTTGTTAGTGATATAGCGGAAGGGCTGTCGGGTAAGGTTTGCCTCTTTGTGGATGATACCAAAATCTGCAATAGAGTAGACACCCAAGAAGGTGTAGATGACATGAGGAGGGATCTAGCTAAGCTTGAAGAATGGTCTAGAATTTGGTAGCTGAGATTTAATGTTAGAAAATGCAAGGTCATGCATTTGGGCTGCAGCTATCCAAGAGAGCAATATAGTATAGGGGGTGAAGTACTTTTGTCCACTAAAGAAGAGTGGGACCTAGGCGTGGTTGTGTCTGATGATCTTAAAGTAGCTAAACAGGTAGGAAAGATGACAGCAAAAGCTAGAAGAATGCTTGGGTGCATAGGAAGAGGAATGGCCAGCAGAAGAAAAGAGGTGATAGTGCCTCTGTATAAGTCTTTGGTGTGACCTCATTTGGAGTATTGTGTGCATTTCTGGAGACCACACCTTCAAAAGGATATAAACAGGCTGGAGTCGGTGAAGAGGGTGGCTACTAAAATGGTTAGTGGTCTTCATTATAAAGTATATGAGGACAGACTTAAGGATCTTAATATGTACACCTTAGAGGAAAGGCAGTACAGAGGTGATGTGATTGAGATGTTTAAATACCTCCGTGGCATAAATGTTCAGGGAGAGAGCCTCTTTCAATTGAAAGCAAGCTCTGCTATGAGGGGACATGGGATGAGGGTGAAGGGAGATAGATTCAGGAATAATATGTGGAAATATTTCTTTACGGAAAGAGTGGTGGATCCATGGAATAGTCTCCCAGTGGAGGTGGTAGTAATGAGGATAGTATCTGAATTCAAAGAAGCATGGGACAAACACAGAGGATTTCTAAAGGAAAAAAGGGGACTGTGTATTGGCTGATATGGAAGGACAGACTAGATAGGCCATGTGGTCTTTTTCGGTCATCATGTTTCTATGATATTGTTAGATTGAAGGCTTGGCACTATGCACCTCACCAGACAAATCTGCTACTACTACTACTACTATTACTAATCATTTGCATAGTGCTAAAAGGCATACCCAGCACTGTACATAGAGATGTAAGACACAGTCCCTGCTAATCAGAGATTACAATCTAATCAAGACAAAAAAATATCACAAAACTGGGGACTAGAGTATGGTAAGATACACATAAGTGGTGAACAAGAGAGCGAGGAGCATCAGGATCCAAACACAACCTTAACAATGGCTAGAGAAGGAGCTCAACACATTGACCCGGGTAGTCTGTTCCAGCCATATGGAGCAGCAAGGTGGAATGAACGAAGTCTGAAGTTGGCAGTGGCACAGAAGGGTACAATTAAAAGGGATCTGTCAGAGGAGCAGAGTTCCCGAGGAGGTGTGTAGAGTGAGATAAGAGAGGAAAGGTAGTGTGGAGCCGCAGAATGAATGTACTTGTAGGTCGAAAAGTTTGAACTGGATGCTCAGTGAGCAGCGAGCAGGAGTAGGGTCCCTCCAGTGTTAATCAGTCTACTCCTTAGGTCTCCTCGCTGGGAATCCCAGCTTCTCTTCAGGAGTTCTCTGAATGATAGCATTAAGGTTACCTGCGCCTACTGGGTCTAATTCATGGCATCTTGATATCATGAGTTACAAGCACTCGTTTTCTACAAAGTTATTGAAGAACCAGAGCACCTCATGAGAAAGGTTGCACATGGTGGATCCTTGACGAAAGCTGAAGTTGTTAAACATAGTTAATGCCACGGGCTAGTTGATCACAGGATGCATAGGAAGACTAGTTCTCTAGCCATTCTCCCCTGCCAGGAACTGAGCTACCGTCACATGGAGGCCACAATACCTCAGGGATAGGCAGAGAACCTCAGGCTGCCCTTTGCAAGTACATTTTGTCATCTGTGGATAATTTTAACATGGGCATCTTTGGGCTCTAGTATGCTAAAAGCTAGATTGCTTCTCATTGGCTGCCGTGTGCAGCCTTTCTGGGAGGTGGGTCCCTCCGTGCCTCAGAGGAGGAATGACGTAGAGGGCTATGATGAAGATGCCGCTCTCATGCATTGATATGATGGAAGGGAGTGAAAGTTCCCACTAGGCTAGGCAGTGGGCAGGGCTGGCCTCAGGGCTGGTGCAAGGTTTTGGCTACCCTAGGCAAGCCTTCAGCCTTACGCCCCCCCCCCCAACCCCTGAGATTTTGATAAGTAAGCTCAACAATTATGATCATCTGAACACCACCCTTCCAACAATAATCCTGTAAAAATGCACAACTGGACATATGAAACTGTGCTTTGTAGGTATGTGTGGGCCGCTCTCCCTGCAAGTCGAAAAGTGTGCTTAGGACTCTTTGAGCTGTGGGGCTGTCGGGATCTATGGTTCTGCTTTGCCTGCTGCTGCTGTTTGTTGCACCTCAGAAGCTGCTGCCCTAGGCAGCCACCTAATCTTGCCTAATGGTTGGGCCAGCCCTAGCACTGGGACTTGGTGCATGAGGCTTCTCTTAGAACCATGAGCAGAATATTAGTACCTACCTTGGAATAAGGCTGGGTGGTGCTCTGATCCGATTGTGCTGAAATTCATCATGCTATACAATTACTGGGCGGGGGGAGGGGGTGGCACTGCTCAGAATCTCCTGATTTGTTTCACTCACCAGCTTCTCCAACGAAGACTTCCTGGGGGGAGCTGGGTGGCCCCTCCCCTACAGCATTGTACACGCTCATTCGGATCTCATAGCGCTTGTGCTTGTTGAGGTCTGAAAAACATGTACAGTAAGGTCAATGACTGACTGCTGAATCCTGACCTCACAGTAAAACCAGACCCACTAAAACCCAGACTCCTGGTCCCCCCATTCCACAATCTGGTAAAAGTTTCACTCTCTCTCCCCCTTTTATCTTTGTATGCTTTCTCCAACACTTATCAGGGAGCCATCGAGCACAGACTCTTCTTAGGCTTTCACATCTATCTCTCATCAGGAATCCATCACACACAGACTAGTAGTTCTCATGCTCTCCCACAGACAAATCATGTATCACAGTGGCCCTCTGTGAATGAGAAAGCAGCATGCAGCTCTCCTAGGAGATACCTACAGTGCTGTTCTCCAGTCGTCCAGCAGGTGCCACTCAAGAAATAACATTCAGCTCACTGGGACCATGAAGGCTGTTCTGTTTCAGCAGTGCCTTCAGTCCCAACTATCCCAAAAACTGGGCCAGAACCCTGGAAGAACAGTTACTATAAAAAGTGTATAACATGAAGCACCAACTTACTGTCCAGTTCATAGCGGGTGAGGCTGGACTCGCTCAGGTTTCGGATGGCATAGACAGCTACGCACAGGGGTGAGGCAGAAAGAGAGGATGAGCAAAGCAGTGAGTGATTGTTAGTACATTGGAATATTTCCAGCAGGCGGGACAGAAGGCTTAGTGCAGCAGATAGAGTTTGGGACAACACTGACCACTTCCTCACAGAGCCCTTCAATAAGAGGAGGAAGGCTAATTCAGAGCAGAGGGTAAAATGGGAGCTGGTGAAAGTACTAAAGTCTTTACGTTGCCTGCAATCATAGTCGTCGCAACAGATGGGCCACATGGGCTCTGGCCCCTCCAAACCTTTGCCTGCCAGTCACAGAGATTAGCTGTGTTCACGGCAGACTCCTTCTGTCTGCCCTTGGGAGATCGGATCCCCGCGGGCAAGGGTAGAAGGCTGCCACAATCGTGGCAAAGACTCCTGCCTGCCTGCAAGAGATCAGATCCCTGTGAGCAGACAGGAGGTTTTGCCACAATGGTAGCAGCCTTCCACTTCTGCCTGCAAAGATTCGATCCAAGACTACTGAATTTGGCCCAAGTCCTCCGCTATTGCCTGTGCATTGATGGAATGACTCTATTGCAGGCAGGACCTGTGGAACACCTCCTTGATGGGGGGGGGGGAGGGGGCCACGCTCTGCCTTGACTCGGCCCCTAATTCTGCCCCAAGCTCCACCCTTATGCTTCCCCTAGCCCCCCCCATGGCCTTTCCCTTCTCTTCTGCCCACAGGATCTGATCTCCCGCAGCCATTCTCTTCTGCCTGCGGGAGAACAGGAGGGGAAGGCCGCGGGAGGCTAGGGGTGGAGTTAGAGTGGAGCTTGGGGCAGAGTTAAGGCAGAGGTTATCCCCCCCCCCCCAATCAAGGAGGTGTTCCACAGCCCCTGCCTGCAATAGAATCATTCCACCAATGCACAGGCATTAGCGGAGGACTTGGGCCAAATTCAGTGGTCTTGGATGTTGCCATTTTGGATACGAAGCAAAGCAGATACACATAGACAACCCAAAGGATTCGCTTTGCACAGGGAGTGTGCAATAATGTGTGCAATGTTTGTATACTTCACTGTGCTGGCAATGGAGGGGGAGAGAACTATGAGGCCTTTAGCACAAACCGTGGTTCACAGCAACAAAGATTTATGCTGGTAGATTAAGACCACAAAGCTCCCCTAGGTTCAAAGTTCTGGATTATTTGATATACCATCTATCAAATTATCAAAGTGGCTTACAGCAAAATAATCAAAATGAATTGTCTCTGCCCATTTTCCCTTCCTATGGCAATGCCACGGACCCCATTACATTCACGTCCTCTGTCGCTCTCGCAGGCTTTCCTGAACTCCGTTTTAGCCAGTGCTGCCTCGCGTCCCCTGCCCTTCTGCCTCTTTCTTCCTTTCAGATGCATTATGTTATGTGGATCTGCATGCCTTTAGCACATCCTCTCCTCTGGGACGTTCAGATTTAGCTCCATGTCAGTTCCTTGTTTCCCTCATGCTCCTGATTGGTACTTTGGTGCTATGGAAGTGACAGCCTCACCGAGCCCTGTCTTTCTGTCACTAGCCTGTCACATGTCCACGTTGCTGTTGCTAGTCTGGGATTGCATACAAAAGCTATCTGACTAATTTCTTATTCCATGGACTTTGCTAGAGAACTGACGGTGGAAAGAAAGAATTCAAAATTCACACTCAAGGGGACGAGTCTTTTTTCATGGATTTCTGGCCTCAAGCAGCATTTCATTAATTCATTTCAATGTAAACTGCCTGCAGGTCACCCTGCGATTTTTCACATTGAAGCACGCAATGTCCGTACATGGCAGTGAGGCACTTTTATGCCAACGGAAAACTCTAAACATGAAGACTTAGGCCTGCCACAGTTGCGTGGGTGGAGGGTAACCCCCTCCAGTTTCCCTTTCCCCGGGTTATCCCTCCAGCTCCCTAAGCAAAGGTAGGACAGGCAGCCGTGGATATGGGAAAAGAGTCAGCAGAGTGTGAAGGGAATTCAGTGAGGCACTGACAGACAACACACTTTCACAAATAATGCTTATGTTTTTAGAGACAAAGACTAGAAAAGCACATTGTGCTGTCTGTTAGGGCACATTCAAGTGAGAACTGTCAGAAGTGGTAACATGCCGACTGAGAAATCTCTGACATTTGTGGGAAAAGTTGGAGCAGTAGATAAGACAATGCAAATGGAAATGGCAGCATTGATGGGCCCTGTGCTGTTGACATGGCCTCAGTCTGCATTTCTCTGCCGCTCACAGCTGTAAACAGGGTGAGCCAGCAAGGCCCTGATAATTCAAAATTTCCTTAAAAAGATTTAAAAAATATCCAATGGGTTCAAAGAATTTAAACTGTAGCTAAATAAGCATCTATTAAGGCCACTGGGATAATTAGATCTGTCTTTATAGATATTCAATATGTCCATTTTACCAGTCCTGAGAGTCTCTAAGGCTTTGAAAGATGCTTAAAAGGGGAAGGTTAATTCTTCTGACGTCTTGATTTTCTTGTCTTCAATGTCTGCCTGTCAGTCAGTTCTTATAAACTGCTTATCAGATGGACACTGGGGTTTACAAAGAGTAAATTCTCATTCTGCAGTAGGAGCCTGTGACTGACACAGAAACATATTTTCTGAAGCAAAAACTTTGGGGACCACCACTACACTCACTGAGAGAGCATAAGAACATGAAACATGCCATACTGGATCAGACCAAGGGCCTATCAAGCCCAGTATCCTGTTCTAACTGGCCAGTCCAGGTCACAAATACCTGGCAGGTTCCCAAAAAGTAGACAAAAGATAGAGGGCCAATCTCTTTCCTTGAGAGGGAAAGCGGTTCATTTATTTTCCCAGGGTCTGTGATCCCTTTCCTCATTGCGAGTCAGGGAAACATTTTCAGTACCAAAATCTCAAGCTGATGTTGGAAACTCAAATACCAAAATAATGAAAGCGTCCTTGGATTTCAGGTTCTGAGAACCACATCAACTCTAGAAAACAGAAGCACCATTTTGTGGACTTTTGGAGCAAATATCTTTAAAATAAAACCCCAACAAAAAGGGACTTTGCTGATGTTATCAAGCCATCTGTTGCCAGCCATATGCCTTCCTAGAGAACAACAGTTCATTTCTGAGAACTCCTTTTCCAAACAATGTTTCATAAATAAAGCCAGAGAAAGAGAGAGAGATAATGGTGGTCTCTCCCTCTATCTCTTCAACTGGTAATGAATGACTTCATAGATCAGGTAACTCACAAGTCAGCTCACTCCATTTGGCACTGGGGTTACTGATAGTTCTCATGGTGAAGCTCCTGAGCCCGTCATAAACCAGCTCCCGATATCGGATCCGAAAACCCAACAGGATACCATTGATCTTGTCTTCTGCAGGGGGCTGAATAGAGAAGAGGTCAGGAGACTATTGGCCCTTTGGCCACTATGACTAATCTCTGTTTCCAGTGCCATCCAAATGTAAGATTATCCAACAGTGGGACCATACCCATCGCTGCCAACCATGAATTCTCCACATACAGATGGCTCTGCCTCCAGTCAATTATGACATCTCCAGAAACAAGGGCTTCTGTGAATCCTCATTGTTGGCCAACTGAGAGAGTCCCATCAACCAAATCGGTTTATTGACATATGAATGATACCAAGGGAAGACAAAGGAGATTGACAAGAGGGATCCTAGGGACCCTTGGGAGGCAGGACATCCTAAAGCCTCCCCCTGACATTATTAAGCTTGAGTGCTACCATTCACATCTCGGTATTCAGATTCCCTGCTCCCATCCCTCAAACATTGCATAGCATTAATATAAACCAATCCTGCCCCACTGTAAATCTCTTGATTCCTAAGGAAAGTTCAGGGGAATGGGAGGAGTATATCCACAGAACAATTAGGAAAAGAAATTCTGTATTAATATGTTACCAATGCACAGAGAGGAGGCCTACTGAACAGTATGGAGCTGGGGAACACTGCAGTCCTCTCGCCGCCGTCTCTGCAGGCTATGCATCAGTCTCACTACATTACTTTAATAACTGGTGAGTGAGCTTTTGGCCACCTACCTGCCAGTGGATCAGCACCGACGTTCTGGTATGGGGAGTAACCGAGAGGATCATGGGAGCATCTTCTGGAGCTGGGATGAGAGAGAAGATGATACTAGTGATAAACAAAGGCATAGAGGGGCAGGTACAGCCCTAAATAAAGGCATAGAGGGGGTAACCTGTACAGAGCAGCAGAGGGGGGTAACCTGCAAGGAGCGGTGGGTACCACTCTACCCTCCTTACTGGGCAGACCAGATCAATCATATTGGTCTTTATCCGCTGTTGTGTAATATGTTACTATGCTATTTTTTAGGATAAGAATGCGACAGCGGCTTGTATGCCTTATGCTGGTTCCAGGTCACTACAGGTCACACGCACAGTACCATGGTTTAGGCAATTGGGCACCTGGCTCTGTTACCTGCAAAAGTTTACAGGTGGGGATTTCTAGTAAATTGGGGTAATTAAATGAAAACCAGAAACTGACCAGCCTGCAGCGTGGTTAACGACTCTGATTCCTCACTGTACGCGCTGTCCCCAATGTCGTTAGTGGCCTTGACACGGAACTTGTAGGACGTGAAGGGTTTTAATCTGGGAAAGGCAGGAAAAAGGACATAAATATGAGACATATGGTGTGGGGAGGGGGGTAAGGTGGAGATGAATGCTGCTGGTTTACACAGATCAAAGGGTCTCATTTCCCGTCCTTCCCTATTCTTACTTTATTGCATATGAAACAGAATTAACCAAAGATTTACTATGCAATCTGCCAGTATATGGGTAAATGTATAACAAAGCTTAGGATATTAAGAGAGAAACAGATGCATTTTCAGAAGTGCTTTACTTCCGACATCTTTTGGGAGGCTTTTAGAAGCAAAATGTCTTCAAAGGAGATGAAGGGAAAGTGGAGTGCTCCAGCCATCAGGTTCTGGAGTGTTGCTCCCCGTTTTACAGTTGCTACTTCAGAAATGTTTCTTAGTGAAGGAGCTTTCAAAGAGAAGGTGGAAACCCGGGAGTGACTCCCCCCTGATATCAGGCAGGTTCCCGACTCACTTCTCATTGTTTCTGAGCTACATGAGTTCTGCATGACCCAACCCCTTTGACCTTGGTCTTTAAGGCAGGGGCAATTGCGGACCAAACCCAATCTAATCACAATGTCAAAGCCATTAGCACACATAAAAAAATGTGAAACAGATATGCTTCCTGGGAATCCGAGCATAATGTCCCGCAAATCTGCTTTTAGGACTCTTGGGTTTCACACCCGTTTACTCCAGGCCCAGCACGGACATGGGGCTGGAATACTTCATCCTGGAAGAGACCTCACCTGTCTACCACAAAGTTTGTGGCATTATGGCTCACAGAAGCAGAATGCACGGTCCAGTTCTTGCTTGGTAGCTCGCGAGTCTGAATGGTGTAATATCTGACTGGGGAAAGGCCATCGCTGCCTGGTTCCCATGACAACAGCACGCTGCGGGCCTTCACATCCTCCTGCAGTACTAAAGGCTTGCTCGGAGGTTGGGGACGATCTGAAGCAACAAGACAGAATAAGCGGAGAGACTTTAGGAAACAGACATAAGGAAGAAATGCCCATGTTAGCTGCATATCCCAGTGAGTCAGGTTATATCCTCTGTGGCCCGTGCATTTCTGGCAGGGGTTACCTCTCTTCTCTGTAGTCACGACTAGTGCCTCAGAAGCCTGTCCCCAACCCTTGCGGGTCTGGGCTGTGATTCGGAACAGGTAGACAGACTCTGCCTTCAGTGCCGTAGCAGTGTACTGCCGGACACTGGGGTTTAGCACCTCCACGGTGGCAGTGTTGACATTGGTAGTGTTCAGGCGGTGGGTGATCTGATAGGCTGCCAAAACAAAAAGATTTTCTTACATTGATGGCAAAGTTGTTCAAGCTTAGAGACTCCAGCTGCATGCTAAGGAGACCCTCTAATACCAGAGTTTGCTGTCTGTGTGCGCACAATGTGTCTTTATATGGTTATATATATAAATGCCCATTAATTAGAGGGCAGGCTTGGGAACACACAGAAGAATGAAAGAGAGAAAAGATTAAATATTCACTTCCGTGCAGAAACTCTTCCAGGTTTATCACTGATAATATCCTTGGATTTTCTGCTACAGGCATCGCCGCCCCCTGCACAGTGTCTCCTGTTCCTCACCTAGAATGATGCCGTTCGGCGTTGCTGGTGGCTGCCAGATGAGCCGTACAGAGGTGGTTCTCACCTCTGGAAAGAGAATGCCCACAGGAGGTCCTGGCACTGAGAAAGGAAGAGCAGAGAGATGAGAATTAGGCCAGGTTAGCCACGGACGAAGCAAAGAGCACCCGACAGTACAGTGCCCTCCCCCAATCACCAGGTGCAGGGCAGCAAACGCCGAAATCACGGACCCCTCTGTAGTACTGGCTATAGAAAGAGAGAACAGCAAAAAGGGTCTGCAGAAGAAAGAGAGAGAGGGGCATTGGTAGTGTAGAGGTTTTAGAGTGTGTGTGTGTGTGTGTGGGGGGGAGGGTGGGACACTAATTCACTGAATTCGCACCACAACCTGGCATGTAAGCAAAGGAGTTTTGGGGCCCCTCCCCCTTAATCCTTACAGCAACATTGGATTTTGGCAGAGACCAACCGGATCATCCGCTCTGCCCAGTTCATTCTATTCATATTACCAAGTATATATCCCAGACCCCAGCCACTAAGTGTAACCCCTGTAGGGTATCAGTCCTAATCCTGGGCAGGTTTTGTCCTCTTCCTCCTTTGTACTCCACCCTCCTTGGAACCTGAGCCTGCAAGATCTCCTGTTTAACTCACATCCAGTGCCCCATCCATCCAAAACCTAACCAGAAGACCATGCTATAATGCAAAGGGCTACCAACATCAGAGGGTCTGAGGAACTGATTTCCTAGGTTCTGCTGGGCTTTCTGAATGGTGCCCTCCCCCTACCAACCTGCCACATGACCCGCGTGGTCTGAGGCGTGTTCAGCCTGCCAGGCAATGCTGACTTTTTAAGTGTCTGCATTTCCATAAGAACATAAGACTTGCCATACTGGATTAGACCAAAGGTCCATTGAGCCCAGTATCCAGTTTACTTGGCAGGATCCCAAAAGGTAGACCAATTCCAAGCTCCTTTTTCCAGGGGTAAGCCATGGACTTTCCCCAGCCCACTGCCACCTCTCATTATTACTCTATTTGCAGCCTGCCAGACTGATCTGACTGCTCGGTTGCCTGGGCTTTCTGCTAGTTCTTCAAATTATTCACCTTGCCGCTCTTTCCAGCAGCCCCACCACTTGCCATTGAATCATTTGGGTAGATCACCCACTACTCTTTTAGCCTCCTCCACCTGCTCTGTTAGTTAGCTCTTAAAATGTCTGTAGGAGTAACAGAGTCCCACTGATCTAAACCCAGAAGTCCAGGCTATAACAGCATCAGTATGCTTTATAATATATGACCAGCTTTGTACTGGGGTATTTTGGTGTCTTGACATCACCCTAGACATGACTAAGATTATTTCAACATTTGCATAATGCCCTAAACCAGGAGATCCTTTCCAAAACAAATTACATATAGGTTCCAAGAGTCTCTGTCCCAGACAGCTCTCCATCTAAGTGAGTACCTGAGGCAATGGGAGATAAAGCGACTTAGGCCATCCATACCAGAGGTGGCTGTGGATCTGTCTGTGAAGGTCTAGGCCTGCAAGTGAGGTCCTATTTGGAAGGATGAGAAGACCTCCATCAAGCTAGTCAGCAGTACGTTGTATATTTCCACCTTTCATTGTTATGTTCTTAGGTTCTTACCATCATCCAAAGTGCGCTCAAGGATTGGGGGAGAGCTAGAGATGCCATCTCCAATCCTGGTGAATGCCAACACCTGAATCTCATAGAGGATGTACTTTCCAAGGTTCATTAACTGTGCACTACGTGATGAGTTTCCTTCTACCAGCCAGAACTGAGGCAGGGAGTCCAAATCCTTCTCTTTATACACCACCTAAGGAAGCAGGAACACAAGACAGATACAGCTCAGCCTCGAAGAACATTATAAATCACAGTTGAAGGCACCAGTCAGCCAGCCGGCACTACGAACAAGGCTTCCAGTTATGATGGAGATTCCAGTTATGATGGAGATTTTAAGGTGGTGGTCACCAGAGAGAACAGCAACTCCTTTAGACGGGTCACCAGCCATTCACAAGATGCTAATGATTTCTGATCACTGCTGCTATGAGCAGGATATGTTGCATGCCAATTGGATAAAATGAGGTCCTTTCGGATCACCTTCCCACTAAGAGAAAATTACTCTTCCTACAAATGTACAGTTTCTAGGATATGTAACTCGAGAATTAGGTTGTTGGAAACCATTTTATTGGACTAACAATATATTTATGATTAGTAACGTTCTGCCTATCCTCATGAAGAAGCAGGCTTAGTGCACAGATGTGACTCCTACTTGCCAAACAAAAGGACAGCACTTACTTTGGACACTGGAAGGAGCTGAGGTCTGTCTGTGATCCTCAGTCCATGCATTTGCAGCTTTGGTGTATGAGCTGCCAAAAGGCTAGAAGGGCATTAAAATTTATTACGAGCAGTGCAGAAAAGAGTAGTTCCTATTAATATGGAAATGGATTAGGCAGAAGCTGGTCCTGACCTAGTTGGAAGCCCAAATAGTACAAAGCCAGAGCAGAAATTTCTACTAACCTTGTGCCCCAAGATGAGTCCATTGCGATCTGGTTCTGGCACCTCATTCCACCTCACCAAAATGCTGCTGGATGTGGTTGCCAGTGCTGACACATTGGTAGGTCCAGAGGAAGGGACTATGATTATGGAGGAAATTGGGAAAAAAAAACCTGGCATCAATACTTGCCATTTTCTGAAACAGATTCCAGAATCCCAGCTCTTGGGGGTCTCAGACGTTTCAACTGAGGAGCCTAGAACTTGGGGCTGGCATTGCTCTTGATGACATATAAGAGACAGCTTTGGTTGGCCTCAGCTTCTCAGAGTTACCTGATTCTCTTGTGCGTCCCAGGACCTGTGCACACCAGGGTCCTGCGCCAATGGCATTGAAAGCCTGGACTTGGACCCGGTATTCCATCCATTCCTCTAGATCCTCAATGGTGTACTCCCGTTCAATCCGATCATGGATGACATGGGTCACTGTCTTCCCGCGCCCATCCGCATGGCTATACTTTATCCTGTACCCAACTGATTCTGGATTACCATTGTATTCTGATTCTGGGAGGGGCTGTAATGAGGTGGAAGAATGAGAGGCTCTAAACTTTGATACTAGCGATGAAGAATTTCACTATAACACACTAACCTGTCAAGAACCTTGGACATAAAGCCATTCTAGGTTAAATTTTCACTAAGGCATGAGACTGAAAACTTATGTGCACACTGATGTACTTGCACATAACGATTTTCAAACACGAGGTAAAGTAAAGTAAACAGGGCAGGGGATGGAGGTGTAATGCTTTGTATATGAGAGGTCTGCTGTCTATACAAGCTATGTAAACAGATGTATGCATGTTCATGAAACATCTTCCCAAAATGCCTCTCTTTTATGCAGACAAGACTGTGTGCTTACTGACAGCGCACCTGTGCTTCCAGGCAGCTGAAAATCCACTGCCCGGTTTACAGCTCATTTATGTGGGCTTGCTCTGTTTTGTCTCCACAAGTGCCTAGTTCTTTGAAAATCGACCCCTATATACAGGGACACTTCAATGTAGCTTCTCCGGTTCATAAACTTATCCTGGATATTATGCCACCATATAAAACAATACTTCACAGCAGTTAATTTTTCCTAGTAAAAAAAGGTGCTGGTCTTCACATGCAGGGGTCTTTCATGAATGCATAAGGATCATGGGTCAATTTTAGTGGGCAATGAAAGAGGTGCCAGTACTCTGTACCACTGCATACTTCCTCAAACAAAGTCCTGCCTCACAGCAACATCAATGTCTCATTCAGTGCAGCCACTGGCCCATGTGTCCATATCTGTGCCCTATCCTCCATCAATACTCACCACCCAGCACAGCCACTAGCCCATGTGTCCATGTCTATGCCCCATTCTCCATCAGTACTCACCACCCAGCACAGCCACTAGCCCATGTGTCCATGTCTATGCCCCATTCTCCATCAGTACTCACCACCCAGCGCAGCCACAGGCTTGTCTCACTCGCTGTGCGCAGTGTCACATTTATGGGTGACATGTCCGGTGGGGCCTGGAGGGTCTGGATTTTCCGTGACGGCAGACTTGGCGGACTTGTACCAACAATGTTTACTTGCCTCATTCGGAAACTGTGGAGGAAAGAAGGGAAGTCCTGTAAAGCAAGAGAACCCATAACAGGAACTGGTGCAGGCATGAAGACAAACGGTGAAGTAACATGCAGCAGCCGTGTTACAGTAACACACTGCAACACTATATAACATTGCTGGACCATGCACTTTAACATGCTATAACACATAATGGAATCTTTCTACACTGGGGTACCATATGGATTAAAGCTTTCCAAATCACGCAGGTCCTAGAATATTTTATATTTCATCTTGAAGAAGGGGCCTGGGTATTTCTAAAATCTCTGCTATTAAATCAACATTTTATGCCTGTCCTATTAGACCATGGCCTGCTCAGATTCCTGTTTTCTCAGTTGGTTAAAGATCTAATGGGGGATTTTATTTTAATGACCGGGGGGGGGGAAGGAGGGGGCCAGGAAGGATGACGCAGATGTTCAGATATGTCACCACAACGCATGCTAATGGCAAAGCTGACTGCTAGCATGGAAATTTGACTATACTCCCAGGAGTATAGTTAGATGCTTTTCTGGTAACATGGTGTATGTGCCGTTGAGTTGGAGCTGACTCCTGGCGACCCAGTCCCTGGGTGATGGATGTTAATGTTGCGACTGATTATAATTACCCTCACATGCTGATGACACTTTCATTCATTAGGAAACATTAGCACAGAGGTCTATGCTACTAACGCATGCTAAATATTACCCCATTTATTTATTTATTTATTTAACACTCATTTTTATACCGCATCTTCCAGAGATCAGTTGCGGTGTACAGATAACAACAATTAACAAAGCGAAGTTTGTTTTACATAGAACATCTTAATTTTACATAGAACATCTTAAAATAACATAGAACATGGAACATCTTAAAATATGATAAATTAATCAAAGTTAAGTCAAGGAAACTAAACAGTGAATTTAAACTGGAACCGTGTTAAAACAATTAACTAACAAAATGTAGAGTGTATATACATAAGATAGTACATAACAGATGTAACTATATACATGAGGGGGTATTAGGGCGTAAGAGATTGGATCGTCATTTCGTTTGAGTTATGTGTGTGGTCCATTTAGGTGGGAGGGTTGTGCTTTGTGTAGTCGGTTACCTGTTTAGCCTTTATCTAAGTTGAGTGCAAGGTTTTGCATGGTGTTGTAGTGTTTAGTGAATAGATACGTTTTTAATTTTTTGCGGAATTCCATGATCTCTGTTAGTGATCGCAGATCCTCTGGTAGGGAATTCCAGATAGTGGGAGCTATATGAGAGAAGGCTCTATTGTTGGTTAATTTATGTGCTTTTATGAAGTCCTTCGGAATCTTTAGTTTATTTAATTGTTCTTTTCTGTGGGTAGGCTTAGGTGTTTCTTTGCATATTAGATTACATAGTGTAGTCGGAGCCATGTCATTTAATGCTTTGAATGAGGTTATTATTGTTTTATATATTATCCTGCTTTGTATTGGTAACCAATGATGCTAGTATTGGTGTTATGTGTTGGAGTGAGTTTATTTTTAGTATAGTTCTTGCCGTTGCATTTTGGGCTAGTTGAATTCTTTTAATGTTCTGTTTTGAAATGCCCATAAGTATTAGGTTAGCGAAATCAAAGTGAGGGGTTATGATAGCTTGTGTTATATTAATGAAATCTTGTACAAATACTAGCGGGCGTAGTTGTTTGAGAATTTTAAGTTTGAAATAGATTTTCTTTATGGTGTTTCTAATGTGGGTTTCCATTGTAAGGTGTGTATCTAAGATCACGCCTAGATATCTTATTTCATTTTTTATTTTAATTTCTTGATCTTGTAGTGTTATATGGGTTGGGGGGATAAATGATTGATTTTTTGTTACGATTAGGACTTCGGTTTTAGCATGGTTTATGTGGAGGTTTTGAGTTTTTAGCCAAATTGAGATTTCGTTATAGCAGTCTGAGAGGAGTTGTAACGGTAGGTTAGGGATAGTAAATGGAATGTACATCATAATATCGTCTGCATAGAGGTGATATTGTACTCCAAATTTTTTAAAGATATTGCAGACCATCATAAATTAATGGCAAAACTTTAGCACAGTTTAGTAAATAAGCCCTTAAGAGGCTAATTTTATAATCTCGCACCAGGCAAAATGCATTGCTACTCGTGTATTTGGAGCCTATTCTATAAAGTAAATTATGCATAAGCTATACTTTATAGAATAGGGACGTACAGGTGCACCCGAGTCTAATCTTGGTAGTGAAGCTTGTGTAATTGCCTCTGCATAGATCACTGCAGTGACATGCATACGATTTAGGCCCCGCCTATGCTCCATCCAGACTCCTCCCCAAATAAACATATGTGTGATGGGACTTATGTGTGTGCTTACAGAATAGCAACCACCCAAAGCAAATGTTGTTGTTGTTAAGTGCCGTCGAGTCGGAGTCGACTCATGGCGACCCTCTGGATAGCTATCCTAAATTGTGTTCGGTCTTCAGTCAGGCGGCTTATTGTTGACAGACTGGTACCCGTAGCTGCTGTTATTGTATCGATCCATCTCATTGCTGGCCTTCCTCTTTTGCGTTGACCTTCTATCTTGCCAAGCATGATGTCTTTCTCTAATGATCTCTCTCTCCGCATGATGTGTCCAAAGTATGAAAGTCGAAGTCTTGTCATCTGAGCTTCTAAAGAAAGCTTAGGTTTGATCTCTAGTACAGACTGGTTTGTTCTTCGGGCAGTCCATGGTATACACAGTATTCGCCGCCAGCACCATAATTCAATGGCATCAATTTTCTTCCTATCTTTTTCACTGTCCAGCTTTCACATCCATATGATGTTATTGAATATACCATGGCTTGAACAAGTTAAATCTTTGTATGGAGAGAGACATCTCTGCTCTTGAGAATCTTATCTAGGTCTTTCATAGCCATTCTGCCAAGAGCAATGCCTTGTCTGATTTCTTGACTGCTTGTTGCTTCTTTATTGATAGTTGATCCAAGTAGGTTAAAGTTATTCACGATTTCAATTTCTTCTCCTTCGACGATGAACCTGTTGATTATGCCAGTTGTCATGATCTTTGTCTTTTTTACATTAAGGTGCAGGCCCATTTTGAGACTATGTTCTTTGATTGTGAGAAGCAAATGTTTCAGATCATCTTCACTTTCCGCCAGTAATGTGGTATCATCAGCATAGCGAAGGTTGTTGATGAGTCTTCCACCAATCTTCACACCTCTGTTGTCTTCATACAATCCTGCTTCTCTGATGATTTGTTCTGCATATAAATTAAACAGGTAGGGAAAGTATGCAGCCTTGTCTTACACCTTTGCTTATTTTAAACCATTCTGTTTCTCCTTGTTCTGTTCGAACTGTTGCTTCTTGATCAATGTACAGATTGTGCAAGAGAACGATCAGGTGTTCTGGTATACCCATGCTTCTTAATGTGGCCCAGAGTTTCTCATGGTTTACACAGTCAAAAGCTTTGCTATAGTCGATAAAGCACAAATAGATATCCTTTTGGTATTCTTTAGTCTTTTCAAGGATCCATCTCACATCCGCAATGATGTCTCTCGTTCCTCGCCCTTTTCTGAACCCTGCTTGCACTTCAGGTAGTTCTTGTTCCAGGTATGATTGTAGTCTCTTTTGAATAATCTTCAGTAGAATCTTGCTGGCATGTGGGATCAGAGCGACAGTCAGTTGGATCACCTTTCTTTAGTATTGGTATAAACACAGATCTTTTCCAGTCAGTTGGCCATGATGCTGTCTTCCATATTTCTTGGCAGAGCCTTGTAAGTATGGTAACAGCTGCATCAGATTGCTGTAATACTTCTACGGGAATGCAATCAATGCCTGGTGCTTTGTTCTTTGATAAGGCTTTCAATGCTGCTTCAACTTCTTCTTTCATCACCAATGGTTCCAGATCATAAGGTACAGGTTGAAACGGCTGTTGGTCCACTTGATCTTTATCATATAAAAACTCTGTATATTCCTTCCATCTTTTCTTGATCTTCTCAGCATCATTCAACATAGAACCTTGAGCATCTTGTAACATTCCAATTCGAGGCTGGAACTTTTTCTTTAACTCTCGTAGCTTTAGGAAAGCTGATCTTGTTCTTCCTCTAATAGTTTCTGCTTCTATTTCCTTGCATGCGTCATTGTAGTACTTTTCCTTGTCCTGTCTTGCTGCACATTGGAAATCTCTGAGTTCTGTGATTGTCTTTCTTTCTCCTCTGGCTTTAGCTTCCCTGTGTTTCTGGGTAATTTTCAGAGTTTCTTCCGTCATCCATTTTGGCCGTTTTTTCTTTTTTACCTTTTGTAGAGACTTCTCGCTTTCTTCCAACACAACCTTCTTGATGTCATTCCATAACTCTTCTGGAACTCTATCATTTGTATCTAAAGCAGCAAATCGATTTTGCAGGCAGTCTTTAAATTCCAGTGGTATATTCTCAAGGTCATATTTTGCTGCATTCATGAGTGATTTGCTCTTTTTCAGCTTTAGCTTGAGTTTGCATACTAGTAGTTGATGATCTGTACCACAGTCAGCTCCAGGTTTTGTCTTTGTTGATGTTATAGAGCTTTTCCATCGTTGACTTCCACAGATATAGTCAATTTGATTTTTATACAATCCATTGGGTGAAGTCCATGTGTACAGTCGCCGCTTGTGTTGCTGGAAGAAGGTGTTCGAGATGAATAGATCGTTGGTCTTGCAGAATTCTATCAGTCTTTCTCCAGCTTCATTTCTTTTGCCAAGTCCATATTTTCCAACTACTTTGTCTTCTTCTTTGTTGCCAACCTTTGCGTTCCAATCACCCATGACTATCAGGATATCCTGTTTGGATGTTCTGTCAATTTCAGCTTGTACTTGTTCATAGAACTCTTCAATTTCATTCTCTTCTGCAGCTGTTGTTGGGGCATATACTTGAATTATAGTTGTGTTGATAAGCATTCCTCGTAGACGAACAGAGATTAAGCGTTCGCTGACTGCATTGTATTTCATTACAGTTCTTGCAAGTTTCTTCTTTATTATAAATGCAACACCATTTCTTCTTTGTCTTTCATTTCCAGCATAGTAGACCATGTGATCATCTGATGCAAAGTGCCCGATGCCAGACCATTTCAGTTCGCTGACACCCAACAGATCAAGTTGTACACGTTCCATTTCATTCTTGACCACCTCCAACTTCCCTTGGTTCATGCTTCGTACGTTCTATGTTCCAATGTGTAAGATATCTTTACAGCTTCTGACTCTCATTTCATGCACAGCTACATCAGCAGTCAGACGTCCCGAGGGCTTTGATCCAACCACATCATAAATGCTGGCTTTACTCTGAAAAGTCTTCAGCTCTTCCCCAGTAGCTAGTTGAGTGCCTTCCAACCTGGGGGTCTCATCTTCCAGCACTACAGCACAATTTGTTTTGTTGTAACTATCCATTGGGTTTTCATGGCAAGATACAGAAGTAGATTGCCGGGCCTTTCTTCCGCGCAGTTTAAGTTTGGTGTTGTTGCCGTTGTCACAGAAATGTGATCCTCCGCCGTCAACACTATCCCATTCTGCTACTGCCCAGATGGGTGGTTTGTCTTGGTCTGGCATCTCAGCTATTCACACGTGTAGGTCCTTCAGAATAGGGACACATGTTTCTTGCATGAAACTCTCTCTGCATCCTATATTTTTATTTATATATTTACACTTTTTAACCACATCATCAGGAGCCCGCCTGGTGCAGTGCACAATAAAATCACAACACCACAAATTCAATAATAAAATATAACCTACACCATCCCACCCCAAAATCCCCCTGCACATCAGCCCCTTGTGCAGAGACTAGAAGCTCACATGATAACATTCACTTGGGCACTCACATGTAGAAGGTGTAGGGATTCAGATTGGGAACCACCAAGGATCTAAAATCAGGTTCATTAGCCAGTTGGTGTACCAGGACCCACTCTTCATTCTCACCAACTGTACCAACCTTACCAGCAAGAATAAAAGAACAAACATGTAAAGGGAACAGAGTCAATCTATGGGAATCACAAGTCAGTCTGCAGGAATCACAGTTGCAGGGCAGGGCACTTGCTCGTCTGATATGACATATTGCATGAGATTCTAAGGATGTTTCCCAGGCATTCTGGTGATTATGTACTGCTCGATGATTGGGTTGTCACACACCTGTGGACAGCAGCTCATACCCCACTTTTGATTATTGCCCATAATTTCTCTCTTTTTACCTGGGCTTCCACCTGCCACCTGGAAATCGAGGTCTTGCCATCATAGCCTGGGCGGAACTGCAGTGTCACTGAGCGAGGGCCAATGTTGGAGATTCCCAGATTTGTTGGGGCCCCAGGAAGTTCTGAAAGGAGGAAGATAACACAGAGCAAAGACAAAGGGACAACTCAGGACCAACATTGATCTGTCACCGAAGAACTAGTCATCCTGACTCATCCTCATATGGATGGGCCATGGTAAGAGATGTTAGCAGACAGAAGTCTAGAGAAAGCTGAGAACAGTGACAGAGAGCGCTGAGAAGAAGCACACAGACAACTTAGAATAATCACAGTGAAGGGGAGATAGGAATCAAGAGAAAGAGTGGGAAACAGATACAGTATGGACGAGGAAAGAAGGGGATGGGAAAAGGAATGGAGGGAGAGAGAGCTGTCAGCTGATGAATAAGAGCTATTCTTACCTGGGGGTACCCCGGAGGAGATGGTGGAGGAGGAGACCTGCCCCTGGCCTTTGGAGGTCATGGCTGCCACTTCGATGGTGTAGGTAGTAAGGGCAGTCAGGCCAGTGACACGGTACTCCAGGGTGACGTTGGGAAGATAATGTGTCACTCTTGTATTGGTCCGATTGTACTCCTCCCATGAAATCCTGTAACCTGCAAGACATCATCAGCACCTCCAGCATGGCCTCTAGCTCTGCTCACTACACAAGGGCATCAGGAAAGCCAGAAGAATCCCTTTTGCTGGGGAAGACACTCAGCAGAGAACAGCCTCCTGCTTCGGTGCTTGGCTCTAATACAGCAGTCACATAAGTGGATTGCCAAATTACGGCTGCCTCCCATTTTGTGGCTTCTTTGACAGACCATACTGTCCTTTCCCTTAATGCAGTAACTATAAGGCTACATGAATGCATTTAAGCTGCGCTGTTGCACTTTAATGTACATTATCACTATTGCCGATGAGATCTATTTACTAATTATGCACATTAAGGAATTAAAGGTTAGGATATCTGGCCCTTAATAGCAATGTCACTGATGACATCATCATACATCTTTCCATATAAGCCCATGAAAACGCTTTTCAGGCACACACGGAGGCAGAGTTAAGGAAGCTGCCCCCATTTCAATGTGCTTGTACTAAAGGGTGAGACTAGGGCACCTGCGCCATACGTTACAGGGACAGTCTTCAAGGTGTTTGCACTGGGACAAAGTACCTGTGTATTTTCACATTGAAACTTGCAGTGGATAGAAAATACCCGTGGAATGGGGCTCTCCTTTCAATGCACAGATCTCAAAATTCAATCCTTGCCTGTGCTCTTCCTCTCTTCTAACTTAAACTCACCCTCAGGAGTGCCCCACCCAAATGTAGGTAAAACTATGCACAACGTATTTCCGTTTAGTTGCATTGAATGAAGACAATTTTAGGAAGCCTGAATTGCGGGCATTGATATTTATCATATCCATGCTTTGTAAAATGGTCCTCTAAGGGGTTAATTTTATAATTTCCTTTCCTGTCAGATTGTATTTCTTTTCCCCACATTTAGTTATTTTGCTTTTATTGTAAACCACTTTGATTTGCCTGAAAGGCAGCATATTAAGTACTGAATAAACCATAAACAATGAGCTTACAGAAATTCTCGAAAATGTGCCCATTTTATACTCAATTTTTGTGGAGGATTATTGATTGTATTCCTCCTACCACTACTGGAGGCAACAGACTATATCGATTACAATATGCTGAACAATGTTCGATCTTTACTTTGGACACGATCGCACCAAAGGGGTTAAATCTGGAGCTTGATTGGCACAGTTTGCTGTGATTCCTTTTCCACTTGGGAGGTGTTTGCATTCACTTGCTCTCTGCCCCTGATGGTTGAGCGGTAAACATGTGTTCAGCGGTTGACGTCAGATGCCGGTTTTAAGTAACTTCCTTGGTTTTCATTTCAATCATGGCGCTATCTACATTTGGTGGTGGCCAAGTGGTTACCTGAAGCAGGGTCTTTAAAGGAGTGACCCGAAACGCAGGACTGTGATGTGCTGCCCATCTTGACCGGACTTGTTTCGCCATGAGGCTGCGGTTAAGTATTGCCTGATTGTTAAGCTTGGCTTTGGAGTTTATGCTAGCCTCAGTCGTTTTACTGCAAAAATTAATTAAAATGGACATGGATTTCTAGCCCAAGATTTAAATCTTTGTTTTGGGTTGGGGTTCAGTGTCCGACAAAAAGCAATACATTCAGATATACAAGGAAGTCTTTCTCCAATTTTGGACCCACCGTTTTTATTTCGTTTTATACAGGCATTATAGGCTTCTAGCACAAGCCCAGTAGCGCATCAATTCCTGCCTGCTCTGAGGCAGTGCACATGTCCTCTATGCATAGCCGTGTCCTTGCTCCACCCAAACTACGCCCCCAGAGTGCATGCACACAGCTCACGCATGGATGCCCCACACAAGGGCCGTTCTCTACATGCAAACCAGGCTTTTTGAGCAGAGCTGACTATCCAGGTTCACTTTTGCCCAGAGTGGCTGCTGTTTCAAAAACATTAACCCCCATGGGCTCGTTAATTTCTCCAACAAATGTGATTCTGCACAATTAACCTGCTCTCGCTGTGATTAGTCACTCTGCTAAGCAAACATCGCCATTCAGCCCCTATGTGGCTGCCCTGTCGATTTCAGGTAATAGAGGTTTTATGAAGTGCTGTTACTTATCGCACAGATTAATTAAAATGCATTATGTGACTGAAATCCCCTTCTGCATCCCCCCATTCCAAGGCAGTATACATGGAGCACAGAGTGCAGGATAGGTTTTCCTCCCTATAGGTGATCAGCGGACAACGGCAAAATCGTATATAGCTAGGGCCCAATTTTCGAAAGCCTTCTCACGGGTAACTTCCCTAGTTACTAACCGTTCTGTTACAGAAAGAATGGACAAGCCCCAGCTTTCTGGCAATTACTCTTGGAAAACAAAACATTGGTTTTCCACAGTGATTTCCATCATCAGGGTGTCGCTCTGGGAAGCCCACTGGGAAATCCAGTCCGTTACCCCCTACCCAAACCCTCCACTTTCTACAGTGCAGTGCCTCAATCCATTTTCAGGGTATCCCTGAGGTGTTTTAAAGTAAACCCTAAAGAATAACATGAGAGCAGTAAAAAAAAAAAAAGAGATTGACCTGTGAAAATGGCTATTTACCTGTGTAAAAGGGCTTTGTAAAAACTGCCCAAGAGCCAGGTAAGAGTGTGCACATTGCTCCACAACGCATATCCTTTTCCATGCACTTAGGACAGAGTTAGACAAAAACACACTTAAGACCAGTATGTGAGTGTGGTCCCTTGAAGGGCTATTGCAAACCCCACAGGTTAAAATACCCTCTAACTTTAAATCTGTCACAGGGGATTGGATATTGCCCATATCTGTGGCTTTCTAGATTTCTCTAAGGTCGAATTACAGAAGCAATGAATCAGCCTGAAGATGGTGTTTCACAGAAGCTCTTTGCTAGTACAGAAGTTTATAATAGAAATAGGAGACAGCTATATGGGCATACTTCATCTTGTCAGAAGAGACGTTTGGTAACTTTGAGGTGCAAGGGATAAGGTTGAACTGCAATGTCCTACCTGTTAGGATTCCATTCTTCTCCAGCGGCTCCTGCCAGCTCACCTTCAGCAAGGTATCCAGGATCTCCGAGAAGCTGAGGTGGCCCACAGGGCCTGGCACTGAAAACATAAAGCACACAAATTTCCTAAAGTGGATGAAAAGGCAACTGGAAATAAATGATTTTGCTGGATCCCTCATTCACACCTCTACAAGTTGCAGATTTACTAGTGGAAGAGGCTTATTATGTTTCAATAAAACTCTTTCTTGGAGACAAATGCTTATGATACAGAGGCGAGGAAACTTATAGAGGTTATTAATGTAAGGGGTCAGCCTGAAAATACTGGGACCACACTAGAGACAAGGAAATTAATAGGTCTGACACATCTAGGTACTGGGTTATGAGATGACAGTGGGATGAGTTGGGGATGAGTTGAAGAAAAGGATTAGCTCATGGCAAGTTACATTCAGGTACATAAGATATTTTCCAATCCCCAGAGAGCTTCTAATCTAAGTTTGTAGCTGAGGCAATGCAGGGGTAAGTGACTTCACAAGGAACAGCAGTGGGATTTCAACCCCTGTACATTCCTTGTTCTTGGCCCAGTGTTCTAACCATGAGGCTACTCTTATCTGAAATTGTAGTTTCAATATGTGCAAGAAAAGCAGGAATTAAAATGCAATGACACAACCAGGACTGATTAAGCCTCTGCCTCTCTCTATGGATGCATCTGGTAACTGCGTACAACAGTTACCTAGCCACAGCATTTCTTTACAATGGTAAAGTATCTCTTCCCTTCATTCCTCAGCTCTTTTGTGCTCTCTCTCTCTCTGCCTGTCCACGCTGTCACGCATTCTTCTGCATGCCCACTTTAGACATAAAGGAAGCCTCAGCGGAGCTCTCCTACCATCCTCGTGGGTATGCACTGGCTGTGCTGAGCTGCGCGGCCCATCCCCTGGCGTGGTGAAACACAGCACGGATGTCAGGTACTCCGTGAACTTCTTCAGACCCGAGATGAAACCCACGTGGACACTGTCCTGGAAGTTCGGTCTCACCGTCACCATGGTCACGTCCTCTTCTTGCCCAGGTTCCCAGGCTATTAGCTATGGAAGGAAGAAACACAGCTTTCAGCGCCGCTCAGCTTAACGCTCTTACGTGGCAAGCCTGGTGTAACAGGGCTGCCAGCAGGCCTCAGTGTGAGCTAGTTTTATTTTTCTCACCTCTTACCCTAAGGAAAAGAAGCAAACTTTTGGTATGATATCATATAGGCAGCCATGTTCTTTTTTTTAATTTAATATTTTATTGAATTTTTCAAATATATCACAAGTATTACACACTTGTAACGGTAATGAGGGACACTTCATAAATAACAATAAAGTAAAAAGTAGCAAGTAAAGAATATCAAAAGGTAAACCCTACCCCTAGCCCACCATTAATAAGAGAATTCCAAAATGAAATATTCAGAAACAAACAAATTAAGCAACTTTGGTGACATCAACAACCAGATACCTACAATATACATCAAAAGAAACCCGCTTACTCACCCCCTACTGAACCCTTGGAATTTAAGAAGGAAATCAACTGAGATGGATATAGAAAAATAAAGGAATTGCCCTCAAATTTAACCAAGCATTTACATGGGTACTTTAGAAAAAATAACCCACCGAGCTGCAGAACCCGCGGACGCAGGACTAAACACTCCTTCCTGCGACGACGGGTTTCCCGGGCCAGATCAGGAAAAATTCGAACAAGACACCCCTTAAATAAGACATTCCTTTTCCTGAAAAAAAGTCTTAACAACCATTCTCGATGAGAAATCACAGCAAAAGTAACTAAACAGGTTGCAGGTCTCATCGACACTATATCAGAGGTTTCTAACAATTCTGAAACATTTAAAACATCAAATTGCCTGGATCCAGCTACTTCACTAGGAGCCAAAACCTTCTGGGCAGTAAGGAAGATAATATATCTTTACAATAGGAGGACAGGAGTCTATAGAAACCCCCAATATTTCAACTAGGTAATTTTTAAACATTTCTTTAGATGATATAGTAGGTGAGCAGGGAAAATTAACCAAACCAAGCTTAGCCAATTTAGTAAAATTATCTAACTGCTCCAACCTAACTTTCATCTGATTAGAATCCTTAATAAATAATTCAATGTCTCCAAATGAATAGTCTTTTCTGAGACTTCTTCCAACTTTACTTTTGTTGAATTTAAATCCTGCACTGATTGTGTAAGATTTATTGTATTCAATCCAACCTGATCTTGAATGCCGTTAATCTGGGTCACCAAGGATTTTCCTAAATGATTAATTGCGTTTCAAATAGTCTCCAGGGTGAAGTGCTCAGGACGTGGCAGGGAAAAAGAAAAAGGTACCCTACGCTGAACTCTTGGCAAATCTCCATCGGGCCGCGGGACCAATAAGGGGATTCTGGGGATTCCGGCATCATTGCCGGCCTCCAAAGTAGAGCTCTCAATCTCCTGTGCCGACCCGGAGAGCTGTTCCAGCAGAAAGACACCCCCCTCTGCCATACTTGGAAGGAGCAACCCCAGCTGAGGCCGAGGAACCCCCAACTCCGGAGAGACCAAGACCTCCGCACCTCTCCGAGCTGACTCCGGGCACAGCAACTTCAAAGAACGATGTGCTTCCGGGGGCGTAAGATCACTGCTCGAGGGAGATGCCGAGCTACCCAGCCCCAACAGTTCTCCAGCCGAGCTTCTGTCCCCCACTTCTGCTGACTGCGGCTTCTGATGATGAAACACAAAGGTATCGAGTGGCCCAGAAATTGGAGTCGAGGACAGCGCAGTTGTCTGGGGCAGCACACTGCATTTAATAGGACTTATCTCCCTCCCTCCCTCCCCAGCACCCACCCACCCCTGGGGTAATTGTAGTTTTATAGGTACTTGCACATCTTAGAGGAAAGGGGCTGCTCTCAGGTGCAGCTCATTATCCAAATCAGTCACACACAGAGGACCTGAGATTAATTAATTAAGCTTTAGGTACACAAGGTGTATTAGGGGTATTAGATACACTTTTATTGGTATAAGCATCTACACCAATCCTTATTATATACAGAATTTAAAAGATCTAAACACAAGCTTTAAACTAAGATGCAGACAGAAGTCCAGCAGCGAGATGGGGGTTCTCCGGTCTTTTGCATTGAGTGTCACATGTATGATTTTCTCCCAGTTGGTGAGAGATCTTACGTATGCACTAAGTGCAAAGAACTCTTTGCTCTCAGGGAACGAGTCCGTTCTCTAGAGGCTAGAGTAGCAGACCTGGAAGACATAAGAAAGACAGAGAAGTACATGGACGTGACCTTCAGGGATATAGTCCCACCTCCAGTCTGGCAGCATCCCTGTTGCCATGGAGGAGAGAGGTCACGTGACAGGAGAGCATCACCCAGGTGTGGCAGGAAGTGATCCTGTAACTAGGACCTGTCCTCCAGGTGATGTAAAACCCTCTCGCACCGAGGGCGTTTCTCCAGGGCCATGTGCCCATGAGGGGAGGGTCAGGACAGCTGTTATAGTCGGTGATTCAATCATTAGGAATGTAGATAGTTGGGTGGCTGGTGGACATGAGGATCGCCTGGTAACATGCCTGCCTGGTGCGAAGGTAGCAGACCTCACGCACCGCCTAGATAGGATCGTAGATAGTGCTGGGGAGGAGTCTGCTGTCTTGGTACATGTTGGTACCAATGACATAGGAAAATGTGGTAGGGAAGTTCTGGAGGCTAAATTTAAGCTTTTAGGTAGGAAGTTGAAATCCAGAACTTCCAGGATAGCGTTCTCCGAAATGCTTCCTGTTCCACGTGCAGGACCCAAAAGACAGGCAGAGCTCCGGAGTCTCAATGCGTGGATGAGACAATGGTGCAAGGATGAGGGTTTTGGATTTGTTAGGAACTGGGGAACATTCTGGGGAAAGGGGGGGCTCTTCCAAAGGGATGGGCTTCACCTTAATCAGGATGGGACCAGACTGCTGGCATTAACCTTAAAAAAGAGATAGAGAAGCTTTTAAACTAGAAAATAGGGGAAAGCCGACAGTCACCCAGGAGCGCATGGTTCGGACAAAGGTATCCTTGAAGGATACTACCAAAAGCAGTGAGGTTCCAAAAGGGGGTATAGTAGCCCAAATGCCCTTGAGTAAGGAGCAGACAGAGCATAAAGATTCCAAATTACCCCTGCCTACCAATAGCCAGATTAATATGAATAAAATACAGTCTCTAAAATGCTTGTATGCCAATGCTAGAAGTCTAAACAATAAGATGGGGGAGTTAGAATATATAGCACTAAATGAGAGGTTAGATATGATTGCACTCTCAGAGACATGGTGGAAGGAGGATAACCAGTGGGACACTGTGATACCTGGATACAAACTATATCGTAATGATAGAGCTGATCAAATTGGTGGAGGGGTTGCGCTCTATGTTAGAGAGGGCATTGAGTCAGAAAGGATTAAAGTTTTGCAGGGAACAAATTTGCTGTTGTAGAATCTCTATGGATTGAAATCCCATTTATGAAGGGGAAGGCGATGGCAGTGGGAGTATACTATCGACCGCCTGGCCAGAATGAACAAATGGATGATGAAATGCTCAAAGAAATCAAGGAAGCTAACAAAAGTCACAACAGAGTAGTAATAATGGGTGATTTCAATTACCCCGGTATCGACTGGGTCAGTGTCACGGCAGGACAAGCTAAAGAGATAAAGTTTCTAGATGGAATAAATGACTGCTTCTTGGAGCAACTGGTTCATGAACCGACCAGAGGGGAAGCCATACTGGACCTAATCCTTAGTGGAACGCCAGATCTGGTGCAAGAAATAAGGGTGTTGGGACCACTTGGCAATAGTGATCATAGTATGATCATGTTTGATTTAATTAGTGGAGGACAGATAGTAAAGGAATCCACAGTATTACCTTTTAACTTTCAAAAGGGAGACTATGATAGAATGAGGAATATAGTTAGGAAAAAACTAAAAGGAGCGGTTCCAAAGGTTAAAGACTTACAGCAAGCTTGGGTGTTATTTAAAAATACTATCCTCGAAGCCCAGACCAGCTGTATTCCACGCATTAAGAAGAGTGGAAGAAAGTCCAAAAAACTGCCAGCATGGTTTAAAGGTGAGGTCAGAGAGGCTGTTGCTGCCAAAAAAGCAACCTTCAGGAAATGGAAAAAAGAGCCAAATGATGAAAACTGGAAACAACACAAGCACTGGCAAGTTAAATGCAAAGCATTGATAAGGCAGGCAAAGCGGGAATTTGAGAAGAAACTTGCTACGGAAGCAAAAACACAAAATAAAGACTTTTTCATTCGTAGCAAAAGGCCTGTGAGAGAGTCAATTGGACCGTTAGATGATAGAGGGGTAAAAGGGGCAGTAAGAGGAGACAAGGCTATAGCAGAGAGACTGAATGAATTCTTTGCTTCGGTCTTTACTGAGGAAGATGTAGGGATGTTACCCATGACTGAAGTGGTATTTAAAGGAGATACTGCAGAGGAATTGAGAGAAATATCGCTACATTGGGAATATATATTACAACTATTTGATAAACTGAATAGTAGCAAATCACCTGGACCGGATGGTATACATCCCAGAGTGTTGAAAGAACTGAAATATGAGATTGCAGACCTGCTATTGGTAATCTGTGAACTTTCATTAAAATCATCTGTAATACCTGAAGATTGGAGGGTCGCCAACGTAACACCAATTTTTAAAAAGGTTCCAGGGGTGACCCGGGAAATTACAGACCGGTGAGCCTGACGTCAGTACCAGGGAAAATGGTAGAAACCATCATAAAGAACAAAATTACACAACATGTAGATAGTCATGGCCTAATGGGAGACAGCCAACATGGCTTTAGACAAGGAAGATCTTGTCTTACTAATCTGATATGTTTCTTTGAAGGTGTGCATAAACAGGTAGACAAAGGTGAGTCGGTTGATATAGTGTATCTTGACTTCCAGAAAGCTTTTGACAAGGTCCCCCATCAGAGACTTTTGGCAAAGCTAAAAGTCATGGGATAGGAGGCAGTGTACTATTGTGGATCGGGAACTGGTTAAAAGATAGAAAGCAGAGGGTAGGGCTAAATGGCCAATATTCCCAATGGAAAAAAGTGAATAGTGGAGTACCCCAGGGATCTGTACTGGGTCCGCTACTTTTTGACATATTCATAAATGACCTGGAAAAGGGAATAACTAGTGAGGTTATCAAATTTGCAGATGACTCAAAACTGTTTAAAGTTGTTAAAACCCAAGAGGATTGTGGAAAACTGCAGGAGGATCTGGATAAATTGGAAGACTGGGCATCCAAATGGCAGATGAAATTTAATGTGGACAAATGCAAAGTTATGCACCTAGGAAAGAACATCCCACACTATAGTTACACGATGCAAGGCTCCACATTAGAAACCACCACCCAGGAAAAGGACTTAGGAGTCATCGTGGATAACATGTTTAAAACCTCCGCCCAGTGTGCAGCGGCGGCCAAGAAAGCAAATAGAATGCTAGGTATCATAAAGAAAGGGATGGAGAATAAAACAAAGGATATTATAATGCCTCTGTATCGCTCCATGGTACGACCGCACCTTGAATATTGTGTGCAATTCTGGTCGCCGTATCTTAAAAAGGACATAGCGTTATTAGAAAAAGTACAGAGAAGAGCCACCAAATTGGTGAAGGGGATGGAAGGCTACTCCTATGAAGAGAGGCTAAAAAGGTTAGGGCTCTTTAGCCTGGAAAAGAGACGGCTGAGGGGAGATATGATAGAGGTCTATAAATTAATGAATGGAGTGGAACGGATAAACGTGGATCAATTGTTTACGCTATCAGAATATAGAAAGACTAGGGGACATGTAATGAAGCTACAGGGTAAACTATTTAAGACAAATAAGAGAAAATATTTTTTCACTCAACGTGTAATCAAACTCTGGAATCTGTTACCGGAGGATGTAGTAAAGGCTGTTAGTGTAGCTGGGTTTAAAAAAGGTTTGGACAAGTTCCTGGAGGAAAGGTCCATAAACCATTATTAAAAAGGGACCCAGGATATCAATGCTTGACCCAGTACAAGCATTATGGAACCTGTGTCTTTTGGGGATATTGCTAGGTACGTAGGACCTAGATTGGCCACTGTTGGAAACAGGATACTGGGCTTGATGGACCTCGGTCTGACCCAGTATGGCATGTCTTATGTTCTTATGTTCTTAACCTTCCTCTTACGTCCCATTAGGAAAGGAGGTCAGGAGCCTAGATGCCACACACCACCATCTTGGAATCCCTCATCTCGCTGCCATGTTCTATGGCTGAAAGTTGGGATATATCTTTGGGCAGTGTAAAAAAGAATAAGTAGACAGCCTGCATGGGTCAACTGGGCTTTCGATGCCATCATTTACCATATTACTATAAAATCAACCCCACAAATTCATCCATGCAATGGGTAAAACCAGGACTGGTTCTGCCTGACCAGCAAGAATGGGTCTAGTTGGCAGCCCTATTATGAAAGATGCTTGAGTTCAAAGAAGCGTGCAAAAGCAATTACAGACTCTAGGATGGATTTACTAAAAGATACTACTGCATTACCGCATGTCAACACACATTAATGTGTGTTATCTATTGCTTGCCCAATTGTATGTGTGCCCCATGTGGTATTAGTGTGCACTAGTGCAATAGAACCCTTTAGTAAATCTTAACATAGTAACATAGTAAATGATGGCAGATAAAGACCAGTGTGGTCCATCTAGTCTGCCCAGCAATATGGCTGGAGTAGGTCCACCCCTACCCATGTCTTTTCTTAGTGGTGCACCCACCAGGAGCAGGTGCACCCCTCCCCATATCTTTGTTTCTTTGTTTGTTTAGAGGTGAACCCACCGCTCCGCCCACCATTTCTCCATGTAGGACACCCCTATTTGTTGAGAAATTAGATGGTTCAGTTTATTTTGATTTAATCTTGTTGCTGTAAAGTGATCCACTGTGTCTGTCCCAGGCCACTTTGAATTCCGTCATTGTGTTTGCCCCCACCACCTCCATTGGGAGGGCATTCCAAGCACCATCCTTTCAGTAAGAAAGTATTTCCTGACATTGCCTTTCAATTTACCACCTTGCAGCTTTATGTCATGCCTTCCAGTTTTACAGCTTCCCCGTCTCTGAATGAGGTTTGTTTGTTCATTATTTCTCTTTAAGTATTTAAAGGTCTGAATCATATCTCCCCTATCCCTCCTCTCCTCCAAAGTGTACATATTTAGGTCTTCAAGTCTCTCCTCATAAGGCTTCTGACGCAGGCTCCAAATCATTTTTGTCACCTTCCTCTGAACAGCTTCCATTCTTTTTACATCCTTTGCAAGATATGGTCTCCAAAACTGAACACAGTATTCCAAGTGAGGCCTCATCAGAGACTTATACAGTGGCACTAGTACCCCTTCCTTTCTGCTGGTAATTCCTCTTCGAATGCAGTCCAACATCCTCCTGGCTTTTGCCACCGCCTTGTCGCACTGTTTTGCCACCTTGAGATCTACAGAAATAATCACACCGAGGTCTTTCTCCTGCTCTGTGCACACCAACCTCTCGCCCCCTATCGTGTACACTTCCTTTGGATTTCTGCTACCCAAGTGCCTGACACTGCGCTTCTTCACTTTAAATCTCAATTGCCAAGCATCAGACCATTCCTCCAGCTTTTGCAGATCCCTCCTCATGTTCAGCACTTCCTCGGGGGAGTCCACTCTGTTGCAAATTTTCGTGTCATCTGCAAAAAGACAGACTTTTCTATTCAGTCCTTCAGCAATATCACTCACAAATACATTGAACAGTGCCGGGCCCAGGACCGAACCCTGCGGCACCCCGCTAAACACCTTCCTTTCATCCGAGTGAGCTTCATTTACCATCACCTTCTGTCGTCTGTCAGTCAACCAATTTCTGATCCAGTTTACCACCTTGGGACCCATCCCCAAACTACTGAGTTTATTGATAAGCCTCATATGAGGGACAGTATCAAAGGCTTTGCTGAAATCCAGGTAGATGACATCCATTGTGTGTCCTTGATCCAGTTCTCTGGTCACCCAGTCAAAGAACTCAGATTTGTCTGGCAAGATCGTCCCTCGGTAAAACCATGTTGCCTCGGATCCTGTAACCCTCTGGTTTTGAGAAAGTTCACTATTCGCTCTTTCTTTTTTTGTGTAATAAATTTTATTGAGCAGTCACAAATAGCATACAGTAAAACTCAACAAAACGTAACATTGAGATAGATAGAATCTAGCAATTCCAGCAGTCTTACCCGCCTGCCGAGAAGAGACAGGCAAGAACAGCAGCATCGGGTTATTTAACCAATACAAATAACAATGCATATAAGTTGGATCCTGCATAATAAAGCTAGACACAAACAATACAAAACACCACCAGTGCCCCCCACACAAAAACAGCCCAAATCAGGACAACCCCCCCCCCATAGCAATATATTGCAATACAGTACAATACAAAACAATACAATACAAAACAATACCATACAGTATAAGTTAGAGCCCTCCCATGTAAGTGTACTGGAAACAAGAATAGCAGTGAAGCTAAGGCATGGCAATTCCCACCATTGCTCAGATCCTCCTTCTCACAGCGTTTTCCCCTCTACTCAGCAGAACCATAGAGAACTAACTACTGAGAACTTAAAAGCAAAAAACATTATAAGTCCCGTAATGGGACTGAGACTAACCAAACCCTGCTCAGCCTACCCCCAACCCCACTTAAATTAACCCCACCCCATTCCACCCCCCGCCTACCCAACCCCCCCACCCACCCCCATTCTGATCCTTCAAACCTCTAAGCACAATGGGAAGAAAAGAAAAGAAAAGGAAAGAGTATCCAACTTCATTAAAAGCAGCTAAGAAAGATTAGAACTGCAGTCACGGTAACAACTGGGAAGCTCTTGCCCTCTAGAGTCCTCCTGAAACACTAAACTCCATAGGTCCTCTCTTTGAAATGGACGATCTCGAACTGAAGCAGTAATTTTTTCCAACCGATAAAGTTCCCAACATTTAGAACGCCATTCTAAAAGAGACGGAGCCCTGCTACGCTTCCAAAAATGAGCAATCACCGATCTTGCCGCTAGGAGCAGTGATTGAACCACTCTTCTAAGAGGCCCTCTACTGGAGGACTCAGGGAGGACTCCCAGCAGACAAGTCTCCATATCATAAGGGAGAATTACCAATAACCGCCCAGTAAGGTGTTCCACCACCATCCTCCAGTACCTTTGAATGTGAGGACAATACCACCACATATGATCAAAAGTACCTTGATGACCACACAACCGCCAGCAAAGCGAATCATCGGCTCTCTTCCAATGATAGAGATCAGACGGTGTTATGGAGAGACGAAAAATGATCCTAAGTAGTGTATGAATTAATCCAAGTGAAAGAGAACATGAGTGCGTATAGTGATAAACTTCCAGCCAGAAATCTTGCTACTTTCCCGGTAAAATCGCCTCCCATCTCTGCCGCGGAAGTTTCAAAGTAGAAAGATCGGGTGAATCATCTGCAATATTCTGATACAGTCTTACAACAAATGCGGGGAGTTTCCAAGACTCGAACAGATCTTGCTCCCAACGTCTGGGGCTCCTAACTACAACAGACTCCGGAAGCTGGGTTACCAGACAATGAGACAATTGTATATATTGGAACTGGGAAAGGGAAAAACCCAAGCGCTCCTCCAACCGCCTCTTGGGCAGAGGACGCAAGCCCTCATATAAAGAGGAAAGTCTCATCAAGGCAAAATCTGAATCCAAGCCTTGTTTCATGCTTCGGATAAACCCCAGGGACCCCAAAATAGTAAAGGGTGAATAAGAAGCAGGTAACCCCAACATTTTACAGATTTTCCTCCATGCTTCCCAACAAGGGCCAATAAACAAGTGAACCTTCACCTTAGCTACCTCAAAGGAGTCCCTGAGGAAGGGTACCGCTACCAACGGAATCAGTTTCAACCAGTCCTTCTCCAAAGAAACCCAGTCTGCCCCGGAATTAATTCTCCACAACAGCAACAATCTCAAACAGATACAGGAGTAATATAACTCAGGGTCAGAAAGACCCAGCCCCCCGGACCATTTTGGAAGTGTCAGAATCTGCCAACTAATTAACGGACGTTTCCCCATCCATACAAAGCGCAAAACAGCCTGCCGGAGAGTCTTGAAGAAAGCACCCGGTAGAGAGATAGGTAACTGCATAAACATAAAAAGCAGCTTAGGCAAAATCAACATCTTGTAAGCATTGATGCGGCCTAACCAAGAGATCGAGCTAGAACTCCATCGGTCCATATCCCGTTTGAGCGATGTTAAAAGAGGGAGATAATTCAGACTGTACAACTGTGAAATATCCCTATGTATTACGATGCCCAGGTACTGAAAGCGGTCCACCGTCGGAAACCCCCCCTTGCTGGAGCAAGAACCAATCAAAGAGCGGGATATACAACAAAGTAACGTAGATTTCTGCCGATTTATAGTAAAGCCGGAAACTAACGAAAAACAATCTAAGATACTTACCACTATGGGAAATGATCTAGATGGATCACGCAGGTAAATCAACGTGTCATCTGCATACAATGAGATAGAATGCTATTCAGAGCCCAAACGGATGCCAATTACATCGGCTCTTGCCCTAATATGAGCCGCCAGAGGCTCCATCGCGAGGGCAAACAGTAAAGGAGAAAGTGGACAACCTTGTCTTGTGCCTCTACCTAAGAAAAAGGGAGACAAAACAAAACCATTTATAGATACCGAGGCTTGGGGACTGGTATAGAGCGAAGCAATCCATGCACAAAATGAAACCCCGAATCCAAACTCCTTGAGGACCTGTAGAAGATATGGCCATTCGAGTTTGTCAAAAGCTTTCTCAGCGTCAAGCGAAAGAATACCAAAAGACCCTACTTTACCTTTTAGGCCCTGTAAGACATTAATTAGCCTTCGCACATTCTCAAATCCATATCTATTTTTGAAAAACCCCGTTTGATTAGGATGAACAATGTCTGGAATTAAAGTCGTTAACCAATTCGCGAGAAGCGCGGTGAAAATTTTGTAGTCCAAGTTCAGCAAAGAAATCAGACGATAATTGGAACACTGCATTGCATCTTTGTCAGCTTTAGGAATCACCACAATGGTCACCTGATAAAATGAATCTGAAAGCGATGTTTTGGAAAGAATTTCATTAAACACTGTCAACAGGATCGGAGCAAATAAATCTGGGAACACCTGGTAGATTTCCGCCGGTAAAAAGTCCGGTCTTGCTGCCTTAGCAGATTTGAGATTCTTCATCACGTGTTGAACCTCCAGGAGAGTAAAAGGGCAATCTAAGAAGTCCATACCTTCGGCAGAGAGTTGTGGGAGGGAAGCCTCCCGTAACCAATCGTTAAGGTCCGTATCCACTGCCGACGTCTCACTAGCATATAGTTGCTCATAGAATCTAGCAATGTTGTTCACAATATCCCTGGACCCGTACATAACTTGACTCTGTGGAGATTTGATTGCTACTATTCTATGACGCTGCCGCTGGCATTTTAATTGCCACATCAACAGCTTCCCAGCCTTATTTCCCTGTTCATAATAACGTTGTCTCGTTCGTAGGAAAAGCGAAGCTACACGTTCAGCCTCCAGGGAGGCTAACTCCCCTCTATGGCTGGTCAACAAACTCCACACTCTCTCACCCCCACCCCTCCTATGTTTTTTTTCCAATTCTTCAATCTCTCTCCTCAAATCCTCCTGTTTGGCTACTAGACGTTTTTTGAAAGCGCTCGACAAAGATATAAGATGCCCCCGCAAAACCACCTTCCCAGTGTCCCATAACAAAGCTCTGGACATCATTGAGGAGTCATTAAAATTTAAAAATTCCATCCAGCCTTTTCTTACTGCGGAGGCAAACTCTGGGTTATTTATTTATTTATTTATTTATTTATTTATTAACATCTTTTATATACCGCACTATTCGTTATCAGCGCGGTTTACAGAGAACAAGAAAACATCAGACAAGTTACATTTATCTGGTTTTTACATATAACAGGTACAATAACTTGGATAACTGGGACAATTCTTTACAACAAAATAACAATCAGTAATTATTTACATTCGGGTTGAGCAATAACCCACGAGGCAGAGACCACCGGTGTGGCGGAGATTCTGAGTCTCCCAAATCAATACCAATAGAAATGATTGTATGATCTGAAGGGCCCATGGTACCAATATTTGCCTGAGTCAGCCATGAAAGCCCTGATCATGACAAGAACCACATGTCAATATGAGAATGACAATTGTGTGCCTTAGAATAAAAAGTATAATCCCTTTCCAAGGCATGTATATGTCTCCAAACATCACACAAATCAAAATGCAAAACCCAGTCCCCCAATAGATTCCCCTGACTGTTCCCAGCTACCCGACTCCCAGAGCGGTCCAATTCAGAGCAGGCACAATTAAAGTCCCCTCCTACAAGCAATTCACCCTGACTAAGGTTTTGAAGTGCCTTTGAGAGGTCAATTAAAGAGCTCCCCACTAATGCTGGAGGAAGATACACATTCACTAGAGTCAAAATGGTCCCTTGAATAGATCCCACTAAAATCAAAAAACGTCCCTCCAGATCTGTAAATTTATTACTAAGCTGAAAGGGGTAATTGGAGGAGATGAGAATAGCAACCCCCTCTTTTTGGATGAGAAATTAGCCAGGTGTATCTGCAGAAACCCACTTCTAGCAGAGTCAAAGTGATCACGCTTGGTAAAATGAGTTTCCTGTAGAAAGACAATCTCAGTTTTCTCCCGACATAATTGGTCCAGAACTCTCCTGCGCTTGCACGGGTTATTTAAGCCATGCACATTCCATGAAATAGCCTTAACCATTCCCAGTAATTGAGTAAAGCCACTTGTAAATTTTCCACCTGAAATTGAGCCATTTACCTACTGTCCCTAAACTTTGCATAATAGTACCCGTTCTCCAGCACCCGCTGACAATTCTGCTCACAACACGCAGTTGAGCAAAGAGCAAGCCCCAAATTCTCAAAATAAGCTGACCGAATTCAGGATCAGAAAAGCCCCCACTCCCCCCTCCCAACCCCCCTCCCCCTCCCGCCAAACATTCCTATGTGTGCAGGAAGTATACCAAACCAATAAGTATCTCAAAAGTGGTGACACCACCCGTGTCCCCAAAGAAGGCAGTGTGAAAGAGGCTATAACCAACCACCTCCCCAACTCCTCCCTGCATGCATCCCTGTAAGATAAATACCTGTTACCCTATAAAAAGCCCTCTTATGATCGAATCATCACAATTGTAAAATTTCCTCCCAACAGCTATCCTCTTTCCTCATTCCCTCCAACACCCACTTTAACCACCCCTTCCCCACTCCCTTTCTCCGATTTCCCGCTCACCTGCCTCTATACTCAAGTAATAGTGATGAGGCCAACCATAAAGATTGTAAGAAGATGGTATCTAACCTAAATATAATCTCCCTACATACAATGATAAGCACAATGTAATCAAGTAGGAGCAGAAATGTCCATCTCCTTCTGAAGACTGGTTTCCAGGTCAGAGCTGGATGACTTCCGAGATCTAGGTACTTTACGTCTCTTCGGCAAGGACATCTCCCACTCTCCATTCATGCCTCTCTGATGTGAAGGCCTCTCACCATGCTGCATCAGGTCTAAAAACTCCAGTGCTGCTGACAGATCCACAATTTTCTGAGCACAGTTATTCCAGTCAAACAAAAAAGCAAAAGGAAAGCCCCATCTGTAAGGAATAGCATGCTTCTGCAGTGCTTGTGTTAAGGGTTTGAAACTTCTGCGTCGCTCCAAAGTGTATTGAGAAAGGTCCTGGTATATCTGAACCTCTTGACCTTTAAATACCACCGAGCATTTGCCTCGTATACTTCTCATTAGAGCCACTTTATCTTCAAAGAAGCTGAAACAAATGATTACTGTGCGAGGTTGAGCATTGAAAGACCTACCCTGGGAACTGTGCGCTCTCTAACCGCACAGGATTGGAGGAATTCGGCACACAGAAGGCATAAAGCTCTTGGAATATAGCTGCAACATCTTCTAGCCCATCAGATTGTTTGCTGAGCCCAAATACTCTGATGTTATTACGCCTTTGTCTGTTCTCGAGCTCATCTTGTCTCTCCTAGAGATCCTTCGTGAGTTGATCCAATTTTACAATTTTAGACTGAAAAGCTACAGATGAGTCCATTTGTTCTCCTATATTGATTTCGGTTTGTGTTACTCTGTCATCTAGTGACTTAAGATCAGCTCGGATATCACTCACTGCCTTGGTGAAATCCTGACGGAAGAGCTTAAGCTCTTTTAAAATTTCCAAAAGGTCTGCTTTCGTGACCAGAGACTGAGGACCCGATGAATTGGGTTTGAAGGAGGGAGTACCTTCTAAAGTAGATGACAAATGTGTTGCAGGGGAGTCCGAAGATCTAGCAAACCTGGACAAGGAAGATGCGTAGGATTTAGAAGTAGCCATGTTTCGTCAATTGCAGCAACTTTCCTGAACCTGTTGATTCTTATGCCCTATGTTTGCCTCAATGCTTAAATCAAGAGGACCCACCGCTCCTGAGGGCCAAAGATCTTCTCCCACCACCAGGGAACTACATAGGTCAGAGAAGCTTCAATTACCAGATAAGGCAGACACTATAAGACAACCCGTCCTACTGTACTGCGATAGAGGTGCAGAGCTGAATGGCAACACTATCTCCTCCTGGACGGAGGTTGCAGATCAGATGCAGAATTGGCAAGTCATTCCTGCTACAATTTTCCCAAGAGCTCTCGGATTCCTATAATTTCTGCAAAACATCACCTGTCACTGAAATCCCAGTGTCCATCCTCTGGAGAAAATTATGCACCTCACCCAGCTTTCAAGAAGATCAGAGTACTCACTGCAACGACTGATGGAGGTGAAGAAGGGCTAGACCAGGTGAGGATAAAAAAAAAAAAAGATTCTTCTTCTTCACCTGCAGTTCTCAAAAAAGACACTAGAGGGAGCTCCCGGATAAGGCATGAAGCAGTGCAATAGGAAGATTAACTGAACTGCTGACTTTCCTCCCTCAGAAACGGGTCGAGACAAATTGAGACTCCTACAGCACCAAAAATTTGTGCCATTTGATATTGTAAGGCCTCCTCCTGCTCCTTTCACTGCGGATCACAGTGTCACCCTCGTTCTTCAACGGAACTGGAGCAATTAGCTGGGCTCTTTAAATTACGGTGGCCATCTTGCCCATCATCTTATGCGTTCCAACGATGCGTTCCACGGGTCAGCGGCCATCTTAAACTCCGGAGAGAAACTGCAGCTGCGCACTCCAGCAGAACGTCATGGACTTCGTCAGCACAGCTATGCGTTCCAGGCAGAGCACATCACCGGTTTCCCGCCAATATCGGATCCCCCTTCTGCGTTCCACTGAGCGTCCCTCAGGTATGTTAGTAATGGTGGCGGAGTTGTACTTAGTTGGCTCCTCACACACTTACAATCATTTCTCTGGTAGACTTTAACCCGACATTGATCTCAGGCAGTTGGTCACTCACGTCGGCGGCCATCCGATCCCCGCATTAAGCCCAGAATTAAGAACAGCCGGATTCAACAAAGTAACTCACTGTGTCAGACTTCACCAAAGGATTTTAGTTAGGCAGAGAAATGGAGGCAAGGTACCGGTATAAGAGATTCGTGGGGAGATCCGGAGGGCATATTCATGCAGATCTTCCGCCTATAATGCTTGGCTCTCCGCGATCTCCAAATCGCTTCGGGGTATCATATAAGTAGAATGAAGAATTCTGATGCATCTGTTAGAAGGATAGTGAATCTGATAGCATCTTTTTGTGTGGCTATGTAAGCTTAAATCGTAGGCTCATTTTTGATCCAATAACTACAACTGTATAGTTAAATTGCAGGGAATAGAGAGAGAAAGCTGAGGAGCCTCACGGGTTCGTGGCCATCTTAATTGGGCTCACGAGCATCCTCCCCCCCACACTTTTGCTCTTTCAGGAGTGTCTCCATTACCTTTCCCGCCACCGAGGTAAGGTTCACGGGCCTGTAGTTTGACACTTCTTCCCTTTCACCACTTTTGTGTAGAGGTACAACGTCAGCCATTCTCCAGTCCTGAGGAACCTCTCCTGTTTCAAAGGATCTGTTGAAAACATCCTTTAACGCCCCTGCAAGAACCTCTCTGAGCTCTTTCAGTATCCTGGGATGTATCCCATCCGGTCTAATGGCCTTGTCCACTTTCAGTTTTGCAAGTTGTTCTAACACTCCGAATGGTGTGGTATCTACCTCATTCCCATTTTTATATTTGGGAGTCACAGGTGGTCCTTCTCCAGGATTTTCTTTAGTAAAAACAGAGAAGAAGTATTTGTTTAGCAATTTCGCTTTATCAATGTCATTTTCTATGAGTCCGTTCCCAGCACTTCTGAGCCCTGCAATTCCACCTCTGATCTTCTTCCTTTCCCAAATATACCCGAAGAAAGTTTTGTCGCCGCACTTAACATCTTTAGCCATCTTTTCCTCTGCCTTTGATTTTGCTATCCTTATTTCTCTTTTTGTCTCCTTGAATTTGGTCC
Organism: Ichthyophis bannanicus; assembly: GCA_033557465.1. Taxonomy (NCBI): domain Eukaryota; kingdom Metazoa; phylum Chordata; class Amphibia; order Gymnophiona; family Ichthyophiidae; genus Ichthyophis; species Ichthyophis bannanicus. The sequence goes on along the minus strand of CM066041.1, from coordinate 178,839,820 downwards.
TGTAATCATTTCTGTGTTCTTCTGTTTGCAAGCTTTTGAATTTTGCAAAAGCTGTGTTTTTTTGTCCTTATTTGATCAGCCACTTCTTTGGAAAACCAAATAGGTTTCCTTCTCCTCTTGTTTTTATTTACTTTTCTTACATACTTATCTGTTGCCCCTTTTATTTTAGCCCATTGCAATTCCACTTCCCTTATCCCCTTCCACCCTGTCAGCTCCTCCTTTAGGTACTTGGCCATTTTGCTGAAGTCAGTGTTTTTGAAGTTTAGGACTTTGAGCTTGCTATGATTGGATTGCACCTTGGCTTTTATCTCAAACCACACCGTGTGATGATCACTGTTGCTCACAGGGGCACTCACCCAGACATTTGACACACTATCACTGTTGGTGAGCACCAAATCCAGCGTTGAGCTTTCCCTGGTTGGTTCCATCACCATTTGTCTAAGTAACACATCTTGGATAGTGTCCACAATTTTTTTGTTTCTTTCCAGATTTGCAGAAGGAGTAATCCAATCCACATCGGGTAGATTAAAGTCACCCAATATGATCGCTTCCCCCTTTGTTGCTATCTTGGCAATATCTATAATCAATTCATTATCTCTCTCTTCAATTTGAGTCGGAGGTCTGTAGATTACAGCAGTAGGGATGACGGTGCCATCTCCTCTTTCCAACACAATCCAGAGTGCATCTTCTTTTCCCCATGCCCCCTGCATTTCAGTAGCTTTAATATTGGTTTTGACATACCAGGCTACTCCTCCTCCTTTTTCATTTTCTCTGTCTCTTCTGAATAGATTATAACCAGCTATGGCTATATCCCAATCATGCGATTCATTAAACCATGTTTCTGTAATGGCCACAATGTCCAAATCCTTTTCCACCATTACGGCTTCCAGGTCTGGAACTTTGTTGGCTAAGCTTTGAGCATTTGTGCTCATTGCTTTCCAGCATTTAACTGGCTTGTGTGTATTTTGCATTGATTTTATTCTACCCACTTCTTCCCAGTTGCTTTTGATGTGCTGTTTAAAAGTGTGGTTGTTTCTGTTATTCTGCTTTTGCAGGGGGTGACGTCCAGAACTTGATCTTTCCCGTTCGTCGCCCCCTTCTTGCAGTTTAAATGCAAATCAACATACTGCCTGAATTTTTCATGTAGGATTCTTGTTCAAATGCTCCTGTCTTAAGGCAGCTTTAAGCAGGGGCGCCATGCAGACGCAGTGCAGGCTGCAGACCCTTGCTCTTCCTGGTAACAGAAAGGAAAGTCACATAGATTAGCCCTAGTTAGAACCATCCTTAAGTAGAAGAAAGTAGGGATGCACACTCTTTAGTTCCTTAAACTTGTTGTTGTTAAGTGCCATTAAGTCGGTATCGACTCATGGCAACCCTCTGGATAGTTGTCCTAAATTGTGTTTGGTCTTCAGTCAGGCAGCTCATTGTTACATAGAAACATGATGACAGAAAAAGACCACATGGCCTATCTAGTCTGTCCTTCCATATCAACCATTACAGCAGTCCCCTTTTTCCTTAGAGATCCTCTGTGTTTGTCCCATGCTGGAGGTGAGAGGGGAAGACTAGGGCAGAGCGGGGGCGGGTTGCCCAGCAGCACGTACAAGGCAGATTCCGGTCACAGCCCTGTACATGCTGCTAGGCCTGCCGGAACATGCAGTTTAAACCACCTCAGAGGTGGTTTAAACTGCACTTTTTGCCCAATTGGGCCCAGGGAGACACCACTGAGGCTGGGGTTGGGTGCAGGGGGGTCCCCGCCGCCCGATCCAGGCAGTGGAATTTCAGCCATGGGTCAGGCAGTGGGAATCTTGGGGGCCTGTGGGGAGGATGTCCTCGCAGGCAGAGGGGGCATGCTGGGCCATTCTTGGGCCTGATTCTGGCTCCCGCAGGAACATTTTGTTCCCGATGTTCCCGCGGACCAGAATTGGGGCCACTCAGCAGGGATGTCCAGATGGCCCAAATGTCCCGCTTCTGGAATTGGGCTCCATGTGTGGAAAAGAGTGCACACAAAATCAAAAACAGGCATTAACCTATGAATACATATAATCACTTTACCCAAGCTTTTTATGAACCCCCCTCCCCCAGTGACTATTAATCTTTAACACAAACCCTCCTTTCTATATGACCAAAGAAAGTATGACCACCAAACTCTTTACCTGCCTAGAAATACCTCATTGTTTCATTGTTTTCTCTTTATCCTCCCACTGTATTGTACTCCTTCCAAAGGTCCATCCTGCATGGCCTCTTTCCTTCATCCTATTTGGCTTTCATTAGGGAACTAATGTTTGTGGCCTTGGGCTGGAATGTCTGCTATTTCCTTATAAGACAGAATGTACCTTTTTAAGAGTGGACAATGATGTTTGGAGGCTCTCAATGCTAGAGGAGACTTAATGCAAGTCGTGCCTGGAGTTTAACATCTTGATCACAAGATGTCGCCATTGTATAATAAATGAGTTTTATTTCCGGTTGGTTTGGCTGTTAACGAGCTTTTCTTAAACACAAAATAAGATTTTTATAAGTCAAACACTCCAGACTCAAAGATACAATTTCATCCAGATTTTGAGACAAAATGTCTTGAGTAAAAGGCAGAAAAGAAAGAAAACATGTATTTGTATGTTTGTAAAAACGGGCCAAACATCAGATAATGGCAAAGGCATTTGGGTTTACTTGGGAACAGGAATAAGTAGGTAGATACTGCGAATGTGCTAGAAGGACTCTTTCATGGACATGCAAAAATCTTCCTGTAGCTCAAGCTCCAGCTATTCTGATGTACACAAGACCTTCCTTTCTCTCTCTTATGTGCCTAACAATAATTTTTCCCAAGGCACACCGGTGCCCCTTTCCCTGTATGAAAGGCTGGTTTTAGGCTTCTGGTGACTCAACACACTCTCCTCTCTCTCTGTTCCTTGTCATGAACTTAGCCAAATGTCTGCCCTTTCCTTTACATCACATGCTTTGTAAAAGGCAGTCTGCCCTTCAGCTGCTATTATACAAAGTGGCCTATAAATAAATGATTAAAACACCATTTTGATAGTAAAGTTAATGATCAGAAATCCTAATTGACGCTCTCCCTGGCAGTCTTTCACATCTCTGTCGATAGCAAGGACGGTCGTTTTATAACTGGAGATCTGCGCTGCGAAGGCTCAAAGCACAGATGCTTCCCTTTTATAAAAAGACCTTCCCCAAGGCTCCCGCATGCTTGCAGACAGGAATAACATTGTGCCTGTCTGAGCCACTAAGAATCAGCGTTCGTATGAATATTTTCTAAGCTGCATAAATGCCAGTCCTGTCCCTGGGAGCTCCCGTTCATGCACTGCATGTAAATAGATCTTCTGGGGATTATTTTAGAAGGCGTATTCATGCTTTATGAGTGCATGTGCCGGCAGGTGCAAATACTGTAGCCATTTTAGAAAGGGCTTAAGATACATGTGAATGCCCCAGTCCCATGTAAGCTACACAGGGGCGTGTCAGGGGTGTGGTTAGGAAGTGGCCAGGGCAGTGTCCCCATTTCAGATAGGGAATACATGCATATGATTGCAAGAGTGCACCTCACGATTCACACCTGTTCCCTGCTCAATTGCAGGCTTTTGGAAAAGTGCTGCTTTTGGCCAGTCCTTTGCAAGAGGGATTAAGAGGTTATCCCCCTTATTCCCCGCTAAACTTTATTTAGATAAAACTAGCAGCTGCCACTTGCATGTGTAAGTTCTCGGTATTCGTCCACTGATTTTTCCCATGCGTAAGTTTGTAAGATGACTCCTCCCACTGCGCGTGGGTGTGCATTTTAGAAACAGCCCAGGTTTAACATGCTTATTTCAAAAATGGCATCAGAATTCAGGACACCCTTGCCTCGACGTCTCATTTCCGATCTCCACAGCCTAAGATGTGCCTTCACGTGTCCCAAGTGCTGAGTTTCATATGTAAATATGCTGAAGCCTACTTGAGCATGTAAAACAGCAATTGGCATGCTCTAAATTGCTTATAAAATTACAACCTTAATGTGGATTAATTATCAGTCTGAACTGATTCTACAGTCCCTAGGGCTCAGTGTCCAAAACCAGTTCCTGTCATTCGGACTGATTAACCCATTCCCACCCCCTAAAAAAAAAAAAAAAGAAGATCTATAAGAGAGGTGAATATGCTCTTCCAAATCCCTTGTTGGTAAATTGGTAGTTATAAATAGTTATAAATTCTGTAAACTAAATTAAATGCAGGAAGCAGACTTCTCAGTTCATTCCATGTTAAATTCTCCCCTGTTCCAGGTTTTCCAAATCCCATCTCACTACCTTCTGGGACTAATAATGCAGTGTTGGTATCCTACCACTCATTCAAATGCATCCTGATGTTTGCATGCGTCGTCTAATATCTCTGTCTTTATTCACTGATATATAGTGACTTGCTTCCTTGCTTCTGCAGCTCACCAGCCTTGTGACCGCAGGTACTTCTTGTGAGTCACAGGTACAGGAAGCAAGTGCCTTGGAGAGACACTGAGCTGCAGTAGTGAGGAAGCAAGCTCCCACTGCTCTGCAGGAATCAGGTGGAATATGAGACCTGGACTAGGAACGGGAATGGGAGAAGTGGGCAGATGCTGGGTCTGGAGGCTGATGCTGGGGCTGAGAGAAGGGGGCTGGGGCTGGGAGAGGGGGGGGGTTGATTCTAGCAGATGTTAGGGCTAGTGGAATAGGAATGAAACTGGGGCAGGACGGACAGGGACTATGATTCTGGGCTGTGAGAAGGAGGTTATGCTGACAGATGATGGAGCTGGGAGAAGGGGCTAGTGGGAAAATTGTGTTTTGAATCATTGGATGGAATCCATCTTTAAAAAACCCATTAAAATGTCTTGTTTTGTGCATACACTGATAAATCCCAATTTTTCTGAGCCTGAGAAAGCACTTAATTGCCTCCAAAACAAACCCCTAAAATTCCTAGTGATAAACCCCTAGGATCAGAAACTCCACATACAATAGAACATGTTGAACACAGGAACTGTGTCCTGAATACTCAGCTGGCTTCCTAGAATAACCGTATCTCAGACTATGCAGTCTGTCCTTAGTAATAATTCATGGAATGTAACATGCTCAGGGTTAAAAAAATGATAAACGTATGGTTGGAGATACCTTTTGTTGAATTAATGTTACTGATTAGATTTATTTACTTATTATACCGCCTTGCACGGATGTCTACTGCTTCGGAGACCACGGTGATCTCTCTCACCTCTGCATGGTCTTTATGACTCTGAGTAATGAAAGAGATCACAGCCCACAGAGATTCCTCCAGCACCTTCCATCATAAACTGCTTTAGTGCTATGGTGCAAGGTGGTATATTAAATAAACAGATGGTTTCATATCATGTCACAAACAAGAAGCGACGAAACCCCTCAGTATCTTCTACAGGATGAGTAGGTAATTCTTGGAGGTCTTGGGGGGAGTGAGGGGAGAGAAGGTAATAATTAGGAGTGTGTGTGTGTGTGTGAGTGTGTGTGTATTGGTGTGCATATGTGTAGTGTCCTGTGGGATAACTGAGACCTCCACATCTTGCTCCAGGCAAAGATTCCAGGTTGGGGTTTTTGCTTGCACTTTCTGCCAGGTCTGCCTCCTCAGTCCTCAAACAGGACCTGTATGAAGATTGAGCTGCAGAGGAGCGGGAGGGACAGAGGAAGCCATGTTGAAGATGGGGCACTTACCTTGTACCCCTGGTTAATGCCATTGATGAACTGAGGGCTGGGAGGATTCCAGGTGAACTTTATGGTGCTGGAATTGACGGCTTCGGCCTGGACGTTCCCTGGAGGCACGGTGGGTACTGAGAGAGAGCAGAGATACTTTCATTCCTTACAGCTCTAATTATTCAAGCACCAGTACACAGGGTACCCCTGAGGCTTAATTCCTATCGCAATGCATTCTGGTAGTTGTAGTTCTAACATTAGACCATGCTTTCTTTCAAAGCAGAGGTATGATACCTATCCTTCTGAGGGTATGGTGGATAGGGGATGTCCTGGTTCGCTTGTGTCCCAATTCGGGCCAGCACCCCCCTCCCAGGGTTATGTCTCTAGGTCTGCAGGGCGAGATTAAAGAAGATATGGATCAGGGACAGAGAAGCAAAGCAGAAGATAATAGAGGCAAGAATAATTTTTTACATCCTGTTGCCTATGATTGCGAGGTTAATAGCGAGTTAGTTGGCTTAGGGCTTACGTTAGTTAATGCTATTTTGGGGAAAGTGAGACTGAAGAGTGGTATGATTTAGTCAGTGAACATGGAGCAGATGGTCTGTGGGTAATCGCGTCCTAGTTCCTCTCAGTCACCTTTGTCCTAAAGATTTCAGGTATTTTAATGGGCAGGTAGGGGTAGGGCCATTGTTGTGTTATTTAAGGAATGTTCAAGGTCAGCTTTATAAGAATTACACCCAGTTAGGGTAATTAAGTATATATTTGTTAGATTTGGTGGACCTCAACGTATGGGTGTTTTGTTGGCCTATTGCTCTCCCTCTTGAGTTATCAAAGAGAGGGATGAATTTCTCGGTTTGACTTCAGGTGTGATGTTGCTGGTTCCTAATCTTGTGGATTTGTAGGACTGTAACGTTCACATGGATGGATAACTGCAAGACTTACTTTCTGAAGAATATGTTAGCTATGTGCCGTATAATAAATTCTCTAGTTCCAGAATGTCGTGCAATGAGAGCTTACCCCTTCCCCTAGTTTAGAAGGAGCTATACACATTCTTAGCACAAATATGAGCCGCTACTTGAGTTTTAGGTGACGGATGAAAGAGTAACGAGAAGACAGAGTCTTAAAGAGAATGAGAGAACAGGACCATAGGAGAGAGAAGAAAGGACAGAGAGAACAGGTAGAGAGAGAGAGAGGATGCAATTAACCTTGTCAAAATATGACTAAGAGGAGCACAGTGACTAAATGTCAGAGCCAGGCTGCTCTCCGAACCCCACCTCCCTGCAGTGTCCATTCAGTCACTTTGGAACTGTAGACCCCCAGCCCAGCGCTGTTGTAAGCTGCCACCTCTATCTCATAGTTGGTCCAGATGATGAGATCCTCCAGAATTAAATTGGTGACGTCGGGGTTGGAAATGTTTTTGTACTGGTAGCCAACGGGCAGGCCAGAGAGACAGTACCTGGGGAAAGAGAGGAACCAATACTTCTGTGTCTTGACATACTGGAAGCCCTTCCTCTGACAGTACTCTTCTTATTACGAATCTACATATAGTAATAATGTAAATATTCCACTGCACCGCATATATTCCTTTTATAATCAATATTATGCACTTACTGAAGTATGCACTCCTGCTATGAATATTCCCAGCTGATAACTTCTATATTGCAACTGGCATTATTATCTGTACTGAATACAGCCATGCTCTCGGCAACGATACTAGGGGTGTGAGATAGTGTTTATCTCACCTCCAGTCACATGCAATATTCTCTTCTACTAGTGTTAAGGATATCTACATTATATTGCCCTTATCATCTGTACTAAATGCTCTTAAGGATATTGGCATGTGATATAATGTATATCTCACCCCCAGTGGGACATTGATATGCAATATCCTCTTCTACTACTGTTAATATTTCAGGACATCTACATTATATTGCCCTTATCATCTGTACTCAATGCTTTCACTAAGGATAATGTTATGTGATGTGGAGGCACATTCTGACCTGGCCGTCCAGCCCCTTGGGAGGCTGACCAGAAGCAGGACGCCCAAAGGTAGACACGTTTCTGATCCCGCAGGGGCTAGATGTGCCCGCGGGATCAGAATCAGGTCTACGGCCCAAACAGGCAGGTTGGGCCCCAATTCTGGTCAGCCTGCATGCCCAGCAGATCCCCAGCTACCTCAGTCAGGCTCCTGAATGGAACCACAGTGCTATAGCATCCTGTTGCCATGGCACCACGGCTCCATTCAGGAACCACAAATGCCGGCCGCTGCAGATATTCTTCTTTCCCCACAGCCGGACCCTTGATCCGGCCTCCCATGGCCACGGTCCGGCTGCGGGGAACTTACTTGATCTCCTACCTTTTTGTTCCAGACTGGCGGCATAATCCCCCGACATCCAGGGGCACTTATTCCAACTCTGCAGTGGAATAAGTCCTCATCCATATTCACGGCCCTGGACGTACAGGGCTGATCTCAGAATTGGCCTTGTATGTCCGGGGTCATAGCCCGCCCTTGCTCTGCTTCAGTAACACCCCCTCCCGCCCCCGTCTAAGCCTCCCCATACAAACGAGCTGTTCATAAGGGGAGGCAGTAGCCAGGGCGACAAGAGAGCAAATAGCGGGCATTAACGCCCAATCTGGATGACCACCCCCGCTATTTGCTGTACTGAATGACCCCCATAATGTATATTTCACCTCCAGTGGGACTGATACATTGCTATGCAATATTCTCTTCTGCTAGTGTTAATATTTCAGGGCTTCTCCTCATTTCCTTCTTTTTTAAATTAAGATTTTCAGCATTTTATACAAGCAAAACAAAGAAATCAAATCTACCCGGACGAAGACCAAACACAAAGTTTATCACCAGTTCCAAAGTATCAAGCCCACATCAGAGAGGATCATATCTCACAAGAAAAATCAATTTACAAAAATAAATAAAATGGACATTAGTAGAAATACACACATTAGACCCTACTTCATTTGCTTTTTTGTTATTCCCACTGTCTCCCTTCAGATAGTCTCTGCTCCCCTATTGCCCCCCCCCTCCTCTCTGCAGCAGCCAACCTTATGATGAAGCCCTTCAGGATGCCGTTCTGATGGCTCTCAGGTGGTGGTTGCCACTGGATCATGATGGACTGGTTAGTTCTCCCGCTGGCAATGACATTCTGTGGGGGGGCACTGGGTGGCTCCTCTGGGAGGGACACTCTGGGGCAGAGAGAAAACAGAATCCATAAATCCCATATTGCAGCCCACTCTCCCTAGGCGAAAGCTTCAAAAGGCAAAGAGGAAAGTGGGGAATTGGTGATGGGTGGGCGACAAGAGCACAGAAAGCAGGTGAGGAAACAGAGAGAAACCGAAGTACAGCCAGCTGCTCTCCTTTTACCTTTCTGTATCTTTGCTGAATTGCCCTTTCCCCACATCATTAACGGCACAGAGCCGAAACTGGTAGGACCTGGCTGGGATGAGTCCTCGTACAGTAATGAAGGTGGATTCAGAGTCCGTAATGGAGAGGAGCACAGTCCAAGGGGCATCTATAACACAGACACAACTGTCAAGAAATTAAAAGGATCCAATACATTCCTGGATCCTGAAAAGAATTTGTCATCTGCAATGATGCTGTTCCACCTCCACGTTTTCCTGTCTGTGACAGTGCAGCAATGTCACCAGTCAAAAAAAGGAGACACAGCCTGACAAAGTACATTTCAGGTGCTTCCAAAGACAGAGGAACATCTTATTTCCAGGAGCACTCGGGGAAAAATAATTAAAATCTATGTCAAATGAAAGTAAAAGCAACAGCGTGTGTGCATGAGATTGTGAGCGTTGTGTAAGTGTGCAAGTGTGTACATGAGAGTCTGCAGCTGTGTGTGTGTGTGTCACTCTGCACCTAGTATCTTGTAAATAATCTTGGTTTGCCCCAGGAATGCGAGAGAACGCAGCTTACTGTTCTCGGACACCTCCACAATGTATCGGATCAGGGGACTGTTTCCGTCAAAGGGCTTAGCCCAGGTCAGGTTAATGGCTCGTTTCTCTAGGGTGCTCAGCGATGCAACAGGGTTTTCAGGACCATGGGGCAGTTGCCTGCAGAAGTAAGCAGACAGAGACCCACATTATAGTGTGCTTCATACAGTGGTCATATGCAGCAACAGATCCTTGATTGCAAATGCAAAACCACCGTTCATTTACCTTCAAGACTAGAGAAAATACTTTCGGACACCTGGATCATTCCAGATCTAGCTCTGTCTGCCAGTTCACGCCGGCATCCCGTGTAACAGGATAGACAGTGTGTGTGGCAGACAGGCAGAGACTCAGATGCTGCAGATGGACAGATGGAGATATTTTGTCACGTGATGGGTCCTTATGATCATCATAATATCGTCCAACTAAGCTTCCCTCTTTATCTCTCTTTGTATTATAAGAGGGTCTTGGGGTACAGTCAGATACTGGCTAGGGTACAGGGCAATCTGAGGACTCACCTGACCCGCAGGTGTGCACTGCGAGAGTCATTTCCTCCAACAGACAGCACGCGGCAGGTGTAGGTGCCAATGTCTCCCGACCATGTCTGAGAGATATGCAGCGTTCCATTGGCATCAAGCCGTATTCTGGGAGTGCTGTTAAGGATGAGAGCAGATCCGTCCTTCTCCCACACATACCTAGGGAAGAGAGATGGTTGCAGCAGTTGATGAAACTCTGCTTTGCCTTCTTAGGAGGAAGATGGTCACATCAAGCTTCTGACCTTTATTAACCCTGCATTAATCGTCTGCTCAGAATATCTCCCTTTTCATGTCTGCCTTTTTCTCTTTTTGATCAGTCTTTCTAACTATCTTGTTTCTCTTTCTCACTACGCAATGCCATTGTAAATTGTCTTTAGATAACAAGAAAACCTTGTCAAAGAGAACACACGGATGTTTTATAAGTCTTTACATTTTCACTCCAGGACTTTTGTTTTGGTGCTGGTGGTGGTAGGGGGGGGGGGGGAGGAGGGGAGGATCCTTCCATTTTTCTGAACTGACTATCTCTGCACCATCTATCTCTCCCTAGATAGCATACACAGACCTCAAGGGGCTGCCACAGTGACAGAAGCTGTCTTCCCTGCTCTTGGGTTTACTCCCTCCACATCACGCCCATGTTGATGGGCCCCAGAAAACTGTCAGATCCAACCCTGAATCCCCAATGCTGCAGCCTAAACCACTGACCCAGATGAAGGGTGGACTTTATTAGAAAAAGAAACCCCAGACGTTTCACTGGAATACCTAGAGAAGTAATGCAGAAATCCTAGTGACTTAAAATGGATATGGAAATACAAGAGATGGAGGGGGCAGAGGGTGTTATGAAGGTTCATCCTAATGCCCAAATCCCTCAGATGGTTTCCAGAGAGCACATCGAGTGGAAGGCTGACTCTCAATGCCAAGAGCAAGTCTGTGCCAAACAGTGGAGCGCCACTGGCTGGGCTCCTGCCATTCCTGTCTTCTCTTCAATACCCCCTGTTGAGGGTAAAGACCAAGGCAGAGAAGCTCGCATCCTGGAGAAGAATGCATGGCTGAATGGATGGTGTCATTGACACCGTTTTGGTTTCCTGGACCAGGGGATGCTGTTCCAAGGGTTGCAGAGCAGAGATGGTGTCCATCTGTCCAAGAAGGGTCGACATGTCTTCAGTAGCAGACTGGCTGACCTACTGAAGAGGGCTTTAAACTAGATTCATTGGGGATGGATGAAGAAAGCCCCTAGGTAAGTGAAAGCCCCCAGGTAAGTGAAACATTAAATACCTTTATGAAAATGGGTGAAAGGGCCATCATATGATGGAAAGTAGTGTGGATAAATGCCCGTAGCATGGGAAATAAGATCCCAGATATTGAGGCTTTAATGGGAGAGGCTGACTTGGATTTAGTGGCAGTAACAGAGAACATAAGAACATAAGATATGCCATACTGGGTCAGACCAAGGTCCATCAAGCCCAGTATTCTGTTTCCAACAGGGGCCAATCTAGGTCATATGTACCTAGCAGTTTCCCCAAGAGACACAAGTTCCACAATGCTTGTACTGGGTCAAGCATTGATATCTTCGGTCACTTCTTAATAATGGTTTATGGACCTTTCCACCAGGAACTTGTCCAAACCTTTTTTAAACCCAGCTACACTACCAGCCTTTACTACATCCTCCGGTAACAAATTCCAGAGTTTGATTACACGTTGAGTGAAAAAATATTTTCTTTTATTAGTCTTAAATAGTTTACCCTGTAGCTTCATTGCATGTCCCCTAGTCTTTCTATATTCTGATAAGGTAAACAATCGATCTACGTTAACCCGTTCCACTCCGATCATTAATTTATAGACTTCTATCATATCTCTCCTCAGCCATCTCTTTTCCAGGTTAAAGAGCCCTAACCTTTTTAGCTTTTCTTCATAGGAGTATCCTTCCGTCCCCTTTACCATTTTGGTGGCTCTTCTCTGTACCTTTTCTAAAATCGCTATATCCTTTTTAAGATATGGCGACCAGAATTGCACACAATATTCAAGGTGCGGTCTCACCATGGAACGATATAGAGGCATTATAATATCTTTTGTTTTATTTTCCATTCCTTTCCTTATCATACCTAGCATTCTATTTGCTCTCTTGGCCGCCGCTGCACACTGGGCCGAGGGTTTTAACATGGTATCCACAATGACGCCTAAATCTTTTTCCTGGGTGGTGGTTCCTAATGTGGAACCTTGCATCGTGTAACCATAGTTTGGGTTGTTCTTCCCTAGGTGCATAACCTTGCACTTGTCCACATTAAATTTCATCTGCCATTTTGATGCCCAGTCTTCCAATTTATCAAGATCCTCTTGCAATTGTTCACAATCCTCTTGGGTTTTAACAACTTTAAATAGTTTTGTGTCATCTGCAAATTTGATAACCTCACTCGTTATTCCACTTTCCAGGTCATTTATGAATATGTCAAAAAGCAGCGGACCCAGCACAGATCCCTGGGGTACACCACTATTCACCTTTCTCCATTGGGAAAATTGGCCATTTAGCCCTACCCACTGCTTTCTATCTTTTAACCAGTTCCTGATCCACAATAGTAAACTGCCTCCTATCCCATGACTCTTTAGTTTTGCCAAAAGTCTCTGATGAGGGACCTTGTCAAAGGCTTTCTGAAAGTCCAGATACACAATATCAACCGACTCACCTTTGTCCACCTGTTTATTCACTCCTTCAAAAAAACATAAAAGATTAGTAAGACAAGATCTTCCTTGTCTAAAGCCATGTTGGCTGTCTCCCATTAGGTCGTGACTATCTACATGCTGAGTAATTTTATTCTTTATGATGGTTTCTACCATTTTTCCCGGTACTGACGTCAGGCTCACCGGTCTGTAGTTTCCCGGATCACCCCTGGAACCCTTTTTAAAAATTGGTGTTACATTGGCGATCCTCCAATCTTCAGGTATTAGAGATGATTTTAATGATAGTTCACAGATTACTGATAGCAGGTCTGCAATCTCATATCACTAAGGATAATGTTATGTGATGTGGAGGCACATTCTGACCTGGCCGTCCAGCCCCTTGGGAGGCTGACCAGAAGCAGGACGCCCAAAGGTAGACACGTTTCTGACTGGGATGTAAGTATAACAGTCTATACTTTATTCAGAAAGGACAGGGTAGTTATGGAAATACAGGGTTAAAAGGGAGAGAGGAGGCACAGTGGGTTAAATAAGAAAGAGCGAAAGAGAAATCTATTTGCATTGGCGTGATATATAGACCTCTCTCACAGGTGGATGGAAATTTAATATAAGACATACTCAGCATTGCCAGGAAAGGTCATGCATTTGGGCTGCAGCAATCAAAGGGAGCGACATTGTATAGGGAGCGACGTACTTCTGTTCACAAAAGAAGAACGGAATCTAGGTATGATTGTGTCTGATGATCTTGAAGTAGCTAAATAGGTAGAAAAGGTGACAGCAAAAGCTAGGATGCTTGGGTGCATAGGGAGAGGAATGGCCTGCAGAAGAAAGGAGGTGAAAGTGCCTCTATATAAGTCTTTGGTGTGACCTCATTTGGAGTATTGTGTGCAATTCTGGAGACTGCACCTTCAAAAGGATATAAACAGGCTGGAGTCGGTGCAGAGGGTGGCTACTAAAATGGTTAGTGGTCTTCGTTATGAAGCATATGAGGACAGACTTAAGGATCTTAATATGTACACCTTAGAGGAAAGGCGGGATAGAGATGATATGATTGAGATGTTTAAATACCTCCGTGGCATAAATGTTCAGGGAGAGAGCCTCTTTCAATTGAAAGCAAGTTCTGCTATGAGGGGACATGGGATGAGGGTGAAAGGGGATAGATTCAGGAGTGATATGCGGAAATATTTCTTTACTGAAAGAGTGGTGGATCCGTGGAATAGTCTCCCAGTGGAGGTGGTAGAGATGAGGACAGTATCTGAATTCAAAGAAGCATGGGACAAACACAGAGGATCTCTAAAGGGAAAAAGGGGGCTGTGTATTGGCTGATATGGAAGGACAGACTAGATAGGCCATGTGGTCTTTTTCTGTTGTCGTGTTTCTATGTTTCATTTTGTTAAATAAAATATTTACTAATGTGAAAATTAAATATTATTAATTATTTTGAAATTTCAGTAAATTTGTAAACAGTGCTTAAGGTAATTTCTTTTATCTTTTTTTTCTTTTTAGTGTTTTCCTGCTGACAAGCTACAGTATGGAAGAGTTTAATGCGGGTTCAGTATTTAAGGGAGAATTACAAATTCAAATAAAATCAAATAAAAGGGAAACTGAGCACAAAAATGCTTATGGCGATCTTCTGGATTTTGTTGGCTTTCCCTCTACAGGAGCACTGATGGTTAAATTCAGATGGAAAGTCAACAGTATTCCCACAAAGTGTTAGAAGGTCCCTTTACTACCACAGTGCCCACACATGGTGTAAAAAAGGTCCTATAAGATCATACGATATGTCAGACTGGGTCAGACCAAGGTCCATCAAGCCCAGTATCCTATTTCCAACAGTAGCCAATCCAGGTCTCAAGTACCTGTCTTGTTCCCAAAAGGTAGATTCCATGCTGCTTATCCCGGGGTAAGCAGTGGACTTCTCCGGTCCACTTTAATAATGGTTTATGAATTTTTCCTCCAGGAACTCATCCAAATCTTTTTTAAACCCAGTTACACTAACAGCTTTTATTACATCCTCCTGCAACAAATTCCAGAGTTTGATTACGCGTTGAGTGAAAAAATAACATAAAAACATAGCGCGGCATTTTGAAAGGCATTTACACATGTAACTGACCTAGTCACCCATAGAAATGGCTTATCCAGGATTTTCAAAAGGCACCTACATGGGTAGTACCTTTCGAAAATCCCAGATAAGTTGCTAACGCACCCAGAAGCTATGCGGTTAGCATCGGGGCATGATGGCGGCATTCCGGGACGGAGGAGGGGTAGAGGAAAGGGCCTAACCGGGTAGCAGGGATTTTCGATGCTACCCAATTAGCCCTCTGTACCTTAAAGATAGGCAAGGTTTCACTCATTGAGTGAAAAAATATTTTTTTTATTAGTCCTAAATGGGCTACATTGTAGCTTCATTGAGTATCTCCTAGTCTTTCTACTTTTTGATGGTACAAACAACTGATCTACGTTTACCCGTTCCACTTAATTTATAGAATTCAATCATATCTCCCCTCAGCCATCTTTTTTCCAAGTTGAAGAGCCCTAACCTTTTAAGCCTCTTCTCACAGGGGTAATCCTTCCTTTACCATTTTGGTGGCTTTTCTCTGTACCTCTTCTAATTCTGCTATATCCTTTTTAAGATATGGTGACCAGAATTGCACAGAATCTTAAAGGTGTGGTCGCACCATGGAATGACACAGAGGCATTATAATATCCTTGGTTTTATTCTCCATTCCTTTCCTTATGATTCCTAGCATTCTATTTGCTTTCTTAGCCACCACTGTACATGGGTAGAGGATTTCAATGTATTATCCACGATGACACCTAAATCCTTTTCCTGAATGGTGGTTCCTAACGTGGAACCTTGCATCGTGGAACCACAGTTTGGGTTGTTCTTCCCTAAGTGCATAACTTTGCACTTGTCCACATTAAATTTCATCTGCCATTTGGATGTCCAGTCTTCCAATTCTCTTGCAATTTTTCACAGTCCTCTTGTGTTTTAAGAACTTTGAAAAATTTTGTCTCATCTGAAAATTTGATCACTTCACTCGTTATTCCCATTTCCAGGTCATTTATGAAGATGTTAATAAGCAGCAGACCCAGCAGAGATGCCTAGGGTACTCCATTTTTCACCTTTCTCCTTTGGGAAAACAATAGTACACTATCTCCTATCCCATGACTTTTTAATTCCTCTAAGAATCTCTCATGAGGGACTTTGTGAAAGGCTTTCTGAAAATCCAGATGCACTATGGGGTAGATTCTGAGCAGTGTTTAGTGGGAATGTACGTCCATCCCGCTAAACACTTGGGTGACGATTCCACCCACAGAGCTCCCTGCATGTACAGCAGAGATGTGTGGGAAGCTCTGTACAGGGGCAGGAGAGGGCAGGCCGAGGGAGGTGCGAGGGCGGGCCTGAGGCATGACGCCTACCCTGGACGTATAGGGCCGATTCAGGGGTTGGTCCTGTATGTCTGGGGTTGGCCATTTTGATGGGGGACTTATTCCTCCTCGGAGGTGGAATAAGTCCCCCTGAATGACACAATATATGGGATCAGGACCCGGGAAAATAGGTAAGGGGATGTGGGGAGTTCCCTGCAGCCTGACCCTGGCCACGGCAGGTTTGATCAGGGGTTGGGCATGAGGAAATACTCATTTTGGGATCTGCTGGGGATCGTGGTTCCTGCATGGAGCCATGGTACCATGGCAAAAGGACCCCACGACACCGTGACTCCATGCAGGAGCCTGGCTAGGCTAGCTGGGTATGTGGCTGTACATCTGGGGGCCCAGAATCGGGGCACAGCCAGCCATCCAGGTCGGGTGCACCCGATTCTGATCCTGTGGGGATGTCTAGCCCCCATGGGATAAAAATTGGGTGTAATTCCGGCCCATCCAGATTCTGGACATCTGGACGGGCCAGAGGCGCCAAATTCTGAATTGGCCTCCACATCAACTGGCTCACCTTTATCTAACTGTTTATTCACACTTTGAAAAAAATATAACAGATTAATAAGACAAGACTTTCCTTTGCTAAATCCATTTTGGCTTTTTTTCCATTAAACCATGACTATCTACATGTTCAGTAATTTTATTCTTTACAATGGTTTCTACCATTTTGCCTGGTACTGACGTCAGGTTCATCGGTCTTTAGTTTCCCGAATTACCACAGCACCCTTTTTAAAAATTGACCATTCTCCAAGTACTACAGATGATTTTAATGATACTTCACAGATTATTTTATTTAGCAATGCTTATATACTGTTTTTCACCAGGTCAAAGTGGTGTATATTTTTTCATAGGGTTATCCTTCCATCCCCTTTACCATTTTGGTGGCTCTTCTCTGTACCTTTTCTAGTTCTGCTATATCCTTTTTAAGATATGGCAACCAGAATTGCAGACAATATTCAAGGTGCAGTCACACCATGGAATGATACAGAAGCATTATAATATCCTTTGTTTTATTCTCCATTCCTTTCCTTATGATTCCTAGCATTCTATTTGCTTTCTTGGCTGCTGCTGTACACTGGGCAGCGGGTCTCAATGTATTATCCACAATGAGGCCTAAATCGTTTTCCTCGGTGGTGGTTCCTAATGTGGAACCTTGAATCATGTAACTGTAGTTTGGATTGTTCTTCTTGCCTATCGCACTGTCTGCTCAGGGGGTAAGAAGGCTCCTTCGCTGCTGCACTGACTATACTACTCGCCAGACATTCCAAAATGCATGACAACATAATGCTTTAATGGGGAATCATAGTGTGTGAGGAAATAGCTGAGACGACTCTTAGAGAAAGATTAACAGTGATCTACAAACATGGTGCCAACTACTCTCAAATTGTAAGAATGGTTCAGTAACCTAGACATCTGTCCAATGAGAAGTAGACTGAGTTCACCTACTCATTTCACATAACATATCACCCAGCTTTCAGGAACTAATGATTTTCATTTGTTACCAGCTGCAGCTGACTTTGAATTTGTGACTCAGAGGTAAGAGGGTCTGTCCTCCTGTGCTAATCCCATGAGTCATTAAAAAAATTCTCAACCCTCTGAAGGGAGCAAAATGTTATAGCATCTACATCCCCAGATATAAGTAAAGAAGAGATGACTGGACCGAGAAAAAATCTAAAGCTTATTAAAATCTGCCAGACATCAAAGAGCAGAAAGACTTGGGAGACAAGTTTACGCTAAAGCATACCTGATGCTCACACTAGGGTCATGAGTCACTCCACAGCTCATGGAGGCCTTGGTTCCTTTGATGACACTCTGATCCTGTGGTGGGTCCAAGATCCGGGTCCGGGCTAGAAGAGATAAAGGAACAAACATGAAATTCTTTGTAATTCGTGAAGCAATCGGAGTGATTCTGGGGGTGTCTCCAGCCAGGATTTCTCAGGCGACAGAGGCCCTCATGCTCTTCAGGAGCTACAGAATGGATTTGCAGAATGATCTTCAATGCAGTTATGCAAGCCACTCACACAATATGCAAATATTTCTCATGGATCTGCAAGAGGGAAACCTGGCCAGACAAATGAGAATTAGTATCACCATAGAGAATAGTTGGTGGGGAATTCCCCTCCCAACTTGGTGAATAACATCCCTCATATAATACAACAGAAGGGAACAAATTCCCTGAGCACGTGAGAGGGCTTAACAAGATCTGAACCTGTATAATACAAAAGGCGCACACCATGCATGGGAGCACTTTGCCTTTCTGTGATGGGAAACAAATGATAGGAACTCAGTGCAGGACAGATCCTGTATTCCCCTCCCTTGGCAGCTGTCATTACCCCAAACGATGACATCCGCAGAGGCCTCGTCCACCCCACGTGAGTTGGTGGCCAGGCAAGTGTAGGTGCCTGCGTCAGAGGGGTGGGAGGGGCTAATCAGCAGACTGCCGGACTCCAGAAGGGTGAAGCGAGGCAGCTGGACAGAGCCACTAGCCAGGATCCGTTCCCCTGGAATGGAGAGAGACAGAAAACCTGCAGTGAAAATCCTGGGGAGAGGGTCAGTAATGTATTGCTGGTGATTAGACAAGAATCCTCAAGAAGTGAATTACAAAAGCATTCAGAGACCAGCAAAATGACTTCAAATTGACTTTCACTTCCAGACTCCACAGGGGTGGGGAGAGGAGGGAGCAACACATAAATGCTTCAAAACATGGAACCATCCCGTAATGATTTTAAACACTACCTCCCCCTAGCTAAATGGTTCCATCTATTGTAATTCTTCTTACACTGCACCGTCAGCGTACACAGCACTACACAAGGCAGCTCATAAGGTTCCAAGATCTCTGCTCTAAGGCTCTTATGATCTGTCATCTGTGCTGTGTGCCAGGACTCGAACAGCCCCAACGGATGGAAATTCTAACCACAAACTCACTGCACTGCAGCACACACTGCTCTGAGCCACAGGGTCTGTAGACCTCCTATTGTTCAAATAACAGATTCTCCAAAATCTTAAGAAAATGTTACTGACAGCTGTAATGACAAAATGCAATAAACCATAATAGCTTTCTGGTGATCTGAGGTTGCCTTAAGCCAGTTGGATTCCTTCCAGGTAAGAGAATCTTGGTTGGCATTCAAGGTGAAGAAGCCATTAAAGACGCAGGCTACCATCAGAACCCACCGCATCCTGACATACTGCATCCGTCAGCCCCTCAGAGTGAGTGATGTGTGCCTCTAAATCTGACCGGTTGGGTGAAGAGAGAGAGGATCCCCAGTGGTGCACTGGCATGTGGAACACCAGGTCTTCCACTCCCTTGACTGGGAAGTTCTTGGGAAGCCGGATTCACAACAATTGAGAGGGAGGGAATCCCATTCCTTGTGCAACAGCTACACTCACTAACTGGATTCAAGAGCAATAATTGCCATGTTTGCCCCGATCGAGGGTGGACACTAAAATGGCTGCTCTAAAGTAAGGAGTGAAGGGAACATCAGCAAATAGGTGGAGATCTCAGGCCTGGTTCCGTGTAAACTGGAAACTTTAGTGACCTTCTGTGGCGTGCAGCCTATGCAGGGCTGGCCCAAGGGTTTCTGTCACCCCAGGCAGAAACCACGATGTGCTGCCCTCCCTCCCCAAACCGCCACCTCCACACACTGCCACCACTGATTCTGTCTTCTGAGGGGCCAGCGGTAGCAGTTTAAAAGCAGAGGCTTTGTCGCTCTTTTGGTGACCATGGCAGACCATGTACTTTGGCACACAAGACCTGCAACTTCTGACCCCCCCTCCAACAGGAAGTCAGAAGCCACAGGCCATGTCTACCGAAGCACATGGCCTGCTGTGGGCACCAAAGAGGTGGCACAAAGCTGCAGTGCTGCCCATCATGGTCTTCAGCCCTAGATTTCCGCCTACCCACCTAGTGGACAGGTTGGCCATGGGCCTTTAAAATGCAAATTTGACAAAGGAAGATATAAACACCAGGGTCATGGAATCAGCAAAGCTGAGAGGGAGAGGGATCAGGATTTTGTCCCTTCCCTGCTGGTTAAATGGAGACAGGGACTCTGTAAAATCCTTGGGCTTGCTGCAGTGCCTACTCCTCTCATTATTAACTAGCCGTTTTCAATGTTGTTCCTGCAGTGTGAGTTCCCTTTGCAAATCAGCATGTTGTTAACATTCTACAGGCCCTGCTTGTCAAGGCCAAAGGAAGCAAGTCTGATGCTAGGAGAATGAGGAAGGGAGGCAGTGAATCATTTTTTCATGAATAATGACG
Source organism: Ichthyophis bannanicus (assembly GCA_033557465.1). NCBI lineage: Eukaryota > Metazoa > Chordata > Amphibia > Gymnophiona > Ichthyophiidae > Ichthyophis > Ichthyophis bannanicus. The sequence goes on along the minus strand of CM066041.1, from coordinate 178,819,313 downwards.
AAAATGGGAAACAACATAAGCTCTGGCAAGTTAGATGCACGGCATTGATAAGGCAGGCAAAGAGAGAATTTGAAAAAAAAGCTTGCCATGGAAGCAAAGATGCATAATAAAACCTTTTTCTAGTACATTCGTAGCAAAAAAATCTGTGAGAGAGTCAGTTGGACCATTGGATGATAGAGGGGTAAAAGGGGCACTAAGAGAGGACAAGGCCATTGCGGAGAGATTGAATGAATTCTTTGCTTTGTATTTACTAAAGAAGATGTAGGGAAGTTACCCATGCCTGAAATGGTATTTAAAGATGATGTATCAGAAGAATTGAAAGAAATATTGAGAAACTGGGAATATGTATTACAAATATTTAATAAACTGAAGAATAGTACATCACCTGTACTCGATGGTGTACATCCGAGGGTGTTGAAAGAACTGAAATATGAGATTGCAGACCTACTATTAGTAATCTGTGAACTAATCATTAAAATCATCTGTTATCTGAAGATTTGCGAATGGGCAATGTAACATCAATTTTTAAAAAGGGTTCCAGGTGTGATTGGGAAACTACAGACCGGAGAGCCTGACATGGCTACTGGGCAAAATGGTAAAAACCGAACAAAATTACTGAACATGTAGATAGCTATGGTTTAATGGGAAAAAGTTAACATGGGTTTAGAAAAGGAAAGTCTTGTCTTACTAATCTGTTATATTTTTTTGAAAGTGTGAATAAACAGGTACACCAAGGTGAACCAGTGGATAAAGTGTACTTGGATTTTCAGAAAGCCTTTGATAAGGTTCCCATGAGAGACTGGTTAAAAGACAGAAAACGGAGAGTAGGACTAAATGATGAATTTTCTCAATGGAGAAAGGGGAATAGTGGAGTACCCCAGGGATCTGTGCTGGGCCTGCTGCTTTTTAACATCTTCATAAATGACCTGGAAATGGGAATAATGAGTGAGGTGATCAAATTTGCAGATGACGGAAAATTATTCAAAGTTCTTAAAATGCAAGAGGATTGTGAAAAATTGCAAGAGGACCTTATAAGAACATAAGATATGCCATACTGGGTCAGACCAAGGTCCATCAAGCCCAGTATTCTGTTTCCAACAGTGGCCAATCTAGGTCATATGTACCTAGCAGTTTCCCCAAGAGACTCAAGTTCCACAATGCTTGAACTGCTTGATAAATTGGAAGACTGGGATGTCCAAATGGTAGATGAAATGTAATGTGCACAAGTGCAAAGTTATACACCTAGGAAAGAACAACCCAAAGTATGGTTACACGATGCAATGTTCCACATTAAGAACCACAACCCAGGAAAATGATTTAGGTGTCATCGAGATAATATTGTTCCCTGTAAAATAGTTATCTCCAAGTTATAATGCCTGTCAATGTAATTTCAGTTTGTTCAATGTAAACCGCACTGATGCAGAATAGCGCGGTATATAAGAGAATGTAAATAAATAAATAAGTTGAAACCCTCTGCTCAGTGTAAAGAGGCAGCCAAGAAAACAAATAGAATGCTAGGTATCATAAGGAAAGGAATGGAGAATAGAACCAAGTATATTATAGTGCCTCTCTATTGTTCCATGGTGCGACCGCACCTTGAATACTGTGTGCAATTCTAGTTGCTGTATCTTAAAAAGGATATAGTAAATTAGAAAAGGTACAGAGAAGAGCCACCAAAATGGTAAAGGGGATGGAAGGATAACCCTATGAGGACAGGCTTAAAAGGTTAGGGTAATATGATAGAGGTCCATAAATTAATGAATGGAATTTCAACAGGTAAATGTAGATCGGTTGTTTACGCCATCAAAAAGGAGAATGACGAGGGGACATGCAATGAAGCTACAACATAATCAATTTAAGACTAATAAGAGAAAATATTTTTTTCACTCAATGCATAATCAAACTCTGGAATTCGTTACCAGAGGATGTGGTAAAAACTGTTAGTGTAGCTGGGTTTAAAAAAGCTTTAGACAAGTTCCTGGAGGAAAGGTCTATAAACCATTATTAAAAAGGACCTAAGAAATCTACAGCTTACCCCAGGACAAGCATAGTGCCTTTTTGGGAACCTGCTAGGTACTTGTGACCTGGATTGGCCACTGTTAGAAACAGGATACTGGACATTATGGACCTTGGTCTGACCCAGTATTGCATTTCTTATGAGCCCGATATTCAATTAGACAGGCTGTGTGCTGCTATAGTACATAGGCATGCCTGCTGTTCCCTAACCCCGCATATTCAGTGCCGGGATCATGTGTGGTCCTGGCATTGAATATCCGGGGTTTGCCACACATGCGGGAAACTGCATTAGCTAACCGGGCAGCAACAATATTGCATGCTGCCTGGTTAGCTCCTGCGCCTTAAAGATAGGCAAGGGTGTTCCTCGCTTATCTTAGCCGCAGGTCACTAACTGGGCAACATGCAATATCGCTGCTGCCAGGATAGAGACAGTCGCCACCTCTGATCCTCCCCGGAACACCCCCAACATGACCTGATGCTAAGTGGTTTGCATCGGGTCATTTAAGGGAGATAATCACGGATATTTAGTGGCACTAACCGTGTTAGTGCTATTGAATATCTCTCTCGGCAGCAGTTACACGGTTTACAGGGTTGTAAACCATGTAACTGCCATTCAAATATCGGGCCCTATGTTCTTAGAATGGAAATACAGAATTTGTCAATAAAAGAAAATCTGAGAAAGTGATTCTGCTGACAAAGAATCTGCTGCTCGTTCACCACTTGTTTGCTGGTTCTGAGCATCACTCACTTAAAACCAATTCAACGCGTGTTTGCTCCAGTTCAGGATTTTCAAGAAAAAAAGTTCCTACTAGTACTACTTATCATTTATATAGCATGACAAGGCGTGTTCAGCACTGCACAGACACATTTAAAAGACATCAAGACAGAAAACAAAACAGTTGAAGATATGGATACATCCAGAGAATGGTAAGGAGATGGATAGGAGATTAGGCAGATTAGGATCCAAATGTAGCCTCAAAGAGCTGAGTTCTAGCATGCATTTGAAAAAGGGCCAGAGATGAAGTCTGACATACAGACTTAGGTAGTTTGTTCCAGGCAAGGTGAAAGGATCGAAGTCTGGAGTTAGCAGTAGAAGAAAAGGGTACAGACAGAAGCAATTCATCAGAAGAGCAGACTTCCTGAGGAGGGGTGTAGGGAGAGACACAAGAGGAGCAGCAGAATGAGCTCAGTAGGAGAAGTTTGAACTGGATATGGAAACGGATAGGGAGCCAATGAAGAGACTTTAGAAGAGGGGTGATATGAGCATATCAGGACTGGTGGAAGATTAGCCGCACAGCTGTGTTTTGAACAGATTGAAGGGGAGAGAGATGATTAAGAGGGAGACCAACAATGAAGAAGTTGCCATAGTCTAGATGGGAAGTGACTAAAGAGTGGATAAGTGTCTTAGTACTGTTGTTCAGAAAGGAAGAGGTGAATTTTGTTGATGTTATAGAGAAAGAAACAACAGGTTTAGCTATCAGTTGAATGTGTGTGGAGAAGGCGAGGGAAGAATCAAAGATGACCCCAAGGTTGCAAGCCGAGGAAACAGGGAGTAGTAGAGGGTTATCCACAGAAATTGAGAAAGGAGGAAGGGGGGAGGTAGATTTATGGAGAAAAATAAGCAGCTCAGTTCAATTTCAAATGGGCGTGTTCAATTTCAAATGGCTTTGAGACATCCAGGCAGTGATGATAGACAGGCAGGCAGAGATCTGAGCCTGGATTTCCAGAGAGATGTCAGGTGTAGAGAGGTAGATCTGAAAGTCATCATCACATCTTGTAGCGATATACAGCTGTTCAGTAGTAGTAATAGATCCCTTTGTGCCATGATGTCGGAGGGATCGGGCCAGTGATTCTCGGTTTCCATCTGCTGGTGGGCGTGCGTGATCTATGCATCTGGGCTGGACCGGAGGGACTCAAGGAAAGACAATTAGCAGGTAAGGTCTAAATTCACTATGTTATGAACAATATCTTGAAAAATAATTGGAAATAATATTATGACATTATTATGACAAATAGTTACATTCATACTTCCCTATGTTATCCAAGTTGCTTTCCCTGTTCTCTGTAAAACCAAACAATTTGTTGTTATGGTACCTTGTTTTATGTAAACCGCGCTGATGATAAATACTGCGGTATATAAAAGATTGTAATAAATAAATAATAAATAAATAAATAAAGATGGCATTGAAAACTATGGGAGGAGATGAGTGGACCAAAGGACTGGGTATAGAGACAGAAAAGCAGTGGGCCCAGGACAGACCCTTGAGGTACACCATCTGAGAGAGGGATAGCAGTAGAGGAGGATCCACCAGAACAAATCCTGAAAGTGCGATGGGAGAGATAAGAGGAGAAGCAGGATAGCACAGAGCCCTTATAATCAAGTGAGGACAAACTATTGAGGAGAAGGAGGTGGTCAACAGTGTCAAAAGCAGCAGAAAGGTCAAGAAGGATAAGGATCGAGTAAAGACCCTTGGATTTAGTCAAGAACAGGTCGCTGGAGACTTAGGCAAGAGCTGTTTCAGTAGAAAGTAAGGGATGAAAGCCTGAGTCTAATGGATCTAGAAGGGCCTGAGAAGAGAGAAAGTCAAGGCAACAGCAGTGAACCGCATGTTCAAGTAGTTTAGGAATGAAGAGGAGGAGGGAGATGGGTTGATAATTTGAAGGACGGATAGGGTCAAGTGAGGGTTTCTCAAGGAAAGGTGTGATCACAGCATTCTTGAAAGTTGCAGGAACAGTTGCAGTGGAGAGTGATAGGCTGAGAATGTGAGAGATGGAAGAGATGACAGTAGAAGAAATGGAGTTTAGGAGATGAGTAGGAATAGGATTAGAGGAGAAGGTAGTGAGTTTGGAGGAGGAAAGAAGATGTGTGATTTCCTCTTCAGAGATCTTAGAAAAGGAAGAGAGGGTGGCAGAGTTTGAGGGGAAGAGTTGGGAGTGAAGAGGGGGAAGAAGAGAAGGAGCTGATCTTGTGGGGAATTGGAGTGTGATCTTGTGAATTTTGCCATGGAAATAGATGGCCAAGGTTTGTGCAGAAAGGGAAGGTGGTGTTGGAGGCAGAGGTATCTTGAGGAGAGAGTTGAGAGTTGTAGAGAGACGATGAGGGTCAGAGGCAAGAGAGTCAGGTGGACATAATAGTTTTGTTTGGAGAGGGCTATGGCTGACTGGAAAGAGGCAAGCAAGTGTAACATTTGTTTTTCTGAACTTCTCCTTGCTAATGATTAACACAGCCTAGGCCCGAGTCTCGTCTCTTTGTGGTCTGCACTTAGGGGCATGTTTACTAAGGGGTGTGCTGGTAACACACCTGTGGACAAAGTTTCTAGTGTGTGTGGGGGCTCAGTGCTAACTTCAGGGGTGTGTGTGCTTACTACGTCCCCCTGAAGTTAGCACGGGCTCAAGGCATGGCACTGTGCAATTCAACACACGGATGTACTTAATATCATCCACTGAAGTGGTGTTAAGTGCACAGTTAATATGGGCCTCTAACACCTGTTCTAGCTGTGACATATTGGCAACACCTGTGGTCCACCCCACCAGTCCCCAACCTGATGAGTGTTACCAGGGTAACACAGGATTTTTGGTGCAAGGGCTCAAGCTACTTTTTAGCATGGAGCCGAAACCATGAGCTAAACCCCATGCTATTGGGTAGCACGGCTTAGTAAACACGATCCTTAGAGATTTCAGGTCAAATTTGGCTCATCTCCACCAGTTCAGGGCATCAGGTGTGAACTGGCTGGGCAAAACTCAGTCTTCTTCAAGACACTAAATAGGATCCTGCTTGACCAGATAGTCAGGCAAGAAATAAACCAGCAGGACTGAAAGTGGGAATGTTGAAAGCAAAGAGATGAAGGAATATGATGCAGGAGCCACCGAGGTCCTCTGTTCAGGAGCTGGAAGTCTCCCTGCCATGTGCTCCTCACACTGAATGAGCCAGGAAGTCAGTTCTTATCTCAGCTCTGCCACGTAGTCTCATGGCAAGTCATTTTATGAGGGGGCACTTGGTTTAAGAGGGCAAGTAGATGCCTATGTCGGTGCTATTTAATAAAGACACATAGGAACCTAAAAACACTAGTGTAAGTAGCAGAAACCGCGCCTTCAATGGGGACATTGACGTCTGCTTGAGAGCCGTTGCAAATGAAGCGCACAAAGTCTGCAAGTAGATGCGCAGACTAAGGTATTTCATTATTAAGGCATGCTCCTGGGAACTCCACCCAACCAGTGAGGTATGCACCTTCATTTCACCGAGTCCACGTTCCCTCCAGATCTTATTCTGTAAGAGACGATTTCTGGGCATTATATGGCTAAATACGCATGAAAACAACGTTATAAAATATCCCCGTGCATGACTTTATGTGTTATTTGTTAACAGTTAGTGCATGCTAACACCGTTAACAAGCACTATTTTCACAGGATCCTTTTTATGCAATTGGTCCAATGGCAAACAACATGACCCCCTTTATAACTGCTACCCCACTTTATCCAGATATATGAAAGTACTTGGATTATAAACTCTAATGAGCAGGGACCTTTTGAGCGTACACTAACAGAATCGGTCTTCAGTCAATAGGTGCCCCAGATGATGTGCCTCACTGCCCCAGCCTGGGCACTTCCCAAGTCACCCATCTCTCTTTTTTACCCCCACTGTTTACCTTTCTGCCAAGTGATTGCAGGTCTGGGGGCCCCTGAGGTCTCACAGTTCAGAACCACCGCCATGCCATCAATCACCGTGCTGTCCGATGGCCCTTTAGTGATGTTTGGAGCGATACCTGTGGGAAAAGCGGGAGAGCTGAGCACACACTGCTGCTGGACCAGTGATTTATTCCATCCAAAGCTTTTTGGTGGGGATATGCAGGCAGAACAACTTGCTGTACTTCCATTTTCTTGTTTATGCTTCCCTCTCTTTCATTCGATATGGTTTTGTTTCATTTTAGCATGGTGAAAAGTTTTAGCATGCACCAAAAAGAGACAAAGGGGAATGAAAATGCACACCCCTGCTTTTCTGGGGTTTCTTATGCTTTGAATGAAATGTAATTTTTAATTTATTCATTTGATATAGGACTTTCTGCAAAACCTTAAGAGAGAATGTTGCTGCTTTTATCTTTCACATTTCTCTACTTCTTCATACTCAGATGTGAGATTAGATTATCCACTGTAGCTCCCCTCTCCCATAAGAAAGAAACGGCATAGACTGATGATATCAGTGAATGTACGAGGAACAATGTGCTAATAAGCCATGATATCATCAGATCCATGAAGGTTTCCTCTAGTTATGAACCTTCGCCCTCATATGCTAAGCAGCAGATTCTCTGTTTGTAAAAACAGCCAGAAAGTGCAGGACCCGACCTGTTTCTGTGATTTGGTGTCTCACGTAGGGTAACCAGATGTTACAGGTCCTTGGAAACAGCTAGAGTCCGTTCTGGTTTTACCTCTACCGAGTGTATGGCAGAGCTTTCCAAGCGTGTCATGGAAAGCTCCCATTCAGGATATCCATAATGAATATGAATGAGAAAAATCTGCATATGCTGGATCTACTGTACATATAGATATATCTCATGCATATTCATTGAGGATATCCTGAAAACATGACTGACCGTGCAGTCCCTACGACAGGTTTGGGAAGCCCTGGACTTGTGGTTGCAGTTTCCTGAGGAAACCAGGAACTATGGGTCTGCTTTCCAATGAATAGATTGCTCTGAGCTTCTCTGTACACTGTGCACAGTGAAGGCAATTTTCAAAGCCATTTACCCAAACGTGTCCTATCATTTCCATCTCTGGATAGCGAACACATTCCCGCATATCTAGTGCACCTTTAGTTGCACTGACAGGAGGTGTGACAGGGAAGGAGGCAGTACAGATGAAAACACCACATGTAGGGGCATTTTCAGATCAACGTATGTGACTTCCCATGGGAAGTAGCTGCACGTAAAGCAGGGGCAGGTCTATCCAGGGCAAACATGAAAGTGAAAGGGTCTGTGCATTCTCCCCGTGAAAGTTCGTGTAAAGCCCAAACGGCACAGTTTGAAAACTTCCCCTTTACTGAATACCAGGAAAAAAGCAAATCATTTTCAATCAGCAAACCAAGCAGGAAGTTGCCTGCAAATATATAACAGAGAAACAGAGATGTCTACAGAGCTAATTTTTTTTCTGTGACTTTTACCATCACTTTCAGATTGACTTTGTACATCTGTAGTTGTTCACAGGATGTCTGCTCAGTGCTCATGAGAACCTCTGGGTAAGAGCAAGCATCTATGAAAGGCGCCTTCATTACTCCTTGATGGATCTATTAACACACCTTAAAAGTAAAAACAACGTAATATCCCGCTGAAATAATCTGCTCCCAGCTAGATGTCCCCATTACTGACTGTCCTTGTGATGTCCTACAGGCATCACAAGTTGGCTACATGAATCACTTGGAATAGTTTTTCTGTGCTTGTCCTCTTAATTCATATAGGACGTCCCCACACCCTCTACTGTAATAAGAAATGTTAGTGATAACGTCTGAAAAGCCAAGAAGCTCACTAGTAACGGCGAGATATGTGGAGGCCTGTACTTCCCCAGCGTCATTGCGTGCGAAGCACTGGAACATTCCTGTGTCATCCGGTACCAGACCACTGATCTGCAGGCTCCCGTCTTTCAGAATCTTGAATCGGCTCATCTTTTCTGCAGAAAGGAGGGTGGCATCCTTATACCAGGATATCTGTGGCCATGTCACTCCTGTAGATGGGGAGAAGTGGTAAAAATCACAACAACGGAAGCAGATTTCAAGAGAGACACCTTAAGAAATTAAAAAGCCATGGGATAAGAGGTAATGATGTGTCAACAGTGCAGCGTGCCATGGTTCTGTTCTGGGTCCTGAGCTATTTAACACATACATAAATGATCTGGAGATAGGACGGATGAGTCAGAGGGTCAAGTGTGCAGATGACATAAAATATTCAAAATCATTAAAATGACAAGGGATTGTGAAGAACTGTAGAAGGATCTTGTGACCCAGGGAGACTGGACATCTAAATGGTGGATGAAATTTAATGTGGACAAGTGCAAAGTGATGCACATAGGGCAAAAGCCCAACTATGGGTACACGGTGCTGGGTTCTGAGTTAGTAGTCACCAGCTAAGAAAGATTTTGGAATCACTGTGGACAGTATGTTGAAATTTTTGGCCCAGTGTGTGCCATGGTTGCTGAAAAAGCAAATAGACTATCAGGGATTATTCTAAAAGGAATGGGGAACAAAACCGAGAATATCAGTATGCCTTTGAACAGGTCCCTAGTGCTTCCATACCATGATAATTGTGTGCAGCTATGGCCACCCCATCTCAAAACGGATAAAGAGGAACTAGGAAAAATTCTGAGAAAATGGAACAGGTCCCTTATGAAGAAAGACTAAACAGGTTAGAGCTCTTCAGATTTGGAAACGAGATGATTGAAAGGGGATTCTGTATGATGGAATTTTTTAAAATCATGAGTGAGGTGAAATGGTTGTTTAAACTTTGAAGCAACAGTAAAACAAGTGGACAGTCCATGGAACTAATGACCAATAGATTGAAAACAAATTGTAGAAAGGATTTTTTCATTTAGTGCATAATTAAACTGTGGAATCTGTTACTGGAGGATGTTGTCAAGGTGATTAACATAGTGAGGTTCAAAAGAAATTTGGATAAGATCCGGGAGAAAAAATTCCTAAAAAATTATTAGCCAGGTAGACTAGGAAGAGCCATTGCTTATGCCTTGAAAGGAGGCATGGAAAACAGATACTTTTTGAGATCTGCAGGTACCTGTGACCTGTCTGACCACTGCCAAAGGCATGATGGACCTTGGTCTAACTCAGATTTTCCTTATGTTCCCATAGAGGGCACTGTCTCCTAGAAGAGTTTCCATGAATTACCTCTGGCTTGGCAAGGTATCACCACCACCTTGTCCATCTCAGCGCTGAGGTGCTTCTGTGGTTCCTTTATAAATTGCGGAGGCTCTGCAAGACAGGGAAGCATGATAAGTTCCTAGCTCTGCACCTCTCAGAGAGCAGGCAAGTCCATCCATATACCCCAGTTCCACCAGCACCACAACTATGAGAACAGATTTGTATAGTTGCCTCCTATTGATTTCATTCCTCTTACAAGGACACTGTCTCTGATTTCAATGTCCTTTTTCATGTCCTTTCGGTTTCTGCTAGAGTAATATCTTTTTCAGTATTTTATTCCTTCTCTTTTTTTTTTAGCTAGTACTTTCTTCTTGCTCTTCTGGGCCTCCAATCCAGTCAGAACCAAGGCTAAAATTAGGCATCGTGATCGTTCTTTCATTACTACCCAGGGATGCTTCCCTGATTTATTTCTCCTGCCATCTTACTTTAGTCTACTCAAGCAGAAAAAGTAATCAGCGCCTTAATTACAAGCACTAGGCATCACTGTTGAGCAATGAGTGGGACTCTCTCCCTTTGGGAACTGAGATCGCTGCCTTTGCACCATCCTCAGCCCTTGCCAACCCAGGGGACGCGAAGACTTGACTCAGAAATTGAACCCAAGTCCACTGCACTGAGCTACGAGGCAGGTCATAATTCCTTGATTTAGATGGCATGTGTGTGGTTCCTGCCAGCTTAGCTCAGCGTGTCCCAGGGTGAGCTTACCCAGCACAGAGAGGAAGGCCCCACGGGTGACGGAGGGGACGCTGCTGCTGCGGAGAATAGCCTCGCATTCATAATGCCCAACATCGCTGACTGTGGGGTTCAGGATAGTCAGCCTGCGGTTGTAATCACTGATTCCGCTGGACAGCGGCACCCCGTCCTTCTTCCAGACAATGTGCAGTTTCATCAGAGGCCTGCAGGAGAGGAAGCAAAGCAGGAGAAGATAAAGATCGTTATTTTAAGAACACCACATTGCACATCAGAAGAGAAAGAAGAGACGATAGCTTCAGCTGAGCAACTTTGAAGGTGGGGCAGAAGAAACCAGTAACTTCTTCTCTAGGTTCTGGTGAAGAGCATCTAAGAGTCTGGAGCACAAGACCCATGACCTATGTGGCACTAATTTTTCTAAGACGGCAGTATTCACTTTCAGTCCTCCAGGACCACAAAGGGTTCGGGTTTTTAAGATACCCTTAGGGCCCCATTCTATACAGGATGTCCATGTCCCTTTGTGCCCGATCGGAATCAGATGCACAGGGGCAGATGCGATTCTAATACCGTGGGGCATGTCTAGCCCCGCGGGCTCAGAATCGTGACTAGGCCTGTATGTGCAGGCCTGGGACCCGATCCCAGTTGGCCTGCATGTAGAGGCCTCTAACCGGCTACCCCAGTCAAGGTTCCTGAATGGAGCTGCGCCGCCATGGCACCGCAGTTCCATTCAGGAGCTGTGATCCCCAGCTGCCGATGACTTAATGCATTCCCCGCATCCCGACCTCCGATCTGGCCTCCGAAGACTAGGGTCAGACTGCGGGGAATCTTCTGCGCCCCCTCCACCCTTTCATGCACCCCAGGCCTGCCATCTCCCCCCATCTAGGGGAACTTATTTCACCTCAGAGGTGGAATAAGTTCCCCATTCCATCTGCCAGCCCTGGACATACAGGGCTGACAGCTGAATCAGTCCTGTACATCCAGGGCCACAGACCGCCCACAGCCCACCCTGTCTCTGCCTCAGCGCTGCTCCTTTCCCGCCCCTGTCTAGCTTCCCCAAACAAATCCCTGTTCGTACAGGGAAGTTAGTCGGGGTCAGCAGAGGGGGACGAATAGCGGGGATGGACATCCCAACAGGACGTCCATTTCCACTATTCGTTGCTTGGAATGACCGCTTTAGTGAATATGCATGTCATAGATTTGCATACAGTGGTTGCAAATCTCTGATATATATTCATTATAAATATCCTGTAAACTTGACCCTCAAGGACCATCAGTGAATATTATTTCTCTAAGGAATGGCGAGGGATGAGATGGCTGTGGATAACCTAGTCTTTCAGCTTCTCAGTTCTGCATACAGCACATGCCTGCGATCTGGATGGTATAGGCAGGTTCCATGGACAGCTGCTTCTCTGCAAAGACTCTAAAATCATATACAATAGGTAGATGCACTTGGCACGGAGAGACAGGAATGGTTGTAAGTGAGAAGCTGCATATGTAAACTCTGACTCTCTGTTCTGTTACTAGCAGCCAGACCCAGATTGTTCCACTCATTCCATGTCTGTCTGAAAACCTCAGACTAATCCTTCCTTCCCAGTGCATTTCAATCCTCTTTTCCCATATGGTATGATTTTTTGTAGAACAGAAGGACTACAAAGGGCCAGAATGCCTTTGGATGAGAGGTGGTCCGTTCCAGGTAGCTGACCTCTGATGGTGGGCTCTCTTACTGATGTTAGATTGTAAACAGTTTAGAATTTTATGATAGGCAGTATGTAAGTACAAAATCAATCAATCCCCACTAGCAAGAGGCCATGGACATCAGAAATTCCTAGACATACCTTGCATTTGCTACACATTCCATGGTCACCTCTGACGTCCCTGACACAACACTGGTGTTCCTGGGGGGGATGATGATGGTAGGAGCGATCGGATCAGCAGGGCCACCAACATCTGGAAAAGACACCACAGTTCATAAAGGCAAACCTAGAAAGTAATAATTACACTGGTCAACACTGAAATCATTACTGACTTTAAAAGGCCCTAATCTGTAGTATCTTGGTGAGCTGAAAACGAATATAACATTTAAAAAAATTTATTGGCTCTCGTTTTCAAGATATTGCATGTATTTATTTATTTAGACAGTTTTGTATACCACCTTATCCTTCAATAAAAGTGGTCATAACACAATTGGGGGATACATTTAACATGAGACACATACACTAATACTTACAGGGAACATGGGCAATGGAGGGTTAAGTGGCTTGCCCAAGACCACAAGGAGCACCTGTGGGACTAGAAACCCCAGTCCTTCCGGCCCAAGGTTGTTGTCCACTAGTGGGATTTGAACCCCCAACCTTCTGGCCTGAAGTACCTTGCCCCAACCACTAGGCCACTCCTCCACTCCATTAGTTCATTTTTGACGTTTCACCGTGTAAATTTATCCAGTAGGACATCAACAACATCCCAAATAAGCCTTGAATGATGTAATATTGCATCACATTGCATAATACCAGCATGCACACATCATCCAGAGTTGATTGCATCATTTTTTGATGCAATGCAATGCAATATTACTGCCAGACGGCTGCTGAAGTCATCTGACGTCAGCAGTGTACTATACGCAGTGGGAAAGGAAAGTAATCTGGTATTTTGTTCCGATATTGAAAGTCTCATGAATGCCTTCAAAATCACTCATGACCCACAAGACTGGAGACTATTTATAGACTCTTTGAAACTGAGTCTGAAGGCTGTGCTTTTGAACAATGGAAACCGTCTTCCATCTATTTCAGTAGTGCATGCTGTCCACATGAAAGAGACATATGATAATGTAAAGCATCTACTGACTTCCATTAACTATAACAAGTACAGCTGGCACCTCTGTGGTGACTTGAAGGTAGTTGCCCTTTTAATGGGACTGCAGCAGGGATATATAAAATACATGTGTTTCTTATGTGAGTGGGATAGCCGAGCAAGGGATTGGCACTACTTGCGGAAGGAATGGAATCGCAGACAAAATGTAACAGTTGGAGAGAAGAATATCCAGCACCCAGCTCTGGTTGAGGCTCACAAAATCCTGCTACCACCCCTTCACATCAAACTAGGTTTGATGAAAAACTTTGTGAAAGCCATGGACCGCACTTCGCCAGCTTTCCGATACCTGCATGAAAAATTCCCTCAACTCAGAAAAGCAAAGATTAAAGAGGGAGTTTTTGTGGGTCCTCAGATTCGAGAGCTCTTCAAAGATGACCAGTTCAACAACTTGCTGCAGGGTGATGCGAAACAAGCATGGAATGCTTTTCGCCTAGTGTCAACAAACTTTCTCGGGAATGTTAGGGCAGAAAACTACAAGGAACTAGTAGAAGACATGCTGATGCAGTATCAGAAACTTGGATGCAATATGTCTCTAAAGATCCATTTCCTTGATTCCCATCTCGATTTCTTTCCTGACAACTGTGGTATGGTTAGTGATGAACAGGGCGAACGTTTTCACCAGGATATCGCAATGATGGAGCAAAGATACCAGGGAAAATGGTCCACTACAATGCTGGCTGACTACTGCTGGACACTCCCCAGAGAAGCCCTGAACAGCTGTACAAGAGACAGGCGAAAAAAAATCTAAGAAGTAGTCTATGACTTGTTTTTTTACAGGTATTAACCGAAGGCCTATTATATTTACTCTTGACATGCATTTCATGATGTAAACATTAATTCTTGTAGATTGCAAAAAAACTAGAGCCAGCTTTGCAATTTCACTGTCATATTCGTGTTCAGCATATAAAAATTGATAAGAAATGACTATTTTTATTTCAGTAACATGACTTTTGTAAAAATTTGTTGACCAGTGTTATTTGCTCAGCTCAGTGAAATGCTGCTCATCTCGTACTCTGAGGCTGAAGGCCAAACGTTTCTGAGAATAGTCTGCATTTCAGGTGTGGCATCTGCTCAATGGCTACTGTACCAAAAAATATTAAAGGGGACGACCACAGTTTCACTCCAAGTAGTAGTGCTCTAAAGCTGAAATTCTTTAAAATTCAAATCACCCAAGCAGCTGGCACTCACAGCTTTATGACACCAAGCATGGATGGGGTAAGCCCAGTTTTTTATTTTCGTTTCCACCCTGATGCATTCTGCGGTTTATCATTTTGTCCTTTGGAAATCACAGGATCATAGCTCTCCATATGCTGCACAATCATTACTGAGCATATCCCAGCAATGGGAGTCTTCAGGTAACTGGTTTAGAGGTTCTGGCAGATTGTCAAAGGCACGAGGGGTAAAGTCAGGATTGGCTCCATCTGACCCAACAACCTGGAGCTACTGCTGTCCCTGCTGGGTCACACTTGGTGGCCCCTCTCTTCAGGCCATTTCCAGTTGTCTTGGAGGTTAAACAGGTTCACCTTTGGCTGCAGACTAAAGCAGACTGAACACTGGTAATACTGTTTCCAACATAATGTTATGTCCCTGTCTACACTAATAGGACATAGAAAAGAAAGAATAAGCTTCCATTTGCATTACGTCTGGAAAAGGTTCTCTTTGGAATATCCAGAAATCCTTGGAGGCCGTTGCTATTACTTTTAAGTTTCCTATCCCTGCTGTGTTTTTAACAAGATGCTCACTGACCTTAAGCTCTGTCAAAATGATTCCAGTCAGGGCTAAAGGTGAGAGCGAGATGGAAGAGATGAAATGTTTCATCAGCATTGTTGTAATGATCTTTTTAACGCATCGCTTGCTGCCAGGCTGCTTGGATTGCTCCAGAGTCAAAGGAAGGCAGATTAGAGATGGGAATGGTATAAACAACATCAGAATTGGTGCTGAGCACTGCCAGGACGGTAACCTGAGTTCCATTTCCAGCTTCTGTTTTCTTGGTTGGCAGGGGTTTCAGTGGACGTAGCACTCACAGCCTTGGGGGGAAGAGGAGACGGCAGTTTCCAGTCATTGTGCAGTGGCTGGTTAAGGGCTCATGATTGCAAGGTTCATAAGGAGTCTTAGTGCAGAGTCCCTGGCTGAGGACCGTTGCTGCAGTGACTGAACTAAAATGACTTGGAAGGGGTATATAAAAAGGAAAATTCTGGGCTCCATAGCTCATTAAAGACCTGTTCTAACTGAGCTAAAGGCTTGAAGGAGGAGAAGAAAACTCCAGGCAAAGTTAGGTACACGTCAAATGAGATTTGTGGTACTGCAGTACAAAGGGAAACCAGTTGAATTGGGAGAGCTTTGCAGTCTTTATCTGCCATCATATGAGCTGTGGGGCAGCGCTCAAAGCACCCAGGAACTCATCGGGGTTATTTTACCACAAAATTCCAGTGCCACTTCTTACAGAAAAAACTAGTGAGTCCAAGGCTCAGGCTGAAGATCCTAAACCATTGGGTCAGTATTTTCTACAATCACCATCTCCAATGCATTTTTACTATATATCAACGGAATATAGAGGAAAATCCCTGAACAGATCTGAGTGCCTTCCCTCCTCCCATGCTGCAAGAACAGACTTAATTCACCTGTCCTATCAGCCCCATCCTAAGCTACCAGTGATGGAATTTGGTAAGGCACCAGGAGTAATATGAGGCCTGAGAAGTAGCTTAGGACAAACTGGCTCAGATTACATTGTACTAAAATGGACATTTTAGGTATTTCCAGGAAAACTGATGAGAGCTTATTGTCTCTCTCTTTCCTGGGTCAAGAGAATAGTGTATAGGCCAGGAGGTTAGGAATCTGGGTGTCATGATGAATTCTTATTTAACATTGACTGCTCCAAACTTGACCTTATCTTCGCATCCAAAATTATGATGGAGAACAATGACATAACTCTACCAATAATCACGCCAACTCCCTGGTCAGACCATTACCTAATTTCATTCAACCTAGCAATTGCCAGCTCAGATAACCAAAACCACATACAACATATTGAAAGGAGATTCTGGAGCTTTAACATAGAGAACCACTCCATCACCAAAGCCACAGAAGCACCACAAAAACCAAGAGGAAATGCTGCAACTCTGAGACCATACTAGGCACCCTGGCTTTCTCAAGAAATTAAAATAGCAAAGAGGAATCTAAGAAGAACTGAGAGGAAATGGAGACAGACCAAGGATCAGAACGCCCTACAGCGATATAGAACACCACAAAAAGAGTATAACGAGCTTATAAGTCGATGTAAACAGGCGTACCATATAAATCTCATCCTGAAGTCAGCAAACAAACTGAGGTAATTATTTGAAATAACCCGCACACTCACCAAAGAACCTACACGTAAGAGCCTAGCAGCAAAACAAAACAAGCACTCCGTGGCACAGCCTTCAGCCTCAAAGAATCACCCTAACACCATGGAAACATCGGATAAATTTACAATACCATCTGCTGACCAACTGGTTCATGCAATAACTATGCTAAATACTACAATGTCATCAAACAACCCTTGCCTGGTGGCATGGATTAAGTCAGCCAAGGAAGAACTCACTCCAATCATCCACAAAATAATACACGCATCTCTCGCAAATGGCCAAATGCCCAAATGCCCATGGCTCTCAAACATACCTCAATACGACCCATCCTGAAACTCATCCAGCACTCGACAAAGAGGACCCCACTGCATACCGACCAATATCAAACTTACCTTTTATGGCCAAGATAATAGAGAAGACAGTACAAATGCAACTACAGGATCACATCAACCCTTATGCATCACTAAACCCCCACCAACATAGTTTCAAACCCAACCACAGCGTGTAAACACTCCTAACATCTCTCTTCAACACATGAATCAAAGGAATAGACAATATAAAAAGAGGCTTCCTGCTAATATTCCTAGATATATCATCGGCCTTTGACACTATCTCTCACACCTTACTCTTGAAATGACTTAGAGAGAAAGGGCTGCATAATGTAACACACAAGTGATTTCAGTCATACCATGAAGGCAGACAACAATATGTAAAATGTGGAGAGAACAAATCCACGTCAATCAACATGCAACATAGTATCCCTCAAGGATCAGCTATCTCATCGCTGCTCTTCAGTCTCTACATCCAGCCCATCTGTGATATCATACAAAAGCATAATGTTCACTACAAACTAAATGCCGACAATATCATGATATACACCCCCATTAAAACCGAAAAACCTAACTACTCAACAATAACCAACTGCCTCTCGGATATGATTTCATGGCTCTGCAACCACAACCTCATCATAAACTACAATAAAGCTGAAGCCTCATTATAACATGGAACATGGTCTTCACCCCTCCAAGCACAACAACAATACAAAATACAAGCATAATCGTCAAAAATTAGATTAAGTATCTGGAGTCACCCTGGATCAGAACCTGAATCTACAGTCACACATTAACAGAACACCAAAGGCTGCCTACCACAAGGTGAGGGTCATGAGGAAAGTGAAACCACTCCTCAACCAGAATAACTTCCGCATGGTGATTCAGGCCACCATGACGCCGATTTTGGACTACTGCAACACTTTATCAAGGCTTAGCAGTTCAAACAGTCCAACCCCTGCAGATGGCTCGGAATACGACAGCACGCATCATTTCAGACATTGCAAAACACAAACACATTACACCCATACTGCATCAGTTGCACTGGCCCCCAATTAAAAGTCGCATCAGGTACAAGTACACTCTTAACATTTTCAAAATCCTGCATGGGAATTCGGCTGACACACCACAAGACCCCATTAAAAGAGACCCTGAAATTCGGCAAAGAAGGATGAATACCAAGAACATATTACTCACACTGAGTGATTACTCTAGTGCTAAACAGGCAACAGCTAATAGGGAAATCTCACTTAATGCTGTGGCACTATGGAACTCCCTCCCCAAAGTCCTTAGAGCACTACATGATACCAAGAACTTCAGAAAGAAATTAAAAATCTTACTGTTCACAGAACACTATGGACCCAATTCCATCCTGGACGTTCTGACCCTCTGTGCTACTTGTCGGAACCAAACACACAGAGTGAACCAGGATTCTGATCCCACAGGGCACGTCCAGCCATGCGGGATCAGAATTGTGATCAGGCCTGTACATGCAGGCCGAGACCCCGATTAAGTCTGGCCTGCATGTACAGGCCTTGCCCAGCTAGCTCAGTCAGGGCCTTTCAATAGAGCCGCGGAGCCATGGCGTCCAGTTGCCACGGCACCATGGCTCCATTGAAAAGCCGCAATCCCCGGCAGCCAGTGCTAGAATGGAATTCTCTGCAGCCTGACCCCCGATCTGGCCTCCTAAGGCTGGGTTTGGGCTGCAGGGAATGTCCTCTGGCCCCTCCTGCCCTTTTCGCGCACCAGGCCTGCTGTCCCCCACTGACTGAATAAGATCCCCGTTCAAGCCGCCAGCCCCAGATGTATAGGGCCGACATTGGAATCGGCCCTGTATGTCCAGGGCTGATGACCCCCCACTATGCTCCCCAATGCCTCCCATGATCCGCCCCTTTCTCGCTCCCATCTACCTTCTCCGTACAACGCACGGAGAAGGTAGCCGAGATCAGGAAAGGCCCGAAAAGCAGGGATGGACATCCCAATGGGACTTCCATCCCCACTATTCGTGCCTCGGAATGACCCCATATGGTAACATCACATAAGGAAGGTGTGAATGGCTGTCTCCACTTGTGTCGGACAGAGGTAAATCAACCACAGCATGTACATTATCTGTTCAAGCTAAACCAATTGTACATAGTTTATACCAAGTTGCCCTGCATGATGAAACATTATATACATGCCCTATTAACACTTTGTTTGGTTTTAGCCCGCACTTGTTACCCCTCACACTGAAACGTTCTTTGTAAACAATAGAAGTTTAATGTAAACCGCTTTGACTTAAGGAGAAGGCGGCATATAAAACCTGTTAAATAAAGAAATAAATAATACGAATGCAAATCATGTGGCGTATTTTAAGTTGATGTCATCGAGATGGTCCTTACCTTTGATATGTATATGTCCCTCAAATAATTCTTGGACAATGACTCATGTAATGTCTATCTTTTTATCTTCTTGTACCTATGTTTGCTGGACTAGTTACCCAGTACTAATCAATGAGATAAACACTATAAAATAAGAACTAAAAGGTCTCAGACTGAAATCGGCACTATCACTCAGGTTGTACCCTGGATCTGTGTCCTGGACTTGAGCCCTGGACTTGTGCCCGTTTATGCATCAATGACCTTAATGACCTCGAGATGGTCCTGGCAAGTCAGGAATTTTGATCAGTTCTCTAGGCGCTTGTCTTGTTGGGTTTAGGCATTTTAATGTGGTTTTCTTGGGTCTTCCTAAGTCATTAGTTGAAATGTGGCAGATAGTTCAAACTTTAGTGGCACAGCTATTGACAGGATGCACTTATCATTAACACCTCACCCCTTTTCTCAGGTCATTACTCTGGTACTGAGGTTAGTGAGCCATGGGCAGGTGCTCACATATTTGAGGGACTTGGTTAAAGAGTATCAGTTTGCCCCTGCCCCTGCTCTTTGCTCACCTAATAAACAGTTGCTTGAGGTTCCTGCGAGGTCAGAAGCGAGACTGGTTGGAATGAGGGAAAGAGCTTTTTTGGTGGCTGCACCGATACTGTGGAATAGTCTTAGAAGACCACCTTCCCTCTTTTTAGGAAGAAACTTGAAATGTTTTTATTTTGTGAAGCTTTGGGAAGGGGAAAGGGGTTATCCTTGTACTTTTGTAAGATCTTGATATCTGTTTGTAATTTTATCTGATTGTTTTAAGCATATTAGCAGACTGGGGAGGGAGAGAGAGAAAGAGCGAGTGATGGTAAATTTGAGGAAAAAGAATGAAGCAGGGATAATGCACCCAGGGCAAACAGTGGAAAGAAGGATAAAAACCAAGGAGAGGCAAGGAAAAAGGGAAAGAGAAAAAAAACAGAAAGAAAAAGAAATATAGATCTGAAAATGGGCAATAAAAAGTAGCTGAACAGGCTGCCCCAGCAGTTCTCAAGTCCTGCATCCTTCTCTGATTAAAGTCAATCCCACTTATTCAGCCGAAGAGGCTGCAAGGTCACCATGAAAAATAAAGAGGCAGTTTTACAGTAACAATAGGTAATTGTGAAAAAGGAAGGCTGACTCCCCTCCCCCATGTCAGAAGAAATGAAAAACAAAGTCTGAAATGAAAGAGAGGAGAAAAAAACAAGTGATAAGCAGACAGCAGTCCAAAAGGCGCTGGGAAAGGCCAGCGGACGGCCGGAAGCTCAGAATGCACATCCAGGGTGGCTCTGTCTTGTTTAATGCACAGACGGAAGCAGGAGAAGAAATGAATGGCACCGAGGTGAAAAGGAGGACGCGAGACTGCAACAGACCAGCGCAGAGCGAGACCTGGAATTGTGCACCGAGACAAGACCAGGGGTTGCAAACATTCATACAACGTCTGAGGCTATTTTATAATCTCACACTGACTCATTCACCAAATTTCACAATTTTCATGCCTTCAAAGGTCTTCCTGTAATTTTCATGCTCACAACAAGAATACTGCACAAGATTTACTGCTTTTAACAACCCCTAAAAAGCAGTCGGCTTGGGGTTTCACCCTGAAAGGTCAGCCTGGGAGATTTAAAAAATATAATTTTTCATGTCCATGAACACAGTGGCTGCTTCAGCAAAAACCACAAGGCATTGATATTAGAGAGAAGCAGTCAAGAGAGAAACAGTACATCCACGGATGAAGAAGGTAACGGAAAGTAACTGCAGTGTTCAAACCTGTAAGCCGAATCAGAGCCTCATTTGTAGCATCTCAGCTACCCACCTGATAAACTAGAGGTTGCTTGAACCATCAGGCTCAACTGTTCAGTTCTGACCAGGGATAACGGGGTAAACTGAGAAGTGAGGGCTAAATGCAGAGAAATGGAGTTTTATGGGTGGGGGAGGAGTCTACTTCCTTTTAGTATGAAAATATCTACATCAACAAAAAGCAGAGTAAAAAGTCCAACCCGGTGGTAAAATATATTTATTTATTCATTTAAGATTTATAGGGTAATCGAATCCAAGGTACTTGACAACAATTCACAAATGGTGAGCAATGGGCCCACAAACAAGAACAGTCCCCCAAAATAATGAAAGCCGCTGTCCAGGATGGCCATGTTTCCACTGTGAATGCATATGCATGAAAGCTCCCCCCGTCAGAATCCTCATGTTCTCTGACCATGTGCTGACAATCTAGTGCAGAGAGGAAAATTATTAGGGGATGACCCCCCTCCCTCGGCAATCTCATAAGTTTCACAGTATCCTTCCGAAAGTACGATAAAACGTAGTCAGTCAGCAATGAATGGCAGTTTTTAAACATGAATTCTGAGACTCGTTTTAAAGGAGGTTAAGGGCATCATCTGGGATATGCTATGGGGAGTTTTTATTTATTTATTTTATTTATTTAACATTTTTTATATACCGTCCTTCTACAAATCAGGACGGTTTACATAGAACAATGTTTTTGTCATAGCTGGGGCAAAGTCACAAAAATGGGTGAGTGTGGAACTTGGAAAGAAAGTTTAGAATTTGGGCATCCATTGTTAACCTTGAGGTGATTATGGCTTGACCCAAACGCAGTGGAGGTTGCATGAGGGACCATATTTCACCGCATCCTGAGTGGCTATATTGGCTGTTAATTGTCCATCATTCCCATTCTAATTCAAGGCTGTATTTCTTGTTTTTAAGGTCCTTAATGGCCTGCATCTTAGTAATTTCAGGAACCAGTTTCACTGGTACATTGCAGCCTGGTCCCTAGGATCCAAAGATGAAAATGTATTAATTGATCCCTCACAACACAGTGTCAGGCCTGCAGAGACTCATAGTAAAGTCTTCTAGTGTTTTTCACCAATGTTCCTGCCAAGCTGCATGGGAGTCCCTCCCTCTACCAGCAGAAGCATGACCAGAGGACTCCCATACAACTTGGCCAGAATATTGTTTTTCACCCACTCTTTGAACAGTAATCCAAAGGAGATAAAAGAGCAATTTCCTTTCCAGAAGGCATTAAGATCTGGACTCTTTATTCAGGTTATGACCATACACTGTGTCTGAATGATGCCCTCTGTCTTGCACTGCCTCGTTTAGCTTGGGTACAATGTTTCCTGGTAATACCCTCAGTTCTGGAGAGCTACTAATGGATCAAGGAAAGTTAGAAGCTCTGTTGTTAATTGTTATGGATGGTAGGAGTAGACCAGCTTTTATATTGAATTGTCTTATCTAATTTATTATGTGTGAAGTAGGATTTTTACAGTAGAGGAGTAGTCTAGTGGTTAGAGCAATGGACTAGTGACCAAGAGACTAGGCTTTGATTTCCATTGGCATGCCTTATGGCATTGGGCAAGTCACCTTGCCCTCCATTGCTTTGGAAAAAAGGCCTGACAATCTACTTCTGGTCACACCTTGCCAAGAAAACTCAGGGGCTACTGGGTTGCCAGGAGTCAGCACTGACTCAATGGCACACACACAGGATTTTAGAAGGGATATACAGGAAGAATCTGGGATATCCAGGAAGAATCTGGGATGTCCAGAACACAGAGTCCAAAAATCTGAGGGAGTGGCAGTAGTGAAAGGAGGCGTATATATGTGCCTTCTGAAATCGTTCCATCTCAAACCCAAAAAATGAATGTCCCAGTAACTGATTATGGAGACAGGTTGTCTGCAGATAGCAGGTACATATATGGGTTTAGGCCATTTCACAAATGTGGATGTCCCTGAATTGCATAGCCTCAGACTAGATACTTGGACATACTGGCAAGGGCATTTCAGAAGAGGGGTGACCATGTTATGAGACTTGCACATCCCAGCCAGCCATTTCAGATACTCAGACATGTGGCAGCGAGCCTGTAATATGTTTGAAAAACGTATTTAAATACAGGTTTCTTTGTCCAGGAAATATTAACCATGGCAATGAAAGCACATTATGCTCTTCCCCCTGGAAGCACTGCAGCCATGAAACAAGCACTTTTTTAAGCATTTTATTTGTGGTCAGGATGCCTGAGCAATCAGGGCCAGATGTGCGTGTACTGTTCTGAAATTGCACCACGATGTGCATCTCCCTGGTTCTACCCAGACCCTGCTTTCTCCCCACCTCGGTGCTACATGGACGTGCTTGTATTGGGGATGTCTATACTGTATTTATTTCTTTTATTTAACAGTTTTTCTATACCACTTTATCCTATGGTCAAAGCGGTTTACATTGCAACAGAACATTATACACTGAACAGGGAAATCAACTTGGAGGCAATAATCAACATTAGCTTAGGTTTGTAAATCTAGGGTATCATTAATAATGTAAGGAGGTCGGGGGAGGGGGGGTGAAGTATGAGGGGAGTAAACTTGGAAAGATGGAAGGGCGGGCAGGAGGAGTTGAGTAGTTGATTGGTAGCTGATTAAGTTATGATGGCCGAGAAGCTGTCTTTGAATATGTGCATCTTTAGGGCTTTTCTGAAGGTTGATGTGTCCATTGTGGTTCGTAACTTATCTGGAATAGAGTTCCATAAGTGTGGAGCATTGAGTGAGTAGGCTCTCTTTGAGGCAGTAGAGCTGGTTTTCATGAATAGCACTGGTATGCATAGCATGTTCTGTGAGTCAGTTCATCATTTTCTGTTATCAGGTGTGACCTGAAGTAAGGACTGGAAGTGTGGCGAGGATGAGTTGTTGAGAATCTTAAGATAGTGAGAGTGGATTTGTATTTTATGCGTTCTAGTATTGATAGCCAGTGAAGTTGTCTGAGTAGGGGTGTTATATGTTTTTTTTTTAAATTGAAGAGAGTTTGTGCTGCATTTAAGTGCGAGTTGGAGTGGGTGGATAATTGCTTTTGGTAGACTTTGAAAGATGATATTACAGTAGTCAAAGTGCGGAAAGATAGTTGCTTGAAAGGACTGAGCAAAAGTCGTAATTGCTTAGAAGAAGTTTGAGTTTGAAGAAGATGCTCCTTTTAATGTTCTGTATGTGTCCTGAGAAGGTGAGTTGTCGATCCAGTGTGACTCCAAGGTATTGTATATCCTGTTTCACCTGGATTTGGATCCCATTATAGTTATGGAGCTTGGTGGTTTACAGCCATTGTCTCTGGTGATGTACATAGCCTCTGTCTTCTTGAAATTTATGGCCACATTGTGTTTTCTGAGCCATTCGCTGACTGAGGAGAAGCAGTTTGTTATGGGCGTGATATCCGGGTTTGATGTGTTGATAGGTGCGTAGATCATTATGTCATCAGCAGAGATGTGGTATAGGATGTTGAATGCCTTAATGACAGCACAGATTGGTTGGAGAATATGTTGAACATTAACAAAGAGAGAGTGGAGTCTTGTGGGACTCCCTGGGTGGATTTTGTGAGGCCTGTTCTTACTTGTAGTTGTCTGTTAAGTAGGACTTGAACCAGGTGAGGGATGTGTTTGATAGCCCAAGAGCTTTAAGTTGCAAGATGATTAGGTTGTGTGGTATGTAGTCAAATGCTGCTTTTATATCTAAAAAGATGAGTATGAAGTCAGTTTTGGTTTATCAGTGCCCTTGATTAGATTGTCTAGCAGGATGGTCATTAGGGATTCCACTGCATGGTGTGGTCTGAATCCGTATTGTTGGTAGTCAAGTGGATGAGGTGTTTCTATGTGATCCTGGAGTTGATGGTAGACAATTTTTTTTCTAGTACTTTGGCCATGAAGAGAAGGCTGGCTATGGGCCTGTAGGAGATTGGTTGGTTGATGTCATTCAAGGTCCCTTTCCTTACAGGTTGGATGGAGGCAGTTTTGAGATCGGGGGGTACGTATCCTTATTGCAGCGATAGCTGGATGATCTTCAGTATTGTTGGACTGAGCTCTTGTCTTGCTAGCTTGATCCATCTGAATGGACAGGGGTCAAGTGGCAAAGTGGTCATGTTGATGCTTGTGATCATTTTCTTTAGATAGTCAGGTGGTTGTTACTGAATGAGCTCCTTGTGTTCTGGTATGTGGATTCTTGCTGTTCTGTTGAAGTTATGAGCAATGTTGGTGCTATTAGCATGGGCTGAAGTCAGGGTCTGGAAATAATCCACCATCATTTGTGGCATAAGTTTGTTTTGTTTTGTTTGCTGTGTTGCATCTTTGCTCAGTGATTTCACTATGTCGAAGAGCTCTCATGGGAGGATGAGAGCGCTTTTTATTAACTTTGTGTAGTAGTCTTTTTTTGCTTGGATGTAGCTGCTGGGTTTGCTGGTAGTTTGTACTTGTAGGAGTTGAAGCTGTCGCTTGATCTGGTGCTTCTCCATTTTTTCTCTGTGATTTGTAGGTTTTGTTTCATGTCCTTTAGTAGTGGCATGTACCAGGTTGCTGTTCTTTGTCTTGTGCGCTGGTTGGATGTGGATGATTTCTTGCAACATTTACGATGGTTTTGTCCCATTTTTGTATTATGGAGTTTATGTCTTTGGGGATGTCTTGGAGTTTAGGTAGCATGTTTGCAAGAAAAGCTTCTTTTCCAGTTTGTGAAACCTGCACATGGTGTATTCTGAGGTGTGTTGTTTGAAATTGCTCCTGTTGAATGGTATGTTGACTGAGATCATCTTATGGTCTGACCAGGGGATATTGACAGTGATGGGAGGTGGAATTGGGTGTTTGTTAAGTAATGTTTGTGGCAGAAAGATCGTTCCATTTGATGTGGGCAGGTTGATTGATGATTTGGGTATAGTTCAGGAATTCCAGACATCCAGGAAGGTCTTTGCTTTGCTTGGTGATGTGGAGACGAGGTTGAGGTCACCTAGTAGCATGAGGTAGCTTTTATTTGAGTTATTGTTGCAGATAGTTTCTAGGATTGTGTACAGTTGGTCGGGGTCAGTGCTTGGGGATCTGTAGGCAAGGATGGTTATGTTGTCGTTTGCTATTGTCAGTGTGTCCAGGCCACTCTCAGATGTTTTTGAGAGGGTGCAGATGTTCAGTTTTTTTCTTGTTAAAATGCAGACGCCACCAAGATGGTGTTTAGTCCTTGGGGAGCGGATGAGGTAGTAGTCTTGTGGGGCAAGATGGTTTAGTAGGACTGTATTAGTTTCAGTGAACCAGGACTCAGTTATGTTGAGAATATCAATGTGCTTGGCAATTAGTATAGCTGAAAGGAGCTGTATCTTGTTTCTTGCAGATTGGGTGTTTAGAAGAGTGCATTTTAGAGCGAGGATTTCTCTTACATGTGTTAGTGGTGGGAGAATATTTGTGAGTGCTTGCGGTTTGATTTGAATGATGTGTTGTGTATGTCTGGGTTTGTTTCGATGATAGTCGGGGGGCGTTATAATGAGAAGATGTGTGTGGATGATTGTTATGTGTACTGGTACATATGCCGGAGTTGGGAATGAAGCAGTGGTGAGAGTGAGTGTGAGTAGTAAGAAGAGGCATAGTAGGATGATGAGTGGAGTCATCATTGTGGTTGAATTCCAGCTGCTTAGCTGTTATCTTAATTTCCTTTCTATTGGTGTGTATAGGTGATTGGTTTCCATTGATTAGTGAGTGCTGCTGTGCAGATGTACTGGTTTGCAGTTACACTGGGGCCGGTGGCAGCCGTCGGTGTGTTGCCTTCTGTAGAGACAGCTGTTGGTGTGTTGTTTCTATGGAGACGCTGTCTTTGCAGTCTTTGTTCATTCCTGCAGATCCGGAGAGGTCCCCGCCTAAGGGCCAGGTCAAAGGGCCCTCGGGCGAAGCCCTCAGGCATAGGCTTGCCAGGCACTGGCGTACCCAACGGAGCTGGAATATGAATTTGCCAGGGCTGGACCTGATTGGCTTTTGCAGTGGGGAGCAGGATGGAATTAAGCAGTCCACTTCCTGTTGCCAATGCCGACTGGGCTGCTGGAGATGGGCTGCTGTATGTCCTGGGCCTGATATTCAGTGTCAGTGGCTAGTATGATTATAACAGTTAGCCGCCAGCGCTGAACATTAAATGCAGTTATTCAATGCCAGGGTCATATCCGACCCCAGCATTGAATATCCAGGGTTGCCACAGAGTCCAATCATTAACCGCTCAGCAGCAATATTAAGCTGCCGCTCGGTTAGCAATTGGCAGTGAAAGTTAGGGTTTCGTGCACCGGGCTTTCACAGCAGAGTGCAAACCGGGCAGTGGCTCAATATTGCTGCTGGCAGGTTTGTAATCGAGTCCGCCTCCACTCCACGCCGGAATGCCCGATGCTGAGCAGTTGGCATCTGCTACTACCACTACTACTGGACATGTGTATAGTGCTACAAGACGTACGCAGCACTGCACAGACACACGTAAAAGACAGTCCCTACTCATCAGAGCTTATAATGTAGTCGGGCATATAATGGTGTTACTCAGGGATATTCAGCGGCACGAAGCATGTTAGTGCCGCTGAATATCCCCCTTTGGGGCATTTACACGGTTTGCAGCTCTGTAAATCATGTAGATGCCTTAGAATATCGGGCCCCTTGTTTCTAAAATGTGTCCGGGGGTCTCTGTGATTTCTACATCTGACTGTCCATTTCCAGACAGCCAAATCATGGCTTCTAAAAAACTCCCAATGTTTTTTAATGATTGTATCTTGATTGCTATATTTTCGCTTGGTTGTACAGCACCCAGATCAATCTTTGAATGGAAAAGCAATATAGAAGTTTTTATAAGTAAAAAATAAATACATTTGTCACTCAGTAGTGACATTATTTACCAGCAGGTGCAGAATTCTGTTTTAATCTTTACTTGTTTATTTTCCTAAGCCTCTGTAGTTATTGTTTTCCAGACTTAGGCTTGTAATAGGCGAGCAATGGCTTAATGCTTTATGATTATGGTTTCTTGTTTTGTTAATTTGTACATTCGAACTGGGTGTTCTGATTTATATTTTATGGAAGACTGGCTGTGTCATTGATTGTTAAGATTGTTCCTTTGTATCTCATCTAAGCCACTTTTGTAGGCGAGCAACATTAGAACCATAAAATCCATAAGCATATGAATCAAGAAGCTGAGAAAGAAGCAGAAAGCCAACACAAACAACATCTGTAAGATCAGATATAAAATGATTAAGATTTAAAGCGACATCAACTCTAATTATAAGCTCTGGGCCACCTCAAGAAAGATCAAAGTATCCGTCTTTATAGTAGCAACATCTTCTCCTTGTGTTGTCACAGAGACCTTTTCTTGTAAATCGGAAATCCACCCCCTCATCAACTCCTCATGGAATCTACACTGGAAAGAGAATGGAAGATATCCCCTTCCTGCCAGTCTGTCTTCAGCAGGGCACGTTTGACTATCTGCTTTCCATGACCTTTGTGCACACAGACTGAAAACAGAGCTGCAGAAATGCGTCTGAGTCCAATGTGGCAGTTATGGGCAGAGATAATCTACAGTCGTTTCAGTGGCATTGTGTCTTGGAATGTCTAACTCTGGCTAAATGATTCTGCTGAGGAATACCTTAGAGCTGAGTAACAAGGAATTGCTTTATTCATTCAGGTGGTTTGACAGGAAACTGGATCACGATATAAAAACTTTGGGGCACTTTTACTAAAGGTTTTAGCGTGTGTTAATGAAGTTCATGTACATTAAGTGCACACAGCCCTTTTACTTCTATGGGTACAACAACACTTAATGTGCATTAACCTTCAGTAAAAGGGCCCCATTGTCTCTGTATATTAGACTGCCTGCATAGCTCAATTTTCTCTGGAAGAAAGACACATAACCTTCTCTGTGATTCCAGTATGAAATCCCCATTAAAGACCCACAAACTACTGTACTACCGCCTCCTTATGAACAAGAGCAATTATTCCCCTGGATATAGGAAAGCACATGTGTCTCTCTCAAACATTATTTACCAGAAACCAAAGAAATAGTAGGAAGGAGAGATAAAAGGAAGGAAAGGGAAGGAGAATTATAAAAATGATAGAAAAAAGCCTAATTCCAGCAGCATTGCCAAAAACATCTAAATACATTTCAAACAGATTGAATTGTTGAATCAGCAGAAGTGAAGCATCAACCCAGATTTACTACAAATTAAATATGGCCACTGGCCAAGAGGCTCGCTGGCGAGGAAAGGACCTTGACAGCCAAGAAAGAGAGAGCAAGAGATAAGTAAGTAATCCTGAAAAGTGTGAGCCAACTGATAATAGCCCAGCTCTCTAAACCAACAGGTGCTGAAAGAAGATAGTGGGGAGAGAGAGAGTCACAAGCTTGACAGTGCGGAGCATTGACGACGTGTTCCAAAACAAGCGTAAGGCAGCCATTATCCCAGCATTCAACCAAGCTGCATTATAATATATTTTTATCAAGGGCACACTGCTGGCAAACCTGTGGGACTGATGGTTTCGCTGGCCTTGTCCCCACTCATTACAGCCACCTGCTGCTACAGTAGACCTGGGAACTCAGTTCCCCCCATTCTTGGGGGAGGGGAGGATAGATCAAAGTTTCAGGATACTCTATTAGTATATGCAGGAAGCAAATCTTCCTATGAGTCCGATTAACATAAGGATAGGGGAGGAAGGGAGGCTGATACTGGATATGTACGGTGACCCTGGACTGGTTACAGTTCTTAAGAGTTTACTCTGGGGCAGACACTGATGTAGCCGTGCATCTTTCATCCAAAGTCATTTTACTGAAATGCAATAGACTAAACTGCAATAGACTAAATCCTGTCCTTCATCGCAGAAACAGCTGCTACACTCCAGGATCCGTTTGAGATCAATTTACACAAGCAGAAGGTGACTTTGTGTTAATGAAGCTATCTCCTGAAGGTCACATTCCCATGCAGCAATTTCTGGAAAAAATGGATCATTCTACATAATTACCACAGCTTTAGTATACAATGTTTCCCAACCACGATGCCGATGTACCTAAAAACTGCTTCCACCAGCCAAACAGAGGCACCAGTATTCAGAACTGGGGAGGCCAGAAAGGCTGCTGGCAACAGCTAAGTCTTCTCTTCTCTACTCTGTCCCCTTAAATTCCCTGACCTCTAGGAATCAGCAAGGACTGCTCACCTGCTGCTGCTTTCGCTTCTACACTTGCAACATTGCAGGCATCCATGGATCTCATGAAACTGTAGTTCCAGTTGCCAAGGAGGCAGAAGTGGTGACACTTGAGTACTCCTTGCTGACTCCTGCTGGTTGAAAGAGATCAAGAGGATGGGGGAAGGGGAGAAGGGACAGATGATTGTCTCAGGAGGGGGGTGAGAGGAGGTAAGGCTTGGTATACTACCTCTTCAGCTTTTTGGCCCCTACTTTGTGCAATACTCTTTCACCTTCTCTTCACTCAGAAAGCTATGCAATGCAATGTGTGCCTTTGAGTCAGTCCTGACTCCTGGCGACCCAGAAGCTCCTGGGTTTTCTTGGCAGTGTCACCAGAAGTAGATTGCCAGGCCTTTCTTCTGAGGCAATGGAGGGTTAAGATACTTGCCCAAGGCCATAAGGAGTACTAGTGGGACTCAAACCCTGGTTACTTGGTTACCAAGCCAGTGTTCTAACCACTAGGCTACTCCTCCACACCCAGAAAGTTATAGTAAGAGTTTAAAAAAGGAATTGTTGAACAGTTGTTCAGTAAAACCTTATTTCCTGGGTAAGCGGGCAGAAACTCTGAATAACTGGCTGCATCCTTTATATGTCATTAAGCAATATGTTTGCTCTTACATTTTCCACCATCAAAGGATGATTTCAATGTTTTAATTTTAATTTTTTTTATATTGTTTATTTAAATTTTCTTGAATGCAGTAATGAAATACAAGAGAATAATCCAGCCACCAAACAAATACATTCAAAAACAAGATACTATACTCGTTATACAAATCACATCAAGAGGGAGAGAGCACCACACACTCCCCGAAGGGAGACTAAGAAAATTAGAACAAAAAGAGTTATAAAACTCCAAATCAGGGAGCCAATAAAATTAAGCCAACCCACCTAAATACCCTCCTGCCCACTAACATTCTCCTTATCCAGAAGAAACTGCCGTAAAGCAGCCACATCAATATAAACATAATCATGACCTTCGTAAGTTACTAAACAACGGCAGGGAAACTTCAGGAAAAAAGAAGCCCCCAGAGCCACCACTCTAGCTCTGAGCTAGAGAAACTGCTTCCTACGAGCCTACCCACATCTGGAAAAACTTGAAGTTTATATCCACAAAATAACACATCCTTGCATTTAAAATAAGCACGCATAATTCTCAATTTAATTGATTCAGACCCAAAAATCACCACCAAAGTACACCGCTTCGGGATGATATCGAGTGAATCCTGCAAAAACTCTGTAAGATTGGGACCTACCGAGTCAACCGAAGGAAGTTCATCCCTGGCCTGACCCGAGGTCCCAGTCTTAGGAAAAAAAGAATACATTTGCACAACTTCCACAGACTCAGTCAAATGCAGAACTTCAGAGAGATACTTTTTCAATAAAATCTCAGGAGAAAGCAAGTGAGTAGATGGAAAATTTAGAAAACGAAGGTTCCTTGCCCGCTGATGATTCTCAAGAACCTCCAAACGATAAGAAACTGAGGAAATATCTTTAAGATAACCAAGATGAAAATCTTTATATGATTGGAGTTGAGAATCCATCAGGGTCAAGGAACAAATTCCAGAGTTTGATTACGCGTTGAGTAAAAAAAATATTTTCTCTTATTAGTCTTAAATGGGTTACATTGTAGCTTCATTGCATGTCCCCTAGACTTTCTACTTTTTGATGGTGTAAACAACCGATCTACGTTTACCCGTTCTATTCCATTCATTAATTTATAGACCTCTATCATATTTCCCCTCAGCTGTCTCTTTTCCAAGTTGAAAAGCCCTATCCTTTTAAGCCTTTCCTCATAAGCCTTTCCTTTCCTGGAGTGGAGGAGTGGCCTAGTGGTTGGGGCAATGTACTTCAGGCTGGAAGGTCAGGGGTTCAAATCCCACTAGAGGACAGCAACCTTGGGCTGGAAGGACTGGGGTTTGTTCAATGTAAACCACACTGATGCAGAATAGCATGGTATATAAGAGACTGTAATAAATAAAAATAAGGGTGTCCTTTCAGACACTTTACCATTTTGGTGGCTCTTCTCTGTACCTTTTTTTAATTCCGCTATTTCCTTTTTAAGATACAGGTGACCAGAATTGCACACAATATTCAAGGTGCAGTCGCACCATGGAACGATACAGAGACATTAGAATATCCTTTATTTTATTCTCCATTCCTTTCCTTATGATTCCTAGCATTCTACTTGCTTTCTTGGCAGCCGCTTTACACTGAGCAGAGGATTTCAATGTATTATCCATGATGACACCTAAATCTTTTTCCTGGGTGGTGGTTCCTAATGTGGAGCCCTGCATCATGTAATCGTAGTTTGGATTGTTCTTTCCTTGGTGCATAACTCTGCACTTGTCCACATTAAATTTCATCTGCCATTTGGACGTCTAGTTTTCCAATTTTTGAAGGCCCTCTTGTAATTTTTCACAATCCTCTTGAGTTTTAAGAAGTTTGAATAATTTTGTGTCATCTGCAGATTTGATCACCTCACTCATTATTCCCATTTCCAGATCATTTATGAAGATGTTAAAAAGCAGCAGGCCCAGCACAGATATCTGGGGTACTCCATTATCCATCTTTCTACATTGAGAAAATTGGCCAGTTAGCCCTACTCTCTGCTTTCTATCTTTTAACCAGTTCCTGATCCACAGTAGTATGCTGCCTCCAATCCCATGTCTTTTTAATTTGGCCAAGAGTCTCTCAAAGGATTTCTGAAAATCCAGATACACTATATCAACTAGCTCACCTTAGTCTAACCTGTTTATTCACACTTTCAAAAAGATACAACAGATTAGTAAGACAAAACTTTCCTTGGCTAAATCCTTATTGGTTTTCTCCCATTAAACCATGGCTATCTACATGTTCAGTAATTTTATTCCTTATAATGGTTTCTACCATTTTGCCCTCTAGTGATGTCAGGCTATATGGTCTGTAGTTTCCTATTCACCCCTGGAACCCTTTTTAAAAATTGGCATTACACTGGCCATTCTCCAATCTTCACGAACTACAGATGATTTTAATGATAACTCAAAAATTACTAATAGTAGGTCTGCAATCTCATAGTTCAGTTCTTTTAACACCCTCAGATATATACCATCCGGTCCAGGTGATTTACTACTTTACAGTTTATCAAAAAGTTGTAATACATCTTCCGAGTTTTCCAATATTTCTTTCAATTCTTCTGATATATCACCTTTAAATACCATTTCAGGCATGGGTAACTTCCCTACATCTTCTTCAGTAAAGACCAAAGCAAAGAATTCATTCAGTCTCTCCGCTATGGCCTTGACCTCCTTTACCCCTCTATCAACTAATGGTCCAACTGACTCTCACAGGATTTTTGCTAAAAGAGTACTTGAAAAAGTTTCTATTACGCGTTTTTGTTTCCATGGCAACCTTTTTTTCAAATTCTCTCTTTGCCTGCTTTATCAATGTCTTGCATCTAACTTGCCAGTGCTTATGTTTCCCATTTTCATTTTTCCATTTCCTGAAAGATGCTTTTTTGGCTACAATAGCCTATCAGACCTTGGATCTAAACATGCTGGCAGTTTTTTGGCCTGCCTTCCACTTTTCGTAAAGAGTGGAATACATTTGGTCTGGGCTTCCAAGATAGTATTTTTAAACAGACGTACCATGCTTGATGTAAATATTTAATCTTTGCAGCTGCTCCTTTTAGTTTTTTCTTAACTATTTACCTCAGTTTATCATTGTCTCCCTTTCGAATGTTAAGAGGTAGTACTATGGATTTCCTTGTCATACTGCTTCCATTTATTAAACCAAATACGATCATGCTATGAACATAATTGCCAAGTGGCCCCAACATTCTTATCTCTTGCACCAGATCCTATGTTCCACTAAGGACTAGGGTTCAAAATGGCTTCCCCCTCATGTTGGTTCATGAACCAGCTGTTCCAATAAACATTTATTTCATCTAGAAACGTGGAGGCCGATTCTGGTAGGGGCACATCCGGGCCATCCAGATGGCCCCAAGCAAGATGGGCCTGTTTGGACCCAATTCTGGACTGCAGGAAGAAAACGTTCCCGTGGTAGCCAGAATCGGGCCTGAGGACACCCCCAACTCTGGCATCCTTGGCCCCCCTTTTTTCCACTGCCTGACCTGAGGCTGGCTTGCCATGGCCTGGATCCGGTGGCAGGGACCCACCTGCACCAAGCCCTGGCCCATGGGGAGGGTTCCCTGGGCTTGATCACCGGGTTTTCGCTGCTTATTCCTTTGAGGTGGAATAAGCAGCACATCCCCATGGGCCCGGCAAGACTTAAAGAGCCATGACCTGAATCAGCCCTGTACATCCTGTTGGGCTGGCCCGCTCCCACTCTGCCCTGATTCCACCCCCTGCTGGGGATGTTTTTTTCAAGGTACATCTGCAGGGCTCAGACACATTCAAGGGTGTGGAGACGCTGCTGTTCTAGCATGGAGTACGGCCGTGGGTAAAAGGTGGGTAGCACAATGGGCTGGTTCAGATGAAAAGGTGATGCCACCTTCGGAAGGAACCGGGGTATGTACGGAGTATCATCTGGTTCGGGTAAATCTGGGTGTAGAGAGGGTTGGCGACCAACACCTGGAACTCTGTGATACCCCAGACTGAGGTGATGGTAATGAGGAAGAGGGTTTTCCAGGTCACATACTTGAGTGGCAAGTCCCCCATGGGTTCAAAGGGGGTGTGCATGAGTTGTCACAAGATGGGTCCCAGGGTGGCACTGGCTGCCGGACCAGTGGTCGCAAATTGGCGATGCTAGAGGATGAGAGGAGATGGGCTGGCTGTTGATGTACTTGTGGAAGCTGCAACGACCGCGATGTGCACCTGGATGGAGGGTGTTTTGAGACCTGTGTTTGCAAGCGTGGAGAGGTATTGCAGGACTATTGGGATGGGGCAAGAGAAGGGTCTCGGTCTGAAGTTGCATACCAGGGGTTGGAGCACTTCCACTTGAGGCTGTAGGATTTCCATGTGGAATCCCAATGGGTGGCAATGATGACCCGCTGCACCTCCGTGGTGATGTGGAAGGAGGTGAGTCTTATCCTATCAGCTTCCAGGCCACCAATGCTAGAGTTGCCAGGTTAGGGCATAGTGTCTTGCCCCCATCCTTGGAGAGGAGGTCCAGTGTCCGGGATAGAGGGAGTGGTGGGCTGACCGAGAGGCGTTGAAGGTATGGGAACCACATTTGCCTCAGCCAGTGGGGGGTGATCAGGATGATTGGGGCTTGGTCACTGATAATTTTGTGGATTGCCTTGGAGATGAACGGAGTCAGGGGGTATGCACAGAGGATGAATGTGTCCCAATAGAAGTTGAATGCGTAGGATACAAACTGCATGTCGAGGGTCGTTTGGAGAAGAACCGGGGACATTTGTTGTTGGCCTCACCTGCAAAGAGATCAATCTGAGGGCACCCATCATTGCTGGAAGATGTTGTTTGTGACTTCGGTCTTGAGGGACCACTCGTGGGGCTGGAACTGGAGGCTGATGTCGCCCGGCAGGTAGACACTTGCAGGAAGCAGTCGTGGGATGTGAAGAAGAACCACATTTGGGCTTCCCTGCATAGTGGGAGGGAGTCCATGCCCCCTGCTTGTTGATATACAACATGGTTACTTGGCTCTCAATCTGGATTAGCATGACCTTGTCCTTGATCCAGGAGGAGAAGGCCTTGAGGGCATATCTGATGGTTTGGAGCTCGAGGAGGTTGATGTGTTGAGCTCTCTTCTGCATGGTCCAGGCTCCTTGTGTGCAGAGATGGAGTTGGTGGGCACCCTAGCAGGTCATAAATGTATCCATGGGGATGACAAGACTGTGCTGGGGTTGCTGGAGGAGTCTTCCCCGTGATAGGTGATTCCGCTGCATCCATCAGGAGAGTCCCGCTTTGATCTTGGGATCTATGGTGATCCTGCACAGCAGGGATTTGGAGTGCTGAGTCCATTTGTGGTTGAGGTGCCACTGGAGAACACGCATGAGTGGAGGAGTGGCCTAGTGGTTGGGGCAAGGTACTTCAGGCCGGAAGGTCGGGGGTTCAAATCCCACTAGAGGACAGCAACCTTGGGCCGGAAGGACTGGGGTTTCTAGTCCCACAGGTGCTCCTTGTGGTCTTGGGCAAGCCACTTAACCCTCCATAGCCCATGTTCCCTGTAAAATAGTTATCTCCAAATTATAATGCCCTGTTCAATGTAATTTCAGTTTGTTCAATGTAAACCTCACTGATGCAGAATAGCGCGGTATATAAGAGAATGTAAATAAATTTTAAAAAAAATGTATAACTTGGCAAGGGGGATGACTGGCGTGGTTGCTGCCATATGTCCCAGGAGCCGTAGTGTTCGGACAAAGGCATTGCGGCTGATTGCTACTGATCAGGTGAGGGTAGTGATTGCTTCTGCCTGCTGGGCAGGCAGGAAAACCCTTCCCTAGCAGGTTCAGATGTCTGCTCCTATGAATTCCAGGAATGGCATGGGTTGCAGACTTCTTGTTGTTTATGAGGAAGCCAAGTGAACTGCTCGAG
This sequence comes from Ichthyophis bannanicus, assembly GCA_033557465.1. Lineage (NCBI taxonomy): Eukaryota > Metazoa > Chordata > Amphibia > Gymnophiona > Ichthyophiidae > Ichthyophis > Ichthyophis bannanicus. Next base: position 178,782,291 of record CM066041.1, on the reverse strand, counting down.
CCATCTCTCGCTGGGAAGGTGCAGAGACGAGCCGGTTGTCCAGGTAGAGGAAGATGCAGATGCCCTCCCTGTGGAAGCATGCAGCGGCCATTGCAATGCACTTGGTAAAGACCCTGGGGGCTGAGGATAGGCCAAAGGGGAGCACTCTGTATTGATAGGGGCGGCCCAAGATGTAGAATCTTCAGTGGGTCAGGTGAATGGGAATGTATGTGTAGGCATCCTGAAGATCAAAGGAGGCCAGTCAGTCATTGTCTTGTATGAGTGGGAGGATGGATCCCAGGATGTGCATCTGGAATTTTTCCTTTCGTATGAATTTGTTGAGACAGCGTAGATCAAGGATGGGGCTGACACTACTCACTTTCTTGGGGATAAGGAAGTATCTTGAGTAGAAGCCATGGTTGGCTTCCACAGAGGCAACCTGTTCTATGGCTCCCAAATCCAACAGAGATTGTAGTTCCGATGCCATGGTGGAGGTCAGGTGGCTTGGGGTATGGATAGTGGGGATGTGGTGTTGTTGTGGGGGTTTCCATAAGTTGATGCAGTAGCTCTCATGATCTGTAGTATTCACTTGTTGGATGTGATGAAGGTCCAGGTGCTTTTCCCCAAAGAGGGGGGCCTTTTGCTTCTGTTGGTAGCATTCTTTCGGATGCTGTTTGTTTGTGTAGGGCAGGGTGTACATTTGTTGCTTTGGTCATTGGTGCTACCACCCATTATACGGGTGGTAGCGGTGTGGGGTGGAGTAGGACTTCTTGTGGTATGACCCATGGTAGCTCTGCTGGCCGGAGAAGCATTCCTGTCTTTCTGAGGCCAGGGTTTGGAGCATGGTGCAGTGTTCCTTCAGGTCATTGAAAATGTCCTTCACCTTTTCACCAGAGAGATTGCCACCAGTGCAGGGGGTGTCTGCATGCCATTCGTGGGTGTGTGGCCCTGAGTCCTGAGGGCCTCAGGGGGTGCATCCTGTGCCACAGGGGTGCCTTTCCTGTGGTGGATCTGGCAGCAATGTGCTTTTGTTTCTTGTTCTTCTGTGCAGCATGGGAGGCTCATTGATTGGTGGAGCTCCGTTCAGAAGCTTCAGACAGGAATTCTGTCAATGTGTGGCTCTGGATTTTCTGTCTCTCAGGGACATATGGGGGCAGTCCTCCATGCAGTGAGCAGCCACAAGGCAAGGATGCACAATCATGGGCGTCCGTGGCGTTCATCTTTTTGCTGCACATGGGATACTTCTTGAAGCCATGTTTGGTCATTTTGAATCTTGAAGCTTTTTTCTGTAATTTCTTGGAGAAAATTGCCTTGCTATAGACTCAGCATTCAGCAGTATTTAGTCTAGTATTAAAATTCCCAGGCTGCTTTAACAAATGTGCTCAAAGCATTTCGATGTCCAAGGAAAGATGCAGAACACACACTGTTTTATGATTGGCTCTTGTAGCTGTCAATACCATGTGATATAATGCAAGTGGTGCTTAAGGGTTGGCCACTGCTGAAGTCATAATACATGACAATGTGCTGCACCAATCTGACACTTTAAGACTGCAAAGGGAGGTGCTCAGGTGCACTTCTTTTGTGCCATCTCCTGGCCTCCTGTGGCACAAAAGAAGTGCAGGACCGCACCAATAAGTCACTCTGAAGCAATTTTCTAGAACGTTTTGGAACTTGTTTCTTTTCCCCTCACAACAGGAATGGAATGTAGATGCTGCCATTGAAACTCAGCTGGTATCTTTTTTTTTAAAGAGAATTACCGCTGGCCATGCCACAGCAACACAGCTAGCACATCGCCAACAACAGCTCAGACTCCGAAATCTTCAAGTATGAATTACAGGGTTTGTCTCAGTGCCCCATCTCGGCACACCCACCCTACAGCAGTTCAGCCCTTGCCATTTTGGCAGACCCTACTCGCACGTACACTTCCTACCTTCTCTAAAACAGCTCATTATTTCCCTGTTGGGAGCTCTAAACATAGCAGCCTGGCTCTGCCTCACCCAGTAGGCTGTTCACGGTCTGCCCACTAATGAGGCCTGCTCAGGAGTGCAGAAATACAAACAGATTTCACCAACTCAGTCAGGAATCTTTCAGTGCCACCTGTCAATGCCTGATCTCACAGCGCAAGCTGGGACTGAGAAAATCAAAGGTAGGCGTCCTCTATTCCAGTCGCTTTTTTATTTCTGAAGCTCCCTCTATCTATTTAAAATCTATTTTCCATCTGGTTACTACATTTTGCATTTTTTATTTCTCACAGGCTGCCTTGTATGCTTCTGAAGACTAAAGAAGAGAATTTTTTTTAATTTTGTTATCTAAAGGATAAGGATTCAGGTTTGCATAAACAGCGATAGGGGAAGGGGGTGAAGGAGACACATATAGAAGAGGGAATTCTGGGGCGTTCACTCCCAATAATTCAAAGATGCTTTGAATACTGCCCCCTCACTGGGATAGAAATTAAGGTGAAATTAGTAAAGCTGGCACTCACTAAGGGGTACAAACTGCTGCCCCTCAATAGCCAATAGAGGAGCGACTGCAATTACCCACTATTTATTCAGTACAGGGTGAGGAAGCAGGCCTTGTCCAAGGGGTTTGGTGCCTGACTGTGAAAGTCTCAGATTGACTTTGTGTGCAAAGGACTGTTGTGGTAGAATCCCATCAGGTAGTCCCAACTGAGGTAAGCTCTGACCCATCACCAGGGAATCTACCAGCAAAATGCTGAACTGGCATGGTTGGGAGCTGTGCAGTCCAAGAACCAGCACAAGTTGCTGAAGAAATGCAGACCACAGAGATAACTTAAAGGGTTGCTTCCTCCTCCCCCTCCTCTCTCCAACGAGCAGCTCTAAATAGAAAATAAATAACTAAAGAGAAGGGACAGTACCATCAGAAAAGAATAGCTGAGAAAGCCTTCCCACTGTCAGTCTATTGCTTTCCCTTAATATCGTTTGATTGATGGTGGTAGTTCTAGGGACAGACAAGCCTGCAGATGTGCAGGTAAAATTAACAGCTGTGCTTCGATGCCTGGCTATCACAGGGATCTTGCTAATGCACTTCAGTATTTGCAGGATCAGTAGGGTGCCCAGTTCTCAAACAAATGCTACTTCAAGAGATGTTTTGTGTCACGTTGTGAGAAAAAGGGACCAGTCTTAAAATCCCATTAAAGAGAGAGGCACAGAAGTCATCTATTACTGCACAGACGGAAAATGACTCATTTTTTAGTGTAAATGTGGGACAATCCCTACAAAGACGGGAACCATCTAGCTGATTTTTTTTTTTTTGGGGGGGGCGCGAAGACTAAGCTACAGCTTCCTACTGTGTTACTGTAAGTGCTATTTTATAGTGAAGTTCTATTCAAAAACACATTTTTTGCTCTATCCTCCCCACTACCACAGTGTTATATAAGGATCTCACACTCCTCTCAGCTGTCCCTAGTGCTACTGCCCTATATGAGGGTCCTACATTCCCCTCAGTCTTCCCCAGTACTATAGCTCTATATAAGGATCCCACCCTCCCCTCGAGTCGGGGTAGGGGGTTGGGGGCTAATGAAGTAAGCCTCACAGCTTAAACTTGTAACTCCCGTGTTTCCCATGGTTAATATTTTTTCTTCTTTATGAAATGATTAAAGTCTCACTGCCTTTCTTGGGCATACAAAATCGTTCCTTGGGGATGAAGGATTAAAATCCTTGGCATCACTTACTTTCCACAGTGAGAGTGATGGGCTGGCTGGTCTTGTTATCCCCATTCTTGTCATTTACGGCCTGAACATAGTACCGTCCTGTGTCAGGAGCCACTGAAGACAGGATGACGAGGGTGTTATCCAGGGTAATAGCTCTAGAAGGGGAAAGATATTACACAGGCTTATTGGAGAAAGAGGAACCAACCCACTATAATACACAGTAGCCAATGGGAAACCTTTATGAAGAAAAGAGAGAATGCAAATTTATTGGATATCAAAGGGACTCAACCAATGTAGCATGCATGAGCCAACAAGAAACATGAATGAAGGAAAGAGAAGCCGTAGGCTTATTGGATACCAACGCAGTGCTTTTCAACCAGTGTGCAACCTCGAGAAAGTCAACTTTTCAACCACTGATGTACCTCGAGAAAAGTCCTTGGTGGTGAAAGTCAGAGATGTGGCTAAACATGGGCTCATGAAGCACTTGCCCCATCTCAGTTGGACAGTACCCCTGAAAACAGTAACCAGCTGCTTCCTGCTTCAGCTCCATCTTCTCCCAAGCAAAACACAGAGATCAAGTGAGAACAGGGTAAACTTGAAGCAGTTACAGCAAAGGAGAGCTGGTCTACTCTTAATCTCCCACCTCTCCCCCTGCTGTTATTCTGGGACAACAGGAGTGAAGTCTGACTGTCTGGAGCACACTCCAGATCAAAGTAGAGCCTCTACTCTCTCTACTCCAGTCCCTTTCTCTTTTACCCTAGAAGTATGAAAACAACTTTTATTTTAAGGTTAACGATTGTAATGTGTGCTGTAGTAGCTGTGAACTCCCTGGAGTAAGATGGAGGCTCTGGACAACCCAGTGCAATATCTCTGACTTGAACCACTCTCCTACATAGAATTTGTATGCTGGCAATAGTTTGATTGTGTGAGCTAATGTGATTTTAGTTTGGTCAATAATTAATTGTCTTGTAGGCAAGATATACCCCCAGCCCTGAAGCTTTTGTACTGAACCCCAGTTTGAGAATAGTTTACTACAGTTTTTCATGGAAAGAGTCCACTGGACTCCCCTTATCCTCCCACCAGATGGAACTGATCGCTTACAACTAGCACGCCCTCCCCCACCCCCTCCCCAGCCTCCTCTGCCGGCTTCAGTCTGCTCTCTGAATGCATGGAGCCCTGTCATCTCCGTTACCTGCTTGCCTTATACGAGTTGTTCAGATGTGAGATTGAATCCAGCGGAATGAAGCAGCCACAAGTAAAAAAAAAAGTCTCTTTCTCCTTCTGTTGGTGGGAGGGACTGAGCAGTGGGAATCATGCAAAATTTGGATTGTGTGCCCTGCGGACCGAACAAACTCAAAAGTGTGCCACAAGATAAAAAATGTTGAGTAGCATTGCTCTAAAGGAAAACAAGGGACTGTAGTAACTGCTATGTAAGGGCAGACTGCATAGGTTGTGTGGACTTTATCTGCCCTCACGGAATACTAACATATTGCTTGATGATAACCAAGGGACCTTGTGAGGCGATAAGAACTAGCAACTTGGATAAATTCAAAGGAGATTCGGAGGAGTTCCCTCTGTTTTTCTCACCTTTTATTTTAGTCTTTCATTTGGCCAGCCATGATGCTGCTCATCACCTGAGGAATGTCATTTTTCATTTCCAACTGATCTGATGAAACTACTGTTTCTCTCTCTTGTGATATCAATATTCCCTTCTTTCACTGGCACTCCTTGTGGTCTTGGGCAAGTCACTTAACCCTCCAGTGCCTCAGGCACAAACTCAGATTGTCAGCCCTCCAGGGACAGGGAAATACCTACTGTACCTGGATGTAACTCGTCTTGAACGTCTACCGGAAAGATGTGAGCTATATACGAATACTACATAATACATGTGCGCACACACGCAAACACATCTTATTAGCTTCTGATACCTTAAAAAAGGACCAGTCTAAAATATAATCAAGAGCCTTCAAGAGCACACAGCACCTTTCATCAGATGTGTAGCAATATCTAGGTCTGCTAACGCGTATCAAAACCTACGAGTATTAATACCCCAAGCACACACAAATCCTTTGCCTTTGTCTCTTCCTTCTTGCCTCTGTTAGGAATACCATAGGACATTTTGTTATCACACCAAAGCTTTATGTGGACAAGAATCTAAGTCCCACTGAGAAGAAGGTCTGCTTTGGTCCAGCTACTGCTGTTTCCCCTCAGCAGTCATCATTTTCCTAAACCAGTCCTGGTCAAACATGAAAGGGAGATCTATGTGTTAAGAAAGGATAAGGTCTTTAAGAGAGTTCTGGCAATCTGATATATTATTGGCCTACTTTGACTTTTAGCAGACATTTACAATCCTCTTACCTTGGCTAAGAATCCTAATGCTTTCATCTTTCCAGGGGGGGGCTGAGTGTCGTGTGTTTACCCCACCCTTGTCTGGGACAGGTTTACAATTTTGGCTTATGCCTTGGACTTAAAAAAAAAAAAAAAGCTAAGAAACAATTTTGTCGCCTTCGCTGTTTCCTATAGCATTTTGGTTAAAAGCAAGACACAAATCCTTGCCCAGACTTTTCAATACCAGTAACACCTGTCCTGGGTTTAAGACATGGAGGAGATTTGGGAGACTCAGGAGGAAGGGGAGGAACCAGGGAGACAAGTGGGGATCAGGAGAAGGGGTCAGGGAGAATTGTGTGCAATTGCTACGCACAGGGTAAATATGAACAGCCCTGAGAAAGGAACTCCTGTAACCATCTCCTTCCCCAGCAATCCCTACCTCATACATGCTGATGCTCTCCCGCCTCACACTCTGCCTCAAATTGTAGCATCCCATCCTTGCACACCTGCAGCAAGCTGATAATTTAATTAGGAGGGAGCCAAATACATAAGGACAATACTAAAAGACGCAGTGTGCCATTCCCTTTGTCTGAGTGTCAGCTGCATACAGGCAGTGGTTTGATAAGGTGCGGCAATCTTCACTTTAAGCAACTGCATAGAAACTCTCTGTGAGCCTCCAATCAGGTTTTTTGATATCTATCTTTCCAGCGCAGGCATGGCTGAATTGTCTTTTTCTGAAGCACTTTTGGCATGCCTCCAGGTTCTGTAATCACTGCGATAAGGTTGTTGTACCTCCTGCTTAAAACACACCAGCACCGAGTGTTTGCACCCCTCAGCTACAGGCCAGGATCAGGGGTCAGCTCAATCTTTTGTCCAGTTGACCCAGCGCTGTTCTGATTCTCTCCCTATTGGGTACCAGGACCTGCAGCTCTGGTTTCCTCAAGGAAAGCCAGTTCGCATGCATGTAGTGAGATGAACCCAGGACTGGGTCAGCATGTTCTGAAAAGCTGGAGCTAGCCGGGTCACCCTAATTGTTACTAAAGACATAGGAGAACAGAAGGAAGTGGTGAGGGTTAGAATAAACAAAATATTTATGCAGAATGAAAGGTATATATGAAATTATATCAGAAAAAAAGAAGAAAAAAATGCACTTTTTTTTTCTCTCATGTCTTGTAGATTTTGAGCAGCAACACTGACTCTGAAACAGGTATTGTGCACCTTGGACTTTACATACATGCGGTTACTGGGCGGGATCTTCCGTCCATCACGGAACCAGGTGACCTGTGGCTGTGGGAAGCTGTCGATGTTGGGGGCCGGGATGACGGCAGCTTCTCCGTGAGAAACACTCTGCTGTTTTTCCATCTCTTCAAAGCTTCCCATATCTGAAAAATGAAGGCAGAAAATAGCTCAGAGGCCCAGCAGTAACACAGCGACTTAGCGCAACAAGCCTTAAACGGCTCCATCAGCCAATGCTAGTCCTGGAGGACCAACAACAGCCCTGATTTAAAAGAGAGTGAAACATGCAAATCAGCCTGGATCGTAGACCAAATATATTCAGATAGCCTTGTAGCGCTATACTAATAATTCGTAGCAGTATGAATATTCCCTGTGGTTATCATGAGAACTAGTTTGCCTGGTGGATCTTGAGGACAATAGATCTCTGACAAGAAAAGAAAAAACCCAGGCACCAGCTTCCCTTTCCTCTAATGGATAGCGGAGGTATCAGCGTCTCGATCTATCTGTACCATCCAAGGAGGAATATTATCATGAGCACAAGGCACCCAACTTCAGCTCCATACAAGCAAAAGAGACAAAGGAGTCCTCAGATGGCTTGCATGCAGGAAGCCACACTATGGTGTCATCAGCTTGGTGACATTTCTTTTGTCCATCCATTTCTCTCATGCATTCTCTTTCTCTCTGGTTCCTCCCTCCTCGGTTTCTTTCTATCCCTCTTTTGAAGACCCTGGGCTCGATTTACTAACGTGTGCTACTGCGTTAGCTCACACTAGCATGTATTAACATGTATTATATACCACAAGGTTCATTTTATGCAGTGGGACTCATTTACTACTAAGGATTGGGGTAATGTCCGGGGGGGGGGGGAGAGGGAGGGTTTTCTGTGTGGTTTTGTTTGTATGCAGCTTTAGGTTGTAAACCGCGTGGAGCAGAATCTGGATGTGCAGTATATAAATGTAAGTAAATAAAATGAATAAACAGCTTGATGTCACTCTCATGGAAGGGCACATCGGTAAATTTAGCTCTCTAATTGCACTGTGAAAGTGTGAGGAGGTAAGAGGCGTCCGGTGAAGGCTCCAAGATAACCTAACCCCGGATCTGAGGAAGGGGTGCGTCACAAGCGCCTGCAAATCCAAAGAAACAAAATAAAACAACAAATAGCAACTATTTATTGACTTGTCTTAATTGTTGTAATTAAAAACAGGGAAGGAATCTTTTCTTCTAACGACTTTGCCATTATCATTACTTGTTAGCGCAGCTGCCTTATTAATTTCTCATTAGCGTCTTAGTGGACTAACCCAGCAAGCACACTGTTTTATTCATTAAGCGTTTTTAATTTGCCTTCCGTCTGTCTCATCGGGTGCCCTACTCTCAGAGAGAGTCCCAGGTTCACCAGCAGCCTTGCCTACTGGGGTGTAGGGGAGAACGCTGGACCACCTTGCTCATGACATAATCCTCGCTTCACTTCTCTCCTCTCCACGCTGCGCGGTCTCTCGCAGTTTCCACCTCTGGCTGCAGCTACTTTTGCCATTCCTCTCTCAAATCAGCAGCGGAAGATGAAGCTAGAGGAAAGGGCAGGGAGCTTGCTATTGAATTCCTCCGAGGAGCGGTCATGCAGCGATTCTGTCAGTACCAGTGCTGCTTATCATTTCCATAGCACTACCAGCGTTTGACAGACTCACAGGAGAGAGGCTCTCTCCTCTCTGGAGCTTATAATCTAGGGAGGTGTTTCTCAGGCCTGGCTCCCTTTCAGTGCCTCTATTGCAAATCTTTCACACCAGGGTCAGCTCAAGCATTAGGCAAGACTAGTTGGTTGACTAGGAATCAGCTTCGGAGGGGTGACAAAGAGCAGCAGCAGCTAATACAAAACCATAGGTCCTGACTGCCCCACACACTCAAAGAAGCATCCACACATTCTCTTATCTGCAGGAAGAGCAGGTACACATCGATAGAAAGCAAAGTTTAATATTTAAAATGATGACGTCCAATGATGTATTCTTACAGGATTGTTGTGGGAAGTGTGGTGTTGCGATGATCATGATTGATGATTTCATTTTTTGAAATCTTGGGTGTGTGTGTTAGGGTCACTTAGGGAGCCCAGTACCCTCACATCGGCCCTGTATTTCATGCATATTCATTCTGGATACCCTGAAAACCAGGCTGCCTAGACGGTTCTCCAGGACTAGCTTGGGAAACCCTGATCTAGTCAAGACAGACAAGTGTCACTATGTATGCTGTGGAGAGCATTGTGTTACAATCCGACAAAGGCCAAGCTGTAGCTATCTACAGACTGTTAGGGCTGATTTTGCATTGACCATTGGCTATGATGGACATAAGGAGAGAACATTTCAAGGTTATTTACCTAGTCTTTGTAGCTTCAGAGATTAGGGGGCATGTAATGAAGCTACAAACCAGTACATTTAAGACTAATCAAAGAAATATTTTTCACTCAACGTGTAATTAAGCTCGAATTTGCTGCTGGAAGATGTACAGTAGTAAAAGCTGTTAGTCTAGCTGGATTTAAGAAAGATTTGGACAAACTCCTGGAGGAAAAATCTATAAAACATTATTGAAATGGACTGGGAAAATCCACTGCTTATCCCTGGAATCTGTCTAGCTTTTGGGATCCTGCCAGTTACTTGTGACCTGGATTGGAAACAGGATACTGGACTTGATAGACCTTTGGTCTGACCCAGTATGCAAATCTTATGTTCTTATGTGCTCAGATTATAGGGCTTTGCTAAAAACTATTTTTCTGATGCCCAGCAAAAAGTATGTGGGGGCTACCATAGCACAAGTACTATGAGCTGAGTTAAAAGGAGGCATTTCAGGAGTGGAGTGGGGGGAGGGGTGTTTCAGACAACGGAGAAAATATAAAAACATAAAATATGCCATACTGGGTCAGACCAAGGTCCATCAAACCCAGTATCCTGTTTCCAATAGTGGCCAAGCTATATCACTAATACCTGGCAGTTTCCCCAAAATACACAGGTTCCACAATGCTTGTATTGGGTCAAGCAGTGGATTTCCCGGGTCCCCTTCAATAAAGGTTTATGGACCTTTCCTCCAGGAATTTGTCCAAACCTTTTTCAAACCCAGCTACATTTTTACTACACCCTCCGATGACAAATTCCAGAGTTTGATTACACGTTGAGTGAAAAACTATTTTCTTTTATTAGTCTTAAATAACTTACACTGTAGCTTCATTGAAAGTCTCCTAGTCTTTCTATATTTTGATGGCAAAAACAGTTGATCTACGTTTACCCATTCCACTCCATTCATTAATTTATAGACCTCTATCATATTTCCCCTCAGTCATCTCTTTTCCAGGTTGAAGAATCCTAACCTTTTTAGCCTCTTTTCATAGGGGTATCCTTCCATCCCCTTTACCATTTTGGTGGCTCTTCTCTGTACTTCTTCTAACAACGTTATATCCTTTTAAAGATACGACCACCAGAATTGCACACAATATTCAAGGTGCAGTCACACCATGGAATGATACAGAGGCATTATAATATCCTTTGTTTTATTCTCTATTCCTTTCCTTACAATTCCAAGCATTCTATTTACTTTCTTGGCCGCCACTGCACACTGGGTGGAGAGTTTCAACATGTTATCCACAATGACGCCCAAATATTTTTCCTGGGTGGTAGTTCCCAATGTGGAACCTTGCATTGTATAACCATAGTTTGGGTTGTTCTTTCCTAGGTGCATAATTCTGCACTTGTCCACATTAATTAATTAATTAATTTTATTTATTTATAGTCTCTTCTATACCGCACTATTCAGCATCAGCGCGGTTTACAATGAACAAAGAATTTACACATTTCCGATGGTACTTTGTGTTTACATTTGAACAGGCAAAAACAACTTGGATATCAGGGGTAACTATTTACAATTTATAACATAATCATGAACTCTTCTTGGTTTCAGTCTTAGGGGTTTTGGGAGGTCTGGGAGGTGGTTGAGGTGTCTGCAGAGGTCTGTGAGATGGTTGAGGTGTCTGCATTGGTTACTGGGTAATACAAGAGGAAGAGGTGATGTTTCAAGGCTTTTCTGAACTGCAATAGATCCGGGATTGCTCAGATGCCTTGAGGGAGGCTGTTCCAACACCTTGGTGCACAGAACTTGAAAGCCCTGTCTGCTGTTGCTTTGGTGCATTGTGTTATAGATTTTGGGACTACTAGTGTGTTGAGTGTTACTGACCATCTGTCCCTGTTTTGGGGTGTCATCTGGATCAGATCCATTAGTGACGTAGATGAGAGCCCTTTGATGGCTCTCATCTACGTCACTAATGGATGGTGTAGGACCTGCACCACTCGAGTGCTTTATCGGTAATTCCCTTGCCCTCGAGTCGTTCTAGGAGGCGTTCGTGGCTCGCGGAGTCGAATGCCGCTGCTATATCTAGGAATACAAGGACGAAACCTTGGCGGATGTTGCTTATGCCAGTTAAAATGTTGCTGAAGAGAGTAGTGAGCAGTGTTTCCACACCATGGGCTTCTCTAAAGCCGTGTTGGCAAGGGTCCAGTGGTGCGTTTGTTTCTATATGCTCTTCGATTTGCCTTTGTACTTCCTTTTCCATTATTTTAGCCAGTTGGTGAGAGGTCTTACGTGTGCACTAGGTGCAAGGAGCTCTTTTCTCTCAGGGAACAAGTCCGTTCTCTAGAGGCTAAAGTAGCAGACTTGGAAAACATAAGACAGACAGAGAGGTACATAGACGAGACCTACAGGGATATAGTCCTGAAGTCCCACCTCCAGTCTGGCAGCACCCCTGTTGCCATGGAGGAGAGAGGTCACGTGACAGGAGAGCATCACCCTGGTGTGGCAGGAAGTGATCCTGTAACTAGGACCTGTCCTCCAGGTGATGTAAAACCCTCTCGCACCGAGGAAGTTTCTCCAGGGCCATATGCCCATGAGGGAAGGGTTAGGACAGCCGTTATAGTTGGTGATTCGATCATTAGGCATGTAGATAGCTGGGTGGCTGGTGGACATGAGGAACGCCTGGTAACATGCCTGCCTGGTGCGAAGGTAGCGGACCTCACGCGTCACCTAGATAAGGTCTTAGATAGTGCTGGGGAGGAGTCTGCTGTCTTGGTACATGTTGGTACCAATGACATAGGAAAATGTGGTAGGGAGGTTCTGGAGGCAAAATTTAGGCTTTTAGGTAGGAAGTTGAAATCCAGAACTTCCAGGGTAGCATTCTCCGAGATGCTTCCTGTTCCACGCGCAGGACCCAAAAGGCAGGCAGAGCTCCGGAGTCTCAATGCATGGATGAGACAATGGTGCAGAGATGAGGGTTTTGGATTTGTTAGGAACTGGGGAACATTCTGGGGAAAGGAGGGGCTCTTCCGAAGGGATGGGCTTCACCTTAACCGGGATGGAACCAGGCTGCTGGCATTAACCTTTAAAAAGGAGATAGAGCAGCTTTTAAATTAGATATTAGGGGAAAGACGACAGTCGCCCAAGAGCGGATGGTTCGGAAGAATGTATCCTTGAAGGATACTACCAAAAGCAGAGAGGTTACACAAAAGAGTAAAGTAGCCCAAATGCCCTCAAGTATGGAGCAGACAGAGCTTAAAGATCCCAAATTACCCATGTCTAACAATAGCCAAATTAACATGAATAAAATACATTCTCTAAAATGCTTGTATGCAAATGCTAGAAGTCTAAAGAATAAGATGGGAGAGTTAGAATATATAGCACTAAATGAAAGGTTAGATATGATTGGAATATCAGAGACATGGTGGAAGGAGGACAACCAGTGGGACACTGTGATACCTGGGTACAGACTATATCGTAATGACAGAGCTGATCAAATTGGTGGAGGGGTTGCGCTCTATGTTAGAGAGGGCATTGACTCAGAAAGGATTAAAGTTTTGCAGGAAACAAAATCTGCTGTAGAATCTATATGGATTGAAATTCCATATAAAAGGGGGAAGGCGATGGCAGTGGGGGTGTACTATCGAGCACCTGGCCAGAATGACCAAATGGATGATGAAATGCTCAAAGAAATCAAGGAAGCTAACAAAAGTTACAGCACAGTAATAATAATGGGTGATTTCAATTACCCCGGTATTGATTGGGTCAGTGTCACGTCAGGACATGCTAGGGAGATAAAGTTCCTAGATGAAATAAATGATTGCTTCTTGGAGCAGCTGGTTCATGAACCGACCAGAGGGGAAGCCATATTAGACCTAGTCCTTAGTGGAACACCAGATCTAGTGCAAGAGATAAGGGTGTTGGGGCCACTTGGCAATAGTGATCATAGCATGATCGCCTTTGATTTAATTAGTGGAGGAGGGATAGTAAGGAAATCCACAGTACTACCTTTTAACTTTCGAAAGGGAGACTATGATAAAATGAGGAAAACAGTTAAGAAAAAACTAAAAGGAGCAGTTGTGAAGGTTAAAGACGTACATCAAGCTTGGGTGTTGTTGAAAAATACTATCTTGGAAGCCCAGACCAGCTGTATTCCACGCTTTAAGAAAAGTGGACGGAAGTCCAAAAAACTGCCAGCATGGTTTAAAGGTGAGGTCAGAGAGGCTGTTGTTGCCAAAAAAGCATCTTTCAGGAAATGGAAAAAAGAGCCAAACGACGAAACCTGGAAACAGCACAAGCACTGGCAAGTCAAATGCAAGGCATTGATAAGGCAGGCAAAGAGAGAATTTGAGAAGAAGCTTGCTGTGGAAGCAAAAACATAAAATAAAGACCTTTTCAAGTACATTCGTAGCAAAAAACCTGTGAGAGAGTCAGTTGGTCCATTAGATGATAAAGGGGTTAAAGGAGCACTATGAGGCGACAAGGCGATAGCGGAGAGACTGAATGAATTCTTTGCTTCGGTCTTTACTGAGGAAGATGTAGGGATGTTACCCATGACTGAAGTGGTATTTAAAGGTGCGGAAGAATTGAAGGAAATATCGATAAATTGGGAAGATGTCTTACAACTATTAGATAAACTGAGGAGTAGCAAATCACCTGGGCCGGATGGTATACATCCAAGGGTGTTGAAAGAACTGAAATATGAGATTGCAGACCTGCTATCAGTAATCTGTGAACAATCATTAAAATCATCTCTAATACCTGAAGATTGGAGGATCGCCAATGTAACACCAATTTTTAAAAAGGGTTCCGGGGTGATCCGGGAAACTACAGACCGGTGAGCCTGACGTCAGTACCGGGAAAAATGGTAGAAACCATCATAAAGAATAAAATTACTCAGCATGTAGATAGTCACAACCTAATGGGAGACAGCCAACATGGCTTTAGACAAGGAAGATCTTGTCTTACTAATCTGTTATGTTTTTTTGAAGGAGTGAATAAACAGGTGGACAAAGGTGAGTCAGTTGATATTGTGTATCTGGACTTTCAGAAAGCCTTTGACAAGGTCCCTCATCAGAGATTATTGGCAAAACTAAAGAGTCATGGGATAGCAGGCAGTGTACTATTATGGATCAGGAACTGGTTAAAAGATAGAAAGCAGAGGGTAGGGCTAAATGGCCAATTTTCCCAATGGAGAAAGGTGAATAGTGGTGTACCCCAGGGATCTGTGCTGGGTCCGCTGCTTTTTGACATATTCATAAATGACCTGGAAAGTGGAATAACGAGTGAGGTTATCAAATTTGCAGATGACACAAAAACTATTTAAAGTTGTTAAAACCCAAGAGGATTGTGAAAAATTGCAAGAGGATCTTGATAAATTGGAAGACTGGGCATCAAAATGGCAGATGAAATTTAATGTGGACAAGTGCAAGGTTATGCACCTAGGGAAGAACAACCCAAACTATGGTTACACGATGCAAGGTTCCACATTAGGAACCACCACCCAGGAAAAAGATTTAGGCGTCATTGTGGATACCATGTTAAAACCCTCGGCCCAGTGTGCAGCGGCGGCCAAGAGAGCAAATGGAATGCTAGGTATGATAAGGAAAGGAATGGAAAATAAAACAAAAGATATTATAATGCCTCTATATCGATCCATGGTGAGACCGCACCTTGAATATTGTGTGCAATTCTGATCGCCGTATCTTAAAAAGGATATAGCGATTTTAGAAAAGGTACAGAGAAGAGCCACCAAAATGGTAAAGGGGATGGAAGGATACTCCTATGAAGAGAGGCTAAAAAGGTTAGGGCTCTTTAACCTGGAAAAGAGACGGCTGAGGGGAGATATGATAGAAGTCTATAAATTAATGAACGGAGTGGAACGGGTAAACGTAGATCGATTGTTTACCTTATCAGAATATAGAAAGACTAGGGGACATGCAATGAAGCTACAGGGTGAACTATTTAAGACTAATAAAAGAAAATATTTTTTCACTCAACGTGTAATCAAACTCTGGAATTTGTTACCGGAGGATGTAGTAAAGGCTGTTAGTGTAGCTGGGTTTAAAAAAGGTTTGGACAAGTTCCTGGAGGAAAGGTCCATAAACCATTATTAAGAAGTGACTGAAGATATCAATGCTTGATCCTGTACAAGCATTGTGGAACTTGTGTCTCTTGGGGAAACTGCTAGGTACATATGACCTAGATTGGCCACTGTTGGAAACAGAATACTGGGCTTGATGGACCTTGGTCTGACCCAGTATGGCATATCTTATGTTCTTATGTTCTCCTATCCCATGACTTTTTAATTTCACCAAGAGTCTCTCATGAGGGACCTTATCAAAGGCTTTCTGAACATTCAGATACACTATTATCAACTGTCTCACCTTTGTCTACCTGTTTATTCACACATTCAGAAAAACATAACAGATTAGTAAGACAAAAACCTTTGGCTAAAGCCATGTTGACTGTCTCCCATTAAACCATGACTATAAGTCCAGTAATTTTGTTCTTTATAATGGTTTCTCTTATTTTTCCTTGTGCTGACATCAGGCTCACAGGTCTGTAGTTTCCTGGATCACCCCTGGAACCCTTTTTAAAAATTGGCATTACATTGTCCATCCTCCAATCTTCAAGTATTACAGATGGTTTTAATAATAGTTCACAAATTAGTAATAGTAAGTCTGCAATCTCATATTTCAATTCTTTCAATACCCTTAGATGTATAATATCCGGTCCAGGTGATTTGCTACTCTTCAGTTCATCAAATAGTTGTAATACATCTTCCCGGTATATCGATATTTATTTCAATTCTTCTGTGGCATTACCTTTAAATACCATTTCAGTCATCCCTACGTCTTCCTCAGTAAAGACCGAAGCAAAGAATTCATTCAGTCTCTCCACTATGGCCTTGTAAGCTCTTAGCGCGCCTTTTACCCCTCTAACATCTAATGGTCCAACTGACTCTCTCACAGGTTTCTTGCTACGAATGTACTTGAAAAAGTTTGTATGATGCATTTTTGCTTCCACAGCAAACTTCTCAAATTCTCTCTTTGCCTGCCTTACCAATGTCTCACATCTAAATTGCAGGTACTTATGTTGTTTCCAGTTTTCATCAATTGCCTCCTTTTCCATTTCCTGAAAGATGCTTTTTGGGCAAAAACAGCCTCTCTGATCTCACTTTTAAACCATGCGGCAATTTTTTTGGACTTCTTTCCATTTTTCTTAAAGCGTGGAATACAGCTGGTCTGGGCTTCCAAGATACTATTTTTAAACAACACCCATGCTTGACATAAATCTTTAAACTTTGCAACTGCTCCTTTTAGTTTTTTCTTAACTATTTTCCTCATTTTATCATAGTCTCCCTTTTGAAAGTTAAAAGGTAGTACTGTGGATTTCCTTACCATCCTTCCTCCATTTATCAAAGCAAACGCGATCCACAGCAGTACTAACTTCCAAAACTCACACATCATGGAGCGTACCCAGAAAAGTGCAGCACCATAAATATTGCAGTGGGCCCTAGAACATCCATATTCCTATTCAGAAAATTGAATAAGCCAGATTACTACAGCTCCCTACATAGAAACTCCATGCTAAAAGAACGTGTAGCCTCAGTCACACATATGCAGAACAGAGATAGATCTTCACCAAGTAGGGAATATATTAGTACAAATTAAAAACAGACCTGAGTGAGTGGCTGTTCTTCATGGGCAGAAAACGTAAGGGGAAAGGTGGGTTGATGCCCTCTCACTTCCCCCTTACCTCTATGCCGCTTTCCTCTGGTCCCTTGGATGCTTTTGTTGTTCGCACTACTCGGGATTTGGAAGATACAGGGGTGGAGCTTCGTGTTGCAGTCTTGCCCGAGTCGGGTGGCTCGGTGGCTGTTTCGAATCCATCTCTCTCCCCAGTGAGTCCGCCGTCGAAGGTGCTTCGGGGGCAGCCCCTGCCTGAGGGGTTCTTGGAACTTCCATCTCCCTCAAGCAAGGGGAGAATGGGGGGCTTGAGAGGGCCAGGAGCAGTGGGGCTGCGCGAACTGGAGTGTTTAGTCAGTAGGCAGATTTGCTCATTGGCTTCCTCGGCGATGAATGGTGAGTATACAGGGCAGAAACTCCCTGTGCGGCGTGGAGGAGAGATGCTGATGAATATGGAAATCGAACTGACATCTGCAGATCCAGGTTTGGTATTTTCTCTCCAGCGTCCAGTCAATTTTACTTTGGAGACCATTTGGCAAGCAATTGTTTCCGTGGGAGAAGTACTGGCTCCACAGATTGCATCTTTGGTTCAAAAGGTGAAAAATTCTGAAGTTCTGGTGAAGGAAATGGAACAAAAGGTATTGGAAAATCGTTCGGGAGTAGCAGAGATTCAAAGGAAAGTCGTGACTCTTGAAGATCAGGCTCAGGTATTTCAAAAGAACATTTCTTCAGTACAGGTAAAGTTGGAACATTTAGATAATGCTTCTAGAGTTCATAATTTAAGATTGATTAATATTCCAAACTTCTTACTGTGTCTCCTCAAAATATGTTTCAACAGTATTTGGTGGATGTCTTGAGGGTCTCCCCAGAATTAATTCCACCCTTGGTTAAGATTTATTATCTACCTAGGGCTAAATTGGCTACTGGGGTGGTTAATCTAGGGGGAGACCGGGATCAAGGGAATATCTTGAATGTTACAGATTTATTAGAGCAGTCAGATTTTGAAGTCCCTGTTCCTGCTGTTGTTGTTGTTGTTAAGTGCCGTCGAGTCGGAGTCAACTCATGGCGACCCTCTGGATAGCTATCCTAAATTGTGTTCGGTCTTCAGTCAGGTGGCTGATTGTTGACAGACTGGTACCCGTAGCTGCTGTTATTGTATCGATCCATCTCATTGCTGGCCTTCCTCTTTTGTGTTGACCTTCTATCTTGCCAAGCATGATGTCTTTCTCTAATGATCGCTCTCTTCGCATGATGTGTCCAAAATATGAAAGTCGAAGTCTTTTCATCTGAGCTTCTAAAAAAAGCTTAGGTTTGATCTCCTCTAGTACCGACTGGTTTGTTCTTCGGGCAGTCCATGGTATACACAGTATTCGCCGCCAGCACCATAATTCAAAGGCATCAATTTTCTTCCTGTCTATCTTTTTCACTGTCCAGCTTTCACATCCATAGATGTTATTGAAAATACCATGGCTTGAACAAGTTGAATCTTGTATGGAGAGAGACATCTCTGCTCCTGAGAATCTTATCTAGGTCTTTCATAGCCATTCTGCCAAGAGCAATACGTCATCTGATTTCTTGACTGCTTGTTGCTTCTTTATTGATAGTTGATCCAAGTAGGTTAAAGTTGTTCACGATTTCTTCTCCTTCAACGATGAACCTGTTGATTATGCCAGTTGTCATGATCTTTGTCTTCTTTACATTAAGATGCAGGCCCATTTTGAGACTATGTTCTTTGATTGTGAGAAGCAAATGTTTCAGATCATCTTTACTTTCAGCCAGTAATGTGGTATCATCAGCATAGCAAAGGTTGTTGAAGAGTCTTCCACCAATCTTCACACCTCTGTTGTCTTCATACAATCCTGCTTCTCTGATGATTTGTTCTGCATATAAATTAAACAGGTAGGGGGAAAGTATGCAGCCTTGTTGTACACCTTTGCTTATTTTAAACCATTCTGTTTCTCCTTGTTCCGTTCGAACTGTTGCTTCTTGATCAGTGTAAAGGTTGTGCAAGAGAACGATTGGTGTTCTGGTATATCAATGCTTCTTAATATGGCCCAGAGTTTCTCATGGTTTACACAGTCAAAAGCCTTGCTGTAGTCAATAAAACATATATAGATATCCTTTTAGTATTCTTTAGTCTTTTCAAGGATCCATCTCACATCCGCAATGATGTCTCTCATTCCTCGCCCTTTCCTGAAACCTGCTTGCATGTCAGGTAGTTCTTGTTCCAGATATGGTTGTAGTCTCTTTTGAATAATCTTCAGTAGAATCTTGCTGGCATGTGGGATCAGAGCGATTGTGCGATAATTTCCACAGTCAGTTGGATCACCTTTCTTTAGTATTGGTATAAACACAGATCTTTTCCAGTCAGTTGGCCTCCATATTTCTTGGCAGAGCCTTGTAAGTGCGGTAACAGCTGCATCAGATTGCTGTAATACTTCTATGGGAATGCTATCAATGCCTGGTGCTTTGTTCTTTGATAAGGCTTTCAATGCTGCTTCAACTTCTTCTTTCATCACCAATGGTTCCCGATCATAAGGTACAGGTTGAAACGGCTGTTGGTCCACTTGATCTTTATCATATAAAAACTCTGTATATTCCTTCCACCTTTTCTTGATCTTCTCAGCATCATTCAACATAGAACCTTGAGCATCTTGTAACATTCCAATTTGAGGCTGGAACTTTTTCTTTAACTCTCGTAGCTTTAGGAAAGCCAATCTTGTTCTTCCTCTAATATTTTCTGCTTCTATTTCCTTGCATGCGTCGTTGTAGTACTTTTCCTTGTCCTGTCTTGCTGCACGTTCGAAATCTCTGTTGAGTTCTGTGATTGTCTTTCTTTCTCCTCTGGCTTTAGCTTCTCTGCATTTCTGGGCAATTTTCAGAGTTTCTTCCATCATCCATTTTGGCTGTTTTTTCATTTTCACCTTTTGTAGAGACTTCTCGCTTTCTTCCAACACAACCTTCTTGTTGTCATTCCATAACTCTTCTGGAGCTCTGTCATTTGTATCTAAAGCAGCAAATCGATTTTGCAGGCAGTCTTTAAATTCCAGTGGTATAGTCTCAAGGTCATATTTTGCTGCATTCATGAGTGGTTTGCTCTTTTTCAACTTTAGCTTGAGTTTGCATACTAGTAGTTGATGATCTGTACCACAGTCAGCTCCAGGTTTTGTCTTTGTTGATGTTATAGAGCTTTTCCATCGTTGACTTCTACAGATGTAGTCAATTTGATTTTTATACAATCCATTGGGTGAAGTCCATGTGTATAATCGCCGCTTGTGTTGTTGGAAGAAGGTGTTTGAGATGAATAGATCATTGGTCTTGCAGAATTCTATCACTCTTTCTCCAGCTTCATTTCTCTTGACAAGTCCATATTTTCCAACTACTTTGCCTTCTTCTTTGTTGCCAGTTTTTGCATATCCAGTCACCCATGACTATTAGGATATCCTGTTTGCATGTTCTGTTAATTTCAGCTTGTACTTGTTCATAGAACTCTTCCATTTCATTCTCTTCTGCAGCTGTTGTTGGGGTATATACTTGAATTATAGTTGTGTTGATAGGCATTTCTCGTAGATGAATAGAGATTAAGCGTTTGCTGACTGCATTGTATTTCATTACAGTTCTTGCAAGTTTCTTCTTTATTATAAATGCAACACCATTTCTTCTTTGTCTTTCATTTCCAGCATAGTAGACCATGTGATCATCTGATGCAAAGTGCCCGATGCCAGTCCATTTCAGTTCACTGACACCCAACAGATCAAGTTGTACACGTTCCATTTCATTCTTGACCACCTCCAACTTCCCTTGGTTCATGCTTCGTACGTTTCATGTTCCAGTGTGTAAGACATCTTTACAGCTTCTGACTCTCATTTCATTTGCAGCTACATCAGCAGTCAGACGTCCCGAGGGCTTTGATCCAACCACATCATAAATGCTGGCTTTACTCTGAAAAGTCTTCAGCTCTTCCCCAGTAGCTAGTTGAGTGCCTTCCGACCTGGGGGTCTCATCTTCCAGCACTATAGCACAATTTGTTTTGTTGTAATTATCCATTGGGTTTTCATGGCAAGATACAGAAGTAGATTGCTGGGTCTTTCTTCCGTGCAATTTAAGTTTGGTGTTGTTGCCATTGTCACAGAAATGTGATCCTCCGCCGTCAACACTATCCCATTCTGCTGCTGCCTAGATAGGTGGTTTGTCTTGGTCTGGCACCTCAGCTGAGACCTGTCCATCTTGGGAGACCCTGCCAGTAGTTAAACTTCCGATAGTTTAGCTCTCAGCATCACTGATGCACACAAGCCCTCACAGCATGACAAGCTGAAAACCAAGTGAGGAGCTACTTTATTAATAACATTTGCTCTATTGTCTGATAAAGAATGGTTGTTAAAGCTCTTCTTTAGGAAACGCAATTTATTGTTTAAAGGGTTAATGATTCGTACATACCCGGATTTAGCTAGGGAAACACAGCGACGCCGCAGGGATTTTCTTCTTCTGCGTCCTGGGGTCCTACAGTTGGGGGGGGGACTCTTTTTCTTAAAACACCCATGTAAATGTTTGGTGAAGTATCAAACTATTTCCTATGTTTTTTATGAGCCCTCCCAATTAACGGCTTTCATTAATGCTCAGCATTTAGAATCCTCCTCGGATGCCTCACCTGTGCTCTCTTAATGTCTATCCAGATTAAGCTAGCTGCATATTTCTGGTATGTTTGGTTGTAAGAATTCTGTGATTTCTCCCCCCCCCCCCCTTGGTATTGTGGGCTAGGGTGAGCAGATATTTTTTTGTTATTAAGTATCACTTGGATTATATTGTTATATGTTGTCTTTGTATGTATTACTTTATGTATCTGCTCTTTTTCTGCAAGAATGTGCTAGTAACTTTCTTGTTTAATTTGTAAAAATTTCATAAATATAAAATTAAAAAAACAAAACAAATTAAAAACAGACATACGTAGTCAAAAATGTTTTTACCCATTACTGTTAGGTTTACGGGATTTCTTTCCCAAAAATTATACTTTACTGCAGAGTGAGGTGAGAGAAAGAACTCTCACACACTGGCATCTCCATTGTCAGCAGAAACTAACATAATGGTTCAGCGCAAGTAGCGTGAGTGCAACTAATGCCATCTCAGTAGGTGGCTTTATTTGCACCAGCAGTTGTTTTGCCACACTGAAATGTGGTAACTGCAGGGAGATGTAACTTCAGTACCTCCCTGCAGTTAGCCTACAGTCTTGTGTAATCAATCTCTGGAATTAGTTACCAGAGGATGCAGTAAAAGCTGTTAGTGTAGCTGGGTTTAATAAAGGTTTGAACAAGTTCCTGAAGGAAAAGTCCATAACTATTATTAAAGAGGACCTGGGAAATACACTGCTTGCCCTGGGAGAAGCATTGTTGAATCTGTGTGCCTTTTTGGGAACCTGCCAGGTACTTGTGACCTGGATTGGCAACTGTTGGAAGCAGGATACTGGGCTTGATGGACTTTAGTCTGATCCCGTATGGCATTTCTTATATTCATATGTTACCAGTGCAAAGCCAAGGAAATATGCTGCTAAACATGCCAAATAAGAGGGGCTCAATAGCACCCATGCAGCATCTCCCACTTCCACAAAAACAAGAGTGACTTGGCACCCCAAAACAGCACTTCCCATCCTCTGAAAAACAAGAGGGACTTTGTGACCCCAACACAACAACTTCCACTCCAACAAACACCAAGAAGGGCTTAGCATCCCCACTATAACTACCGAAACTGCCCACTGGACAGCATGGTGTTAATGTAAATATATATTCCGTAAAAAACAAAGGAAATGCAAGATGCTCACACACCAAGGAACTAAAAGAAAAAGTGAGAACCACAGTACAGTTTATAAAACCAAATTATAACTCATTTTATTCTGTTATAAACTGCATTTTGGTTCTCACTTTTTCTTTTTGAATATATATTCTGAATCCACAGAAATCTCTCCCTCGACAATGGGTGCAGAGCAGAGGTAGGGCATTCAGCCACAGAACTAAATATATTTTAAAAAAATCTGATTCTGGTCATCTCACTAACAAACATTCTCCAGTACCAGGCATACTGGGAACTAATATAAAACCCTATAGAAGTCGCTTAAGATCTAGAAGGCCAAATCTACCATACCATACCAGCATAACCTTCCATAACTCATACAAGGGACCTATCCAGAAAAAAAGCAGCATTATAAATACCGCAGAAGACCCTAGAACATCCATACACTTATTTGAAAAGCTCAACAAGTCAAACTACTATAGTACAGTATAGATCCTTATGTACAAACTCCATGTTAACAGAATACCTGGCCTCAGTCACACACTCAGAACACAGACCCTCACCAAGTACAGAATAAGTGACTATAACCTAAAATAAAAATATGTAGACAAAAATTAAACTGAAACCCAAGAAGCCAGACTCCGCATGCAGTGATAAAGATAGCACAAAGTCCAATCACTAAAATGAAAATAAAATTATTTTTTCTACCTTTGTTGTCTGACCATTTTATTCTCTGATCATACTGGTCCTGATCTGAAGCTTCTGCTTTCCTGTCTTAGCTCTCTTTCTATGGTCTATAGTCCATCTGCCATTTCTTTTCTCTTCTTTTGTTTTCTTCACTTCCTTCCATTAGCCTATTTCCAGTCCCAGTAACCCTCCCCTGTATCAGCCCCCTTTTCAGACCTCCTCTCCCAGTACTTTCCAATGTCAACTGTCTTGCATTCCCAGGACTGCTTCTGGTGTCCATTCCCTTCCAGTCCCCTTCCTTCCCCATTGTCCAGCTCCTTCTATCTAAATACATTGCAGGTATCAGCTCACTTCCACGCTCAGTGCCATCCCTCCTCCCGTCAGCTCCCTTCCAGTCTTCCCACCCTCTGTCTATCCCCCTTCTAGTACCATCCCCACATGTCAGCTCCCTTCCAGCCCCAATGACCCCTCCCTTCCAGTCTCCTCCCCATTACCCAGCCAGCTACCAGCCCCATCCCCAAGTTTCATCTCCCTTCTAGTCCCCCTTCAGTATCATCCCCAGGTGTCAGCTCCCTTCCAGACCCCTCCTTCCCCCCCATAAAAGCTCCCTTCCTGTCCCCACCTCACCCCCCATGTCAGCTCCTTTCCTGCCCCCTCCCTCCCCTGGCAGACCCTCTCAGCATTCTTCCCATCCCATCCCCCTGAATTAGCCCATTTGTAGCCCTAGCCCCTAGTTTTCTTCCAGGATCAGCAACACTCTCCTCCCCTCCCCCCATTAGCCCATTTCCAGTTCTAGTCCCCAGTCTTCTTCCAGTGCCAGAAGCTCTCTCTCCTCCCCTCCATCAGCCCACTTCCAGTCCCAGCCTATTTCTAGTCCTATTTCCTTTATCAGGCCATTCCAGACCTAGCCCCCATCAATCCATTTCCAGTCCTACCCCCCCCCCCCCGATAAGCCCATTTCTAGTCCTAGCCCCCCCCCCAATCAGCCCATTTCCAGTCCTAACTCTCCCGATCAGCCCATTACCAGCCCTGGCCCCTCCAATCAGCCCATTTTCAGTTGTAGCTCATTTCCAGTCCTAACCCCACCTGATCAATCCATTACCAGTCCTAGCTCCCCTAATCATCCCATTTCCAGTCCTAACTCTCCTGATCAGCCCATTTCCAGTCCTAGCCTCCCTTAAGCACCCATTTCAAGTTCTACCCCCCCCCATCAGCCCATTTCCAGTGCTATCCTTCCATCAGCCCATTATCAGTCCTAGCCCCCCCCAATCAGCCTATTTCCAGTCATAGCCCATTTCCAGTCTAACCCCACATCTGATCAGCCCATTTCCAATGTTAACCTCACATCAGCCCATTTCCAGTCCTAACCCCCTCAATCAGAGCATTTCCAGTCCTAGCTCTCCCAATCAGACTATTTACAGTGCTACCCCGCAGCCCAGCCCAGCCTATTACTAGACTTACTCAGCTGATTTCCAGTCCAAGCGCCTCGTGGAAGAGCCCTGCTGTTGCTTCACTTGCACCCAAGCTCAACTTTGCAAAGCCGCGAGAAGGTACAGTGTTTCCCTTCTTTCCCACAGCTCTGTTAAAGTTGAGCCCGCCGGTGCGCTGAGGGTTGGGAGTATTCCTGTCTTGCACAAGACAGGAAATGCTCCCAACCCTCAGCGTGCTGGTGGGCTCAACTTTAACAGAGCCGCGGGAAAGAAGGGAAACACTGTTCCTTCTTGTGGCTCTGAAAGTTGAGCCAGGGCACCTGTAGAGCTCTTCTAGTGGGGGGAGAGGGCACGGCGGGGCGGTTGATTCTGTCGCTGCCAAGAAGCAGCAGCAGCTTTTCCAGCGCTTTTTTTTTGTTTACATTTTGAAGGCCGAGTGAGGTGGTCTTTTTGGGGGCATTTTTTGCTGTCCCCAAAAGGTTGCCGGCTGAGGCCATCGCCTTACTCGGCCTCATTATAGAGCTGCCCCTGTACCCAAAAGCCTAAATTTTGCCTCCAGAACCTCCCTACCACACTTTTCTATGTCACTGGTACCAACATGTACTAAGACAGCAGACTCCTCCCCAGCACTATCTAAGACCTTGTCTAGGTGGCGTGTAAGGTCGGCTACCTTCGCACCAGGCAGGCATGTTCCAAGTGATCCTCACGTCCACCAGTCACCCAGCTATCTACAAGCTTAATGACTGAATCAGCAACTATAACGACTGTCCTAACCCTCCCCTCGTGGGCACATGGCCCTGGAGAAACCTCCTTGGTGCGAGAGGGTTTTACATCACCTGGAGGACAGATCCTAGCTGCAAGATCACTTCCTGCCACACCAGGGTGATGCTCTGTCACGTGACCTCTCTCCTCCATGGCAACAGGGATGCTGCCAAACATGGAGGTGGGACTTCAGTACTACATCCCTGTAGGTCTCATCTATGTACGTCTCTGTCTTCCTTATGTCCTCCAAATCTGCTACTCTAGCCTCCAGAGATTGGACTCATTCCCTGAGAGGAAAAAGCTCCTTGTACCTAGTGCATATGTAAGACCCCTCACCAACTGGGAAAAAATCATTCATGTGACACTCAATGCAAAAGTCTGAAAAGCCCCATCTCACTGCTGGACTGCTGTCTACATATTAGTTTTAAGGTTGTGTTTAGGTATTTAAGTTGCTTGCTTACTTACTTAGATTTGCTGGGGATGCTTAAACTAATAAAACTATAACTAATACGTTTAATGGACTTTGTTCACCCCAAGATTGATTAATTTCAGGTCCTTAATGTATGCCTGATGAGGATAAACAGCTGCACCTGAGAGTGAATATGGGCACCTTCTTCCCTTTAAGAGTTTTAAGCACCTATACAAGCTATGATTATCCCAGGGGTGGGTTGGAGTCAGGGAGGAAGGGAGAGAGAGAAAAAAGACTTATTAAAATCTGGCTGCTATAGAGTACCCTATCCTGTGCTTCTAAGGTAATGAGTGACCAATTTCCTGGGTGATTCACATAGTCCTTGCTTTGATAGAGGGAATCTTTCAAAATACACCTTTGATCTGTCACTTGGCTTTAACACCTATTTAAAACAATTTCACAGGTCTCTTGCCCGCTATCTAGAAGGCCTCTTTGTAAAGGTCTCTAGAAACTATTGCTCAAGGAATACTGACCCCGTTTTTCCTTTTATGCTAAATTATACTCTGATTTGATTTAAATTAAAGCTCTTTGCTGAAACTAGACCTTGACTTTAAACTGAAAGCTCTCTGCTGGGTCTTAAACTTAAACTGAAAGTTAACTGCTGAGCTTTTAATGTAAACTAAAAGCTCTTTGCTGATACTAGACCCTGACTGAGTATTAAATTTAAACTAGAAGCTCTCTGCTGGGTTTTAAATTTAACTGAAAGCTCTCTCTCTCTCTCTCTGCCAGATTTTAAATTTAAACTGAAAACTCTCTGCTAGTTTCTGAATTTAAACTGAAAGTCCTCTGCTGGGATTTAAACTTAAATTAAAAACTCAACAGGTAGCTTTCAGTTTAACTAAAAGCTCTTTGCTGATACTAGACCCTGACTGATTTAACAAATACACTGGATTCTAATTTATGCAGATTAATCAGCTTTAATCTAAAACATTCATTTTTTTCCCAAGATTTAGAGAAATTCCCAGAAGTAAATACTTACAAGTGCAGATCTCTCTTCAGAAGTAACAGTCCCTTTTTGTAGTCCTTCAAGACTATATACATGGCATTTTCAAGTGTACAGTGTGTTTCTAGCAGGCTTTCTTTGTAGCTCCTTATTTTCAAAGGAAATCATCTGCTTGGTTTCACTTTGAAAACTGATTTCAAATAACACAGGCTGTTTAAAAGTACCCCCCATGCGCCTGTAGAGTACCCATTTAGCCAATTAGAAAGTACCAGTAGGGCTGGCCCAAGGGTTTCTGCCACCCTAGGCAGAAACCCTGGCCTTGCTACCCCCCCAGGTGCCGCCGATTCCGTCTCGGGAGGGGGAGGTATGCAGCGACAGTATTTCTATAAGTGGTGGCTTTTGGTCACTGCTTCTGGAAATACTGCTGCTGCCCACCTCCCCCCAAATGGAATCAGTGCAGCTGGGGGGGGGGCACCTCCACTGCCCACCCTAGTTGGCTGCCTCGCTCACCTAGTGGACGGGCCAGTCCCAAATACCAGAAACAAGAGCTACATATGTGAAAGAGAATGTGGACCCTCACCTGTGCACACAGTGCTACGGACTATCATGGGGCTGGCTCATTTTCAAGCTCTTTCCCACTGGAGTCTCTGCAGTGACAGTCTCCAGCTAAGATATAGACATTGCTTCTTGCTTGTACTAACCCCAAGCAGGTTCCTTTAAAACCATAATGAAACTAGAGATGTAAAGTGCTTTCTGGGCCAAATATATTAAGAATCACCTTCTACATTCTGCACTTATGCTGGGGGACCTTGGGCACTGCCAGACCCACTGCTCCCACCATTGCTAAAAAGCAGAGGCTTTCAGGGACTTTTCATCTCCATATTCCTGTATCTCCTCCTCTAAGTTTATTCACTGAAGGCAAAGGCAGAGTGAGGAGACAGCTTAGGATTGTCAGTAGAACTAGCTGTAAGAGGCAGTAACCCTCTTTCAGGAATGTTTCTTTCTTTTCACACTATCAGCAGTTTAAAATCTCCCAAACACCCCTGTCTGTACAATTATCTGCTGCCCTCTTTTATTAGAGAGAACTGGTACACACAAATGATTCAACATATTGAAAATCAAAGATTTTTACACTCAGTTTCATAATCCCCATGTTGGCTGACTGAAAAAGTGTTCATAGGTACTTGTGACCTAGATTGGCCACTGTTGGAAACAGGATACTGGGCTTGATGGACCTTGTTCTGACCCAGTATGGCATTTCTTATGCTCTTATGTTCATGTGAGAACACCTCCTTAGTCCCTACATCTTGCCCTACCAACCCTTCCGAAGCCTTCTTGCGCCTTTCTTCTCTCTCCCCTTACCATATTTTCTTTTATGCTTCTCTCAATTCTTTTTCCCTGTTATATCCAGCCTTGTGATTCTTTCCCTCCCTTCTCCATCATTTTATTCTTGCATTTTTAACCCTTTGCTATTTTCTATTCTCTGGCCTCTCCCATCCCCTTTCCCATTTGCTTGGTCACAGCGGTGCAGCCTGGGGCCAGTTTTTAACTCCCCCCCCCCCACTCTTTTGATCATCTCTTTGACAATGAATGTAAACAGCAATTGATGACTGCTCACATTTCTGAACATGCCAAAACATAGTACCACAAACCAGAGTGGAGCACATATATACATCCTTACTTACTGACAAGGGCATCTCAGCTGTCAAAACTACATTCCTTTCTATAGACACAAGGCAACATATATCAAGTTCTGCTTCTCTCCCCCTGCACGTCTGTCTTTCTTTGTCTGACTTAGACTATAATTTTGAGCTCTGCTGACACTGCAGTGGCGCCAGTGGGCACCATACTGTCTATGACCATCTCCTGGCAGAAAGGAACATGGCAATTTCCTATAATAATTAGAGTCTCCCATACAGTGCCTACTGGCTTTCCTCCTCCAAGTTTACAGATGCAATAGCTTTATTTTGGCAGCCTTTGACTATGCAGAGCAAATTCATTGCTCTCCCTCATTGGACTGCTAATGGGACATGTCCAGCTTTGGCCATTCTAGGTCACAACGACAATGGTTGGGGGTCTCTTGGAATTTCATGGATCCCAGTGTAAGGCCATCTCTGGGGGCTAATATGCCAAAGGGGGAATTTATTTATGTGCAAACAGTTTTATACAGCTATCCCTGTCAGATCACCCACAAAGGTGTACAATTTATAAAATGATTTCAGTAAAATAATAAGAATCGCACGTCCAGTAATGCTGGCTGACATTTAGACAAAGAATGAAACATTGCAATCATTCCTTCCTAAGGAGCAATAAGAGTCCAGTACATACATAACCACAAAGATCCAAAGCCCTAGGGGTATGTTTACCAATCGGCAGTAGTGGCTTCCATGCGATATTGGGGCCGCAGCTCTGATATTGCACAGAAGCTGCTACTGCCAAGAAGTGAACATACCCCCTAGACTTCACATTTATTTTACTTGACAAGATCAAGACAGGCTTGAGCCTCTCAAACCCTGAATACCTGCAAGCTTGCAAAACTGCAAAGTAGACTAGAATTTCTGAACAGATGGTCTTTCTACCATCATCTATTACATTAATATGCATGTAAATTAGGAAATTATGTACTTTTTGTAATGAGAAACAAACCTAGATGACAAGATTGAGAACCCCTTTAGCAGGGGTTTTTAACCCAGTCCTCGGGCACACCCATCCAGTCGGGTTTTCAGGATGTCCACAATGAATATGCATGAGAAAGATTTGCACACCAAGGAGGTATTGCATGCAAATCTAACTCATGCATATTCATAGTGGATATCCTGAAAGGCCAACTGGATGGGTGTGCCCTGAGGACTGGGTTGAGAACCATTACCCTATAGAAATCCATCTGTGGAGCACACACGCCGCTCATTACTGTCTGCACTGCATGTATAGGTTTTAGGAGACCGTGCTGAATTTACAAATGCCATGGAGGGAGGGATGCCACTTAGTGTGTGCAAAACCTCTCTCAGGTTGCAGCGAAGCTCTCACATTGTCAGGTCCTGTCCTTCACAGGTGGTTCACTGGAGTTGCTTAGTTCCTTTGGCCCACAGAATACAAGCTCCAGCGTTGCTGTGATTTCCCCTCTCCTCTTTAGAAGTGCTACGGAGCATCTCTCCTTGTCTTTTTCCTGTTTTCTTGCTGCCAGTATTCAGTCAGATGAGTATCGCTTGCCCAAATCTCAAGGGCACATTAAAAATTCAGGTTGCTGCTTTTTACAAAGACAGTTTTGCAAAATAGGGGTGCTTTCAAGGCTTCCCCCAAAGGGATGTTTGCTAGCATTCCCACATCCCTGTTGCAAACATCTGTTTGAAAAATACAGAACTGGTTCTAAAACAATATAATCCAGAAGAAGAGAGACACATGCAAATTCTTCTAAGCTCACTAAAAAGTTGTTAAAGAAATGTTTCTTCCTGATTGGTATCAGACGCTGGGACTAACTTACACCATGCTAAGCAGACGTAGTGCATGAATCCACCTACCTGTACATTCTGATAAAGCTCTGTGTGCACTATAGATGGCAACTTCTTAAAAGGACCGGAGGTGTGAAATGCAACATAAATCACACTTCCTGGATACAGTGAAGGTGTCTGCTCAATGTTGGGGAAGCTCAAGCAACCACTGCACCCACAGAGTTGGCAACTATAGCGTGCCCCTTCTGTCAAAGTTTCACCCACCTGTTCAGTTCAGTTTTGCTTCCTTACAGCTTGTGTTCTCAGAGAATAGTTTGCTGGTGACTGTTCCTTTCATTTTATCTTAAAGGGGTTATAATATAAGACAGTGTTTAAAAATGGCTAATGGCAAATGTTGGTAGACATTGTGGGCATTACTGTACCGTTAGCTGGGGTGGAAAGTGAAGCAGGAATGCTATTCATATTGAACTGTAGGAATGACGTGCAATATACAATAGGAGGCAAGAAGACATTCAGTGACTGTAGCCTGAGACTGCGACAGAGGATTCTTGTGGTCCCAGTCCTACATCACCAGTGCTGGAAATCTACCCTTAATCTCTGCCAATGGAAACTCCCATGGTTGTGTGACTGTCTGCTCTTTTTTTAAAGTGCTTCAGTGCTGAGCTCCTAAATTTTTCTAGCTTGTAAGAATATCAACTTAAAAGTTGCTTAAGATAACCCATATTTCCAGTAAGGTATGCTGGACCCACTCAAAGCTCTGCATTCACCTCCGCCCCAATACCTCTCTCTTCTGCTGCACAATTTCCATGCAGGCTAACGCAGTCGGGTAATATAACAATTTTTTCTTTCTTCTTGTCAGATGCTGTCACCAAAGAGATCAGCTCCATGGCCGAAGACAGCTGCACTTGACACTTAGGGATATTGCATGGAAGAAAGGCACAGAGTCGTATTCGGCAACCACTCAACATGAAAGAGGCGTCTGTAATGTGGTCTATGCTGTGAAGCTGGAGCATTTGTAACTCTACCCATCTGAAAGGTGTAATTGTAACAAGTTGACAATTGATGTTAAACATGGGAGCACACTATTCATGCCAAATTCCATTTCATTACATCACATTTTCTGTAACTGCATGCCGGCCGTCTGCTCTGAAGAGCAATTATAGACAGTTCTCTGGTGCTATTCAAAGAGCATAGTAATCTAAGCCAAGGGCCAATTTATGAAAGAGACAGAATGGCACAGCGGCTACGGACATCCATCCAGCTACAGCAGAATGCTGACATATTGCACTCTGTATACATATAGCCATCTGCATTGCGAATACCCGACATATGTCAGTACGCGTTGTGCATGTAACACTTCCCAGGCAAGATCACTTGAGCCAACTGTAGGACCGCAGCAGTTATTTCATGCAGCAGACAGTAATGTGGATATCAGCAAAACTTCCTTTCTTTCATTTTTAGGACAGTATCATAAAGCCAATATAGATGTTTAATGTCACCCAACAGGTGCAGATAAGGGGCTGATTAAGCCAGAGTCTGCTAATGTAGACGGAGAGAGAGAATCAAGGATTTGCTCTGAGGCGGCTCTGAAGTGTTAGCTCTCCCCATATCATAAAAAGGTAACTCAGTGCCCAAAGGACCAGTTTACAGAGGCTGAAAGGAACAAGATTCAATATTATTTCTTACAATGCAGGCAGCGTATCCGCAGAAGGAGGGAGTACAGGGGAGCGCAAAGGCAGAAACGGCGCCCATGAGTTTGATAAATTCTCCTCAGAGCTAGTGAATGACCACAACTTCCATAAAGGAGAGAAGCCCAAAGTCCAAAGCTGACTGTTTGGAAAGTGGCAGACAAGAATCAGAACCAAGTATCAGCCTGGCTCCAGACTGAGCCATCCTGATGCCAGTACAACCCGCCTTTAGAATACCTTAGTCTCTCACCCTGGCTATCCTCCCCCACTCTCTGATATCCGTGGCAGTGCTGCGGATAATTCATCAAGATAAAACGAACGTCTGCATAATTAACCAGTGAAAAATAATCCACATTTCTCATTATATATTCACAATTGTGGGTCATGCTGAAAGGCTCGTTGCTGTTGCAAAGTGATGCATAACCTTTTGAAAAAGAAATAGCTTCAATGAAAGTTATTACATTTACTGAGGTTTCCCCTCAATTAAACAGGCATATTTTCCCTCTCGTGATCCCCCTGCTGTACTCTTTCAAAGTATGTCTGTGTATTTCTCTGCTGTTGCCCAATGCAGGTCGGAGACACAAGTGCTGCAGCAGGCTAGCAGCTTTATATTCAGAGCTATTTTTGACTCTCTGCCCCCTCCCTTTAGATACATAGATAGATATACACAAACACACACATAAGGTTCATCCACAGTTTGGACAGCTCCTGGTTGAGATCCAATCAGCATGCTACACCTGTTGGGCCCTCATTCAATCCCAGGAAAAGATAAGACAAATCTGAAAGGATTCTCCTGGAAGGAGCTAAGGAGACAGACTGATTTTTACTACAGCGCTAGAAAAAAAACAACAGAAGCCAGGGAGAGCTGGAGAGAGACAGAAGAAGAGGGTATACCAGCTACTTCCCAAGCAGTTGAGAACAGGGCTGGGGCTACCACTAGGCAACTAGGCATCTGCCCAGGGTGGCAGACTTCAGGGAATGGCAGTGCAGCAGGAAAGCAGAAATGCAGCAGTTACAGACTGTTATCAGTGTAGTGGCAGGCCTTTCAGCATCTGTGTGCATCCCACTTCCTCCTACTGGAAGTTTGTATTGAAAGGGGCAGGCCGCCACAGGCCTTGCCCATAACTGGGTGCTCAAAGACCCAGCTCATGGATGCTTTCCTTTTGATGCAGCCTTGGGATCTGATGGAGGATAGTGGTAGGATGGCGTCAGTAGTAGTGGTGATGGCAGGTGGAAGGGAAGAGGGAGCTGATGTTGGGAGAGGGATTAGGCAAAGATAGATGCCTTGGGGGGAGAGTAGGGAAGGGAAGGGGAGATACTGACTCTTCTCTTTCTTTCAAAGAACACATTTCCTCTGTTGTGCAGCACTCTTTCTTCACCCTGAAGCAACTTTGTGCGGTTCGCCCTTTTCTTTCCTTTTCCTCACTGGCCACACTTCTTCTTTCCCTCATCATGTCTCGTCTTGACTACTGCAATGTCACTCTAGCCGGTCTTCCTCAGTCCCAGCTCTCTCGCCTTCAGCGCATCCAGAATACCGCCGCCCACATCCTCACCCATGCTTCCCGTACCGATCACATCACTCCCCTTCTTCTCCACCTGCATTGGTTCCCTGTTTCTTTCCGAATTCAATTCAAGTTCTTCATCTTTGTTCACAAATCAATTCACACAGGTATTCCTCTTTATCTTGCTGACCACGTCCGTCTCCACACTCCTCACCGCCTCCTCCGTTCCATTCACTCCAATCGCATGTCACTTCCATCCCCTTCCCAGGCTCATTTAGAATCCAGCCGCTCCTCAGCTTTGTACTTCCTTGGCCCGAGGCTCTGGAACTCGCTCCCCCTTGCCCTCCATCTGGAACTCTCCCTCCTTGTGTTTAAAGCGAGACTAAAAACACACTTTTTTTGTTTAGCCTATGACCTACCCCCTTCCTTTGCCCCTCTTCCCCCCCCCACTGATGTCCACCTTGCCTTCCTTACCGTCACACGCATTCTCTGTCCTGCTCAATACCCTGCTATCCCTATGTCTTTCCTCCCTTTTCCATTCTTATCATTCTCTCTCTATCCTGTTTAAAATATTTTAATGGCGTTCCTTTTCCTTTCTTCCTTTCTAGCAGTGTTTGATTTTTATTGTAAACCGCCCAGATGCATTTGTAATGGGTGATATATTAAGTTTTAAATAAACATAAACATACTGGACATGCAGAGGTAGAAAAGGGGAGATGATGGACTATGGGGGATGGGGGCACATGGTTAAAGTTTTCCTAGGGTGTCAGATACCCTTAGCCTGGTCCTGGCTGGGAGTGGTGGAGTAAGACTATAATATTCTGCAACTGACTAAAGAATACGTATTTCTGACACTGTACATTCAATACAGGACCGTATCGAGCCCTGTGCAAGCGGTGCAGCCGCACAGGGCGCAAAGACTTCAGGGGCGCATTTCAGCTCTCTGCCATTGCCTGGTGCCCCTGAAATGTGCCCCTGAAGTCTTCCCGCCGGCACACTAAGCAGGTCTGGTCTCTCTGGGAGGGACCAGACCTGCTTAGCGTGCCGGGCGGCAGGCGGGTTGCACATCAGGTGCGCACCTCTTCTCTCCTGCCCCCATAAAGTGGCTAGATGGGTGTGTGTGTGTGTGGGGGGGTGCCCGATGTGCAAGTAGCACAGGGTGCATTTCGCCTTCGGTACGGCCCTGATTCAATATGACACCATTACTGGCCTGACGTCTGGCCTGATGCACTGGTTGCCTGGAGTGATAATATGCTGTGTATCACACTCATTAGCCAGCAGCCAAGGTAACACAACATGACGTTCACCTCTACGGATGTGGGATCCTGCACTTTTTATGTTTAAATCATTTTAATGAACCTCTAACAACAGTAATAATACACAATGTTGGCCCCAGTTCGTGGTAGCTCCTATATGGGACCTGTGGACTCTCAAAAGCATATGTACAAATCTTTTCATTTCTTTTCCTTCATCAACCCCCCCTCCCCCGTCTACCCTCCCCTCTTCTCATCTACATAATTTATGTCCGAATTATCTCTATCAGTACTTAAGTGTAAACACATCTATTTTCTTCCACCTGACGGCCTAGAGCAGTAAAGTTCAGTCGACTAAAGCTGTAGAACATTTTACCAGATATTGGAAGCAATTTGGGAAGTACATTTAAGAAGCACCTTTAATATCCCACCTCCCCACTCCTTATCCCCCTGATCCCCCCTCTCTCCCCCTCACCCAAATAGAATGACTCTTTTTTTAGCAGCACATGGCTTCCACAATTCCTGCTAGGCAAAGTCTGCACCAGGGCATCGATTTCCACAGAGCCCACCTGGAACCTCGGCATATCGAGAACCTGTTGTTTCTCTGGCTCCGGGGCTCTGCCTTACTGTTTGCCTAAGGGGACCCCTACATCCCATGAAGGACAACACCACTTACATGCCACCTGGACTTCCGTTTGCCTCTGTAGCAGGGCTCCCATCCGGTTACGGACAATGCAGCGATACAAGCCAGCATGTGTGCGGTCCACAGATGTGATCATGTACCTAAGAGATTAAGAAAGAAAAAAAAGGAGACTTGAGTAAAGAGGACATTCAGGAAGATTAACCACAGTGATACTAGGGATGTTCCTCACCCAAGTCAACCCAAAGGAGCTGATCCAACCCTACTGCATACAGGTGGATATGGTCCTACTTAAAGATATCAGATCTTCAGCTCCCAGATGATCCTGGTGACCCAGGGAGAGGTGTAGCACACTGCCAGGGGGAGTCTTCTGCTGTGGTGTCTGAGTAGATCTTCAGTTCCTCAAGGCTGGAGATGTTGCAGAGGCTTCACCATCCCCAGGAGGAAAGCGGATAGGGAGCTCTTGTCACTCCTTTAGGGTAACATTTGGTGGCCTGGATTCAGACTCCATGATTGCAGTCAGGATTGCTGCAAAGCTTTGTGCACCCTAGTCAATCCTTCAGCCTTATACTCCCCCGCCATCAAGATTTTGATAATTAAACTCAACAATGATGATAATTTGAACACCACCTTTCCAGCAACAATCCTGTAAAATGCATTACTGCACATCCTACTTTCAAACATGAAACTTTGCCTTGTATGTATGTGTGTCCTGCTCTCCCTGCAGGTAAAGGAATGTGCTGATGGCTCTTTGAGTTTGTGGGGCTTTCAGGATCTATTGTTTTGTTTTAACTGCTGCTGCTTTTTGCTGCCTCCTCCCCTACCCTCCCCCCCCCCCGAAGCTATGGTGCTAGGCAACTGCCTAATCTTGCCTAATGGTTGGGCCAGCCTTGATTGCAGTGTTCCAGAAGGAGTCCCAGTGCATAGCCCCTGGCCCAGGAATTCCACTGCAATGTACTAAGGGGTTGGGTGGGTGAATATAACATAGGGAAAAAACTCCATATAGTTTCAAGGTGTCAGATCTTGGCCTTGGCTCTGAATGAGCTGGAAGCACAAAAGGAACAGGAAGAAACTGTCGGGCCAAAAAAACTCCAAACCTACAGCTCCCCGCATGCAATGGGACCATATTGGATCACTGGATCAGCCTGTCTGGGTTGATGTGGGTGATGAGGTAGGGTAGAACCTGAAGGGACAAAGACTTTCTTGCCCTCTGTCCTTTTGATGGGATGCAGAGAACTAAAAATAATAAAAAAATAAGAAGAAAACTTCAAAGGCAATGAAAAGTGATTTCTGAAAGAGCCCAGTCAGCCCATTTTTCAGCTTCCAAATGTTAGTTTTTTACTCTGCACCTGCTGCGGTTATGAATTGTTTTGTACAGCACAGAAATCATTTCAGGAAGGGCCAGGAAATGAAACCTTGTTCGGTTGTCACGATTGTGACTTTGGCTGTCAGTGTGGTGTCCCCTGTGTCTTGGGGCCACTCTTGCACTGCTGGTTTTGGAAGTATACTTTGCATGTGGTGTGCTAGGCAGCTCCAACGTGGGTTTCTCACATTTCACTGTTTTGTGCCTATCCAAGGCTAAGACTAAGCCTCCATATAAGAAGCTATCAAATGCCACAGAATCTTCTCCTATCGCAGGAACTGAAAGATACTGATGGTCCTGCCCACCCAAAGCAATGCTGCCTGCTTTTGGTCAGTTTACTTAACAGAGGTGCTGATGTGTGACATGACACTTTAGCACATTTATTTTATTATTTATTACAAATTCTTATATACCGCGCTATTAGTGTCAGATAATCTATGGCTCATTCTTTACTTTCTTGTCAAGTTTAGCTTTGTTTACATGTTATAAAAAAGCACAAAATGTCTTTGAAATAGGCTGTTGGAATCATGAAACTTTTCATAGGTTTGTCGAATCTCTTTCAAGACATCCCAAGCTAACTGAAAAGAGCTATTCCAAGCCAGGCCAGTCCTGGAGTAGCTAAGAACAGCAAAGACTAATAAGCAAGCATGAAGGACATAAGTCTGCAGGATGTAGTAGTGTATCTTGAGCAAATATCAACTTTAGGTGTAGACCAATCTCCTCTTTCCAAAGTTTAGCACCGTGTTAGATTTTCAAACTTGCTAATTGATGATAATGTTTGATTCCTGCAGAATAATTTGACAGGTCAAAACCTTTACTACAAACACACGTCACCTTTCTTAGAGGACATACTAAGAATGAAGTCTAATGCAAACTCATTCGTGTTATTGCTCACACTGTTCATCTGCCTCTTGTCCATCTCAAGACTATGAGCAATGTGAGATCAACATAGAGCCTGGAAAATGTCAGCCTTGGTTTGAGTTTGATGGAATTTTAGATTCCCTGGGGCGCTATGTTGAAAAGTCACTAGAAAATCTGGTGAAAATTCACCCAGTTTCAGTAGAGATTTGATGTGGATTCCCAGGAAACTGCTTGCTGCGGAGCCTTCAAAGGATCAAATGAATCTGCTCCCATTCTAATTAGAGAGGTTCTTCCTGCTCTTTGCCAAAGAAAGTTGAGAAGCCTGCAGTCTGGTTTGCAAACTTGTTTTTTAATGTTGACACTGCTCTGCTCCTGACAGATCTTTTGAAGGGTTTTGCTGGCTAGGCCAGATGGCTCTACATTACCAGAAATAAACTAAGCCAGTTCCAGGTTGCCCAGAGTTTGCCCCAGCAGCCAAGAGAATTGCAGAGAGAGTCAGAAAACCAGGAACAAAGCCTAATCATGTTATGATAGCAGGACCAGCTCAGCTTCTCAGCACAGCTAATATTCAATGATCACAAAGGGATCATTTTATGAAGCTATTTGCGTGCACATAAAATGACTCTTATAATATGGTGCCTGGAGAAAACGCACATGTGCACCTTTACTGTGGGCACTGCCATGGGTGTGGTCTGGGAAAGGGATGGAGCTAGGGGGCCCCAAACCTGCCTCAAGCTGATAGAGGCATAGCCTGCAGGCAGGACTCAGGGCCCCCACGGTCTGGATGCAGTGCAAAGTACATATATGGTTTCTAAAATACATGCACACTTCTGTAATCTACGCACTGACGTTCACACTGCGCTCAAGCAGGTATAATGTCCGCCTCTGCAATGTAGGTGCGATCTCTATAGGATTTGTGCTAGTATTAGATAAAGGCAAATATCCCATTTGCCATTATAAAATAGTCACAAATAGGCACTTTCCAACCTACTTAACCTAGGCGCCCTGTTATAAAATGACCCTCAAGGAAAACGCCTTCCAATAAAACTGCTGTGAGACAGAAACCCCTGCTACTCCCACTATTAAAAAATAACATAGATTGACAAATTGCAAATAAATTACTTGAGTACAGTAATTATTTTATTCACTGCAAAAGAGTGCCAGCCTACAGCAAATCAAGAAAACAAAACCAGCCTTGCCCTATTTCTCTTTGTGGAAGAATGTTGGCAAGCAACCTTTTCCGGTGACCTTCCCTCGGAGGATAATGATGGAGAAAATGGCGCTCTTCTGATCCATCTCAGATGCAGTGGAGCAAGACGCAGTGGATTAGTTAAACGTGCCATTGCTGGCTGACAAACACAATTCTTTATTTCTGATCTTAATTTGTGACTTTAGCCCATCACACTGTGAACTCATGCGGTAACAGAAAGAGCCACTTTTAAATTGAGAACGAATATTATTTTGTAGGCAAATTACATTCAATTTTTTTTTTCATTTTTGTTTTCTGGTATGATGCTTCAGGGATGGTTGGCTTAATTAATTGTGATTGAGTGGCACGATCTGATAGACCTGCTACTATCTGGGTCTCATATTAGGGATGGAGAAAAAGTACCAACCCCAGGTACTGCTTGTAGGACTTGTCAGGATTTAGGAAATGGGCTTATCAAAGACCAGGGAAGGAGGGAAATGGTATGAAATGTGGAAGGCAGAATGATCCTTAGATCAATGTTAGAAGACTGGGGTAGAAATCTTGGGTGAGAGCAGAGCAGCTTCCTTTGGAAATGCACCAAAATGTTCATGAAAATCTTCATAGGTTTGGCAAATCTCTTTCCAGACATCAGAAGCAGACTGGAAAGAGCTTTTCTAAACCAGGCCAGTCCTGCAGTAACTGAGAAAAATCCTTTGATTAATGTTAGAGGTTTGGGATAGAAACCTTGGGTGAAAGCAGTGCAGCTTCTTTTAAGTGATGCAATAGTACTTCCAAGTGAGCATAAGAACATAAGCTATGCCATACTGAGTTAGACCAAGGTCCATCAAGCCCAGTATCCTGTTTCCAACAGTGACCAATACAGGTCACAAGTACCTAGCAGTTTCCCCAAAAGACACACAGATTCCACAATGCTTGTATTGGGACAAGCAGTGGATTTCCCGGGTCCCCTTTAGTAATGGTTTATGGCTCTTTCCTCCAGGAACTTTTACCAACCTTTTCTAAACCCGGCCACACTAATGATTTTTACTACAACCTCCAGTAATGAATTCCAGAGTTTGATTACACGTTGAGTGAAAAAATATGTTCTCTTATTAGTCTTAAATAGGTTACCCTGTAGCTTCATTGCATGTCCCCTAGTCTTTCTATATTTTGATGGTGTAAACAATCAATCTGCGTTTACCTGTTCCACCCCATTCATTAATTTCATATCATATCTCCCCTCAGCTGTCTCTTTTCTAGGTTGAAGAGCACCAACTTTTTTAGCCTTTCTTCATAGGGGTATCTTTCCATTCCCTTTACTATTTTGGTGGCTCGTCTATGTACCTTTTCTAATAACAACATGTTATCCACGATGATGCCTAAATCCAGATACATTATATCAAGCGATACACCTTTGTCTACCTGTTTGTTCACACCTTCAAAAAAGCATAACAGATTAGTAATACAAGACCTTGCTTGTCTAAAGCCATGTCGGCTGTCTCCCATTAAGCCATGACTATTTACATGTTCAGTAATTTTGTTCTTTATTATGGTTTCTACCATTTTTCCTGGTACTGACATTAGGCTCACCAGTCTGTAGTTTCTCAGATCACCCCTGGAACCTTTTTTAAAAACTGGCATTACATTGGCCATCCTCCAATCTTCTGGTTTTACAGATGATTTTAATGATAGTTCACAGATTACTAATAGTAGGTCTGCAATCTCATATTTCAGTTCTTTCAACACCCTTGGATGTATAACATCTGGTCCAGGTGATTTGCTACTCTTCAGTTTATCAAAGTTTTCCTGGTTTATTGATATTTCTTTCAATTCTTCTGTGGCATCAACTTTAAATGCCATTTCAGTCATGGGTAACATCCCTACATCTTCCACAGTAAAGACTGAAACAAAGAATTCATTCAGTCTCTCCGCTTGTTCCATCTTAGTGCCCCTTTTAACCCTCTGTCATCTAATGGTCTAACTGACTCTCTCACATGTTTTTTGCTACGAATATACTTGAAAAGATTTTTATTATTAGTTTTTGATTCCACAGCAAGCTTTTTTTCAAATTCTCTCTTTGCTTGCCTTATTGGCCTTGCATCTAATTTGCCAGTGCTTATGTTGTTTCCAGTTTTCGTCATTTGATTCCTTTTTCCATTTCCTGAAAGATACTTTATTGGCAACAGCCTCTCTGTTCTCAACTTTAAACCATGCTGCCAGTTTTTTGGACTTCCTTCCACTTTTCTTAAAGCATGGAATACAGCTGGTCTGGGCTTCCAAGACAGTATTTTTAAACAACACCCATGCTTGATGTAAATCTAACCTTTGCAGCTGCTCCTTTCAGTTTTTTCTTAACTGTTTTCCTCATAGTCTCCCTTTTGAAAGTTAAAAGATAGTACTGTGTCCCAAGATGGCGGTGGAGTAAGACGCCGAGGTTAGGTCTGCAGAGAGGACAGGTTAAAGACTCGAGCCAATGGGGAAAAAGAGGAAGCAGTAGACTTCGAAGCCCCCCAATTCCTCTACCCCAACTAGTGGCTTGACTCAGGCATCCATTGTACCCTTCTGCTCACCTAATATGGAGGATATGGCCTCAGCAGGTCGGTCGATGGTTTCGGCGGATCTGAGCAGCAATGGGGTGGAGTTGAGCCCCTTTCAGATGTTGCCGCCGCAGCCCGGAAGAAGTGTGGAGGAGGAGATGAGTGCAGGAGTGCCTCCGGGTCAGGAGGACAGAGCAGCAGCAGGGGCACCTCCTCTAACCTTGGCCCGAGTGATTCAGTGGCTTCAATGGGGGGCAGGGATGTAACGACCTCTCTTGGAGCCAGCCCTGGAGCGGAGCAGGTGAAGAACAGCTCCCCAGTGACCTCTGAGGTCCGGGTGGTTTGCAGAATGAAAAAACTGGCAAATGTAACTTTGGATAGCTTATGGTAAGCCATCTCAACACTTCAGAGAGCCCTGATACCTGTGGTGGGCGATATCCCACAGGAATTAAATGGTGTAAACGTTCGGTGTTCAGCGATGGAGACAAAGGTTGCTGATCAGGCTGATAAAGTGACTAGGCTAGAGGCCAAAGTGGAAGATCTACAAACTTTGGGTGTGACCCAGACCAGGGAGCGTTTGGTATTATTAAGACACTTGGAGTTCATGGATAATCAGCTTTGGAAGAATAACTTGAGGTTTCTGAATTTTCCAAGTTCTCCTCTGATGGAACCATTGTTTTTGGTTCTTAAGTACTTTATTGATGTCCTCCTGCTACCTGCAGAAAATTTACCTCCTATAGTTAGAGTCCAGTATGTTGCAATTTCCTCTGGGGCCGGTGCAAAGATGGGCTCTGAAGGTGCACTCGGGCCTACCCAGTTGGAGCTATCGGCATTCTTAGAGCTCCCTGGAGGTGGTGACTAGCCGAGCTACATTGCTAGTCTGTTTTGCTTTTGAATCCGATTGCAACTCTGTACTTAGATTGTATTTCCGCAAAATGTCTGTTTCCCAATTTATGGGGTCAAAAATTATGATATTTCCTGATCTTTCTAGGGATACCCAGAAAAGGCGGAAAGAGTTCTTTGGCTTTACGCCAACGATCTACTGCCCTGGGTGCTCAATTTAGATTAAAGTATCCATGTAAATGTTTGGTTCTTTATCAATTTAAGAAATTTCTTTTTTTTTACATCCTGCAATTGGTTCATTTTCTTCAGGGGAAGGAGGGTGAGGGGAAGGCTTGATTCCTGTACCGACTGCCATAATTGATATTCTGTGCTCCTAAGATGGTAGGGGGGCTCTCCTTATTTGA
This sequence comes from Ichthyophis bannanicus, assembly GCA_033557465.1. Taxonomy (NCBI): domain Eukaryota; kingdom Metazoa; phylum Chordata; class Amphibia; order Gymnophiona; family Ichthyophiidae; genus Ichthyophis; species Ichthyophis bannanicus. The sequence goes on along the minus strand of CM066041.1, from coordinate 178,739,267 downwards.
GGGGGGGGGGGGGACTTCCCGTTCTTTTTTTTTTCTTTTCCCTATTTCCTGTTTGGGACCTTATTGGGGGCTTTACCTATTGTGGTCTAAAAAATTTGTAAGATTTCCTATGCTTGTATTGTTTTTCTTTTGAACTGTGTATTCTTATTTAGAGATTTTGGAATAATATTGGAAATTTAATAAAATTTAAATTAAAAAAGATAGTACTGTGGATTTCCTTGCCATCCTTCCTCCATTTATTAAATCAAATGTGATCATGCAATGATCACTATTGCCAAGTGGCCCCAACACCCTTATCTCTTGCACCAGATCTTGTGTTCCAGTAAGGACTAGGTCCAAAATGGCTTCCCCTCTTGTTGGTTCATGAACCAGCTGCTCCAAGAAGCAGTAATTTATTTCATCTAGAAACTTTATCTCCCTAGCATGTCTAGCCGTTACACTGACCCAGTTGATACCGGGTTAATTGAAATCACCAATTATTACTGTGCTGTAACTTTTGTTAGCTTCCCAGATTTCTTTGAGCATTTCATCATCCATTTGTTTATTCTGGCCAGGTGGTTAATAGTATACCCCTACTGCCATTGCCTTCTCCTTTTAACATGGAATTTCATTCCATAAAGATTCTACAGTGTATTTTGTTTCCTGCAAAACTTTAATGCTTTGTGACTCAGTGCTGTCTCTAACATTGAGTACACCCCTCCACCAATTTGATCTACTCTATCATTGCAATATAGTTTGTATCCAGGTATCACAATGTCCCACTGGTTGTCCTCCTTCCACCATGTCTCTGAGATACCAATCATATCTAATCTCTCATTTAGTGCTATATATTCTTCCATTTTATTTTTCAGATTTCTAGCATTTGCATACAAGCATTTTAGTGGCTATATTCTATTCAAATTAATCTGGTTATCGGTAGACAGGGGTAATTTGGAAATTTTAAGTTCTGTCTGTTTGTACTTAAGGGCATTTAGGTTACTTTTGTCTTTATTAGAACCTCTTTGTCGATATGTCCTAACTTCAGTCTTTTGCTAGTATCCTTCAAGGATACATCCTGCCTAACTATGTGCTCTTGGGCGACTGTCTGCTTTCCCTTACTATCTAGTTTAAGAGCTGCTCTGTCTCCTTTTTAAAGGTTAATGGCAGCAGTTTGGTTCCATCCTGGTTAAGGTTTAGCCCATCCCTTCGGAAAAGCCCCTCCTTTCGCCAGAATGTTGCCCAGTTCCTAACAAATCCATGATAGGCGAATCTCTATCATGTTAACTGCCAGGATTTCATCATTTCTTGGCAGGCAGTCAGATGTCACACCCACCTGGCAGAGGTAAGCTGGCAAACCTGTTGTAACAGTTGCCCATATACCGCAACACAGCAGAATATATAGTGACTGCTCAAGACCATATGTCTGGTCCACAGCAATCCTAAAAGCTGCAAGCTGATTCTGGTACATTAACTATCTGACTACTGCCAGCTCGGTCCTATCAACTTTTCTCTAAGCAGGTGCTTTTCTAGTCATCTTCCATTCCACCCTGCTTGCCCCTTGCAGGATGTTTAGTTTCTTGCTCCCTGTAGTAAAAAGAGGGGGGGGGGGGGACATCCTTTGCTGAGAGATCTGCAGCAATGTGACAAATGCAGACTTTCCCCTTTACTCTCCCTGGGAGTGTGCTTCAGATACCAAATGCCCCACTTGGGAGAAAGACTCTGCTAATCTGATTGATTCCATGAGGAAGGCACTTGGCTCCATCAGGTCTAAAGTCCCTAGTTGTGACTTGAGCTTGTAATGGAGGAGTAGCCTAGTGGTGGCCAAAGAAATCTGGGATTGAATCCCGCTAGCCTTGGGAAAGTAAATCCTCCATTGCCTCATGGTACAAACTTAGATTGTAAGCCCTCTAGAGCAGGGAGATATGCACTGTATTTGACTATACGTAACTCACTTTGCCTGGAAAGGTATGAGCTAAATACTATTAAATACAAAAATAGACTGATATGGAATCTGGAATCTAAGGGATTACAGGATAGGAGACAGCACAGCTTTACTAGAAGTAGATCTTGTCAGACGAATCTGATTGATGTCTTTGACTAGGTAACCACAGGGGAGAGCGCTAGATGTGGTATTCTTAGATTTTAGCAAGGCCTTTGACACCGTTCCACATCATGAATTCTAAATAAACTTGGTTTGAACCTTAAAGTGACTGACTGGGTAAAAACTGGTTAAGTTGGAGGAAACAGAGGGTAGTAGTACATGGAGCTCATTCTGAGGAGAAGGACATTACCAGTAGCATGCCTCAGGGATTGGTCCATGGTCCTGTTCTTTTAAACATCTTTGTAAGTAATATTGGGAAAGGTCTGTCGGGAAAGGCATTCCTCTTTGCAGATGATACAAAATCTGCAACAGGGTAGACACAATGATAGGTGTAAATAAGATGATGAGGAGGGATCTAGTGAAGCTTGAAGAATGGTCACGAATTTGGCAGCTAAGATTTGTTGCTAAAAAATGCAAGGCCATGCATTTGGGCTGCAAAAAGCCAAGTGATAGGTACAGTATAGGGGATGAAGTACTTCAGTGCATGAAAGAAGAGCATCATATCGTATGATCTTAAATTGGCCAAACAGGTAGAAAAGGCAACAGTGAAAGCCAGAAGAATGCTTGGGTGCATAGGGAGAAGCATGGCCAGCAGAAAAAAAGAGGTGATGGTGGCTTTGTACATGTTTCTAGTGATATTTCATTTGGAATACTGAAGTACAATTCTGGAGACCGCACATCAAAAGGATATATACAGGATGGAATCAGTCCAGAGGGCAGCTACTAAAACGATCAGTAGTCTTCATCATAAGTCATATAGGGATATGTTTATTTTGGAGGAAAGGCGGGGAGAGGGGTGAACAATAGAAACATGCAAACATCTCCATGAATAAATGCACAGGAGGTGGCCGTCTTCCATTCAAAAGGAAGCTCTGGAATGAGAGCTCATAGGACGAAGGTGATAGGGGATAGACTCAAGAATAATCTGAGAAAAGATTTCTTTACAGAAAGGATGGTGGAGGTGGTGGAAATAAGAACTATATCTAAATTCAAAAAAGCCTGGGACAAATATAGAGGATCTCTGAGGGAGAGGAGGGGATTGTAGAACTTAATAGTTCTTTTGGATTGGCAGACTGGATAGACCATATGGTATTTATCTGCCGTTGTTTCTGTTTCTGACACACTTTCTCGTGGTGTGCTCATTCCTTGTTTTATGCTATCATGGACCTTGCTTATAAACTAATAATTATCATTTTCATTTGCAATATGTATTTTCTTAGGATTTTTAGGTATGTCTGCCAATGCAAGACACCCTTTATTGACAATAGGTAAGTATTTATTTATTTAATAGTTTTATATCTCACCATTTCTTTTTTTTAAATGTTATATTTATTCATATTTAACAAATTACAAGTTAATACACTTGTGAAAGAAAAATAAATATGGAATGAATAAGGAAAACATATTTTTAGGAAATTAAAAACAAACAAACTGTAAACAGAATTAGATTCTTCCCTCTTAATATTAGACCCCTTTAAAGGGAGGAGGGGGGCAAGAATTGGCAGAGAAATAGAGAAAAGAAACAAAAGCTATCAAAAAGGAAAATTAGGCACAACTGCTCCTGACTATTCAGTCACTTATATTCCATCCAGATACTGAAGCTAAGACAGCAAGCTTCTTATCGTCCTAGAAGGAACAAAGATGAACAGACATAAGGAAAATGGATCTGACATGAAGATTCCTTACAATACATTTACATGGATAACACAAGAAAGGAGGCTTCCAGGGCAAATGTCTCTTGTTGCATAGCAAGAAAAAGCTAACACCATTCTTATGTGGAACGCGCCACATCTGGATAGGCCAAGAATATACTTTATTTAAAGGTGGCACTGCATTATCAGCTATCATCAAATCTCACTAAATTATTTCTTCAATGCACCCAAAGGGGAAATTCCAAAAATCATAATCAAATGAAGAAAACACTAGTTTAAATGTCTAATATGGATCTCCATCTGTTCCATCTTGCAGTGAATAATAATGTTATCCTTGACCAAGGAATTCACCACCTATTTAGATCCTTTAACATCATTTTCAATAACAGATATTATCTCAGTAATCTCCTCGGCAAGAAAGTCCTGTCTCTGGGTTAAGCTGCCCACCACAGTTACCAGTGAATTATTGTCAGATACATACATACTCTTGCACACCAATGAGGCAGCGAACAACATCCGAGCACCCCAAGGACCCATCATCAGCATCCCAGCAGATTCTGCCACCAGAGCCTCAAGAGACCCTCCAGGGCACAACCGCCGGAAGCCTCAGCAAAAGGCGAGCCCGCAATTGCTCCCTTTCACCTCCGGCCCTTCCATCGGCTGAGGCAGCCTTTCCCCTGCACACGACCACAAGCTCCACCCACCAGCATCATCTCCAGGGCAGGGAAACACCGTTTAAAGGTGCAGCGTGCTGCGGGGAAGCCCTCTTGCACACCACTGGGGCAGCGAACAACATCCGAGCACCCCAAGGACCCACCATCATCATCCCAGCAGATTCTGCCGCCAGAGCCTCAAGAGACCCTCCAGGGCACAACCGCCGGAAGCCTCAGCAAAAGGTGAGCCCGCAATTGCTCCCTTTCACCTCCGGCCCTTCCATCGGATGAGGCAGCCTTTCCCCTGCATGCGACCACAAGCTCCACCCACCAGCAACACCTCCAGGGCGGGGAAAAAATGTTTAAAGGTGCAGCATGGCCCTTAGGCACGGGCCCGAGGGGTGCTCCAGCGTGAGCCGTTACCCTGCTCCCCTAATCTCCGGAGCTGCCAGGGTCGAGCAGCCCCAACCGCTCCTCCACACTGTGCCTCCTGACCATCACCATCTCACAAGCACTACCCACTGTCTGCATCGAACTGCTGTAGTACCACTACCCATTGCCTGCACAGACCTGCTACCCATTGCCTGCACAGAACTGCTACCCATTGCCTGCTACTACCCACTGCTTGCCTAGTCTTGCTACCCATTGTTGCATAGAACTGCTACCCATGACTGCATAGGACTGCTACCCATTGTTGCTTAGAACTAGTATCCATTGCCTGCATAGATCTGCTACCCATTGCATAGAACTGCTACCCACTGCCTACTTGTTCGCCTATTATTTGCTACCCATTGTTTGCCTAGTACTTGCTACCCATTACTGTCGCTTGCTCAGACCTTGCTGCCCACTACCATGTTCCCTTATCTCATTGTCCTTCTCTTCCTCATCCTCCCCAACTGCCTCCCCTGCTATCAACACCCTCCCTCCTCTTCCCCCTACTTTCCTCACTTCCTCTTCCCCTACCCTCTCCCTACCTTCCTCACCTCTCCCTCCACTCTGCCCCCTAGCCTAGCATCTGCTCTTGAGCTTTCTCACACCATCCCCCGCATTCAACCAGCTCCCTTCTCTACCTTCCTCACTTCTCCCTCTATTCTGCCCCTAAGCCTAGCATCTGCTCTTGATCTTCTTCACACCATCCCCTGCATTCAACCAGCTCCCCTCTCTTTAAGGCAACCCCACCCTCGCTTCTGCTGCACTATCTCCACTTTACCTCGCTCTCTAATACTCATTCTCCTTCTCTCATCAGGTAACATCAACCCCAACCCCTGCCCCCCCCCCGATTTCCTTCTCACACTAAAAAAAGTTCCTCATGTACCCTATCTAATCTCATCCACATCCTGCTCCTCCCTCCTTCCTACCGGGAAAAATGGTAGAAACCATCATAAAGAATAAAATTACTCAGCATGTAGATAGTCACAACCTAATGGGAGACAGCCAACATGGCTTCAGACAAGGAAGATCTTGTCTTACTAATCTGTTATGTTTTTTTGAAGGAGTGAATAAACAGGTGGACAAAGGTGAGTCGGTTGATATTGTGTATCTGGACTTTCAGAAAGCCTTTGACAAGGTCCCTCATCAGAGACTTTTGGCAAAACTAAAGAGTCATGGGATAGGAGGCAATGTACTATTGTGGATCAGGAACTGGTTAAAAGATAGAAAGCAGAGGGTAGGGCTAAATGGCCTTCCTCCCTCCCCCACTCATCCTACATTCACTCATCCATTGATATCAACTCCAACCCTATCCCCAAAAATAATCCCTCACATAACCTACCTGATGCCATCAATTCACCCCTCATTTCCCATCCCTCATGCCCCTCTTGGAGAGCACATACACCCAGACATACCCACCTACACCCTACTCCCTCTAAATCTCAGTACTACCCTAGAATTAGACCCCCACAGTACTCTGATAAGAAGTCCACACATAACTTGTCCAACCTTATCCATATTCCTCTCCTCCGCTCTCCCATTTTCATGCACCCTATGGAACGCATGCTCAGTCATTAAAAAAAACCCCTTTTATTCACGATCTTTTTATCTCTAATGCCCTAAACCTTCTTGTCTTGACCGAAACCTGGCTCCCCCCAGACGACACCGCATCCATTGCCTCTCTCTGCTATGGGGGCTATCAGTTCTCCCATACACCTCGATCTACTGGTTGCGGTGGTGGTGTAGGCCTCCTACTCTCTCCCTCCTGCCAATTCCAACCGCTCCTGCCACCCCAATCACACTCCCTCCTCTCCTTCGAAGTCCACTCCATTCGCCTCCTCACACCACTTCCCCTCCGAGTAGCTGTTATTTATCGCCCACCCGACAACTCCAAATCAATCTTCCTCGCCGACTTCGACTCCTGGCTTTCTGCCTTTATGGATCCCTCCTCCCCTACTCTTATTCTTGGCAATTTCAACATTCACGTCGACAACCCCTCCGACCCACATGCCTCAAAGTTCCCCGCTCTTACCTCCTCGTTCGACTTCCAACTTTGCTCCACTGCCCCCACACACCTACACGGCCACTGCCTTGACCTAGTACTCTTCTCCAATTCCTCTCTCTCAAACCTCTGCAATTCAATCCTTCCCTCATCTGATCATCACCTCTTAACATTTTCTCTTCAGCTCCCGCCATCCCATCCTCATCCTGTCTCTTCCGACCTATTTAGAAAGCTTCATAATGTTGATCCCCTGACTCTCTCCTCCACCATTTCTCCATCTCTTTCCTTCATTTTGTCCTCCGAGTCCGTCGATGAGGCATTATCTTCATACAATGCTACACTATCCTCAGCCCTTGACACTCTTGCCCCTCCCTCCTGATGTCCTGTAAAACAACCTACTCCCCAACCCTGGCTTTCACCCACAATCCGTTACCTATGTATCTGCGCCCGTGCTGCCGAATGAGCCTGATCCAAATCCCGCTCCCCAGAAGACCTTCTACACTTCAAATTCATGCTTGGCTCCTTCCAGTCAGCCTTAGCACTTGCCAAACAAGATTACTACATCCATCTGACCAATTCCCTTGCCTCTGATCCTCGCCGTCTCTTTAACACCCTCAATTCTCTCCTCAAGGTCCCCCCGCCCCCGATCCCGCCCTCCCTTTCTGCCCAAACCCTAGCCGACTACTTCCACGACAAAATCGCCAAATTACCCTCCATTTCCCTACCCCCTCATCTACCTCCCCTCCTCCCAATTCTCCTCCCCCATCCATACTCCCCCTGCCACCCTCTCCTCCTTCCCTCCGATCTCTGAAGAAGAAACCACACTCCTTCTTTCCTCCTCCAAACCCACCACCTGTTCATCAGACCCTATCCCCACCCATCTCCTACGTTCCATCTCCCTCACCATTGTCCCCTCCATCACTCATATCCTCAATCTTTCACTCTCCACTGCAACTGTCCCCGTTGACTTCAAACATACTGTTGTCACACCCCTCCTCAAGAAACCCTCACTTGATCCCACATGCCCCTCTAACTATCGACCCATCTCCCTCCTTCCCTTCATATCCAAATTATTAGAACGTGCAGTCCACCGTTGTTGCCTCGACTTCCTCACCTCCCAGGCCCTCCTGGACTCACTACAATCCAGCTTTCGTCCCCTACACTCCACTGAAACGGCACTCACAAAAGTCACCAACGACCTGTTCCTGGCTAAATCTATTCTATCCTCATCCTTCTTGACCTTTCTGCTGCCTTTGACACCGTTGACCACAACCTTCTCCTCACCACCCTCTCCTCGCTTGGCTTCAAGGAGTCCGTACTATCCTGGTTCTCCTCCTACCTCTACCATCGCTCATTCAATGTATGCTCTGGCGGCTTCTCCTCCTCCCCTACCCCGCTCCATGTAGGTGTACCCCAGGGATCTGTCCTGGGCCCCTCCTTTTCTCTCTCTATACCCAAGGCCTTGGCGCGCTTATCTCCTCCCATGGCTTTCAGTACCATCTCTATGCCGATGACTCCCAAATCTACCTCTCTACACCTAATATTTCTCTGGCAACCCAGTCCAAGATCTCTGTCTGTCTTTTGGACATCGCCGCCTGGATGTCTCATCGTCGATTGAAACTGAACATGGCCAAGACTGAACTCCTTATCTTCCCACCCAACCCCTCCCCCCCACTTCCTCCTCTTTCAGTCCATGTGGATGGATCTACTATCCTTTCTGTTCCCTCGGCCCGCAATTTAGGGGTTATCTTTGACACTTCTCTCCTTCTCCGCTCATATCCAGCTTGTAGCTAAGACCTGCCGCTTCTTCCTTTACAACATCAGAAAAATCTGCCCCTTCCTCTCTGAACACACTACCAAAATGCTTATACACTCCCTAATCTCCTCTCGCCTCGATTACTGCAACCTACTCCTCGCCGGTCTCCCCGTGAGCCACCTCCTTCCTCTTCAATCTATACAAAATCACGCTGCTTGACTAATCTTCTGCCAGCCTCACCATGCCCACGTTACTCCTCTCCTCAAGTCACTTCACTGGCTCCCCGTCCAATTCCGCATCCAATTCAAGCTTCTCCTGCTGACCTATAAATGCATTCACTCTATGGCCCCTCAATACCTGTTATCTCTTATCTCTCCCTACGTCCCCTCTCGAAATTTGCGCTCCACTAACAAATAACTTCTATCAATGCCTTTCACCCGTACCGCGAACTCCCGACTGCGCTCCTTTCACCTTGTGGCACCATATGCCTGGAACAGCCTACCTGCGTCTGTGCACCAGGCATCCTCCCTGGCCCTCTTCAAGTAAAGGTTGAAGACCCACCTCTTCACCGTTGCATTCAGATCCCGACTTCCTTCCTCATCTTACCCTAACCCCTGTTAATGTTTATGACCAAACCATAGACCAAACTGTACCATCCGCAGAACTGACTAATGCTCTGTACTGTTCTAACTAGATTGTAAGCCCCGATGAGCACGACTCTGACGGGCAGGGATAGTCTCTTGCATGTTGTCTACCTCTTTTAGGATTACTGTACAGCACTGCGTGCGTAGTGCTTTATAAGTGCTAAATACTAGTAGTAGTAGTAGTACTTCAATACTGCAGCCTCACACTTCATAAAGATACTCGGGATACCCCAGATAGATTAGGGTGACCATCTGATAGACAGATACACTGATGCTGCTCTCAGGTGTCAATTCTTCCAATTTCCCAGACTCCGCAGGGCTTGGATACTATGGAGGCTCAAAGCCTCAGACAACATGTTCCATTCAGCCTTCTGTCCTGAAGACATCACGGTAGCCATGGTCGATTTAAGTGGGAGCTTACCCACAACCGACATGGTGGTTTCTTGTTGCTTACCAGAGTCTAGTCTCAACAGTTTGCACTAGAAGAATGGAAGATGCTTGCGGGTATTGAGATGTCTTTCCCCCAAGCAAGACTGCTACTCCACCCAATGACATTGGGGCAGGCGCTACCAATGCAGAAGCAGGTTTCCTGGATGAAATACAAAGATGTTCATCCAATCACATCTGTTGTGGATCAGAAGCAGTGGCTTCACCAACTTTAGCATTTTTGTAGCCATAAGGTCAGGTAACAGAAAAACACAAAGTGAGAAAATGTTCTCACTGTAGACAGTGGGGTGCCACCATCTTGACTCCTCCCCCTCCATATATCTCACCTTTTCAATGGTAATTCCAGATGAGTTAACATTCAAGTACAGTAGATATTTTCCTATTCCTGGAGGGCTTACAACATAAGTTTGTACCTGAAACAAGGTAAGGTTAAACCCTAGCTTCCTTGGTTCTCAGACTACTACTGAAGTCTGTCTATATTTATTTATTTGTTTATTTGGGTGTTTTATATACCGCCTTATCAAAAAATCTAAGCGGTTTACAATGGAACAGAACAGCAGATATATATAACATTAGGTGAAACTGAGGGAAGAATAATGAATGGGGGTGAAGAGGATACATTAATATGGTTGTCCATCTGTCCATCTGCCCACTAAAAGTTGCAGCCCAGTTTTGAGACCTCCTGAACTCTATCTGCAATCCTTTGTTACGTGATACCCTACCACAAGACGGTCCAAATATAGCAATGCCAATCGTGGGCAGGGACTCTTATTTGAGGAATGATTTAATCTCCAAACAGGAATTTTGGCTCTGTGAAACATTAACCTTCTCTGACTCTTTACCTCTTTCTCCAACTGCATAATCCACTAATGTTTTTTTTTTTCCCCCAATGCAAAGCAGTTATTTATGGAGATTAAAATATAATGTGCCGTAAATCTCATTTCTTATGAGCCTCGCCTTCCAGCTTCATTCTCTCTGTGGTAGCCTGTGCTGTGTGTTCCTCCTCACTTACACCGTCCTCTGTAATTAAAAGGGGGAACCTTAGGTATTCTGCAGCTCTTTTACATTTTGTCCTTTTAACACAGAAGAAAAATATCTGTGAAAAGGAACAGAAACTGCTGCTGAAATTGAATAGCGTTCAGAGAAAGCCCAGAGCTATCTGACATTGCTTTTAAACACAGACTTTAAAATTATGTTTTATTTTATTTATTTATGTACCATTTATATTCTGCTATTCCAAATAGATGCTCACAGTGGATTGCAACACTGAAAAATCGCATCATAAAACAGAATAAATGACCACATCAGAGACCCCAAACATCAGGTATCAGCAAAAACACTGTAATGCTACTAAAAATAGCTGGCAGACTATTCACACAAATATTTGAAACCGTAACAATATATTGTATTTGAGCAGACGTCTAGATAATAATAAAAAGCTGGTGGACACAGCTCATTAAACAAAAGCTTGATTAGAAAGGCGAGCTGTATTTATTCAGAAACGGAGTCTGAACTACAGTGAAGCATCTGTCTGCCTTTTGTAGGGTTTTTTTTTTCATGTAGTTTTGAAATTCTGTGATTGGCAACAGGGGGAGGAAGTGTGAAAGTGGTAGGAATGGCATGATGCAGACCAAGTTGGGGTCACCTACCTCCTCAGAGACATACATCCAAACTGTGACAGAGTCTGTGAATCCCAGAGTCTTCGGACCCATACATCATACAAGGAATTGCTGAAGAAGACACTCATCCAGCTTATAGCTTGAGCTATGTTGTCAAAGGGACACAGAGGAGGAAGAAGGGAACCAAGAGAGCACTAAGAATGCAAAGTCCTGAAACGGAGCACTTTGATCTACCTATTCTAAAACGATTTAAAATCACAGCGCTTCTCCAGAAACACCGCATATGCAACTGCATCCTAAATGTTTCTGCAGAATTTTCATGACAACTTCCAAAAAGAAGGAAGGAATGGACTATAGAGTCACAGAGGATCAAAGCTTGTTTTTCTTGGGTCACCTGAAGAGGATGGCGGCTCCTCGGCAGCAGATGCCACTTCTGAAACTGGGGTGCATCTCGTTCTTTCAGTCATCGCACAGCAGAGTTGATACAGGAAAATCCTGTTTGATATCAAGTGCTGGCACAGAATAGCTTATGGCTGAGAGCTATGCAATTCATATCTCCGCAGGCAGCACAGCTCTGTGAACCCCATGCCTCCAGGAGACACCATGGCAGCAGAAGAACACACTGGAAGAACATTTTTAAAGGCATTCAAGAAACATAATTTACCCTCAGAACTTGTTCTTGGAAAGTAAAGAACTTGTTTCTGTTCTCTAGAAACTGAGACCCATAACATCATGAAGAACCTCTAGGTGGCAATGCAGACCACATCCCATGCAGGATTTTGCAATGGTGTCCCTTCTGAAGTTGCTCCTAACCAGCTTTCATGATGGTTACTTCTGGTCTTGTCTTCTTATTTTTAAAAACCTAATGAAAATGGTAATGCATCAGATCAGATCCCTGTTAGAGAAAATCCATTCCTTTTGCTTCTTGAATCTTGCCTGGGATTCGCTGTTTAATATGGAGTGACCTGGAAACTATTTCCTACCATATCTAATATGCTTAAGAAAGCTCCTGGCAGGTTCTATCTGAGGGGCACATATCACTTGCAGGCAGACATTTGTAGCCATAAACTCCAATTTTGAACCCTTTTTCCCCATATGCACAGTCCTAGTGTGGTTATCGGTGTGATGGATTAAATTAAGTGTAATGATTTTCTTCAAAACCAAGGCAGACCCTACCTCTGACTATGCTACAAAGCACCACTTTAGTTCTCCTAAGTATCCCCTGTTCCTTTGGAATATCATCTCATTCTCGCCACTCAGACGCTATTTCTGGCTGTGCTACAGTTTGATGGAGAATTGTACATATGAACTACTCCTGTCTATCAACTATTTCTTTCTGCATTGGTGAAAGGGCCTCAGCAATATCCTGCACTGTACAAGGACTATCCTCAGGCAATGGACAGACCAAAGGTGTTTCATGGTCCTTCCATTCACCATCGCAAGTCTTTGTCTGACAGACGATGCCCAGTTTGCCATGTTGGCTTGACCTGCTAGCTTGAGTATGGAGACAATTTAGGGCTGTCTCAAGTGGACCATTCTCCCACTATCCATACAGAAACTGCTCAGTCATTCTGACATGCAGGATAATCCTGGAAGCAAGATCTTCCATATGGCATCCGTGGCATTTCCTCACACTAAGAGGTGTGAAATGAGTTACTTTTTGTCGTGAGGGGTTCATGCATGACTTTACGAGTGTTCTTGGATGATAACAATATATATCCAATAAAAATACCGCCTGAGAGGGAATACTATCCAAATCGAAAACAACACCCTTCAGTAAACTGCCAATATATAAACCAACTCTAGTCAAACTCTCATAAATTACAAAACATCACTAGAAACAGTAACAACAGGTTCTCACCGGACCTCAGGATTCATACACCCTCCATCTGGCGAAATTCATCACCATAGGGAAATGGTGGACACTTACATCATAGGTCCTTAACCTCAATAACTTATTAAATATATTACCAAGAAGATTCCTTCAACACTATAAGTCAAAACCTCTCCCTACCAATAACCTCATATAAGGATTCACTCAACCACTCACACCAACATACCAAAAACCACAATCATCAGCACAATTCACATATCACGCCCAAACAAAATATACACATTGCTATAAAAGTGTCCAATGTTGCTTTAAAGGGTCTCCACAAAGCAGATAGCACAGAAAAAATTATGCAATGTCATTTAAAGCACGCAATTCAAGGTCTTTAGGTGAAGATATATTCAATCTTGATATCCGCAAAAATTGCTGAAAAATAAAATTAAACATAGATCCTTAAACTAGTATTCAGCAATCACCATTGTGCAAAACGCAATCTGTTACTTATCTGCTAAGAAGCAAAAATCAGCATTTCTTCACAGCATTATAACTCCAACGAGCTGCCCCACAAGCCACCATCCATTGTCCAACGAAAGCTTCCGTTTCGCCACCAGGCTTCGTCAGGAACCAAGATTAAGCAAAGTTCACAGCCAACTAAATTCCTTCATGTTTAGGCACAAAAAGTGCCTCCTCGAACAGCAACTCGCATTAGCGTCTGATGTCAGCAGCCTTCAAAAATGGGCACCAATCAGCTTACTTATACCAACCACTCCTCAACTTTCAACAACTTTATATAAAACACAACACGCATTACCATTACTACCATAAACGAATAAAGCCAGGAAAAGGGTAAATGGGAACTGCAACAGTCAAAGCAAAATGTTCTTAGAAGAATAAAGCCCAATCTATTTTGTCATTCAATCCTCCCGGGTCTAATGTATGCAGAGAGTAAATCCACCTTTGCTCTTTCTGAAGCAGATGAAGTCCTCTGTCACCCCGTCGAATATTAGAAGGCACCACCTCCAAAACCGTACATCAAATATCTTCAAAGGTATGATGGAAAGCAAGCCAATGCTGCACCAAGGGGGTCTCCAGTTGAGCTTTAGATATACTATACTTGTGCTCAGCCAGTCTAGTTCATAGAGGACGAGTTGTCTTCCCCACATATGTTTTAAGGCACGGGCACCACAGTGCATAGATGACAAAAGAGGTGTTACAGTTGGTATCCTGACAAAGACGTCGAGACTTAAGAGCAGATGCAAGATGGATCGCGTTAGCCATATATTTACAAAAGGAGCAGCGACCACAGCTCCTATGGGAAAACTCCTTCACTGTAAAAAGAGATCGGGGAACTGCTGAGCAGAGCCGATCGCGCAGATTTCTACCTCGTTGATAGGCTACCCTGAGGGAACTTCCAGCCAGTACAGGATGAGTCGTAAATAATTTCCAAAGTTTATACAAAGCAGAAACAATACGGTTGGATAACCCCGAAAAGGGGAGAACGCAGGTCACAGTAGATGATACTTCTGCATCAGCGCCTAACGTACTCGGACGTAAAAGCCACTCTCGGTGATTAAACTTAGCTCTTTTATAGGCCTTTTTCAATACCGAAGGGGATATCCTCTCTCACGAAATTTAGCCAGCATATTACCGGCCTGTACTTCAAACTCTTGATGTGAAGAGCAAATCCGACGGCATCATAGTAGCTGGGAATAAGGAAGGCTTTCTTTCAGATGAGGCGGATGAAAACTTGCAAAATGCAACAATGTATTTCTATCAGTTACTTTGGTATAAACAGTAGTCAAAATCTTCTCAGAACCTTTAGCAACTGCAACATCCAGAAAATAAAGAGTAGTCTCCTGAATATTAATTTCAAACTGAATATGAGTATTGCATTGATTCAAATATCTAAAAAAATCTTCCAAAACAATGCGTGAGCCGCTCCACAACAAAAAAATATCGTCAATATACCTGTACCATCTTAAAATGAATGGGGCAAAGCTTGAAGAATAAATCCACTGTTGTTCAAATGAATGCATATATAAGTTTGCCAGCGAAGGGGCAAAAGTTGCACCCATCGCGGGGTACCAGAAATTTGAAGAAAATATTCCTGCTTGTAAACAAAATAATTTCTCTTCAAAGCTAGCTCAGCAAGATGAATCAGGAACTCAGTCGGAACACGTTGCGGGCTAGGTCGCGCTTCCCAAACAGATGCCAAGACTTGAATGGCCTCATCTTGTGGTATTGAAGTGTACAAAGCTGTTACATCCAAAGACGCTAACCAAGTCACTTGTTCCATAGCATCAAAGTCTTCCAAAATTTGCAAAAAATGCATCATATCTCTAAGGTAGGAAGGAATCTTCACCACTTCAGAACGCAAAAATTTATCTAGATAAATGCCAGCCCTCTCGAGCAAAGACTCATTACTCGAGAGGATTGGCCTCCCAGGGGGATTAGACAAACTCTTATGCACCTTTGGAAGGATATAAAAGGCAGGTATTCTAGGATATGGAGGATTCAAAAAATTATATTCCTTCTCAGTAAGAAATCTTAGATTCAGAGCATTAGTTGTAATTAAAGAAACATCCTTCTGTAACATTTCAGTCGGATCTGATGACAAACGTCTATAATGATGAGTTTTATTCAATTGCGCAAGCACCTCAGCATCATAGGCAAAAGTTTGTTTCTGGCCCCAGTTATGACATTTTCTCTAGCCGGGTAGCGGTAGAGAAACTGGTTCGTTCTCTCCAATTAAAAGGTTTTTTTGCAAATAGAGTGTCGCCTTCGGACTCTTCAATAGTCAGTCTAAAGTCTAACTGGCTTCCTCCCGGACCGATAGATCCAATTGTGTATACTTTTAAACATTTGTTGCTATCTGATATCCAAAAGATTGAAAGTAAACGCATGCATTCTCCTAGAAACCTGTCAGCTGCTGAATTAAAAGCGCTTCAAGAATTATCGAAGATGCAGTCTATTACCATTAAACGCGCCGATAAAGGCGGTGCGGTAGTAGTTATGGACATTTTTGCCTATGATGTGTATATTTTGTTTGGGCGTGATATGTGAATTGTGCTGATGATTGTGGTTTTTGGTATGTTGGTGTGAGTGGTTGAGTGAATCCTTATATGAGGTTATTGGTAGGGAGAGTTTTTGACTTATAGTGTTGAAGGAATCTTCTTGGTAATATATTTAATAAGTTATTGAGGTTAAGGACCTATGATGTAAGTGTCCACCATTTCCCTATGGTGATGAATTTCACCAGATGGAGGGTGTATGAATCCTGAGGTCCGGTGAGAACCTGTTGTTACTGTTTCTAGTGATGTTTTGTAATTTATGAGAGTTTGACTAGAGTTGGTTTATATATTGGCGGTTTACTGAGGGGTGTTGTTTTCGATTTGAACAATATATATCCAACATCATGAGGGCTTGTCTTCTCACCCTGAGATTAATCCTTTTTGTCAAATCTGATCTAGATACCAACTATGTTTGCACTCTTGTGAATTATTTAGTAATCTGTCACTCAAATTTGTGTAATTCTCACCTTCAAGGACTAAATTTCTCTTCACTCCTTCAAATGCAATTAATTCAAAGCATAGTGGTTAAACAGGCAAATGTCGCTGTCATTATGTTCCCCCCTCCCTTACTCAAATCTGAACACTGGCTAGGAATCACATGTAAAATCCCTTTAAATTACTCATCCTGCCTCTTCAAATTTATTATCCAATATTTCTGTATTTCCTATCCAGTCTTCTCATTCCCTACATTCCAAGGCAAGTACTTTGTCTAACAAAATCTCTTTGTGGTACCATTCTACCATAAAGGATGGCCTGAAACAACAAGACAGTCTACATTTGGAGTAACCTCCCCCACTTTATTTATTTATATTCTCTTATATACCGTGCTATTCTGCATCAGTGTGGTTTACATTGAACAAACTGAAATTACATTGAACAGGGCATTATAACTTGGAGATAACTATTTTACAGGGAACATGAGCTATGGAGGGTTAAGTGGCTTGCCCAAGACCACAAGGAGCACCTGTGGGACTAGAAACCCCAGTCCTTCCGGCCCAAGGTTGCTGTCCTCTAGTGGGATTTGAACTCCCAACCTTCTGGCCTGAAGTACCTTGCCCCAACCACTAGGCCACTCCTCCACTTTATGAGAGCACCCTGCTTCTAGCCATTTGGATGGAATCTTCATAAAAATGCAATGTGTGTCTTCGAGTCAACACTGACTCCTGTGTGTCTGGAAGTAGATTGCCAGGCTTTTTTCTCCGAGGCAATGGAGGGTTAAGTGACTTGCCCAAGGCCATAAGGAGTGCTAGTGGGAATCAAACCCTGGTCTCTTGGTTACCAAGCCAGTGCTCTGTAAAACAGCTCTTACTCTGTTTTAATTTTCTCTTATTGAAGTTTCTCCTCTAATCTATTGCTTGCATTTTATTTTGTAAGTAACTCTGGACTTTCAACTTTTTACTGATTTTATTTTTGCACAACCGCATAGGTATCAATCGATAAGTGGTCTATCAGATAAACTGAAGCTTGAACCTTGCCACAATGTGAAGGTATGGAGGGTATCTAGCACCTTCTGTTTGCCACTTCCTCTCCGTCTTATAATGACTCTTCGGGTGTCTGATGGTGGGCATGGCCTTTCTTAGCAGATTAGTTTCCCAGTACTAGAGCCATAAAGAAAATGAACCCAAATAGCAATGTGGTACTCTTTGCTGTGCACATTGGGTGGGGGATGGGAGAAGAGTTTGGTGGGGGAAATTTGCCTTTGAAAGTTAGTTTTGTTTAGTTTAGTTAAAACTTGTAGTCCAGCAAGGTGGTTTATAATAAAACCAGGAAAAGGGGAACCCAACCCCCCCCCCCTCCTCCAAAGTAGGATAGGAAAGGCACAAACACACAAGCAGAGGAGGAAAATCAGTGGAAGAAGAGAGAGACAAAGATAAAGGAATCAGACCAGCCTATCATCTGGAAGAAGGAAAAGCTTGGAGAAAGAGATGGGTCTTAAGGGCAACTTTAAACTTAGGGTAGGAGGACTCCAGGTGGAGGAGGGGGGAGGTCGTTCCAACGTTTTAGGGTGAGAAAGTAAAAGGCAGAGTGATGGGTTGATTCCAGTTTAGCTGAGGGGAAGTGGAGGTGGTTAGCATGGAGCAGACGAAGAATCCAATGGGGAGTGTGGACGAGATAAGGGACAAGAGATAGAGAGGACAGCCAGAGTGAAAAACCTGGTGGGTTAAGATGAGCACTTTGTAATGAATCCTGGAAGAAATGGGGAGCCAGTGCTGAGCAAACAAAAGAGGGGAGATATGATTGAACTGGGAGACACATGTAAGAATACAGATGGTAGAGTTCTGAATGTACTGAACTCTTTTTTAACTCATGGTGAAAATAATATTGCAGTAGTCTAACTTAAAAATAACCAGGCTCAGAAGAGAGCAGAAAGGGACAGAAAAGAGTGAAGAGAACAAATTTGTGAGAGGGAGAATAGAAACATTTGATGACGCTGCTGATATGATCATGGAAAGATAGTGAAGAATCAAGGGTCACACCCAGATATTTACAGGATGATGTTAGCATAATAGGCAGACCATCAAGTGTGGGTACAAGAGTAGGGAGCTGGAAAGAAAACAATCTTTATCTTTATTCTGGCATTTAATATACCACCTAGATGGGAGTAACAGGGTGGTTTACAATAAATCACATTTTTGCTGCAGGAGCCAAAGAAAGAAAGGAATGCCAGTAGTTGATAGGACAGAGACACAATCACACAAGTAGAGAGAGGGCAGAGAGAGAGGGGGCAATTTGGGGAAGTGGAAGATCATAAGCAGTGTGAAAGAGGTGAGTCTTTAACATGGTTTTGAATCTTTGAAAAGAAGGTTCCAAAAAGAGTGCCGGTGGGATTTCCAAAATGCGGCGCCAAGGAAGAAAAATGCAGAGTTACGTGTAACTTCCAAATGAGCTTGCGAGGCAGAGGGGAGGTGTAGACAGTTTGTGTGGACGGAACGAAGGAGGTGGATGGGAGTATGGAGGTGGATGAGATCAGAGAGGTACTGGGGGGTGCTGGTATGGACTGCTTTGTGGCTAGAATGAGCATTTTGAATTGGATCCTGAATTTAATAGGAAGCCAGTGGAGATGAATGAACAGAGGAGTGATATGGTCTGTGCGTGAGGAGTGGGTGAGGATACTGGCTGCAGTATTCTGAAGGAGCTGGAGACGGTTTAACTGGTATTGAGGGAGACTGGCAAGTGTGACATTACAGTAATCAATGTGCAGGACAACCAGAGGAGGAGTATGGTCAGAGAAGAGAGGAGAAGAAAAGGGTGAACAGCCCGTATCTGCCGTAGAGCATGGAAAGAGCAGTGGACTAGTGTGGAGATGTGCTACTGGAAAGACAGTGAGAAATCTAGAGTTGATGCCAAGATAGTAAAGAGAGGAAACCAATGAGATGGGGTATTGGAAAGCAATGGGGTCAGTGTAGGGAAAGGGGCACGAAAAGTGAACCAGATGGCTGCTGTTTTGGAGGGATTGAGATGCAAAAGGTTTGAGGACATCCAGGAGCTTACTTGAGAGAGAAAAGAGTTGAGTGGGGCCAGATTGGGGGTGGAGGGACTGGTGTGGTGTAAAAGAATAATATCATCAGTGTAATAATATGCTGAGATGCTATATTGCTGGATGACTAGAGTGAGAGGAGCTAAAAAGATGTTAAAAAGGAGGGGGACCAGGACTGAGTCTTGTGGGACACCATAGAGAATGGGGGTAGTAGGAGAGGAGGAAGAACCGGAGAGGACAGAAAAGGACCTAGAGGAGAGAAAGGAATAAAACCACTGTAGAACTGTCCCACGGATCCCAAAGATGTGAAGGCAAGAGAGAAGGGTGGAGTGATTGACCAAATTGAAAGTAGAGGAACAATTCAAGGAAGCAGCCAGAGAAACATCACCACGATTGTGAGAAACACGTAGCTCATTGAGAAAGGACAGAAAGATAGTTTCTGTGCTGTGTCCAGGGCGAAAACCTGATTGGAAGAGGTGAAGGGCATGTGTTTCATTGAGGTATGAGGAGAGTTGCGTGAAGACCTGTTTTTTGAGGACTTTAGAAAGAAAAGGGAGATGTGAAACAGGGTGCCAGTGTGCTGGGACAGAGGACTCTAGGGTAGCCAAAGATAGCCAAATAGTGGTGGTCTTTTGGAGGTTCAATAGCAGATGGTTATCATGGAGCCATGCAGTCAGATTTGAGAGACAAATCTGTTAAGAGGAGCAAGATTAGGGATAAGAAAGTCAGTGTGTTGAAGAAGAAGAACATCATCAGCATAGAAACAGGCAGAGATACCAAGTTGTTGAATCAGAACAGCAAGAGGACAGACCCATGGGTAACTCCGCACTCAAGGGTGAATGAAGGAGAGACGGCAAAGTTAAAGGACACTGCAAAGGAATGATAGGACAAGAAAGAAAGAAACCAGTGAAGGACAGCTCCCTGGAAACCAATATCAGAAAAGCGGGATAGCAGAAGTGTGTGGTCAACTAGATCAAAAGCAGAGGAGAGATCCAAGGACACCAGAAGAGAGATGTTACTGTGATCAAAGGATTGGTGGACTTCACTAAGAAGAACTGTGAGAAAGGTTTCAGTGCTATGAAGGGGATGAAAACCAGATTGGCATGGATAAAGGAACCCAGTGCTTTCCAAGTGGTCATTCCAGAGCTCTAGAGAGAAAGGGAAGATGTGAGATGGGGCAATAGCCAGAGTGGTTGGATTGAGAGCCATATTTTTCAGAAGAGGAGAGACGATCGCTGATTTCCAGGAAAGGGATATAACCCCAAAGGAAAGGGTGTTGCAAAAAATTGAGTATGGTCTAGGGAGAAGGGCAAGGGAGTCATGTGGAATCCAAAAGGAGGGAATGGGATCAACGTGGTCTTATGCAAGGAGTTAAAAAGCTTGGCGAGAGACATCAGAGAAGGCAGAGTGAAAGTAGACCAGGGAGGGCACCTTTTTCTACACATGTTCTTTGCATCTGTTTTTAAATTCCCACGCTCACTTTACTTTCTCCCCCTCCCCCTTCCCACCAGGCCCCTTTTCAGTGCTATGTGGTGACATGAGAACTTTTAACTATGTGCACAAACCAAGAGAGAGGCAATTTTAAAATGTTTATCTGTATAAAATCTTTTTCTTGCTCAAATATGTTATTTATCAACATATTACAGAACTATGGAACATTAAGAACTGCATGTAAAGCTTCGCATGGTCCAGACTATTAATTACTTTTGACATACTGATCTAAGGTTTTCCATTTCACCAAGCCATGGGAATGGGACATATGGCTTCATTTTTTGTTCATACTTCTGCATCAAGCAGGCCAAATTCCACCATAGGTTGACATCCAAACAGCATTATTATTCCAATTGTTTATTAACTTTAAAGCTACCAAAAACAATAAATCTAGCAGCTGGGACTCATCGATTGACAATCTGACTCAATACCCAATGACCTCTATATCAGTTTTAAACTTCCAAACTTTTTCAGTTTCCAGTATCACTGTGATTTTCCTCCAGACAGTTTCCCAAAACAGCTGCAAAGTGGGACATGAGTAGATCATGTGGGGGAGCATACCCACTCCAGACTTGCATGGCTTGTACAAACTACCCACACTTCCTGACACTAAACAGCCTTTACTGGATCTGTAAGGCTCAGTGGGCTAAGGAAAACAGTGAGTTTCATGGCTGCAGAAAGCAACAACCGAATACCTCGAAACCACAAAATCTCCCATTCTCTATCTGTCAGGAGTCCTTTCAAGTCAGCTTCCCACTTCCCACACCCTTGCATTTCTTTTCCGTAAAAGACGGTAACAAATTGAAGCAGACCTGGGAAGAGAGACTAACTTCAATCTCATATCTTCCAGACTCCAGTTCTCTGGTGGCACATTCCAGTCCAGGTTTAGTTGCTGAAGGGAGTGCTGAAGCTGCATTCATGAGAAGATCTGAACAAGTTAGCTCATCCTCTGTAGATCTTTCTAAGGGCTATCAACTTACTGGCTGCTTCTGGATAAATATCCTTGCATTATTCCAGATAGGGGTTTTCTTTGATCAGCTGTCTACTTCTAAGAGTGAAGAGTCCAAGATGTTACAGGCCTGTATCATAGCTGACATTGAAGCTACTTTGATAAAAGCCATTATGACATCTGTTCATAACTTATGTTCCAAAGTAGGACTCCTCACCCCCTGAATTTCCACATTTTGCCTAATGGCTAAGGACAGAGGCTCTAGTGCAGTGATGGCTAACCTTTTTGAGCCCGAGTGCCCAAACTGCCGCACAAAACCAAAGAATTTCCTCAAAGTGCCAGCACGTCATTTGCATAAGTGGTCTTATTTGCATAAATATTTGCATAATGTTACCATACACTAACTTTTAATAAACATGTCTCTTAATGAGTGTATGGATAAAGAAAGACTAAAAGATTTCTACATTACTATAATCCAGTGCCAACCGCCAGGCACATTAGGAACTACTACAAACGCTGCCCATTTAGAACCCATAGCAAACCCGCCGTATCCTGACAGCATTACCAGGACTCACAAAGCACCATACCCTACCTATCAAAAGGCAACACTGCAAATATTAAACCAATACATTTCAGTGAATACTGGGGAAAGAGAACAAGTGGCAACGTCAAATAGGAATTTCCTCTTGTACCAAACAAAGCGCAGATGTTAATGATGCACATTTCCCAGAGCTGACATATTCCAGTTAATAAATTCAAAATAAAGAGATATCGTTCTACCTTTTGTGCATTTTTTTTCAGTTGCAATTGGTCCAGCCATTTTCTTCTGGTTTCTTCATGTTTTCTGCTAACTCTCCATCGTCTGCTGTCCATTTGTCCTTTCTTCTCTCTTCTAGTTTTTTTTTTTCCATTCTCTCTCTCTACATCTGCTTTAACATACTAATCTTTCTCCTTTTGCTCTTTCCTCATTCCTATTTCATCCACACAAATTTTACCCCTCCATCCTCAATCCCCAATTACTCTCCCAATACCTGGCCAATTGTAGATTTTTCATCCCTCCTACACAAAATATTTTTCCCCTCTCCATTTTACTCTCCCAGCCCCATCCCATTCTAATCCTCCCCCAACATCAGCTCCCTTCTAGTTCCAGTCTCACCCAGCATCCATTCCCTTCTTCAAGCCCCCCACTTCCCCTCAGCCCATTTCCATTCCAAGCCCCGTCCCCATCAGCTATTTGCAGTTCAAGCCCCCCACTTCCCCTCAGCCCATTTCCATTCCAAGCCCCATCCCCAACAGCTATTTGCAGTTCAAGCCCCCTTCCACTCAGCCCATTTCCAGTCCTAGCAACCCCCCCAACCCATTACCAGTCCTAGCCCCCCATAGCCCACTCCCAGTCCTAATCCCACCAGCCCATTTCCAGTCCTAACCTCCCCATCAGCCCACTCCCAGTCCTAATCCCCCATCACTCAATTTTTAGTTTAAGCCCCCCCAGCGCCTATCACCACTCCTAACCCCCCCAGCGCCCATCACCACTCCTACCCCCCCAGCCCAGCGCCCATCACCACTCCTAACCCCCCCAGCCAGCCCAGTGCCCATCACCACTCCTAACCCCCCCCAGCCAGCCCAGTGTCCATCACCACTCCTAACCCCCCCAGCCCAGTGCCCATCACCACTCCTAACCCCCCCCACCCCAGCCCATCACCACTCCTACCACCCCAGCCCAGCGCCCATCACCACTCCTAACCCCCCCAGCCAGCCCAGTGCCCATCACCACTCCTAACCCCCCCCAGCCAGCCCAGTGTCCATCACCACTCCTAACCCCCCCAGCCCAGTGCCCATCACCACTCCTCTGTTAAGCCCGCGGGGGCTGATGGGAAGTTCCCATCAGCCCTCGCGGGCTTAACAGAGTCGCGAAAGGGAAACTCTTCCCTTCGCGCTCTGCAAGCCGGCGCGTCTGACTGCAGCTCCAAAGAGAGAGCTGCTACGGGGAGGACAGGCTCTGCCGGGTGGGTACAGGGGGGCCCCGCGGCACGCTCGATTCTGCCGCGGCGGCCCCGACAACGGCAGCAGAGAGGGTTGGTTTTTTTTTTTTGATTGCGAACCTTCCCGCGTGCCAGCTGCAAGGCCTTCGCGTGCCACAGCTGGCACGCGTGCCATAGGTTCGCCATCGCTGCTCTAGTGCAATATTAGTTCAGAAAAGGGATAAGGAGCAACCTTGTCTAGTTCCTTTTAGCAGGACTCCTCACCCCCTGAATTTCCACATTTTGCCTAATGGCTAAGGACAGAGGCTCTAGTGCAATATTAGTTCAGAAAAGGGATAAGGAGCAACCTTGTCTAGTTCCTTTTCCCAAGCAGATAACCAAAGAAAGTAAATAGTTCCTGCCAATTTGAGCCATGGGCTGGGAATATAAGAACGGAATCATCTGAGCAAACCAAGGATCAAAGCTAAACCATTCCAGCACCCAAAATAAGTAGGATCATTCTATTCAGTCAAAGGCTTTTTCCACATCTAAGGCTACTGTTGCTCTCAACTCCTCCTGAGTATCAGCTACAGACATTATATTGCAGAAAAGCTTCTAGTTGTCTAATGCCATCCTACCCTTCACAAAACCACATTGATCTTGATGTATAACAGTTCCCAGGACTTCTCCCAATCTTTGAGCAAGAATTTTTATGTACACTTTACGTTCAACATTTATGAGTGATACTGGCCTGTAATTGACTAAACACCCAGGGTCCTTCCCTGGTTTAGGTATAATTACTCTCTTTATATCCACAAAAGAGCCTTTTGCTGCACTCTGACCCAGGAAAGCTTCAACTCTTGTTCAAAATTTTGGAACCATGTCCTCCAAAAAAGCTCTATAATATTCAAACCATCTGGACCAGGTGGTTTGTTCAGTGGAAAACCTCTGTTAGCTGACTTAACTTCTTCCTTGCATATTTCTGCCTCTAAAAGTTCTTTCTGAATACTGTCCAATGTTGGGTGCCCTAATCTTGTAAAAAGGTATCAATTTGTTCAAATAACAGAGACTCCTAAAGAGTACAAGTTTGAATAAAACTTTGAAATTGAGTTAGTATCTCTGAATCCATTATTACCTTCCTTCTCTGATCAATTCTTAAAATACTTTATTCAAGTCCTTAGTGTACCTTCTTCCCTTTTAAATATCCTGCTACTAATTGCCTGCTTTTAATATTTTGTACATATTATCTTGCTTGCTGAGTGGCAGAACTAAAGTTAACAGCTGGGGGATCTGCAACTGTGAATATATACCTCTGGTAATTTTCTAAAAGGAATTCTTTGTATTAAAGCTAATTAATCTGTGAACCCACTATTTTTTGTTAAATCAGTCAGGGCCTAGTAGCAGCAGTTTAAGTTTAAATTTAAAACACAGAGGAGAACTTACTGGTTACATTTCATACCCAGCAGAGAGCTTGTAGTCCAAATTTAATAGTCACTCAGGGTCTAGTAACAGCAAAGTACTTTTAGTTTAAATTTAAAACACAGAAGAGAGCTTTCTGGTTACATTTGGAACCCAGCAGAGGGCTTGTAGTTTAAATTTCATAAGAAGTTAGAGCCTAGCAGCAGCTAAGAGCTATAATTTAAATCAAATCAGAATATAGCTTACCTCAGCAGCATAAGACAGGGTACTGTGTAGCAGCCCTCTTTTAATAAGTGTTATTTCCCTCCCTCCCTCCCCACACCCATCCACCATTGAGATAATCATAGCTTTATAGGTACTTACACATCTTAAAAGACAGGAGGTGCTCTCAGGTGAAGCTCATTACCCAAATCAGTCATACACTAAGGACCTGAGATTAGTTAAGCTTCAGGTGAACAAGGTATATTACACGTATTAGGTACCATTTTATTAGTATAAATATCCATAGCAACCCTTAGTAAGTAAAGAACTTAGATCTAAACACAAACTTATAACTAAGATGCAGACAGCAGTCCAGCAGCGGGATGGGGGCTTTCCAGTCTTTTGCATTGAGTGTCACATGTATGATTTTCTCCCAGTTGTTGAGAGGTCTTACGTGTGCACTAGGTGCAAGGAGCTCTTTGCTCTCAGGGAACGAGTCCGTTCTCTAGAGGCTAAAGTAGCGGACTTGGAAAGCGTAAGACAGACAGAGAGGTACATAGACGAGACCTACAGGGATATAGTCCTGAAGTCCCACCTCCAGTCTGGCAGCATCTCTGTTGCCATGGAGGAGAGAGGTCAAGTGACAGGAGAGCATCACCCTGGTGTGGCAGGAAGTGATCCTGTAACTAGGACCTGTCCTCCAGGTGATGTAAAACCCTCTCGCACTGAGGAAGTTTCTCCAGGGCCATGTGCCCATGAGGGAAGGGTTAGGACAGCTGTTATAGTTGGTGATTCGATCATTAGGCATGTAGATAGCTGGGTGGCTGGTGGACGTGAGGATCGCCTGGTAACATGCCTGCCTGGTGCGAAGGTAGTGGACCTCACGCGCCATCTAGATAAGGTCTTAGATAGTGCTGGGGAGGAGTCTGCTGTCTTGGTACATGTCGGTACCAATGACATAGGAAAATGTGGTAGGGAGGTTCTGGAGGCTAAATTTAGGCTTTTAGGTAGGAAGTTGAAATCCAGAACTTCCAGGGTAGCGTTCTCCGAAATGCTTCCTGTTCCACGCGCAGGACCCAAAAGGCAGGCAGAAGAAGCTTGCTGCGGAAGCAAAAACGCGAAGTAAAGACCTTTTCAAGTACATTCGTAGCAAAAAACCTGTGAGAGAGTCAGTTGGTTCATTAGATGATAAAGGGGTTAAAGGAGCACTAAGAGGCGACAAGGCGATAGCGGAGAGATTAAATGAATTCTTTGCTTCAGTCTTTACTGAGGAAGATGTAGGGATGTTACCCATGACAGAAGTGGTATTTAAAGGTGCGGAAGAATTGAAGGAAATATCGATACATCGGGAAGATGTATTACAACTATTAGATAAACTGAAGAGTAGCAAATCACCTGGGCCAGATGGTATACATCCAAGGGTGTTGAAAGAACTGAAATATGAGATTGCAGACCTGCTATTTGTAATCTGTGAACTATCATTAAAATCATCTCTAATACCTGAAGATTGGAGGATCACCAATGTAACACCAATTTTTAAAAAGGGTTCCAGGGATGATCCGGGAAACTACAGACTGGTGAGCCTGACATCAGTACCGGGAAAAATGGTAGAAACCATCATAAAGAATAAAATTACTCAGCATGTAGATAGTCATGACCAATGGGAGACAGCCAACATGGCTTTAGACAAGGAAGATCTTTTCTTACTAATCTGTTATGTTTTTTTGAAGGAGTGAATAATCAGGTGGACAAAGGTGAGTCGGTTGATATTGTGTATCTGGACTTTCAGAAAGCCTTTGACAAAGTCCCTCATCAGAGACTTTTGGTAAAACTAAAGAGTCATGGGATAGGAGGCAGTGTACTATTGTGGATCAGGAACTGGTTAAAAGATAGAAAGCAGAGGGTAGGGCTAAATGGCCAATTTTCCCAATGGAGAAAGGTGAATAGTGGTGTACCCCAGGGATCTGTGCTGGGTCCGCTGCTTTTTGACATATTCATAAATGACCTGGAAAGTGGAATAATGAGTGAGGTTATCAAATTTGCAGATGACACAAAACTATTTAAAGTTGTTAAAACCCAAGAGGATTGTGGAAAATTGCAAGAGGATCTTGACAAATTGGAAGACTGGGCATCAAAATGGCAGATGAAATTTAATGTGGACAAGTGCAAGGTTATGCACCTAGGGAAGAACAACCCAAACTATGGTTACACGATGCAAGGTTCCACATTAGGAACCACCACCAAGGAAAAAGGTTTAGGCGTCATTGTGGATACCATGTTAAAACCCTCGGCCCAGTGTGCAGCAGCGGCCAAGAGAACAAATAGAATGCTAGGTATGATAAGGAAAGGAATGGAAAATAAAACAAAAGATATTATAATGCCTCTATATCGTTCCATGGTGAGACTGCACCTTGAATATTGTGTGCAATTCTGGCCGCCGTATCTTAAAAAGGATATAGTGATTTTAGAAAAGGTTCAGAGAAGAGCCACCAAAATGGTAAAGGGGATGGAAGGATACTCCTATGAAGAAAGGCTAAAAAGGTTAGGGCTCTTTAACCTGGAAAAGAGACGGCTGAGGGGAGATATGATAGAAGTCTATAAATTAATGAACGGAGTGGAACGGGTAAACGTAGATTGATTGTTTACCTTATCAGAATATAGAAAGACTAGGGGACATGCAATGAAGATGTAGTAAAGGCTGTTAGTGTAGCTGGGTTTAAAAAAGGTTTGGACAAGTTCCTGGAGGAAAGGTCCATAAACCATTATTAAGAAGGGACCCAGGATATCATTGCTTGAACCAATACAAGCATTGTGGAACCTGTGTCCCTTGGGGAAACTGCTAGGTACGTATGACCTAGATTGGCCACTGTTGGAAACAGAATACTGGGCTTGATGGACCTTGGTCTGACCCAGTATAGCATATCTTATGTTCTTATGTTCTTATGTACTACTTCTACTTGTAACATACACAGTCACCAATCTTTTAATTTCCTCCTCCATCTCCAAGAGTTCCATTTTCTTTTTTTTCTGTGAATGGCTGTCTAAAACCCAGGAATTGTTGTTTTTAAAGCATCCACCAGTCATCAGTGGGAGTATCTCCTAAGCTATTATGGTAGCAATAAGAAGCGATAGCATTTTGGGCAACTACCTTAAATCTCTTATCATTTAAGAGGCTGAAGTTAAAGTTTCAGGAAATGTATCTGCGACTAGTCTACTGTCAGTCTAACAACAGAGTGGTGCTCGCATGTTCTGATATAGTTCTCACAGTTATTTCAAAAGAATATACTACCGGGATCATATTATTAGAAACTAAAAAGCAGTCTGTCCTTAAGTGGGCTTGGGGGTGGGGGCAGGGAATAAAAAGTAAGGTCTAGTTCAGTAGGATCTTGAAAGTGCCAGATATCAGCGAGTCCTAGGTCCCTCGGCATCTGACAAAGGACCCACCTGGCTTTCAATGGAGCAAATTAAATTTTGGATATATGATCTAATATCAAATCAAATGGTCTCCTCCCACTGTAACAGGTATATCTGTTATATGAGCAAGAACTCCCACTCAATTGTTCTGTTAATTGGGTTATTAAGAACTTTTATATTCAGCGATATGAACGCACATATGGTGTTCATCCCACTAGCTGTTTACCTGGAGGAAAATCAACTCAGTACCCCTGGGTTTGAAGTAAGCATGGATTCACCAGAGGCAGGTCTTGTCAGACAAATCTGATAGATTTCTTTGAATGGGTGACCAGGGAGTTCGACCGAGGGAAAGCCCTAGATGTGGTGGACTTTCAGTAAAGCCTTTGACACTGTTCCTGACAGGCAACTTATAAACAAACTGAGCACCCTAGGGACTGATTGGGTTAGAAATTGTTTTTTTGGAAGGCAACAAGTAAATGAAGCTCATTCTGAAGAGAAGGAGGTTACCAGTGGTGTGCTGCAGGGATCTGTCCTTGGTCCGATTCTTTTTAACATCTTTGTTAGTGATATTGTGGAAGGGCTGTTGGGTAAGGTTTGTTTGTTTGCAGATGATACCAAAATCTGCAATAGAGTAGACACTCAGGAAGGAATAGATAACATGAGGAGAGATCTAGCTAAGCTCGAAGAATGGTCTAGAATTTGACAGCTGAAATTTAATGATAAAAGAAGGAGGGTCATGCATTTGGACTGCAAAATCCAAAGGCGCGGTACAGTATAGGGTGTGAAGTATTTCCATCCATGAAAGAAGAGCAGGACTTGGGCATAATTGTGTCTGATAATCTTAAAGTAGCTAAACAGGTAGCAAAGGCGACTGTGAAAGCCAGAAGGATGCTTGGGTGTATAGGGAGAGGAATGGCCAGCAGAAAATAGGAGGTGATAATGCCTCTGTATAAGTTTCTGGTGTAACCTCATTTGGAGTATTTTGTGCAATTTTGGAGACCACATCTTCAAAAGGATATAAGCAGGTTGAAGTTGGGTGGCTACTAAATGGTTAGTGGCCTTCATTATGAAGCATATGAGGAATGACGAAAAGATCTTAATATGTATACTTTAGAGGAAAGGTGGGGTAGGGGAGATATGATAGAGATGTTTTAAATACCTCCATGCTATAAATGCACAGGAGGGTCTGTCTCTTCCAATTGAAAGCAAGCTCTGCTAAAAGGGGATATAGCATAAGAGTGAAAGGGGATAGACTCTGGAGTAATATGCAGAAATATTTCTTTATGGAAAGAGTGCTAGATGAGTGGAATAGTCTCCCAGTGGAGGTGGTGGAGATGAGGACAGTATCTGAATTCAAAAAAGCATGGGACCAACACAGAGGATCTCTAAAGGAAAAAAGGGGACTGTTGTAGTGGTTGATATGGAAGGACAGACTAGATAGGCCAGGTGGTCTTTTTCTGTCCTCATGTTTCTATGCTTCTATGTTTCTGTCTGGCCTGCACCAAATATTGGCCAGTTGCAAGTAACAGTTTCCCATCAGATATTCCATACTACTGTTACAGGCAGTTTGCAAAGCCTGTCCATAACTTACCTCACATTCTGTATTAACCCATAACTTAACTGTGCCAAAGGGAGCTTTTGCAACAACCTGTATTTACTGTAATTATCGCCTAGATAACGAAGCTGTTACTCAAGCTTACTCAGTGATGCACTCTAATGGCATTTCAATGCAACTATGCACTTAATACCTTCCCCATTCCCCCCCCCTCTCTCTCACATCATGTGGGGCATGGTTGCAGTATGTTATCTCGTTCACCTTTTCCTACAACCCACCACACTTATACCTTCCTCTTATTCATACAAAATAAAAAATAGTGCAAGGAAGAGGGCATCAAGCAGACATCCTCAAACCCATTCCCTACATTCCCCTGCATCATTACAGGCAGCACTGTATAAGCCCATTGCTACGAAGAGTCTTTAGCCCAGAGGTTCAGAGTCAATATCACCTGCTTGCAACTCATACTTAGCTGCACCTAGAGTAAATTCTTTCTGTGATTTTCCAGGTTGAATCACCGATGGCAGTAAAGTTTTGATGAATTCACGTTTTCTCCTTACTGACCACATTACAGTGCAAAAATCATGTTCATGAATTACTTGGCATGATTTTCCCAATGTCTCTGTTTCAGGTGACATAATCAGCCAAATTTCTCTTTGACTAGAACATCCTTGATATCAATAAAATACCTTATAGTTTGAGGAGGATCTACAGAGTCTATCTACTTGCCTACTGACAAGCAGGCAACTAAAGGGCAAATAATCAAGTCCCTTTTGCAGCATGGAAGCAATTAAAACACGGCAGTCTAAAAACCATTGATATCAACACTATAACTGCAATACAGATTGCTTGGCCAGCATTTTGTTCCTACTGTTACTCCATTTCAGAGGGGTAGTAACAAATGCTATTAAGCAGCGCCCACAGGCAGAGCATCAACGGGGTGTCCATCCACGCTATTCGTGCCTTCCCCTGCTGCGTCTAACTTCCCTGCTGGTTGTGCAGGGAAAGTAGACGGGGGCAGGGAAAGGTCAGATCAGGGGACGAGTCTGGGCGGTTGCTGGCCCTGGACATACAGGGCCGATTCTAATGTTGGCCCTGTACATCCAGGGCCGGCGATAGGTGTGGAGAGGTTATTCCACCTCTGAGGAATAACTCCCCTGGACGTATTGTTTTTGCAATGCCGGGGCATGGATGAGACAGGGGGGCCAGAGGACATTCCCCACAGCCTGACCCTGGCCATAGGAGGCTAGATCATGGGTTGGGCTGCGGGGAATAAGCTTATTTCTACTGCGGCCAGCATCGCGACTTTTCAATGGAGCCGTGGTGCCATTGCAACATGACAACCATAGCGCTGCGACTCCATTAAAGAGCCTTGACTGAGTTAGCCAGGTACAGTCCTGTACGTGCAGGTCAGACTGAATCGCAATCCCTGCCTGCAAGTACAGGACTGTTTGTGATTCTGATCCTGCGGTGCTAGATGTGCCCTGCAGGATCAGAATCACGACCCCCTCTGTAGGTCCGGTTCAGACCAGACGTATAGAGAGGATCTACGTCCTGAACAGAATAAGCCGGTTAGATATTTCCACATTAGTTTGCTCCTCCAAAAAAATTCTGCAAAACTGCCGGGTCATCAAAGGAACAGGTAACGTGGTTTATGGTGACCCACATTCTAGCTGGAAAGAGGAGGCCATACCTAGCATTAAGATTCTTGAGCTGTGAGTATACTGCAAGGAACTGCTGTCAACTGTTTAAATTCAAATCCAGTACCATGAGGATTGTATTCTCAACGTGCTTTAGAGATGCTTTTGCCCTGAAGGCTTGCAGGATCGCAGTGCATGCTGGTAACATAACACCTTGACTACAAAGGGTCTCTGGTATCAAGCACCAAATACCCTGTGTGATGGAGAGCAGCATGCTCATTCCAAATCAAAATGCAGGTCTAGCAGTCTGTATAAACAGTCTTCTAAAAAGATCCTTCTACACCTCCCCGCAATCCCATTATTCACAAGCAATTATCAAGGTCTTTGTAGTTCCACCCTAAGCTTGCACTGTTCTTATTGTGTACTGCATATTTGAGGACTGTTCTTCCTGCATGTTCACATGGATCTCTATAGCTTCAGTTTTTCCTGCCATTTTATTTATTTATTTAACAGGCTTTTTATACTGCTTTATCATTTCAATCAAAGTAGTTTACATTGTAACTTAAACTTGGCAATGTACATTAAACAGGAACATTGATAACTTGGATTTTAAGGTTAAGTGACTTGCCCAAGGCCAGTTAGCAGGAATTGAACCCTGGTCTCTTGGTTCCCAAGCCAGTGCTCTAACCATTAGGCTACTCCTCCACTCCATGGTGGCAAGTTGCTGTTTCATGGTGAGAAATTCTTCTTTCAGCTCTGCTAATGCCTCATTGTTCTTAAGCAAATCCTAGACTTTCAGGAGCTCTTGCCTCAGGGACTGTAAAGTGATATCTGCAGCTTTTACCTACCATCATTTTATGAGGGGAAGGTGATTCTCGCTTAGACTCCTTCATTCCTTGCATTGCAGAGTTATTGAGCTCTAATTTCATTGGCTTAGCTGCAGCCATCTTCTGAAATTCTCAGAAGATATAACGCTGAATTAAGAAGGGTTCTGCAGGAAGTACGATGCTAACCTTCTTTCTTGTCCTAGGCTCACCAGCGCCCCCTCCTATCTGTGTAAAACCTTTTGAAAACTCTATAATACTATAGCACAGCCAACTCCGGTCCTAGTGCTCCATGATCCAGTCTGGTTTTCATATTTGTATGCAAATATATCTCGGGAATATTCATTAGGGAGGCTGGATCATGGTGCACTAGGACTGGAATTGGCCACCCCTTCTATAGTGTTTCAGCAATGACCGATTTCATACCAGGAAAGAAACGCCGTCATTACTGGAATCCTTTCTGATTCCCCTTTTTGGATCACACAGCAAGAAAGCTTCTTCTGTTTGTGTACACAACAAATAAAAGATATATGCCTTTTTTTTACAGCAATTAAGAAACATGCTTCTGAATGTGGTAGAAAAGTGGCAGACTGCTTTCATTTATTTTATTTATTTATTTAACAAGGATTTATATACCGCAGCTTCCAGAGATCAGCTGCGGTTCACAATTAACAACAGTCAACAAAACATTGTTTGTTTTACATGAAACGTCATAACTATATACAATGTAAGGTTAATAGAATATGTTAAACAGATTGGCACAGAACAGTGCAACACTATAAACATTATGTATACATTTACATGAAACGTCATAACTATATACAATGTAAAGTTACTAGGATATGTTAAACAGATTGGCACAGGACAGTGCAACACTATAAACATTATTTATACATTTACATTTTATGTGAGATATAGACATAATGATTGGATCAGGTTCAGGTAGGGTGGATTATCTTTTCTATTGTCGTGATATATTGAGCAGAAAGTATAGTGAGATGATGAGTAGAGAGTGATTATCCATTTCATCAAGGCGGAAATCTGTTCCTGAGTTTCACCTTCAGTGAATCTGTCATTTCCTCTTTCAGCCTCCTTTCTGCTTTCTATGCAAACCCTTTCCCTTTCCATTTCATCTTGTTTTGTTCTATCTTGGTTTCGCTTCCTGTATTCAATTGTCTTCTATTCCAGCCTTTTTCGTGTTTCTCATTTGCTACTTTTGAGGGAAGCTTTATAACCAATGTACATGCCTGCATTAGCTGTCTGAGAATTTCCATCTGTCATTATGGTTGGAAATATGCACACTCTTCAGCGACAAGCTCCTTTAGCCATATTTACAGGAGACGATGACTAAGAAGAAACTAATACTCAGTTAAGGTTGGTAAGGGAGAGTTTGTGGCGACATACTGAGTAGACCCTGAGGAAACAAAGTCATTCAGTAACTGTCCTGAAAAGTCAGCACAAATACTGTTTCAAGAGTAACCAACACACAAATGGAGCAAATTATCGAGGTGACTTCTTTAGTGCTGTGCGAACATCCATGATGCCACAGATTGATAAAGTGAGCTGGAGTTCCTTCCAGCCACGTGGCAGGAATGCACATTAGTCTGGCTCTCACGGGTATATTCCAAACTGGGGTTTGCATCAGTGCAGGACTCGGAGAGGCAAAGCAAAGGTTTTGCCCTGCAATTTTATTTAATACCAGTTCATAAGTGTCTTAAAGCCAGGTTAAAGGACTGGGCTGAAAGCTTGTTAATTGGTTTGCTTGTACAATTCTGAAATAACCCAGCTTTTTGTTCAGGCTTTAATTTCTGGCAACGTGTGGGCCAGAAAAGAAATTTCCCAGGAAAAAGAGCCTTGTGCAAAATGTGCTGGGGGACCTCTGGGCAATGCATGAATTTCTTCTGCCCTTTACTGTCAGATATAAGTGAAAGTGAAGCTGGAAGAGAGTTGGGGTGGCATGCTGCTTACTAGCTCACGCTGCCATTTGACTATTTTAAAACAAAGCAGAAAAATGTAAATGATTGATTGCATCGGGTGCTGTAAATGGATCTGAAATCTTAGAAGCAAAAGAAAATGTGAAAAGTTGATGAGCTGCTCTCCACCATGGAAAAGGATTCTACCTTGTTCCAAATAAGATACTTCAGCTCTGCTGAGCTGTCAAGCCTTGACACCGAGTCCAGGAGTAATGGCAAAAATGTCCTTCCATTGTCCTCAGTAATAAATCACTCCCCACCTTCGCGCACACACATTTCACATGTCTCTTAAGTTCCCCGTCACCATCTCATTTCTCCATTCATTTAGAATTAGAAAATAGGCAGCACACAAGACATCTGTTAGAGCTTGCTCCCAGTCACAGTCTCTTCACTTTCTACTCCCCTCTACCTATGACTGTCCTTATCTAAGAAGAAGAGAAGACGCCAAGGACCATGCAACTGTCATTCTAAGAGAAAGTTTGTGGGATTTCAGAGGCTTCAGTTTCACTTCAGTCACCTTCTCCCCCCACAACGTCACCACCAGCATGACAAGGGAAATTGCTTTTCTGGGTTTCTTGTCACAGATAAGTGTGGGGCTTGTGAAATTAGAAGAAAATTGAGGATCTGTCTGTGACAGTGAAAACAACAGCACAGAGGAAAATGAAGATTTAATTATTATGATCACAGACCATCTGAGTTTAGGGATTAATGATCCATCTCAGGGTCTTTGGAACCTCCATACTCTCAGAGGTCTCAGACACCTCCCTAACCTCAGGGAGTCATGATCTATCTCAGGATATCAGGCATCTTCCAACTTCAGAGATTAATAATCTATCTCAGGATATCAGACACTTCCCTAACCTCAAGCAGTAATGCAACATTTCAAGAAATCAAGCACCTTTCAAACTCAAGGATTAATCATGCATCTCACAATCTCAGATACCTCTCTTACCTCAGGGATTCGTGATCTACCTCAGAATATCAGGCACCTTCCATCTTCAGGGATTAGTGATCCTAAGGGATCAAAGATTCTATCCCAGGGTTTCAGACATTTCCCCAAACATCAGGGATTAATAATCCCTCTCAGGCACTGGTTTAAATTCTACCCAAGAGGCCCCTGAAGTGTAGAGGGAACCCAAGAAGGGGACCCACTTGCAGCTGTCCCTGGATCTTCTGAAATGGATTCCTCCCACTCTGGGGACCCTTTCGGAATGGTTGTTTAGGGGTCCATAATTTGAATTTCTTTCACCAATCTCAAAGTATCAAGCACCTTCCAACTTCAAGGATTATCCATCTCAGAGTCTCAAACACTTCCCTATCCTTAAGGATTAATGATCCATCCCAGGGTCTCAAACATTCCTTAGCCTCAGGTATTAATCATGTCAGTGTCTCAGGCACCTTCCTAACCTCAGGACTAATTAGTCCATGTCAGGCATGTCTAGGAAAAAGGATGATAAAAGGTGAGATTAGGATTATTGATGTTCTGTGCTCCTCTGTTTCATGAATATGGAGAATAAATCCCTCAGTTTTTTTTTAACATATGAGATGCATACACGTAAACAATGAGTTATCCAAAGTCAAAGGGATGAGGGGTGCTAGGGCTGGGATTAAAACCTAGCAGATCTGGCACTGTGCCATACCTCAAACTAAGCTGGTGGTAAATGAGGATTAATGCCTAAGGTACCTTCAACGGGGGGAGAGAGGCAGTCAACAGAAATACTCACTAAGGATAAACTGGGGAAAGGGATTTGGTATTAGACTAGATGAGAGCATTTGGAAAAAGGTCTTAATATTTTGGTATGCTCATGCTAGAGACAGTGGAGCAATGATTAGCCATCCAGATGATGCATAACGATAAGCGGATGACTTTATATCAGATAATTGAACAGTCCTATCTGTTTACAATGGATGACTAAATATGCAGAGGGAAAAACTGAGGGAGGAGTGCACTAGACCTGAGCTTGTGTAGGCTACATAAGTAAAGTTGTAAAGGGCGTGAGGGGCGAGAGGGATTATAAACACATACACTAGTACTATTACTACTGGTCATTTGCATAGTACCACAAGGTGTACACAGTACTGTACAGACACATGTAAAGGAAGGGTCCCTCCTCGTCAGAGCTTACAAGCTAGTCAAACCAGCACAACAGCTGAGGAAAAGGATACATCAGGGGGAATGGTAAAGAAACACATTGGAGACTAAGTGGAACAGGATTCAAAAGCAGCCTCGAAGAGGTGAGTTTTCAGCCTGGATTTGAAAAGGGCCAGAGATGAAACCTGACGTACAGACTCAGGTTGTTTGTTCCAGGCATAAGGAGCAGCAAGGTGAAAGGATCAAAGTCTGAAATTAGCAGTAGAAGAGAAGGGCACAGATAGAAGCACTCTGCCAGAAGAGCGGAGTTCCCGAGGAAGGGTGTAGGGAGAGATAAGAGGAAAGGTAGTGAGGAGCTGCAGAGTGAGCGAATGAGTAAAGAGCAATCATTAAAATGAGAAAGAGATACTGAGGAAGTGAAGGAGATTGTGCTACAGAAAGTCAAATGAATTGCTAAATATAACAATGGACAATCTAAATGGAAATCCCTATATCACAGCGATAAGTCAACTCTCTGCACACATTGCTGTCTATAGTATATGAATGAACAGATCTTCAATGGTCTGACCCACTGTTGGCACAGTGCTCAAGTCCAGGCTCAATGTCCCTGAATTCCTTCTACAGAGTGTACTCTATAGCTAGTTTTTAAAGGAAAAGTGTGTTTCCCTTTGAAAATTAGCTAGTATGAAGTCTGTGCATTAACAGCAGCCACATACTGAGCTCTTACTGTTTGTGCAGGCAGCAGAGGGGGTAAAATGGCAGATATACGTCTGAAAACACCAGGCAGATGTTGTTTACTCCACCAAGAACACCCCCTTTCCGCATGGCTAAAAACATTGCATTCTTCTTAGCCAAAAAGGTGCTGGTGCTCATATGCAGGACTCATTCAATATATGTGAAGACCATGGGTCAGTCTTAGCAGGCAATGAAAAAGGTGCCAATACTCAGCACCACCAAATACCCCTCAAAAAAAGCTCTGGCTAAAAGTACGTATTTTAAGTACCGTCATACTGAGAAAGGGCAGTTTTTAGACAGGCCAACTTGCCAGGTAAAGGGCTCTGAGACGTGTATTTTTAGGTCTGCAGGTTTCTGGAAAGCCTTTAGCATTACCTAATCTGTCAGTAGTTCAGCCATCTGTTGGACGATGGAATGATTCTATAGCTGCACCATGGAACAACAGGAGAAACCAACTTACACTTGAGGTATTACATCTGGGAGACGCACATCAGGCCAATTCTGGGGAGCTCAGTAGTGCAAATAATACCAGTCATTTGTGATGTGATAAAGTGAGACAAAGAAACTTGTGAGACAAGGTTACTGAGATATGCTGACAGAATTGGAGACTAAAACCCAGAATTCCTAAGGCTGCTTCTAGTCAAAGGTCTCTGACCTTTCTTCTGCCTTTCAATCTAGTATTTACTTCCAAAAAACCTAGCAACCTGCCATTTAAAGTCTGCTTGTAGTCTTTAAAGTTGTGTAGCTAGAACTCTGGATTCTCGCGTGCAGGAAATACTTCTAAATGTAGGTGCATGGAATTTACTATACTTTTATATTGATGGGGAAACAATATCAGCAAGGTTTAGCAGTTGCATGTAAAAGAAAGAGGGAAGTCACTTAACTCTCTGGAGGTTAAGAATGTGGGCGGAAGGATGATACTACTGAGGAATCAAAAGGTGGGTGGCATGGGTTGGAGAGCACCTGCTATTGCTATCTCTGGGGGAGAATGATGAGGGAAGGGGTGCCAAACTGAAGTAAAGAGGAGACCTAAGATCTTATTTGAATACAAAATTGATAATCTATTTAGCCTCTGATTGTCCAGAATGACACAAGGATATAAGTGAGAAACAAATTCTCTGCAGTCAAAATCATAACAACATAAGATCATAAGATATGCCATACTGGGTCAGACCAAGGTCCATCAAGCCCAGTATCCTGTTTCTAACAGTGGCCAATCTAGGTCACAAGTACCTAGCAGTTTCCCCGGAAGACATAAGTTCTACAATGTTTGTATTGGGACAAGCAGTGGATTTCCCAGATCCCCTTTAA
Source organism: Ichthyophis bannanicus (assembly GCA_033557465.1). Taxonomy (NCBI): domain Eukaryota; kingdom Metazoa; phylum Chordata; class Amphibia; order Gymnophiona; family Ichthyophiidae; genus Ichthyophis; species Ichthyophis bannanicus. The sequence continues at coordinate 178,700,040 of CM066041.1, read as the reverse complement.
TAATGGTTTACAACCTTTCCTCCAGGGACTTGTCCAAACCTTTTTTAAACCTAGCTACACTAACAGCTTTTACTACATCCTTTGGTAATGAATTCCAGAGTTTATGCATTAAGTGAAAAAATATTTTTTCTTATTAGTCTTATATGGGTTACGTTTACCCGTTCCACTCCATTAATTCAAGATTTCACTGCCCCCTGACTGACAGACTCCCAGAAATTTGGAGGACATTTAAAGTATACATGATTGATAGAATGTAACATGCACATCAGAATGCTTACAGATAATTATTAATGAAACTTTTTTTTACAAGCCATTTGTATGCTGATTTGCATAAGCCTTAATAAATGAGTCAAGAGTCTAATTAAATTTCCCTCATCTCTGGAGCATCAGGCAGAGGGGCTGCTGGGGGTTTTAGGAAGAAGACAAAATCCTCTTGCTGTATCTCAGATCCCACAGCCAGATGTGCCAAGGAAAAAGGGACAAAGATAGTGTTCAGAATAAATTCTAAGAAGAATCTTAAACAGTTCCAGACAGAGAGCCCCAGTGACCACCATGATGTGATAATAGTTCACAAAACACCAGCCCCAGCTCCTTTACATGTCATATTTCTTCAAAAGAAATAAATAAAAATATTCACAATTCACCGTAGGAGAGCTGTCCACAGTGAAAAATACATGACAGATGTCAAAATAACCTTTATTTGCATGGCCAGATTCCTCCCCGGATAACTACTAAATGAGTTCAGAAAAGCTGCACATTCCCTAGGTATTACTTGTGAAAAATGTATTCCAAACCACGATCTAATTTCTGCCTTCCTCCAATATGCCTGCTATTCAATGTTTTCCTGCCTCACAAAAAGTACATTTTGCAATTGTTTCCTTTTGCTATCAGTTTAAATACAAATGTGACCTTATGAATGGAGTGCAACCAGATGTAGAAGCAAAGCAAGGTAGATGAATTTCCCTTGCATCTCTCCTCGAGGATCAGAACTTTGGTGATATGGCTTTTGCTTGTGGAAAATTACTCTAGAATATGAACTACAAATGTAGGAGCCAAATACGGAGAGACAAAAGGCTGAAACCCTTATGAGAACCTCATGCACACATTTGCCAATATTCAAAAGCTGTTAAATATTGCTGGAGGAAATGAAAAATTGGATTTCAGAGGTTCTTAACCAGACCTGTGCCCGTCTGGTGGAAATGTAGGATACAGGCAGTCTCAATGACCATATGGCCTCTGTCCTAGGGAGCTTACACACCTTACCCACTGCAAGCAAACTCCTTTTAGTAAGCATTTATTGGCACATTTATTGGGTAGCTGAGAATACCTTATGGGGTGAATATTAGTAGAAAGTCTTGTGGGAAATGAATCTAAAACCCAGTTGTGCACTATAGAGGTGAAACGGTAAAGATGTCGCCCGTGGAAGTAGTGGACCGGAGTATTTAACAGGCCAAAGTCTGCAATGTGCAGATAGAACCCCTATACCACCTTTTGTCAGCCCACAGAATATGTTCTTTTTTTTTTTCCATGCTCCAACTTTGTGTTTCTTTTTAAGGAAGCGATTTTTCGCTTTCGTGGCATGATTGGACATGGATTTTCTAAGGACCCAATATTCAGCCCGTGGCAGTCAGTGCTCGTAAAGCACCTGGCTGCTGTGGGCAAAAATGAAACTATATTCAACACTGGATGCTGGATATCCACTGGTGCTCAATATCTGTTTCTTCTGATGACCTCCATTGCCATCCAGTTAGTGGTAATATTCCACTGCTAATCAGATAGTAAAACTGCACAAAGTTAAGACAGTTGTTTGGGTATTGAGTGGCACTGGGCAGTGAATATTGGGTCAGTGGGGTTTCTGTGCTTAGCAGGGCCTGCTGTAGGAGTTTTCACTCAAGTGCTGTTGACAAAGTGATTTCTAAGTCTGGTTTGATACCAGTTACTGCACCTGTGATCCAATGTTTGGGTGCAAAACTACCTTGCCGTTGGCTAGTGCCAATAAAGCGCGAGAAGATATAAGCCATTTGGAAACATTCACCTGCAACCCTTGGGTTCTTCTTCCTCATGAGACTGGGTCTGGGTGGGAGTATAGCTATCCATATTGCACTTCATTGCTCTCAGTCCCCTGCTAAATGGGGGGAGGGGAGCAATTTTACAGGATCCAAGTTTTGTAGAATTTACCACACCAAGTCCTGATCACTAAAGTTAAAAAAAGAAAAAAAAAATGCAGGCTCACACCAATTTGATTTTTCAACAAAAGTTGATTTATTGATGAATTCTTGGAAAAAAGTTAAATCAACAGTAGGAAAAACAAATCAATCATCAGGGTCGGTGCTACCTGGTAAGACAGGTGTGGCAGGCGGGCGCCAGTGGTCAAGGGGTCTACGTCAAACTTGCAGCCGTGATAGTTTCAGCAGCGCTACGGTGTTCAGTGCTCATGGGAGCAGTCTGTCCCATGGTCCGAAGAGAAGGACGCTAGCAGTGCAGTGGTGTTCAGTGCCCGCGGGAGCAGTCTGTCTGAAAGACTGAAGAGAAGGACACTAGCAGTGCAGTGGCGTTCAGTGCCCACGGGAGCAGCCTGTCCCATGGACTGAAGAGAAGGATGCTAGCAGTACAGTGGTGATCAGTGCCTGCGGGAACAGCCTGTCCCATGGACTGAAGAGGACACTAGCAATGCAGTGATGTTCAGTGCCCACAGGAGCAGCCTGTCCCATGGACCGAAGAGAAGGATGCTAGCAGTGCAGTGGTGTTCAGTGCCCATGGGAGCAGCCTGTCCCATGGACTGAAGAGAAGGACACTAGCAGTGCAGTGGTGTTCAGTGCCCGTGGGAACAGCCTGTCCCATGGACCGAAGAGAAGGACGCTAGCAGTGCAGTGGTGTTCAGTGCCCACAGGAGCAGTGCAGTGGTGTTCAGTGCCCACAGGAGCAGCCTGTCCCATGGACTGAAGAGAAGGATGCTAGCAGTGCAGTGGTGTTCAGTGCCCACGGGAGCAGCCTGTCCCATGGACTGAAGAGAAGGATGCTAGCAGTGCAGTGGTGTTCAGTGCCCAAGGGAGCAGCCTGTCCCATGGACCAAAAAGAAGGACGCTAGCAGTGCAGTGGTGTTCAGTGCCCGTGGGAACAGCCTGTCCCATGGACCGAAGAGAAGGACGCTAGATAGAGCAGCTTTTAAACTAGATATTAGGGGAAAGCCGACAGTCGCCCAAGAGCGGATGGTTCGGAAGAATGTATCCTTGAAGGATACTACCAAAAGCAGAGAGGTTCCCCAAAAGAGTAAAGTAGCCCAAATGCCCTCAAGTATGGAGCAGACAGAGCTTAAAGATCCCAATTTACCCATGTCTAACAATAGCCAAATTAACATGAATAAAATACATTCTCTAAAATGCTTGTATGCAAATGCTAGAAGTCTAAAGAATAAGATGGGAGAGTTAGAATATATAGCACTAAATGAAAGGTTAGATATGATTGGAATATCAGAGACATGGTGGAAGGTGGACAACCAGTGGGACACTGTGATACCTGGGTACAAACTATATTGTAATGATAGAGCTGATCAAATTGGTGGAGGGGTTGCGCTCTATGTTAGAGAGGGCATTGACTCAGAAAGGATTAAAGTTTTGCAGGAAACAAAATCTGCTGTAGAATCTATATGGATTGAAATTCCATATAAAAGGGGGAAGGCGATGGCAGTGGGGGTGTACTATCGAACACCTGGCCAGAATGACCAAATGGATGATGAAATGCTCAAAGAAATCAAGGAAGCTAACAAAAGTTACAGCGCAATAATAATAATGGGTGATTTCAATTACCCCGGTATCGACTGGGTCAGTGTCACGTCAGGACATGCTAGGGAGATAAAGTTCCTAGATGAAATAAATGACTGCTTCTTGGAGCAGCTGGTTCATGAACCGACCAGAGGGGAAGCCATATTAGACCTAGTCCTTAGTGGAACACCAGATCTAGTGCAAGAGATAAGGGTGTTGGGGCCACTTGGCAATAGTGATCATAGCATGATCACCTTTGATTTAATTAGTGGAGGAGGGATAGTAAGGAAATCCACAGTACTACCTTTTAACTTTCGAAAGGGAGACTATGATAAAATGAGGAAAACAGTTAAGAAAAAACTAAAAGGAGCAGTTTCACAGGTTAAAGACGTACATCAAGCTTGGGTGTTGTTGAAAAATACTATCTTGGAAGCCCAGACCAGCTGTATTCCACGCTTTAAGAAAAGTGGAAGGAAGTCCAAAAACCTGCCAGCATGGTTTAAAGGTGAGGTCAGAGAGGCTGTTGTTGCCAAAAAAGCATCTTTCAGGAAATGGTAGAAAGAGCCAAACGACGAAACCTGGAAACAGCACAAGCACTGGCAAGTCAAATGCAAGGCATTGATAAGGCAGGCAAAGAGAGAATTTGAGAAGAAGCTTGCTGCGGAAGCAAAAACGCGAAATAAAGACCTTTTCAAGTACATTCGTAGCAAAAAACCTGTGAGAGAGTCAGTTGGTCCATTAGATGATAAAGGGGTTAAAGGAGCACTAAGAGGCGACAAGGCGATAGCGGAGAGACTGAATGAATTCTTTGCTTCGGTCTTTACTGAGGAAGATGTAGGGATGTTACCCATGACTGAAGTGGTATTTAAAGGTGCGGAAGAATTGAAGGAAATATCGATACATCGGGAAGATGTCTTACAACTATTAGATAAACTGAAGAGTAGCAAATCACCTGGGCCGGATGGTATACATCCTAGGGTGTTGAAAAGACTGAAATATGAGATTGCAGAACTGCTATCATTAATCTGTGAACTATCATTAAAATCATCTCTAATACCTGAAGATTGGAGGATCGCCAATGTAACACCAATTTTTAAAAAGGGTTCCAGGGGTGATCCGGGAAACTACAGACTGGTGAGCCTGACATCAGTACCGGGAAAATTGGTAGAAACCATCATAAAGAATAAAATTACTCAGCATGTAGATAGTCACAACCTAATGGGAGACAGCCTACATGGCTTTAGACAAGGAAGATCTTGTCTTACTAATCTGTTATGTTTTTTTGAAGGAGTGAATAAACAGGTGGACAAAGGTGAGTCGGTTGATATTGTGTATCTGGACTTTCAGAAAGCCTTTGACAAGGTCCCTCATCAGAGACTTTTGGCAAAACTAAAGAGTCATGGGATAGGAGGCAATGTACTATTGTGGATCAGGAACTGTTTAAAAGATAGAAAGCAGAGGGTAGGGCTAAATGGCCAATTTTCCCAATGGAGAAAGGTGAATAGTGGTGTACCCCAGGGATCTGTGCTGGGTCCGCTGCTTTTGACATATTCATAAATGACCTGGAAAGTGGAATAACGAGTGAGGTTATCAAATTTGCAGATGACACAAAACTATTTAAAGTTGTTAAAACCCAAGAGGATTGTGAAAAATTGCAAGAGGATCTTGATAAATTGGAAGACTGGGCATCAAAATGGCAGATGAAATTTAATGTGGACAAGTGCAAGGTTATGTACCTAGGGAAGAACAACCCAAACTATGGTTACACGATGCAAGGTTCCACATTAGGAACCACCACCCAGGAAAAAGATTTAGGCATCATTGTGGATACCATGTTAAAACCCTCGGCCCAGTGTGCAGTGGCGGCCAAGAGAGCAAATAGAATGCTAGGTATGATAAGGAAAGGAATGGAAAATAAAACAAAAGATATTATAATGCCTCTATATCGTTCCATGGTGAGACCGCACCTTGAATATTGTGTGCAATTCTGGTCGCCGTATCTTAAAAGGACATAGCGATTTTAGAAAAGGTACAGAGAAGAGCCACCAAAATGGTAAAGGGGATGGAAGGATACTCCTATGAAGAAAGGCTAAAAAGGTTAGGGCTCTTTAACCTGGAAAAGAGACGGCTGAGGGGAGATATGATAGAAGTCTATAAATTAATGAACGGAGTGGAACGGGTAAACGTAGATCGATTGTTTACCTTATCAGAATATAGAAAGACTAGGGGACATGCAATGAAGCTACAGGGTAAACTATTTAAGACTAATAAAAGAAAATATTTTTTCACTCAACGTGTAATCAAACTCTGGAATTTGTTACCGGAGGATGTAGTAAAGGCTGTTAGTGTAGCTGGGTTTAAAAAAGGTTTGGACAAGTTCCTGGAGGAAAGGTCCATAAACCATTATTAAGAAGTGACCGAAGATATCAATGCTTGACCCAGTACAAGAATTGTGGAACTTGTGTCTCTTGGGGAAACTGCTAGGTACATATGACCTAGATTGGCCACTGTTGGAAACAGAATACTGGGCTTGATGGACCTTGGTCTGACCCAGTATGGCATATCTTATGTTCTTATGTTCTTAGCAGTGCAGTGGTGTTCAGTGCCTGCAGGAGCAGCCTGTCCCATGGACTGAAGAGAAGGACGCTAGCAATGCAGTGGTGTTCAGTGCCCACGGCAGCAGCCTGTCCCATGGACTGAAGAGAAGGACGCTAGCAGTGCAGTGGTGTTCAGTGCCCACAGGAGCAGTGCAGTAGTGTTCAGTGCCCACGGGAGCAGCCTGTCCCACAGACTGAAGAGAAGGATGCTAGCAGTGCAGTGGTGTTCTGCTCTTCGCTCTGCAGGACAGGCTGTTCCCCAGGCACTGAATTCCATTGTGCTGTTCTCTGCAATTGCACCTTTTTTTCTTCTTCGGTTAATGGGTCAGGCTGTTTCCGTGGGCACTGGAGGCCAAAATCGCATCCAGCAGTGTAGTGATGTTCAGTTCCTGCGGAACAAGCAGTCCCATGGACTGAAGAGGAGAAGGTGTGATTGCAGCCCAAAAGCACTAAAGGAAGAGGAACTGGGGCAGAGAAGAACAGGAGGTAGGTGGGACAAATTTAAAAGCATAATGTTTGGGAAAGAAAGATAGGGGGAAGGGACTGGAGGGCAAGGGATGAGAATGCAAGAGGTAGGGAGAAAGGGAAAGGAACAGAGTTGAGGGGAGGCAGCAGAAGAGGGTCTGCAGCAAGGGGTGCAGAATTGCAAGGGTTGGAGGTTGAAGAGAGGGCAGAAAAGAGCACAATGAATATATGCTCAAAGGTGCTGTCTCCACCCCCACCAGAAGACATCCAGGCTCCCCACCCCTGACCACACACCCTGGGACACCTCCCCCACACCACACAAACACACACACACACACACACACACACACACACACACACACACACACATACAGAGGCATGCCAGTCCCGCAGCATATACATACACACACACTCACACAAGGCACCTGACATAGGCAGCATGCAAACACACAGGAACTCCACATCTGCACCACACACACACAGAGGCAGGCACCCCACCCCGCATCACATGCACAAAGACACAGGCACCACACCCACACACCCCACTATCTGAAGAGAGAGACATGTTTATAGACAACACTAGTTATAAAGATTACTCATACTGCTATAATGAGGCACAGTTTATCATCTCCCTTTGAACTCTTCCTCTACACATACACACAAACCCAGATATACATGACTGTGCAAATGAAGGATGGGGAAATATGTCACTTAGTCACACAGTTAGTATGCTGTTTCACATGTACACACAGTTCACACAGATATTAACATATACAGCCCTGCCCCCAAACTTCTCATGACACACAGACACACTGTCACTCTCCATGACACAGACACATTGTCCCCAATAGGCCCCAAGATACATATGTACACACACACAGACATTCACACACATATGTGTGCAGCACTTGATAGTCCACATAGCACACACATACATGCACACATGTGTATGTAGCCTTGGGCAGTATTCATGACACACAGAAAGACACAAACACATGCACCCACTGACACTTGTACATGCACGGACCCTCCGACACTTCCTATGACACAGAGATGAAGCCCCCGAATGTCTGATCCTGGGAGTGAGGGAAACGCGTCATTGTGTCACACTGTAAAGTGATGTCAGAGAGGCTGTTGTTGCCAAAAAAGCATCTTTCAGGAAATGGAAAAAAAGCCAAATGACAACAACTGGAAACAGCACAAGCACCGGCAAATTAGATGCAAGGCATTGATAACGCAGGCAAAGAGAGAATTTGAGAAAAAGCTTGCTGCGAAAGCAAAAACGCATAATAAAGACTTTTTCCAAGTAGATTCATAGCAAAAAACCTGTGAAAGAGTCAGTTGGACCATTAGAGGATAGAGGGGTAAAAGGGGCACTAAGAGGGGACAAGGCCATAGAGGAGAGACTGAATGAATTCTTTGCTTCAGTCTTTAGTGAGGAAGATGTAGGGATGTTACACATGACTGACGTGGTATTTAAAGGTGATACTGTGGAAGAATTGAAGGAAATATCGATACACCGGGAAGATGTATTACAACTATTTGATGAACTGAAGAGTAGCAAATCACCAAGACTGGATAGTATACATCCAAGGGTGTTGAAAGAACTGAAATATGAGATTGCAGACCTGCAATTAATAATCTGTGAACTATCATTAAAATCATCTGTAATACCTGAAGATTGGAGGATGGCCAATGTAACACCAATTTTTAAAAAGAGTTCCAGGGGTGATCCGGGAAACTAGAGAACGGTGAGCCTGACGTCAGTACCGGGGAAAATTGTAGAAACCATCATAAAGAACCTAATTACTCAGCATGTGGTAGTCATGGCTTAATGGGAGACAACCAACATGGCTTTAGACAAGGAAGATCTTGTCTTAATAATTTGTTATGTTTTTTTGAAGGTGTGAATAAACAGGTAGAAAAAGGTGAGTCGGTTGAAATAGTGTATCTGGACTTTCAGAAAGCCTTTGACAAGGTCCCTCATCAGAGACTTTTGGCAAAACTAAAAAGTCATGGGATAGGAGGCAGTGTACTACTGTGGATCAGGAACTGGTTAAAAGATAGAAAGCAGAGGGTAGGACTAAATGGCCAATTTTCCCAATGGAAAAAGGTGAATAGTGGAGTACCCCAGGGATCTGTGCTGGGTCTGATGCTTTTTAAGATATTCATAAATGACCTGGAAATGGGAATAATGAATGAGGTTATCAAATTTGCAAATGACACAAAACTATTTAAAGTTGTTAAAACCCATGAGGATTGTGGAAAATTGCAAGAGGATCTTGATAAACCGGAAGACTGGGCATCCAAATGGTAGATGAAATTTAATGTGGACAAGTGCAAAGTTATGCACCTTGGAGAGAGCAACCCAAACTATGGTTACATGATGCAAGGTTCCACATTAGGAACCACCACCCAGGAAAAAGATTTAGGCGTCATCGTGGATAAAGCACAGTTACTTACCTGTAACAGGTGATCTCTGGGAACAGCAGGAATAAGTCTTCACATATGGGTATCGTCGGTACCGACGGAGCCAGCGCAGGAACGCTCCCCAGCGTCCTGAAAGAAAGCTTTTGGGAGCATCCCACAGCGCCTGCGTGCTGCCTTCCCGCCTTTTCCAACTGCCTCTCTCCAGTTTGAGTTTTAAAGCTGAGACAAAGAGAGAGAGAGAGGAAAGGAAAGATAGATAGAGAGATACAACTCCTAGGGGAGGTGGGTGGGTTGTGAAGACTTATTCCTGCTGTTCCCAGAGATCACCTGTTACAGGTAAGTAACTGTGCTATCTCCAGGAACAAGCAGGAATGAGTCTTCACATATGGGGACTCCCCAGCTAGAGATGCCTGGGAGATCACCCAGATTGTGAGTCCCTGGGAAGGGCTCCACCTCTACCCATGAATCTCAGGCATCCAGTCAGGGATGGAGGGTAGGAGTTGATTAGGTATGGAACAGGTGTTTGAGAACAGCCTGACCAAACAAGGCATCCCGGCGGGAGTCCTTGTCCAAGCAGTAATGGGCTGTGAAGGTATGAACCGATGCCCAGGTGGCCGCTCGACAGATTTGGTTGATGGACACAGAGTTAAGATGAGCCATAGAGGCTGCCATGGCCCTCACATTGTGAGCTGTGACATGGCCCTCCAGAGAAAGGTTCTTACTCTGGTAGGCAAAGGAAATACACTGAGCAATCCAATTGGACAGAGTTCTCTTAGAGACTGGAAGTCCTAAATGAGAGGGGTCAAAAGCAACAAAAAGTTGAGAGGACTTTCTATGTTGCTGTGTCCTTTGTAAATAGAAAGCAAGTGCTCTTTTACAATCCAGGGTATGAAGATTCCTCTCTGCACTTGATGCATGAGGTCCTGGAAAAAAGACAGGTAAATACACCTCCTGGTTCAGATGAAAAGGTGAGACCACTTTAGGCATAAAGTGTGGATTAGTTCTGAGGACTACCTTGTCATGATGGAACCTTGTATAAGGAGGATTGGCCAGAGTTAATTGAAGACATACGCAGCATTGCTAGGAAAGGGGAAGTGCTACTGATAGGAGATTTCAATATGCCAGATGTTGATTGGCACATTCCTGCTGCAGTATCATCTAGAAGTAAGGAGATCCTGGATTCTCTACAGGGAGAACTATTCAGGCAATTGGTAACAGACCCCACACGTGAAGGGACCATACTGGACTTGGTGCTTACCAATGGTGAAAGTGTTTCTGATGTTGTAGTGGGAGATCATTTTGCATCCAGTGATCACCAGATGGTGTGGTTCAGTATTAGGACTAGGGCTGTTAGAATCCATTCCAAGGTGAGGATCTTAGACTTTAGGAAGACTAACTTTGCGAAGATGGGCCAATACCTCAGGGAGTCGTTAGTGGGATGGGAACAGCTGGGAGATGTAGAAAAACAGTGGGCAAAACTGAAAGGGGGTATTTTAAAGGCAACCATCCTTTTTGTTAAAATGGTAAATAAAGGCAAAAGGAACAGGAGACTGCTATGGTTTTCGAAGGAAGTAGCTGAACAAGTGAAGAAAAAGAGGGAGGCCTTCATGAAATACAAGAGATCACAGAGAGAGGAAGACAGGCATCTGTATTTGGAAAAACTTAGAGAAGCTAGCAAAGTAGTCAAGAAGGCAAAGATTCAAAAGGAGGAGGAAATTGCCAATGCAATAAAATGGGGGGATAAGACATTTTTCAGATATATTAGTGAGAAGAGGAAGGGCAAAAGTGGTATTGTCAGACTCAAGGGTGCAGGGGGGGAATATATAGAAGCTGATAAGGATAAAGCAGAATTGCTTAACAAATATTTTTGTTCTGTGTTCACAGATGAAGAACCAGGAGCAGGACCTCAGAAAACACCCACAAATAAGAACAGAAGCGAGGGACATCTTGAACTATTTTCAGAAGACTGTGTTCATGAGAAACTAGCTCAACTTAAAGTAGACAAAGCGATGGGACCGGATGGGATACACCCTAGAATACTGAGGGAACTTGGGGACGTTCTAGCAACTCCACTGACTAACCTTTTCAATGCCTCATTGGAGTCTGGAGTGGTGCCAAAGGACTGGAGAGAGGCTCATGTGGTGCCTTTACACAAAAGCGGAAGTAAGGATGTGGTTGAAAACTACAGGCCGGTTAGTTTAACTTCGGTAGTGAGTAAATTATTGGAAACGCTGCTGAAAGAGAAAATAGTGAGGTTTCTGGAGTCCAGCGGATTACAGGATCCGAGGCAGCATGGATTCAACAGAGGCAGGTCTTGTCAGACAAATCTGATTGATTTCTTTGACTGGGTGACCAGGGAGTTGGACCGAGGGAGAGCTCTAGATGTGGTGTATTTAGATTTCCGTAAAGCCTTTGACACTGTTCCTCACAGGCGACTTATAAACAAACTGAGCACCCTAGGGATGGACCCTAAAGTTACTGCTTGGGTTAGAAATTGGTTGGGTGGGAGGCGACAAAGAGTACAAGTAAATGAAGCTCACTCTGAGGAGAAGGATGTTACCAGTGGTGTGCCCCAGGGATCTGTCCTTGGTCCGATTCTTTTTAACATCTTTGTTAGTGATATAGCGGAAGGGCTGTCGGGTAAGGTTTGCCTCTTTGCGGATGATACCTAAATTTGCAATAGAGTAGACACCCAGGAAGGGGTAGATAACATGAGGAGGGATCTAGCTAAGCTTGAAGAATGGTCTAGAATTTGGCAGCTGGGATTTAATGTTAAAAAATGTAGGGTCATGCATTTGGGCTGCAGCAATCCAAGGGAGCAATACAGTATAGGAGGTGAAGTACTTTTGTCCACTAAAGAAGAGCGGGACCTAGGCGTGGTTGTGTCTGATGATCTTAAAGTAGCTAAACAGGTAGAAAAGGCGACAGCAAAAGCTAGAAGGATGCTTGGGTGCTTACGGAGAGGAATGGCTAGCAGAAAAAAGGAGGTGAAGGTGCCTCTGTATAGGTCTTTGGTGCGACCTCATTTGGAGTATGGTGTGCAATTCTGGAGACCGCACCTTCAAAAGGATGTGAACAGGATGGAGTCAGTGCAGAGGGTTGCTACTAAAATGATTAATGGGCTTCGTTATAAAGCATATAAGGACAGACTTAAGGATCTTAATATGTACACCTTAGAGGAAAGGTGGGATAGAGGTGATATGATTGAGATGTTTAAATACCTCCGTGGCATAAATGTTCAGGGAGAGAGCCTCTTTCAATTGAAAGCAAGTTCTGCTACGAGGGGACATGGGGTGAGGGTGAAGGGAGATAGATTCAGGAGTGATATGCGGAAATATTTCTTTACGGAAAGAGTGGTGGATCCATGGAATAGTCTCCCAGTGGAGGTGGTAGAGATGGACAGTAACTGAATTCAAAAAAGCATGGGACCAACACAGAGGATCTCTAAAGGTAAAAAGTGGACTGTTGTAGTTGTTGTTATGGAAGGACAGACTAGATAGGCCATGTGGTCTTTTTCTGTCATCATGTTTCTATGTTTCTATGTAAAGCTTGCAACTCACTGATACGGCGAGCTGAGGTGACTGCAATGAGAAAAATAACCTTCCAGGAAAGGAATTTCAAGGAGGTAGTGGCTAAGGGTTCAAAGGGTGGCTTCATGAGCTGGCCAAGAACCAGATTCAAGTCCCATGCCACTGGAGGTGGTCTAATGGGAGGTTTAGTCAAAAGAAGGCCTCTCATGAATCTTGCTATAAGAGGATGAGAGGAAATAGGTTGTCCATTGAGAGGCTTAAGGGATGCTGCAATAGCACTCAAATGGACTCTGATTGAATTTGTTTTAAGGCCTGCATGGGATAAATGCAGTAAATAGTCTAGTGTGGCGGTCGCGTCCCTACCAGGCGGTCGCCTAGTAGGGACGGGAAGCCATCTTGAATTCCTCTTTACCAAGGATTGTAGTTGTGTATAGAGATAAATGAACCAAGTGGTTGTTTCAAAGCACACAGGAATTTTATTAGCTTCCGTGGCAATTGGGTAACAAATCTTTAAAGCAGTTGTACACTCAAGTCAAAGAAAATAAAGGATAATCTTCTTCCATTAAAGCAAAGCTTACAACCAGTGTTGTAGTAGAATTATTTACACAGGCTTTTTCTTTTCCCTTTATGATGCTTCTCAGTTCCGTAATCATAAAACACAGGTATTTACAATTCCTAACTTCTCACTGCTCTCAGGCTTTCATTACTTAGCCACAATGCACATATCACAGTCCATCTCAGAACAAGCTGAAGTCAGGTCACTTTCTTTACTCTCTACCTCCATGCTTTCTGCTGAGCTGTATCTTGGCAAAGTTTGAAAACGCTCGGGCACTTTATGCTTAATGTCCTTTAACAGGTTAAACAGCCTATTCCACTGAATGGCCCCTTCTCCTCTAGGTAGGACTTCAACGAGCTTCTCCTGTTCAGTTTCTCCTGAAAACCCCTTCTTCCTAATCCGGGTTTTCTCAGGCCTAAACCTCTCTTCAGAGTCAGAGCAAGAAACACAGGGTTTTGGTTTTACTGCTTTCTTTCTCCTACCTTGGAGTCTTGTTGCAGCCCCTTCCTGGCTGAGGCTTCTGTGGCTTGTGACTCTCTCTGCCTCTGAGCTAGACAGGGAATCAGGGTAAGATCTCCACTTCCCTTCCTGGGGCTTCTGCTGCCTGCAGACAGACCCTTCATCAGAGGAGTCTAAGCACTCTTGCCTTAGCCTTCTCAAAGCCAACCTTTTCTCTCTCTCTCTCTTGCCAGTCTGTTTGGTCCTCTGCCTGGAACCTTCTCTGTAGCTTCCTTGGCTGCAGTGCTGGCTGCTCTTGTCTCTGCTGCTGCTCTCTTTGTGGCTGCTTCTCTCTTGGCTGCTTCTTGCTTGGCTGCCTTTCCCTTGGCTGCCTCCCTCTTGGCTGCTTCTTGCTTGGCTGCTTCTCTCTTGGCTGCTTCTCCCAACTTTGTTTGTTTTCTCAAACTTAAACGTTGAGCAGGGCACCTCCCTCTCTGACTCCACCCACTTGTACCTCCTACTCTTACCTGGGGTCGTCATGGAGTCTGGGAGTGGCTTAAACCTAGCTCTACCCTCTTGGTTTCTCTCAGGGATTTTGCTGTGGTGTATGTGTTCTAGTGCACCCATCCCCCGAAAAGAAGAAAAAGTTCTTCTTTCTCTTTTATTTCCATGCTGAGCTGCACTCTCCTTACCACATATCCCCCTCTTAGACTATTACGGGCTGGCGCATTAACCCGCGAACAGCACGTAATACAAGGCATGGGTTGAGAATCATCAGCAACTCTTAGGGCTAGCTGGACATTCCCTATACGCTCCTGCCATAGCCTCAACAGATTAATATGGTATACCTGTTGCTTTCCCCGTCCAGTATCCACAGCATAAGACACTGGTCCAAGCGTTTCGCTATTTTGTAAGGGCCTTTTCAGGAATTCTCAAACCTAGAGTTTCCTGCAGCTACCATTACCGTAACCTTATCCCCGACCTTTAAGAGACGTGGCCTTGCTCGCCGGTCGTGATAAGTTTTTTGTTTACTCTGACTCCTTTTTAAGTTTTCCTCCGCTACAGTGGCTATCCGCTGCAAGCGATTCTTCAGGTCTGTTAGGAATCTGGGAACCTCTTGTACATCCTCTACTGGTGCTACCCATTGTTCCCTTAGTATATCCAGCACCCCGCGTGGAGTTCTCCCATACATAAGTTCATATGGTGATGTGCCTGTAGAGGTTTGTCTCCTCTCTCTGCATGCATAAAGCACGAAAGGCAACATTGTATCCCACTCATTCAACCTTCCCTCCAAACTCCTTTTTAACAGGTTCTTTAAGGTTTGATTGAATCTTTCCACTAACCCGTTGGTTTGGGGATGATAAGCTGCTGTGCGGATATGTCTGATCCAAAATGCGTCCCATACCTGAGCTAGGTGACGGGACATGAAATTTGTTCCCCTGTCTGTTAAGACCTCACGAGGGAACCCTATTTCGCCGGGCGGCGTCACAATTTCATGGGCGACCATCCCTGTTTCCCCTGGCACCGGGGTAAGGACATCCGAGAAGTCCTTTAATACCCTGGACAACTCATTTTGCTGAGCCCAAGAGAGCCTTTCCCCAATCCTATAGACAGGATCTACACTACCTTTTGCAAGTTGGGGTCCCAGATCGTCCTCCTCTTTTTCTGTACAACAGGCCGTTAGCCCCTCTAGTTCGGCTATGCCTGTGGAACCGAATCCCCTGGAGTCCCTGGTGGTAGAGGAGAGCTCATCCACCTCCTCTATGGGCGGAAAACCTACCCTTTCACAAATTAATTGTGCCACCCTATCTCCTACATCCACTCTAAAGTTTTCTTGTGAGAAATTAAACAAGAGGACCTTCAATTCCCCCCTATAATCTGGATCTACAACCCCTGCACCTACATTTATAAAATTCTTAAGGGCGAGGCCAGATCTGGGCGCAATCCGTCCGTAACACCCGGGGGGTATTTCTACCCGGAGTCCGGTGTTCACTATGGCCCTCCCTTGTTTTGGAATGACCACCGCTACCGCGCTACAAAGATCCAGACCAGCAGCTTGTTCAGTAGCCTGCTTGGGAATTCTCGCCTCAGAGGTAGTCCTACAGAACCTTATCACAAATTTCTGTTTTGGAACTTGTTTTTCCCACTGAGCATCTGCTGACCTGCTGACCTCCCCGGGTTTACTCTCTTTCCGAACAAGGGAGCGGGTACTATTTCCCCTGTATCAGCCCTGGGGCGTACAACCTTTTCCTTCTTATCCTCCCCTGAAGGGTTGGTGTCTGTGCGTGTGGTTACCAAACCTGTTTCCTCCTGCAGCTGTTTCTCTACCCCCTTCCTGAACTGGGACCAGTCACGGCCCAATATCATATCATGTGGGAGTCTAGGTATCACTGCTACTGCTACCTCCCTTCCACTGCCTAACCCCTTTATCCTAACACTCTGGAGAGGATAGGTGGAGGCAGCCCCATGGACACATTTGATTTTAACCTGCCCCCTTGAGGACTCTTGTAAGCACTGTCTCCGGGCTATCTTTTTCCACAGCCTGCTGGAAATCATGGACTGGCTGGCCCCTGAGTCTAGTAGAGCTTCTGTAGGTATCCCTTCCACCTCTACGGATAGGAGGAATGCCTCACCTATCTCCTTGGGACGTGTGATTACAAAAGCTTTCCTTACTTGACAGTTTCTCTTAAGGTGACCTGGCTCACCACAAGAGAAACATTTTCTCTGCAGGGTATATCTGCCTTCCATGGGTTTATTCCTTTCTATCTTATGGCTAGTAAAGGTTGCATTCCTGTCCTGCATTTCTGCACCTGCCCTCTGGAAAACGCCCTCTTTCTTGAGGCTTAACTTCTGGGCCTCCAGAAAGCACTCAGCCAACGCAATGGCTTCCTGGGTGTTTTTACAGTTCTGCATTACCAGAAAACTTTGCAACTCTTTAGGTACAGCTTCTGTAAATTGTTCCAGTATCACAGTATCAATAACAGAGTCTATACTGCCATTTTCAGGTACAAGCCATTTACAAACTAAGCTTTTTATTCTATGGTATAAAGCTTGGGGTGTTTCACCCTCCTTCAATACACATTCTCTCAGAAGCCTCCGATAGACCGAGGGACTTAACCCCATCCAATCTCTTATGGCCTTCTTTACATGCTCATACTGTCACCAGCTCTCCTTAAACCCCCGTATATAAGTGAGTAGAGGTTAAGTGAGTGGGTTTTTCCCCACTGAAGCAGCTACTTTACAAATCCTGAAGCTGGGCTTTTTGGGAAATGTATAGTCCCTTCACCGAATCAATGAGGAGCAGTTGTGGAAAAGTGGTTTAAGCAACCAAAGGATTTTATTTCCCCTCCCGGGGTGGATTTCACCATGAACAAAGTAACACAAACCAGGTATTTACTGGCATAAGAACAAATCAAAAGGTTCTTTAACAGAAAAGGCTTACTTCAGCAATAAACAGGTAGATATCTAGCATTCCAACGTAACAATGCTGTTTCTTCACAGCTCTCTGCTTCTCAATGCTAGTAGTGCTGTACTTTCTCTTTCAAAACATGCCTTCAGCGTAATGAGATTATTTCATTAGCAAGCGATATCGTACAGTCCATGATATCTTCATCAATATTCACACACTCAGGTTCAAAGTCCATTAACTCTTCCTGGCTAGAAGGAAATGTTTGTAATGGCAATCCTGATGCCACGCCCTTTCTAACTGCTTCAGGTTTCACCTGATATTCCTGAGTTAAATACTGGCTTTCACAAACGTTATCAGCACAGGTATTCTCTTCCCAGCTCCAACCCTCTGGGTAAATACAGTCACTGTAACTATTTTTATACCAGCCTTTTGGCTTACCTTTTAGCCTAGCTGGTGGAGGTTTTCTTTGTGGCTTTGGACTGGCTGTAGGTTCCCAACCTAAGCCTTGCACAGAAGATTTCACTTGCCTTCCTGGCTTCCTTTCACTTCTGTGTTCCCCTGGATACTGCAGGTAATCCACTCTGCCCTTATTATATCCTTCCCTTGGGGTTTCTTTTCTTTTCCTGAAGAAAGACTCTGTCTCACCCTTCCACAGAGGCTCTGGCCTTTTCCTGGCACTGCTGTCTTCACCGTAGCTCTCATTAGCTTCCTTATCCAGCACACATGCCTCATCCACTTCTCCTTCTTCTCCTTCCTCCCCTTCTAACCCCATAAGCTCAACTGAACTCTCTTTATCAGTGTGAATTCTAGGGCAGTGCTCAACTCCATCCCTTAGCAGGTGTCCTGCATTAGCTCGTGACTCATTCCCTGAATGGTAGCACGGGCGTTTCTCTTGCCTCTGTGCTTGGTTTCTAAGGTAACCAGGAGTCATGTGCTTTTGTTTACAACTCAGCCCTACTCCTGTTCCTGGCTTTTTAGCCTCATCTAACGGGCTGGAAGGACCCACTATGTCACAGATCCCCCCCCTTAAAATATTACGGGCTGCCAAAGCCTGCGATGGACAGCACGTAATCCCTTGTGTAGGGTTCCTGTGGTGTTCCTTCATAGCTAATTGTACTGTGGCTACCCTTTCTTGCCAGGGTTTTAAAACATTAATGTGAAAGACCTGGCGCCGGCCCTTACTATTCTCTACCCGGTATGAGACGGGACCTACCCTCTCCACTACCATACAGGGCCCCTTCCATCTGGACTTGAATTTTGGTCCTACCTCGGCCACCATAATCACCACTTTATCGCCTACAGCTAATTGACGGGGTTTTGTTCCCCGGTCGTAGTACTTTTTCTGCTTCTTTTGGCTAGCCTGTAAGTTTTCTAAAGAGACTTGAGCCGTCCTCTTCAAACGACTCCTTAAGTCTTTGAGGAACTGGGGTACTTCTGTCTCCCCCCTATCTGGTTCCACCCATTGTTCTCTGAGTATATCAAGAACTCCTCTGGGTGCTCTACCAAATAACAGCTCGTACGGGGATGCCCCTAGGGACGCCTGTACACGCTCCCTACACCATACAATACAAAGGGTAACAATGTATCCCACTCGGACATCTGCCCATCTAGTCCCCTCCTAAGCATTTGCTTTATGGTCTGGTTTGTTCTTTCAACCATCCCATTGGACTGGGGGTGGTATGCTGCAGTCCGCACATGGTGTATGCCAAAATTCTGGCTATCTGGTCCCCATGGAGGGACCATTCGTGCGGAAGCAGAACTCGACTGAGTCTGTCTGCCCAAGAGTTTTGAACTCCTGGAAGATATACTGCCATGAGATGGATTTGATGCTCTCTGGCGAAGGCCCACAATCTCAGAGCTTCGTTGCAAAGCGACAGAGAGCCAGTTCCCCCCTGCTTGTTCACGTAGAACATAGCTACTTGGTTGTCTGTGTGGATGAGGACTGTCTTGTAGCTGAGCAGGGTGTGGAAGACTCTGAGAGCCAGAAAAATTGCCCTGAGCTCTAAGAGGTTGATATGAAGATGTGTCTCCTGTGGAGACCAGATGCCCTGGGTTGAGAGATCTTGTAGATGAGCTCCCCAACCCTTTGGAGAGGCATCTGTTGTAAGGGTTGCTTGGGGTAACACCTGTTGAAAGGGGGACCCCAGCAACAGATTCTGAGTGGACTTCCACCAGTGGAGGGACGAAAATAGGTGACTGGAGGTTGCTATTTTGTCTGACAGGCAACCTGATGCCTGGGTCCATTGGGTGGATAGGGTCCACTGAGCTGCTCTCATGTGAAAGCGAGCATAGGGAACCACATGCACCGTGGATGCCATGTGGCCTAAAAGTTGCAACATCTCTCGAGCAGTTAAATGGGATTTTAACTGAATCTGGGAGGCTAACTGCACCAAGCGTAGGCAACGGGCAAGGGGAAGATAGGCCCTTGCAGTTGTGGTATCCAGTAAGGCCCCTATGAATTCCAGAGATTGAGTAGGGGTTAGATGGGATTTTGGAATGTTGATTACCAGTCCCAGATACTGAAGAATACGCATTGTGCAGGTTAGGGAAATCTGGGCCTCTGACTGGGATGGAGCTCGGATGAGCCAGTCGTCCAGATATGGGAATACGAATATTCCTAGAGTGCGTAGGAATGCAGCTACTACTGCCATGCATTTTGTGAACACTCTTGGAGCAGAGGCCAGACCAAAAGGAAGCACTTTGTATTGGAAGTGCTTTCCTTGGTATAGGAAGCGAAGGAATCTTCTGTGTGTTGGATGGATGAGAACATGGGTGTACGCATCCTTGAGATCTAGAGAACAAAGCCAGTCTTGACTCTGGAGGTATGGAAGGAGAGTTCCGAGAGAAGTCATCTTGAATTTCTCCTTGCATAGAACTTGTTCAATTCTCTGAGATCTAATATGGGTCTGTAGCCCCCTGTTTTCTTTGGGATGAGAAAATAGGGGGAGTAGAACCCTGAGCCCTGTTGAAGAAGGGGTACTTCTTCTATTGCCCCTTGGGCAAGAAGGGTAGCAATCTCCTGACCTAGAAGGTTGAGGAGAGATGTTGGAGAATTGAACTGTTTCAACATGGTGTGAGGAGGAAGGTTTAAGAAATGAAGTTTGTACCCTTCCATTATGATGGATAGGGTCCACTGCTCTGCTGTGATTTGTTCCCATCTGGGAGCAAAGTGAGCTAACCTTCCTGGGATGGTGAGGGGCTCTGGATGTTCTAGAGCCAGAAAGGCTAAGTTCTCTAGTGGAGAGTCAAAGGCCCTGAGGAGGCTGAGGCTGTTGGGCCATAGCAGTCCTCGCAGCCTGAGCTTTGGTCTGTTTTGGTTGTTGCTGTTTCTTTGTAGCAAAACGACCTTGAGAAGAGGCCTGACCATAAGAAGAAAATTTCCCTTTCTTTGGGAAAGATCCTTTTTTGAACCACCTCTTTCTAAAAGGAGCAGTAGTAGACTTTGAAAATCTATCTAAAGCAGAATTTTCAGCATCCATCTGGTTGGCCTTTGCTTGCCAATCTTTGCCAAACAGGTTTTCGCCTGTACAAGGAAGGTTACCTAGACCATCCTGCACCCAGGATTCCAAATCAGAGGCTTGCAACCAAGCAACTCTGCGTGCACCTATGGCAATAGCTGAGGCTCTACTGGCCCCCTCAAAAGAGTCAAAGGCTGCACGGTTGGAAAACTTGGATACATCCTGTGCATGTTTAAGCCAGGTGATATATTCTTCTCTCTTATCTTCTGATATAAAAGGAGATAAGGTTTGCAGATGATCTGTAACTTCTTTGAGAAACTTCCCCAAATTGAGACTATAGGAGTTGATTCTGGCTACAAGCATACTGGCCTGGAAGATTTTCCTGCCAAAGGCATCTAGAGTTCTGCATTCTCTTCCTGGAGGAGCAGAAGAGTGCCTTTTTGTACTCTTGATCTTTTTCATAGCAGACTCTACCACAATGGAGTGGTGAGGAAGCTGAGTTTTATGAAAACCAGGTAAAGGAGGAACACGATACATGGTGTCCAACCTTCTGGAATGAGGGGAGGTGGAAAGAGGAGTCTCCCATATGCCCAACATGTGTTCGTAAAGAATCTCATGTATTGGTAAGGTGGCTGCCTCTTTAGGAGCCTTAGGATATTGTAGGATATCCAATTTTTTGGCTCTAGGTTCAGTCTCAGAGATCACTGAGATAGGCCTTTGGCCACCTCCCTGATGAAGTCCTGAAAAGACAAGTCTTCAGGAGGAGACATTCTCCTTTTTGGAGAAGAGGGTTCCTGAGGAAGGATGCCCGATGCTTCAATTGAGGCCTCTGAAGAATCGGAGTCTTCAGAGGAATCGAAGTATCGACTATCTGGATGCTCTCGTAGAGCCCGATACGAGTACCGGGAGGTATCGACATCGGGAGTAATCGGTACCGGGCCGGTACTGATAGGCATCACTGGATAGTGTACCGCTGCCGTCGATGCTGATGTCGATGCAAGCGGTACTGGTATCGGAACCGGAATCGGATCCTGTACCAGAATCGGTATGGGTACCAACAATGGGGTTTGTTGCGGTACCGTAGGCGTTGCAGCTTGAATGAATGCCGTGATGGCATGCTGCATGGTCAGAATATTCTGATCCATTGACGCCACCAATGTCTGGATATCGGTACCGGTCGAAGCCGCCGGTACCCCAGAACATTTTAACAGGTGATCGGTCGAGGCCGAGCCATCGATGTCAACCTGTGACCCCATAGGTAGTGCTTTGGAAGCCGGAGTCTCCCGCCGGGGTACTTTGGCCGGTGTGGTATCCTCAAGAGTAAGCCTGGGGGCATCTCGATACTTAGAGGGAGATGAACTCTTTGAGGACCGGCCAGATTTAAGTTTAGTTACCTGAGATCCATGGGATGAAGAAGAAGCCCTGGAAGACGTCGATGCCACGGAAGCTGCATCGGAGGGAAACAGGGTACTGAGCTTAGCTGCCCGATTCTGTAACCCTCTTTTGGAAATCATGGAACAGGACTCACAATCCGCAATGGAGTGGTCAGGACCTAAACATTTTAGACACCAGTCATGGGTGTCGGTGACAGAAATAGTGCTACTGCACTTTGTGCATTTTTTAAACCCGGAGACGGGCTTTTCCATGAGGGAAAAAATTTCTGTGGGCCTAAGGCCCCAGAAGAAATGCACAGAAAAAAAGTAGAAGTTTTTTGTTTTGTTTTTTAAAAGAAAGAAAAAGAACCAGTAGTACCGGTGCGGAATCGAGAAGGCAGACACGCGACTAAAGAAAAATAAAAGAAAATAAGAAATTCTTCAGCGGTGACAGGAAACATGACCTGCTGGCTCCACGGAAAAGAAGAACTGGAGAGAGGCAGTTGGGAAAGGCGGGAAGGCAGCGCGCAGGTGCTGTGGGATGCTCCCAAAAGCTTTCTTTCAGGACGCTGGGGAGCGTTCCCGCGCAGGCTCCGTCGGTACCAACGATACCCATATGTGAAGACTCATTCCTGCTTGTTCCTGGAGATCATGTTAAAACCCTCCGCCTAGTGTACAGTGATGGCCAAGAGAGCAAATAGAATGCTAGGTATCATAGGGAAAGGAATGGAAAATAAAACAAAAGATATAATGCCGCTGTATCATTCCATGGTGTGACTGCACCTTGAATATTGTGTGAAATTCTGGTCGCCGTATTTTAAAAAGGATATAGCGGAATTAAAAAAGGTACAGAGAGGAGCCACCAAAATGGTAAAGCGGATGGAAAGATACCCCTATGAAGAGAGGCTAAAATGTTTAGGGCTCTTCAACCTGGAAAAGAGACAGCTGAGGGGAGATAAGATAGAGGTCAATAAATTAATGAATGGGGTGGAGCGGGTAAACGTAGATCGATTGTTTACGTTATCAGAATATAGAAAGACTAGGGGACATGCAATGAAGCTACAGGGTAACCTATTTAAGACTATTAAGAGAAAATATTTTTTCACTCAACGCGCAATCAAACTCTGGAATTTTGTTCCCGGAGGATGTAGTAAAAGTTGTTAGTGTAGCTGGGTTTAAAAAAAGGTTTGGACAAGTTCCTGGAGGAAAGGTCCATAAACCATTATTAAATGGGACCCGGGATATCACTGCTTGACCCAATACAAGCATTGTGGAACCTATGTCTTTTGGGGAAACTGCTAGGTAATTATAACCTAGATTTGCCACTTTTGGAAACAGGATACAGGGCTTGATTGACCTTGATCTGACCCAGTATGGCATATCTTATGTTCTAACCTTGAGGCTTACATCCTACCTTGGCTGTCAGAATCTATTGTTTAGCTTTGAATGTCCTGTTCTTTCCGCTCCCAGAAGCTGCTACCTAGCACACCGCCTAGCTTGCCCATGGTTGGGCTGCCTGAAGGCTAGGTTTACACACCTGCTCCTAGAACGTCCAGTTTGTTCCTTTGTGGATTTTAGCTGGTCCTTCACTATATGGAATCATTCCTCAGAGCAGTCTCTCCTCTCTTTCTTCCCACTCCTTCAGGGAATCTTTGTGAAGCAATTCCAGAAATTTAACTCTACAGCATAAATTTCTTTGAGGCCACGAGCAGTGCAAGGATAATGGGCGGCCTAGGCGAACCTTCAGTCTTATGCACTCATCCCCCCCACCTAGGTTTTGATAATTAAACTTAACAATCATGATGATCCCAGCACCATCCCTCCCACAACAATGTAACAATGCATAATTGGACATCATCCTTTTAAATATTAAGCTCTGGGCCCGATATTCAGACATGGCGATCAGCGTGTTTTAAAGTGTTTTCAGCCCTGGCTGAAAGTAAAACTGGATTTTCAGTGCATCTAAATAGCAGCCCCTTTTCTGAGTATGCATGCGCCTGCTCTCCCTGTGTTGGTGCCTCTGAGTTTGTAGGGTTTTCAGGGTCTATTGTTTTGCCACTCCTCGGAAACTGCTCTCATAGGTGTTTGCCTAGTCTGGTCTAATTGTTGAGCTGACTCTGTATTTAGCCCCTTCTTAAAATCTCTAGGCCCCCCTAGATCCTAGTGATCCACCCCCTTGTGTCTGGGCACACCCCTATAGTCTTGGCACACCTGAGAATGGATGAACAAGAAAGACTCACACCCAATACTTGCATTTTGTTAACCATACTGACAGCTCCCTTTGGCATGTCTCGATCAACTCGCTACGAGCACAGCATCTGCAAGGAATGCCTGGTTGATTGCCTTATATGTACATGCACACATACATCCAAGTTGCAGTTCTGCTTTTGCCCCATCAGATGAAGGGAGCTATAGTTTCTGATTTTCCTAAAGAAAGCAGACTAGCACCTGTATGCGTGCAATATAGCAAAACCAGGAGTGGATCAGTCTGTTTGGTTGACCTGGATGTCATGGCAATTATAACATACAGCCTCTCTCTCTCTCCTTGGTAGCGAGTGAAAAGATACCTCTACTTCTTCTGATGTTCTATCTGCTGCGATTACTGAAGTATGTCGAGAGGTCTAGAAGATAGGAGAAAATCGAAAGCAACCAGGAGCCTGCAGATTAATGCTGAGCCCTGGCAGAGCCCTCAGAATGGAACGAGCCAATCCTTTTTAAATCTTATTACTTGCTTTTATTTCTAGGTACAACACACACAGTGGATAAACAGCCACCATGTCTCAATGCTCCTGAGAGTCCCGTAGATGCAGAGCTAATCTATTAGCCTGTCAATTGGGATAATGGATTGGAGGGTCTGTTCATGCATCTTCACTGCTTTTCCCTTCTCCAGGCTCTGCATCTCTCTCCACTCTCCTCTGGTTGTTCTTAGGACAGGGGAGGTGGTAGCTTCATGACTCATTTTGACATTTCTGGCTGGCCTTAGGCCTTTTTGTTCACAAGCCTTGGCATTGTAGAGTCTGCAGTCGAATTTTCTTAACAGGAAAAACTGCCATGCCAAAAATGGAAGATGTGAAGGGAGCCAAAGGGAGCCAAAATGTCCTAATAAACATGGAAGCATTTGACTGCCACATTAACTTGTAGGTAGGATAAAAACAGGTGAGCAACCAGATCACAAAGAAGAAAAGTTCATTTGCAAACACAACAGAGTTCACACACACACCTAATAACTGCACTAGAGGAAACGTTCAATCAAACAGATCAGAGAGTTCACACACGCACATGGTAACAGTGCTCCTTTACTACCTCCACTCACTCATTCCCATAACCAGTAACAGACCTTACTCAGTAATAGCCTTTCACCAACTGCAGTAACTACGGTTGTTTGCATTTTCGGCTTCAGATTTAGCATAACTCCAGGGATGCTAGAATCTTGTTAGCCCAAGAGAAATAAAATGACCTCCCAGGAAAGAGCAAAATAGTTGCATTCCTATCCACCCTCATTAGCAAATGTCTGTGCCACGGTAGACACAGCTTCCTTCTAAAGCAGAAATTGCCACCAAAGGTACCCTCTGCAACCCAATAATTATGTTTCTGAGGTAGGAGGTGGGCTGTCATGGTAATATTACCAACAAAAGTCAGAACCTTTATATCAATAAATTCAACTTATTAATCTTAATAATGCAATTGCCATTGCATTGCTATGCAGTGACCGAAGGACTCAGCACCTCTAATCAGTATCCATCAACAGTGTTTTCACGATACACTTGACTCCTTCACCCTCTGCCACTTCTTCCCCTCCTGCTCTTATTTCCTTTTTTAAAAGATGGCTGCCTCTTAGAGGTCTCTGAGCTTGGAGTAAACATCAAAGCCACTGAGGTCCTTAGAAAAGAATCAACTCAACTCAAAATAAGAGTCAGAATGGAAGGGTCACCAGTTGTGGTTAACAATCCTCGGAATCCTGTATGAAGTTCAAGACAATTCACAGGAAGAGTAACCCTGGCAATTGCCCAGCAGGGTTTCATTTGTTTTTTAAATGGTGTTCACTGTTGTCTTGAAAGGAACCAAATTTCAAAGACAATTTACTCAGGCAGATTAGATGTCTGAAAATTATCCGCACTATGTCTAGCTTACTGTATGTGTAACCTCCCTTTGGAGCTGGACTGGACAGGAGGCCACATCTGAGCCACTGGGATTTCCTGGGTTTCCTTTAAGGACTTTAGGGCTTGGGACACACCCTTGGGTTTTAAGAACAAAGGTGCATCCATATCAGTTTATGCTGTTTCAAAACTGAGCTCCTTATCTTTTCCCCTAAGCCCACCTTCCCCCGTCCTCCTTTCTCTATTTCTGTGGATAACACTCTACTCCTCCCTGTTTCCTCAGCTCACAACCTTTGACTCCTCTCTCTCCTTCTCCACACACATCCAACAGATAGCTAAAACCTTTCACTTCTTTCTCTATAGCATTGGCAAAATTCATCCCTTCCTTTCTGGACACATTAAGACTCTTATCCATTCTCTTGTCACCTTCCGTCTAGACTACTGCAACCTCCTCCTTGCTGGTCTTCCTCTGAATCATCTCTCCCCACTTCACTCTCTTCAAAACTCAGCTGCATTGCTAATCTTCCACCAGTGTCACTATGCTCATGTCACCCCTCTTCTCAAGTCATTTCACTGGCTCCATTTCTGCATCCAGTTCAGACTTCTACTATTGACTTATTAGTACCTTCATTTGGCTGTTCCTACCTACCTTTCCTCTTTTATCTTTCCCTACACCCCTCCTCGGGAACGCCACTCTTCTAGCAGATCCCTTCTATCTACGCCCTTCTCTTCCACTGCCAACTTCAGACTTCGATCTTTCTACCTTGCTGCTCCTTATGCCTGGAACAAACTACCTGAGTGAATATATCAGGCTCCATCTGTGGCCCTGTTCAAATCCAGGCTAAAAACTCACTTCTTTGAGACTGCTTTTGGATCCTGGTCCCACTAGTCTCCTGTTCACCTCCTATGTGTTTCCTTACCATTCCCCTAGATATATCCTGGTCCCCACTTGTTGCATTGTCTGTCTTGATTAGGCTGTAAGCTCTTATGAGCAGAGACTGTCTCTTACATGTGTCTGTATAGTGCTGCATATGCCTTGTAGCGCTATACAAATGATAAGTAGAAGTAGTAGTTGTTTCAGAAATAAAAAGCCTTACTAACAAACTTGCTAAACAGTAATAAGGTGACAAAAAAACATTTCTTTCTAGTGAAATCCATAAATTAAATACAAGCAGTCACATAAACAGTTCAGAAGCGTTTGTTTTGTTAAATATACTGACACCTCCCTTTGGAATGTCACGAACAACTCACGATGAGTAGAGTATGCGCAAACTCTTGATTTTAGTCTACCCTCCAAGGTTACTCTGAGGAATTCCCTAGATTTTTCAAATCCCTTCTTTGATGCCTCAGTTATCGTCATCACTCCCCTCCTCTACTGAATGCGTCGAGATGGACATGGCAAGAAAAGATGATGGGCCCAATGTTCAAAAGCATTTACATGGTTAACAGACCTGTCAACCGTGTAAATGCCACTGAACAGGATATTCAATGGCACTTTAGTGCCACCGAATATCCCAGATGATCCCCACTACATGCCCCGATGCTAACTGCTTGTGGGTGACGACAGTCACGGATTGGGTAGAGGTGATACTGCACCACTACCTGGTTAGTGATCTGTGGGTAAAGCTAGGCGTAGCAAAAGCTGGCTTCGTTTTACCCGTGGGAGCAACCCGGGTAGCAGTGCAATATTGCCACTACCAGGTTAGCTTCTGCAGCATTGGCGGCTGTGCGGTGACCCTCGATATTCAATGCATATATGACCCCGACATTTAATATCCAGGATTAGAGGTTGGCAGCGACGGCGATGTGCATAGCCATCCCAGTTCAATATCAGGCCCTATATCTCCTTCCACTTTAATAGACTTCCCTCTGAGGTTTCACCAATTGCACACCTCTGGGAGAGCTCCCCTTGATCATTTTCCCGGCTAACAGAATGACGACAGATAGAGATACAAAGGAACATATTCTATTCCTTTTTGTCTCTCCCCCTTTTCAGAACACACCGGTGAGGACAATTCCAGTAGAATAAAGAGTAGGGAAACCACGCCCTCTATACACCTCACTTGATATGAACCTTCAAATATGAACCCTCCCCACCTCAACCTTCTCTCTCCCTTCCACCAACAGCCTCAAAAGTATTTCCCTCTTCCTCTCTTCCCCATACAACAGCATGAGTCCCCTCTTTTCATCCACCAGTATCCTTCTCCATTCAACCCGCCTAACCTCCAATTAGAGCAGCATGAAATCCATCCAAGGATCCCCCTTCTGCCAAAGTCTCCTTACCAGGGTGCTCCTAGTTCAGAGCAGGATAATAAGGGAGGAGTGGTCTAGTGGTTGGGACAAGGTACTTCAGGCCAGAGGGCCGGGGGTTCAAGTCCCACCTGGGGACAGCAATCTCAGGCCGGAGGGACTGGGATTTCTAGTCCTATACTCCTTGTGGTCTTGGGCAAGCCACTTAACCCTCCATTGCCCATGTTCCCTGTAAGTATTATCGTATGTGTCTCATATTCCCTCGTGTTAAATGTATCCCCCAATTGACCGCTTTGACCCGGTGAAAAGCGAGATATAAATACAGCTAAAATAAATAAAAAATAAAAATAAAAGCTGCAAAGCAGCTCCCCGTTCCCTCTAACATCAGACCGCTTCTGCTGTAAGTGCTGCACAACAGGTGCTGACAGAGCAGCAGAGTAGCACTAGCTAAAAGCATTTGAAAAAAATCATCCTTGCTCTGTGACATTCAAATGGTTTCCTGCAGCGTGAACCTGCCTCTGTCCAAACCTTCTGGTTTGCAAGATTAGTTTTGGTCACAAGGCAGAGGTGTGGGGGGAATGGTGGAGGAAATAGGTGTGATGTTCCACTGATTTCTTTATCTTTGGCTGTAGTGCCAATGGAAGCACTAGATCATACCACTACTGCCCCTCCCCCCAAAACCTGTGGTGCTCTAGGTGGCCGCCTACTTCTCTTAATGATCCCACTGGCCTTGGTTTTTGGCAAAGTTTGAAATTAAGGAGGTCATTCTCAAATGTGGGTTGCGGGGCTGCATGTCCCAGCAGGATGTACAGCCCCACAAACCGCCTGGACCCTATTCCCCCTCCTACCCTTCTCGCACGTCCCGTGCGTTACAACGGGGAGAGCAGGTGGGGGGTGGGGGGGGCTCTGGGCGGCGCAGGGGCGGGCCAGCCAGACAGCACGTACAGGGCCAATTCAGGTCATGGCCCTGTATGTACTGCAGGGCCCATAGAGACATGCTGCATATACCACCTCAGAGGTGGTATAAGCAGTGAAACCCCAGTGATTGGGGCCAGGGCCGGGGCCAGGGCCAGCGCCAGTTGTGGGAGGGTGCGGGGGGGGGGGGGGGTCACTGCTGCCCAATCCAGGCCATGGCAGCACAACCTTAGGTCGAGCGGCAGGGAATAGGGGGGCTAGAAAAGCCAGAGTTGGGGGCGCCTGTGGGGAGGCCATCCCCGCAGGCAACAGGGGCATGCCAGGCCTGATTCTGGCTACTGCAGGAACAATTTGTTCCCATGATCCAAAATCTGGTGCAAACGGGCCCATCTTGCCTGGGGCCATCTGGATGACCCTGACGTGTCCCTCTTGGAACCAGGCAACACATGTAGCTTGAATTTTCAAATATTTGTGTGCTATTTTCTAGTAAAATCTGCCCACAAAAAGAAGCAAATATAGTCTTCAGCTTCTTTGTATCAGTGGGAGATTTTCAAAGAGAAAGCATTTGAGTACAGTCCCTTTGAAAATGAAGTGCCAGGTCTGTAGGTACTTTGCATATAGTTTAGCTGTTTGAAAACTATCCCTTGTTTATAGAGGTATATGGGGTACAGAGAGGATCTGGCTGTAATGTTTTTGTTGGGAGTAGATTGACTGGCTTGGGATTTACCCTTTTTGCCAGGGATATAAATGTAAAATTGTTATTGTGTTTTTAATTGTGTTTTTATTTTTTGCATACTTATGTCATAGGTGGCGGTTGTCTAAGATTTGTGGATTATAATTTTTTGTTAAATAAATAAAAATTCAACAAATTATGAGAAACTTCTACATAAGAACATAAGATATGCCATACTGGGTCAGACCAAGGTCCATCAAGCCCAGTATTCTGTTTCCAAAAGTGGCCAATCTAGGTCATATGTACCTAGCAGTTTCCCCAAGAGACAAGTTCCACAATGCTTGTACTGGGTCAAGCATTGATATCTTCGGTCACTTCTTAATAATGGTTTATGGACCTTTCCTCCAGGAACTTGTCCAAACCTTTTTTAAACCCAGCTACACTAACAGCCTTTACTACATCCTTCGGTAACAAATTCCAGAGTTTGATTACACGTTGAGTGAAAAAATATTTTCTTTTATTAGTCTTAAATAGTTTACCCTGTAGCTTCAATGCATGTCCCCTAGTCTTTCTATATTCTGATAACGTAAACAATCGATCTACGTTTACCCGTTCCACTCCGTTCATTAATTTATAGACTTCTATCATATCTCCCCTCAGCCGTCTCTTTTCCAGGTTAAAGAGCCCTAACCTTTTTAGCCTTTCTTCATAGGAGTATCCTTCCATCCCCTTTACCATTTTGGTGGCTCTTCTCTGAACCTTTTCTAAAATCGCTATATCCTTTTTAAGATACGGCGACCAGAATTGCACACAATATTCAAGGTGCGGTCTCACCATGCAACGATATAGAGGCATAATAATATCTTAAGGTATTATATTACAATCCTTTCCTTATCATACCTAGCATTCTATTTGCTCTCTTGGCCGCCGCTGCACACTGGGCCGAGGGTTTTAACATGGTATCAACAAAGACGCCTAAATCTTTTTCCTGGGTGGTGGTTCCTAATGTGGAACCTTGCATCGTGTAACCATAGTTTGGGTTGTTCTTCCCTAGGTGCATAACCTTGCACTTGTCCACATTAAATTTCATCTGCCATTTTGATGCCCAGTCTTCCAATTTATCAAGATCCTCTTGGGTTTTAACAACTTTAAATAGTTTTGTGTCATCTGCAAATTTGATAACCTCACTCGTTATTCCACTTTCCAGGTCATTTATGAATATGTCAAAAAGCAGCGGACCCAGCACAGATCCCTGGGGTACACCACTATTCACCTTTCTCCATTGGGAAAATTGGCCATTTAGCCCTACCCTCTGCTTTCTATCTTTTAACCAGTTCCTGATCCACAATAGTACACTGCTTCCTATCCCATGACTCTTTAGTTTTGCCTAACGTCTCTGATGAGGGACCTTGTCAAAGGCTTTCTGAAAGTCCAGATACACAATATCAACCGACTCACCTTTGTCCACCTGTTTATTCACTCCTTCAAAAAAACATAACAGATTAGTAAGACAAGATCTTCCTTGTCTAAAGCCATGTTGGCTGTCTCCCATTAGGTTGTGACTATCTACATGCTGAGTAATTTTATTCTTTATGATGGTTTCTACCATTTTTCCTGGTACTGACATCAGGCTCACCGGTCTGTAGTTTCCTGGATCACCCCTGGAACCCTTTTTAAAAATTGGTGTTACATTGGCGATCCTCCAATCTTCAGGTATTAGAGATGATTTTAATGATAGTTCACAGATTACTGATAGCAGGTCTGCAATCTCATATTTCAGTTCTTTCAACACCCTTGGATGTATACCATCCGGCCCAGGTGATTTGCTACTCTTCAGTTTATCTAATAGTTGTAAGACATCTTCCCGATGTATCGATATTTTCTTCAATTCTTCCGCACCTTTAAATACCACTTCAGTCATGGGTAACATCCCTACATCTTCCTCAGTAAAGACCGAAGCAAAGAATTCTAGTCAATGAAATCTACACCAATGACTGAGTTAGGTGGCCATTGATTACTGATCACTTGCAATTTGCCAATAAGCCTTGGAGTACACCAAGACTAGGGATCATCCCCAGACCTCATATTCGCATCCAATTACCTAACATCAAGAGACCTGATCTCTCCACCCACCATTACCCCAGTGCCATGGTCTGACCACTACCTAATCGAGACAAGGCTGCGGTCACAAGAGGACCAGACAAACGAAAGAGCTAACATCTCACACACACAAAGACGATTCAAGAGTTTCGACAAGGACGAATTCATACAGGACACAATACAACACCTGAACCCTACTACAGACGACCTGGAGGAACAAGTTTCCAGCTGGAACAGCATTTTAGCCAACGCCGCCAAACCATCTGATGGCGGGACCAAGAAACAACACCACAACAAGAGACAAAACAAACCATGGTACTCAGCAAAAATACGACAGGAAAAGAGGGAACTCAGGAAGATTGAACGGAGATGGAGAAAACACAAGGTAACTGTCGACCAGCATCTTTATCTAACAAGGCAAAAGCAATACAATGAACACATCAACCAATCAAAGAAGGAATTCCACACAAACTTGATAAACACTTCCATCAACAAACCCAGAGAGCTTTTCGAAATAGTGAAAATCCTCACAAAAGAGCAAACAACAGAAGGGGAAGTACAAGTTGATCCACAGGAATTCGCCGACCACATCAAAGAAAAATTTCACTCCACAAAACGAACAACGCCTAGTAGAACCACCAGGACGGACGTACACTCCAAAACCTGGGGCACATTCTCCTCACCCTCAACAGAACAGTTATCCCACATCATCTCAACAATCAACACAAGCACTGCTCCTACAGACCCATGCCCGGTGTCATGGGTCAAAGCCACCAAATCAAGCCTCCTCCCTACCATACATAAAATGGTACACAACTCACTCACTCAAGGACTCATGCCAAAGCAACTAAAACTTGCCTCAGTAAGACCCATCACAAAGAAAACAACTCTCGACAAAAAAGATCCAGCAGCATACCGACCAATCTCCAGCATACCCTTCCTCGCAAAAATCATCGAAAAAACAGTTCAACTACAACTTCAGGATCACATCGACAAACACGAAATTCTCGACGACAACCAACACGGATTTCGTCCCAACCATGGAGTCGAAACGCTACTGATCCATCTCTTTGACAGCATCCTAAGAATAATTGACAACACCAGGAATGGAATCATAATGATCTTCATCGACATCTCCTCAGCCTTCGACACAGTGGACCACAACACGCTCCTGGAAAGACTAAAGAACATTGGTATACACGGTATCACATTGAAATGGTTCCACTCGTACCTAACCGAACGACAGCTACAGGTCAAGGTGGGACACATCACCTCCCGACCCATAAAAGTCCGACAAGGAGTGCCTCAAGGATCTGCGCTCTCAGCACTCCTGTTTAACATCTACATCCAACCAATATGCAACATCATGAAAGAGAACAACATTCAATACACAATCTATGCGGATGACATCATGATATACACCCCGATGTCAATCGACAACCCGGATTTCTCTAAGATAACAAACTGCCTTACCCAAATGACCAGTTGGTGTCAAAACAACAACCTTGCCATAAACTACAACAAGACTGAAGCTTTAATCATCACTCGGAACCAAGGCTTCATACACCCACCAAATATAAAGATTCAAAGCACCACCATACCAATAAGGTCAGAAGTGAGATACCTCGGGGTTACTCTGGACAATAAACTCAATCTCAAGCCACACATAGACAAGACCATCCAAAAAGCCTACTACAAGATGCGAATCATCAGGAGACTGAAACCACTCCTCGCCCCAGAACACTTCCGTACCGTCTGTCAAGCACTGATAACCCCACTACTGGACTTCTGCAATCCGATATACCTCGGACTACCAAAACAAGCCATCAAACCACTCCAACTGGCACAAAACACAGCAGCAAGAATCATATCCGGAACTGCAAGACAGGAGCACATCACACCCACCTTAAAGGACCTACACTGGCTTCCAATCGGTGCACGCATCAGATACAAAACTATCATAAACCTATTCAAGATAAAACAGCACACATCAGCCAACAGCCTGCACTCCCTCATACAACCAGACACCAGCACACGTCCTAGAAGAAAGCAAACACACAACCGTGTCAGCACCCCAAGTGAATACAAACACACACGCAAGGACACAACAGACAGAGCACTATCCATGGCTGCTCCAACAATATGGAACAAACTACCGGACGACTTGAGGGCAACCACAGACCTCAAAGACTTTAGAAAACAGCTGAAAACCATGCTGTTCATAGAACACTATGGTCACATCACATAACCTAATTGTCTGTATAACAGCACATGTTACCGCCTAACACTGTATGTATATAAATGTCTTTAGCACCACTGTATATAGCCCACATTGTACATAGCTCAAACCAATCCAGCACACAATACAACACACACTAAACAAAATCCTCACCCTCACTGCATGTATAACACACTCACACTACCAGATTGTTTGCCGTGATACCACCTTGATTATTATGATAAGGCGGTTTAGAAATACTGTTAAATAAATAAATAAATAAACTTAAAGTTTCCATATCTTAGCCAGACTGAGGGGCATGTTTACTAAAATGCGCTGTTAGTGCATGCTGAGGCATATTTTCAGAGTAGTAGCAGGGTTGGGCATGCACTAGCTGATGGGGGTGAGCTGGGCATGTTCCCATGGAGTCAGTGCAAGTTTCACACTGCCACGGGCTAAGTCATTTGCCACAATTAATGTAGGTACACTCACCACGCCCATTCAGGTGGTAGTAAGTGTGTCCTTGCTAACTTCAACATTGCCAGTTAGCGTGCGCTAAAGATGCCTGTGCTAAGCACAATGGGATCATTCTGTCCTGCGAATAGCGGGGATGGATGTCCCATTGGGACGTCCATCCCCGCTATTTGTCTCCCTGTCGGCCCCGGCAAAAGCCTCTCCATACAAACAGTGGGTTTGTATGGGAAGGCCTAAATAGGGTGGGAGGGGGTGTTCCGGAGGCAGGCTAAGATCCCGGATGTACAGGGCCGATTTAGAGGTCGGCCCTGTATGTCTGGGACCTCGGATCTAGATGGGGGACTTATTCCACCTCAGAGGTGGAGTAAGTCCCCCTGGATGGAGGGAGATCATGGTGCGGGACCCATGGACGAAGGTGAGGGGGTGCAGGGGGTTCCCCACAGCCTGACCCAGACCATGGAAGGCCAGATCGGGTGTTGGGCTGCGGGAAAAACAGAGTTTGGTCAATAGCAGGGGATCACAGCACCTGAATGGAGCCACGGTGCCATGGTAAAGGGATGCCATGGCACTGCAGATCCATTCAGGAGCTTGGCTGAAGTAGCTGGGTATGTGGCTGGGCATGCAAGCCGATCAGAATCGGGGCCCACTCTGCACGTCCAGGCCGTAGACCCGATTTTGATCCCGCGGGCATGTCAAGCCCCCAAGGGATCAGAATCAGGTCCACCTCTGTGCGTCTGGCTTCTGATCAGCCACATATGAGCTACACGGCCTAAATAGAATAGGCCTCCATGTGTACACGCTGTCCCAGCCACCCTTTCTCTGAACTAAGTGGTTAGCGTGGGATTTTTACCATCGGTGTGTATTTAGTGAGTGATAATGGTTACTGTGGCATGCTTAGAGTAAGTTAGGCCCCATGCTAATGATTAGTATGTTTTAGTAAACATGCCCCTCAGTTTCCATCACACTGGCTAGATAAATAGCCTCTATAACCTGAGATCATGTTAATACTATAAGTTCTACCGTATATAAAAAAGTAAATACATATAAAAGAAAAAGGAGGCCACTATAGGTCTCAAAAGAAGAGACTGAAAAGGTGAAGAAAAAGAGGGAGGCCTTCATAAAATACAAGAGATCACAGAAAGACGAAGACAAGCATAAATATCCAGATAAACTTAGAGAAGCTAGAAAAGTAGTAAGGAAAGCAAAAGATACATAATGAAGAAAAAACAGCCAATGCAATAAAATGGGGGGGTCAAGACATTTTTCAGATATTGCCACAGAAAAATCCAAGTCATCAATGTCCCAGTTTAATGTATGTTACCAAGTTTAAGTTACAATGTAAACCGCTTTGACCGAAATGATAAAGTGGAATAAAAAAACCCCTGATAAATAAATAAGATATGTTAGTGAGTCGGGAATAGTCCCACAGGAGAAAGGTGCATGTGGTTCCTTTCCACAAAAACAGAAGTAAGGATTAGGTTGAAAACTGCAGGCCAATTAGTCTGACCTCTGTGGTGAATAAATTAATGGAAACGCTGCTAAAACAGAGGACAGTGAGGTTTCTGGAGTCCAGTGGATTGCAGGATCCAAGGCACCATGGGTTTACTAGAGGCAGCTCTTGTCAGACAAATCTGATTAATTTCTTTGAATGGGTGACCAGAGTTGGACCAAGGGAGAGCCCTAGATGTGGAATTTCAGTAAAGCCTCTGACACCGTTGCACATAGGCGACTTATTAATATATTGAGCACACTAGGAATGGACCCTAAAATGACTGGCTGGATTAGAAATTGGTTGAGTGGGAGGCAACAAAGGGTACAGGTAAATGGAACTCACTCTGAGGAGAAGGATATTACCAGTGGTGTGCCACAAGGATCTGCCCTTGGTTCAATTTTAACATTTTTGTTAGTGATATTGCAGAAGGGCAGATGATACCAAAATTTTCAATAGGGTAGACATCCAGGAAGGAGTAGATAACATGAGGAGGGATCTAGCTAAGCTTGAAGAATGGTCAAGAATTTGGCAGCTGAGATTTAATGCTAAAAAATGCAAGGTCATGCATTTGGGCTGCAAAACTCCAAGGGAGCAGTACAGTATAGGGGGTGAAGTACTTCTGTCCACGAAAGAAGAGCAGGACCTGGAAGTGATTGCCTTTGATTATATCTTAAAATGGCTAAACAGGTAGAAAAGACGACCGTGAAAGCCAGAAGGATGCTTGGGTGCATAAGGAGAGGAATAGGCAGAGGAAAAAAGGAGGTGATAGTGCCTCTCTATGTCTTTAGTGAGACCTCATTTGGAGTATTGTGTGCAATTCTGGAGACCGCAACTTCAAAACAATGTAAAGAGGATGGGGTCATTGCAGAGAGTGGCTACCAAAATGGTCAGTGGGCTTCATTATAAGGCATACGGGGACAGACTTAAAGATCTCAATATGTATATTTTAGAGGAGATATGATAGAGATGTTAAAATACCTCCATGGCATAAGTGCACAGGAGGAGAATCTCTTTCAGTTGAAAGCAAGCTCTGCAACAAGGGGGCATAGAATAAAAGTGAAAGGGGATAGACTCAGGAGTAATATGCGCAAATATTTCTTTACGGAAAGAGTGGTAGATGCGTGGAATAGTCTCCCAATGGAGGTAGTAAAGATGAGGACAGTTTCTGAATTCAAGAAAACATGGGATAAACACAGATGATCTCTAAAGGAAAAATAGGGGTTATAGTAGTTGATATGGAAGGGCAGACTAGATATGCCATATGGTCTTTTGCTGCTGCCATATTTCTATGTTTCTATATTAGAAATCAGACAATCTTATTCCATTAAAAAAACCTTTCAGTTATTGAGTTTGCTAATGAATCCTTTCATGTAAAAAACAAAGGCTTTGAAATGTGTTTCTGCTGTTTCTGTTTTTTTTTTTTAAGTCTGCCTTCCCATCCCTGTAGGGGACTTTAGAATATCTCATTATTTATGTTTTCTGCCAACGACTATGTTGTTTGATTTACCTGACTGAATTATTTTCCTTATCTTTCTCTATATGAAGTCTGACATAATAAAAAAGAAAGGCTTGAAAAAATAATGAGAAATCTGTTTATAGCACAGTGATTTTACCACCGCATCTGAAGTGCCAATCCCGTGGGGTCTCGGGTCTCTGGTGGGGGAGGTAGAGGGAGTGAAACAAGATCACCCTAGTGGGTTTTTGCTTTTTCTAAGATCCCAGGTAATGTACTGGAATATTACGGGAAGGCTGATTCTTGGAGGACAATGATGGTTTCTGCTAGAAGAGTCACACTTGGGTAGGGCTTGACCTGAGAGGGGAATGCAAAAGATTGGGCCACTAGTCCAGATTCACAGGTACAAAACCAGTAACTGAAGAGCAGCAAAGCCACACAGAGGGAAATAAACCAAATCATTTATTAATGGAGTATCTGGAGCAAGGTGGGGTCAAGAAATATCCCAGAAAGGGGATGAAGCTTGAAACCCCTACCCCCAAACCTGGAGAGGACAGTGGGCTACTCTGCCACACTTTCTCAGGCTGTTTTGGGGCTTTAAGACTTTTTAATGTGCTCTGTGATTGAAAGAGTCTTTACTGCTTTGGCATATAATCTGCAGGCAGCAGTGTACTTCATTGCTTTTTTGGTTTCTTAATCTATGAAGAAAAGAATAATGTGAACCTCAAGTGGGGCAAGGTGAACTTCATATGCCATTGAGCAATGTCAGCAGACAATGTGGACTTTTAGCAGCTCTTGAAAGCTCTTTCCAAAGTCTTTCTGTGCATGAATTTCATTTCAGTTCAATTAGAATTCATATTTGGACTACTGGGAAGAACCAGGTTCCAATGGATTCCAAACAGTCATGCATCATTAGTAATTAAATCTTCAAACAACGGGGGTGGCTGCTAGTTCAAAATAAAGATGGAGCTTAGACCCCCCCCCCTTCTGCACACCTCTTAAAGTGTGGTCATACTCACTTGCACCTCCAGTCCATAAAACCAACAGATACAGAAAAAGTGAGGAAGGAAAAAAGATACAGGAAAAATGGCTGGGAGAGACATAGAAAGAAAGAGGAACAGAGGGAAATTAAAGGAGTGCTGAGAACGACAGTCTTATTACTTGCCAGTGGTAAGTAGAGGTGGGCAAGACGGCCAGCCAACCAAGGTGGAAAGCGCCATGGAAGCAGAGAGAGAAAAGGGAAGGAAAAAAATGCTGAAATTCAAGCCTGGGCCAGCAGAGAATAAAAGGTCAGGAAACGTGTTGCCACCTGGATTGACTGCAAGTGGGGAGAGAAAGAAAAAGAGACCACAGTGGAAGGAGTAAGGATGAAGGGAGCGAGCAGTAGGGATTAGGTGGGGGCTAGAAGGGTGCAAATACAGTTGCTTTCCCTGGATGCTAGTTGTCCCTTTATGGTACTGCAGGGCTGGGAGAGTGTGCGTGCGTACCTGAATCCAGACCAAGCATTAAACCTCTGCCCGGATCCCTTGAATGACAGATGATAATTTGCCCTCATAACTATTCCACTTTCATCACGCTGCTTTTAATGTTTAACTGTCCACACTATGTCTTGAGATTCGGTGTATGAGAAGCACATTACAGATAAATGAGACCTGTATCTTACACAGCCATGCTAATCAGAAATGCCCAGGCGAAGGACATAAAAGGGCATTCAGAAATAATGACACAGGGACATGCTTTTGGGAGATCTCAAAAGCTAAGTCATTTTGGTGAAGGTCACTCTGTTGAAGCGCTGAGCTACTTGGAAAAACATAATGAGTGGTGGGGAGGATGCTCTGCAGTAGGTTTTAAAAAGAATCCAGCAGATTCTGGACTTCTTTTTCAATATCCATCCTAATGCATTCTGGAACTTGTAGTTTCATTGGCAAAGAAGTGTGTCTTGGAAAGTTCAGTAAAAAGCTGGAGTGACTGATTCACTCTCCTCCCTCAGGAAGAATTTGTTTGCAGAAGAACTGAAAAATGTTTTCACAAAGAAGACACACAAGGCATGGGGGACGTGGAGGGGGGAAGGATTAAAAAGATGAGTCAGCTCCCTGAAATGTTGAGACTATTGATGAAAAGAATATACAGTCTGTATTGTATTTGGTGACACCTTCAAGGCTGAACATCCACACACCTAGTACAATGAAAGCTTTCTGCATGCCTTTGATTTTTCTGTAAATATCACATTTATTAAGTGGTATGGTAAGATGTGATCCAAGCAATCTGATTGGTTGGCATACCAGGCACCACTTGGCTAGACGTAGAGGAGTGGTCTTGTAGTGACAGCAGAAGGCTGAGACCCAGGAAAGCCAGGGTTCTAATCCCATTATTCACAAAGATGCTTCTTGTGACCTTGGGAAAGCTCCTTAAGGTGCAAACTAGGGCCAGGTTTTCTAATGTGATTTAGCACAACCCGCATTATTGTCAGTGGGGTCTGTTTACTATGGGGCATGTCTACCAAAAGTTAACGTGCTCTAGTGTAAATGCTGCCGCAGTCCATCTTATTCCTATGGTCACAGCAGAACCTAACGCATGCTAAAGGGCATTACTGCATGTTAACCTTTAGTAAACCTGACCCTAAGTGCATAGCTTGCATTAACATATATTAATACATCAGGTCCTTACAATGTAAGTCCTCAGGGGCCTTCTGGAGACCTCAAAGTAACTCACCTTGAGCTACCAGTAAAAATGGTCTGAGCTAAATCTAACTCAATAAATAAGCATTGCTCCACTGAAAAATGGTTCTGCCATCTTCCTATGAATTTTATAAATATATTATGAAATGGATCCCTTCACTTGTAAACCCAGTGCCTTTCAGACTGAGACAGTATTATGGCTTCCAGTCAAGACAAGTCTTGTGAATATATTGGCTGAATTAACAAAAAATCTATATGGATTCTATTCTACACATGGGGCATATTTACTAAACTGGCCTAGCGGTTAGCATCCCATTGAATACTATGGTAATGAGATACAAATAGCATATGTTAACTGTCAGCTCAGTTTAGTAAGCATGCCCCATATAGATGAACCAAGTTCTAATAATATCTTTTTCACTGGTCTTTTAAAAGGTTTGCAAACTACAAAGACTACTGTTTTCTCTGGGATCCGTACAGTTACTAGAACTAGACTACACACATAATTGTTAAATTACTATTTCTACATTACAATTTATATCTACATATGTCACAACTCTTTATAAATAGAGGTAGATGTGCAGCCACCTGGAGCACAATCAAGGCTTCACTTAACTTAGAATTCAACTGATATGCATCATAACCAACATCCTTACGGTAGGGGGAGGTGATGCAATATTGTGTTTTTGGTAGAGAGGAGTTAGCTGGAATATATCTGTAGTAAGTCTATTTCATATTACTTGTAGGAGTGGTGCAACAAATATTGTGATGGGGTGGGGGGTTTCAGCACTGCCATACATTCTCTCTTCTTTGCACTCTGAATGGATGCGCTATCTAATTACCATGCGCTGATGGGTGAACGCTGTAAGTGATGGGTGACTGAGGACCGCACCAAACCCGTATGCCCCTGGCTAGATGAGGCTCTCTGGAAGCCATCACATATCTCAAAAATCAAAAACAGCTACAATGAGGGACCAGCTGGCTCAAAGGACCGGGCACAAGCTTACAGAGCTTTTCATCTCAAAGTCACCAGAGCCTTTAAAGACGGCCTTGTAGGATCGTGGTCTTGGTTTAGTTCCCAGGGGACATGTGTCCACATCACTAAATCCACCTTTCCAGACTGGCACAAACTGATAACCTTTTTAACAGTCTCAAAGATTGCCCAGGCATGGAGACCTCCCCTCCCTTAGAAATATTCCATTAATAAATATCAGTTTTAAGAAGAAACTAGTGTGCACGCACATCCCTCTTGCAAATTCATGGATAAAATTTCCTCTCCAAGGCTATGGTTTGGGAGTTTTTCCTTGTGCCAAGGTATATCCTTTACTACTATTGCTGACTTCTCTAGCCTGAGGGTGAAACCAATCTTGCTAGATAGAGGAGGTTCCCAAAACTGTCATAGACTCTCAGTCAGTTAGGTGTTCAGGATATATGTAATGAATACACATGAGATAGATCTGCATGCACTGACTCCACTGTATACAAATGTATCCAAAAAGCCAGACTGGCTAGGGTTCCCCCAGGACAGATTTGTTAACCATTGGAATAAGGAAGGATTACAGTACTGCCCTTACCACTGCCTTTTTAATTTTGCAGCTTTGCTCCTTGAATGATAAGGTGAGACATCAAAAATGACCAAATAAATAAAACATTGCTTAGCCAAAACAGATCTCAGCAACCTTGACATTCATTACACTCCAGGAACATGCATGTAGCCCCCTGCAAAATGGATGAGCATATACATGACAGTTTCGGAAAGGCAGAGGGAACAACGTTACAGCTGGGAAGATAGGAGAAAAGGGATACAATGTCACCTCCTATATCTGGGGACTCCAGAGCAGCAGCT
The DNA here is from genome assembly GCA_033557465.1 of Ichthyophis bannanicus. Lineage (NCBI taxonomy): Eukaryota > Metazoa > Chordata > Amphibia > Gymnophiona > Ichthyophiidae > Ichthyophis > Ichthyophis bannanicus. The sequence goes on along the minus strand of CM066041.1, from coordinate 178,657,827 downwards.
TTTCTGAAGCATGAACCCAAACCAGGAACAGAAACTACTAGCCATAGAGCCTTTGGGATGACTCTGGGACGCTGTGCAGCAGCTCGTTTCTGTCCTTTGATTGGTGAACAGCTAAACTTTCCAGAAAGAGCTGAAACATAAAGCAACAGACGATACATTAGTGGCTAGGTTCTTTTATGTGCCGGGGAAAGGTTAGAGTATGCTATTTCCCAGCAGCTGGGAAATCCTGATATGTCTCAAATGACATCATTCTGCCTCCTACACAATGTCTTTGATCGGAGAGCTGAGAAAGGTAGTTAGCAATAATAGAGGATACACATACAGAGACTAGCCATGAATTTTAGCATCTTTTCTTATTCAAATAGCACTTTTGTTATACAGACATGCTGAATAGCAGAAAGATGACAAACTGCCTTCTCTATTGCCCTTGATCTTTATGGATGAAAGTGCCAGAGTAAATTTAATCAAGGAGGTTTTATTTTTTCAAATTCAATGGGGAATAAAGCTGTCTTAAAAGGCATAATACTAGCAAAGCATTTTTTTTCTCAGTATGCAATCAAAAATTAGAAGAAGTGGGATCATTAAGACTACCATTTTCGGTCTTTATTTTTCTGGCTTTAATTTCGGTGCTGATAAGAAGCGTTGATTAAGTGCAAAGAACTGCTGTCTCTCAGAAAGCAAGTCCCATTTCTGTAGGCTACAGCAGCACAGTTGGAGGAGTTGAGGTTCAGAGGTATATAGAAAAGACCTTCAGGAACATAGCAGACACAACCCACCTCCAGTTTAGCAGCTTCTGTGTTGCTTTGGAGGAGAAAAGTAATCTGGAAGGAGATCATCACCTTGGTGTGGCAGGAAACCATCTTGCCATCAGGTCCTGCCCTCTAGGTAATGCAGTATCCTCTTACACTGAAGATGTATCTCCAAGGTCTTGTGCTCAAGAGGAAAGGGTCAGAACTGTTGTTGTAATAGTTCAGTCACTGGGAGTGTGGATAGCTAGTAGGCTAGTGGGCACAAGGATCGTTGATAACTTGCCTGAATGGTGTGAAGGTGAAAGAAAGCCAGCAGCTACGCAAAGGCTTATGGTTTGGGCTCAAGAAGCTTCAAAGGATACTTGCGAAATGGAGATGTTAGAATGCTTTGATAGTGAGGTTGTCATAAAGACTGAAGTAGCTAAGATGCATGTTAATAAAGGACTGACACATAAATTATTCCAATTTAACCCTGATAACTGTCAGAGAGATTGTGAACATAAATTTAAAAAAAAACAAAAGACTTTGAACTATCTGCATACGAATGCCAGAAATCCCAAAAAATAAGATTAAAGAGAATGTGGAATCCTTATGGGTAGATATACTATGACTGATGGGAAACAGTATAACAGTGGGAATATATTACCATCTGCCTGGCCAGTGAAATTAGGAAACCTAAAAACTGGTAATACAATAATAATGGGAGAAATCCATTACCCGAGTGCTGATTGGGTAAATATCTCAGAGGGCGGTTTCTAGATGCCACAAATGACAGAGCAGCTGATCCTAGAATCAATGAGAAGGGGGGCACTCTAGATTTAATCCTCAGTGCAATGCAAAATTGGTGCAATGGGTAACAGATGAGGGCCAGTTTGGCAATAGTGATTATAACATGACCAAATCTAATATAACCACTGGAAGGAAGAAGACATTAAGGAAAACTATGGCAGTTACATTTCATTTTATAGAGGGGGCTATGATAAAATGAGGGCATTGGAAAGAAACCGAAAGAAGAAATTGTAAAGGGTAAAAGTTTACATGTGGTGTGGTCTTAGAAGCCCAGGCCAAATATATTTCATCAATGTAGAAAAGGTTGACAGAAGATCAAAACACTGGCAGCACGGCTGAATGGTGAAGTAAAAAAGTGTATTAAGGTCAAAAAGACATCTTTAAAAAAAGGGAAAGTTGATCCAAATGAATAAAAATAAGAAAAAGCAGAAAGAATGGAAAGTTAGAAGTAAAGCTTTAATAAGGGAGACCAAAAGAGATTTTGAAAAAGAGGTTACCATGAGGGCAAAACTAATAAGAACTTTTTCAAGTACATTCAAAAGCAAAAACCCAAGAGTAAAAGGGGAAATCAGGAAGAAAAAGGCCATAGCATAAAAACTAAGTGGGTTATTTTAGAAGCCCTATTCACATCATTTTAAACCTAGATGTGGCAGCAGTCGCATTCAGGGCCGTACCGAGGGAAGATCACGCCCTGTGTGACTTGCACATCAGGCGCGCCCTCCTCCCCCGCGGCAGGAGAGAAGAGGCGCACCCGATGTGCAAGTCGCCAGCATGCTAAGCAGATCTTCCCTCCCTGCAAGAGCAAGAGCAGGGAGGGAAGAGCTGCTTAGCATGCTGACGAGAAGGTTTTAGGGGCGCATTTTAGCTGTCCTGCCATAGCCTGCCGCCGCTGAGAGAAGAAAAAGTGGTGGCGGCAGGCAACGGAAGACAGCTAAAATGCACCCCTTAAACCTTTGAGTCCTGTGCGGCCGCACCGCTCGCACAGGGCTAGGTACGGGCCTGGTCGCATTCACGCTTACAATGTAATTTTGGGCAGGCCACAGTTGAAACGTTTTCAACCCAAACATATTCACATATGTTTCACCTAGAGGCATTCTGTGGACATTTCAGGGCGTGGCATGAGCATGACAAAAATCTACATGTGTATTTCCAGTTTCATATTTATTTATTTTATTTTTATTTATTTGGTTGCATTTGTATACCGCTTCTTCCAGCGATCAGTAGCGGTTTACATTACATTACACATGGCACAGCAAAAATTTGTTACATAGAGCAAGAATCAAATTATTTACATATTGTCACGGAGACCCTTATGGTAGAGCCTCTGTGAACCCTATTAGGCCACTGCCTAGGGTATTGTGAGTTTTAAAACTGCTTCTCCACTTTAAACAGAGTCAGTCAGTCGAGTGGTTAAACAATAAATTGGGGATTTATTCCCTTTCCAGAAACAGAAAACATTCTTGGAAGTGCATACAGAACAAAACAGCATTAGAACAAAAGCGGTTACAAAAATATCTCTTCTTCTACCTTGTTAAGGTCACAAGGTCATTCTCCTGAAGGTCAACATAAAAAAGTGATGTCGTCTGACAAACAAATCGTACAGTCCATCGGTACTGGTCTGTAAAATAGTTATTATTCTCCCATTGCATTATCTCGAGCCCATTTCCGATACTCTCAGTGTCACACTCTTTACATGTGCTGGAGCAGAGCACATTCCCCTGTGGCAGACAAACCCCTTTTCCTATAAAGTGCTCTTTAAAGTCAGGGTTATAAAAGCCTGGTGCATGGAATACCTCTTGCTGGTTTCTCTCTCCTGTCCCACCTAGTGAGAACTCTGTATATCCTCCTGGGTTAAAGCTATGCTCAGGGCCACGCCCTTTAAAACATTCAGAGCTTCCAGCCTCTTCTTTATAAAAACAAGGCTTCCAGTTTTTTACCTTGTTTCTGGCTTTGAAGTCACACTTGGGTTTTCTCTCCCCTGGCACACTTCCTCCAGCCTGAGCTGTGCTCCTCGGTTGCTCATTCAGTCCTCCTGAGTTACTGCCCCACTTCCTGCTCCTGTGGGAACTCTCTCTAGGACTGCCTTTCCAGAGACCTCCTTCTCCACTCCTCTCTTGCCAAGGACTTCCTCCAATCCTGTCCTTCCAAAGATCTCCCTCAATCTTCTCTGCCCGGAGACTTCCAATCCTCTCCTTCCAGAGACCTCCTCTCCTGTCTTTCCAAAGACCTCCCTTTCCTGGTTCTGACCAGGAACTTATATGCTTCCCTTCTCTGCACGTTACGTGGGACTCTGAGCACAGGTGCTCCTGATGAGCTTCTCTGTTTCTGCCTGCGTCAGAACTATTACAGGGAAACTTCACTTTAAACCCTTTTAGCTTTTCTTGTGCTGACGGCACTTGTTGCTCAGCTGTTTCTACATTTATTTATTTATTTTCATTTCTTATATACCGCACTCTTTTAATCAGTGCGGTGTACATATGAACAAAAACAAACACAATGTAAAAGGCAACATTGGTTTTTACAATGAACATGGTAAACTAACATGGATAACTGGGGGAAATATATACATGGTATTTATTTATTTATTTATTTGCAGTCTCTTTTATACCGCGCTATTCGACATCAGTGCGGTTTACAATGAACATAAGAGTTGCACATCTCAATTTCGTGATTTGTGCTTACAGTGAAACAGCTATAATAACTTGGGTATACATTAAACAGGAAAATTAAACTTGGGTATGCATTAAGCAGGTATAACAGGTAAAATAGGGTATAAATAACCAGTCCCTTAACAAGGAGACACGATGAATAAATACAGTCTACTTTATGCAACAATATGAGTTATGCGGCACTGCATAAGTTTCTCATGGTGGTTGGAGGGGAAGGTGTGATTGCGAGTGATCAGTCTGGGAATGTGACGTGCATGAGTTTGAGGTGCTGCATTGAGATGTGAGAGTGGGTGAGTGTGGGGAGAAGACTGCATCATCGTAGTGATGAAGAAAGAGGTGCCGTTTCAGTGCCTTCCTAAATTGGGAGAGTTCACTGATGGTTCTGATAGTTGCTGGTAGTGCGTTCCAGCAGGATGGAGCAAAGAAGGAGAAGGCTCTGGATCTAGTGAATTGAGAACACTTCGTGCTTGCCTTAGGTAATATGAGAGTATTTGCGGCATTCGATCTCCTTGCTCGATTGGGAGGTGTGATTGAAATGTGCTGAGTCTTCCTGTCTAGCTAAATCTGAGGTAAGTTCTTCCTTTTCACTAACCTCCATAGGCTCTATATAGTCCACTGTATCACAATATATATATATATATTTACATATAAGGGATGCACTTGTATGACTGGAATTGTTCACATCTGAAGTTACACCTGCTCTCAGACATGAATGGGTTTTCCAACAGTGCTTCTTTTGGCCATCCTGTTATAGGAGGGCTTAAGGAGGATATCCTCCTTAATCCCCCTAATGTTTATTTATTTTATTTATTTATTTAAACCGACTTGGTATACCGCCTTATCATGAAATCAAAGCGGTTGGCTCAGCAAACAATCAGTGAAGGGTGAGTTGTCATTAGCATGCAGTGGGAGAATTGTCATAGTGTGCTGTGTAAGTGAGTGTGGTCGATTTTGATGTGAGCTATATACATTGTGTGCTTAGGATACATATTTACAGATACATATTTACAGGGATGGCTTTGTTATCTTAATGTTTGATTAGGAGTCATTCTGTGAGGTCCTTGAAGTGGTCTGTGAATAGTTCAGTTTTAAGCAGTTTTCTGAATTCTTTGATGTTGTTTGTTGCTCTGAGGTGGTCAGGGAGAGAGTTCCATATGGCGGGGGCTGCTAGGGTGAAAGCTTGCTTTGATGTGGTTTGGTTTGTTCTGGTGAAGTCCTTTGGGGTTCTGATGTTGTTCGATGTTCCCTTTCTTCTTGGTCTTTTGCTGTTGTCAGTTGTTATGAGTTGTTGTAGGCTGTCTGCAGATAGGTTGTTTATTATTTTGAAAGTGTTTAGGAGAACTTTGTAGCGGACTCGTGAGCTGATTGGGAGCCAGTGAAGGTGGTATAGTATGGGGGTGATGTGTTCGTGGGTTGTACTGTCTGTTATGAGTCTTGCGGCTGTGTTTTGTGCTAGTTGAAGTGGTTGGGTTGATTTTTTTGGTAGTCCTAGGTAGATGTGGATGCAATAGTCTAGTGTGGGTGTGATGATGGCTTGGCATACTGTTCGAAAACGCTCGGGAGCAAGGATGGGTTTGAGTCGTCTGATTGTCCTCATCTTGACGTAGGCGCTCCTGGTGGTCTTCGCAATGTGGGATATGTTGATTTCCACCTCCAATACAAACTTTGTACATAGAGTCCTCCATAGTCCGTTAGCGGCATCTACATGTCTCAGTTTCCAAAATGGCCGAGATTCACGTGTAAGTTCTGACATTTGCAGGTGCACGTTCTGAGATAGCAGAACTTAGACGTGCACATTGCCAGGCTTCCTCCATCTGTTTTTCACACATTCGTATTTATACGATTGCATCTCCTGCTGCATAAGGATCTGTGCTTTAGAAACGGCTCGACCTTCAGCAGTGCCATTTCTAAAATACCTTCAGAATTGTAGACCCGGTGGCTCTATTTCTCAATTCTGATCTCTACATCCAATCTAAAACATGCCTTCACATGAACTTCGATCTTTAATGAAGATGATGCCAAGGAGATACTCAGGCCAGACTAGACTCAGAAGAAATGAAAGCACAGTACAGTGATCCTGGAAAAAGTAATGGAGCAAGCTGATAAACTAAAAAGTTACAAAACCCCAGAACTGGAGAATATCTACACAGGAATTCTAATAGAACTCAAGAATGAAATTGCAAACCAACTACTAGTCATATGTATCCTATCATTAAAATCAGCCACCACACCTAAGGATTGGAGGATGGCCAATGTAATGCTGATCTTTATGAAAGGTCCAGGGCTGATCAGGGAAACTAGAGACCTGTGGTGTGGCCAGATCATAAGTACTGTGTGAAGTTCTGGTTGCCCTATCTCTGAAATGATATAGCAAAATTAGAAAAGATACAGAGAATGGCAACTAAAATGATAAAGGGAATTGAACAGCTCCCATTTGAAAAAAGGCTAAATAGATTTGGGCTCTTCAGCTTGGAGAAAAGAAAGCTGAGTCTATAAAATCATGAGTGGGATGAAAGGGTGAAGAGTGAATGGTTACTTACCCTTTCAAATAGTAGTATTACAAGCGGGCCACTCAGTAAGTAGCACATTTAGAACAAATTGGCAACAATATTTTTTTCATTCATCGTCCAAAAGAGACATGGAATTTTCTTGCCAGAAGTTGCGGGCAAGGGCAGTTAGCATATAGCTGGGTTTGTAAAGGGTTAGACAACTTCTCAGAGCAAAAAACCTATTAAGGTTTTTACTTATCTGTATCTTATTCTATTTTATTTATTTTACTTTAATTCATTTACTTTACCTTTATTCACTTACTACTTATTATTCCTCTTCTAACGTTACTTGCCCTCTCTGCCATTTCTTATGGCTCCACATCATTCTTTGCTCCTTTTTCTGATCCTCCCTAACCTCTCACTCCACCAGCCTAATACCCCCCTCTTTCTCATCCTCTGTCCACCTTCCCTATTTCCTTCTCCATCTTATCCCTCCACTCTTTTCTCAGCTCTTGAGCTTCTCCTTCTCCTTCCTCTCTAAAACAACCTCATCCCTGTTTCCGAAGTGCTGTCTCCTCTCTCCCGCACACTCTTCTTCTCCTTCTGTCCTCTGATTACATTAATCCCAATCCTGGTCCCCCCTTCACTTCTCTCTCACTCCCATATTGGTTCTTCTCTCTACCACCCTAATCTCATCAACATCCCTCAGCTTTCCCCTTTCTCTCTCCCCTTCTCGTGTGCTTCATGGCATGCTCATTCTATTTCTAATAAACTTTCCTTCACCCCTGATCTCTTCATCTCTTGTGCTTTCCATCTTCTCGCTCTTACTGAAACCTGGTTCCTCCCTGATGGCACTACATCGGCTGCTGATCTCTGCCACAGCGGCTATCAATTCTCCCATTCTCCTCATCCCAATGGCCATGGAGGTGGTATTGGGTTTCTACTTTCTCCTTCTTGTCAATTTTAACCCCTCCTTTTCCCTCAATCTCATTCCTTCCCTCCTTTGAAGTCCATTCCATCCGTCTTTTTAATCCCCTATCTCTCTGGATCACTGTCATCTATAGACCCCCTGACAAGTCCTCTTCTACCTTTCTCAATGATTTTGTCTTTTGATTCTCTTTATTCCTGGATTCTTCTTCCCCCCCCTCCCTTATTCTTGGTGACTTTAATGTTCATATTGATAAGCCCTCTAACCCCTTATGCATCCAAGTTCCTTTCCCTTACCTCCTCTTTCAACCTCCAGCTTTGCTCTTCTGCCCCCACTCATCAGCTTGGTCACTGCCTTGACCTCGTTTTCTACTCTAATTGTTTACCTTCTAATTTCCATACCGCTGCTCTTCCCTTATCTGACCATCACCTGTTAAGTTTCACTCTTCATTACTCCCCCCCTCAATCTCTCCCAATCTCCTATCTTTTTAGGAATCTTCGTGCTATCGATCCACTGACTCTATCCACTACTGTCTCATCTCTTCTCTCTCCACTTTGCCCTCTAAGTCTGTTGATGAGGCCATAGCTTCCTGTAATACTGTGCTCTCCTCTACGCTGGATGCCCTTGCTCCCAGTCCCTTGGTGTCCTCATCTCTTCCCATGGCTTTCAGTATCATTTTTATGCTGATGACTCTCAAATCATTCTATCTACACCTGACATCTCTCCTTAGCTCCAAACATGTATCTCTACTTGCTTATCTGACCTCGCCGCCTGGTGGATGCAATCTTGCTTCATGCCTGGTACTTTGTTTCCTTATTTGATTGGATCCTGCACTCAGGTGATCTGCATGTTGGACCGGCGGTGCAGAGGAGAAGGGCTTTAAACGCTGGCCCCACTACAGTGTGTGGATGCAATCTTGCTTCGTACCTGGTACTTTGTTTTCCTTATCTGATTGGCTCCTGCACCCATATGACCTGCACGTTGGACCAGCAGCACAGAGGAGAAGGGCTTAAACACCGGCCCCACTGCGGTATATGGCCATGGGCTCGTGCCCAAAGGGGCATATCTAAAGGAGTAGATGCTGCCCCTTTGGAGCCCCTTTAGAGCAACCGAGGAGCTGAGTGAGGGGCACCATTGGCGATGGGAAAGTGGAAGAAGAAAGTGGTACAAAGTCTGGCTGCTAAATCTGTCAAAGTTTCTGGTCCAATGGATTTACATGTTAAAGTATTACCTGTGTCATCTGAGCTAGCTTCGTCGGGCATTATGGACTCTTCTTCAACTGTGAGTACCCCCTCTCTTGATACTCCTCTGGAATCTGAGGGCAGTCAAATGCTGCCCAATCAAGTAGTAGTCATTATGGGAGACTCTGCTCCCCTTGCAGAGGGTCAGCAATCTCTTGTGACGTTTTCCCAGCAGAAGCCCTCAGCTTTGTCCGGTGGTTTAATGTTTGCGGCACAGACTGGTCCACTTTCTAATCCAGTGGAGTTTTCCTCTGCCTCTGAATTTGCTACTCATCAGCTGATATCTCTCTTCAGGATATCTGGGATGCTATTGTTCATATAGATCGATCACTCCAGTCCTCTTTGAAACAATTCTCAGACTTTTCTAAAGAGGCAGTGGTGAAACTCGCTGAGCATGAACAGAAGTTAGCTGAGATAGTTCATTTTTCTCAGAAAGTTGATTCTCAGCTGGATGTGTATCATTCTTCTGTATCATCACTTGTTTCGGATTCTAATGTAATGTTCCACCAGATGGAAGTTTTGGAAAACATTTCTAGATTCAAGAATTTACGTTTTCTTAACTTTCATAGGACCCATTTTCTTTCGCCACAAATATTGTTTGTTAACTATCTTAAGGAGACCCTTCAGTATCCGGATACGAATGCTGTGCAGATCTTAAAAGTTTATTATATTCCTATGGTCAAGCATAAGATGGTGAAGGTGAATGGGGACTTGGTACAAGACTTGGATAGTGTTTCTCCGGTGGGTAGTGTAGATCTATCCGCCTTTTTGGAATCTTCTATTGACGAAATTCCATCTAGAGCTACTTTATTGGTTTCTTTTGTTTCTGAATTAGATAAAGACCTTATTTTTAGGTTGTACTTTGCTAAACATTAAAAAAATTCTGTGGGCAAGCAATGTTACTAGGAATACGCAGAAACGAAGGAAAGCATTTTTGGAGCTGTGACCTAAGGTCCTAGCTCTAGGTGCTACCTTCATACTTTGATTTCCATATAAATGTCTTGTTTCCTATCAAGGTAGTAGGTATGTATTTGCTGAGCTTAAACAGCTAGAGGGTTTTTTTTATACAGGGGAAGAGTGTATAAGTTTTTCTTGTTTATTATTTTTTTCTACTTGATTTAGTATAAAGGGTATAGTAATGAGATGTTCTTTTTTCTTTTGTAAAACTTTTAAAATGCAATAAATATAAAATATTAAAAAAAAATGCCCCTTTCTTTCTGAACACACTACTAAGGCTCTTGTCCACTCTGGTCACTTCCTGTCTTGACTATTGCAAACTCCTCCTTGCTGGTCTCTCTGTGTCATCTCTCTCCTTTTCAGTCTATCCAGAACTCTGCTATGCGACTAATCTTCCACCAGCCCCGATACACTTATATAACCCTCCTCTTCTAAAGTCACTTCACTGGCTCCCCTTCCGTTTCTGTATCCAATCCAAACGTCTCCATCTAACATACCGGTATATCTGCATTCACTCTACTGCACCTCATAACCTTTCCTCTTTTCTCTCTTCCTACACACCTCCTCGTGAACTCTGCTCCTCTTCTAGCTATCTTCTCTCAATGCCCTTTTCTTCTTCTGTGAACTGCAGATTTTGATTTTTTCATCTTGCTGCTCCTTATGCACGGAACAAACTTCCTCTATCTTTACGTCAAATCTCGTCTCGCCCCTTCTTCAAATCCATGCTAAAGGCTGACCTCTTTGAGGCCGCATTTGGATCTTAATCCCTTGTTCTCCTTGTGTCTCCTTCCCTATTTGAAACCCCCCTAGATTCTCTTGTATTGTTCTGGTCTGTCTTGATTAGATTGTAAGCTCTATCAGCAGGGACCGTCTTCTTTATGTGTTTTTACAGCACTGAGTACGCCTCGTAGCGCTGTATAAATGATTAATAGTAGTAGTAATAGTATTAACCATTCTTAGCATGTAGGCTTGGGAAAGCCAGCACTCGAGGTATGCACAATAAGAAATTATCTGCTCCTTGGGATCCTGCTAAGCACTTATGACCTGGATTGGCTACTGTTGGAGTTGGAGGCAGACTTAGGCTTGATGGACCTTTGGTGTGATCCAATATGCTACATCTTATTGTAACAGAATGAAAGTAAACGTTTTCCTGCCTGCAGCTCGGTGCAGATCTGGAGCTGTAAGCAGGGGAGAGGTGCATGCCGTGGCAAAAATGGGGCAGGAACAAGGGCTCTGACCGCCGTTTTTGTCAGTCAGGGAGTGGAGCTAAGGATCGGGAAGGACCCGGGCTGGTCAGGGATAAGCTTGCAAATGGCCAATTGGTATTTGTCGGTTTGGCTAAAGTTCATGTGTTTGGGGCAAGGTGAGCTCTTATAGAGGTGTGGGGAAGCACTAAAATTTATTTTTAAATGAAAAAAAAGTCATGATTCGAGGCAAATCCAAGATGGTGGTCACAGTTTCAAAGGTTTTGGGTGGGCTCTGGAAGCCTCATTTTTGAAAAATAAAAGACTGAGGTTGGGGAGGCTTGGGGCAATCTGTTGATACTATAAAATTGTAAGTTTGAAAGTTAATGTGATCCTGAAAGAAATGGCTTACTGAACATGTGCAGAGCTGAAACAGGAAAGTGTGGGGTGGGGGGGGGGGGGTGCTGAGAGTGAGCATGGAATGACATAAGGGGGGAGTGGATTAAGACGCTGTATGACACTTGGAAGCCCATGAAAATGGCAGATTTTATGGCATAGTTTGAGCTTTAATAATGTGAGTGTTTCAGCATCAGATGTGAGTTCTATAAATATTATAAAAGTTTGTATATAGCTTTTATGAGGAAGAAAATGGGCAGAGGTTTCTGTGTGTGTGTGTGTGGCTACAAGTGCTATGGCACTATTTTTCTGTGGAAGAGCACTAATGAATTGAAGTGTCTCGACTGTATTTACAGTTGCTGCTAACACTTCCGTTTCCTGGTGTCAGTTGGGAGAAGATCCAAAAATTGAGTGGATGTGTGAAGTGAATGTGGCGTATGTGGCAAATTAGGGAGGATTTTGGATCGGACTGAAATGAAAACAGGACAGGAAATTGAATATTGACAAAGTAAAAGCTTAGAACTATTCTTGTAATAAAATTTCTGTTTTTCAGAGCACAAAGTAAGATACTGTACTTCTCTGAAAATGAAAGGAAGTTAGGCTATAGTTTGTTTACACTAATAGGGGTTTTTGGGCTGGTAATCCAGTATTTTTAGTGAGGTAAAAACTTATTTGAATTCACTTTTGTAATGTTTTCTGAGAACAGTAACAACTACAAATTGCTAGTGTATAAGAGAAAGTTTATTAAAGCTTAAAACGAGAACTTGTATTTAATATCTCTCATTTTAGTTCCTGTGCAGGAATATTTTTGAACATTTGAAAATAGAAGATTAGAGTTCTGCTGCTGAGTTGTACCTGCAGTAATGCAACTTGATTTTGAGCATAAATCTAACTCATTGATTGCAGTGATATAAAGAGTTCTTATCTACCTTTCATTTGACTGGCCGAGAGCCTAATTTTCCTGGTTTTCCCTGTGAATTCCAGCAAAATTTGATTTAAGTTGTGAGACTATATCGTAATGATAGAGCTAACCAAATTGGTGGAGGGGTTGCGCTCTGTTAGAGAGGGTATTGAGTCACAAAGGATTAAGGTTTTGCAGGAAACAAAATTTTCTGTAGAATCTCTATGTAATGGAATTCCATGTAAAAAGGGGAAGGCGATGGCAGTGGGGTTGTACTGTTGACTGCCTGCCCAGAATGAACAAATGGATGATGAAATACTCAAAGAAATCAGGCAAGCTAACAAAAGTTACAGAACAGTAATGATAATGGGTGATTTCAGTTACCCTGGTATTGATTGGGTCAGTGTCATGGCAGGACATGCTAGGGAGATAAAGTTTCTAGATGAAATAAATGACTGCTTCTTGGAGCAGCTGGTTCATGAACCGACCAGAGGGGAAGACATTTTGAACTTAGTCCTTAGGGACACCAGATCTGGTGCAAGAGATAAGGGTGTTGGGGCCACTTGGCAATAGTGATCATAGCATGATCATGTTTGATTTAATTAGTGGAGGAGGGATAGTAAGGAAATCCACAGTACGACCTTTTAACTTTCAAAAGGGAAACTATGATAAAATGAGGAAAATAGTTAAGAAAAAACTAAAAGGAGCACTTGCAAAGGTCAAAGACTTACATCAAGCTTGGGTGTTGTTTAAAAATACTATCTTGGAAGCCCAGACCAGCTGTATTCCACGCTTTAAGAAAAGTGGAAGGAAGTCCAAAAAACTGCCAGCATGGTTTAAAGGTGAGGTCAGAGAGGCTGTTGTTGCCAAAAAAGCATCTTTCAAGAAATGGAAAAAAGGGTCAAATGACGAAAACTGGAAACAGCACAAGCACTGGCAAGTTAAATGCAAGGCATCAATAAGGCAGGCAAAAAGAATTTGAGAAGAAACTTGCTGTGGAAGCAAAAACGCATAATAAAGACTTTTCAAGTACATTCGCGGCAAAAAACCTGTGAGAGAGTCAGTTGGACCATTAGATGATAGAGGGATAATAGGGGCAGTAAGAGGGGACAAGGCTATAGCTGAGAGACTGAATGAATTCTTTGCTTCGGTCTTTACTGAGGAAGATGTAGGGATGTTACCCATGACTGAAGTCCAATTTAAAGGTGATACTGCAGAGGAATTGAAAGAAATATTGATACACAGGGAAGATGTATTACAACTATTTGATAAACTGAAGAGTAGCAAATCACCTGGACCAGATGGTATACATCCAAGGGTGTTGAAAGAACTGAAATATGAGATTGCAGACCTGCTATTAGTAATCATTAAAATCATCTGTAATACCTGAAGATTCGAGGATCGCCAATGTAATGCCAATTTTTAAAAAGGGCTCCAGGGGTGATCCGGGAAACTCCAGACCAGTGAGCCTGACGTCAGTACCAGGAAAAATGTTAGAAACCATCATAAAGAACAAAATTACTCATCATGTAGATAGTCATGGCTTAATGGGAGACAGCCAACATGGCTTTAGACAAGGAAGATCTTGTCTTACTAATCTGTTATGTTTTTTTTGAAGGTGTGAATAAACAGGTAGACAAAGGTGAGTCAGTTGATATAGTGTATCTGGACATTCAGAAAGACTTTGACAAGGTCCCTCATCAGAGACTTTTGGCAAAACTAAAAAGTCATGGGATAGGAGGCAGTGTACTATTTTGGATCAGGAACTGGTTAAAAGATAGAAAGCAGAAGGTAGGGCTAAATGGCCAATTTTCCCCAATGGAAATAGGTGAATAGTGGATTACCCCAGGGATCTGTGCTGGGTCCGCTGCTTTTTGACATATTCATAAATGACCTGGAAAAGGGAATAACGAGTGAGATTATCAAATTTGCAGATGAAACAAAATACTTAAAGTTGTTAAAACCCAAGAGGATTGTGGAAAATTGCAAGAGGATCTTGATAAATTGGGAGACTGGGCATCCAAATGGCAGATGAAATTTAATGTGGACAAGTGCAAAGTTATGCACCTAGGGAAGAACAACCCAAACTATGGTTACATTATGCAAGGTTCCACATTAGGAACCACCACCCAGGAAAAAGATTTAGGTGTCATTGTGGATAACATGTTAAAACCCTCGGCCCAGTGTGCAGCGGCGGCCAAGAGAGCAAATAGAATGCTAGGTATCATAAGGAAAGGAATGGAAAATAAAACAAAAGATATTATAATGCCTCTATATTGTTCCATGGTGAGACCGCACCTTGAATATTGTGTGCAATTCTGGTCGCCGTATCTTAAAAAGGATATAGCGTTATTAGAAAAGGTTCAGAGAAGAGCCACCAAAATGGTAAAGGGGATGGAAGGATACTCCTATGAAGAAAGGCTAAAAAGGTTAGGGCTCTTTAACCTGGAAAAGAGACGGCTGAGGGGAGACATGATAGAAGTCTATAAATTAATGAACGGAGTGGAACGGGTAAACGTAGATCGATTGTTTACATTATCAGAATATAGAAAGACTAGAGGACATGCAATGAAGCTACAGGTTAAACTATTTAAGACTAATAAAAGAAAATATTTTTTCACTCAACGTGTAATCAAACTCTGGAATTTGTTACCAGAGGATGTAGTAAAGGCTGTTAGTGTAGCTGGGTTTAAAAATGGTTTGGACAAGTTCCTGGAGGAAAGTCCATAAACCATTATTAAGAAGGGAGCCAGGATATCAATGCTTGACCCAGTACAAGCATTGTGGAACCTGTGTCTTTTGGGGAAACTGCTAGGTACATATGACCTAGATTGGCCACTGTTGGAAACAGGATACTGGGCTTCATGGACCTTGGTCTGACCCAGTATGGCACATCTTATGTTCTTATGACTGACAGTCTTTGAAAGAAAAGCTGTTTTTGCTACTACTACTACTACTACTACGGTACAAGACATATGCAGCGCTGCACAGACACATGTAAAAGATGGTCCCTGCTCATCGGAGCTTACAATCTAATAGAGACAGACAACACAGTAGCTGTAGACATGGGATACAACTAGGGGGAAAGCTAAAGAAACAAAGGAGATCAGGTGAGTCAAGATCCGAAAGCGGCAGCGAAGAGGGGAGTTTTCAGCCTGGATTTGAAAAGGGTCAGAGAAGGCACCCGACATACAGATTCAGGTAATTTGTTCCAGGCATAAGGAGCAGCAAGGTGAAAGGAGCGAAGTCTGGAGTTAGAAATAGAAGAGAAAGGCACAGATAGAAGCGATTTGCCAGAAGAGCGGAGTTCCCGAGGAGGGGTGTATGGAGAGACAAAAGAGGGCTGTGAAACTGAAAAGCCATGGAGCCCAAATTCCAGAACATGCATGTCCGGCCCGCGGGCAAGTCCAGATCCAAAACAGGCCCAATTCAAATGCGATTCCACAGCCGTTGGGATAGACGCAACCGTGGTTTCGGAATCGGGGATATAGATATTTTTGGCGCGGCACGAACAAGCACTATGCAATACAAGACATGGCTATACACAGCAAATGGCTTTGTACATCCCCGTACTCACCCTATTCTGAAAAGATGGACATTTTTGATCCTGCTCATCTCCGGTATATGCGCGTGGGTGGCCACACCCTCCTGTAAAACGTGCATCTCCTCTGCTCCACTCACTGACAGTGTTGCGCTGAATCAAACTACACATGAATACTGATGATACATAAACGTTGATGCAAACTAGACTAAATATACCAGTCTGTTGCATGCCCACAACTCTGCAAAGTAATCTCAGTCCACTCTACGATAGTATAAAAGCAGGTAGAAAGTGATTTGTTCGACATGACATACCTTGCATCACAACATACATGGCAGTGGAAGACATCCTTAGTTACGCTTGCATTGGTCATCTCTGAAAACAGTCTGTACAATACTAAGTATGGACCAGAAAACAAAAATCAAAAGAGGTTCTCCATAGCAAAATGTCAAAATATATTCCTCTCACTATTAAGGGACCCTCAGAATGGGGGCATTCAACAGTGCAAAACACACTAATACATGCCCAAAGGAACCATCATATCTCTCTACAAATGGGTACATTTTTAGAGACCAGTGATGGTGCTTCTGAGCATGTCTTAGTGCTGTTGAATGTTCTCATTCTGAGGGTCCGTTATTAGTGACAGTGATAAGTTTTGACATTTTGCTATAGAGAATCTGTTCTGATTTATTTTGCCCGATCATACTGGCACCTGGTGAAGCTGCGGTCATCACTACAGTCCAGGTACTGGCCAGGCATTCATGTCCCCATCCTCCTCAGATTTGCAGATGAGCACATCAGATCCTCCCATGCAGCACTCAAAACACACAGACACACACACTCTCACTTTGCAGTCACAAATAACATACTTGAGCCCTTTGGGGACGAGGGAATGTATCCAGTACCTGCTTGTAGTAATTGTAAACCGCTCTGATGCCCTTCAAGAAATTGAACAAACATAAACATACTTCTGCCAAAATCATGCCCTGCACCTATAAACTATTGCTGTAAAGACATAATGGCACGGCGCCTCAGGACACCACATCTGATCTGCATTTCTCAGCCAAACACGATCCTGCTCCATACTACCTCTCACATACCAGCCCTACATCTACATTCCCATTTTTCCAAACACTGGAATTGTTAGGGAAGCCAAGAATAGCCCCTTAAGCACAAACAGCGAATGTCAGCATAGCCAGAATAAAGACTGTTGCAGTGCTTTATATTTCTGTAGGGATGATTTTTATTTTTCTTTAACCTTACAAACGTCCCTCACTCGTGCATTCTGTTCTTTACAACTGCACCTTGCCCCCCCCCCCCCGACATACCAGTTCAGTACAGACATGTCACAGTCATTCATCTCCATGGGACACGTTGAAGATCAGAGCAAATGTTTTTCTAAGTGCTGGCCTTATTCCACGTTGCCCCTGGTATAACATAGGCATCCGCTGGAAACACTTAGGACGTATATGGGCCTTTGCTGAATGTGCTTTCTACATCTCTGTGGCATGCCACGCCCCTGGTCTACCCCCTGCCACCCATGTTCTGATATTCCCGTCCTAGCACTGTATACATGCAGGGCTGCGTGGAATACGGTTCTAGATGTTTTAGCGAGAGAAACATCCATCCCGCACGTCTAACCGGCTTATTCATGTTCTGGAATGACCTCCTTAGTGAAATGACAGCTGAATTGTTTGTTTGCTTTGAGAAATATTGTGGAAAATTATCACAAAGTTTTGAGAAACTGATCAGTTTGGGTTTCCATAAAAGATAAAAGCTCTTGTGCTGAGTGAGTGAGAGAACCAAACATCCTCAGTGACGGCCAGAACTCTGAGAGTTAGAATGCTGCTCAATCTTGATCATATTTTGATACACTAACTTTTGACAAGCTTTAATAAGAAGACGTTTGTGTGTAAGGAGAGTGCTGTAAGCAGAAAAAAAATCTCTCTCAGGAAGAGCTGTTCATAGATTCTATATACCGAACTGCAAAACTCTGAAGTTTTTTTTCTTTTCTTGCGGAGGCTCAGTGCTGATCTCAAAACTCTGAACTCAGCATTATAAAAGCAGAACCATGTTTGTAGTCTTTCCCTTATTTTTGGTAAGATAAAACAGTGTAGGCCCGATTCAGTCCCGGACGTACAAGCCCTCTGTACGCCCGGTCTGAACCGGCCATACAGAGGGCATCGCGATGCTGATCCTGCAGGGCACGTCTAGCCCCGCAGGATCAGAATCACAAGCGGGCCTGTATATGCAGGCCGGGACCGTGATTCAGCCTGGTCTGCACATACAGGCCATGTCAACTAACTCAGTCTGGGCTTTACAATGGAGCTGCAGTGCTATGGCATCGGTTACCATGGCACTGTGGCTCCATTGTAAAGCCGCGATCCCAGCCACCGGCTCCTGCAATGCTTTCCCCACAGCCCGACCCCCGATCCAGCCTCCCAAGGTCAGGGTCAGGCTGCGGGCAATGCTCACCTCCCCCACCTGCCACTTTCTGGTCCCAGGCCTGCCAATCCCTGGTGACTAGGGTAGTTCTTCCACTTCGGAGGTGGAATAACTTCCCCATGCCGGTCGCTGGCCCTGGACATACAGGGCCGACATTAGAATCGGCCCTGGACATCCAGGGCCGGCGACTGCCCACCGCCTGCCCTAACTCTGCCCCTAAACTACCTCTTCCCCGCCCCATCTAGCTTCCCCAAACAACCGGCAGGGAAGTTAGACGCTGGTGGGATGGGGTACGAATAGCGGGATGTCCATCCCCGCTATTCGCAGCTCGGAATGACCCCCTGTATGTCTGGGCTCAGGTGTGAGTGTGTGAATGTATAGCAAGGGAGCAATAATTATCTTTTATTTTTGTTAGTTAGGGACAAGTGGAAAAAGCAAGTTTAGATTTAGTTAAGGTTTCCTTTCATTGATCTGATTTGAGTTAGGAAGTAGGTACTGTTCTGGTTCCTGAGAAGATTCTTTGCTGAAATCGTTAAAGAGAAGAAGATTCCTTTGACGAAAGGGCCCCAACAGGAAATGGGTGCGAAAAGAGATAAGTAGCTACCAACCATACAGACAGAGACACCCACATATATTTTTTATTTGGGCTCAAATAGATTTTCAGCAACTACTACGAATCAGAGTCCAAATTTAAAAATCCTGGAAAAGAAGATAATATTTAGAAGTAAGAAATAAAACGTGCCCTAAAGAAAGTGATGTTGAATTAGAGTAATACTTACCCTTAGTGTAAGCACTTATTGATCTTTAACTAAATGAAACAGTGTTGTAAGAAACGATTTGTACTTGAACATTTGAGTGACAAATACTTGGGTTTGAACTGAAGTTGTACAAGAGTTATAGAGAAAAACAAGTTTAGATTTTATTTTTTGGAATTGTCGGGACTGTCCACACTTGTGAACACTTTTAACTAGCATTGTTTAAAATATACAACTGACTGGTTCTAATCTTTTACCTGGACATTACTACATTTATTTAATAATTTATTGAATAAAACAATATCAGAATACATTTTCTAACAATCTTGTTGTGAATTATTGGGTTTGGGCCTCATTCTGATTGGGATGTCATGGCCCCTGTGCGCCCGATCAGAATCAGATGCACAGGGGCAAACACGATTCTGATCCCATGGGGCACATCTAGTCCTGCAGGATCAGAATTGCAACTAGGCCTGCATGTACAGGATCTGATTCCGGTCGGCCTGCATGTACAGGCCTCAGCCCAGCTAAGTCAGTCAAGGATCCTGAATGGAGCCATGGCGCCGCGGCTCCATTCAGGAGCTGTGATCCCCAGCCACTGACCACTGCTTTCATTCCCGGCAGCCTGACCCCCAATCTGGCCTCCCAAGGCCAGAGTCGGGCTGCGGGGAATCTCCTGCACCCAATCCTACCTCTTCAGCCACCCGGGCCTCCCATCCCCCGCCGTCTAGGGGAACTTATTCCACCTTAGAGGTGGAATAAGTTCCCCGTTCAGTCTGCTGGCCCCAGAAGTACAGGGCTGACATCCAAATTGGCCCTGTATGTGTGGGGCCGCGGACCACCCACTGCCTGCCCTCCGTCTCCACCCTGCCCCTTTCGTGCCCCCATCTAGCCTCCCCATACAAACATCCTGTACATGCAGGGAAGTCAGTCGGGGTCGGCAGAGGGGGCTGAATAGTGCCTCAGAACGACCTCATTTGTGAATAAATATAATATGAGAAACATCATAATGATTAAAATAATCTTTTAAAAAAACAAAGTTTGAAATTCTGAAAATGAATTCTTGTTTCCCATCCCAACCTCTGGGAGCAATCTTACTGGAGTAACCCAGCGGGAGCAGGGCGAGTTGTGTACCCTCTGAGGGAGGAGCGCCTGGCTATCCCATCATTCCCTGTTTCCTCACTCGACCACCTGACAGCGTGTATCAAATGTCTATATTGATGTCCCCAGGATAGCATTTTGGAACCAAGATGTCTAATAACATAATGGTTAGAGCAGAGTGGTCAGGGTTCAGCTCCCTGTGTGATGCTTTGTCATCTAAGGCTAGTCATTTAATTCTCCATCTTCTCTACACTCCTTGGATGTTTTAAGCACTTTCCTGATGCCTATTCGTGCCTGGAGCAGGTATAAACATAGACATGCCTACAAACATCTCTGATCTTTCTGAGATCGAACGGGAACATGTAAGTACATTGCCACTCCCTGGAAACACCTCTGCTACACCCCTGTGCCTACTAGGATGTCCCTGGAGATATCTGTAAATGTCCTTTGTGGAATGGCTACAGAGGTGTCCATGTGCATGTCTTCAGACGTCTAAATCACAATGACCCTCACTGCCTCCATTGTATGGAAGTCCCTCTCATGCATATTCATTGTGGTTATCCTGAAAACTTGACTGGTTAGGTGTGTCTTGAGCACTGGCTTGAGAACCCCTGGATCTGGATACACCCAAACACGTTGCAGAAGACCTAACTGAAGCACTTTTTCATGATCTTGCTACTGAAAAATATGTGTGCCTCCCCTCCACAGAACTCACAGGGAACTTTTGACATTCAAGTTTGCACCATACTTTGTTCGAGCAATGAAGCAAAATGTTAGTGGTGTGAATGACAGCACTGTAGACATAATTGCTGCTATTTTATTAAAATATCCTACCTCTGACATTAAAATGTGAGGACAAGCTTCATTAGAACTGAAATATGCTTCCTACAGGTGGGTTGGTTAATAATAAGAGTTTCAAATTTTTTTCTGTTCTCTCTCTCTCTCTCTCCCCTCAAGACTGAAGAATTTCAAAATGACAGGGCCCTTGGAAAATGTTCACTTAACACATTCTTTCTTCTGTATGTAGACTGGTTAATTAAGAGTAATTTCATGAAGTGGAAATCTGCTACTTTCCTCATTCCATTGTATCCTCAGCCTTACGCGCCCTTCTTCCCCCCTCTCTCTGATTCACAAGCCTTCCCTTCTCTGTTTTTCCACCTCCCTCTTTCCTCTGCGCTGTCTTCTTTCTGCCTGTCTCCCTCTTAGCAGGAGAAAAAAAGGAGACTTAAGGGTCAAGTTGGGCCAAGAAGAAGACATGGTGTTACTTTGATGATGACACATAGTTCTTGGGAAGGGGGGAGGAGGGGTTGACCCAGTTATTAGCTCCTGCTCATTTATACTTCCAGCTCAATTGGAAATGGGGCTGAGATCTCGTACATGGAGATTTGTTTTACCTCTTCTCCCAGCATGCCTAGTCTGATCACTGCAATGAACGTTCTGGGCAAGGGTCCAGGGCGGCACCAATGCTCCTACTAAAACCCTGCGGTGTCCTGAAACTGGGCACTAGGTGTCACCATTAAATAATAACTTTGACTCCTCTTCAGCTTCAGCAAGGCAGCAGAAGACCCAGTTCAGGGATGAACCAAGGACAATTCACATTGCAGCATACAGCACTTACTATCTATGTAATTCAATAACTACTACACTAGTAACATCAAAACCATGCAGGAAGTCATAGGCAGGACAATGAAGATGAAGGCTCACTGGGATGGAAGTGAGCAAGGTAAGAAAGATCGACTGGTTACAAACGAATGGGCAGAAGAAGAAAATCAACCTCAAACAAGCATGAGGGAAAGGGAAGAGAGGAATGTCACTATAGAAAAGTTGAAAAAGGCTAAATATGTAAAGAAACAAATAAAAGAATGAAAGGGAAGAAAAGAAACAAAATTTCAAGCTGATATGAACTGGAGGGTGCATAGTGAAGGAAATACTTAGCAAGCTTTAATTGACAGACACTGATTTTACACTTTGGATGGACTAAACCTGAGCTTCAGCGGCACAACCATAGCTTCCATAAGCACTAGGCACAGGATTTCTCAGTGCTAATTTTGTATTATTTCAGTACTAATCCACCCTTTTACATAAAAACTGTACTTTGAATGCTCCTGAACTATTGTTTTAATGCTAACACATCTAGGGGTAATTTTTTTTAACATGACTTTAGTGCATAAATTGCCTCTTATGAAATACTGAGTGGCATAAAAGTGCACCCATTGATATGAAGGTGCATAATTTGCATGTGGGCATGGTTGCGGTTGCAGTCTTGACGGAACATGTTTGGAGTTTATCAGTACATATGTGTGTACTTCTGAACTTTACACATCTTCATTTAAATGTCTGCGCCTGAATTTATGGCATGATCTCTGCGACTTATGCTAGCATTTTATAAAGACAAGTAGGCACCTACTTTTTTTTAGAACATAAGCTTAAAATAGGCATATTTTGGCTGTCTTAACATAAGCACCCTGTTACCCTCCAGCAGATGAAATGTTGCCAGTCAGTGCACACTGCAGAAGCCTTGAAGGAAGGCTTCCTGTGCAGTGCATGTTATAATCAGAAAGCACTTCATATTAAAACTTTATTATAATGAATCATCAGACTACAGAGATTACTTTCAAAGCAGAGACATGTTTTAAACAATCAAAAATGATTTGGTTGTCTTTTTATTGAAATATCTTTCCTCCCACATAAAAGTATGGAAATATTTGGGAGGTGTGGAAGTAACTCTTGTAACCTAGTGAATAGTCAGGAATTTATTAAAATGTTAGCAGCAGCTGTTAAGCGAGAAACTCTAATTATTTCTTCTGAGTCTTCTGCAAATTTTTTTAATCATTCGTGATAGTTCTGGAACCTACTGGAACAGGAAACGCCCTTTTAGAAAGGATTTACAGAAGCTTGGATGAGAGATAAGTCAACATGTATCCCCAGCATCAGATGGTACTGATACATTATTCTCCATCATCAGTAAATAGGGCTAAGAAGTGTCTCCAGGTCATTTAGAACAGAACGAGCCAGTTTTGGTTTCTCGCTCCCTCCCATCCTTCCACATCCACAATTTCCAGTGCTGAGATGCAAGTTGAATTGGTCTCACTAAAACCTTTCAGTAAGATGTATGAGGTTCGCGTTACGCTTCTCTTCTCCCCCAAAATATGAGGTGATTTATAGCCTAGGGAACCATAGGTATACTGCAGTATCAGGGCATGTGATATTCGTCTGGGGAAGGTATTACCATACGGTGTGTGGAGTGGTGTCATTTGCACAGTAAAACCTTTCCGACATCCTACCCATTTATGAATATTTGTTATTAATATTAAGTTTGACTGTATACTGAGAACAATGTATAAAAGAGGCATGTTGGTGGCAAATTATTCTGTTCATTTATTATTTAGGAAGCAAAGCAGAAAATGGCTCTAATAAGACTTTCTAATGTTCTATGCATTTATTATTGCAGAACGCATCACTAATAGTATATTGTCTCAGTTATTTAAACATTTTTCACCAATGCTGGAAGCTAATATGCTCTAACTATCTACACAACAGTGCAGGCAGTGACAGGGCAAACTTCCTTCCCCCGCGCCCCCCACTTCCTCACTATACAATGTGTACAGCACGGCCAACAGCAGTGCCAGCCCCCTTCCTTCCCATACATGGCCCCCCACCATAGACCAGGCAGAGCACAGACAGTAGCTCTGCCTCTCCCGTCCCTCCCCCTTTTCCACCCATATATACTCGTATAGCCTGAACAATGGCATTGCAAGCTGTCCCCATCCCTCCCCCGCTTCTGCCCACTACACTGTGCTATACAAATGGTTAGTAGTAGTAGTAATATAGCCTGAATAGCAGCACTGGAAGCTCTCCCCATCCCTCCTCCCTTCTGCCCACGTACACTGGTATACCTGGGTGATGGCATTGGAAGCTCTCCCCTGTCCCTGCCTCCCTCCCTTCTGCCCAGTGTCAGCCTGGATGATGACATTGCAAGCTCTCCTCTGTCCCTCCATCCCTTCCTCCCACGTATGGTGATATAGCTTGCATGACGACATTGCAAGTTAGCCCCTCCCTAGTCTTAAGTGCTCTGTAAAATTCAGAATCTAATTTCTTTCTGGCAACAATAGCCCATCTTTGTTTAAGGTCCATTATGAAAGAAGCTGAATGTGAAGATGATCTGAAACATTTGCTTCTCAAGATCAAGGATCATAGTCTTAAAATGGGCCTGCACCTTAATGTAAAGAAGACAAAGATCCTGACAACTGGCAAAATCAATAAGTTCATCATTGATGGAGAAGAAATTGAAATAGTCAACAACTTTAACCTACAGTACATGGATCAACTATCAATAAAGAAAAAACAAGCAGTCAAGAAATCAGATGATGCATTGCTCTCGGCAGAATGGCTATGAAGGACCTAGACAAGATTCTCAAGAGCAGAGATGTCTCTCGCCATACAAAGATTTGACTCGCTCAAGGCATGGCATTTTCAATAAAGTCATATGGATGTGAAAGTTGGACAGTGAAAAAGATAAACAGGAAGAAAATTGATGCCTTTGAATTATGATGCTGGTGACGAATACTGTGTATACCATGGACTGCCCGAAGAACAAACCAGTGAGTACTAGAGGAAATTAAACCTAAGCTTTCTTTAGAAGCTCAGATGACAAGACGTCAACTTTCAAACTTTAGACACATCATGCGAAGAGAGAGATCATTAGAGAAAGACATCATACTTGGCAAGGTCGAAGGTAAATGCAAAAGAAGAAAGCAGCAATGAGATGGATCAATACAATAACAGTAGCTATGAGTGCCACTCTGTCAACAATGAGCTGCCTGAATGAAGACCCAACACAGTTTAGGATAACTATCCAGAGGGTCGCCATGAGTCGACACCGACTCAACAGCACTTAACAACAACATGAAAGAGGAACTCATCCTTCTAGCTGTCTTCTTGAAGTGGTACTCAACCCAGTCTTCTGGAAAAACCCATTAACAGTGTTTTCAGAATATCCACAATTAATATACATGAGCAGGACTGGCAGGCACTGCCTTCTTGGCATGCAAATATCTCTAATGGTTATGGTTATTTTTATTTGATATACCGCAAGAAGTGCAAGTAAACTATGTGGTTTACAATGCAACAATATAAAGTTAAGGAAAGGAATGCCATTCTCAATTAGGAATGTCAAAGAGAAAAAGTGAATAAAACCAAAAAACAAAGGAAAAGTAGGGTAGGAAGGGAGGAAGAGACAGAAGAGAGAAAGCAGAGGAGGGTTGAGGGATAGGGTCTGCTGCTAGGCCCAACACAAAGGATAGCACCTCAGGAATTGGCAGGAGTGAGACCAAAGGCAGCCTCAAACAGGAAAGTTCTCAGGGCCTTCTTAAAACTTTTGAAATTCTTTTCATTGTGGAGGGAAGTAGGCAGACTATCCCATAATGCAGGCATGGCAGCGAATAAGGCTGTTTCTCAGGTGAGTTCATACTTAACTACAGCTGGTGAGGGGAAAATGTAAGTGAAACCTATGCAGAGAGTTGAGTGCCTGAGCAGGGGCATACAGCCTGACAAGGGAGGACAGATATTCAGGAGCTGCATCGTGAATGATCTTATAAGTAAGAGTCAAGGCCTTGAATAGAATCCGAAAGCTGATGGGTAACCAGTGATGTTGTAAAAGCAATGGGGTGGCATGGTCAAATTTACATGCAGGGATGAGAGTGCGTATGGCTGTAGTATGAATGGTCTGGAGATGCCTAAACTGGTACTGCGGATGTTCTAGGTAAGAGATGTTGCAGTAATCCAGTCGTTATCTTTATTTCTTGATTTATCACACTTTTGGAACCATCAGGGCAGTTTACAATAGTACAAAAAAAAAAAAAAAACATTGGTGGCATAAAGCCAGAAAACAGAAAGGAACTACATTATTTGATAGGAAAGATAGCAGTCACACTCGAGATGAAGGAAGAGTGGAAGAATAGAATGTAATAGGACAGAATTAAGGAGGGTCATAGGCATTTCAGAAAAGATACGTTTTAAGGAGATCTGAAGATCACTGTATGAAGCAGAACAGTGGTTTGGGCAGGTTTATCCAGGTATGGCACGGAAATGCTGTAGGGCCAAGGAGGAGGACTTGGTGACATTTGCCAACTGAGGGGAAAAGGAGAGTTCAGAATCCAGTACCATGCCTAGATAATGCGGAGAGGAATGTAGTAACAACGGGGTACCCTCCAAGGTGGGAGAGAGAATGGGGCAAGTTTGTGATCCTGTGAACCAGAGAGTAGAAAACTTAGATGGGCTGAGTTTAAGTGAGTTGGTGCGCAACCTGACTGAAATGTTGGCTAGACAGATGCTGAAGGGGGGGGGGGGGAGGGCAAGGTCCAGGAAGTCTTTATCTGTGGTGAATAGGAGCAAGATGTTGTCTGCATAAACATAACTTGAAACCCCATGACTCTGGACTAGCGTAACCAGAGGACTAAGAAATATATTAAAGAGCAGAGGTGAGAGTCAAGACCTAAGGGCCCCCCTCCCCACCAATGCATATTCATTGTGGATATCCTGAAAACCCAACTGGCTGGGTGCACCCTGAGGACTGGATTGAGGATCACTGTGATATAGGACTCAACAACAGAGGCTTGAACAAATGGGCAGGGCACTTCTGCCAATATTACAGGCTGCAATTCTGAGAGGAGGGAGCGGAGGTGTATGGACTAATTAACTATTGACAATGAAATATTAAACCTTTGATATTACCATAAACACAAGCTTGGCACTAAGTTGTTGCCAATTGTCTGATATTTGACTAGCCTGGCTGTTTGGAGGCTGGCTGTCAACAAAAACCTTTAGTTGGCAATATGATTACCAGCAATCTGTCTACCACCAACCTCCCCAGACCTTCTACTACTACTAGTTATCATTTTTATGGTACTTCAAGACATATGCAGAGCTGGACACAAACATGAGGGACGGTTCCTTCTCAATAAAGCTTACAATCTATGCAAGACAGAAACCCAACCAACAGGGGACTAGAAATGGTTATAACACACATGGATGATAAAAGTAGAATAAATAGTTAGGATCCAAAAGCAGTCTCAAAAAGGTGGATTTTGAATATGAACAGAGATGAAGCCTGATGTACAGACTCAGATAATTTGTTCAAAGTATATGGTGCAGCAAGGTGGAACGAACGAAGTCCGGAGTTGGCAGTGGAAGAGAAGGACACAGATAAAAGGGCTAGAACATAAGAACATAAGATATGCAATACTGGGTCAGACCAAGGTTCATCAAGCCCAGTATCCTGTTTCCAACAGTGGCCAATCCAAGTCACAAATACCTAGCAGTTTTCCAAAAAGACACAGAGGTTCCACAATGCTTGTACTGGGGCAAGCAGTGGATTAGCCTTAGGAGCTGGTTTCCTGAGGAGGGATATAGGGAGAGGTGATGAGGAGCAGGAGAATGAATGCACTTGTAGGCCAATAGGAGAAGTTTGAACTAGATGCGGTAAAAGATAAGGAGCCAATGAAGTGACTTGAGGAGAGGGGTTATGTCAGCATAGTGACACTGGCAGAAGATCAGCCTTATGGCTGAGTTCTGAATGGTTTAATAGGAGAAAGCTAACATTGCTTTAGCCAAGGATGGTCTTGTCTCACTCATGTGTTATATTTTTTTGAAGGTGTGAATAAACGGGTAGACAAAAGTGATCCAGTCGATACAGTGTATCAGGATTTTCAGAGAGCCTTTGACAAGGTCCCTCATGAGAGACACTTGGTGAAATTAAAAAGTCATGGGTTAGGAGGCAGTGTACTATTGTAGATCAGGAAATGGTTAAAAGATAGAAAGCAGAGGATAAGGCTAAATGGCCAATTTTCCCAATGGAGAAAGGTGAATAGTGGAGTACCCAAGGGATCTGTGCTGGGTCTGCTGCTTTTTAACATACGTGTAAATTACCTGGAAGTGGGAAGTACAAGTGAGGTAATCAAATCTGCAGATGACATAAAATTATTCAAAGTTGTTAAAACCCAAAAGGATTGTGAAAAATTGCAAGAGGACCTTGATAAATTGAAAGACTGAATATGTAAATGGCAGATGAAATTTAATGTGGGCAAGTGCAGTTATGCACCTAAGAAAGAACAATCCAAACTATGATTACACGATTCAAGGTTCCACATTAGGAATCACCACCCATAAAAAAGATTTAGGCGTCATCATGGATAACACATTGAAACCCTCGGCCCAGTGTTCAGCGACGCCCAAGAGAACAAATAGAATGCTAAAAATCATAAGGAAAGGAATGGAAAATAAAACAAAGGATATTATAATGCCTCTGTATCTTTCCATGGTGCGACCGCACCTTGAATATTGTGTGCAATTCTGGTCGCCATATCTTAAAAAGCATATAGCGTTATTAGAAAAGGTACAGAGAAGAGCCACCAAAATGGTAAAGGGGATGGAAGGATACTCCTATGAAGAAAGGCTAAAAAGGTTAGGACCCTTTAACCTGGAAAAGAGACGGCTGAGGGGAGATATGATAGAGGTCTATAGATTAATGAATGAAGAGGAATGGGTAAGCCTAGATTGATTGTTTATGCCATCAAAAAGTAGAAAGACTAAGGGACAAACAATGTAGCTATGTGTAACCCGTTTAAGACTAATAAGAAAAAATATTTTTTCACTCAACGTGTAATCAAACTCTGGAATTCATTACCGGAGGATGTAGTAAAAGCTGTTAGTGTAGATGGGTTTAAAAAAGGTTTGGACAAGTTCCTGGAGGAAAGGACCCAGGAAATCCACTGCTTGCCCCAATACAAACACTATGGAACCTGTGTGTCTTTTCGGGAAACTGGCAGGTGTCTGTGACCTGGATTGGCCATGTTGGAAACAGGATACTGGGCTTGATGGACCTTGGTCTGACCCAGTATGGCATCTCTTATGTTGCCATTCTCTCTCCCCGTATCTTTTTGGAAATGTTAAAAATAATTTAGAGCACTGCTTGGTAACCAAGCAACTAGGGTTTGATTCCTACTAGCACTCCTTGTGGCCTTGGGCAAGTCATTTAACCCTCTATTGCCTCGGAAGAAAGGCCTGGCAATCTACTTCCAGTCACACTGCCAAGAAAACCCAGGAGCTGTTGGGTCGCCAGGAGTCAGCACTGATTCGAAGGCGCACTTTGCCTTGCAAAATAATTTCATAACTGTTTTGAGCTGAAGTGCTCAGTGCTTGGTTTTCACTCTCTTGCCAACACAGGCAACAGCAGTGCTACACAACTCTATTGATCAAGTTGGAATGGAGGGGTACCAGAGAGCTTTGCAGCTGTTTGGGGGGGGGAGGAAATCAAAGCCATAACTAGGGGTGCATGAGAAAGGCAGCCTTCCAGGGCTTTTGGAAGCATGGACGGCAAGAGATGAAGAGCCAGAAAGAACATAGGCCCTCTCCTACCATCCAGGTTGGTGCGGAGGGAAGGGAGGAAAGACTGAAAAGGGATTGGTGGATCAGATTGGAGGGAATAGGAAGAAAGAGGAGAGAGGCACAAACATGCCAGCCTGCTGCAGGCACTAAAATGCCAAGATACAGCTCCAGAGGTGGAGGCCATATAGCTGGGGAGGAGGGGGGAAAAAGGTGAGGGTTGAGATGCAGGCAGATGACTGAGAACATGGGAGTGGCTGTATGTGAGGGAGAGTACATTGGCCACTTTAATGGCATTGTTTAATTGTGTTTCACAGCTGAATAAGGACAGAGCATAATAGAAACTCAGGCGTGTATTGTTTTGATTTCAAGGGGTCCCTGAAGCGGCTGACCTGCAAATGCTTTGTACGCACTCGCAGCCCATCAAAGCATGCGCTAGAAGGCAGACACTTGAATCCACTGTCCTTTAGAGATACAAAGAACTTCCTGAGAAACAGACTGGAACCACCTACCGCTTTCTCCAAAGAGGGGTAGCAATGTGCTGGAGGATTTCTGCAGGCGAAATTATTTTATTTTACACTTTCATTTGCTGTTTGAACAAGGCCACATTTACAGTTTTATGATTACTTCAACATGTAATGTTGTCAAAAATAGAATCAATTTATAAATGTTCCTCCTTTCAGGAATTAAAATGTAGGATTCCCAGCTTTTTTGCTGTCCTAATTAGGTGAATTGTTATTCAGATAGCAGCACTGAAAATCTGCCCAGCTCCACTGACAGACTGCCCTGGAACTCTTTGGATAGGTAGTGCTAAAGCAATCAGAGGAAATACTCAGCGGCACTCTTTGAATATCACTCTCATTAGGACCTATCCTGTTAGCAGGTCCTGATAACTGGATAGGTCCTTTTGAATGCTGACTTCATACTGAAAAATGATATAACAATAGAACATCACATAAGGATGTTTGGTTCCTCCCCTGCATTAGGATTATACAGATCTCAGTAGATTTCGGGTTCAGCCTCTTCTTGACCTTGAGTTTCTTGTGGTTGTATCTTCATTGCATTTCTCTAATTTAACTCCATGCTCCTTCATTCGCCTGGAGAGAGTGTCATTAGAGGGGTATCTTGGAACTATGAAAGGCCGCCCTCCCCCCCCCCCACCCAAGTCCCTCCATTCTGACCATGAGGCAAAGAACAAGTAGATTCACATGGACACTGAATATCGAGCCCTACCCACCTCCACCAATGTAACCTCAAGGTGCCCCTCCTTTCTAAAATAATCCCTCCTCCTCACTCAAATACAGCAGCATCAAGAAGCACACAGCATCGACAATCTCATTCTTTCCAACATAACCCCTCATTTCTCTCCTCTCTCACGTTATACAAAAACACTGAGAAGCACACGGCATCAATGATTCTCATTTTTTTCACAATTACCACTCGTCACCCTCCTCTCTCACATTATTTATTTATTTAAACTTGAAATCCATGTATCACATTATGCAGCAGTGCTGAGGGACACACAGCACCAGTGATCTTCATGCTTTCCATTGTAATCCCTGCCTTTTTATTGGCATCGTTTCACTGTCCATTAGTAATCCAATGAAAGAGATTAAAAAAGATGGAATGGGCAAATCCCTCCTGAGCATCTGCTATGGCCTGCTCTGTCCTGTCCAGCTAAATTCATCTCTTTCCAGCCTGATCCACTGACCCTTCTTACACAGGGATGCTCAGGTTTCATGGCAAGGTTTAAGTGGCTTTGAAATTGAATTGTGTTTTCAATTCTCTCCGAGTTCCTGGAACATGGTCATGCTGAGTTTGCTTTGAAACAATACACAGCTCCCTAAAGTGATTAATTCTCCCCACTCTGTGACTTTTTACAGGGGTCCTCAGTACCCCATCTGCTTTTACTTGCACACCTCTAAATTATGTAACCCATCATAACCTTTCAAATTTCAAAAAATAGAGGTGGGTAACCTGCATGGAGCAGCAGGTAAAACCCTAAACAAAAGCCTAGAGGGGATAAGCAGCATGGAGTGGCAGGTACAACACTTGCCACTTCCCTGGACAGACTGGATGGCTCATGCTGGTCTTTATCTGACTATGAGCCAAATTCACGAAGGGGCATGTCCAGGCTGTCCAGATGGCTCCAAGCAAGATAGGCCCGTTAGGACCCCGGGAACAAAACATTTCTGCGGTACACAAAATCAGACCCGAGGATGACTTCTGGCTCATGTGGTTAAGACCCCCCTCTTCCCTTCTGCCTGACCCACAGCTGGCCAGCCGGAGCCTGGATCGGGTGGCAGGGACCCTCCGCACCTGGCCCTGGGGGGATCCCTGGGCCCAATCGCCCCACCGATGCTGATAATTTGAGGTGAAATAATCAGCATATCACATCTGACCCCACGGGATGTAAAGGGCCGTGACCTGAATCGACCCTGTACGTCCTGCCCGCCCCTGCACCCCCCACCGGCACTCCCCATCCTGCGGCTCTAGCCCTGCAGGGAGAGCAGGAGGGGGAATAGGGTCAGGACGGCTTGCGGGACATGCAGCCCCGCAATCCGTGACTCCGAATCGGGCCTTATGTTACTATATAGTATGTGTTGTCACGGGGTTCCCGGTGACACAAAGATTTTACGCCACTATGTAGAGACGTTAATGATCAAAGAGACCAGGTGGAGGGAAATAAAGGCTTTTATTCCCTGTTTAAAGCAAGGTTCAACTAAGAGATAATTCCAGATAACAGAAACAGTCCTTTGTCTTAAAAGGTACCAATATTCACACTGAGCACTTAACTGTTACTTCACAGTTAAGGCAAGTTTTTCCATAGTAGCATTCAGTATAAGAAACATTAAATTATATTTCACTTATTCTTCTATGGTATGTGGAGCATACAGACTTTGGAGCATAGGCAGTGCACCAATCACATTCCATTAACTCTGGCATAGGTGAGGGAACAGTGCTGGGATAATCCACTTCCATAGATTCTTCTCCCCTGTACTCATTCAAGGAGCGTTCACTGTCCCTGTCTATCTCAGCATGGTAGTTTAAAACTTGGGAGTCTGGCTTCCTATAGCCAGGGATTCTCAGGACTGGTGGTAGTTTACTAAACCAGTCTTGATCCTTGTTTCTCATAGAAGGAATACTTGTTTTAGTAGAGCTTTTAGTAGCACAATTATCACAGTCAATATTTAATGCCTCATACCTTGGCTTTGGTGAGATAAAATCCACAGTGCTTCTTTTTCCTGCACCTCTCCCTTGGTAGCTGCACTTCTGCCTGCCAACCGGATACCGAGGTGTGCTTCTAGGCAGTGGAATAAAACTGCTGTTGGATTCTCCTCTCACTCTGGGTAAAAGCTTCTGTTGCTTATAAAAGTGCTTTTCCCTCTGAACAGGTAAAACTGGGCAATGATCCTCTAGAGATAATAAGCTTCTGTCAGAACCTTTCTCTCTGGTTCTTGGCTTTCTTCTCTCTATTCTATCTCCCGGCAAAGTATAGGAACTAGGCGTGGCAGACGCTCTCACCTTGGGGTAACTTCCACCAAACTCCCCTTGTACAACAGGATCAGTTTGGGCCTTCTGGCTTCCCACCTTGTGAGGTCTGTTTCTCCTCCAGCTCCCAGCTTTGCTTCCTTCACAGCAATCAGGCTTATCTCCTTGGTAGCCTCCAGGCTTCTCTGCTGTTTCTCCTTCTCCTTCTTCTACTACCAGCTCTACTCCTTCCCCGTCCTCTTCCTCTTTCTCTTCCTGTCCAGAAACATTCTGCTCTGGCTTATAAAGTGAACGGTTACTGATGACTTCCTGGTTCCCTTTCAGCTGCAGGTCATCAGAGAGCCTAGGTTCATTAAGTGCGGTATGTCTGTTCCTGCTCCCTCTAGCTGTGCCTGGGGGTAACTGCACATCTAGTTCGGGGTTCTCAACCCTGTCCTCGGGACCCCACTAGCCAGTCGGGTTTTCAGGCTATCCACAATGAATATGAATGAGATATATATGCATTAGAAATAGCCTGCCAAACTGACTGGTTTGTGGCCCTCCAGTGCTGGATTTGGGGACCCCTGCCGTACACCTCTGTCAAGTACGATTGTGAGTGGGCAAGGTACAGATGTCCTCGACCAAAAGGGTAGATAGAATGTGTCACATCCCTCCTAGTTTCTCACCACCACCAAAAAGCTGTCTAATAGATAATATTTTGGTGGTGGTGAGAGGCGAGGAGGTATGTGACATATTCCATCTAATCTTTTTGATGTCTTGGACATCTGTACCTTGCCCACTCACAATCTTAAATGACAGAGGTGTAAGGCCGGGGTCCCCAAATCCAGCATTGGAGGGCCACAAGCCAGTCAGTTTGGCAGGCTATTTCTAATGCATATATATCTCATTCATATTCATTGTGGATAGCCTGAAAACCCGACTGGCTAGTGGGGTCCCGAGGACAGGGTTGAGAACCAACAGGATTTCTTTTCTTCAAAACAACTTTATCAGTGCCCACATCATGACAGTGTTCACGTGCACCTGTTTTGTACCAGAGTCCCATCTTTCCTCTTAAGACTTGGGACCTGGACAGCTTAGGGAGATTGGCATTTCGAATATGGTGCTTCTCTGATTTCAGTCTTTCTTAACTAATTGGAGAGCACAACTCGGGTCCTCTGGCGAGTTTTCCCTATGGTTTGATTTAATACTAGGATTCCCCAAAGACTGCCCTTTCTTCAGCGTTATTCAACCTTTATATAGCTCTGATATGCAGCTTGTTTGCTGGTTTAGATCTTAATTATCAAATCTATGCAAGTGATATTCAGTTTGTATTCCTGTCACTAAGTCAATGGCAAATACACTAGATTATGTGACCCTTTGTAGGCCCCATAATATTAGCCCTTAATATTCAGAAAACTGAAATATTGTTCTTACACTGGGCTGTATCACCCATGGTACCCAATCAGATGAAGATAAATGATTGGGTTATTCCAATATCTGCACCGGTGAGGAGTATGATTGTGTTTCCTGACAACCAATTAAACATGAAAACTCAAATACAATTAACAGTTAAAGCAGCATTTTACATATTATTTGGTTCCTATCTGAGAAATTCTTTTGAACAGTCATTCAAGCATTTAGACTATTAGAACACTTATATTTAGGACATCAAATATTTCAAGTAATTCAAAATTCAGCTGGTCAATTAATCTCTGGTGTCGGAACACCAGTACTGTACAATCTGCACACTTGGATACCAATAAAATGGTGGGTTTTGTTCAAAATCCTTATGCTAGTATTTAAAGTGTTCAATCATGAGGCACCATTAAGAAATTCATCTGTTCTGAGAATTTACTGACATCCTTGTACATTATAGTCCCAGGCACTTTGCTTTTGGATATTCCTTGGTTTAGGCAGACACACTTTAGACAATTGCGTGATTGAATATTTTCTATGGCAGTGCCCAAAGTTAGAACTCTAGCAGTGGAATTGCGAATCATATTACAAATAACTGTATTTAGGAAACAGCTGAATACATATTTGTTTCAACAGGCATACCAAACCTTATTAGGGACCCAGCTGATTGAGATTTGAGCAGGGGAATGCTATAATATTCATTAGCAGGCATCTTTTGTTTTTAGGCGGGTCTGTTAGAATGTGGTTGTCTTTTTTACATATGTATTGTTATTACTATTTACGATTTCATTGTGGTCTATTTATTAATGTTTTAATTGTTTTATGGATTTATGGATTATGTATGTTCTTACTGTAATCCACTTAGACTTTACGATTAACAGGATTGCTATTCCAAACTAAAGAAATAAATGTGATAAGTTCAGAATACAATAAAATTCATTACACCATGGTGGCTTCTATCAAGAAGTATAAGTCATGCACCTTGCCGTCTTTCTCTGCTCTTAGGCAGCTCAAGACCCCTTTGTTTCATGGCTTGCAAGCCTGATGAAGAAATGTAAGACCACGCTTCCTTCCAGATGAGAACCTCTGAAAGAATATTAGTAAAAATGAAGGAAAGGAAGCTGCCTCTCAAGGATAAGTATTAGTCGGATAAGGTTGACCAGGCCAGTGAGGGCTTCAGACTCACCTGTATTCCAGTGAGAACTTGGTCAGCTCCTTATTATCATGCAGCCACTTAAACTCAAGTGGCCAGCTGCCCTCGGCCATGCATGTAAGCACCAGACGGTTTCCCTCCAAATGAATCTGTGTTCGGACCGGCTCCGTCTTAAAGTACGGAGGGACATCATCTGAAAGAAAAAGAAAGAAACTGATAAATTCTTTCATGCATTTAGCACATTTTTATATGGTACATCATGTGAACATCAGAAACGACAGTAATTCAGCAACTGATGGACTAAGGCAGTGCTCTTCATTGAAAGGCCCGAGGATTAGTGAATGCCCCCATTCACCCTAAGTGCTGCTTTCTGACTTTCTTCTCCAGTGCTTTCTCCAGAGGTTTTCTGGAACAGCTGCCCTGCTTTCTTCTGGCACTGTGTGGCTGTTGGTGAGTTTGAGAAGTGCAGTGTCTAAATCCTGCGCTACTCACATGAGAATGTAAGGACAGTCTGGAAATTTGGACACTGCATTGCTCAAACTCACTGAGAGCTGGAGGAAAACAAAAGTGCTGCTCTGGAGGCCTCCGGGGAAGGGGAAGGAGAAGAGCCATCTTTAGGGAATGGGAGAGGCAAGCAGGAGTTGAGACTGGCTGGAATGGAGTAGGGAGAGAGTATTGAGAGGAGACAGGCCGGGAAATGATGTGAAAGAGTGCAGGGGAAGACTAGCTGGAAGTGAGAGAGAGTATGCTGGCAAGCAGCCTTCATTTCAGTTTCATGAGTCGCTCTGAGATGCCCAAACAGCCAGGTCAGCTGCATCATTGTTTGACCATGGCTCTGGCTCTCATACTAAAGTTTTCTTTGTATTTTGATAATGAACTTTGTCACAGTTTTCTTCTAATTATTTTCCTACAAATTGCATCATTTCTGTACAAGTGTGTTTTGCTTGTTATATCTGTAAAATGATAAATATAAAATTAAAAAAAAAAAAAAGTTTTCTTTGCCAAGGTGGCCCCTACTTGAAATGAAGATAACTGCGCTAAAGGGTTTCCTCCCCATTTTGGTGGCGATTTCCTATGGGAAAAGTCCAAACTGGTACTTATTTTAATCCCATTTTATAAAGGCAACATAGGAGCCTGTGTGCATCTGTAAAACAGGCAATGAGAACTAGTCCCAATAGTGCACAAACACCAACACGCACATCTCTGAAGCTAGAGCACATCTCTGCACGTACTCTAGGCGTGTATTTTCTAAATATGTACATACACTGCAAATCCACCCCTGTCCCTGTGGCAATGTCTAATCACGTACCCTCTTGTCACTGCATGCATTTATACACACACATATTGCCACATTATTGGCCTTTTCCACAGGCTGTCCATGGCGAAAACTCTATTCACGTTTGGGCTGATGCAGAAAACTAGCACGACCAAAGCAGAAAAGAGAGGGATGCACACACAAACAGGAAAGGAAAACCTAGCACACAATTAACACCAAGAGTATTTAAATTTCTTTTAATATAGAGGCAAATGAGCTGCGCGTAATAAAATGGCATGCTCATATTGCCTGCGCCCGATGCAGAGAAATCTGTAGAGGATTTAACAACCAGCCTTAGCGCCAATATCTCTGTCTGATCTTGAGGTGACTAAAACATCTAGCGTGTGCCCCTGATAGTATTTTGATGGCATTGGGTGCTTTCCCCGATGCCTGGATCATCTGAGGGAAAATGTCAAAGTTGATCCAGGCATTGGGCAAAGCCCCCAATGCCAGAAAAATACTGTTGGGGGGCTGGTGCCCTCAATATAAAGCAAAAACCTGGTGGTTCAGAGGCTGCAATCCTCCCACCGCCCAACCCAAAATAACCCTGGTGGCTCAGTGGCCCGATACACCTACCCAGCTAAAAATAATCCTTAGTTGCCCAGCAGCCCTGAAGCCACCACTCCCCCTCCCAATACCTTTCCAAATGAATGGGAGTGCTGCCCACATGCTCCCACTCTTGTGCCACCATCTTGAAAAATGGTGGCGCATCAGTCAGGGTCAGATTGCCATATAAAGTAGAAAATGCCTAACAGAGCAGTCTGACCCCACCCAGTGCATCCTATACTCCTCTTGGAGGGAAAGCACCTTAGCGTTGCTCCTTAGGCAGATTAAGTCCCCCAAGATCCAATGACTGTAATGAAGAAGCTATTTCTTAATAATTACTAAGTGCAGTCCACATTTTAGGCATGCAGGGTAAGAATGCATCCTGGGCATATTTGATGCCTTGCTAAGTCTTTGAAATCAATACAAACATCAATGTTTTTTGAGCTTGCGAAGGGTTACTTCATCAGTGGGCGCCTTTGGCTATAAAACGGCATATTTTTTCAGCAGTGTTACATTTCCTTGCTGATGGTCGAGTTGGCACGAATGCATGCTTGCTCCTGAGGTAAGCCTGTATGAAGCTGAAACATCGATATCAAATATGCAGCATGAGTATTAGTGAACCCTGTTCGCTGATCAGGTTGGAAGAAGGCATTGAGGGAAATGCCATGATTGCTGATTCTCTGCCATCTTTTTGTGGCTTTCAACATGACGCTGTTAGAAGAGACACCGTTATAAAATAAGTGCTTTTGCTTGTTTTGAGCGCTTTTAAAAGAAAACATTTTTTTCGGGGAGCTCCTCAGTGAAGACACAATATTTTTGTGTGATTTATAATTATCACAATAACTTTTTTAAAAAAGAGAAAAATTGCAAAATTAATGAAAAATCCATGACTTTTAGGTGGTAGACGCAAATGATGAATCTTTGGCTGTTGAAGGCCTGTGGTAAATTGGTCTTCCTTAATGCCTATTGATGCCTCCATTTAACCCTTATTAATTGTTTCTAATTAAGTTTGTTTGAACCCATTTTGATGATTGTATTGATTTCATCTACAGTTGGGTTTGGCTGCATGTTTTTCTTTCACTTTGCTAAGTCTTTGAACATTTGACTGAAAAAAAATCATTTAAAAGGTCGACTATCAATAATTGCAGCTCTCTTTAATGCTAAGTCTCTCTGGATTCACAAGGTTTTAGATAAACGACCACCTCTAAGGTGGAACAGTTGCATGCTCAATCCTCACATTGCACTACCACTACTTAGCATCTGTATAGCGCTACAAGGCGTACGCAGCTCTGTACAGACACATGGAAAAGACAGTTCCTATTCAACAGAGCTCACAATCTAGTCAAGATAGACAATACGATAGCTGAGGGCAAGGATACATCTTGGGGAATGGTAAGGAAACACTAAGTGGATGAGGATCCAAAAGCGGCCTCGAAGAGGTGAGTTTTCAGTCTGGATTTGAAAAGGGCCAGAGATGAAACCTGACATAAATACTCGGGCAGTTTGTACCAGGCATAAGGACAGCAAGGTGAAAGAATCGAAGTCTGGAGTTAGCAGTACAAGAGGCCTAGAAGAAGAGGAGGAGTGGCCTAGGACAAGTTACCTCAGGCTGGAGGACCAGGGGTTCAATTCCCACCTGGGGATATCAATTTCAAGCTGGAGGAACTGGGGTTTCTAGTCCTATAGGCACTCCTTGTGGCCTTGGACAAGCCACTTAACCCTCGTTGCCTCAGGTACACAAAAATTGTGAGCCCTTTGGGGACAAGGTATTGTATCCATACCTGCTTGTAGTGATTGTAAAATGCTCTGTTGCCTTACAGCTGAGTGGTATATCAAGAAATTGAAAAAACATAAGAGAAGGGCACAGATAGAAGCAATCTGCTAGAAGAGTGGAGTTCCCCAGGAGGGGTTTAGGGAGAGGCAAGGTAGTGAGGACCAGCAGAATGAGGTCAATAGGAGAAATTTGAACTCGTTATGGAAACAAATAGGGAGCCAGTGAAGCAACTTGAGAAGAGGGGCTATATGAACATAGCAAAGCTGGTGGAAGATTAGCAGCGCAGCTGAGTTTTGAGCAGATTGAACGTGAGAAAGATGATTCAGTGGAAGACCAGCAAGGAGGAGGTTGCAATAGTCTAGACTGGAGGTGACTAAAGAGTGGATAAGTGTCTTAGTATTGTGTATGGAAAGGAAGGGATGAATTTTGCCAGTGTTGTAGAGAAAGAAGTGACAGGTTTTAGCTGTCTGTTGGATGTATGAAGAGAAAGAGAATGGAGAGTCGAAGATGACTCCAAGGTTGCGAGCTGAGGGAACAGGGAGTAGCATAGTGTTATCCACACAAATAAAGAGGTGAGAAAGGGGGGAGGTAGGTTTAGGGGGAAAGATAAGAGCTCAGTTTTGGCCATGTTCAGTTTCAGACGTCAATGAGACATCCAGGCAGCAATGTCAGATAAGCAGGCAGATATCCGGGCCTGGATTCTTGGATGGATTTCAGGCACAGAAAGGCAGATCTGAAAGTTGTCAGCATAAAGATGGTACTGAAAACCATGGGAGTGGAGGAGTGGCCTAGTGGTTGGGGCAAGGTACTTCAGGCCGGAAGGTCAGGGGTTCAAATCCCACTAGAGGACAGCAACCTTGGGCTGGAAGGACTGGGGTTTCTAGTCCCACAGGTGCTCCTTGTGGTCTTGGGCAAGCCACTTAATCCTCCATAGCCCATGTTCCCTGTGAAATAGTTATCTCCAAGTTATAATGCCCTGTTCAATGTAATTTCAGTTTGTTCAATGCAAACCGCACTGATGCAGAATAGCACGGTATATAAGAGAATGTAAATAAATAATGGGAGGAAATAAGTGCACCAAGGGACCAAGTTTAGAGAGAGAAAAGGGGAGGTCCAAAGACAGAGCACTGAGGTACACCAACTGAAAGCGGGATGGCAGTAGAGGAGGAGCTACCAGAACAGATACTGAAAATGTGATGGGAGAGAAGAGAAGAAAACCTGGACAGAACAGAGCCCCTAAATCCAAGTGAGGACAGGGTATTGTGGAGAAGGTGGTGATCAACAGAGTCAAAGGCAGCAGAAAGTTCAAGAAGGATGAGAATTGAGTAGAGGCCTTTGGATTTGGCGAGGAAGTAGTCACTGGAAACTTTTGTAAGAGCCATTTCTGTGGAATGTAGAGGACAAAACCAAATTGCAGTGGATTCAGAAGGTCTTGAGAGGAAAGAGTGTCAAGACAGCAGCAGTGAACCGCTTGTTCAAGTAGTTTCGAAGCAAAGGGGAAGAGAGAGATAGGCTGGGAAGGACAGGTAGGATCTAGGGAAGGCTTTTTGAGGAGAGTTTAACCACAGCATGTTTGAAGACCATAGGAACAGTTGCAGTGGAAAGCAGTAGGTTAAGAATATGACAGATGGAATGGATGATGGCAGACGAGACAGAGCTAGTAGATGGGATCAGAAGAGCAAGTAGTCGGTTTGGAGGAGGAGAGAAGATTTGCAGTCTCCTCCTCAGTGATTTCAGAAAAGGAAGAAAGGGTGACCAAAGGTGAGGAAAGGATATGCAATTGAAGAGGGGGAAGATGAGATAGAGGTGACTCAGCAGAGAATTCAAGGCTAATCTTCTGGATTTTGTCATGGAAGTAGTTAGCCAAGGTCTGCGTAGACAGTGAAGGAGGGACTGGGGGAGGAGGGACCTTGAGGAGTTGAGCATAGCAAAGAGACAGCAAGGGTCAGAGACAAGAGTTAGTCAGATGGACATTTTATTCTTGCTTGGTGAGTGCTATGGCTGACTGGAAAGAGGTTAGCATGAATTTGAAATGTAGGTAGTCAGCAAGGGTATATGATTTAAGTCAAAGGCGCTGAGCTGAC
Organism: Ichthyophis bannanicus; assembly: GCA_033557465.1. Lineage (NCBI taxonomy): Eukaryota > Metazoa > Chordata > Amphibia > Gymnophiona > Ichthyophiidae > Ichthyophis > Ichthyophis bannanicus. The sequence goes on along the minus strand of CM066041.1, from coordinate 178,616,542 downwards.
AAGGCACAGGAATGAAGATAGCAGGTTGTTGAGGACAGCCAGGATTGAAGTATGGTATGTCTCACGGGGCATGGAATTAGAGCAGCCAGTGCATCCAGAGCAGAGGAAAGTATAGTGTTATAGGAGGATACTGCCCCATCAACAGACTCAGATGACATAGTGGAGGAAAGAGGTGAAAAGACAGCAGAGGAGAGAGCTGAAGGGTCGACAGTGTGAATATTACTAAACATGTTGGTGAAGATTGGGCATGACCAGGATGGGTGGTGCTTAATGGTGAAGGTTAGCAGATGATGGTCAGATAAGGGCAAAACTGAGATGGATAAGTTTGAGAATGAGCAGTTGGAGGAGAAGACAAGGATAAGGCAGTGACCATGCTTGTGAGTAGGAGTGGTGGAGCACAACTGGAGGCTGAATGAGGAGGTTAGGGAGAGGAGCTTTACGGCATAAGGGTCATCAAAGTGAATGTTAAAATCCTCAAGAATAAGGGAAGGGGATGATGCATCTAAAAAGGAGGAAAGCCAGGAGTCAAAGTCAGTGAGAAAGGTAGAGGTAGAATTGATGGGGGGGGGTCAATAAATGACAACTACCCAGTGAGGTAGTGGAAAAAAATAGGTGAATGCATGGACTTCAAAGGATGAAAAGGAATTGGAGGCAGAAGGAGGGACTGGAATTTGCAGGAATGAGAGAGTAGGAACCCAACACTGCCAACACAACCGATGGGCCGAGTCATATGGGAAAATAGGTAGCCTCTGTGGCAGACAGCAGCGACTGAAGCTGAGTCTTTAGGAAGAAGCTAAGTTTCACTAAGAGCCAGGAGATGTAGAATATTAGAGCTAAAGAGGTCATGAATGATGGCAAGTTTATTGGAGACAGAACATGCATTCCACAATGCACAAGAAAAAGAGAGAGAAGAGGGATATGAACAAAATTAGAAACGTTATGCATTGACCTGCCCTGCTAGTGTGAAAAAAAGTCTAGGGGGCTAGGGTTAGGATTGACATCTTCAGATGAGAGAAGGAGTAGGAGAGAACAGGGGAGAGAGGAGGAGGCACGATGGAAGCGAGGGTGAGGTTCCCTCAGTGAGCCTGGGTATGGCTGAATGAGAGGGAGAAAAAGGTGAAGCTCAAGGGCAGATGATAAGGTAGAAGATAAAAGAATAGGGGAGGTGGGGACAGTAAGGAATGGATAATGAGAAGTAGGGCCATGGAACTGTGGGAATGAGCAGAAAAGATTAGAGAGAGTTAGTATCAAGAACACAAAGTGATGTGGAGTCATAGGAGAGGGGGAAGAGAAGAGAATGTAAATGAAAGAAGATACAGGTGGAGAGGGGGGAGAAAGTTCTGATGGCTTCAGGTGCACCTGAGTAATTGTGTCAATGAGCAGAGGAAGGTTATGAAAGAGTGTTAGGCCAGGCAGGACCGTACCTAGCTCTGTGCGAGCGATGTGGCCACACAGGGCGCAAAGGCTTAAGGGGCACATTTCAGCTGTCTGCCGTTTTCTTCTCTCAGAGGCGGCAGGCAACAGCAGACAGCTGAAATGCACCCCTTAAGCCTTCTCACGGCACACTAAGCAAGTCTGGTCCCTTCCTTCTCTGATGCAGCGTCAGAGCAGGGAGGAACAGATCTGCTTAGCATACTGGAGACTTGCACATCAGGCATGCCTCTTCTCTCCCACCGCTGTCCAGAAAGTGGCTAGATGGAGGTGTGGGGGGGGGGGAGGAGAGGGGGCGCCCGATGTGCAAGTCGCATATGGCGTGATTCACGTTTCGTACGGCCCTGAGGCCAGGGGTGGGTAATAAAGTATTGAGAAGGGAGACACAGCACTGCAGAGACAGGAGCTGGGTAAAGGACAGACAGAAGATAGAACACATAGTGACAAAACAGAAATAGAGACAGAACAATAAACAACAGTCTAAATTCTAAACAGGCACCAAAGAATGCCTGAACAGAGCATACAAGTTTTGCAAGCCTCAGCTATGAGAGTGCTCTCCCAAGCAGGAACCAGGATCAAATGGAGGATCAGCAGCTCATGTGCTCACAGAAGAAAGCTTCTGAACAAAGCCCCAGCAGGGAGAGGGGTGGGGCAAGTGCTATATGCAAGTAAATGAAAGCAGAAAGCCTCTGGAGCTGCTTCCTGCCCTCAGTCCTGTTCTCCTAGGACAAGCAGGATGAAGTCATCCACACCAGGTGGCGTCATCCGACGGCGCCGAAGACGGAAGTAGTCTCTCTCTAGCCCAGAAGAGTTTCCCTTCTGGGCATGTTCCAACTGGCCCTACCCCTAGGCCCGCCCCTAGCCAGCCACTTTTACCTCTTCCACCTTGCCAGCAAGACGGATTCTTTCCCTCTCCACAATTCTGACCTACTATCAAGATGCCTGGAAAACAGCCCAAACCGGGTTTTAAAAAATGCCCAAGCTGTTCCAGGAAGATGAATGCTACTGACCTCCACGATCGATGCCTGCGATGCCTCGGGACCTCTCACAGGGTAGAGGATTGCTCTCATTGCACTCACATGTCCCCTCGAGCAAGAAAATCAAGAAGGAACGCGCTCCGTGAACTTTTTCCTAACTCGTTTGCCCCTGTGCCTTCCGGAGCTCCCGGCAGCATTCTGATCTCTGCCTGTCAGCGTGAAAGGAGACAGCAAAAGCCATCTCAGCCAGCATCGGGGAGGACCAATCAGACCTTTTGACGGGAAGATTGGGGCCAACCTCCCTACAGGGGGTCGCTTGGCCATGTTCCTGCAAAATTGGAAATCCATTACTACCGACAAATGGGTACTAGCAATCATTTCCGACGGATACCGGATAAAGTTCCTCTCACCACCCCTACAACGAGCGATTCCACTTTGCAAACAATCCACCTCCTCCTTGGAGACTTTGGCCCTTCTGGCTTCCAATGCAATAGAGCCTGTCCCGGAGGCAGAAATCAACACTGGATTCTATCCCAGGTACTTCCTAGTTCCCAAGAAATCTGGCGGCATGTGGCCCATCCTCGATCTCTGCAAACTCAACTTATTCATTGCCAAGGAAAAGTTCAGAATGCACTCCCTCGGTACCATCCTGCCTCTCATCCAGCCCAAGGAGTGGCTCACATCCCTGGATCTCATGGACGCATACACACACGTCCCCATACACAAGGATCACAGGCAGTACCTGCGCTTCCAGGCCGCCGGGAGCCACTTTCCAGTACAAGGTCCTCCCGTTCGGCCTATCTCCTGCACCACGAGTGTTTACGAAATGCGTGGCGGTAGCAGCCGCACACCTTCACAAACAAGGTATCTGTGTTTTCCCCTATCTGGACGACTGGCTTATCTCTGCCCCCTCCTTGAGAGAGGCCAAGCGTGCAACTCAAACCACCATCTCCCTGCTGACATCCTTGGGGTTTCTGGTGAATTACCCAAAATCACACCTCCAGCCCTCACAGCGGATGGAGTTCATCGGAGCGCTAACAGACACTTCTTCCACGACCAAGAATGAACACCATCAAAGACCTAAGAACATAAGAACATAAGACATGCCATACTGGGTCAGACCGAGGTCCATCAAGCCCAGTATCCTGTTTCCAACAGTGGCCAATCTAGGTCATACGTACCTAGCAATATCCCCAAAAGACACAGGTTCCACAATGCTTGTACTGGGTCAAGCATTGATATCCTGGGTCCCTTTTTAATAGTGGTTTATGGACCTTTCCTCCAGGAACTTGTCCAAACCTTTTTTAAACCCAGCTATACTAACAGCCCTTACTACATCCTCCGATAACAGATTCCAGAATTTGATTACACGTTGAGTGAAAAAATATTTTCTCTTATTTGTCTTAAATAGTTTACCCTGTAGCTTCATTACATGTCCCCTAGTCTTTCTATATTCTGATAGCGTAAACAATTGATCCACGTTTATCCGTTCCACTCCATTCATTAATTTATAGACCTCTATCATATCTCCCCTCAGCCGTCTCTTTTCCAGGTTAAAGAGCCCTAACCTTTTTAGCCTCTCTTCATAGGAGTAGCCTTCCATCCCCTTCACCAATTTGGTGGCTCTTCTCTGTACTTTTTCTAATAACGCTATGTCCTTTTTAAGATACGGTTATCAGAATTGCACACAATATTCAAGGTGCGGTTGTACCATGGAGCGATACAGAGGCATTATAATATCCTTTGTTTTATTCTCCATCCCTTTCCTTATGATACCTAGCATTCTATTTGCTTTCTTGGCCGCCGCTGCACACTGGGCGGAGGGTTTTAACATGTTATCCATGATGACTCCTAAATCTTTTTCCTGGGTGGTGGTTTCTAATGTGGAGCCTTGCATCGTGTAACTATAGTGTGGGTTGCTCTTTCCTAGGTGCATAACTTTGCACTTGTCCACATTAAATTTCATCTGCCATTTGGATGCCCAGTCCTCCTGCAGTTTTCCACAATCCTCTTGGGTTTTAACAACTTTAAACAGTTTTGTGTCATCTGCAAATTTGATAACCTCACTAGTTATTCCCTTTTCCAGGTCATTTATGAATATGTCAAAAAGTAGCGGACCCAGTACAGATCCCTGAGGTACTCCACTATTCACCTTTTTCCATTGGGAATATTGGCCATTTAGCCCTACCCTCTGCTTTCTATCTTTTATCCAGTTCCCGATGCACAATAGTACACTGCCTCCTATCCCATGACTTTTTAGCTTTGCCAAAAGTCTCTGATGGGGGACCTTGTCAAATGCTTTCTGAAAGTCCAGATACACTATATCAACCGACTCACCTTTGTCTACCTGTTTATGCACACCTTAAAAAAAACATATCAGATTAGTAAGACAAGATCTTCCTTGTCTAAAGCCATGTTGGCTGTCTCCCTTTAGGCCATGACTATCTACATGCTGTGTAATTTTGTTCTTTATGATGGTTTCTACCATTTTCCCTGGTACTGACATCAGGCTCACTGGTCTGTAATTTCCCGGGTCACCCCTGGGACTCTTTTTAAAAATTGGTGTTACATTGGCGACCCTCCAATCTTCAGGTATTACAGATGATTTTAATGAAAGTTCACAGATTACCAATAGCAGGTCTGCAATCTCATATTTCAGTTCTTTCAACACTCTGGGATGTATACCATCCGGTCCAGGTGATTTGCTACTATTCAGTTTATCAAATAGTTGTAGTATATCTTCCCGGTGTAGCGATATTTCTCTCAATTCCTCTGCAGTATCACCTTTAAATACCTCTTCAGTCTTGGATAACATCCCTACATCTTCCTCAGTAAAGACCGAAGCAAAGAATTCATTCAGTCTCTCTGCTATAGCCTTGTCTCCTCTTACTGCCCCTTTTACCCCTCTATCATCTAATGGTCCAATTGACTCTCTCACAGGCCTTTTGCTACGAATGTACTTGAAAAAGTCTTTATTTCGTGTTTTTGCTTCCGTAGCAAGTTTCTTCTCAAATTCACGCTTTGCCTGCCTTATCAATGCTTTGCATTTAACTTGCCAGTGCTTGTGCTGTTTCCAGTTTTCATCATTTGGCTCTTTTTTCCATTTCCTGAAGGTTGCTTTTTTGGCAGCAACAGCCTCTCTGACCTCACCTTTAAACCATGCTGGCAATTTTTTGGACTTTCTTCCACTTTTCTTAATGCGTGGAATACAGCTGGTCTGGGCTTCGAGGATAGTATTTTTAAATAACACCCAAGCTTGCTGTAAGTCTTTAACCTTTGGAACCGCTCCTTTTAGTTTTTTCCTAACTATATTCCTCATTCTATCATAGTCTCCCTTTTGAAAGTTAAAAGGTAGTACTGTGGATTCCTTTACTATCTGTCCTCCACTAATTAAATCAAACATGATCATACTATGATCACTATTGCCAAGTGGTCCCAACACACTTATTTCTTGCACCAGATCTGGCGTTCCACTAAGGACTAGGTCCAGTATGGCTTCCCCTCTGGTCGGTTCATGAACCAGCTGCTCCAAGAAGCAGTCATTTATTCCATCTAGAAACTTTCTCTCTTTAGCTTGTCCTGCTGTGACACTGACCCAGTCGATACCGGGGTAATTGAAATCACCCATTATTACTACTCTGTTGTGACTTTTGTTAGCTTCCTTGATTTCTTTGAGCATTTCATCATCCATTTGTTCATTCTGGCCAGGCGGTCGATAGTACACTCCCACTGCCATCACCTTCCCCTTCATAAATGGAATTTCAATCCATAGAGATTCTACAGCAAATTTTGTTCCCTGCAAAACTTTAATCCTTTCTGACTCAATGCCCTCTCTAACATAGAGTGCAACCCCTCCGCCAATTTGATCAGCTCTATCATTACGATATAGTTTGTATCCAGGTATCACAGTGTCCCACTGGTTATCCTCCTTCCACCATGTCTCTGAGAGTACAATCATATCTAACCTCTCATTTAATGCTATATATTCTAACTCTCCCATCTTATTGTTTAGACTTCTAGCATTGGCATACAAGCATTTTAGAGACTGTATTTTATTAATATTAATCTGGCTATCAATATTTTATTAATATTAATCTGGCTATTGGTAGGCATGGGTAATTTGGAATCTTTATGCTCTGTCTGCTCCTTACTCAAGGGCATTTGGGATACTATACTCCCTTTTGGAACCTCACTGCTTTTGGTAGTATCCTTCAAGGATACCTTCGTCCGAACCATGCTCTCCTGGGTGACTGTTGGCTTTCCCCTATTTTCTAGTTTAAAAGCTTCTCTATCTCTTTTTTAAAGGTTAATGCCAGCAGTCTGGTCCCATCCTGATTAAGGTGAAGCCCATCCCTTCGGAAGAGCCCCCCCTTTCCCCAGAATGTTCCCCGGTTCCTAACAAATCCAAAACCCTCATCCTTGCACCATCGTCTCATCCACGCATTGAGACTCCGGAACTCTGCCTGTCTTTTGGGTCCTGCACATGGAACAGGAAGCATTTCGGAGAACGCTATCCTGGAAGTTCTGGATTTCAACTTCCTACCTAAAAGCTTAAATTTAGCCTCCAGAACTTCCCTACCACATTTTCCTATGTCATTGGTACCAACATGTACCAAGACAGCAGACTCCTCCCCAGCACTATCTATGATCCTATCTAGGCGGTGCGTGAGGTCTGCTACCTTCGCACCAGGCAGGCATGTTACCAGGCGATCCTCACGTCCACCAGCCACCCAGCTATTTACATTCCTAATGATTGAATCACCAACTATAACAGCTGTCCTGACCCTCCCCTCATGGGGACATGGCCCTGGAGAAACGTCCTCGGTGCGAGAGGGTTTTACATCACCTGGAGGACAGGTCCTAGTTACAGGGTCACTTCCTGCCACACCAGGGTGATGCTTTCCTGTCACGTGACCTCTCTCCTCCATGGCAACAGGGATGCTGCCAGACTGGAGGTGGGACTTCAGGACTATATCCCTGTAGGTCTCGTCCATGTACTTCTCTGTCTTTCTTATGTCTTCCAGGTCTGCTACTCTAGCCTCTAGAGAACGGAATCGTTCCCTGAGAGCAAAGAGCTCCTTGCACTTAGTGCATATGTAAGACCTCTCACCAACTGGGAGAAAATCATACATGTGACACTCAATGCAAAAGACCGGAGAACCCCCATCTCGTTGCTGGACTTCTATCTGCATCTTAGTTTACAGCTTGTGTTTAGGTCTTTTAAATTCTGTATATAATAAGGATTGGTGTAGATGCTTATACTAATAAAAGTGTATCTAATACCCCTAATACACCTTGTGTACCTGAAGCTTAATTAATTAATCTCAGGTCCTCCGTGTATGACTGATTTGGATAAAGAGCTGCACCTGAGAGCAGCCCCTTTCCTCTACGATGTGCAAGTACCTATAAAACTACAATTACCCCAGGGGTGGGTGGGTGCTGGGGAGGGAGGGAGGGAGATAAGTCCTATTAAAGAGGGCAGTTACAAGGTACCCTGTCCTGAACCCTCAGCAGGGGGAAGGGGGGTACCACACAAAGCCCAGTTAGTTGAGAGAGGCAAGGTAAGTTACAGCTGAGAAGGCTGAACTAGCACACCACTAAGACAAACAATAAATAATTAAATAAACAGTTAGACAAACAATAAATAATTAAATAAACAGCTAGAACTCACAGCAAGGTGTCACAGGAGGCAAATATCCACTCTCTAGCAGAGCACTGTAAAAGCACTGCTCTTCTCTGATCAGAGAAAAGCAAACCTAGCATGCCTTGTGCGAAAGGAACGGTCCTCGTCGGCAGGGGTTCTCCTTCGCCTCCTAGGGCACATGACGTCGGCCACCCAGACGGTACCCCTAGCGAAGCTCCACATGCGCTGCCTCCAGTGGCACCTTCGAGCAGTTTGGTCCCAACACTCACAGTCTCTGGCGACCATCATTCCTCTAGACAAAACAGTGATCTCCTCCCTCCTTTGGTGGACCCTCGAAAAGAACCTAGCATGCGGGAGACCCCTCTCCCAACCGGCACATCAACTAACCATCACCACCGATGCATCGCCAGTGGGCTGGGGGGCACACTGTCTCCACCTGCGGACGCAGGGGGCCTGGTCACCACATAAACCTCCTCAAGCTCAGAGCCATGAGATATGCACTGGAGGCCTTCCAGAGCCTGATCTCAGACAAGACAGTACTGCTGAAAACGGACAATCAAGTGGCCATGTTCTACATCAACAAGCAAGGTGGGACTGGATCATGACCCCTTTGCAGAGAGGCCCTTCGGATCTGGGCCTTCGCGACTGCACACCTTTGCACGCTACAAGCCTCCTACCTCCCCGGTCTTCAGAACGAGTTGGCTGACAGACTGAGTCACGTAATAATGGGTCTCCTTTCGAACGTGCAACCTCTCGGTAAGAGACGTTTAAGATGTTGAGCATATGATGCATAGTTGAGCCGAGGAGATAATTCCTTTTTAGACGTGGGCAGCACTTTTGTGAGTACTTTCGCTCTTTTCAGCTCCTGTTTTGTAAAAAGAGAGGAACATGTTGCGATTGAGTTAGGAATGATTCCTTATTCTATTCCGTTTGTTCACAGGATCCACAATAAGATCCCCTGAAGAACCTGAATAGGAAAAACGCTCCGAGGCGCTGGGGGGAAGCGTCGGGATCGTATAATACATAAAAGAGGTGTCCAGCTATGTGGCTTGGCGTATGATAAGTTATGAAGGGAAGTCAACTGATATAAAGATTTTGATCAGTGTGAACACCAATGAATTTTATTAGCATGAATAATGCTTTCAGATAATTCCCGGGAAACTAAGTCTAGTTAGCCATATCTTCTGGTGTAAGCTACCATGGAGGTCGTTGATGCAATTGAGCACAGTTGTCTCCGAGTAGGCGTTCAGTCTGCGGAGCAGGTGCTAGTCTGAGACCTCCCGGTAGGGTTTAAAAAGACTTATATGGTCAAAGAAAAAAATAGGTGGAACCACACAGTTGAATACGAAGAGAGGAGAATTAAGTTATTAAAGAACATTCCATCAATTTGTTACATTGGACGTGTTTGAGTTGTTTTACCGACAGACTGAGTCAGCAACTCAACCCACACGAGTGGTCCCTGAAGCACCAGGTGACCCACTCCCTCTTCCAAGACTGGGGTCCTCCTGCAATCGATCTCTTCACCCCAGAGAACACGAAATGCAGAACCTTTTGCTCAAAAGGCCCCTCTGCTCAGAGCCACGCAGCGGATGCATTCGACGTGTCATGGGGGGAATGGTCTCTAGTATACGCCTTTCTCCCCATCCCTCTGATTTCCAGGACCGTCCAGCGAATCATCTCAGACAGGGCGCAAGCCATCCTGATAGCACCATATTGGCCCCGTCAGGGATGGTTCCCGCTTCTCCAACGGCTAGCAGTGTTCCCCCCGATCCGGCTACCTCTGTGTCCGGATCTGATCTCACAGGACGAGGGGAACATCCTCCACCGCAACCTTCGAACCCTTGCTCTTTCAGCCTGGAAGCTGAGCGGATAGCCCTTTCCCCTTTCCACCTCTCACATGAGGTCAAACAGGTGGTGCTCACATCACGCTGACCATCGACCAGAAAATCTTACAGTCTCAAGTGGCGATGCTTCACCTCCTGGTGCTCCTCTCAGGGATTGAACCCCTTCTCTTGCCCCATACCGGCAATCCTACAGTACCTAACCTCCCTGACCCAGCAAGGGCTACAAACCCAATCCATCTGGGTCCACCTGGCAGCCATCGCAGCTTTCCACGAGTGCCCAGGGGATGGTTCCATTGCGCAGCTGCCCATCATTGCCTGTTTTATGAAGGGCCTTTCTAACCTTCATCCCCCAGTCAGGAAGCCGGTGCCACACTGGGACCTCAACACGGTTCTTAACCAGCTCACGCTACCTCCCTTTGAGCCCATGCAATCAGCCGACATCAAGCTCGTCTCTTGGAAAACCCTATTCCTGGTGGCAATCACCTCGGCCCGGCGGATCAGCGAGCTACAAGCGCTGGTGGCACACCCACTGTACACACAGCTCTCCGAGGACCGGGCTTCCCTCTGGACACATCCGAAATTTGTTCCGAAGGTGGCCTCCGCCTTCCACATTAACCAAACCATCGAGCTCCCCACCTTCCACCCGGAACCCCACTCTTCCCCTGAGGAAGAATGTCTGCACAAGCTCGACTGCGTCCGTGCCTTGCGACTCTACCTCCTCCGGACGGCCGCACAAAGGCAAAGCACGCAACTCTTTGTATCCTACGACCAGAACAAGCCAGGTCGTCCAGTTACCAAGTGCACCCTTTCCCTCTGGATTTCTGCATGCATCTCCTTCTGCTTGAACCAAGCCGGCACCGGACCCTTGCCACCAGCGAACGCCCACCAGCTGAGGGCACTCGCAAGTTCTATTGCCAACCTACGAGCAGTACCGGTTCCTGACATTTGCAAAGCGGCTACCTGGTCCTCCATTCAGACTTTTCAAAGGCACTACTGCCTGGACTTGCAAGCAGGCTCTTTCGGGCGGGCGGTCCTGACGGCCGCCAATACCCCCACCGGGCTGTGAACTGGAGGTTACATGTGCCTTGACCTTCTGGTCGCCCAGAAAGGGCCACGTAATTTGTAAATGCACTGAACTTCTTGCACATGTTAAGTGTAAGGTATTAAGGATTGCTCATGTCACTGTTGTATCACACCTGTTATTGTCTATTTGCACATGTTACTGTCAGTTTTGCACATGTTCCTATTATGTATCTGTTGCACATGTTTACTGCCAGTTTGCACATATTCTTGATTGCACCTGTTCACTTATGTTTTGATTGCACCTGTTCACTTTGGCACAGCTGCCACATGTTCCTTTTGTACATACTGCCTGGTCTGTTGACCTGCGGATTAAAATCTTGTTTCCAATACACTCCGTGTGATCTTTCCTGTGCCTTCCTGCCAGGGCCCCTTCCACCTCAGCCTTCACAGCTAGGGAGGCACCTGGTGTGGATGTCTTCATCCTGTTTGTCCTAGGAGAAATCGGGGTTACTTACCTGTAACAGGAGTTCTCCATGGACAGCAGGATAAGTCATCCACACTTCCCGCCCTCCTCCCCTGTAAGGGACCCTGCACAGGTCCTGGCCCTATCACCCCTAGCTTCTGGCTCAGCTCAGGACACAGTGGCTGGCTAGGGGCGGGCCTAGGGGTAGGGCCAGTTGGGACATGCCCAGAAGGGAAACTCCTTCTGGGCTAGAGAGAGACTAGTTCCGTCTTCGGCGCCGTCGGATGACGCCACCTGGTGTGGATGACTTATCCTGCTGTCCACGGAGAACTCCTGTTACAGGTATGTAACCCCGATTTACACATCACCACTGAGTAGCAGAATATACCACTTTATTTTCAATTCCTTCTTGGTTAAATGTTACGTTCTGATTTAATTTTGCCCAGTGTGTATTATTTCTAGGCAATGTCTGTTTCCTTGAAGGAATCAAGAGGATGAAGTAGCCTTGTCGGAGGTGCAAATGCTGATGCTTACAATCCACTTCTGTCCTAAGCAGGTGGAGTGGAGGAGTAGCCTAATGGTTAGAGTAGCAGACTGCACACCTGAGGAACCTGCTTCAAATCCTACTACCTCTCCTTGTGACCTTGGGCAAGTCAGTTTACCCTCTGCTGATGAAGGTAAGAGTTTAGGTTGTAAGCTCTCTACAGACAAGAAAATACTTATTGTGCCCGAATGTAACTCATCTTGCACTAAATCCAAACCTTATCCAGCCCCATAACATTCTGAGTAAAAGAAATCTAACAGCCAAAGCAGTTGACACTGGTCACCTCTTCTAAGACCTACAGATGTCACATCAGGCAAACATGATATAGCCGTTTCCCCTTACACCTGCCATAGAATATATAAGCTGCCTATTTCTTACGGCATTAAAAAAATGTCAGTTGCATAACCATTCCCAGGCTGGAAACCAATTAGCTAAATACAAAAGAACTGAAAGTGTCTATGATAAAATAGCTGCACCCTCTTCCAGCGCAGGCTTTTATCAGTACCCTGGAGAGCCTAGCTCTGCTTTTTCTCAGGGGCAGAAAGAAATTCAGCTTCCTTGAAAGTTTTTCATTTGTTTTGCACTTTATAAATTCAACAGCAAAACCAAAAGTGAGGATCACCGCTAGAACAGAATCTAGCTAATAAAAAGACTTTATTTCAAAGGAAATTCCAGCGGGAAGAGATTGAATCCTGCTGGAATGCCTTTGCACTGGGTTTATCATTCCACACTCTCCCACGTCTGCTACTGAATGCAGGAGGTGTGCTGAATGTTTGAGGTGTATGATTCTAGCTGCGGTTATTAGCTCAGGCAGAGATATAAACTCCCCTGGATCCTGCCGAGTGGAAACAGAATGGTTTGCCTTCATTTCCTGGTCCCTGTCTTGAAGTCATAGAAGACCCAATAGTGTGCTAAGTGCACCTTCTTCCTGCTCTTCAGCACCTATGCGACAGAGGAACAGAAACTCTAGGAGCGAAAACAACAAGGGAAATGCGAGAATAGCCCAGGAGCTGGGAGAAAGGTGCAGTGGGTGAGTGACATGATAATTTCCTGAAGCAGAAGGGCAAAACTGCAGATTCAGAGAACATCAAAGAGAAAGCGTGCAGTATTCCCATTCCAACCAATAAAACGCTTGTTGCTTGAAAATCAACATAGTGGTTAAGGAGAAAAGAATGGCATTGATAAGTGCCTGTGCCCAGTGATTGAGACCAAGCAAACATGGCAGAGAGATACAGAAGTTTTTCCCATGGCTCTAGGCACCACAAGTCTGATTAAAAGCAATTTCTAAGCACACCTTGATAGGTTGCCTATATCGGTTACAGCTTATGAATGTCCAAAGGAGGATCTCTTTAGCCGAGTGCAAGTACTGGGGTTAGTGTGGCCTTGGGCAAGTCCTTAATCCTCCATTGCCTCAGAAAAATCCAAGTTATCAATGTCCCTGTTTAATGTACATTACCAAGTTTAAGTTATAATATAAACCACTTTGACTGAAGGATAAAGCAGTATAAAAATATAATATATATTTATAATAAATAGTGTTAGCAGTAAACTGGAGAGATTGAGATCATAGCTAAAATGGTGTGGCTTATGAGGAGGGGCTGATAAGTCTCTGGCCTTGTAACAAAACAGAAAATTATCAGCCCTCCCTCATAGGAGAAAGGTTTGAACAGAACAGTTTATAAGTGCCAGAAACATGAAATATGAGCCATGGTCATCGGGCACTCTGATTTCTGTGGCACAAATTTCAACAACATCAGATGAATGGTCAAAACGTTATTATAGAGTGACATGAAACACAGGCAGGATGATCTTATAAGACACATTTTCCTATAGAAGATGAGATAAAACTTAAAATGTTACGAAATACGAGGCTTTCAAACACTTCATGGACTTATCACACCTTGGCACAAAGTAAAACATCACTGATGAAGTACAGCAGCACCAAATGAAACTGATAGCGACCAATCAAATTGCACATCAGAAGTGTCTGCCTCTGAAAAGAGTACAACGTGAACACAGCATCCATCAGCCAATCAGGAGGCAGTGTTTCATTGAACGTGTAAAACACGGGACACTATAAAACAGGTTGACTGCTAACTGGCTAGTGCTCTGAGCCAATCGGAATTCAGCCTTTCCCTAATGATCTGCAGCAGTGGCTCTTAGTGAATCAGAGCTCAGCCTCACATATCTTACAGTAGGTCTCAAACATTTGAAAAGTGCAATTAGTCTTGTAGTGGACATATATCTCTCTGTCTGTCTGTCACAGGAGCTGTTTAGACTATGATTCTGAACAGTAGATCATTCTAGTCTTGCTAAAGCATTTGTCCCGGGGCTGATTGCAAAAAGAATCACTGCCTTTCTGGTCCCACAGTGGGCTTCGTAAAGCACAATATGTGCAAAGATAGTTGAAAACCAATGGCATGGCAAAAGCAACCTGCATTGCAGCACAGATTCTGCCCTAGCAACTCTACTGGGCAGACTGGATGGACTGTGTCGGTCTTTATCTGCCATCATCCATTATGTTACAATGAACAGACTGCAGCAGGAAGATCTTGTTCTCATCCCAATATCTATTTTCTACAGAACCCCTCAGAATTAGATGTTATGGACAGAGGTTTCTGTTATACTTTTAATACCATTGACATTATCCCTTTGGTTAGCTAGCCTGAAGTCAATGTTCAGCCCTTTCTATCAAAATGAAGTAGCTGCCTTCCTGCATGCCATCCCAATAGTGCTTGTCAGTCCTTCCCTTCTCACGCAACTTTGCTTACATTTTGTGAGGCTGTTCCTGACCTGTTTCAGACCTTCCAGACACACAGCTGGTTCCCATGTTTCTGTGATACAAGGACGCAGCAGAGAGCACTGGAGAATAGATCTTTATTATAACCCTGGGCAGATAAACATGTAAAACATGAACAGAGAACAAAACCCTCTCATGTATCACACCTTAACCTAAAGCGCATGGGATAAATAGTTTGATTTTTCATGTAGTCAGCAATGCTACCGCTTACTACTACTACTTATCATTTGCAAAGCACTACAAGGTTTACACAGCACTGTGCAGACACATGTAAAAGATGGTTCCCGCTCATCAGAGCTTACAGCTTAGTCAAGACAGACAGCACAACAGCTGAGGACAAGGATATCTATGGGAATGGTAAGGAAACACATAGGAGACTAAGCAGATTGGGATCCAAAAGCGGCCTCAAAGAGGTGAGTTTTCAGCCTGGATTTGGAAAGGGCCAGAGATGAAGCCTGACAGACAGACTCAGATAGTTCACATATTCCAAGTATAAGGAGCAGCAAGGTGAAAGGATCAAAGTCTAGAGTTGGCCGTAGAAGAGAAGGGCACAGATAAAAGGGATCTTCCAGAAAAGCCAAGTTCCCGAGGAGGGATGTAGGGAGAGACAAGAGAGGAAAGGTAGAGAGGAGCAGCAGAATGAATGCACTTATAGGTCAGTAGGAGAAGTTTGAACTGGATATGGAAACGGATAATGAACCAGTGAAGCAACTTGGGAAGAAGGGTTATATGAACATATTGAGGCTGGCTGAAGATTAGCCGCACAGCTGAGTTTTGAACAGATTGAAAGGGAGAGAGATGATTCAGAAGGAGGAGGCTGCAATAGTCTAGACAGGATGTAACTAAAGAACGGATAAGTGTTTTAGTAGTGTGTGTAGAATGGAAGGGATGAATTTTTCTAATGTTATAGAGAAAGAAGTGACAGGTTTTAGTTATCTGTTGGATGTGTGGACAGAAAGAGAGAGTAGAGTCAAAGATGACCCCAAGGTTGCAAGCTGAGGAAACAGGGAAGAGTATAGTGTTATTCAAAGAAACAGAGAAGAGAGGAAGGGGGAAGATGGGTTTAGGGGGAAAGATAAGAGCTCAGTTTTGGCCATGTTCAGTTCAGATGGTGGTGAGACATCCAGGCAGTAATGTCAGATAAGCAGGCACATATCCAGGCCTGGATTCCTGGAGGGATGTCAGGCACAGAAAGGTAGATCTTGAGAGCTGTCAGCATAAAATGGTACTGAAAACCATGGGAGGAAATAAGTGCACCAAGGGACTGGGTGTAGAGAGAGAAAATAAGAGGTCCCAAGACCAAGCCCTGAGGTACACCAACTGAAAGCGGGATGGCAATACAGGAGGATCCACCAGAACATACACTAAAAGTGCAATGGAAGAGATAAGAAGAAAACCAGGACAGAAAAGAGATCCTAAATCGAAGCGAGGACAGGGTATCGAGGAGAAGGTGGTGATTAACAGTGTCAAAGGCAGCAGAAAGTTCAAGAAGGATGAGTAGACACCTTTGGATTTGGCAAAGAACAAGTCACTGGAGACTTTAGTAAGCTGTTTCTATGGAATGTAGAGAACAAAAGTCAGACTGCAGTGAATCTAGAAAGTCTTAAGAGGAAAGAAAGTCAAGACGGTGGCAGTGTACCACTCGTTCAAGTAGTTTTTAAGCAAAGGGGAGGAGAGAGAGAGGCCAATAACTGGAAGGACAGGTAGGATCTAGGAAGGCTTTTTGAGGAGAGGTGTAACCACAGCATGTTTGAAGGCCATAGGAACGGTTGCCGTGGAAAGCGATAGGTTAAGGATATGACAGATGGAAGGGGATGACAGTGGAACAGCCAGAGCTTAGTAGACGGGCAGTGGGGGGAGGGGGATGGGATCAGAGGAGCAGGTAGTCAGTTTGGAGGAGGAGAGGGGTGCAGGGGATGTGGTTGAACTTCCTCGTTCAGGCAGAGACAATAGAAGTTAAACTGCTATTCTCTAATGGGACAACAATTCTACATCACCAGGTGTGGCTGACGAATCCTGCTTGTCCATGGAGGACATTGCTCTGAATTTTGCTGGGCAAGTAATTAGAAGTCCCTCTATGATGGTGGATTTATTGCTTTTTATACATCACAGATATTCCAGGTGTGTGTGTGTGTGTGTGTGTGTGTGTGTGTCATCCATGAAATATTCACTATGAAAGTAGCTCATTATTTACCATGTTGCAAATTATGTTTTTACTCACTTCACATAAGGTTCAGGGCAGTGTTCAGCAATGCAGTTTTAGAAAGAAACAGTGATAATGCTATGCACTAAATAAGGACATAAGGACCCCCTCCCAAAAAAAAATAATAATGTGATAATTATATTCCAAAAATAATAATAGAAGAGAGAGATTTATCCATGCAGTCTTTTCCCGAAGAAGAAAATGAAGCTCTGTGAGATAAACCTTGCTCTAGCAGTGCAAGCTTCTCTCTCACACACACACTCACACAGAGCACCACAAAACAGGTACAGCACCAGCAGCAACACTGCAAGCTTCCCCCCCAACACACATTCCCCAGTCCCCCTTCAGCGCCCTATAGCAGCACTCTGCAGAGAGCAGCTTGAAGAGATGAGATTGTTGTCTTCATACCCCTTTAGCCTTGCACCTTTCTGCAGAGGCTCTGTTGAGTGTTTACTGGGTCTCTGATGCAGATGACAGGAATATAAGCAGGTCTGGTGATAGCGAGAGTATATACCGCAGCCCTATCAATCTGCTGGACAGTGGCGAGGGGGAGGGGGGCGCTAGGACATTCCTTAGCAGTTCCAGTATCTGGGGCTGACTGTATTTGAATGCAATGTGAACAGGAGCAGGGTGTTAAATGCATTGAGCCCTGCCTGTAATCAAGCTACATTCATTGTCTTATAGTCTTCAGGGAAGGCAGCCTCTCTCCTAGACAATGCCACTCCGCACCTCATTCTCCTGATTGCTAGAAAAGTATATTTTCAGCTAAACAAAAATGTATTGATTGCTCTGTCATTTTAGCTCAGCTTTGCTGTCTTGGGTTGAAAGTTTTCTTTTAAGAAACCAATTAGAGTTGTATCTAACGCAGCCATTATTTTGACCCTAACAATGTTGCCAACTCATTCGTTTTACTTTTATATAAAAGAACAGTTAATCAAAAACAATTCAGGGCCCTATTACCCACCAGCGTAGCCAGTCAGCAGTACAGGCTGGCTTCCAATCGGCCAGTAATTGTGAATCTGTGAGTTAGACTAGAAAGGAAAATTGGAATGTCTTTGTTGCCAGAAAAGCTTTATTTGTCAAGGGGGGGAGAAGGGGGGATGTTAGGAGAGCACAGAAAATAAACAAGGCCAAACTAGATTGCTTGCAAATTAACGATACCTTGCTATATAAGAGAGAGATGAATACCAAACAGAGAAACAAGGAGGCTGAGGAAGGTGAATAGAGGAACCAGAACAACCGGAAAGCATACACCGCACTGACAACACTAGAAAGGGGCCAATAAACCAAAGGAGTGCACACTGCACTGATAACACTGAAAAGGGGATGATTTATCAAAGGAATGCACATTGCATCTATAATGCTGAAAAGGGGCCAGTTTACCTAAGAAACACACACTGCACTAATTATGCTGAAAAGGGGCTAATTTGTCAAAGGCAGATACATTGCACTGAAAATGTGGAGATTCAGGGAGTGAGGTGGGGGATTCTGGCAGCTGCAGCATAGGGTTCTTTCTGCTTCCGCTGCTTGTGAGATGTCGCCTGCCTCTCTTGGATCACCAGTCTGGTTTCCCAGTTCATTATTTATCAAAAATGTATTGTTTTTCAGATTCAAAGATTCCGCAACTTTATTCACTGGGGCCGTACAATTTCCTGTAGACGTTCATCATTTGTTAAATGTCAGCTTCATTAGCCAAGTGTGAATCTTTAGTCCTTTTTAATCTAATCCTCAGCTTTGACCTTCAGATGTGAAACGCCTACTAATATCACCTTTTCTAAGTACACAACAATCAATTACAATGTTGTTGCATAGATTTTTCAGTGAGATAAACACACTTGAAAACCATCTAATAGAGCACATCATCAATTTGTTTGAATGAACATTTCATCTGGTCAAGAAGCAGCATAGCAACAACCATCGCTGGAGTGAGCAGAGAACCATGGGTTCATCCTATTCAACACAGGGTAAATTGCCATGTTAGGTAAAGGGGGTGACTTGCTTCATATATCCTGCTGCTCTCAGCCATTTGGAATATCACTTCTGAATCCTACCAACCCCTTCTCCACCAAGGCCTTCCCCATCAAGACATCACCCCCAGGTCTCAGGATGGAATACTGTGCATCACAATTTAATTGCTGTGAACTCTATTCACTCCAAATCTTTTTGTTTTCAGGATTTCTGGAGCATGTGGAAGGTACCACCAAATATGCACCCTCATTGTCCTCCCCATTCCCTACAAACCCCAGGAATAACTTGGTGTTGGAAAGCAACTGCACAGCCTTCTGATACCTTTAGGTCCCCGCATTAGGAACTAGATTAAGTGATGACTGACCAGCACAATGCTAAAAGTAAAAACAAGGAAATTAGAGAGAGTAAGGTTACTCATCATAACGTGGGTTTTCTGTGGGCAGCAGGATGAGTCAGCCATGCCTAGGTGTGCCATCCCCAGGGACCAGATTAGCTTTCCTTTAGCCCAGAGGAATCCTTCCTTTTTTTGGATTCCTCCGAGCCTGTTCCCACCTCTTCCTGTTCCTGCCCTTGCCCTTCCTTCCTCAGTGTTTCCCTAGCCTGGAGGCTCATCTGAAGGGGAAGGGGAAGGTGGGTGGGATGGCATGGCTGACTCATCTTGCTATCCACAGAGTACCCCTTTTATGATGAATAACCTTACTTTCTCCATGAACAAGCACTCTGAGTCAGCCATGCCTAGGTGACTCCCGAGCTGTCCTGGGATGCTGTGGTAGGATGAGGCTGGATATATGCAGATGTGACATGAGCGACATGAAAAAAAACCACAGGAATTATGAGGTATGTAACAAAGGACGACAATTTTATGCAATAGCACAGGAACAGCGTGGTGTAATATTGAACAACAAAAAGGATGCAACATTTTATGTAACGCAAGTGAAACATTGAACTGAAAAACATTAAACAGAACAGTCATGAACTCTTAGTTCTTTTCCCTTGTGAGACCAGCCTTAGAGTTTTTGCACTCAGTCACGGCTGTATGTATCGGTGGCCACTTGCAGGACTGCCTTGGCAAAGTGGGCATTGCCCATGTCTATGGCGCAGTCGAGGCAGTAATGCTTAGTGAAGGTATGGATCAATGCCCACGTGGCTATGCTGCAAATGTCTGTAGGTGTCACCAAGTGTAGATGGACCAGCATGATTGCCATGGCCTGTAATTGGTGAGAATGCATTCTGCCTTCTGGGCAAAGATCAGTTAGTATGTAACAGCAGGCAATGCAGTCTGCCAACCATTTGGACATATGGTTCATTTGGTGATCAGGCAGCCCGGTTGATTTGGATTGACGGCGAGGAAGAGTTGTGAGTCCTTCCTGGTGGGTCCAGTCCTGCTGAGGTAGACCCGGAGGGTGTGGTGCAGTCCAGGGTGTGCAGTCGGTGCTCTTCCTGCAACGCATAGGGCTTATGGTAGAAGAAGGGTAGGACTATCACTTAGTTGATGTGAAAGGATGATACAACCTTTGGTAGGAACTTCAGGGAGTCCTGAGTGTGGCCCGGTCATGGTGTATCTGTATGTAGGGGGGATAATTGACAAGGGCCTGGAGTTCGCTAATGCGGCATGCTGAGGTGATTGTCATGAGGAAAAGGGTCTTCCACATGAGGAATTTTAGCTGCGCCTGTTCCAGGGGTTCGAACGGGTGCACCATGAGTTGGTTCAGGACTACATGGAGGTCCCACTCTGGTGTTGGGGGCCAGACTGGAGGGTGCAGGTAGTTGAGTCCTCTCATGAATCTCAAGACCAGGGGCTGAGTCGATATGGATTTGCCCTCCAGTTTTTCATCGTAGGCTGCAATTGCGCTCAAGTGTGTCTTGATGGATGAGGGTTTTAGCTCTGCTCATGAGAGGGTGAGCAGGTATTGCAGCAGTGCTGGTATGGGGCAGTCAAAGGGGTTCAGACCCCCGCTGTCACACGTTCTGAGAGAGTTGGAAGGGTCTCAGGTTCACCCATTAAGCATCTACGTGGTCAGTGCTAGGGTCTGCAGGTCTGGATGGAGCGTCTGACCCCTGTCCTGTGTGATGAGGCCTGGGCAGGTCAGAAGGTGGCGGTGTTGCTGGCTGGATAGCTATTTGGGGTATGGGAACCAAGACTGCCTTGGCCAAAATGGCGTGACGAAGATGAGTATCACCCCATCATGCGCAATCTTCTGGAGCGATCTGGAGATGAGAGGGGTTGCTGGGTAGGCATAGCAAAGCTGAGAGCCCTAGTTGAGAAGGCATCTGCAGCACCCTGTGGGTAGAGAGGTGTCTGGAGCAGAACACTTTGCACTTCGTAATGTCCTCACAAACGAAGAGGTCGATCTTCGATGTCCCCCCCTGGCAGAAAAGGCTGGAGGTAACTAAGTACTTGAGCGACCATTTGTATGGAGAAAACTGGCAGCTCAGAGAGTCCGATAAGGAGGTGTTGTTCCCTGGCAGGTATGCTGCTTGCAGGTGGGCCCGCAGGGAGATGGCAGTTATCCAGACCAGGTAGGCCTTCCTGCAGAATGTGCGGGAGCCTGTGCCTCCTTGTTTGTTGATGTAGAACATTGCTACCTGGTTGTTGGTCTGGACAAGAACTGCCTTCCCCCGTATCAGGGCTGGAAGGCCTTTAGTATGTTCCCTATGGCTCTGAGTTTGAGGTGATTGATATGTAGTGTCCCCCGCAGCCCCCTCTAGTGGCGGCGTAGTGGTTCCACAGGGGCTGGGGAGCGCATAAGAATTAAAAGGTTCAGGGTTGATCTGTTGTGAGGGTCAATGGGATAGCAGGTCACATTGTCAGCCTCAGGGTCAACAACCTAAAAAAGTAACTCTTGCCAAGTGTAGGGTACAAAAAGGCTTTTATTTCCCCTTTTCGCATGAAGAAATTCAAAATATGAGGTAATGAGTAACAGAACATAAATTCAGTTGCATCAAAACGTGAGTCAGCAAAACACTCAAAATAACATGGTTCCTTCACCAACTTAAAGCATAAACTTTCCAGTACAGTTTGCACACATTAGATTTGTTTGCCTTTTGCTCAAAGATATCTTCCTGTGCAAAAGTCACATTCCATTGGTTCTATATCTTCAGTGCTCTCAGATTCCCCTGGCAGCCATTCCATGTCTATGGGATCTGAAACTGAGGTCTCTGAGATCTCTTGGATATTAAAACCTGGTTTCCTAAAAGCATGCCATACTGTATCCCAGTGCTGGCTTGGGAGTTTGGGGCGTCGGCTTTTAGGTCTAGTATATCTCCCCGGGCTTGCTGTTGTTTCAGGACTAAAAGTTTGCTCCTTCCATTCTCTGGCAACATTAAACTTTTTCCTGTAAAACTTATCAGTTATATCTGGTTTAAAACAGTCCTTATTGTCCAGATAAAAACTAGCCCTTTGTTCCTCTCTAGGCTTCTTGAAAAAGGCTTGAGGCCTAGTCGGAGAGTTTTGTGCTCCAGGTATATCCTTTCTCTCAAGGCTATGAACTTTTCCTTTATCTTTCAAGTTACTTTTGTAAAAGCTTTTAAAAGTACCTTTTTTCTCTTGAAGGTTTCTTCTCCAACCGGAGGGATAAGCACTTCCTTCCTTGGCTGCAGTCCGTGATGCTGCCCCTTGAAGTTGTGTATGGCCTTTCTCTAGGCCTGCTCTCCCAGTAGCTTCCTTTCCTTTAGCTCTGCTGGGTTTGTCAGTGACCTCACCTCGGTCTCCGAGTCTGGCCTCTGGAGCTTCCCTTGGCACTGCCTCCTGTTCTCCACATGAAGGTCTCTGCCAAGCTCCTTGCCTCCTCCTGTGCTTCTCCTCTGGGTTCTTCCCTTCGGGGTTTCTCTGTTGCCTTTCTGGCTCTCTTGACTGCCTTCCTGGCACCTTTGGCTCTCTCGGCTCTCTCTCTCTTGGCTCTCCCTCTTGCAGTGCTCTGTTCCTACTTAAATCCAGAGCAGCTGCTTCTGAGTCCTGCCCATAGAGGTGTGGTTCTTCCACTTTCAGGTTTGTTCTCCTGCTCCCTCTATGTGTCCCTTCTCGTAATTGCAGGCAAATCCTGTTTTTTTCAAGATTTAAAAGTTTCCTTTCTTGCATCAGAGGGCTTGCGGTATCACAGTAGGCATGCCTCGATTAGGGACCAGATCCCATTCATGCGGAAGTTGAGCATGTATGCACCCCATTCGCATTTTGATTTGTCTGTGATCAAGGTGATCTATGATAGGGGTGGCCTGAGCAGCTTGCCATCCCATAGGGGTTTTTTTGTGTTCTCCACCAGCTGAGAGTCCTGCTGGTGCAATGGTCTATGCTGACCTTGTGGTGCAAGGGTGGTCTGTGTTGATCCCAAGCCCTCTGGAGGTGCCAGTGGAGTTGGTGCATGTGCAGCCAGTCATATGGGATAATGTACACTGCCACTGCCAGATGTCCCATGAGGCGGAGGAAGATCTGTGCCAAGGTCTTGTGCAATGAGGAGATTTGGGCAGCTAGTGCGATGATCTTGTCTGCTCTGTGAAGCAGGAGGAACACTTTGGCTTGGGTGGTGTCAATGTGGGCCCCTATGAAGTCCGACACCTGGGATGGTTGCATTTGTGACTTGCTGTGGTTGATGAGAAAGCCCAGAGTCTGAAGCAGAGAGGCTGTGGCTTGAATCGCCACCCATGCAGCTTCCAGGGATCGCACTGCAATCATCTAGTCATCAAGATAGGAGAAGACTCGTATACTTGCCTTGCGCAAGTGAGCAGCAGTGACAGCGACACACCTCATAGACTCGTAGGGATGAGGAAAGTCTGAAAGGCAGGGCCTTGTACTGGAAATGTTGGTTGCCCACTCTGAAGCGTAGGTACTTCTTGTGCGAAGGATGCAGTTGTATGTGGGTGTATTCATCCTGTAGGTCCAGCAATGCGAGCCAATCATTCTCCAAAATCAGGGGAAGAATGGTGCCCAGTGAGTGCATGTGGAATTTTTCTTTGAGAATGTGTCTGTTGAGTTGCCCGAGGTCAAGGATTGGGCGCTAGTCCCCGGACTTCTTGGGGACGAGGAAATAGCATGAGTAGAAGCCTTGGTTGAGTTGTGATTCTGGAACCGGTTCTATGGCTCCTATCTGTAGAAGGCTGTGCATTTCCTGGAGGAGGTGCGATAGCCCTACTAAGGTCTGGTGTTGGTGGGGAGGTCTGGGAGGAGGGGGCTCTCTGAAGCGAATACAGAAGCCCCTGCAGATTATTTGGAGGACCCAGCAGTCGGTTGAGATGGCCGCTCATGCCTCCGCGAAGAGTGTGAGGCAACCCCTCCCCACATGGAAATCCAGCAGATGGGGCGGTGGTCAAAACCCCTGGGAGGACTTGGTCGAAGGGGGGGGGGGGCTGTTTTTTTTTTTTAGGTTTTCTCTCTCGTGGATGAGACTTGTGCTGGTAGCTGTTTTTGCAGCACTGAGTATTCTGAAAGCCCATGTGGCTGTAGCTATAGGAGTTGTTATTATTATACTTGCATGGGTGGGTGTTTTTCTGGTTGCTGTACAATTTTGAGGGTCTCTGGTGGTTCAGTCCCTTGCTGGAGAGGTTTTGTATGGTTGTGCATTTGTCCTTGATGCCATCCACTGTTTACTTTACTGCCGAACAGATTGTCCCCCAGGCATGATGCATTGGCTATCCATTCATGGATGTTGTCCCTTAATCCCGAGGTGTTGAACCATGCTGTGTGATGGGCGGCAATGGCCGTCTCTGCAGTATGAGTGGCAGTCTCAAAGGCATCAAAGGCTGCTCTGATCAGGTGCTTGCTATAGTCCGCCATGTTGTGGAATGTGGGTGCCAGGAGTTCCTTGGTTTCATGAGGCAGTGAAGCCACTGTGTCCTTTGCTTTTTCTAGCAGGTGGCCAAGGTAGGTGATGATTTGGAATTGGTGCAAGGCAATTTGCGCATTCAGCATGGCGCCTGGGAACACCTTTTTGCCAACTCCATCGAGAAGTTTGTTGTCTTTTCCTAGAGGTATGTTTGAGTTTTGTTGGGAGCTTTTTGATCTTTTTATAGTGGATTCCACCACAGTGAACTGGTGTGGTAGCTGTGTCGCTTTGAAGCCTGGTGCAGACTGTACGTGGTACTTGAGTTCTAGTCTCTTGGTTGCGGTTGTTGTCATCGCTGCTGTCTGCCACACTTTATCCCTACAGTCCAGGAGGGCTTGATGTACCGGCATGGCCACAAGCATCTTATTAATTAATTAATTTATTTATTTATTTAAAAGGATTTAATATTCCGCTTTATCTTGAAATCAAAGCAGTTAACACATCAAACAAATCATGTGGCAGTGTGTGTGGGAGAATGCATGCAGTGGTTAAATCAACAGTGTGCGTGTGTGTAAAGTATGAATGATTACATGGTGAGCTAGATACATTGTGAGCTAAGTACAGGAACTATATACAAGTTGCAGGGGGGAGGCTGAGGGGTCAGGCAGAGAAAGGAGTAGACTGAGTGGCCATTGGCTGGGTCACATGATGTCCTTATAGTGTTCTAGGAAGAGCGTAGTTTTGAGCAACTTCCTGAAGTCCTTGAGGTCCACGGTTGATCTCAGGTCATCGGGGAGTGAGTTCCATAGTGTGGGTGCAGCCAGGGATAGAGCTCTTCTTCAGGTGTCTTGTTTTGTTTTAGTGAATGCTCTGTGGGTGGTGATGGTGTTTGAGGTTCCTCTCCTCCTGGGTCTGGTGCCTGGGTCAGCTCTGATGAGGGGTTGCAGACTTTTCGCTGAGAGGTTCTGTTTTATTTTGAATATGGTTAGTAGAGCCTTATATCGGATGCGGGAGCTGTTTGGGAGCCAGTGGAGGTGGTTGAGAATGGGGGTGATGTGATCGTGCCTTGAGGAACCAGTTATTATGCGGGCGGCAGTGTTCTGCGCCATTTGTAATGGTTGGAGTGCTTGTTTTATTTATTTAACAGTTTTTTTTATACCGCTTTATCATTTCAATCAAAGCGGTCTACATTGTAACTTAAACTTGGTAAACGTACATTAAACAGGGACATTGATAACTTGGATTTTTCTGAGCAATGGAGGGTTAAGTGACTTGCCCAAGGCCACAAGGAGTGCTAGTGGGAATCAAACCCTGGTCTCTTGGGTCTCCAAGGTAAAAGGGGTTGCAGTAGTCTAATGTGGGAGTGATTAGCGCTTGACAGACGGTGCGGAAGTGATCCTGTGAGAGAATAGGTTTGAGGTGTCTGATAGTTCTCATTTTGAGGTATGCATTCTTAGTGGTTCTGGCGATGTGTGACTGTAGGTTCAGGTCTTTGTCGAGAGTCACTCCGAGATACTTTACTTGAGGATCCCCAGGACTTTGTTTTGTGGGTCTGGGACTCCCTTGAAGATAATCTGAGGTTTGTGGAGAGCTTCTGCAGAAACTTGGGATATGTGAGGTTCTCCAGGGGGGAGAGGGGAGTCAGGAGTCTGTAGTGGTGGTGGCATGTTGCCTGAGGGGATGCCAAGGGTGTGCCATGTGGAATGGGCACTGGAGTCATCCCCCAAACTTCAGAAAGAGTCCCCTGAGTCCAGGAGCTCACTCTCCTCATCAATCAATGAGGATCCTAGTGGAGATGTTCAGTCGTGGGCCGGTGTGAGATTGTCTGCCACGTTTGAGGGCCAGTGGTGTATAAGAGCTTGGTGCTGTGCCTGCAGAGGCTTTGTCAGCAGTTGCAGCAGCATTGCCAGGAGCTGTGGCGATGTTGCCAGGAATTGTTGGGCTAAGAATCTGCCCCAGAGTTCCATTAATTTCCCCCAATGTGCTGCCAATGGTGGTGCAGGACTGGCCTCCTGGACATCTGCAGGGCCTGCCGCCGAATGCCTGGTGTTGTGTGGCCATGCGTTGGAGGGTCCTGTTTGCAACCCTGCTCTTTGAGAGTCCATCCTCCTGTGTTTGCAGTGCTTGTCTTAAGGTGGGGGGAAGGTGAAGGAGCTGCAGGCCATTCTCCTGCCTGGATGCCTGCTCCATGAGGCAGAGTCATGCCGGTGATGCCAGGGGGAGGAGCTGTGATGCCGGCACCCGTGGTGATCATGGCGTTGGTATTCAGGGTCCTGTGTGCTGCGATGGCAGCATCAGGATTCCCTGTGCAGGGTCCTGGAGGCTTGAGGGGTAAAGTCTGAAGGCTCTGGGAGAGGAAGGGAGTCCTGGCGCTGTTGGAGGGAGGTAGATTGCATGTGCAGAAGCTCCAGGGAAGGTAGAGAGAGATGGTCCACCGGCATAGGAGCAGCAGAGGAGGATGGGCAGAGAATGGAGACCCTGAGTGGCACATGATGCTGACAGCAGATGCAGCAGACCCTGGGAGCGGAGATTCCAGCCTCAGGAGCATAGTGCTTACCTGTCCTGGAGTTGTCTTGTAGCTGACTGGGACCACTGGGGGCTCTGCCGGTCCCCTATTGCTGCGATTGATGTGCTTAGAGTGCTTGTGCTTGGCCTGTGCAGTCGGCCCATTTTTCTTTCCACCCCTGATCCTCGATGGGGGGAGAGGGGCACAGAGGGATCTTTGTGGGCACCCTTTTTCTCTTTGTTTCTGGTACAACCATACAAGTGGTGATCCAGTTTCAGGCATGGTTGGCAACGGTCTTGCTCGGAGAGCTGAGTCTCCTGCTGCAGCAGAGACATTTTCCATTTTCTGGAAGTTCCTTTCTCCATATTGGTAGATATTATCTGGTAGGTTGTTTTTTTGTTTGTTTGTTTGTTTTGTTCTGTTTTTTGGTCATTGTAGTGGAAAAAAAGTTGAGGAGAGCTGGATATCCATTCGTCCTGGAAGGCGGATGGAAAAAACTGAGGAAGGAAGGGCAGGGGCAGGAACAGGAAGAGGTGAGAACAGCTTCAGAGGAATCCGAAAAAAAAAGGGAGGATTCCTCTGAGTTAAGTGAGAGCTAATCTGGTCCCTGGGGATGGCACACCTAGGCGTGGCTGACTCAGACTGCTTGTCCATGGAGAAAAAGAGAGGCTGGTAGGGACAAGGATGCAGATTTAGAGAGACTAGGGAGGGTATATATCCCTGGGGCACCCCAGTTTTCACATTTCTCCATTGGGAAAACTATTTAATCCTGCTCTCTGTATCCTATCCTTCAACAAGTTATCAATCCATTGCAGGCTAATGTCTAAAACCCTACAGCTTTTCAATTTCCCCTCAGGAGTGTCTGATGAGGGACTTCATTAGATACCTTCCAAACATCCAGATTCACTCTATTCACTTGCTTATTCACACCTTCAAAGAATTCTAATAGATTAGTTGGAGTGTGCACAGCCAAAAAAGGTTCAATTCATGCTTGTCGAAAAAATGTTTTCCCGATCTTCATAATTTTTTAATGTTAGTTTCACATATTCATTCTTTAGGCACTCATGATGCTAGACTTTAATGATCTCAGCCTCCCATGTTTGCATTAATTTGTAGGTATATGCCATACAAGTGATCTGCATGCACTTTAAAATTTTAGACGCCCAAATAAATTGAATGTGTGTTCATAAATGCACATCCTTACAGACTAGGAGGACATGATTTCCTTTAACCAAATCCATGCTGACTCTTCCCTATTAATTCATGTTTACCCATAGTTAAAAACTGACATGTCATTAGGTGCCCTCCAGGTCTCAAATACAGTGGTCGATTCTTTTTGACCTACTAATTTCTTTCTGCTCCTTTGTACTAACAGCTCAGCTGGAACCAGGGCTGGGGTCTGGCTCCATGAGTTTCCACCTACCGTTGTGTTTCTTGGGTCAACCGAGCCAGTTTTGTCGATCATCCATTGGTGACCCACTGCTCTAGAATCGCTATCAAGTGTGTTTGTATTTTCCCTGCTTATCCATGGAGAGAGCGGCATTGCTTATCTGTAACAGGGGTTCTCCGAAGACATCAGGGAAATGCAGCCACATTTTCCCTCCCATCCAAGCCTCCTGTCTCTCTACACAACATCGGAGTGTCAGCGAGCAAGGGAACCCCCGTGCATGCTCAGAGAGTCATAAAGGATGCTCTAGGCTAGAAAAAAGCACTGTACACAGGATCTGTCCAGAGGATGTCACCATCAAGTGTGCCACAATTTTCTCTGCTTGTCTACAGAGAAACAAATATATAATCGAGCAGTGCAAAACACAGCTCTGTAGCACTGGTAATGATTTTTTTAAAATCAGTTGTATGATGGCACCATAATTTGGAAAGGTCTGCTGTGACATGATGGACTGGATCAACTGGGTTGTCTCATGACACTGTAAAATTAAGGTGACATCACAATAAAGCACATGATGTTACAATATTGTTGTTGCATCCCTTTTATTAATAAGAACCAATCCGGCAAGACTTCTTAGGCTGCCTTGACCAATCAGATCGGTTGATCTGGGCTTCCAGATAAACAATGTGTTCTGTGCAGGCTCCAGTTTCAAGCTGAATCAGGTCCTACATGGGCAGGTGGCAAATGAAGATTTTTGAGCAAAAAGACAAAAAAATAAAAAGGAGAAATCCTGCATCTCTTATTCTTGCACAAATTCTATTTCCTTTCTGCTGTTTAAAAGTTGTCTCTGCTGGGGCCAGTCTTAATGCTGCAGTGACAGAACAGCAGGAAGCAGAGAGCCACCCCAACATACCAGTCAGGGCCTATGTTAATAGTAACTGAAGATGTTATTATTCAGCTGGAGACCAGGCTGGGGAGTGAGTGGCATATTGTCAGGTGGGGACTTAACCAGCCCTAGTGTGATTGATGGGCCTAGTGTATGAATAGGGCATTTCCAATTCACTGCCTTCAAGACTTGCTCCCTTCCACCGAGGGGAATAATTTATTTCCTAAGCTCCTGATTTCAGTCACCTCTTTTTCTTTCTTCTCCTCATCAGAAATCATCAAAGTGTCGCTGCAGCTGTCTATCTGGAAGTTGTTTAAAAGTGAAACGAAGAGAAAGGGGGCAAGAAAACCATCTTTGTGCTGGCTGTTAGGAAGACGTTGAGATGTTTGGAGTCTGGGCTGCAGGTGTATGTGCATAATGCTATGGTAGGAATTCTACCACAAAATATGTTGTGAAATGCACCACAAAGACCTGATGTCCACTGCTCCTGAGCTGTGCTGCTCACTGCATAATTTGGTATCTCACTCTCCAGCCTAGTTACATGTCAGATCTGGAGTGCAGTCTCTTTTTCCAACTGTAATCTCATACCCTCATCAGATACGAGTGTGCTGATGAAAATGCCTAATGCATGTATCTGGTTCCTGTGATGTCTGTAGGTAGAACAGCCCAAGAGGTACAGGGTTGTGGAGGGGGAGAACTCTCTTTACCTCTTCTTGGAACCTAATGGGTATGGGGGGAGGGGGAGTTGAGGAAAGATTTTTCTCTAAAGCTCTAGGTCACTGGATACTCTTTTCACTCTTCCAGTGTCTCTCATCCTCACTGTCAGAGCTTTTAACCAGGGCTGGCCCGTCCATTGTGCAAGAATGTTGTTTGCACAGGACTAGGGTTACCAACTGGCTCCAGATGCGCCCGACAGGCTTGATCCAGTCCTGGGTTTACTCCATTGCATGCAGGGACATGTAGTTCTGATTTCTCCATTGGACTCCATAAAAAAGCAAGACTACATGTCCCTGCATGCAATGGGGGTAAACACAGAACTGGATCAAGCCTGTCGGGCGCATCTGGAGCCAGTTGGCAACCCAACACAGGACCCTGTGCTTCAGGGAACCCTGTGCGAACTTCATTCTCACATGGTGTTCTTTGCAATGCCGTATTCAGAGAGTGCCAGTAAATGCCCTTTAACCTTTCCCAGCATTCAGTGTGCTTCACGAGAACACAGCTGCTGGCGTGAGGGAAAACGCTACTCTTCGCACTGGCGGCTGTTCATAGGTGAGCCGGGGCCTCGGGTGGGCCTCCCCTGCTCCCTCTGAAGCTGCTCAAACAAGCGTGGGCTCTTCAGAGGGGAGGGGGCTAGGATAGGACTGGAAATGGCTGATGGGGGCTGGAATACGACTAGAAATGGGCTGATGTGGAAGCATGGGAAAATGGGACTAGAAGGGAGCGGATGCTGGATGGGGCTGGAACTAGAAGGGAGATGATGTTGGGGGAGGAATAGAAGGGGATGAGGCAGGACTAGAAGGGGATGGGGCTGGGGGTGTGAAGATGGGGAGGGGGAAAAGATATTTTGTGTGGGAGGGAATGAAAATCTACGATTGGCCGGGTGTTGGGAGAGCAAGTGGGGATTGAGTGGATGATAAAGAAATAAATGGAGGAAAGAGCAAAAGGGGAAAGATCAGTATGTTAAAGCAGATGTAGAGAGAGAACAGAAAAAATCTAGAAGAGAGAAGAAAGGACAAATGGACAGCAGGCAATGGAGAGTTAGCAGAAGACACAAAGAAACCAGAAGAAAGTGACTGGAGTAATTGCAATTGAAAAATAAAATGCCCAAATGAAAGGTAGAAAAAATATTTGTTTATTTTGAATTTATTTAGTTGTATTTATATCCTGCTTTTCACCAGGTCAAAGTGGTCAATTGGGAGATACATTTAACACAAGGGGATATGACACACAAACGCTAATACTTACAGGGAACATGGGCAATGGAGGGTTAAGTGGCTTGCCCAAGACCACAAGGAGTGCCTATAGGACTAGAAATCCCAGTCCCTCTGGCCTGAGATTGCTGTCCCCAGGTGGGACTTGAACCCCCGGCCCTCCGGCATGAAGTACCTTGTCCTAACCACTAGGCCTCTCCTCCCACTGGAATATGTCAGCTCTGGGAAATGTGTATCGCTAACGTCTTTGCATTTTTGTTTAGTACAAGAAGAAATTAATTTATAGTTTTATTTCTGCAGTGTTGTTGTACATTCCAAGTTTGGGTTTAAGGGTTCCCAATTTAATTGTCTTCCTATTTCTAAATTGTGATCCCTTGTTCTTTGTTTGCTGATGGTCTATGTTCTGCATGTGTAACTGAGCTGAGGTATTCTGTTCATGTAGTTTCTCTTTCCGCAGTAGGAGATGTATTGGTATTTTCTGAGATGTATTGGTTTAATATTTGCAGGGTTACCTTTTGATAGGTAGGGTTTGGTGCTTTGTGAGTCCTGGTAGTGCTGCGACGGTTTGCTATAGGATCTAAATGGGCAGCGTTTATAGTACTTCCTAATGTGCCTGGCGGTTCGCACTAGAGTATAGTAATGTAAAAATCTGGTAGTCTTTCTTTATCCAGATACTCATTAAGAGGCATATTTACTAAAAGTTAGCGTGTGTTAACATTATGCAAATATTTATGCAAATTAGACTCCCTATGCAAATGAAGCCCCACGACGACTCTCCACACATGGCCCTGCACCCCCCTTGGGCTGCCCCTGCTTTTAACCACTCCAAAAAAAACCCCATGTGCACTTCAGAAGTCTATGTGTTAAAATATTCTTTACTAGGTGAGTCAAAATCAAACTCAATTAATCTGTTACGCATCACAGACATAAAAATTAAAAAGAAAAACCAAATTACAGGAGAGAAACCACTAGGTTGTTCTTGCTAAATTTTTCTCTTTGGGTTTTCTGGAATGCTTCTTCTCTCTTCTGGGACCTCTCTCTCTATTTCTCCTCCTCCTCTGTAAATTGTTATTCACTGGGCTCTAAAATGACACTTAAGAGCAACTCTCACTGAAGGGGGTTCCTTGACCTCTCTGATAACGCCCCAGAAAATCACTTCTCATACAGCATTCCGCAAATCCTTTGGTGCACAGAGTAAAAGCACAACCTCTGCCAGACATCTTCTTGTCAGTCTCTCTCCTACTCATCATAGGCCCATCTAAAATGTCCAATCTCTCAGTCCTTTTCCCAAGTGTACCCCACACTGGAGATAGGCCTCAACAGCACAGCACCTCTCTCTCTCTCGCTCGCTCTATAAGGGAAAGGAGGAAAAGCCTTCCAGTCCTCTCTTTCCTCTATCCAAGTCCTTCAGGAATCCTTTGCCCACTCCTGCCAGCCTGGAAAAAAGATGAATTTTGGAGTCTTTTCCCCTAATTATCAACTCAATGACCTCATCAACTCCACCCTTGGCCAATAGCCACCCCCCAAGGGGGAGAACCAGCTATAAGGTCACTCGCCTTGTAATACATTAACACACAAAGACAGAGGCAAATGTTATCACTGCTAGGCATTACCTTCCTTCCTACAATGGAACTGCATATTCTGAAATCCCTCAAGGAAATGTTGTCCCATTTCGTGACCCAGATCACATGCAGTTGTAGGCTGGGTAAGTTTGGCCAGTGATTCCTACCTCTAGTCTTCAGTACCCCCCACAGCACTCATGTACTTTTGGTTTTCATAATCAGCATGTATGAGAAATACTTTGAGCACAGGATTATCTGCACACTTTGGTGGCCCTCAAAGCCAGACGTGTGTTGGGGCTCCAAGGACCAGAAGTGAGAGACATTGTTAGACTTCAAAAGGCGAGTCTGCTACCAAGAAACATGGACATGTTATCTGGTGTGAGCGCTCATCATGTTGTTTGGTCCACCAATTAAAATGATGCTGAGAGACTGAATAAACATGATTTGGTTAGATTTGTTGGTGATTGGTGAGAATCCATGCTATAAAGCACTATTTCCCAACTCTATTATCACGTCTTGGCTGGTCACCAGCCACCTTTCTCTCTTGTTTTTCACCAAATGCATGTGGTTTGCTCATCACTGTCAACTGCCCTTTGTGACTACTATGGCTACTTGCAGTAGCCCCATTCAAGGCATAAAATCCTTAGGCAGGTCTATAGGTGTTATGATAAACCTTTTATTGTCTCCATTTCGCTGCTCTTCTCTGGCCCTCCAGACTGCAGCTGCCACTGAGACACAGCTCAGTGAAATCTGCTTTTCCCACTCCCACTGCCTCTTAGGCCATAACATATGGAAAGCCAAATCCATTTGACCTGAACTCACGTACCTTGTTCCAGGGTATTTTCCAACTGAGATGCTCATAATATGGCACACTAATGGGAGGTGAGGGGCAGCAAAGAGGATACTCCCCCATCCCATCCTCATTGCTTTCCTGCTTTGCCTCCTGGAAAGGTTTCTGACTTTCCTATCAGGTTTTAGCAAGGAGGAAGGAGGTAAGCAGGGAAGAGAAGAGAAGGCAAGGCAGAGGGAGGGGGAGGGGCAATTATGTATAACCTCCACTGTTTTGCCATTTCTGCTGTATCCTATATATAAGCCCTGCACTGCTGCACCTATCCATTGTGATCAAGTAGCAAGAGGCAGCTTATTGGAGGATGGAGGGACTTTTTCATAAAATTAATCAGGCCGTTGCAGAAAGCTAGTGCAGGCTTTACAAGCTCCTAATGCCATGTTTAAAGCACACTTTACGATCCTTTAAATGCAGAAAACAGATGTAAACACTGATGGAAAAACTAGCGCCCAACTAATGGCACACATACTTAAATCTATTTAAATGAACTTTAATTATTTTAATGTATTTTAATCAACTGGTCTGGTATGCGAATCATGGCTAAGTCAATGCAGAGACAGACGTAGAAGATTTTGCAACCTGTCATAGCGCCAAAGGTTTTACTGCAGGGTCCGAGTAGACATTAACCTCTAACTCATGCCCCTGATAGTATTTTGATGGCACTGGGTGCTTTCCCCGATGCCTAGATCATCTTCTCCTCAAATGATCAGGCATCAGGAAAAGCCCCCGATGCCATCAAAACACTGCCAGAGGCCATTGCCCGACAAAAGAGAATCCCTGGTGGCCCAGCAGCCTCCCCCTCCCCCCCCCGACAGTATTTTGATGGCATCAGGGATGATTGTGGCTTTGGGAAATGCCCCAACAGAAAGTAAGTACCTGGTGGTCTAGTGGCCCCTGCATCCCCAACCCCCCTAACCCAAAGTAAAATAAAATAAAAGTCAAAACCTGGTGGTCTAGTGACTCTTGAACCCCCCAACCCAAAGTAAAATGAAGTAAAAGTTAAAACCTGGTGATCTAGTGGCCCTTGAACCCCCCACCCCCATCCGTAAGTAAATGTAAAATGACCTGGGGGTCTAGCGGCCCCTAAATCCATCCCCCCCCCCCCCGTGTGTACCTTAAGATAGGCGGGAGCACTACCTACGTGCTCCTGCTCTGGTCCGCCATCTTGTAAAATGGTGCGCCTTGCCCCATGCGCTGCATTCTGGTATGCACTGGGTGAGGTCAGACTGCCATATAAGATAGAATATGCCTTATATGGTAGTCTAACTCCACCTGCTGCATCCCAGGATGCACCGCGTGGGGCCAGGCGTGCCATTTTAAAAGATGGCGGATCAGAGCAGGAGCGTGTAGGCAGTACTCCCACCTATTTTAAGGTACGGGGTGTGTGTGTTGGAATTAGGAGGCTGCTAGACCACCAGGTAATTCTACATTTACTTTGGGGTGAGGGAAGAGGGGTCACTAGACCACCAAGTTTTAACTTTTATTTCATTTTAATTTGGGTTGTGGGGCTTTCAAGGGCCGCTAGAACACCAGGTTTTAACTTCTATTTTATTTGACTTGGGGATGAGGATGGAGGTGGGAAGTGCAGAGGCTGCTAGACCACCAGGTAATTCTCTTTGTTGGGGCCCCGATCAGTGTTTTGATGGCATCGGGAGCTTTTCCCGATGCCGTGTTCATCCCCGGTGCCATCAAAATATCATCAGGGTGAGGGAGAGGAATTGGCGGCTGGGCCACCAGGGATTGTCCACTGTGTTCTTGCTACTTGATCACAATGGATAGGTGCAGCAGTGCAGGACTTATACATAGACAGGATACAGCAGAAAACGGCAATATTTTGATGGCATCGGGGGCTTTTTCCTGATGCCACGATTTTTCCCGATGCCATAAAAATACTCTTATGCAAATTAGCCACACAGTGCCCTGAGAGCAAGCCAAACTAGCGCAGGCTTCTACTGAGCATGTGCTTGGCTTGCTCTCCCAGTTTAATGCTGCACTGGCTCATTTCCATGTGCATCGTTAATGTGGGGGTCATTTGCATACCCTAACCTTCCTGCATTGCACGTTAAAATGTGTGCGTTGTCAGGAACATAAAAAATTGCTTCAGTGCGAATCTACTGCCAGCTTTCTGCATCGGACTGAATGAGCTTCTTGTGAGGACCCACAATGAGCTAACTGAATATGGCTGAAATACAAACAGGAGCTTTGTATGATCAGATTACCTTGTGCATTCTTTTCTCTGTTACCTTCTGGTCTTTAATCGTCAATGCTAATGGAAATGTGTTATAAGTCACTTCACCCAAGAGCCTTGAGATATGTGTGCAGCTTTTATGTACCTTCCCAGTCTTGCTCAGTCTAGCCCTGGCATATAGAAAATGTAAGAACACAAAGGAAAAAGATTCCTCTGAATAATATTAAGCACATGTAGTCACTACTTTATTCTCTTTTCAGTTTCTCTGCCCCATTTCTGATACCTGTGCAAAGGAGCAAGCTTATCGAGAGGACCTGGAAATTGGTCCCAAAGAGCCTGGTTAACACACACTTCTTGCAGGCAGGCTTTGTTCCAGCGGCAGGAATGATAGTGACCCTGGTCTTTGTCTACAAGATCCCATACTGCACCTTCTCTTAAATGTACATTTGTCTCTTCAAACTCTCCCATTCTCCCCATTGCCCTCTGATCTGTTCCTTATAGAGACTAGAAAACCCTGATCACAACAGCAGATCAGCCTTCCAGGACACCCATTGCTTTTCCTTATCCTGCATTTCATTTACTTTTCCTGAAGGTCATAGCTTTCACCTTCAGAAAGCATCACAGCAGACTACCTGCTGTCACCGTGTCAATCTGTGATTGCCAACTGCTCTCTTAGTACGCTCCAACTGCCTAAAGGATTGAAGTAGGGAGATAAATAAATAGACGGGAAGGAGCGGGCAGTGTAACAATGTTACACTGTCCGCAGAGTCTCCATGTTATTACATCTCTGGAGAAAGTTTCTCATTAAAGTAACGGAATTCTTGTAAGAATATCCGAATGCAGCTGGAATGAAAAGCAGAAATATGGCCAGATTATCTTGTGCGTTTGTTTCTCTTTAAGGTTCTGTATCTAGGAAAGGCACCTTATTTTTCTTTTTAGGACTAGCTCACTTTCCTCCATTATCTGAGCTTCCAGCAGGATAGGGAGAGAAAAAGACATTTGCAACTAGCCCTCAGAGCTCTGTCCTGATAAGACCCACCTTTTCATGGTTTAGGAAAGTATGGTGGCAACAGCCCTTAATCAGTGGCCACAGGCTGTTCTTGGCTTCAGGATCTGGAGAACCTGCATCCAGAATCCCACCCACAGGTGTTTGCTGTTATGAACTGGATGTGACTGAAGATCTGCAGAGTTCAGAACTCTGCATCTCTGGCCTCGTAAAATGCTTTCTGATGATTTATAGGAGGAACAGAAGGAGCAAGGTGTACCAACAGTAGGTTTAAAGAGCTTTGTTGTAGAACACATTTTGGCAAAACACCTTGTTCAGGGGGTACAAGCCTAAATAAAAGCATAAAAAACATTAAAAAAATACATACATAAAAACATCATATGATAATAAACCTATAAAAGCAAAATATACATGGCTATGTATATAAATAAATCATAAAACATACTAAAAAAGGAAAGCTGATAGAGCATGTAAATAAGCCCTTGAGAATTATAACAGCATGCATATTTCACAAATGTAAAGAAAGAGTATCTTGGGTGAGATACCAAACATTTGACTGTATAAAACATGTTATACAAGTGACTAAAATGTCAAGAAACACACAGTAAAAATTAGAGGGATGAGGAGGAAAGGTAGTACGTATATCAAATTGGATGACTCACTCGCGTCGCTGTACACAACGACTTGTTTAAACAAATGATATTTCGCATCTAGCAGTCCTTTAGTGCAAAACAGCAACAGTTTCATTGCTAATGAATAAGTTAAGTGCAGGAAACTATTCAATTTATCACTGAAGCCAAAAGGAAAGCAGCCTAAAATGAACTTAAAACTAAAAATGAAAACCTTTACCCTTATATCATAATTCATAAAAAAATGATGAAACATTCCTTTAACACAGGGACTGTATGCACTTGAGATGCCAATCGAATAAAGGACTGTGGTGGAAAAACACAGCTCGTTTAAAGCTGAAATAATTTGCGCCAAAATAGGTCAGTATGCATGGAGCATGTTACTGAGGAATGCACCGAGTTATAAAGTCAAAGATGGAACATGCACTGCAGTGTCCACAATATTAACAATTATTATCAACTAGTTTAGTATCATCAAAAGAAGCATCACATGCCAAATCAACACTTGCCATTAGCCAGACAAATAAAAACTTCATGTCCCACACGGCATCCATCTCAATGAAGTACTGGTGAAAATAAATCCTTTGATTCCAATACATAATAACGTGTAGGTATGTCAAGAAAACTATGAGCAGTATATATTTTTTTTTAGTGCCATCAAGTCAGTGTTGACTCATAGTGACCCGGCTACCTCTGGGTTTTCTTGGCAATGTATCACTGGAAGTAGATTGCCAGCCTTTTCTTCCGAGGCAATGGAGGGTAAAGTGACCTGCCCAAGGTCACAAGGTGTGCCAGTGGGAATTGAACCCTTACTCTTCTGGGTACTAGGCAGTTGCTCTAACCACTAGGCTACTCCTCCATGAGCAGTATATAAGGGTGCATATAGACGGCAAATGAATAAGCAGGGAACGTGCGCCTAAACATCAAGGGCACGAAATTCAACTGTGCAGTATATAGCCCTGCCAGCTGACCTCTAACCCCAGTGCTGCGGCGACGGCATTGAATATCCAGGCTCGGCACAAAGCAGATACCGCCACAGAGCCTAAGCAGGTAGCGGCTAAAACTAGGCCATTATCCGGTTAAGAGGAAAACAATTAAAATTGTGTAAAAACTAAGGGGGCCATGGGTCCGATATCGCACGGAAGCCGCTACTGCCAAATATTAAACATACCCCTAAATGTTTAAATATATGTGATTGTGAAATGAACAACTAAAATCAATGAAGAGAGGGCTACCACAAATAAAAATAAATGTAAAGAGCTAAGATAGAAAGCATGGGTACATAAAGACCAAAGTGTACTATTTACAGATGCACTCACTGTAATGATCCTGTGAATGCCAAGAGCACCAGCGAAAACCTTACACTCCTAATGCACGATATGATGACAGCATGAGCTGTCAATCAGAACATGCCGGTAAAAAATAAAAGTAAAAATGGGGAGGACATAAAAACAATTCCATTCACTAAAGGAAAACAATTAAAAATGAATAAAAATAAAAAGCAATATTAAAATATGTGTAATCATAAAATGAGCCACTAAGACCAATGGAAAGTGGGCTGCCACAATAAATAGAAAATGGTAAGGAGCAAAAAGGGCAAGCAAGGGGACATGGTAGAAATCAAAATGTACCGTTCAAAAATGTAGCCACTAAAACAATCCTGCGGCTGCAAAAGCACCAACAAAAAACCTCTAATGCCCTTTATACTTTCAGTTTAAAACATCATTGAGGACACACCAGTGGTCAAAGGCATAATATACATCTCTTGGGCTAAAAGAAAATAAAAAGTGTGTGGAGAAAACAAATAAATAAGAAATAAATAAGAAAAAGGTTCATAAAAAATCAATAATGAAGGGTTGCCGAGGGTAAAGACAAATTACTGTGGAGGAGATAGTCTTATTAGAGGCACAATTTTTTTGACTATGTTAAAAATGAAGCAAAGAAAAGTGCCTGTGGAAACAAGAGGGGAGGGGAGAGGGGAAGTGGAAGAGAGGGAGGGATGCAGGAAGAAGGGGGAAAGAGAGGGAAGGGGAGGAAGGGAGGGGGAGGAGGATCAGGAGAAGGAATATGACAAAGACAGAAAGATCATACTCCAGGATTGTTTGCGCCCTGACCTTTTCTAATCTTTCCAGAGACATCTCCAGAATCATCAGAGAGGAGTGGCATCTTTTCTCCACTTCATTTTTGTTTTTATCCTAACGTTTTTATGGTTTTTATTCTTTTTATCATTTTTTGTTTTTTACATAGTCTAATTTAGTTTTTTTGATTATCTCCTCCACAGTAATTTGTTTTTACACTTGGCAACTCTTCACTATTGTTTTTTTATGAACCTTTTTCTTATTCATTTATTTGTTTTCTCCACACACTTTTTCTTTTCTTTTAGCCTAAGAGATGTATATTATGTCTTTAACCACTAGTGTGTTCCGAATGATGTTTTACACTGAAAATATACGAGGGCATTAGAGGTTTTTTGTTAGTGTTTTTGCAACCGCAGGATCATTTTAGTGGGTTGATTTCTACTGTGTCCCCATGATTGCCCTGTTTGCTCCTTATCATTTTCTATTTATTGTGGCAGCCCACTTTCCATTGGTCTTAGTGGCTCATTTTATGATTACACATTTTATTACTACTTTTTATTTTTTATTCATTTTTAATTGTTTCGCTTTAGTGAAAGGGATTGTTTTAATGTCCTCCCCATTTTTATTTTTTACTGGCATGTTCTGATTAACAGCTCACGCTGACATCGTACATTAGGACTGTAAGGTTTTCGCCAGTGTTCTTCGTAATTGCAGGATCATTACAGTGAGTACATCCCTGAATAATATACTTGTCTTTACTGTCCT
The DNA here is from genome assembly GCA_033557465.1 of Ichthyophis bannanicus. Lineage (NCBI taxonomy): Eukaryota > Metazoa > Chordata > Amphibia > Gymnophiona > Ichthyophiidae > Ichthyophis > Ichthyophis bannanicus. The sequence continues at coordinate 178,576,104 of CM066041.1, read as the reverse complement.
CATGCTTGCCCGTCTTAGCTCTTTACATTTCTTTTTATTTGCGGTAGCCCACTCTTCATTGATTTTAGTGGTTGTTCTCACGGTCACATATATTTAAACATTTAGAGGCCAATTCTATTCTGTTCATCGAGCCTCTGTGCGGTCCCTCAGAATCTGGGTATAAAGTGGCATGTGATTCTGATCCCATGGGAGCTAGAATTGCCCACAGGATCAGAATCAGGTCAACCGGCCTGGACATGCAGGCCGGGTGCTGATTCTGATGAGTCACATGCCCAACAGATCCCCAGCTAACTCAGTCAGGCTCCATAATAGAGCTGCAGTGCCATGGTGTCTTGTTGCCATGGCACCACAGCTCCATTAGGGAGCCATGATCCCCCGACTGCTGAGCCAAATTGCTTTTTCCCCACAGCCTGACCTCCGATCCGGTCTCCCATGGCCAGGGTTGGGCTGCAGGGTACCCCCTGCACTCCCTCATCATTTTGTCCTGGCCTTGTACTGCAGTCCCCCCCGTCCAGAGTGATTTATTCCATCTTTGAGGTGGAATAAGTCCCCCGTCTACGTGGCCAACTCTGGACATACAGGGCTGACTTCAGAATCGGCCCTGTACATCTGGGGTCATGGCCCACCCCCATGCCCTGTCCTCGCTCTGCCTCCCCTCGCCCCGTCTAAGGCTCCCCGTACAATAGTGCTGTTTGTATGGAGAGCCTTTGCACAGGGAGCATCCGGGGGATGAATAGCGGGGATGTACGTCCAGGCAGGATATACATCTCCACTATTTGTGGCACAGAATGACCCCCTTAAGGCGCGATATTGAGGTGTACACATCTTTGAAGGGTTATGCGCCTCGTCAGTACATAGCCCTTCCCGCCAACCTCTAGCCCGGATATTCAATGCCACAGTGACGGCATTGAATATCTGGTGATTGCCGCAGACACAGGAAGCCACCGAAGCTAACCAGGCAGCAGCGATATTGCATGCTGCCTGGTTAGCTCCTGCGCCTTAAAGATAGGCAAGGATTTTTCTCGCCTATCCTTTAGGTTCACGTCGCTAACTGGGCAGCATGCAATATCACTACTGTCAGGTTAATGACAGTCTCCACCTCCGCTCCACCCAGGAATGCCCCAATGTTAACCAGAGAGCATCGGTGCACATAGGGGACTTAAAAGAGGATACTCAATGACACTAACCGTTTAAGTGCTTTTGAATATCCCCATTTAAGGCATCTACATGGTTTACTGGGTTGTAAACTGTGTAACTGCCTTTGAAAATTGGGCTCTTAGTTTTTACTCAATTTTAATTGTTTTCCTCTTAACGACTGAGATTGGTTTTGTGTCCTTTTATATACATAATATCTATTATCACTGCCGTTTGACCAGGACTGCAAGTTTCATTCATACATCATTTCTATTTTTTAATCTAATATATATCAGGTTGTTTTCATGCCCCACCCTGGCATATTTATTCATTCATCTTTTCCTTTTTACATATATATTTCTCTTTTTTAGCCCAAGATATGCCTATTATATGTACTTTATTGACTACTGGTGTGTTCTGATTGATGGCTAACATTGACGGCACATAATGGCAAGTTAGATTTTTTGGATGATGCTCAATGCCCAAGAAGGATTATTACAGTGGTAACAGTGCATAAACAGTATGCTTGCTTCTTAACTGTACCCATGGTTTCAATATGTAATTATTTTTTAAGCCTTTTACATGCTCGTGACGTTTTTTCACTTGAGCGTCTGTCATTACCTCAGGAGGTCATCCTGAAACATGAATAAGCCCTATGTATGTGCGGGATAGATGAGTTTTATTCAAAAACATCTAGACCCATATTCTGACAGCTCTGCACATACACGGCACTAAAACAGGTATCTCAGGATGTGACCGGGAGGGGCGGAATGAGGGCATGGTCAGGAGTGGAGATCTATAAAGCATATCTAGGAAAGCTCATGTACGTTCCTGGCATATCACCCATACGTTATACCTACTGAATAAGAGCAGGACTTAGAAAAAATCTCACTCCTAACTCCAATGTGTCCCATAGAGATGAATGGCTAGGGCAAGTCTGTATGATCTGGTGTGTCTTCTGTCTGGGAGGGCAAAAGATGCAGTGGAAATGAATAGAATGCACAGGAGAGGGACTTTTGTACGCTAAAGTAACAGTAAACAATGTCCCAACAGAAATGTAAAGCTCTGCAATAGTCGGCATTCTGGCATGCTCTGTATATGCCAAAGGGGCTATGCAAGGCCTCCCCAACACATGCTTTGGAAAAATGGGAACATAGCTGTAGGGATGGTATGTGTTTGGCTGAGCAATGCCGGAGACGCCATGCAATTATTCAGTAACAGCAGTTGTATATAGGTGCAGGACATGGTCATGGCAGAGATATGTTATCTGTGACTGCAAGCAAGAGTGCATGTGTGTGTACTGGATGTATGAGGGCTTCAGGAGAGGCCTGGGTGCTCTGAGACCCAACTCGGGGGGTGGGGGGGGCATGTATGCCTGGCCAGTACCTGGACCATAGGGCTGACTGCAGCATCACTAGGTGTCTGTGTAAATGGGTAGTAACTTCTGCAAAGCTGATCTGCAGCAACATAGCAGGACATGTTCGTGTGAATGGTGGGGTAGCCTCAGAGGGGGCGCATGCTGCAGTGTGGACGGCACTAATGCATATCCAAAAGCACCATCAGAGGTCTTGAACATTGAGCACATTTGTCAGGACAGAGGATGATGCTTTTGGGCATGTGTTTCTGACGGTGCACTGTTTCATGTTAGCATCCTGATGGTTTCCTATGATTGCAAGGGATATGTTTTGCCATCTAGCTGTACAGACCCGTTTCAGTTTTCTCTGGCCCATTCCTCACATTGCACATTCTGTTTTCAGTGATGGCCACTGAACAAATAACTACGGCGTTCATCCTATGCCATTTCTATTTTGCTGCAGGGTCTGTCAGGACAACTATCTCCCTTTCCACTTGCCTGTGCAATAGCTCTGGTGCACGCAGATGACCGTGCAATGTTGTGGGCATGCAGCAGACTTATATGTATAGCCTGGGTTGCATGACTTAATCTACTTCATCAGTATTACTGTTTTGTTTGCATGAGCATGACCCTGTCAGTGTGAGCATCAGCTTTGGAGATTTTGTTTTGCCTGTGGAGGTGTGGTTGCACGGAGACGGGCAGCATCGCACATGTCCATCTTTTCGGAATACTGTGAGCACGGGGATGTACATGCCATTTGCTGCATTTACCTGTGTCCTAGTATAGCAGCGTGGGCCCGCGTTACCCCTGATGTGCTGTTCGTTCGGCCAGGAATGTATATTTCCTGATTCCAGAATTCCGGCCGCATCTATCTCTGCAGTTTCAGAATTGGGTATTTTACATGCATGTTTTCACGTTAGACGTTTCTGCTGGCTGGACGTGCACATTATAGAATCGGCCTCCATGTGTTATTTTTATTTCCTTTTAGACTTTGGATGTTTAGGCACACTTTCCTTGCTTATTCATTTGACATCTATATGCACCCTTATATAGTATATGAGCTGTGATCAAAAAGTATCATGGCTTCAGCACACCTGTACTTTTTTTAATCACTTGATGTTTGGTTTCGTGTAAAAGCAGTTCATCAGATTTACGATGAGTGAAAAAATTGAACAGTGAATTTGCATTAAATTCTGCGAGAAATTTGGAGATCCGTGCAAAGAGACTTATGACACGTTACAGCAAGTGTATGGCAATTAATGCATGAGTTGTACTTGAGTTTATGATTGGTACAAACGTTTCCAAGAGGGCTGCAAAGTGTTGACAGTGATGAACATTCTGGAAGGCCATCCAAGAGCAGGAATGATGACAAAGTTGAAACAGTTTGTGCTGCAATACGCTGAAATCAGCGATTGACTATCAGGGAACCTGCTGAGGACATGGATATCAGTTTCAGGCTGATACAATCCATTCTTATTGCTGATTTGGGGATGAAACGTGTGTCTGCAAAAGTCGTACCGAAACTCCTGTCCCCTGACCAAAAATAAGATTGATCGTCTGCAGCCAAGGAGTTGTTGGAATGCGTTGAAAATGACTCAGATTTCATCAAAAAAATTATTACTGGTGATGAATCATGAGTTTATGGTTATGACCTGGAAACTAAGGCTCAATCCTCACAATGGAAGACTCCAAACTCTCCCAGATCCAAGAAAGCCCTTCAGGTGAGCCACAATGTCAAGGTCATGCTCACAGTTTTCTTTAATTACCAAGATATTGTTCATCATGAGTATTCTCCAAAAGACCAAACCATCAATAAGGAGTACTATAGCCAAGTTCTGACTTGTTTGGGAGATGCAGTTTGTCGTAAGAGGCCAGAGTTGCATAGGAATGATGAATGATTGCTTCATCACGATAACGCCCCAGCTCACACATCACATCTTGTTATTGTACAAGTCTCAATTCTTTTTGATGCATTTCATATTGCTCACAATTTTTTCAGACATTCCTACATATACATTGGAATATAGGGTTTTTATTTTCACCGGTACTTCATTGAGGTGAATGCTGTGTGGGACATTAAATTTTTGTTTGTCTGGCTTATGGCAAGTGTTGATTTGTTATGTGATGCTTCTTTTTCTGATACTATACTAGTTGAATATTTTTACCGATAATTATTAATATTGTGGACACTCCACTACATGTTCCATCTTTGACTTTACAACCTGGTACGTTCCTCCTTAATGTGCTCCATGCACTCTGACCTATTTTGGCGCAAACATTTTCAGCTTTAAATGGCTGTGTATTTCCACCACAGTCTTTTACTCGATTGGCACATTGTTGAAGGCAAGTTCCATCATTTTTTATGAAGATGATATAAGTGTAAAGGTTTTCATTTTCAATATTAAGTTCATTTTAGGTTGCTTTCCTTTTGGCTTCAGTGATAAATTGAATAGTTTCCTGCACGTAACTTTTTCATAACAATGAAACTGTAGCTGTTTTGTGCTACAGGACTTCTAGACGCGCTATATCATTTGTTTGACAAGTCGCTGTGTACAGCGACACGAGTGAGTCATCCAGTTTGATACACATTCTACCTTTCCTCCACTTTTTAATTTGTTTCTTGACATTTTAGTCACTTGTACAACATGTTTTATACACAAAAATGTTTAATATCTGCTTCACCAAGATAGTCTTTCCTTACATTTGTGGAATATGTGGAATATAATTCTTAAGAACATATTTACATGCTCTAGCAGCCTTACTGTTTAGTATATTTTATGATTTATTTATATACATATCATGTATGCTTTACTTTTATAGGTTTATTTATTATCATTTGATGCATTTATTTATTTTTTATGTTTTTTATTCTTTTATTTGAGGCTTGTACCCCCTGAAGAAGGCATTGGCCGAAATGTGTTGGGGTGTTTTCTATAATAAGGCTCTTTAAACCTACTACTGTTGGTACACCTTGCTCCTTGTGTTCCTGCTACTCCCCTGCGGGTGTGTGTGCTCTTCTTTGATCTCAACGTTCTGATGGTTTATTCCATGATGGTCATAAGGCAGGTGAAATAATGCAGTCCAAGAAATTATGTAGAGGTATGATACAGGGGGCCTTGATCAACGAGATGAAAACACTGAAGCGGCCTGTCATTGTCTGTGTTGACAGTAACCTTGAGTGTAGCATGTAAGCCACTCAGGAAACCTGTGGCTACCCAAAGTCTTTAGGGAGACTCTAAAGGTAAAATATCACAGAACACATCTGAAAAGCATCAAGTTACAGGACAGCAACTGAAATGTCATGGACTCTGAAACATATTACTTTAGAAGTGGTCTGCTCAGAGGTGTGAAGACTCTTGAGACCATTGGCTGTTGCTTATCCCAGACTTTACCCTTCACTCTCCCATAACTAAGGCCCCTCTGTGCTTATCCCAGACTTTATTCCCCAGTCCCTCACAGCTGAGGATCCTGTGTTTATTGCAGCTTTACCCTTTACTCCATCTCAGCTAAGGATCCTCTGCGCCTGTCCCAGGCTTTCCCCATCATTGTCACCCTCAGCTACGGATCCTCTGTGCCTATCCCAGGCTTCCCCCCTCACTCCCCTTCAGCTACGGATCCTCTGCGCCTATCCCAGGCTTTCCCCCTCACTCCCTCTGTGCCTATCCCAGGCTTTCCCCCTCACTCCCTCTGTGCCTATCCCAGGCTTTTTTGATCTTCACATCCCTACTGAGAGACTGTGCCATGCATGCACCACTCTTTCTGTGAAGAAATAAATGAAAACGTGTTTCCTTCTGTCAGCCCCAAGCTTGTCCCTTCTGAATGTCATATAGTGAACCTCAGGGTCAGTATTTCCTACATTTTGTACACTACCTATTTGAATGTCTCTGTTATATCAACCTCTCCCACCTCTTATGTAGAATTTACATGTTTAGGCTCTTTAGTTTCATGTCATGGGGCTTTCAGTGTAAAGTCTGCACCATCTTGTCATCCCTGCTATAGCTGCCTTGAATCTGTCTGCATGCTTTTGACGATAAGCCTTTCCTTCAAGACAATATTCCAAATGAGGTCTCCTCAGTAGCTTGTACAGAGCCATTATCATCTTTTTTTGCTATTGGCACTACCTTCTCCCTCTGCACCTTGACATTTTTCCATGTCTGCTGCTTTGTTACACTGGTTTGTTACCTCATAATCATTGGACGTGGCTATGCCAAAACCGTTCTCATCTCAGGACATCACCCTCCAAGCAGTACTGCAGAAATGTACAACTCTAATCTTTCTACACTCAAACTCTTAACCACTCTTTAAGCTTGATCACTCAGATCTTTCTGTTCTATCTGAGAGTTTCTACTCTGATGCAGATCTTTGTATCGTCTGTCCAAAGGCAAACTTGCCCTACATCCCCTCTTAGTAATATCGCTTACAAAATATTGGCTCTCCTTTGGTTTTTAGGGAACATTGAGCATAATACAGTATAAGTCACCAAAGGATTCCAATTAACCATAGCCCAGATTATGGAGGTAAGTTCCTGAAAGTCTTTTCTCAGAGTCCCATCCCACCTGTGTCCTCATCAAAGACTATACAAACTCAAGCTTGTCTTGCCTTTTATTTTCTCCTAGTTAGATGGTTTACTAATGGAAGTATTGTTGGATGGGGTAGGGTGAGAGGGGAGGGAAGAAGTGGAGGAGGAGGAAAATAGACAATATTTCTACAAGGCTCCATGTTATGAAAATGAGTGCAAATTGGAAACCATGCTTATTATTCATAAGGCACAAAGATGTATAAGAACCAAGGCTTGCAAACAGTGATAAATTAGCTCATGGTAATAAAGTCAGGCACACCAATTAAAAATGAAGAATACATGAATTCCATTAACAAACATTTTGATCCATAATTAGACTTTCATTGGAGTTATGGACTGAAATGGTTAAGGTACTTAATTAATGTTTTCTGTGTCTACAACTGCTATACTCAGTGCTACTACTAGTATGGAGTGAGTCGCACATCCTGGTTGGAAGAAGACTGTTTAAGATCTCCCCCCCCCCCCTCTCTATGAATACTGGTAGTTGTATCATGGTTTTCTCCAATAACTCAAATGTCAAGGTTCCTGCAAAATATCTGTGATTTTCCTGGTACATATGTTACAGAAATGGTGCAGTTTCCATGATGTATATGTCAAATACAAGAGGCATAATAAGCCTTATGCTCCATCCTACAAGGGGCATCCTTCATCATGCGCCACATACTCCCAATGCTTTGCCCTGCAACATGCAATTGTACAGTTTCAGCATGCAAAATGTGTGTCTTATTGCACAAAAGTACTGAAATACTTTCCTATTTCTTTGCACAAATGACTGCTCTAAGTCAGGATGGACAGGGAAAACTTAGAAATGCCAGCATGTACCCTGCATCTTTTAGAGCTTACAGACTTAGATAATTACAGCCTCCATAGGTTTCACACCTGGCTCCATAATACCTGACATTTTAAAGCACTTTAATTATACCTTGAGCAGTTTAATACCCTCTGTGTCTTGTGGCAGCGTTCTTACCACAGTAAAAATAACACGGAGACGGCTGATTCTTGCTCTCACTGTAAAAGACCAAGTGCCTTAATAAATGGGAAGGAAAATTATAAAAGGCCTGAGAACTCCTCATGTGATTGTCCAGTGTGATCCTTCCTTGTCTACTCACTGAGCCAGGAGGACTGACCAATGACAGGGGGAGCCTGGACAGTGCCCAGTGGCTCCTCAATTAGATTACTCCTTAAGGCAGTGCTTTTCAAACTTTAATCCCGTATGACCCCATTTGAACAAGTGAAAATTCACGTTACCCCCCAGCTGATGATGAAATCAAGACAGCAAGTCTCCAGCTTTCTTCACCTCTCTCCACTCATGTAAGGCAGCAGCAGTCAGCCCAGGGTCCCGGGTGGCAGTATGTGCTTACAGACCCCAGTACTCAGCAGGGCTTTCCAGCCTAACAGGAAGCTTACCCAGGAGGGGACAAGGGCCTATGAATGTTCCCTGGCTCACAGGCCACATGCTGTCTGGTGACTTGCTATAAGCCACAGTGAAAGTCCAGAGAAATGGGGAAATTGCCATGTTTCTATGACCCCATCCACTAATGATGTGACCCCATTTGGGTCCCAAAACCAAATTTGGGAATCACTGCCTTAAGGCAAGTTCAACTGCTGAGGGAGATAAAAAATAATAAAAGATGAATTGAAGGTTAGTTTATAAGCCCTGTTTCTATCCAAAGAGACACTTCTGAAATCACACCAATGTCTATGTGTGTTGCAATTTGCATAGGATGCATAGTCTCTCTCCTCAGTCCCCATCACTAGTAACCCAGAAATAGCTAGAGGTGTAGGTCTGAAATTTTGGCAGCTCAGAGAGACTTAGGCAAGGATGTACTTTTTATAATTTTGACCCTTAGGAGGTAGTTCACAAGTGTATGGGAAAGAAAATTTGTGCGGAGATGATTAAATGGGACGTTAACAGACAGACATAGGGCTTAAGTTTGAGAGAATCTGTTAGTTTCTAATTGTATATTATTTGGAAGGCAGGGTCCCTAGGACATTCTTAAGCTGGAGAGCAAAATATCTGAAATCTATGACTCCTTCCAAGAGAAATTACTCAAAGTCCTCTCTCTTGGGAACCAATGATGGGCATTAAACTGTGTGAAATTCAAGGATTTTAGCACTGCCTGGTGCTTCTGAAACTCCCATTGCCTACATTTGCTGTATATTTCTTCCACACATGATTTTTTTATTTGATTTTTTAAATATATATTCACAGTATGAAACATATAAGGTGAGTCGGACTATAAGGGCGCCCCTCATTTTGTATCTATACTTGACGTCTGGCTCTGGTACCTATTTTTCATCTTCTACATAGTAATATAGTGAATGATGGCAGATAAAGACCAGCATGGCCCATCTAGTCTGTACAGGGACAGTTACATGATGCAAGGTTCCACATTATGAAACACCACCCAGGAAAAGGATGTGGGCATCATCGGTCATGGCCAAGAAAGCAAATAGAATGCTACGAATCATTAGGAAAGGGATGGAGAATAAAGCCAAAGATATTATAATGCCTCTGTATTGCTCTATGGTGCAACCACACCTTGAATATCGTGTGCAGTTCTGGTCGCCATATCTTAAGGAGGCTGTGGCGGAATTAGAAAAGGTTCAGAGATCAGCAACCAAAATGGTAAAGGGGATGGAAGGATACGCCTGTGAGGAAAGGTTTAAAAGGTTAGGGCTTTTCAATTTCAAAAAGAGACGGCTGAGGGGAAATATGATAGAGATCTATAAAATAATGAATAGAGTGGAACGGGTAAACGTAGATTGGTTGTTTACCCCTTCAAAAAGTAGAAAGACTAGGGGACATACAATGAAGCTACAAGGTAGCACATTTAAGACTAATCAGAGAAAATATTTTTTCACTCAGCACATTATCAAACTCTGAAATTTGTTACCAGAGGATGTAGTGTAATAAGGATTAGATAAGATCCCGGAGGAAAAGTCCATAAAACATTATTAAAGTGGACTGGGGATATTCATTGCTTACCTCTGAGACAAGCAGCATGGAATCTGTATATCCTCTAGGAACCTGACAGGTACTAGTGACCTGCAGAGTTGCCAAGTTATCCAGTTCCATCAGTAACATTTTTTGCTAGTTCTGGTTTTAAATTTGCACTGCAATGCAGTATGGTATTTGTTGTCCTTCATTTTACCCATTGGAATCAGTGCTGCTGGTCCCATAACGCATCAGAATGAGATTGTCTGTCTGAAATCCGGGACTCACTTAAAATTTCCCTCATGGAACTTGGTAACTTGGCAATTCTGGACTTGGATTGGCCACTGATAAAAACAGTACACTGGACTTGGACCCTTGGTCTGACCCAGTATGGCATATCTTATGTTCTTATGAGATTTTGCTCTTTATTTGCTTTTGGCATATCATGGTGTCTCTCAATTTACTGTAGACTAAACTCCTTTTCACCTAGCTGGCTGAATTAAGGGGTACATTTGGGATAAGTGAGTCAAGAAGGCACTCTATGCTTTTTGAATGGAGGAAAAGAAAATCTTTTATATAGTATAAAGTCTCAGCAATCTACTTCTATATCTTGCCACACAAACCCAATGGCTAGTCACAGCAAAACAAATTGCAAACTAGTGCTGGAAGAGGAGTCCCCCAGGTCAGAAGGCACAGAACATGCATGGAGTGGAGGAGTGGCCTAGTGGTTGGGGCAAGGTACTTCAGGCCGGAAGGTCAGGGGTTCAAATCCCACTAGAGGACAGCAACCTTGGGCTGGAAGGACTGGGGTTTCTAGTCCCACAGGTGCTCCTTGTGGTCTTGGGCAAGCCACTTAGCCCTCCATAGCTCATGTTCCCTGTAAAATAGTTATCTCTAAGTTATAATGCCCTGTTCAATGTAATTTCAGTTTGTTCAATGTAAACCACACTGATGCAGAATAGTGTGGTATATAAGAGAATGTAAATAAATAAATACTGGGGAAATGCTGAAGACTCTTTGGAGTAAAGCCAGCATTTATGATATGGTTGGAACAAAACCCTTGGGATGTCTGACTGCTGATATAGCTGCACATGAAATGAGAGTCAGAAGCTGCAAAGATGTCTTACATATTGGGACATGGCACTATATCAACAATTAGCTGCTTGACTGAAGACCAAACACAGCTTAGGACAACTATGCACAGGGTCGCCATGAGTCAACATCGACTTGATGGCACTTAATGACAACAGTAGACTTCTGAGAATGTCTGGCACAAGTCCAAGTGGTAGAAAAAACTCAAGAGTGTACTAGTTTGGATTTATTCAAAATTAAGTCCTTTAGTAGTAACAATGTAAAGTCAATACACAGAACATTTGATCCTGATACAATTCAGGTTTAAACAAAGACATGGCACACAGTCTAGAAATTAAAAATAATCAAACCAGAACTTCAAATTCCAGCGCACACACCACAGATTAAGTGTTTCTTCCTCTGCTAGCCTACAGCGTAGAAAGCATTCCTTTGGGGAATGGGATACCCCCTCCTTGATGCCAACAAGTTAAGAGATACACTTCCGAAAGACAACAGCAAGTGTTCCCTTGGTGAATCGACACAAAACAACTCAGCAGAATACTTTCTCTCTTTTCTTTGATCAGACACTAAGGCACATTTCAAATGGGACGTCCAAGTGCAATCTAGGATGTCAAAAAACAAAACGCCTGAAAAGTAAGGCAGGCATGTGTAAATTCAGGCACAATTGCAGAAACGTGGACATGGTAAATATGCACGTGTTATCAAATGCCTATATAGGTGTCCTCAGGAGAACATGCCTACTTGAACTTCCTCATACTGGAGACGTCTGCTGCTTCTGGGACTGAACAGGGATGTGTAAGTTCATTGCCTGTGCTTATGCAAACATCCCCATCCTCGAGACGTCTGCAAATGGCATTTGTGGAATGGGTACAGAGACGTGTCTGTGATTTCAATGTCTGCAGACGTTGAAACCACAACTAAACCTTTTAGAATGACCCTCTAAGGGAACTTCTATAGTAAGGCAAAAAGAGTATGAAACAAACTCCTCTTCACCACTTTTTCCTTCTTGGTCCTTTCTAAGTCTTCTGATCCCCTTAGATAATGAGAGACTCCTACCTTTGGGTGCCCCAGAGTTCCTCCCTTGAGTCTCAGCACATTCCTGGACAGGAAGGAGAAAGAAAGAACGGAAGCCAAAGGGGCCTATAAGTTTGATCACTTCCACTTATTTATTTATTTATTTTTATTTAACAGTATTTCTAAACCGCCTTATCATAATAATCAAGGTGGTATCACAGCAAACAATCTGGTAGTGTGAGTGTGTTATACATGCAGTGAGGGTGAAAATTTAGTTGGGTGCGTGTTGTGTTGTGTGCTAGATTAGTTTGAGTTATGTACAATGTGGGCTATATACAGTGGTGCTAAAAACATCTTATATACATACAGTGTTAGGCGGTGACGTGTGCTGATATACAGCTATTTAGACTATGTGATGTGTCCATAGTGTTCTATGAACAGCATGGTTTTCAGCTGTTTCCTAAAGTCCTTGAGGTCTGTAGTTGCCCTCAAATCGTCCGGTAGTTTGTTCCATATTGTTGGAGCAGCCATGGAGAGTGCTCGGTCTGTTGTGTCCTTGCGTGTGTGTTTGTATTCACTTGGGGTGCTGACTCGGTTGTGAGTTTGTTTTTCTTCTTGGACGTGTACTGGTGTCTGGTTGTATGAGGGTGTGCAGGCTGTTGGCTGATGTGTGCTGTTTTATCTTGTATAGGTTTATGATAGTTTTGTATCTGATGCGTGCACTGATTGGAAGCCAGTGTAAGTCCTTTAAGGTGGGTGTGATGTGCTCCTGTCTTGCGGTTCCGGATATGATTCGTGCTGCGGTGTTTTGTGCCAGTTGGAGTGGTTTGAGTGGTGGCTTTATCTGACGCCATCACAGTCTGAAGGGAATCTAATATCTCTAGTAGGGGACACAATTATTTCTCATTTTTCTCCATTTAGAACCACTCTCTTCCCCTCAGAATACAAAATATCCCACCCTCTTTTCCTTCTAGTTTCTTATTGCATGCAAAGTATCACACACGTTGTGGAGGAGTAATCTCATGGTTAGAGCGTTTGCCTGAGATTCACGGCAGTCATGTTTGAAACTCACCATGCAAGCCACTTAGCCCTCCATTACCTCAAGTACAAAACTTAGATGTGAGCCCTCCAAGGATAGGAAAATACCTGCTGTTCCTGAAAAAAAGGCATGAGCAAAATCCAAAATCCCTTCCAGATTTATATTCTGCCCTCTGTCTTCTGCTTGGCGTTACTGGATGGTGGTTTCCTTCCACCATATCACCTGTTGGTACCCTGCTCTGTACTTCTAACTGATGTTCATGTCTAACTGTTTTCTGTCGAGGATCACCACACATCCTGTGCCGGGAATGTGTGGCATCCTTTTTCACAACCGAGCTGAAATCAAAAGCCATTAAGACTATTTCCCTTTATTTTATTCTGTTTTATTTTTTTTAACCATCTGTTGTGACTGCTACACTGTACTTGCTAATTAGTGTCTATTTAGTTGGTGTTGAAATTCATAAATTCATATTTTTCAAAACAGTTATACAGCTGAAGGAAGGGTGCAGGCTTGCATATCTGCATATAAACAGTTTAATGTGTTTTCATTATTCTACATTGTAATGTAGCTTATCTGTTCAATGTAAACTGCCATTGATCTTTGGAAGGGGTGGTATAGAAAAACTTATAAATAAAATAAATGAATAAATAAATTAGTAATAAATGTATGTCTGGGGGTAAATGATGCCTATTATCTTCTCTACCTCACTTATGAAACTGAACAATTATGTGATATTGTATGTCTGCACATATCTGTACATGTTTATGAAACCTTCGATTTGTAGCCTTTCTGCTTAGAGCAGACAATGCTTGACAATATTTTATACTGTGTTTCTGTGAAGCATGTGATGTATGTTCTAGAAATATAGAAACATGATGGCAGAAAAAGACCACGTGGCCTGTCTAGTCTGTCCTTCCATATCAACTACTATAGTCCCTTTTTTTCCCTTTAGAGATCTTCTGTGTTTGTCCTATGCGTTCTTGAATTCAGATACTGTCCTTGTCTCTATCACCTCCACTGGGAGACTATTCCATGTATCTACCACTCTTTCCATAAAGAAATATTTCCGCATATCACTCCCGAGTCTATCACCTTTCACCCTCATCCTGTGTCCCCTCATTGCAGAGCTCTCTTTCAATTGAAAGAGACTCTCCTTCTGGGCATTTATGCCATGGAGGTATTTAAACATTTGTATCATATCTCCTCTCTTCTGCCTTTCCTCTAAATTATACATATTGAGATCTTTAAGTCTGCCCCCATACGGCTTATAACAAAGACCACTGACCATTTTGGTAGCCACCCTCTGCATCAACTCCATTCTGTTTATATCCTTTTGAAGGTGCGGTCTCCAGAATTGAACAAAATAGTCCAAATGAGGTCTCACCAGAGACTTATACAGAGACACTATCCCCTCCTTCTTTCTGCTGGCTATTCCTCTCCCCATGCACCCAAGCACCTTCTGGCTCTCGCCGTCGCCTTTTCTACCTGTTTAGCCACTTTAAGATTAGACACAATCATGCCCAGATCCCGCTCCTCTTTCCTGGACAAAAGTACTTCATCTCCTGTACTGTACCGCTCTCTTGTATTTTTGTAGCCCAAATGCATGATCCTGCATTTTTTAGTATTAAATCTCAGCTGAGAAATTCTTGACCATTCTTCAAGCTTAGCTAGATCCCTCCTCATGTTATCTAATCCTTCCTGGGTGTCTGCACTATTGCAGATTTTGGAATCATACACAAAGAGGCAAACCTTACAAGACAGCCCCTTACACAATATCACTAACAAAAATGTTAAAAAGAATAGGACCAAGGACAGATCCCTGTGACATATCACTGGTAACATCTTTCTCCTCAGAGTGAGATCCATTTACCTGTACCCTTTGTCATCTCCCACTCAACCAATTTCTAACTCAGTCACTTTAGAGTCCAATCTTAAGGTGCTCAATTTATTTGTCACCTCAGCGGAACAGTGTCAAAGACTTTACTGAAATCTAAATACACCACATCTAGGGCTCTCCCTCAGTCCAACTCTCTGGTCACCCAGTCAAAGAAATCAATCAGATTTGTCTGACAAAATCTGCCTCTAGTTAACAAATGCTGCATCAGATCTGCAATCTACTGGACTTCAGAAACCTCACTATCCTGTGTTTTAGCAGCGTTTTCATTCATTTACTTAGCACAGGGGTCAGACTAACCAGCCTTTAGTTATGCCAAATGCACCTTTCTCCAGTCCTCTGGGACCACTCCTGATTCTAAAGAAGCATTGAAAAAGTCAGACAGTAGAGTTGCTAGAACTTCCCCCAAATTCCTTCAGAACACTCAGATGTATCCCATCCGGCCCAATCGCTTTGTCTACTTTTAGTTTAGCTAGTTGCTCATGAACACAGTCTTCTGAAATCATTCAAGATTCCCTTCACTTCCAAGGATATCCCCAAGCTGTTCTCAACCCTCTAACAATTCCTTGAGGTATTGTCCCATCTTGGCAAAGTTAGTTTTCCTAAAGTCTAAGACCCTTGCTTTTGAATGTACTTTATCAGCTCTAGTCCTAATACTGAACCACACCATCTGGTGATCACTGGATATGAGATGATCTCCCCCTATAATATCAGAAACACTTTTTCCATTGGTAAGCACCAGATCCAGTATGGCTCCTTCATGTGTGGGTTCTGTTGCCAGTTGCCGGAATAGTTCTCCCTGTAGAACATCCAGGATCTCCTTACTTCTAGATGACACTGCAGCAGGGATGTGACAGTCAACATCCGTCATATTGAAATCAGTAACACTTCTTCTTTCATGGCAATACTGTGCATGTCTTCTATTAAATCTCTTTCTACTTCTTTTGCCTGTGAAGGACAGCTGTATATTTCACCAACACAAACTGATTTCCTGTTCTCTCTTTTTAGTTTATCCCATGGTGCTTCCTCACTCCCTTGTAAGCCCTGTAATTCTGTAGCTTTAATATTATTTTTTACATATAGTGCCACTCCTCCTCCCCTTCTTCCTACCTTGTCCTTCCTGAATAAAGTATAGTCCAGTATAATTACATCCCATTAATGGTTGTCCGTGAACCATGTCTCTGTAACCACCATTAAATCCAAGTTAGCTTCTTCCATTAAAGCTTCAACATCTGGGATCTTATTTCACATACTATGAACATTTATGCACACTGCTTTCCAGATGTTAGCCCTTTTACCCATTTCTACAGAGGAATTTAATTTTTTTTAATGTTTTACTTACCTGAGGGCTTCTACTTTCCAAAGGCTTTCTTCACCCATCCCCAATGAACCTAGTTTAAAGTCCTCCTCAATAGGTTAGCCAGTCTGCTGCGGAAGAGACTTTGACCCATCTTGGATAGGTAGATGCCATCTCATCTCTGCAGCCCTTAGAAAATCATCCCATGGTCTAGGAAACTAAAACACTCTCGAAGACACCATCCCTGCAGTCATGCATTCATCTCCAGGATGCGAGCTTCTCTGCCTTGGCCTTTACCCTCAACAGGCAGGATTGAAGAGACCACCACCTATATGCTTCATCCTCTGGCCCAGAGCCATGAAGTCACTCGATATGCTTGGAGGGATACCTAGCAGTATTATTTGTGCTGACATGGATGAGCAATATCAGATAATAGTCAGTAGGCTTGATGAGTCTAGGCAAACTCTCTGTAACATCTCAGATATTGGCACCTGGCAGACAGCACACTTCCCTGGACATCAAGTCTGGTTGGAAGATGGATGTCTCAGTACCCCTAAGAAGAGTGTCACCAGCCATTGCTACCTTTCACTTCCTTGTGGTCACTGACTCTGCTACATTGGGGTGCTTGAGCTCTGGTTCTTACCTTTCCTAGGATGCTTTCACCTCCTCCACTTCCAGAGCTGCATACTGGTTCTTTAATTTGAAGACTGGAGGAGTTGGACTGTCGACTCTGCAGAGTATGGTGACTCGTGTCCCACTCTTCATTCTGTAGCATACCATCTTCACCTCTGTCGGAGAGCTTGGATGCTTCAAGAAGCATCTCATCAATGTACTTCTCACCGTCTCAGATGCTTCTCAGCCTTGCCACCTCTTCTCTGAGCTCCTCCACTTGTTTCATGAGGGCTTCAGCTTCAGCACATGGAACCAGTCCCTTGAGTAGCATCGGGCTGTCTGTCTGGACAGAGGCAGAAGCTGTAACAGAGGCAATAGCTTTGGCATTATGATTTTTCCCAGCCATCATTCAGTTGGTGGAGCTTTGGTACCTGTTGAATAAATGAGAGAGACCTACCAAAGTCCCTAAATTTTCCTCAGCTGTCCTTTAGGAGAAAAAGCAGCTAACCTCTTTTCCATATTGTACTGCTAAACCAGTACAGACAAGTGAGTTGTGTTCCCCTACCAGCAGATTGGTGGAGACAAACAACCAATGAAAAGCCCAAGTTTCAATGACATCACTCCTGTGCCTCTATTCACCTCAGGTACCACAGGTCCCTTTAGTATTTCTTTGTCTCCAGAAGATGGTGGGTGGATTTTCTCCATTCTGTAGAAAATATGAAGATTGAGAGGAAATGTGATTGATTAAGCGCTCATGAATTTCCACCTTAAGTCCTAAAAAAGGTGATTCTCACTTGAATGCGATGTATGAGGCTCCACTAGACTGCAGTCTTTTTGGTAGTCATAGAAGGAGGAAAAATTGGTTCAGCTCCACACTCATCATGAAAAAGGCCTGTTGAGCAGCCACAAATTGGAAGGATTTAGAAGAATCTGGAAGAGTACAGCAGCCTCACACAACCTCAGTGCCCCCTCCCTCCTCCTCCTTTCCCCCCTGCTCTCTCCTGAAGATTGCAGAAGACTCTCAGAGGGATCTGCTTGCCATCCACCTTTCCAACAGTGCTGTTAAAATAAAGCCAGCCAGTGAAGCAGTTTCAGGGTAGTAGAGCTGAGCCCAGCATGGATCCTATGCCTGGGACTCTCAGGGGGTGAATACCAAGGCTTGACCTTGTCTTTGTGCTTGTTGGGGGCTCCTGATTCCATCTCTGAGGGATGCAATTCAGGGTAGACTGTTAGCAACTGTTGGCGCAGGGTGGGGGTTTCCTATGATTTTCTGCACACATTATTACGTTTTTGCCTATTGTGCACTTGGCGGTTGCGTGGTTCTAACACATGTTCCGCCCAAGCATCTCCAACACATGCTCCTTCCCTAGCGCCTTTAATGTACATTACGTAAACAGTTAACGCACGCTTGCAGACTAATGAAGCCTTAGGGTAAGTATCACAAGAGCATGCACTAACTCTCTATGTCTTCTTCCAGGAAACATTGTTTGACCTGTGGCAGGCGAGGAGCCCATCCTTGGATTCTAGACTCTGCCTTTCCTGTATGGTGAATTCTCAGTCAACCCTGGAGGTCATGCTTTTCCCATCTCAGCTGGGGGATACAGTTAGTTCGCCCTTATCTGCCTCAGGGCAGGAGGTGCAGGATGGCACTAAAAGTAACAAAGTTCAGCTGGCTGGAAGCTCCAGCGACTGTGCTGTGAACCACTCTTCATCCTCTAGGGGGTCTGTGGTGGTTATGCCCCCTGGTGTTGGGGAAACGTTTCTGACAGGAGTGCTTCCAGAGTCAGGATTGTCCTCCCTGGAATTCTTTCCCTTTTTGCAACAGGCCTGGTACTTCTGGCATGGAAATTCAGACCCTGCGGCCTCTAGGTGCCCCCTGTCCCCCAGATGCAGTCTCATGCCAGGCAGGCTGAAAGTAGCAGCTCTGTTCAAATACCTTTGGCTAAGCATCCCTGGCGTAGGACACTCCCTGAAGATGAGGAACAGTTGGGAACTAGCCAAGATGTTGACTATGCCTCAAACCCTAAGGAATTGGTATTGGGCTCTGATGTGAATGATGATCTACTATCCCCTTCAGAAGACTATGCAGAGACTGGCATGATCTGCCTGTTCTGGAAGGAGCAAGTGGCATTGATTTCCAGGGTTTCATCCGCCTTGAACTTGACAGATTCATCTGGCATGGAGCAGGAGCCGAAAGTACACCCGCTTTTTCAAGAGATTCAGAAATTCACTACTGTCTTCTGTTCCTGGAGGTGATCAAAAATATGATCCAGTTCAAATGGGACTCACCCAACTCCCTGCCTAAAGGATTAAGGGTCTATAAGAAAATCTATGCTCTCCTAGAGGAGGGACGCGGTGAGTGGTCTGTCATGCCCATGGTGGATGCATAGGTCACGGTGGTTAGCAGATGGACCACCATTCCTGTGGAAGGTCGATTGGCCTTAAAGGATGTTCTGGACTGCAAGATCGATTCCTTTCTGAAGAGCCAGTTTGCCATGGCAGCAGCTATTCTACAGCTGCGGTATGTATAAGCTTAATGTCCCGAGCCCTGCTCTAGTGGATTCAGTCTCTTCCACCTGATGATACTTCGCTCTTGGAGATGGTTACGGCCTTCCTTTCTCATACCATTTATGACCTGTATGCTTGGCAGCCAGGGATGATGCCCTGACAATAGTATGGCAGCATTGGAATTGGCTTTGTCACTGGGCAGTGGACACATCCTCCAAAGCCCATTTGGCTCAACTGGCCTTTAAGGTGAAGCTCCTGTTTGGCACCGATTTGGAGAAACTGGTGAAGGACCTAGGCAAAACAAAATTTTACTGTCTCCCGGAAGACAAGGCCAGGGGGGCCTGTGAAGTGAGCCAGTGCCCCTTCCTGGTCAGCCTCTGCCCTACCACCAAGGGCACACTGGCTAGATTCCCGGTGGTCTTGAGACTATTGTCACTACTGCTCTGGAAAACCTCTCTTCCCCTCTGCTTCAGGGCCTCAGGCTCATTCTCAATCCTTTCATGGAGCATGTGGACCCAGGGACTCAGCCCCATCCAGAGGAGGACCCTCCTGGGGCTATGTGATGAAGGTTTGGAGGTCCATTCCCTAGTGCCTCTGGTGGGCAGCAGGCTTCACCTCTTCTTTCAGGAATGGGCCCAGGTTACCAAGGATCGCTGGGTGCCAAATGCCATTCAATTCAGCTATGTCCTGGAATTCAAGGAGCCGATTCCCAATTCCTTCATCATTTCTCCTTATGGGTCTGTGATCAGAGGTGCCGCGGTGCAAACCACCTTGGACAAATTGCTTCACCTAAAGGCTGTGGCGCCCGTCCCCTTCAGACAAGTTGGGTAAGGACAGATACTCTATTTACTTCATGGTGCCAAAGGAGGACAGTTCCTTCCAGTCCATTCTGAATGTCAAAAGGGAACAACGTGCACTTGCACGTCCTGCACTTTCGGATGGAAACCTTATGCTCAATGATTCAAACAGTGCACCGAGGGGAATTCTTGGCTTCTCTGGATTTGGCCGAGGCATATTTTCATATCCCGATCCAGGCAATCAGCAGAAGTATCTGCATTTTGTCGTGCTTGGCTCTCACTGCCCTTCCTTTTGGGCTCTCCAAAGCCCCAAGGACATTCTCAATAGTCGTGATGGTGGTGGCTGTAGTGCCAAGGGATCTGTGTCCATCCCTATCTAGATGACTGGCCCATCAGAGCTTGTTCCCTGTCAGAAGCATCTTGGGTGATGTCCCGAGTGGTGTCTTTTTGAAAACCCTCAGCTGGGTGATCAATCAGGAAAAGAGCCAGCTTTTCTCTTTCCAGACCTTGGAGTTTCTGGGAGCATGTTTCGACACTCGATTGGGCAGAGTTTTCCTGCCAGAAGAGAAAGTCAGAAGACTCTTGAAAAACCTGGAGATGTTCTGTGTGCAGCAGTCCCCCAGAGTCTGGGATTATCTTCAGCTCCTCGGAGTGATGGCAGTGACCAAGAGATGGTCCCGTGAGTGCATGCTCACATGTGGCTGCTCCAGCAGTCCTTGTTGACTCGATGGTCCCCAAGTTTGAGGGCAGACTTCTGTTCACATTGAGGGTGAGGTCCAGCCTGCAATGGTGGCGGCAACCTATCATCTGAGGAAGGGTGTACCACTGGATGATTTCTCCTGATTCCTACTGACAATGGATGCCAGTCTCTCGGGCCGGGGAGCCCCTTGCCGAGACCATATGGCTCAAGGTCGTTCGAACCACAGGGAAGTAGTGTGGCCCATCAACTGCCTCAAGGCGAGGGCACTCAGATTGGCTCTTCTGTGTTTCCGGCCCCTTGTTGAGGGCCAGGCGATTCGTGTTATGTTAATCAGCAGGCTGACACAAGAAGCACCGGAGTGGCCCTGGAGATGAATCTCCTGTTTGGGGAGAGAAGAACCCCCTAGCCTTGTTAGAATAGACAGTGTGGAAGCTGAGTTCCTCAGCCAGCACTCTATGAATCCCGGCGAGTGGGAGTTTATTTATTTATTATTTAATTCAATTCCATTCTTTTCTATACCACGCTCTTATGAATCAGCGCGGTTTACAATGAACATTAATTTGTACAATGCAGTAAGAAACATATATTGAACTATACAGAGAAAAGGAAAAAAACAACTTGGAATAAACAGGGTGAGTAATTAGGCTGAGTAATTAATAAAACGGAAATGGTAACAACATGTTGTGCTATGTGATGTCACCAACATGAGAATAATATTGATTGAAAAGGCGACACTTTAGGGCCTTCCTAAATTGTGCAGTATCAGAAATAGACTGGATAGAGACAGGAAGGGCATTCCACAGTGTGGGAGCATAAAACAAAAAGGCGCAGTTCATAGTCGCATGGGAACATTTTGTTATAGAGGTAGGGATGGTGAATATTATCAGCTATAGATCTTCTAGGTCTATTCAGAGGGGTGGGGTGAACAAGGTCTAATAGGGAGGTAGAAGATTGTTTAAGAGCAGCTTTATAAGTAAGAAACATTACTTTGAAGGTTAGCCTATAATGGAAGGGAAGCCAATGGAGATGCTTCAAAATAGGCGTTATATGATTTCTTATCGAAGCTCCATGTAGGAAGCGGGCAGCAGCATTCATAGCCAGTTGTATTGGATTAAGAGTGGCCTTAGGGAGATGATAGAGTATAGCATTGGGAGTTGAGTGAAGAGGTATTTCAGTTGATTCTGCGCCACTGGAGTTACCCCAAAATGAATCTGATGGTGACCTGCTCCAATGCTAAAGTGTGCCACTTCTTCAGTTACCACACAGAGATGGAGTCAAAGGGCATCAAAGCCCTGACTCAGCCTTGGCCCAGTCAGCAGCTACTATACGTGTTTCCTCTGTGGCCCTCTGTGGTGGGGCATGTGATTCGGTGTATAGAGCACCACCCAGGCAGTATTGTTCTGGTAGCACTGGATTGGTCATGGAGAGCATGGTTCGGAGATCTGATGTGGCTCTTTTAAGAGCCTCCTCTTCAGCTGCCTCCATCTCAGGGGCTACTGCGGCAGGGATAGATTGTTCTGGAGGACTTGGCTCCCTTCTCGCTTACAGCATGGCTCTGGAAAGCAGACTGCTAGTGCGTAAGGGCTACTCTCCTGCAATAATCCCTACCATACTTGGTATCTTGAGGAGGTCTACCAAACTAGCATACTTAGAGATATGGTATAACTTTTTTTAAGAATTAGAATTGTTTCTCCTCTGTAGCTTTGAGCAGAAGGATAATATATGTTCTACTTCCATACTCCCAGGCACCCCTCCCCCCCCCCCCCCCCGTTCTTTCCACGTAAATCGCCTTCACCTCCCCTCCCCCTCTTATGCCCACCTCCAATCTACACGCTCCTCTGCATTTTTTTTCATTGGTCCCGCATTCTGGAACTCACTGCCTTCCTCCCTCAGACTAGAACCCCATCTTATCACTTTCAAGAAGAACCTTAAAACCCACCTTTTCTCCTTAGCCTTTGACCTTCCTTCCCCTTTTGTCTGATCCTGTCCTCCTAAGTATAACTTTTACTCTGTCCTCTATGTATTGTTTATCTACTCACTTTCACTGTCCTGTAGCAAATTGTAATTTCTTTTCAATTTTCTGGCCTTGTGCCCACTCTGAACCTTTGTATTTTGTAAACCGCTCTGATTTTCAAAGAAGGGCGGTATATCAAATAAAATAACCATAACCATAACCATATGGTGCCTATTTGAGTGCTGGTGTGGCATGAGGCACTTGGCTCCTCAGGCAGCCAAGGTGTCTTCCCTGTTGGCCTTTCTGCAGGATGGCCTAGAAAAGGACCTTTCACTTAGCTTTCTGAAGGTTCAGGTGGTAGCTTTGGCCTGTTTCTGTAGTGTGTGATCCCTTCCTGGGATCCGTCTCTGGTGCTCATGGCCAAGATGATGGCCCCCTTTGAGCTGATGAAGTGCGCTACCTTGAAGGATTTGATGCTCAAGACTGTCTTCTTGGTTGCAATTTGTTCTGCAAGATGGATCTCCGAGCTGCCGGTTCTGTCTTGCTGAGATCCTTATCTGTCCTTTTCAACTCAGGCCATTTCCATAAGGCCTGTGCCTTCCTTCTTGCCTAAAGTGCTGTCTCCCTTTCACGTGAACCAAATGGTTTGCCTGACTCCTTCTCTAAGGAGCAGTGTCGGGGGAAGGATAAGGATCTTGACCTTGTGGAAGTCCAGTACTTGGATTTTATGAATTCCTTTTATAAGTTGGATCATCTTTTTATGCTGCTTGCTGGGCCACACAAGGGTGATGCGGTGAACAAGTCAGATTCAGTGTGCTGGATTAAAGAGGCTATTGCCTCAGTATGTCTGTTATTGAATCCGCCGGTTCCGGAGGGTCTGTGTGCCCATTCTAACCAAGTGCAAGTGTCCTTGTGGGTGGAGTGGAGCTCAGTAGCCCCTGCAGAAATTTGTCAGGCAGCAACATGGATATCACTTTCCACTTTTGTCAAGCATTACTGCTTGGATGTCCATACATAGGTCCTCAAGGTTTTTTGAGCAGCTGTGTCTTCTTCCTGCCCAGTGGTGTTGTAGCTTTGGTACATCCCACTTGTCTGGACTGGTCTAGCAAGATGATATGGAAGGTGAAGTTTTACTTACCAGACAATGTCCTTTCCTTGAGTCCTGTTAGACCAGTCCAGGGCCCGCCCCTGAATCTGTATTTGTTATTTTCTACTGCTACAGTACTCTTGCGTCCAGCATAATTCTGTATTTGGCTCTGCAGGTTCATCTTCTATTACAGCCTTCTATTTCTACCTTCATGTACATAGTTCTCTACTGTTTACTCATTGTTGCTCTGTCAATTTTCCACGTTATCACACTCTGATAATATCTGCGAGAATGTGATGTTAACTCAATATTTCAAAACATATATCCATCAAAAATAACTAGGATAGTTACTTTAATTAAAACTATAAGCAACAGGTCTCAGACTTAGCTGGGTGCTTTATTATTCAGATTTCAGCATATCATCTGAATATGCACTCTTATTAGCATCAATGACCTTTAAAACGTCGCTTAATATGAGTGGCTTGTAACTTCCTAAACCAAGCTGTTACTGAATCTGTAATTGCAAAACAGTGCTTAACTTTCATACGCAAGTCCCCAACGCCAAACCTCAGCGCTTTTTCTGCTTTTCACTGCTCTTCAGTTTCATTGGGGGGTTCTTTTTTGAAAGCACTAGTGACAAAATAGATGAAGGACATACTGATTATTCACATTCTCTCCAAACACATGTATTTCATCAAACTGAATTCATATATTAACTGTAGAAACATCCACCATCATAATACTTTTACCTCCATTGAACAAGAGATCTCCATGAAGGTTTCTCACATTCTACGAGCCCGCCGGCTTTCCAAAAAACGCCGCGCATGCAGACTATTAGATGAAACTGAAGAGCAGTGAAAAGCAGAAAAAGCGCTGAGGTGTGGCATTGGGGACTTGCGTATGAAAGTTAAGCACTGTTTTGCAATTACAGATTCAGTAACAGCTTGGTTTAGGAAGTTACAAGCCACTCATATTAAGCGACGTTTTAAAGGTCATTGATGCTAATAAGAGTGCATATTCAGATGATATGCTGAAATCTGAATAATAAAGCACCCAGCTAAGTCTGAGACCTGTTGCTTATAGTTTTAATTAAAGTAACTATCCTAGTTATTTTTGATGGATATATGTTTTGAAATATTGAGTTAACATCACAATCTCGCAGATATTATCAGAGTGTGATAACGTGGAAAATTGACAGAAAAACTCGCTCTGAAAAGTGACCAAATTTCTGGTTTGTGAAGTACTCATTGTTGCTCACATTGAGGTTATGTGAGACTTGCTCTGCTCTCCCATTTGCTTTGGACAAATACTGTAGGAACCTCTGGTGGCTGGAAGCAGATAGAGACATAAGAGTGATGTCATTAAAACTTGGGCTCTTCACTGGTTCTTTTTCTCCAACAACCTACTGGTAGGAGGACACAATCCACTTGTCTGGACTGGTCTAACAGGACTCAAGGAAAGGGCATTATCTGGTTAGTAAAATGTCACCTTATGTGGTTTCTAACAGTGCTATTCTATGTCCCCGTGTGTAGCCTTTTTTGCTTGCTAAATAGTTATTACTTTATACTAGCAAATGCTGATATTATATGTCTGAGGTATATGGATTCATTACATAATCAAAGCTCTTTCAAAAATATCAAATTGTTTACTATTAATAGATATCCAAATATAGAACTATTTGGTTCCTAGATTTTCCAAACCAACCAATAAAAATCAGCAAGCTAATTGGGGAGTTGCCGTATATGCAAATGCAATGCAATGTGTGCCTTTGAGTCAGTCCTGACTCCTGGTGACCCAGAAGCTCCTGGGGTTTTCTTGGCAGTGTCACCAGAAGTAGATTGCCAGGCCTTTCTTCTGAGGCAATGGAGGGTTAAGTAACTTGCCCAAGGCTACAAGGAGTGCTAGTGGGATTGAACCCTGGGGTGAGTGGGAGCTGGGGTGGGAAGGGCGTGATCTAACATCTGAGGAAGTCAGTGACTTCAAAGAGCTTGCCTACCTCTTTAAACTTGAAGGCTAGAGGAGAAGAAAAAGAACTCTAGCTGCAGAAAAAAAGCCTTGCCCATGAACATAATAAAATTCCTCTTTTGCAATATAGCAGAACAAAATTTAGCAATTAAAAATGAAAAAAAAGCCCCCTATAAGAGCTCTCAGGCAGAGAGTTTGTATTCAAGAGTCCCACAGTATTACCTTACTTGCAATATAGACCATCTATTGTGCCCCATCTAGTATAGTAGATACTGTGGGTTATAACTATTTCAATAAATAATAAATAAATACATAAAATGACTTAAAATAAATGACAAATGCTTAACCACAGAAAATACTGGCCAGACAGGAGGAAACTGTGACCAATGAAAGGCTATATTGTCTAAGTCAAAGGCTAAGGCCCCCATGCAGAGATGCAAATAGTGGGTTGGATGTCCTGGTTGGATGTCCAGCCCCGTTATTCACCGGGATCGCATACTGCATCCAAATCTCTCTTTACGCACAGAGCCGCAGTGTGGGGAGAGCTGAACGGGGAGGAAGGGGGCAGCGTCTGGACAGAGAGTGGGTGGAGCAGAGGCAGGCTTACGACCCCGGACATACAGGGCTGATGCAGGTAATGGCCCTGTACATCCAGCTTGCAGGAGAAAGTTGGGGAGTTGGGGGACTTATTCTACTGCTTGCGGAGAGTGGGTTCAACAGCCACCGGTGCAGAGGTGAGTGGCAGCAGTGGGATCCACTCCACCCAATTCTGGCCCTGGCAGGGCCCACCGGGAGGTCAGGCGGGGGGGGGGGGGGGAGCAGATTCCATATTGGTGCGGGGTGTTGGGGCTTCTGCTGGGCATCCCAGTGCCATGGCAATAAGAGGACATGGTACTGGCGCTCCAGCAGGAACATGGGGCTGGCTATGTGAGCAGTGGGCTGGACATCTCTCACAGTAGAATCGGGGCATTTCCGGCCTGTCTAAGTACCCGATTCTGCACCTGCGGGAATGTCTAGTTCCAGCAGGTGCAGAATCAGGTACAAATTCGGACCATCCATATTTTGGATGTCTGGACGGCCCAGACGTGCCCCTTCATGCATCGGGCTCCATGACTATTTTTTTTACTCCAGAAGTTCCTATTATCTCCCCGGGGACAGAGAAGTTTGCACCATACCACAGATATTGGGGTCTATATTTGTTTTATGTCATTATTTAAAAATAAATTAAGTCTGAGGACGTCATCACATAGAGCAGAGGTAGTCACGCCCAATACTTGAAAGCCAAAAATAGGTCTGGTTTTCAGGATAACCCTAATGGTATGCACGAGATAGATTTATATACAATGGAGGTAGTATGTATGCAAATTTAGCTCATGCACAATCATGCAACAATGTAGAAGGACCTGTGCTCGATTTCCAGTTCAGATCTTAATTTGATTTCTTTAATATTGCATCTATTATAATCAAAATGAAGCAACACCTTAATATATATACACACATCTTAAATATGTGGAGGGGAATTTTAGAAGGGACATCCAAGCCCAATCTGGGACGCCTAAGCCAGAGCATCTAAAAAAATAAGCAGGCACGATCAGGTGCAGATGTGATTTCACAAACGTAGACATGCCTGACATGGACGTCCGTGGGGGCATCTACATGGACATTCCCAGAACCTAGAAGTCTAAGAACAGCTTAATGGTTAGAATCGTTGGCTGTTAGCAGGGAGTCAGCGTTCACATCCCACTGCTGCTATTGCTGACGGTGTGCTGAGCACTGGGGGCGATGGGGTGCTTTCTTCTGTATATCCTCTGGATGGATTTTTTTTTAGTTAAAATGAGGACTGTTTGTGCCTGGAGAAGGTCTAATGTTAGACGAGATGCTAGACATCCATGCTGTTTCTGAGATCAGGTAGGAATGTTTAGGACACTGGGATGCCCTGGCCATGCTCCCTTCATACTTTGATATCCTTATGCTGGGGACGTCCCCAGAGCCAGCTTCTAAAATGGCTATGGAGACGTTTCTATTACCACTACTACTACTGATTATCTGTATAGCACTACAAGGCGAATGAAGCACTGTACAGAGACACGAGACAGTCCCTGCTCATCAGAAGTTACAATCTAGTCAAGACAGACAACACAACAGCTGAGGACTAGGATATGTCTAGAGGAATGGTAAGGAAACAAATAGTTGGAGAGCAGCATACTATGCGGATTGGGATCCAAAAGTGACCTCAAAGAGTTAAGTTTTTAGCCTGGTTTTGAAGAGGACCAGAGATAAAGCCTGACGTACCGACTCAGGTAGATCTTTTCCAAGCATAAGGAGCAGAAAGATAGAAAGATCGACGTCTGGAATTGGTGAGTAGAAGAAAAGGGCACAGATAGAAGTGATCTGCCAGAAAAGCGGAGTTCCTGAGGTGGTGTGTAGGCAGGACCAGCCCATCTACTAAGCGGACTAAGTAGCTGCCTGCGGTAGGTCATGTGCTTCAGAACCCATGGCCTGCTGCCTCCCCCCCCCCCCTCCCCATCCATGCTGAGCCTTGCTGCCACCCCCCAGGGTTTGAATTCTATTTCTTGCTTAGTGGGTGTTGATGAGGGCACATCGTATAGGGAATGTCGTGTTATTCAGATGGTCTGGTTTCACCGTCCTGTTTGACAGTTGAGGTATGTGTTTTCGTACTGAGGACTGGAGTGTATTACCAGCATTGTATTTATTGGGCATCTATAGCTGGCAATTATAGGTATTTGACTGTTGCAACTTGGTCTGATTGCTGCTGTGAGGAGGGTGATTGTCCAGGTGAGGAGTAGGAGTACCAAAATGGCAGAAGGATACCTCTGTCTTAGTGATTCCATGTTAATGTTGTAAGTGGTTTCTGTTGCCTGATTGTTTATTGGGGAAGCTCTTTGCAACATGTGATTCGTGGAGTAGAAGCACAGTTTTATGATCTCTGTATGATGTTGGACTGTGTGTATGAATGGTCTTCCACGAGCCAAGCCTGCGCAAAATTATATCAGATCTTAAGGGTATTCACGCCTGAGTGCATTGAGGCAGGTTAAAGTGTAACTGTATGTGGGTAAATATTTAACTAGGTGTGCCCTGTGTTGCTGTTAGTCGGATACTGTTCCTAAATGGGGGTGTGGAGGATACTTATGGTAAGTATAGTTCTTTTCAGTGCATGGGTGATCTTTTTCTAGAGTTTTACCTGTTGGTTTGTGAGGAGTTTGGTGAGCCATGCATGTTTCTCTTTTATTGCTCGAAGATCTCAGCTGTTGGATTTCCTGCTAGGAGAGAGTTGTTGTGGTCTCCTCCTCGGTCCTCACTTGAAAGCGCTTTTAAATGAAGAGTTCTCCTGGCGGCACTTTAAAATTTAAAGTCCTCTTGGCCTGATTGGCCTTGGCAGTAGGAAGCAGGGAGGAGCTTCCTGCTCCCTTCCCCGATGCTGATCGGATCTGTGGTGGATCTTTTCCCACACCTGAAGGCACTTTTAAATGAAGAGCTCTCCCAGCAGCACTTTAAAATTTAAAGTCCTCTTGGCTCGATTGATCTTGGCAATGGAAATGGATGGGGAGTCAATGATGCATCTATACTTTGGATGTCTCTAAGCCCATTTTTGGACATCCAAAGCACGAATAAGGCTTCTAAAATGACCCCCCCCCCCCATAGTGTTCTAAAGATTTTTAACGTCTTTATTTTAAATGTTACATTTTATTGTGTAATGTATTATTTTATGATTTTCATTTTATTGCCATTCACTATGATACTATTGGTAATCTGGCAGAATACCAAATTAGAATAAATCAAATCAAGATAAAGTAGTATAGCAAATACAGATACACCATAAACCATAACCTACCACTTGATGATATGTCATCTCCATAATCTTTGCAAAACAAAATGCACATTTGATAGTAGATGATGAACTGTATCTCTTTCTTAGTGGTTAGGGCATCAATCTTCAGTCAGAAGACCAGAGTTCAAATCCCACTGATTCTCCTTGTAGCCTTGGGTAAATCATTTAGCCCTCCATTGCCTCAGGTTGTAAACCCTCCAGAGACAAGGAAATACCCACAGTACCTGATTGTGACTCATCTTGATCCAGTACTTGAAAGATGTGAACTAAATGATAAAGAAAACAGCTGGAACCAACAGCTTGGTCCTGATTTACACCCTGTATTAATTCTCAAATCATCCATATTTATGGGTAGCCTAGCTGAGCAAAGTCATTAGCTAGCTCTCCCTTCCAACCCTATATGAAATAGCTAACTTGAAAGCCAACCTTCTCAAAAGGTGATTGTTCATTAATCTTGATTGTTTTTTAATCTTGCTCCACCCTTTGAGAATAGCCCATCAGCTGACTAACCAACCAAGGCAACGTTTTTGGATGGTAATTAGCCTCAGCTAAATTTTTATTTATATTTATTTACATAACGTGGCATTTTGGAAAGGGCATCCAAGTGCAATCTGGGACCTCCAGAGCAAAACTTGCAGAAAAATGCCAGAGATGTCTATGTTTCCGTCAGAATATACAAACATTGACATCCCCAACATGGATGTCTGTGCCAGCGTCCACATAGACATCCCTGCTACAAAAGCTTGGGATGGAGATGCCTATCCCATGTTAGTTTGAATACAGGGATGTCCATCAGCATGGAAAATTGAAAACAAGAGCCCTCATTCTTCATCAGTGTTCATTGTCAACATGGAAAATATAAGGGATACGAGTGTACCTCCTTCTCCACACCCTCCGGATGTTTGGCTGGTAAAATGAGCACGTTTCTGATGCCTATTCATGCCTTTGAAGTGACTCGGGACATGCAGGGCATTTCTGAAATCAAGAAAGGACATCCAGGTTCTTAGGAACGGCCTGGACACGCCTCCGCCATGCCCTCTTCACAATAGGATGTCCATATGCAGGGGATGTCTCCGGAGCTGGCTTTTAAAATGCCTTCAGAAATATCTCTGTGAATTAGACATCTGCATGCCCATTTGCAGATGACCAGAGCATGAACAGCACTTTTAAAATAACCCCCATATTCCTTCTATGCTTCTTTCGCCATCTGACAATATCATCTTCCATGGATCTTACGCTGACCCTACTCTGCCTGAGTTTCAATTTTTTCCCTTTGATGCTCAAATGTCTCACCTGACACTGCACTAAGAAGAGTCCTGCATGTTACCAGTTTGTACCCTAGAAGCATTAACTGAACACCCTCCCTGCCATGATCCTATCCATTTCTAACCGGTCAACCTTCAGGAAAGCAATAAAATTTGTTCCAACTCTACTATGACCATATACCATGGTTACAATAATGCCAGCCCTAGCTCTAACTACCCTAACTTCTTACAGACCACATACCAGCTTGTAACTTAGTTCTCCCTGTTACTACCCAAGTTTACAGCCCTGTTCAATGTAATATGCTTATTGTTTATTGTATTGTTTTGTGATGCTTGCTCAATGTAAAATGTTTATTCTGTTCTGTGTAAACTGCGCTGATTTTGAAATAGTGCAGTATATAAAATCAAATAAATAAATACTACCTCTATAAATGGATTGGATAAACTATTAAAAACTGAATTACATGCCTGAACCTCTGCTTCTAAAGACAGACCCTCAAACAAAGAGGCTAATGTCTGCTATTTAGATTTCAGGTCTGGAAACATCACATGCCTAAGACTTCCATTTCCTGGGCTGCTTGGGGATTGAGATGTTGTGGCGGCAGCTCTCACAAGCCCTGGGAGAGTTGTTAGTGAAAGCAGTGGAGTGGTAGCATTCTACCTGTGGAATTGTGCTAATTTGTTGGTATTCACAAAAGAGCTAAAGACTTATTGGTTTTGTGCTGCCTGTGCTTTGAGTCTGTAACCTGGGGGGAGGGAGGGTTGTTATTTAGTGTATGATTATATCATTGTTGTACACTCGTGATCAGCATTATTGGCACCCATGCAGTTCAACCTCTTAATGAACAATATCTCCTAAAAAAAAAAGTGACCAATAAAATGGCTTTGGACTATATGGGCCCGATATTCTGTTGGGTGGACTATGTGCCGCATCAGCCCATAGCCCTGCCTGCTATGATAGCATTGAATATCTGGGCTAGGCGCCATGTGGAGTCTGCAACAGAGACTAACTGGGTAGAGGCGATATTGGACTGCTACCTGGTTAGCAGCCGCGGCTAGAACTAGGCGAGCCAAAAGCACGTCTAGTTTTGCTCATGGAGGGCTAACCGGGTAGCGGTCCAATATCGCTGCTATCCAGTTATCGGGACTCCCTGCCTTTGCTCTGTCCCAGAATGCCCCAACTCACCCTGATGCTACCTGGATAGCATCGGGGCGTGTAGAGAACATATTCGGGAATATTCAATTGCACTAACCAAATAGATGCCTTTGAATATTCCCAGTTAAGACATTTACATGGTTTACTGGGCTTTAAACCATGTACATGCCCTTCGAATATCAGGCCCTATGTGCACACATATTTAACATAAAAAAGACTCAAATAAAACAAGACTAATTAAAAAAGAAAACAGTAGGAAATAGCATAAAAACTGGGATATTGCTAGGACACGATTATTCAAAAATAGAAAAGCCAGCCCTCTAAAGAATATCTCCAACCAAAAAAAAATTTGTCGGACCACATCATTGTGAGGACGCAACCTCTACAATTGACGACGTCCATTTTAATCAAAGATTTGCAATAAAAACAAGCAACTTGGTTTTTTTTTGAAAACATAATAAATTATTAACTTAACTGAGTTCCTTTAAATGAATGATCTTCAAAACAAGTGATATTATTCCAATTTGGGAAACTACACGATGCAGAACTGCATTTTGGGTCTATACTGCATTCATAAGACCCTGTGTCAGGCACACGATCCCCAAAACCATTGATGAAACTGCCAGGAGGAACTTTCGCTCATAAATAACCAAATGATAGATGGAACGCTTCTTAAAATCCAGTGTTTGACGACACCAAACAGCCATAGTTGCTTATCGCAATGATGATTGGAAGGCAAAGAACAACTATGTAATCGCTTGATCAATCAGCAAAGAAGCTCCATCACAAGATGCTATACCAGTCCAGTTCAAGATTTAACCTGTGAGGGGAAACTGAGTTTAGAAGAAAAATTCACTTCTGTTTGCACAGTTGTAAGTGAACCTCACGGTCACCTCCATCAACAGAGGGATCAAATCCAGCACCCTCCTTGAAAATTGATGAAAAAAAATGATCAAACTGGATACTATTTTGTACCACTGGAGCAGTGAGTATTTTAGTGTGTTATCATGAAGCATATTCAGAAAGTCATTTCTTAAATGGGTGTATGGTACGACCCACATATTTCAAACCACAAGGACATAATAAAAGATACACCACACAACCTGTGATTCTCTGTATGTGATATCTAGCATGCCATTTCTTGTTGGACACAATGTCAATCCATGATTCACCCTCTAAAGTCTCAAAGCAGAACGAACACCTCCAGTAAGGAAAATGGCTTCATGATTACAACTAAAACACTCAGTTAAGTTAATCATTTATTATGTTCTAAAAAAAAAAGCCAAGTTGCTTGTTGTTTTTACTGAAAATCTTTGATTAAAATGGATATTGTCAATTGTAGAGGTGGAGTCCTCACATTGATGTGGTCCGACAAAAATTTTTTTTTGGTTGGAGATACTCTTTAGAGGGTTGGCTTTTCTATTTTTGGGTTATTATTGGTTCTAGTCTTCTCCTTATTGCCATAAGGGTTTTCTATATTGTGGAGGACATGATTATTGGCACCCTTATTAACTATTCAAATCTGTTTTAACAGAAGAACCATATTCCCACTGCAGTAAAATTAGACACACCTGTGATCAATTGTCAGTACTCATATGATTTGAATCAACCAATGAATGATAGCTCTAATATTTAAAATGGCCATATTCACTCCCTGTTCAATTTTCACAATGGTGAAGACAAGAGAGCTGCCCGAGACCATCAGAAAATCCATTATCACCAAACACCAAACTTCAAAGGGGTACAAGGCCATCTCCAAAGACCCTGGGATTTCTGTGTCTACAGATGGCAGTGCTAAGATGTTTTCTGCTCATGGAACTATCAAGAACCTCCAAGGATGTGGTGAGAAGAGGAAAATTAATCTAAGAAGGTCTTCGAAGGTTACTGCGAACTGTTGGAAAACCACCACATACAACATCCAAAGATCTTAAAGCTGACCTGGAGCAATCTGGAGTGGTGATTTCAATCCACACTATACCCCGTGCACTAAACAAAGAAGGACTTCATGGGCGAAGGCCAAGGAAGATCCCACTGCTCAAAGACAAAAACATTAAAAGGTATGCCCGATCTTTACCCAAACGCATCTTGAGAAATCACAAAATAAAGCTAAATAAATAAATTATGTGGACAGGATGAAACCATACTTGAGCTCTTTGGCAATGCAGACCAGCGATAACATTTACAGGCAAAAAAAATTAAGCTTATAAGGGAAAAACACACCCTTCGTACATTAAATATGGTGGAGGTTCATAATGTTGTGGGGCTGTTTTGCTGCCTCAGGGGCTGGAGGCCTGGAACGTATTAAAGGAATCTTGAAGTCAGAGGACTACCAAGGTATTTTGGAGTGAAATGTGCAACCTAGTGTCAGAAAGCTAAGTCTAGGTCGAAGGTCATGGGCCCCTCCAGCAGGACAATAACCCAAAACATACATCCAAAAGTACAAAAGGATGGTTAAAAAGTAAAAAATGGACTGTTTTAAACTGGCCAGCAGAGTCCTCATCTTAATCCAATCGAGAACCTTTGGAAAGTGCTGAAATCTGCCACTGGTAAAAGGAATCCTGGAAAGATTCATGAGCTGGAACAAATCGCAGTTGAAGAGAGGGAGAAACTACCAGCAGACAGATGTACGAAACTTATAGATGGCTACAAGAAACATTTGGAGGCTGTCATCACTGCCAAGGATTGTGTAACCAAATATTAGTGAAGAGTACCATTAATCCTGTCCAAGTCATATTTTTTTTCTCAGAAATTACTACAACTAAGTTGCACAGACTCCTCTTCTTTTTTTGTTGTAAACCTTTGAATATACTACTAAAATATCATGTAGTCATAGAGCTGAAATATTTCCAATTATTTCTCAAGATATTGTAAACATACCTAAATGCAAGGGTGCCAATAATGTTGACTCCAACTGTAATTTCAGAGAAGCGTGAGCATCATTGACAGTGAGGTGATGAAACTGCTAGCTCTATGGGTGCAATCATACTGTGCTTTGCATGAATGTGCAGTGCTCAGACTGACTCAGTCTATCTGCCTCCCAAGTTTCCAGTTTTAGTTTTCTTGTATATAGTAATTAGTGCGGGGGAGGGCGGGTCTATTTCTGTTCTCCTGGAGCATGAGCTAATTCTTCGTACATTAGGGATTTTGGACTCTTTCCACTTGCCTGCACTTTCAGGTCCAGCTAAAAGTGACCATTTGTGCAGTGATGCAGACCAAGGACAGCTGGGAGCTTCTGGAGGAGGAAGGGAGAGACGCCGAACAGAAGAGGAGTTTGAGGATTGGGGGTGCGGTGAGAGAGCCTGGGGCAGAGAGCTGGAAGACTGAACAAGGAGAGGAGCTCGGGAAGGTAGATAAAGAGAGGAAGATAGCAGAAAGAAAGAGAGATGGGCACGGTTCACAAGCACTGTGTATATGTGTGTATACATGTGTTTGAATGAAAGGCAGTGGAACAGGCTGTGAGTGTGCGCGCATATGTGTATGAGAGGGAGACAAATGCTCTACAGTGTAATTGTGTGTGTGTGAGACAGATCTTACAACAGTGTGTGATAGAAAACATTGTGTGTGTATGAGACAAAGAGAAACAATACAAGTGCCTGGTAGAAATGGAGTATGAGAGATCACATGACAAAGCTTGTACAGCAATGCATGTGTGTATATGACAAAAGCTATGTGCATGACAATAATTGTGTAACAGGCATTTTGGTGTATATGTAACAAGAGTCGGAAAATTAGAGCCTGTATGCACACAATAAACTAATACCAGCTGTCTCCATTTATAAACACAACCAGGAAACCCCTGAATACAGTTTACAGATGGTGACTGAGGTTTTCTTCACAATCCATACTGCAGGCTGTAAACTAATACTGGAGAATGTTAAACAATTTCCTTTTCAATTAGTATTTTTTGAGGGAGGTTGTACCCAAATATAACATACCTTACCATCGCAGGACAGCCCATTGCTCCAGTCACAGGCTTCTGGGTTATAATGTGCTGGTGATTTCTCTACCTTTCCTATGTTTCAAAGTCTAGAGAGGGAGAAAGAGAGAGACAAAGGATAGGAAGCTGAAAGAAAGATTATGGAATTGGGGAAATTGTTTAAAGAAATGTCAGACACGTTTCACTATGAGTGAGCCTCTCTTCTGAAGACAGGCCTTCTCTGCAGAAGGTGAGCAGTTTCATTTACGTGTTGCTCTATTATTAAAAAAGGAGGGCTGTTTGTTCGGTAAAGATTTTATCCTCACTGAAATACACTGTGCAGAATTGGTACCTGAACAGATTTCAGAGTACATGAGTTGCACATGCTTATCAGAAGAACCAAGACCATACCCTACTCTTAGCAGAGGGAGAACCAGATAGCCTGCAGATCAAATCCAGTAGCCAAAGAAAAGCGAGAGACTTCCAGGCATCACTTCCTTTTTCTCTCAAACTGGCCACTGTAGAATGGAAACAGGAAGCTTTACTTAACCCTCACACTGCTCTTCAGGACAAGGCCCAACTGTAACACATACTAAGCCGCCATGCTCAGCGCCAGCCCAACCACTAAGCAAACTAGGTGGTCACCTAGGGCAGCAACCTCTGAAGGGTAGCAAAAGTAGACCATTCAAAGCTAAATAATAGATTATGACAACCAGAGGGGGTGTAAAGCTTAAGGTCAAGGCCTAGAGCTCCAAAACTGGATCAACTTTATGGCCGGCCCTGGCCATACGGATCCCAAGAATGTTTACATGAGAACTCATTCATAAGTCGAGCAGAAAGCCCAGCCTTGCGGAAGGTGCAGAGCACACAGCTGCAGTTGGGATTAGCTAAATTTCATGGATATTTGTTTGGCAGTTCACATCCTACCATTGTATACTCATTTTAGAGTTTCTGAGTCTGTGTGCGACCATGCGATTTGCCTTTGCATATGTATACATGCTTTGATGTTGGTGAATAAGCTGGAGTCAGTAAATTACTGAATGGTTTATATGGTAAGAAAGCAAGTGTCTGAGTAGTTGAGGGGGTCTGAGAACTAAAGAGTGGGCAAGTAACTAAAAGGCATGTTTAATAAACCTCATGCTGTTAATGCAAGTTTGGGCTGCATTATTAGCGCAGGGCAAGTAGGGGAGCAGGTACATCCAAACCCCTGCATTTACCATAGGTCGCCATTGTAAAACTGCTGCAGGAACAACTACTGCCACCCACTGAAGCAATTGGTAACAGAACCCACACGTGATGGGGCCATATTGGACTTAGTACTTACCAATGGGGAAAGTGTTTCTGATGTTGTAGTGGGAGATCAACTCGCATCCAGTGATCACCAGATGGTATGGTTCAATATTAGTACTAGGGCTGATAAAATCCATTCAAAAGTGAGGGTCTTAGTCTTTAGGAAAATTAACTTTGCCAAGATGGGCAATACCTCAGAGAGTCATTAGTGGGATGGGAACAGCTGGGAGATGTAGAAAAACAGTGGGCAAAACTGAAAAAGAATATTTTAAAAGGCAACAAACCTTTCTGTTAAAAATGTAAATAAATGTAAGGAAAAGAAGGCCACTATGGTTCTCAAAAGAAGTAGCTGAGAAGGTGAAGAAAAAGAGGGAGGTTTTCATGAAATACAAGAGATCAAGAGAGAGGAAGACAGGCATCTATATTTGGAGAAACGTAGAGAAGCTACCAAAGTAGTCAGGAAAGCAAAGGTACAAAAAGAAGAAATAGCCAATACAATAAAATGCGGGGATAAGACATTTTTCAGATATGTTAGTAAGAGGAGGAAGGGTAAAAGTGGTATTGTCAGACTCAAGAGTCTCTCAGTGGAGGTGGTGGACACAAGGACAGTATCGGAATTCAAAAAAGCATGGGATAAACACAGAGGATCTCTAAAAGTAAAAAGTGGACCATTGTAGTTGATATGGAAGGGCAGGCTAGATGGGCCATGTGGTCTTTTTCTGCCGTCATGTTTCTACCTGAGCTAAGAGTAGGCAACATGGGTTTGAAACGCCCATACTAATAGTGTTGTGGTGAGACCACCCCTATCCCACCAGTCTGTGCCCCAATACGGGCTGCTTGAGTAGCATGGCTTTTTTAGTGCAGGGTCCCATGCTAGTTTTTAGTGTGATGCCAAAATCCCCTGTGCTCTCTGATAGCGTGTTTTAGGAAACATGCCCCTATTGCTGCCACTACTACTACTTATCATTTGCAAAGCTCTACAAGACATACACAGCAATAGAGATAAAGATAGATCTGTATATATTACATATATACACATACATACATATATATATGTATACCCACTGTCATGGCGCAAGGCAAATAGTGCCTAGAAAAATAGAGGAAAATGTCCAGGGCAGTTTTAAAACCGGCAGTGCAAAGCACATGGCTAGGGGTTGCTACTGGCAACCAACCAAAACACGAGCACCGGCTGTAGGAAAACGCCCAGGAGAAGCATTACATCATAGCTCATCAGAGAGGCAGGAGCAGCTGCAGGGATTTGAGCTAACAAGGGACTCAAGAAATGACGCACTTAAAATAAGGTCAGTCTTGAGCAAAGCAGATTCAGTCTCAGACTCAGGCAGAGACACATGCCGAGAAGCAGGCAGAAACACAGACACAGGAGAAAGACACACGGAAAGGACCCGTGGGAAAGGAAAGAACAGAGCTTGTGAGAGCCAGGATATATACCTGAGAGCTTCTGACGTGGATTCCATCTGCACCTCAGAGGAGTTTGTACCGGAGGAATTACCCGAGGTTAGTGCTGGAAAGTCAGGCTGCACTGAACTAGAGTCCAGCTGGGGACCGAGAGGGATTCCATTCAACAAACCACGAGGAGCTGTGAGAGGGAAATCCCACGTGAGCAGGTACCTGGGGAGCAAAAGCTCTTATCCTAAAGATATTTCCCAGCTAAGAGAAAGACGTTCTGTGAGGGGAAGTGAAAGGGAGAAAAGTTTCAACTTCCCGGTTGCAAAGCATTCAGGCAGAGCTCAGCCTGAGGAAAGGTATATTACCTGTAATAGAGGGGCACTGGATTTTACTTACAATAGTCCTGAGGTGTATGGCTCTATAAGGGGAAAATCCACAGTGCACGGTAACCTGCCTTTCTACATTGATAGGGGGTAGAGAAGTCTTGGCCAGGAAGAGGAGAGATTTCTAAACGCTGATATACCCTACAGCCTTACCAAAGATAATAGCCAGGAAGTTCATGAGGACATGGAATGTGACTTCTGTGCAGAGAATTCAGATGATTGCAAGATGGACTGTACATTGGTGTTTTCAGACAGTGTGACCTCTTTCTGTTAAAGCCTAAGAAAGCCTGCTAAAGAGAAATCTGTGTAGGAGCAAAGATTTCACTCAATAGCTTTTTGTGAAAGAAAAAGCCTGTTTTTCCCACTTTTGTTTCTTTAACGCTGACACGAAGCATTTTCTTTGTATTTTGTAGTCCCCTATTTGTGTTATGCCAGTATTATGGTTTAATTTCCTTTGTATCCTGTTTGCAAGAATTCTCCCGGGAAGGGAAATAAATACCTCTTTATAAGCCTAGCTGCTCGTTCCACAACTACACTCTTTATTTGAAAAGCTAGTGGGACTTCACCTCCCAGGGGGCACTACGATGTCCCTGCTACCAAAAGAAGAGGGCCACACCGAAACCCCAGGCATCCGCCTTCGGGGGTAAGTAGGTTCGTGACACCACACACACATATGGGAGACCGTCCATGCTCAACAGAGCTTACAATCTTTGCAAAGCATAAACACAACTGGGAGGGGACTAGAGATGGACTTGAAATATGATGACAGAAAAAGACCACATGGCCTATCTAGTCTGTCCTTCCATATCAACAACTACAACAGTCCACTTTTTACCTTTAGAGATCCTCTGTGCTTGTCCCATGCTTTTTTGAATTCAGTTACTGTCCTCATCTCTACCACCTCCACTGGGAGACTATTCCACGGATCCACCACTCTTTCCATAAAGAAATATTTCCATATATCACTCCTGAATCTATCCCCCTTCACCCTCATCCCATGTCCCCTCGTAGCAGAGCTTGCTTTCAATTGAAAGAGGCTCTCCCCCTGAACATTTATGCCACAGAGGTATTTAAACATTTCAATCATATCACCTCTATCCCCGCCTTTCCTCTAAGGTGTACATATTAAGATCCTTCAGTCTGTCCTCATATGCTTTATAATGAAGACCACTAACCATTTTAGTAGCCACCCTGTTTATATCCTTTTGAAGGTGCAGTCTCCAGAATTGCACACTATACTCCAAATGAGGTTGCACCAAAGACTTATACAGAGGCACTATCACCTCCTTCTTTCTGCTAGCCATTCCTCTCCACATGCACCCAAGCATCCTTCTAGATTTTGCTGTTGCCTTTTCTACCTGTTTAGCTATTTAAGATCATCAGGCATAACCATGCCTAGGTCCCACTCTTCTTTAGTGGACAAAAGTACTTCACCCCCTATACTATATTGCTCCCTTGGATTGCTGCAGCCCAAATGCATGACCTTACATTTTTTAACATTAAATCCCAGCTGCCAAATTCTAGACAATTCTTCAAGCTTAGCTAGATCCTTCCTGGGTGTCTACTCTGTTGCAGATTTTGGTATCATCCGCAAAGAGGCAAACCTTACCCGAAAGCCCTTCCGCTATATCAGTAACAAAGATGTTAAAAAGAATTGGACCAAGGACAGATCCCTGGGGCACACCACTGGTAACATCCTTCTCCTGAGAGTGAGCTCCATTTACCTGTACTCTTTGTCACCTCCCACCCAACCAATTTCTAACCTAAGCAGTAACTTTAGGGTCCATCCCTAGGGTACTCAGTTTGTTTATAAGTCGCCTGTGAGGAACGGTGTCAAAGGCTTTACTAAAATCTAAATACGCCACATCCAGGGCTTTCCTTCGGTCCAACTCCCTGGTCACCCAGTCAAAGAAATCAATCAGATTTGTCTGATTGACACACGGTTTATAACCAGGAGAATAAAGAGGTTGAGGAGTCAGCATCAACTGGAAGGCACACATTGCATTTGGAAAGAGCCAAAAGCATTCTCAAAGAGGTAGGTTTTTAGCCTGGATTTGAATAGGACCAGAGATGGAGCTTGACGCACTGACTCTTCCAGGTGGCATAAGGTGCAGCAAGGTGGCAAGAACGCAGTCTGGAGTTGGCAGTGGAAGAGAAGGGCAGTGTGTACATGAATGAAGGAGTGACAGTGGAAATAAACAACATTAAATGGGTAGAAAGCAAGGGTGGCGCGAGGGGTGTGTGATTGAATTGGAAGGTAGTGAATGCAGGGAAAATACAAGGATTTGAGACACTCTAGGCAAGCCCTTCATCCTGCCACCCAGTTTTGCTCTCCTCATGGATGGGGGCAGAAACGTCAGGTCCTAGAAAACAGGAATCACAATGAGCACCGGAAAGTTTAGGCAAGTGCTGCATCATGGTTTCAATGTTGGCAGTAGGTTTCGTGTGATGTCAGTGCTCTAGGCAATTGCCTAGTTCACCTAATGGCCACACCGACCCTGCATGGGTGACTAAATGTAAAGGGGCCCATAGGCAAATGGCTGTGCTCCTTCCAGCACAGGACGTATGTGGTTGTCAGAGTAGTAAGTAGACTGAGCCATTTGCAATGGCACACCCCCTCTAAGAGCAGCCACAATGGTATAGCCCAAGATGTTGGATAGAGAACATTGAGACTATTCTGATCAGAGGGTTTGGAGATTGAAGAAGTAGGTCACTGATTTCTTGTCTCTTGGTCTGAGAAGAGAACTAGAGAGGGAGAGAAAAGCCTCCTGTCTGAATGCCTTTAACATTTCACTATAAGCAGATGTCCTTTAGAGCAGTAGTTCTCAACCCAGTCCTTGAGAAATCATGAAAACCCATCTGAATGAGTATATCTGCAATGAATATGCATGAGATAGAGTAGCATGCGAAGAAGGCAGTGCGCGCAAATCTCATGCATATTCACCACAGATGTCCTGAAAACACAACTGGGTGAGTATGCTCAAGGACTGAGTTGAGAACCACTGCCTCAGAGATCCAGAACTGGAGTGAAGAGTATTCCCACATTGAGGGAGAAAACATTACATTTGGGGTCTCTCTTTCCTGGGAAAGGAAGACAGAGGTGAGCAAAGATCTGTACAGAAGTAGTCAGGCCTGGCCCATCCACTAGGCAAACTAGGCAGTTGTTTAGAGTGGCTGACCACTGACCCTGGTAGGTGGCATCGCTCCCTCCTCCCCCGGGGAAGCATGCATGTGCGTGGCTTTGGCCTGCCACTCCTGCCCCCTTCCAAGGAAGTTGTATTATAGGGGGTGGGGGCAGGAGTGGCAGGCCATGAACATGCATGCCAGCAAGCACTTCAAAGCCCAGTGCAGCACTGATGCGGCAGTTCAGCCATTGCCGCTTCCACAGAAGGAGAAGGTGGGGGTGGCATAGTGGGCTGGACATGGGGCAATCTTGGAGTGTGGCACGGAGGGGCTGCCCACGATGGCAGAAACTGTCAGGCCACCACTGGAAGTAGTGAAAAGTGTATGCCAGGTACTTATCTGCTGGTGCCAAACCTTATGAGAAGGAGAAAGGGGAGAAAATAAAGAGAAGAGATTTTAGTGTTCTATAGCAAGAGTCTCAGGGGAGTCAGTGAGCCCAGTACC
This sequence comes from Ichthyophis bannanicus, assembly GCA_033557465.1. Lineage (NCBI taxonomy): Eukaryota > Metazoa > Chordata > Amphibia > Gymnophiona > Ichthyophiidae > Ichthyophis > Ichthyophis bannanicus. The sequence goes on along the minus strand of CM066041.1, from coordinate 178,533,243 downwards.
AGTGAAAAGGGAGCTAAAGTCCAGAAGGGCAATAAGGGTGTTCCAGGAACGTGTGCACTTAGAAACTGCAATCAGACGCTTACAATTCGAACTGCTTTGCTTTTGAAGAAATTGCCCCATACATAGCACTATACAAATACACACAAAGAGACAGTTTCTTCTCTGAAAAGCTCACACAGGAAAAAGGAGACTTTGCGTATTTTATTTATTAAGAAAATGACTAAATCCCAACAAGTCTATGATAAGGAGAACTAGGCGATAAGATTTAAGGGCAACCTCAAAAAGGTGGGGTTTTAGACTTGATCGGAGTAAAGCCAAGGAAGGAGCCAGATTTAGAGGGTACAGTACAGCAGGGCGCAAAGCTGGAGTTTGACACTGGCGATGAAGTAAAGATAAGGGTTCATAGGGAATAGTGTAAGGGAGAGATAAGAGAAGTCCCGAGGAGCTGCAGAGTGAATGCTTTTCTGATCTTACTAGATTCAGCCTGCAGGCTACCTGGGCCTCCCTCCCTCCCCATTGCGTCATGCTAGGCATGGTCTCTTTTAAGAGACCTAGTCCTGTTTGGACACTGCCCTTCTCACAGCCATGCTCAAGAGCTGTCTTTGTGAAGAATTACACCCAACATGAGAACAGCCCTTGAATTAGTGTTATGGTGACTGAGATACATTTGAAGAGAAATAATTTCTAGTGGGAATAATCTCGACAGAGAATTCCTCTTGAGTGGAGCTTGCATCGATTCTATTCACATCTGGAGATCTCCTTTCTCCCTGCTCATAAACATAGATCACCATCTTCCAGTGCTACACTGTTCCCATCATTAAACTACTGTCCTTTTCACTGAATGTTGTCCTATATTCCCTTGGTTGATTTTCTTCCTTTCTGCTTTCAGTGTCAAAGGAAGAAGCTTTGAGTCTGGGTCATAAAAGATCTTGAGACAGCAGAAGGATGTTCAGTCTTGTAATATTCTATTTGCTGTCCTCATGCTTTGAACATGCCATGTTAAGTCCCTCTAGGGAGATGCTCATGACTGACCTCTTGGCTGGCAAATTCTAGTAGTAATAATATACCATTCAGCTGAAATAGAAGACTATGATCAATGGTCCAATCTGTTATCACCGGAGGGAAGAAAAAACCAATGGCAATCCCAACAGCTGCCAACAGGGTCTTGCAGTCACTGGGGTCCAACTATCATATTGCAATTCTGTTAGCCCTGTGCCAGAATATCTAAAGACAATTCTTCCATCTGACCTGGAGAGACCCTCAGACAAGCCAAACCATGTTCTGTCCCATGCCCGAGGCCCGATTCTTAATTCTCAAAGAATTTCACTTTGAAGCTCTCATTCCTCTTCTGCCTCCTCCTATTTTTCATCACCCTAACTTGGTAATGCCTCTCAAAACATGCTCCGAGGATTATAATAGGAGATTTATTTCCACTCCAGCTTTGCTGGAAATCTCTCAGACATTAATGAGAAGGAATGAGCCGAAATGTTGAAATGAGGTTTTGGAGGTCACAACGGAATAGAGTCTGGATGAAAGAAACAAGTCTCCGTTTCTCAGCCACCCAGTACATTGCAGGAAAGAAGACAAAGTCTTTCTCTGAAGCTGAAGCTGAAGTAGTGGGAAGGGCACACCAACCAAGCTCATTCTTTTCTCTCATTGTGGGAAGGATGCCACAGCTATGCCCACACTGGCATGACTTCCATGGCACCATGACTTTGAAAGCGTATGTCAAAATGTTCATCATGTAACCAAAATAGAGATATTAATGTCAAGCTGCTCTCCAATAGGACTTTACATAGTCCTATTATATTGCCCCCTTATCCTTCCTTTTTGTGTTTCTATTTAATATTTAGTTGCAGCCCCTTTGCTCTTAGATACAGTCTTTGCAAGTGCATTATTGTTTCTTTTCAGATAATATCATGTTATTTGTGTCAGCATAAAGGCTTATATGACTGTATTTGTGAAGAGTTATTAGTATTTGGGTCGCCCCTTTCCAGTGGTAGTACAATGGAAGTTGCATTCAGGTAGCTAGGTATTTCCTTGTCCCAGGGGCTTACAATCTAAGTTTGTACCTGAGCCAACAGAGATTTAAGTGACTTGCACAAGGCCACAAGAAGTGTCAGTGGAATTCAAACCCTGCTCTTCCTGGTTCCAGGCTGCTGCCCTGACCTCTATGCTACTCCTCCTCTTTTTGGGCTTCTTGGTTGTCGTCTCGGGGTTTGTATTTGGAATATGTGACAACTGAACTGCTTGGAATTCCTCCAGATACTGATGTCCACGATTCCCACTGCGATGGACACTGGGGAATAGGCATAGAGTAGTTTTGGATTCCCATTTATCATTATGTTCCTATATCAGGGAGGTCATCCAGGGGTCTTTTTACAAGCTTTGCCTATTGAGGTGGTTGAAAACTTATTTGGACATAGCAGATTGAGGACCATTATTCAAGCTTGGATTCTGTGCGCACTTGATTATCATAGTTCGATACTGTTTGTCTTCTGGCAGCATATTTAAAAGCATTGCAAATAACTCAGAATTCAGCTGCTTGACTGATAGTGGGGGTGGTATTCTGTGAGCACATCTCTCTGCATTTGAAAGCTTTCCATTGTTTGCCATTTGAAGCTAGGATTGAGTTTACAGTACTTACCAAGTTATTTAAGGTTTTACAATTAGCAACTGATCTTCCTTTGATGATTTCATGGGAACATTGCCAGTCCTCGCATACACTGAGGTCTGGGGGCAGGGTGGGGGGGAATTATTATGATGTTCTGTAATGTTTGAGGTTCATGAGACTAAGATATTGAACCAGTTGCCCTGTATCTTGGGCCCATAAGTGTGGAACCAGCTCCCCCCTTGAGTTAAGGTCGAAAAGCCAAATAATTGTCAATCAAAAGAAGTTAAAAGCACACCTCTTTGGACAGGTTATATACTTAAAGAGGATGTGATAACTTGAGCAGGTTGTTTCATTGGAATGCATGTTTTAATTTGAGATTTTACAGTATGAAGGAGGGGGGGGGTTCAAAGTCATTTAGGCGATTTGCAGACATGCAAATCTCATAAATAGCATTCAGCAGGATAGTCCGAGGGGCCGCTGAATATCCCTGGTTTTGGCCCCGGAGCACTGACACTAGCCAGCTACTATCGGGACATTTAGAGGGTGGAGAAGACGTGGCACCCAGAGATATTCAGCCACTAGTCAGTTATCCAAAAGCTGTAGAAGTGCGGTCCCTGAAAGCCACTTTAGCTAAGCGGCCAGTGACTGAATAGTGTGGCTAGCCTGTTTAGCTAAGGCACAGTCCAGCCAACGCTGGTGGCCAGGTTTAAAGTTCAGTGGCAATGTTAGCTATCACCCCTGAATATCCCCCCCCCCCAAAATGTTTTATTCATATTATTGTTTTATGTTTTGTCACTGGTGGTTATATTATTTCTTATGTTCATTGGGAACTGCAGAGGATGCCATAGATCCTCAGTATACAAGAAATATAAATGAATGAATGAATAAATTAATTTTTAAAAAAAATCTGGTAAAACTTGTGGCCTCAAAGAGTTGTTTGCATAAAGTCAAAACCATCAGTCTGAGCTCTAAAAATTGGAAAATAGAAAGTTTGGAAGTGAATATTCTCAGGAGATGATTTTAAAATAATCAAATGTAATTTACACTTGTAGTAAGTCAATTTACATATGCAAACTGGCAAATACATACAAGCACTAGTTGTGGAAAAAGGGCTGCTTATAGGGGAAAGAGGAAGCATACTGACATTTTAAGAGGGCTTGTTCCTGGCAGGGGAGGAGGGGGTCCTTCAAAGTATACATGTCTTCCGCAATGACCTTGCACGTAAACGGCGGAAAATTTTCATGTCAGCATTTACACTATGTTCCTGTTGGCTAACTTCTTATTTGGGACCGGACTTTGGAGGAGAGCTTGAGGGGGGTGTGGGGGGGGGGGAAGTGGTTCTTACCTCTCAGCAGTTTAAAACCACCTTGAAATAACAGAGATCTGCCCCTGAAATAGCTCCTCTTAGATGTAGAGTTTTACAAAATCCACCACTCAGACATGAGTGTGTTGCTACTTACAAGTGCAAATCTCCAAGGGGTGCTGCTCTTTGCTTTGTTAAATGACTTCATCTGATGTATGTGCTGCCCAATACGCCTGTTGCAGGTACCATATATATTTTATAAAAGGCTCTGTATTCAGTGAGTCTTTTATGAATTACCAGCTGTTCTTTGAACGTATGGACATAAATGTCTGCATTGCTACCTAGATGCCCTTTAGAAAGCTATCCTCAGAACCTATGAGAATGAAATAGGAGCTTTGAGAGGTTTCTTCAGCAAGTTGGGGAGAAGCCAGGCATTTTAAAATCCCATATCTGAAGATTGAGCAGGATGCATCCATGATTTGCTTACTGGATTGAGATCTGTGACTCCACATGTAAACCCTTATAAGAGCAGCCAAGGTTTCATGGAGGAAGGATTTGTTGTAAAATGGAATTGCTGAAGCAGAACCAGCTATGCTCAGCTATTTAAGGGGCCTATGTTGTCTATTTTATAAAACATGTACGTGCCTACATGTCTTTATAAATTACTAGCATAAGCGGCAGAGGTCATACCTTATGTTAAGGTGGAGACATTTATACTAGCTCTAGAGCTGTACCTTGATTTTGCAAGAATGTGTGTAAATTATAGCATTTTATAATTTACACGTGTTTATGTGCTCTGCCCATGCACACGCACACCCACCGGCAAAGTATGTACTATTCATCAGCACTGCACATGTAAGCAAGTCGGCATTTATAAGAGATCATTAACTGGCATATGTGACAACATATACACACTACACAAGTGGAGGAGTAGCCTAGTGGCTTGGTAACCAAGAAATCAGGTTTCGATTCCCACTAGCACTCCTTGTGGTTGTGGGCAAGTCACTTAACCCTCCATTGCTTCAGAAGAAAGCCTGGCAATCTACTTCTGGTCACACTGCCAAGAAAACCCAGGAGCTGCTGGGTCACCAGGAGTCAGCATTGACGCGAAGGCACACATTGTTGTTGTTTACACGCTAATGATTAAAATTACCCCAATTACATGCCTCTTTATAAAGTGACCTCCTCAAAATCTGCTGGTGGAGCTCATAAATATTCTGGGGGCTTATTCGCCATTTCCACATGGAAAATCCAGCATTTATATGTGGAAATGGCATCCACATGGAAGTGGCGCTTTGAGAAAAGGCTCCATTTACATATGGATGCCTCTAATGAAGAAATTGCAAGGGGTCATGTTAGGGCATGGCCCAAGAGGGTCAAAAATCAACGGGAGGGTATAGTCAGCAGTGGCGGCCAGCACTGTTAAAGCAGGTGGCTGTCACCATTTTCATTTAAAACCAGATGATATTCAGTGCTGGGCCACATCCAGCAATTGACACTGAATATACGTTTTGCTTGGAATGCGTTTTTGCAATCGGGCAGCAGCAATAGCGAGCCACCAACTGAACTGGTAAACTGCCTAAGCGGCTTTTCACCCTCAGCTAAGCAGATAGTGGCACAACATCGCCACTGACCAGTTAGCTACTGTTGCCGCCCTGCTCTGTCCCCGGAACGCCCTGTTGCTGACTGGTTTAAGTGGGGACATTCAGCGGCACTAACAGCTTTACTACCACTGAATAGCCCGCTGATCTCATGTTAGCCAATTAGTAGCTCTGCTGAGCAGCTAAAACGTTTTGAATATGCCTTTTACATGTCCTCCCCATGTCATATGGCAAATGCATGTGCGAGACCAAAATTGTCCATGTCAGGACTTACAGCTGCTCCCTGACATATATCAGTTTCTAAAAAGTGCTCATTTGTCTAGCCCTTTACAGTGGGGATTAAGGGGGTAGTCTCCTTATTCCCCCATTTAACCCTGCAAATTGAAAGGTATTAAAGACAAAAGCCGAAGTAATTAGTCAACAGCATTTAAACATATAGGTTTGCAAAATACCAGTTTACATGTGTAATTTTAACAAGCAACATTATAGGTGTAAGTGTGGTACTTAAACATTTAAGTTACCGTGTTGCCTCTGTGTAAAATCTGTACAATGGCTCCTCCAGCTCTACATGTCGGCAGACACACATGCACGCCTGCACATCCTTCTAGGTATTGTATAAAAGACCACATTTGGCAGAGCTGGAACTGTTTATGTCCCGACTTTCACATGCTACTTAAAATTTGCCTTATTGTTTGCAAATAAAAGGAAGATCAGTTGGAAGCAGATATTGAAGTTCTCGGCAGTCACAACACAAATGCATGCAGCAACAGAGAGGATTTGGCCGTTCTTGCTTTTGAGGGCTTTCAGCTGCATTATAAGCTTTAATGTACATTGATCATATGGTCCAGTTAAAATTCTTTAAAATTCCTTACTGAGGGTTGCTATTCAGAAAAAGGAACTTACTTAAGATTTGTTATACTGGATCAGACCAAAAGGTCCATCATGTCAGTATCCCGTTTCCAACAGTGGCCGATTCAGGTCGCAAGAACATCACAGAACCCCAAAAGGTAGACAGATTCCCTGCTGCTTGTCCCAGGGATAAGCAGTGGATTTCCCTCAGTCCACTTTAATAATGGTTTATGGACTTTTCCTCCAAGAATCTGTCCATACCTTTTTAAAAATCAGCTGCAGTAACAGTTTTTACTACATCCTCCGGCAACAAATTCCAGAGCTTCATTATGAATTGAGTGAAAAAATGTTTTCCATGATTAATCTTAAATGTACTACTCAGTACCTTCATTGTCAGTCCCCTAGACTTTGTACTTTCTGAAGGAACAAACAACTAATTCATCTTTCCTAGTTCCACTCCACTCATTATTTTATAGACCTCTATCATATCATTTTGGTTGCCCTTCTCTGTACCTTTTCTAATTCCACTTTATTTTAGATGCGGTGACCAGAACCGCATGCAATAGTAAAGCTGTGGTCATGAGGAATGATAAAGATGCGTTATGATATTTTTGGTTTTATTCTCCATTCCTTTTTTCTTATAATTCCGAGCATTCTATTAGCTTTCTTGACCATCACTGCACATTGAGAAGAGAATTTCAATGTACTATCCATGACGATGCCCAGATTCTTTTCCTGGGTGGTGGTTCCTAATGTGGAACCTTGCAGCTTGTTGCTGTAATTTGGGTTGTTCTTCCCTAAGTGCATAACTTTGCACTTATCCACAATAAATATCATCTGACATTTGAACACCCAGACTCCCAATTTCTCAAGGACCTCTTGCAAATTTTCATAATCTTCTTCTGATTTAACAACTTTGAATAAATGTGTCATCTGCATATTCAACCATCTCATTTGTTTTTCTGATTTACAGGCCATTTATAAATATGTTAAAAAACAGTGGGCTCAGTACAGATCTCTGGGATACTCCAGTATTCATCTTTCTCCATTGAGAAGACTGACCATTTAGCCCTACTCTCAATTTTATATTTTTTAACCTGTTCCAAATGCACAATAAGACACTGCCTCATATCCCATGTGGTCTTTTTCTGTCGTCATGTTTCTATGTTTCTCTTTGGAGTCGGGGGTGGTGCCAGAGGACTGGAGAGAGGCACATGTGGTCCCTTTACACAAAAGCGGAAGTAAGGATGTGGTTGAAAACTATAGGCTGGTTAGTTTAATCTCAGTTGTGAGTAAATTATTGGAAATGCTGCTGAAAGAGAAAATAGTGAGGTTTCTGGAGTCCAACGGATTACAGGATCCGAGGAAGAATGGATTCACCATGGGCAGGTCTTGTCAGACAAATCTGATTGATTTCTTTGACTGGGTGACCAGGGAGTTGGACCAAGGGAGAGCCCTAGAAGTGGTGTATTTAGATTTCAGTAAAGCATTTGACACTGTTCCGCACAGGCAACTTATAAGCAAACTAAGCATCCTTGAGATGGACCCTAAAGTTACTGCTTGGGTTAGAAATTGGTTGAGTGGGAGGCAACAAAGGGTACAAGTAAATGGAGTTCACTCTGAGGAGAAGGAGGTTACCAGTGGAGTGCCCCAGGAATCTGTCCTTGTTCCTATTCATTTTAACATCTTTGTTAGTGATACTGTGGAAGGGCTGTCGAGTAAGGTTTGCCCCTTTGCGGATGATACCAAAATCTGCAACAGAGTAGACACCCAGGAAGGTGTAGATAACATGAGGAGGGATCTAGCTAAGCTTGAAGAATGGTCTAGAATTTGGCAGCTGAGATTTAATTCTAAAAAAATGTAGGGTCATCATGTGGGTTGCAACAATGCAAGAGAGCGGTACAGTATGGGGGTTATGTACTTCTGTCCATGAAAGAAGAATGGGACCTAGGTGTGATTGTGTCTGATAATCTGAAAGTAGCTAAACGGGTAGAAAAGTCAACAGCAAAAACTAGAAGGATGCTTGGGTGCATAGGGAGAGGAATGGCCAGCAGAAGAAAGGAGGTGATAGTGCCTCTGTAAAAGTCTTTAGTGAGAATTTATTTGGAGTATTGTATGCAATTCTGGAGACCGCACCTTCAAAAGGTTATAAACAGGGTGGAGTCGGTGCAGAGGGTGGCTACTATAATGGTTAATGGTCTTTGTATAAAGCATATGAGGACAGACTTAAGTACCTGAATAATGTATACATTAGAGGAAAGGCGGGACAGAGGTGATATGATTGAGATGTTTAAATACATCCATGGCATAAATGCACAGGAAGAGAGCCTTTTTCGATTGCAAGCAAGCTCTGCTACGAGGGGATATAGGACGAGGGTGAAAGGGGATAGGTTCAGGAGTAATAAGTGGAAATATTTCTTTATGGAAAGAGTGGTAGATGCGTGGAATAGTCTCCCAGTGGAGGTGGTAAAGATAAGGACAGTATCTAAGTTCAGAAAAGCATGGGACAAACACAGAGACTCTAAAGGCAAAAAGGGGACTATTGTAGTGGGTGAAATGGAAGGGCAGAGTAGATAGGCCATATGGTCCTTTTCTGCAGTCATGTTTCTATGTTTCTGTCATTTTTCCTGGTACTGACATTAGGCTCACCTATCTGTAGTTGCCCAGATCAGCACTGGAACCATTTTTAAAAACGGGGGTTATGTTGGCTGCTCTCCAGTCTTCAGGTACTAGAATGATTTTAACAATAGTTTACAAGTTACTAATAGTAGTCTGCAATTTCATTTTGAGTTTCTTCAGAACCCTGTGATGTATACCAACTAGTCCAGGTAAATTGCTAATCTTTAGTTTGTCAAATTTCCCTATTACATTACACAACCATAAAGAAAAGCAATCATGTTGTATTACACAAAAGAAATAAAAAATATTAAGAAACGGTAGCAGAACATTGCACTAATCCACATCAAGGGAAAGCACCCAGTTGGATGAAGACAGTCCTAAGTATATATCAGAACCCTGTTATACACTTCCTCATCTGCAATCTAACAGTGAATTAACCCCTCCATACGAACATAAGATATGCCACACTGGGTCAGAGCAGGGTCCATCAAGCCATTATCCTGTTTCCAACCGTGGCCAATCCAGGTCACAAGTACCTGGTTCCCTTCTACCTTATTTCCCCAAAAGAACATTTTCCAGTTGTGAAATATCCACAAAAATGTATCTATTCTCAGCATAAAAGTCACAATACATTTACAAGGAAATTTTAAATAAAACGTGGCTCCAATGACCAAAACCTTAGATTTTAATTGCAAAAATGCCCTCCTATGACACTGTGTAGCCTTGGCTACATCTGGAAAGATACTTATAGATTGACCACAAAAGAGAGCAGCCTTGGTGGCAAATTATTTCAGTATAGAACTCTTTTCCAGTTCTGATCTAAAGATTACCAGCAAGATAGCTGTCTTAGAAATTTTCTGACAATGTCTCAAGAAATTCAGTCAGCTAAAAGCTATCTAGGGAGACAATTTTATCTGCCTCTGCTTCCACCACTTCAGTTCTAATTCCAGTAGGAAGATAATAAATATTAGAAACAGAAAGGGCATCAACATTAGGATGGTAAAGAATTTCCTTCAAATATTTTTTCAAAAGCTCTAAAGGGAAAAGCTGGCGCAACACAGGAAAATTAAAAATCTGAGGTTTTTAGCTTTCATTGTATTCTTCATCATTTCTAATTTATCATTTATCACTAAACTGTCCCTTATAGTTTCCTAAGATCTGGACATTTAACAATGTGCCTTCAGCGTTGGATAGTCTCTTATCCAGAGTTGTCAGACATCTCCCTGCTGTTGAAATTTCTTCACCATTTCATCCCAAACACACACAAAGTTGAGTCAATGTCCCTTTAAGTATACCCTCCCTTCATTCTGTTGACTGCCATCCAAATATCCTTCAAGGAAATATCATCAAGAGCTGACGCGGATGAAACCAAACAGAAAATATCTTTAGGAAAAATCACTGGCTGTGGATGCTGTGAGTCAGACTTAGTAAGTTCATTGGCTGCAACAGAATATTCGAGAGGAGTAGAAACCACCAAAGATTCTCCAAGAGGAGTAGAAGCAACTGGGGCACCGATTCCTACAGATAAAGCAGGCTGAGGAGGGGGTTCATACCCCTGAACTCAGAGACGTCAGAGGCTGGAGAGGTCCCTACAGTTAAAGGTGAATTAACCTTACAGTATATTGAAAACCAACATTCAACACATGCTAGTCCATAGGGCCCTGAATGGGCTTGGCCAGATCAGACATCTTGCTTTTCACTTTCCACTTTATCATCAATGACAAACCAAAGAGGGAAACTTCCAGAACTCTGTAGTCCTCAGTAGGTCCAAAGGGGCTCCTAAAGAGCGGGACTTGCCACTTGTCATGCCTCTTCGGGCATGTGTCCATAGCATGAACCCGCATCTGTGTCCTGTGGTGCTAGATGGTCTTTTATACCTACGACATTCTAAGAGGGAGGAGCATGATGCCACTGATGTGCCGCTGATGGAAGAGAGACCCGGCTCCATCATCCAGCAGCACTCTCCATTAGCCAGATCCAGTAGTAGATCCTTTCCAGTGTCCTGTAGTGCTAGACGGTCCTTTATGCCTATGACGTTCTAAGAGGGAGAAGCAGCGACATTACCAGCGCTCTGCTGATGACAAAAGTACCTAGCTCCGACGTACAGCAGCACTCTTTTGGCCCAAACAGTAGTAGGTGCCTTCCCACCGAGCTTTGTTTCAGTCCCTCCAATTCATCGCTTTTAAATATCATTTTTGGAATAGGCATCTCCCCTACATCATTTTCAGTAGAGACTGCAGCAAATAATTCATTTAGTTTCTCTGCTATGACCTCATTCTCCTTTCGTACCCCTTTTACCTCTCTAACATCTGATGGTCCAACTGATTGCCTCAAAGGCTTTTTGCTTCAAATATGAGCTTTTGCTTCCATGGCAAACTTCTTTTCAAATTCTTTCTTTGCCTGCCTTATCAGCATCTAACTTGCCATTGCTTATGCTGTTTCCTGTTTCTTCACTCAGATCCTTATCCATTTTTGAAAGATGTTTTTTAGGCTATTACAGTCTCTCTCACTTCACCTTTCAACAGTGCTGGCAGTCACTGACATCACACCTACCATGTCTCCATCTGTTGGAGATGGGGCTTAAGTCCAGACACGTGGGTTAAGCCCCATCACCATTAGATGGAGTCTGAGAACCACTGGTTTTGATGACATCATCCTATAAGGGATCTGTACAGACCTCCCATCACCAGTATTTCTCAGTCTCCAGCAGATGGTTATGAGCTCCTGTGCAGATCTGGACTCCACGGTAGATTTAGGCATTTAAAACAAAACTAAAAAAAAGGAAAGGAAGAAGGGAGCATGTCAGCTTTAAATTAGAAAGCGTTAGACTGTTCCATATAGGACCCAGTGCTTAGTATTGGGCACGGTTGGGTCTTAGGGGTGCAAAACCCAGTGGACAGGGTCCGTCCACATTGAACTCTAACCTCATGCCAGGGGGGCTTGTTAAGCCTTTGGAGGCCTCAATGCTCATCCCCAACTCCTGGGAGGGGGCTTGGAAGTCTGTACAAGTGCCATGATATTAAAAAAAAAAAAAAGAAAGTTAAACAGAGCACAAGGAGAGGCAAATGCTGATGGTGAGGCAAGCCGGTGGATAAGATAAGAGGACTTCTGGGTTGTACCGCTCTATCTTGCCTACAGAGAGCACCGTGGTGATCACTGAGTTTTTTGTTCCATGAGGTGGGAGGGCCTCTTGGGCAGCAGCAGTGCACGATACTGTGGACCGTGTGGCCTGAGGGTCATGTGACAGTTAGTGAGCTCCAGGGTTCTGTCACAATTGAGAGTCTGAAGAGGGCCCTGACCAATTTCTTACTCCACTGAGGATGCACCAGGCAAGGCCATGCTGGACCTGAAGTCAGCATCTCCCCTGACATGTGAACCCACAGTTTTGGCAGGAAATGCCACCATGATTCTCGGAGGGAAGACTGATAAGGAGGAGTCCACAGGGGATCCAGTGGGGGCTCTGGCAGACAGAAAATAATGTAGGAAGTGGGCAGTTTCTTCTGGGGGATTGACTGAGTTTCAAGCAATTCTGTTTTCCTCAGAGTTTGTGTTATTCCTTCACAAGGCCTACTGCATGAAGCAGGGCCTGAGGCAGGAGGGAGTCCCAGACATAGTGGCTAAAGCCATGAAAAAGGTGATGTTGGCCAGGTCCAGGGCTTAGGGGGAGCCAGTGATCAAGCAGCATAGAGGGGATGAGGATCCCTGGCAGCAGGCATCCATGGGTTCTGCAGTCTGAGGACCCTTTGGAAGGCCTCTAGTGAGGAACTGGAGGAAGCTGAGCTTCTGCCTGGGGACGATCCATTGGTTACTCGGGTTTTCTGTTGCAAAGAGTTGACAGTCCTTATATCCCACTCGCTAATGGCCCTGAACATTCTAGGGGAGCCTCCAGTACTGGAAAAGGTCACAGGGGACCTTTAGCTCCATGGGATTCACAATGCCAAAATCCAAAAACACTCCACCAAAACAGGACTGGTATTTAATATTTAAACAAAAAGAGAAAAAACGTCTTTATATCCCACAGTCGCTCTGTAACCTTTTACCAACCTATAAGGGGGTCTCAGAACTCATGGGCTAATGAGTAATTTACATCAATCTCTGTAAAACATTCGCCCTTTTGCATCAATGACCAACCCTTATGGTAAACATATACATAAGCAATGTGCAGAAAGAACGCAACAGCAAACTTAGCTTCAGAAATCCTTCAGCCTGTCACGATCAATCTGGTGCCCCGACGCCCCACTCAAGCGCCCATCGAGCGTTTCACTCTATGTTTCGTCAGGGGGTACATTTGCTCCCAAAGCTACAAAGAAACAAAACCATATCATTAAAATCTCATCCATTTCCACATTAAAATCCATATGCTGCTTACCAAAACCACATTGTTCCACCTTAATCCGTGTCAGCTTAACTTCAACATGGCCGGGCGAACCTCAACAATGCCACGCATGCAAACTAGCCTGCTGCTCTTTTAAAACCCAACCATGCAATGACGTCAAACAATATCCAATGAAAAGCAGAACCGGGTGAGCGTACGCAACACCACACATATAAACTATCCAGCTGCACTCAAAAAAACTTACAATACCACAGCATCAAACATTGCCTGATGCAAACAAAACCAGATAAGCATCAGATGCAATGCATATACAAAAAGACCAACTATGTCTTTTAAAAGCCCTGCTAGAATACACCGATGCGAACAGTCCTTCAATTCATGAAACCACACCAAATAAAAGTATATGTATGTACATATGCAACTGCTCCAAATCCGCTAGTCCTCTCAACCTCAACTACACTCAAAAACACCCCCCCCCCCCCCACCAATCAATTTGCATGTTTAAACCTTCTGGGATCACTGTGCGTACACGAAAGATCCATCGCTGTTCACAAAGCAACAACACCTGTTCTCTCGTTTTACCCTCTCTGCCAGCCAGCACCTCATCAAGACAAAAAGCACCTCAGATCCAAAAAGGTATGACCAAAATCCAAACAATGCTGTACTATAGATGCTTCCTTTACTCGACAGTGGATCCTACTTTTATGTTCCAGTATGCGCTTCCGGAACTGCCAATTGGTCTTTCCTATATACAATAACTCACATGGGCACTGTATACCATAAACTACAAACTCCGAATCACAAGAGGTCTGTCTTCTCAGCTTAAAATCCCTCCCATGATATGTAAAGTAAGTAATATCCCATGTAACTTCACAAATCCCACAGTCACCACATTTACGATGCCCTCCTAGTTCCTCTTCAACTTGCAGTAAGGGATGCAATACTGAGGGGCTCAACCTTTCCTGTAGATTCCGATGTCTCCGCCATACACACCTGACTTGCTTATCCTCAAGACCTGGAATGATACGCAACAAATTCCCATGCTTCTTAAATATTCGCTGTATACACGAACTAAGAGGGGAATACTTCGTGATCAAGTTGACATACTCCGAATCCTCCTCACTATCCAAACCAGCGTTTTCTATGCATGTTTAAAAGCAACACTCTGTTGTTATAAAGTGCCCTTTTATAAGCTTGCTTCACAACACCCATTGGGTATCCCCTCTCTGCAAAATTAGCACTCAAAACTTTAGACTGTCGTTTGAATTCAGACGTATCTGAGCAGTTCTTACGATATCGTATAAATTGCGAGAAGGGTAACCCATTACGCAATCGCACTGGGTGAGCACTATCATAGTGGAGGAAAATGTTTTTATCTGTAGGCTTCCGGTGCACCGATGTTACCCAGTTATTTGTGCCTTTCTGCACCACCAAATCTAAGAACACTATCTCACCATAATTAGATACACTAGTGAAGTGAATATTAGGGTCACAATCATTAAGCCATATTAAAAAAATCTTGAAATGACTCAGCTGTACCATTCCAGAGCATAAACACATCATCGATAAATCTGCAGCACAGTTTAATTTGGGAGGAATAAGGGGAAGAACTCAGACATTTCTCTTCAAACAAACTCATAAATAAGTTGGCTACTGATGGGGCAAAAGTAGCTCCCATGGCTACCCCAGAGACCTGGTGATACAACACCTTCTCAAACACAAAAAAGTTTTGAAAAATGGCCAACTGCGTTAGCTTTAAGAGAAACAAAATCATAGCCTCTGACAAATCTCCTCTACGGTGTAAACTAACCTCCACTGCTTCATAAGCTGCAGGTTGCGGAATACTGGTATACAGAGAAGTTACATCGAGGGTTACAAGTAGAATGTCAGCTAAACCAGACCATTCAGAATGGCTGTCTAGAATCCCTAAAAAATGTGTGGTGGTTTTTATATAAGATGGTATACTGAAATACCACTTGTTCACAAAATGCTACCCAGAAGTCAACCTAGACATTAACA
The DNA here is from genome assembly GCA_033557465.1 of Ichthyophis bannanicus. Taxonomy (NCBI): domain Eukaryota; kingdom Metazoa; phylum Chordata; class Amphibia; order Gymnophiona; family Ichthyophiidae; genus Ichthyophis; species Ichthyophis bannanicus. The sequence continues at coordinate 178,517,902 of CM066041.1, read as the reverse complement.
AAACTACCACCTCAATACAACCTGAAAAGGGCTAGTTGGTCAACCTTCTCTCTAGTCCTATTAGTGAACCACATTGCAACACCCAAACGAGTTTTTATATTACTGTATATACCATTAAGTTAATCTGTACATAGTTCCCCCGATTGTCCTATTGTTGAAGTTCCCTGTTCAATGTAAAACTCAATGTTACTTGTATGCATTGTAGTATGTTCTTGTTCTATGTACACCGCACTGATTTTAATAGCGCGGTATAAAAGAATTGTTAAATAAATAAATAAATATCAACTAATAGTGAGCGTAAAAAGAATCCACAAATATTGATAACGGTTCTAATACTGTACCTTTAGTAGACACTATAGGTCTACCCCCGGTGGATGACAGCTAGCTTTGTGAATCTTAGGTAATAAATAAAATTTCACTACCACTGGGGATTGAACATTCAAAAAATGCCACTCTTTCTTTGAGATGATTTTAGCATGCAAAGCTGCCATAGTGATATATTTAATATCAGTTTGTAACTCATTTGTGGGATCAACAGGCAGCCGTTCATATATATTTTCATCCAGCAATTGACGGTCTGCTTCCTGCAAATATGCAGATCGGGACCACAGCACAATCGCGCCTCCTTTGTCAGCCCGTCGAATTACTATATCCGAATGAGACATTAAATGACCTTCTTCAAATGAAAAAACATGATGTGACCGATAGTGGGACTCTTCCAGATGTTGTAAATCTTGCAAAATCATTTTTTTAAAAATCAGTATGGCAGGGTGAATTGGGCCCGGTGGGCTCCATGTTGATGGCTGTTTGATCAGAGCAAAGTCACTCCAGGAGAGTCAAAGAGCAATGGAAAAAGTGGTGGACCGCCTCCAGCATTTGGGCTGGGTTGTGAATTTCACCAAGAGTCACATCCGACTGGTCCAAGAGATCATATACATAGGGGTGGGGGTGGTCTCATTGCCAACCAAAATGATTCTTTAGGTGCATGCCCAGGTGCAAACATTTGTCAAGCTGAGGTCCCCGAGGGCGTGGGACTATCTTCAGTTTTTGGGGTCCATGGTGGCAACATTGGATCTAGTGCCATGGGCCAGAGCGCTCATGAAGCCCCTCCAAAGGACCCCGTTGTTGCAATGGTCTCTCCAGAGGCACTCCCTCTGGAGGAAGTTATGGTGCCTGGACAAAGTGAGAGTGAGTCTCCAGTGGTGGCTGGATGTAGACAAGTTAGTTGCAGGGGTGCCCCTGGACCCTCCAGACTGGCTACTGGTGATGAACGATGCCAGTCTGACAGGTTTGGGGGGGAACATTGTCAATGGGAGGTCATGCAGGGGCAGTTGTCCTTCGAAGAACAGACTTGGTCCATGCCTGGAGATGCGAGCAGTGTTCTTGGCCCTGCAGTTGTTCTGATCCCTTGTTCAATAGAAGGCAGTGCGTATCTTTTCCGACAACATGACCAAGTGGCTTACATCAATTGTCAGGGTGGCACAGGCAGTCTGGGTCTAGTGGAGGAGGTGGAGCCTCTGCTTCAGTGGGCGGAGGTCCAACATTGGCACTATCAGCGGCTCATGTGGCCAGGAAGGAGAATGTTCAGGTGAGTGGTCCTTGAGCGAAAAGGTGTCTCAGCAGATTGTAGGCCACTGAGAGCAACCAGTGAAGGAACTGATGACAGCAGCAAGCAATGCCAATGTAGGCCTTCAGCCATCATCAAAAGAGAATGTCAGAAGGTCTGAATGCTTTGGCTCAAAGGTGGCCAAGAGAGGGCATCCTGTATGTGTTTCCACCCTGGCTGTTGATAGGCTGAGTCCTTCAAAGGGTAGAGATCCATTGGGGGTTGGTAATTCTAATAGTACTGAATTCGTCAGGAATATCATGGTATGCAGATTTGGTATGGTTAAAGGTGGCTGATACATGGCAGCTCTCGGAAATGGACAGGCTCTTGTTTCAGGGCCCCTTTGTGATGCCACAGGTGGATCAGTTCTCGCTTATGGCCTGGTTCTTGAAAGGATGCTGTTGAGCAGGAGAGGTTACTCTCCACAGGTTAAGATGCTTCTTTGAGCTCAGAAGAGGTTGACCTCACTGACCTATGTGCGAGTATGGTGGATGTTTGAAGGCTGGTGCGAAGAGAGTGAACCTAGACCTCTCTCCCCGTCACTTCCAGATATTCTGGCATTTCTTCAGGCAGGACTGGATAAAGAGCTGGCCTTAGGCTCTCTCAGAGTGCATATAGTAGCCTTGGTCTGTTTTAGAGGGCATATCCAAATTACAGTCTTGGTGTTCCATCTGGATGTGGTACGTTTCTTAAGGGGTGTGAAACATGTATGTCCGCTGGTGTGGCAACTAGTGCCGCCTTGGGACCTGAATCTGGTCTTCTCGGTGTTGGTTCAGCCTCCGTTTGAGTCACTGCGGCAGGCTTCCCTGAAAGACTTCACCCTGAAAGCAGTATTTTTGGTGGCTATTTTCTCAGCGAGATGAATTTCTGAGCTGCAAGTCTTGTCATGCTAGGAACTGTTTTTGCAAGTTTCCACAGAAAGAGGTGGTTCTCTGGCTGGTTCCCTCCTTTCTCCCTAAGATGTTATCCTCATTCCATCTTAATCAGTCGGACACGTTGCCTGTCTTCTCCAGGGAGACAGGGGATCTGGAGTCAAAAGAGCTTCGGTTATTGGATATTTGGCATGTTCTGTGTCACTATCTAAGGAGACCCCAGGATTTTCATCTGTTTGTGCTGTTTGGGTGTCCCTGTAAAGGAGAGGTGGCATCCAGAGCATCGGTTCCATGCTGGTTCAATGAGGTGATTGCATCAGCGTATCTGTTTAATCATCTGTCGCTGCTGATAGGTTTGCAAGCGCACTTCACTCGGCACAAGCTACATCTTCAGCGGAGATTGGGCTGGTGTCTCTGATGGATATCTGTATAGCAACGATGTGGTCATTGCTCCATGCCTTTGTCTGCCATTGCCAGCTGGATGTGCAGGCACAGGGGGATGCAAGTTTTTGGGCCATACTGTGGCAGGCTGGGCTCACAGGTCTCTCCCAAGGTTGAGTACTGCTCTGGCACATCCCATGCATCTGGACTAGACTGATGAGGAAGGTGAAATTAGACCTTACCTGCTAATTTTCTTTCCTTGAGTCTCTCCAGTCTAGTTCAGAACCCGCCAAGTCAGTGGTGCGGGCCCAGACATGGAAGAATTTAGTGGGTGTCTGGGCATCTGTCTGAGTTTATGGTTTGTGGTTCTCTCTGGAGGCTAGAAGAGCCTTTATGTTTTTTAGGAAGGAGTGAGGTAAATTAGAGTGAAGCAACATGTCGCTCCCGGTTCCTATATGGAGTAGTTGCACCTGTTCTGTCAACATTAATGAGATAGTTCTCAGTTGTGAAATAGTGTTCCTGTAAAGTAGAGTATACTTGGTTATTCAAAATACTGGTGATGGCAGGTCTGTACAGGCCCCTTATAGGATGATGTCATCAAAACCAGCAATTCTCAGTCTCCATCTGCTAGTGATGGGGCTTAACCCACATGTCTGGAATGGACTAGAAGGACTCAAGGAAAGAAAATTAGCAGATAAGGTTTAATTTCATCATATTGCTTCAATATATATCCAAATTCTTTTTTTTTAATCACCTTGGAACAAGGTTACTAGGTCATTAGGATTAGGCGAGTTAAACCTGGTTACCTGATTAGCTGATGACAGTGTGGGACTGCTTTTTTGAGATGTGAAGGGGGACCCATGCAGTCCTCTCTAGATTTACAAGCTTGTTGGCACATGAGCTAGCCAGCCAAGACAAGCTAGGATAACCTGTTCACAAACATGGCTTGGAAATACTTTGTTGTTGTTATCCTTGTGTGTGTGTCAGAAAAGTGATAAAAAGAAGGCTTTCCTTGAGTCATGAGCCTGTCAGAGTTCCACTGCCATCCTTAGGTCCATGGAGATCCTTGGCTTGTTATTTAGCGACTGCCTGTTGGCACCGAAGCTCTAATTCCACAGCTGCAGACCAATGTGAAAGAGCAAAGTCAAAAAGAATGATTTTAAGGGTTATCACCATGACTAGAGAGGGCAAACTATTAATATTTGCAGTTCTTCCAGGCATAATTTCAGTACCAGTCTGATTTTGCTGCAGATTTGTGCTCCTAAGTGCACAGACAGTATCAGAATGCCATCAGCATGAATTCTCTACCAGCGTTTATTACCAGTTATGGCTGGGATTCCATTCAGTGGAATTATGTAGTTATGTAGTGCAACTTCCTTCCCTCCCCAACCTCCACTTCCTACCTGGAGAAATCACAATGCCAGTTCACTGGGGACAAGCCACTTCAACCCTCCTTTTCTGGCTTGCAAAACCAAAGCATTTCTCAGCTTGCTATCCAATTTCCTTAGTGCAGAGAAGGGGGGATAAAACATACTGCAAACCAAAAAGGGGCTAACAAATTCTGACCTAGGATTGTGATGGCAAAAATCATGGCTTTAATCCGTCGATTATTCTAGGCTAGAGTTTATTGGTTTACAAGCCTAAATACAGTAAGAGCATTGGAAATTGAGAAAATCCTAGTCAGGTCCCCAGCGTGACGACAGATTTGCATGACCAAAGCTAGGGCACAATGCCCAAAAGTATGGGCAGCATGACACAGGCAGCCAAAATCCAAGTGAAAACTCTTGCGCAGCAGTGTCTTTAATAAGCAGCTCTAGCAAATATCAAGGTTTTCATGAGTGGAATTACATCTGGCCCATTACCTTGCGCAAGTGAATCCTCTCAGAGATACATTAACTTTTCACAACAAGCACAGTGTGGTGCAGCAAGAGCTCTGGAACTCCATTTACATTTTTACATGAATCATCTGCACTTTGATTAAACAGTAAGCTCACCTCTCTATTTCTGGCCCTGGGCTGGCTTCTCGGGAGCTCGTTCTGATTGGGAGCTCCAGCAACCCTACAGCTTGCTACAGTCTATAAATGTGCTCAGTGCCCAACATATTAAAACTCTGCTTGCTTCTCTTTCACCGAGCAGGGTTGCACCTACCTAGGTAAAATGTGAAGAAGCTGACCCAGTCCTTATTTTGCTTCATTGATGTACTGAAATAGTCAGAACAACCTATTTGAAAGGACCTGGGCGAGGTGGCAAACTCTCTAACTTAGTTTCCCAACAATTTGGGTTGCCAAAACCAATATGCTGCTTTGACCTGTGGTGATAGTTTGTACTATTACCTTTTGAATCAGGTCAATAAATCCTCACTTTGTGTGTGTGTCTATATTTAGAAAGCATACATCTAACACATATTTTCTGGTTCTCTGTAATCCATCTAAAGTGGTCAGCATACTAGCTAAAACTGAGCCACAGCAGCTGCTGACAGCTGTTCAATATCCGTTCATCCTTTCCCGGAGTAAAGACTGTGTCAGGACCTCTTCAGCGGCTGCTGGAGGCGATTACAATCTGTGCAGAAGAGCCAGGGGGCTAGAGGATTCCTTCATTCTCTGGATAAATTCCAGCGTAGGACATCAGAAACAACTAGGGACATGAGTGCAGAGAAGAAAGGAGAGGGCTAGGAAGCCGGCTTCATGAAAATAAAAGCTGTTTCTGAGGGTAAATGGAGCACATAAGAGCACAAATATCAATGGGGCATGCAAACATGACATCTTGAAGTAAAAAGGAGTGGAGGAGTAGCCTAATGGTTAAGAAACTTGCGAACCCAGAGTCCAGAGTCCCACTGGCACTCCTTGTGGCCTTGGGCAAGCCACTTAACCCTCCATTGCCTCAGAAAAATCCAAGTTATCCGTGTCCCTGTTTAATGTACATTACCAAGCTTAAGTTTCAATGTAAACCACTTTGATAGAAAGACAAAGCAGTATATAAAACCTGTTACATAAATAAATAAATAAAGAGATGCTCGTTGAGTGAGAGGAGTTCAAGCAAGGCAGAAGGTTCCGCTGATCACAGAAGGCGCAATATCTTAGACACGCCTATGTATGACACCTGATCCATGTGGTACCTTCCAGATGGTGTGACTTCTTGGATTTTGAGCCATAGTGGCAGTGCCCCCAAGAGAAACGTGAGCATTACTATAGAGGGGGCATGTTCAGTTCAGCGAGACTCAAGCCGCAGTGATACTCTGAGCTGCTGGGAGGATGGTGGAACCCCACCTATCTGAGAGGACAGGTGGAACAGCCAATAATAGGGAATCTCCCCAAAACACACACTTTCCCGAGAAGAATGCGAAACCCTTCTATACTGGATCTCTAAAATACTGGGTGGTATCTTCTAAGAAAAAGAAGCTGAGCAAAGGGGGAATGGGGAGAAGCCAGGCACATTAAAATCCCAGAACTTTACTCTGAGTAGTATGTATGAAGTCTGAATAAGATGCATCATTGATTTGTCTACTGGATTGAGATCTTTAAGTCCAAAGCTCCATGTAAAAATCCCATATAATAGCAAAAAAGATTTCTTGGAAGGATGGTTGTAAAATGGAGTGCTGGAGCAGAACCACTGATGCTCGGCACACGTCATGTCCTGTGGACACTCAAATCATGGCAGTGGAGCAGCTTGTAAATGTTTTGTTTGCAAACAGAAGTAAGACCAGTTGGAACCTCGGATACGGAAGTTGTCTGCAGTGATTTTGAGTTTTGTCTAACATGCAGCCAGTACTGCCACTGAGAGGATTTGCTTTTGAACTCTTTCACCTCCAGTCCAATAGATCATCTGATCCACCACCAGAACTGCCAGGAACTGACTCTGAACAAAGGATAACAAAATGCAATGCAGTGTGTGCCTTTGAGTCAGTCCTGACTCATGGTGACCCAGAAGCTCCTGGGTTTTCTTGGCAGTGTCACTGGAAGTAGATTGCCAGGCCTTTCTTCTGAGGCAATGGAGGGTTAAGTGACTTGCCCAAGGCCACAAGGAGTGCTAGTGGGAATTGAACCCTGGTTGCTTGGTCCAAGCCAGTGTTCTAACCACTAGGCTACTCCTCCTCCTCAAGGATAACATATTCATCTATTATTAGTCAAGCAAAGGCAAAAATATAAACTAACACCATGAGTTGTTATGCATAGGAAAAACAAAGGCCTGAAATTAAGGGTTACAGAAAATTAGATTATTTGTATGTTCCTTCTATGTAGAAGTAGAAAGACTAGGGGACACGCAATGAAGCTACAACGTAGTCCAGTTAAGACTAATCAGAAAAAATATTTTTTCACTCATCGCGTAATCAAACTCTGGAATTCGTTACCAGAGGATGTAGTAAAAGCAGTTAGTGTAGCTGGTTTTAAAAAAGGTTTGGACAAGTTCCTGGAGGAAAAGTTCATAAAACCATTATTAAAGAGGACCACTGCTTACTTTTGGGATAAGCAGCATGGAATCTGTCTACTTTTTGGAAACCCGGCAGGTACTTGTCACTGGATTGGCCACTGTTGGAAGCAGGACACTGGGCATGATAGGCCTTTGGGTCAGACCCAGAATAGCATGTTTTATCTAATTTTCCACCTCAAAGACAGAAAGATGTTCCTGTGAAGCGGCACGAGAGGAAGAGGTGCTGTGAGATTGTGCTTGTAGTTGCGAGGAGTAAAGCAGTACAGGCACAGGACTCCAGCACAGCTTCACAGCAACACTGATACAGAAACGAACTAAATTCAGAGACTGTGCTGCAGGAGAGGCGAGACCCCGATGCTTGCATCCTGTGCTAATGCTTTTGGCACATGTGACAATTCGTCTGATTGTAGGGGATTCAGGGAAATCAGTTCCTCAGAGCTACTACAGCGAAATGGAGTCCTAATTCAATTCTCTGTTTTCAAGGTTTGCTCTGAAGCTTAGAAATGACTCTGGGCCAACACAATAACATAATGTTGATAAAACAAGCTGGAAGGAACAGATATAATATTACTTTGGTGTGCTGCACAGATGCAAACACGCAGCACATGTATTAGTTAAAGAACAGAGCTGAAGTGGCCTGCAAAGCTGGAAATCGCTTCCCATTACACAGTTTAGTGAGTGGCACATGCAGAAGGGTTTAACATTCTTCACGAAAAAACATTTTATGCTAGAGCCGTACATAAAAACTCTATAGCAAAATCGATGCTGCATCTCAGGCTAGATCTCGAGACAGCTGCTGTAAGAGTAAACTTCACACTTCAGCTCTCAGCCTGGGGCTGTTTGAAGACAGGCTGCATGGAGAGAGGCATGACACACTGGGGTACTCAGTGCAGATGTGGGAGAGGGAGCTAGGAAACATTTAAAATGTGCTGCGCTGTTCTTTCCTCATAGACTACATTCCAGCATCCAGCGAATGCACAAAAAGACGACAAATACTGATTGTGAATCTGGATAGTCACCAGACTTCACTACACTGTCACCGTATGTGGAATGTGGCTTGTGTTACTGCACTAAATACATGACGATAATTCCCTAGCTTCAGCACTAATGAATCCCAGCAAATCCTCTGGGATTACTAATTCAAGGATTTACCCTCAGGGATTAATAATCCATTCAATGGGCACGGACCTTTCCCAAATCTCAGGGCTTAATAAATCATGTGAGAGACTCAAACCCTTCCCTAGCTTCAAAGATGAATAATTGCAGGGCCTCAGGAGTTAATAATGCATCACAGAATTTGGTCTCCTTCCCAACCTCTTTCACGAAATCCTAAAACAAGGGGTTCTGTCTGTCTGAAGTATCACTAGTCCCCTAAGGCCAAGCCTTCTGCCAATCCCACTGTGCAGACGGGTTTAGCTGTAATGGATTCATCCATTTGATTTTCAGTTTTCCTTAAAATTTGAGATGAGATGGAGAAATAAAATGAATTTTAAGGATTATGTTCCATTCTGGGTGATTTTTGTTATTATTGTGTACTAATGAGTATTATTTTGTATAAATTTGTTTTGAAATGTTTCTCTAATCCACTTAGATGTGAAAAAGCTTAGAACGCATAATCAAATTTTAAATAAACTATAAACCATTTAGAACATTTTGGAATCTCCACTCCTTTCCAATACGGTTAGAAAAAAGCGGGCTACGCTGCTGACCCTCCGCTTTCCCTTCTCCTCCCTCTGGTCTATGGCTGCAAGAAGACAATTAACTGAAAAGAAAAAAAAAAACATGTAATGGGAGTGAGTTTTGCTGCAAAAATGCAATAATCCTTTCTTTTTCAGACACTGAAAGGAGAATGAACCAAACAAAATTCCTCCCAAAGGACTGTCCCTGAACCAGTGTTTCAGGCAGGCTGTCAAAGAACATAGGCCTCTTTGTGTCTTTGTTAAAGGAGACAAAGCTTTTCAGTACAGCCATTGGAAACAAATGGTTCTGTCCTTAACCATCTCAATAAGCTGTTCTCTGCAGAAGATTCTAGAGCAGGCTTTTTGTTTTGTTTCACTATCGAGATGTGGATGGTTTTCAGATCCTCCAGTGCTCCTTGGCATCCTACATTCCCAACAGGAAGAAGAAAGCCCAGCATTCTTTGTCATGTTATTTTGGGCAGCCTGTACTTTGCCTCATGTGAGACTCGGTGTGGAAAGAGACGGGAAGAGTGTTACTAGACTTGATGGAGACTAGATAGGTGTGATTGTGAAGTGGGACAAGGCAGTACGGGCTTCTTATCTGCAAGAAAAAGCAACCAAAATGGATAAACAGGTGAGATGCATCATCAGAGAGCAAACCCTAATGGTGAGGGAAGGGGACAGAACATCACCATCAAAATCATGGTTGAAATGTAGATAGCCAGACCCCAAGTATTTTCTACTTAATATATGAAGCATACACATCCGGGGATCATTTTAAGAGTCGTTTTTGTCTGCCTAAAACGGAGGTTTATGTGCAGACATGGCCTGTTACACATTGCTCAGAGTATATAAGGGCAATGGTATGCGTGCAATGCCATCTACTACTAGTTATTTGTATAACACTTCAAGGCCAACCATGTATAAGACAGTCCCTGCTCAATAGAGCTTACAGTCTATGCAAGACAGAAACAGAACAAAGAAGGTCTTAACACACATGGGTGACGAACAGGAGAATAAAGGGTCAAGATCCAAAAGCAGCCTTGACGAGTGAGTTTTTAGCATGGATTTGAATAGGACCAGAGGTGGAGCCTTATGTACTAACTCAGATAGTCTGTTCCAAGCGGAAAGAACAGAGTCTGGAGTCGGCAGTGGAAGAGAAGGGCTTTGTCTGAGGAACGGAGTTTGAGGAAGGGCGTAGGGAGAGATAAAAGAGGAGAGGTAATAAGGAGCTGCAGAATGAATGCACTTGTAGGTCAGTAGGAGAAGTTTGAACTGGATGCAGAAATGGATACCCTTTTACTGTACGTGCAAGACGTGGAGTTTGGACTTCTCACCTACTTTTGCATTTTCAAAGGTATGCACACAAATTTCCTGGCATGTAATAAAACAGTGGATGCAAATGTGTGGGGAGTGTTCACTGGGGAAGCATATGTGTGCTTACCGCTTTGAGAAATGGTATAGCTTATGCACATACAGTACCTGCCAAAAAATGAGGCAGTCATAAAATTATCCACTTAAGCCATCTCCGAACTGGAATGGTAAGATGTTGCTGTTAGATCTGTGTGAACAGTAGAAATGTATTAGAATGATTACTGCGCATTTACCAAGGACATGAAGTGTCTTGTCCAAGGTCATCCTGGACAGAGCTGGGATTAGAGCTGAGGTACAGAAAAATATGATGATTTGTCTGACAGTGTGTGGCAGAGGGCAGCCTTCAGCCATGCATCATGCCATATAACCTGCCTGGACTGGCCACTGTTGGAAACAGGATACTGGGATTGATGGACCATTGTCTGACCCAGTAAGGCAATTCTTATGTTCTTATGGACTACAAGAACTATATTCCCTAACAGATTTATAGATTTAAAAAAGTCATGGAGATCCAGCCTAAATGTAAAGTTCCTTTATTACTATTTTATTCAGCACCCCGTATCAATGTATTCAGCTACTCTACACACAGTGGGCTGGGTGCTGATTTAGTAACTTAGACACAGTGGAGAGCTCCGAGAGGGGAATCTATACACTATGTGGTAAGGAATTGGAAGGCAAAGGCAGGGCCGAAATCCTTCAGACACCCTAGTGAACGTTTGGCAACGTTTTGACAAGAATAAGTTGCTCTCAGATCATTAATTGCTAATGCTTCTCTGAGCATCATCTCAGCAATCTGCTATTTAAAGAACAAAAGCTGGTGAAAAACATGGGGCAGCTTTTTGTTAAAATTAAGTCTATTTAGCATGTTACAGAGGGCAAATTCTTGGGAGACAGTTTAAGACCTGGAAGGAGGGAAGGAACCTCTGGTGGTAAAGTCTGTGCTCTGGTAAAACCCATTTAGAAAGTCTCCAGCAGGTCAAGCAATGTCCATAACCAATGAGGCCCATGGAAAAGAGTCTCTTCTGCTATTTTTTTTTTTATTATACATATAAAATGCATACTAACAAAAATTTGAATAGTGCTACTGAATATCGTTACAGACCACTTTGGCACTATCTGGATTGTGTCCAGAGACAGAGGAAGGGCATAGTGGCAACTGATCCGGCGAGCAGTGATTTGTAAAGCCACTATTCATATAACTTAGGACAAGTAAAAGGCTGTGGAAATCACCACTATCCAGACAGCCATTGCCACCGACCTCAAAATCCAGATATTCCGCGGCAGCTGCTATCCGGATCCTACCACCGAATATTTGGATTTACTTTACCTGTGGCGCCTGCCTGCCATGGGCTCAGTACCAGCCCATGTGCTATTTTGTATACATGTATACTGTTGTTTTTAAATTAATGATTCATGTACTAATTTCCTTTCTAGTCACACTACTGCGACCCTCATCCACTTACTCGTTGCCTCCCATCTTGACTATTGTAACCTGCTCCTCGCTGGTCTCCCTCTGAATCCTCTCTCTCTCCTTCAATCTGTTCAAAACTCAGCTGCACGGCTTATCTTCCGCCAGTGTCGCAATGCTCATGTAAGCCCTCTTCTCAAGTCACTTCACTGGCTCCCTCCTGGCCTACAAGCGCATTCATTCCGCGGCTCCTCACTACCTTTCCTCTCTTATCTCTCTCTACACCCCTCCTCAGGAACGCCACTCGTCTGGCAGATCCCTTTTATCTGTGCCCTTCCCTGCCACTGCCAACCCCAGACCGTTCATTTTCACACTGCTGCCCCATATGCCTGGTACAAACTACTGAGTCTGTGCGTCAGGCTCCTTCTCTGACCCTCTTTGAAGTCATAAGAACATAAGATATGCCATACTGGGTCAGACCAAGGTCCATCAAGCCCAGTATTCTGTTTCCAACAGTGGCCAATCTAGGTCATACGTACTTAGCAGTTTCCCCAAGGGACACAGGTTCCACAATGCTTGTATTGGTTCAAGCATTGATATCCTGGGTCCCTTCTTAATAATGGTTTATGGACCTTTCCTCCAGGAACTTGTCCAAACCTTTTTTAAACCCGGCTACACTAACAGCCTTTACTACATCCTCCGGCAACAAATTCCAGAGTTTGAGTACACGTTGAGTTTACCCTGTAGCTTCATTGCATGTCCCCTAGTCTTTCTATATTCTGATAAGGTAAACAATCGATCTACGTTTACCCGTTCCACTCCGTTCATTAATTTATAGACTTCTATCATATCTCCCCTCAGCCGTCTCTTTTCCAGGTTAAAGAGCCCTAACCTTTTTAGCCTTTCTTCATAGGAGTATCCTTCCATCCCCTTTACCATTTTGGTGGCTCTTCTCTGAACCTTTTCTAATAACGCTATATCCTTTTTAAGATACGGTGACCAGAATTGCACACAATATTCAAGGTACGGTCTCACCATGGAACGATATAGAGGCATTATAATATCTTTTGTTTTATTTTCCATTCCTTTCCTTATGATACCTAGCATTCTATTTGCTCTCTTGGCCGTCGCTGCACACTGGGCCGAGGGTTTCAACATGTTATCCACAATGACGCCTAAATCTTTTTCCTGGGTGGTGGTTCCTAATGTGGAACCTTGCATCTTGTAACCATAGTTTGGGTTGTTCTTCCCTAGGTGCATAACTTTGCACTTGTCCACATTAAATTTCATCTGCCATTTTGATGCCCAGTCTTCCAATTTATCAAGATCCTCTTGCAATTTTTCACAATCTTCTTGGGTTTTAACAACTTTAAATAGTTTTGTGTCATCTGCAAATTTGATAACCTCACTCGTTATTCCACTTTCCAGTCGCTTTTGGATCCTGATGCTCCTCACTCGCTTGTCCACCTCTTATGTGTATCTTGCCGTACTCTAGTCCCCAGTTTCGCTTTGTGTTTTGTCTCAATTAGATTGTAAGGTCTGGTGAGCAGGGACTGTGTGTTACACCTATATGTAGAGCGCTGCATACACCTTGTAGCACTATACTAGTGATTAATAGTAGTAGTAATTTATATCTTTAATTAATGTCTAACACTGAAATGTGATCCCGTTAGAATTTCAGATTTGCGGAATACAAATTGTTTTAAATATATAACTAAGCACGGGTCTTTTAAATAAGCACATACTAAAGACAGCAACATCTGGATAAGATAACACAAACTCAAGTTTTAGAGGTGAAAGGTTCTGGATCCCTGTGCCAGTCTGTGCCATCCTATCTTAGATGGAAAACCCCTGTATACACATTAAGCCGCCCAGCTTGTTTATTCAGTAGACACTACGCAGGTGAGTCGTTCTCTACGCTGCTATTCCACACCCCAAGCCTCACTGCCATTTCTGAAAGGGGGCCCAACGCCGAGGGCCCTTCACCTAGGGCCACTAGCATCGGTGCCGGCTCTGAAGGTGCAGTAGGTGCCGAGCACCCACAGTACCGAGTAGGCCACTTTGCTCTGTCCAAGGAGGGATAATTCCTGTTGCATTTAAACCCTAACCCCCCCTAATTATTTTGAACATTTGATTTCTGTATGGATCTTTTCCCTCCCCTGATTATGTGCCGCCCTCTACAGCTTAGCCATCACAGTCAGAATTCTTGATAGGAGGTCCTGCAGGGTCCACAGTACCCACAGAGCTTGCCAATGGTTGCAACTCATTCCTCTTGAAAACCTAATCCTTAATTCTGCAGTGTACAGCATCCCAATTCCTGCTGGCTTAGTGAGCTAAAATCAGGTGCAGGAATCAAACCCAAATTGCCTGCACGGCAGCGCCCCCTTTAACTGGCTCTCTGCTATAAATTCAAACTTGTGCTGCTTAGTAAAGGAGCCTGTGCAGGATCTCTTGCGATGGGAAGAGACACAGAGCTAAGGCTCCCCCAAATCCCAAGGGATTAATAACACAGTCTATTTAAGTAGCCAATTAACTGGTCTATTGCTTCTCTCACTTCATGAAGATGCGCTCCTCAGAGCAAAAATAATGTCCCAGAACCTTCCTAGAAGCAATAGAGGAGTTATTATTACACGGAGACTTCATGGACTTAGGAAGTTACCAATATATCAGTATTACAGGCGCCTGGGTGTCTGAGATGAAACGAAAAGGTTCTATTGATTCCACAGCCAGCAGGGGTCAATACCAAAGAAAACTTCACCTTGAACAGCCAGCCACAGCCTTAAAGGATTTTACAGCATGTCTTTAATAACGAATCCTGGAAAATTATGAGCAGCTTTCCACAATGCAGAAGTCAGGAGGCTCCAGCATCACTAGGCCATTTCTGGTCAGTTTCCACTTTTTCAAATCCCAGGCTAAAGCATTTTGAGGTTTGTAGTTTGTTTTCAGGCTTCTGAAATGGAACTTCAGCCCCACTGAACCTCTTCCCTTGACCTCCTGCTGCATCTACCATAGACACTAGTGACAAGGGCAGGCCTATAAATCAATCAATCTAAAGCTACCCAAGGAAGGAAACTTAGGAGTGCTTTTAACTTCCCTATGCAATTGCTTGTTAGCCTTGTTAACAGTGTCATATCTATTTAAACATTTTGGATTTTCTTTTATCTAATATTAGGTTCGGTCTGCATGCGTCTCTCCATCTGAACTATTTGGAGACTTTGTAGGAATATAGAAAAAAAAAGACAAAAGTCTCTCATGTAAGATTACAGCCTTTCTAAAATTACACAGTAGGCTTTGTGGTATTTCTAGGACTTTCAGTGCAAGACGTACACTTTTTCCAAGACAGGGGGAGACGGGGGGGGGGGGGGAGGATGCAGGAACTTTAAACTTGAAACTCACTTTCTGGGAACGCGCCATGTGTTTATGGGTGGTGCAACCCTACTTTCCTTGCAGACGAAAATAACATAACATTCTATGGCTACAGAAAATTAGAAAGAACGCATGGCAAAAGGCTTGAATTAGCCAAAGTTTTCTTATAGGCACAGGATGGGAGGAAATGTTAGATAGCTCTAGCCCCCCTCCTCCCACCTCTCTATATGAGGCAGCCGTCCCTTTCAGCAAGAAACCTCTGTAGCGTCTCTTTGTCTTTTACAGTAACCGCATTTGCTACTCAGCTTTCAGCACCAGCTAATCCATTTCCATCAACACTAATCAATTTCACAGAAGTGCCGGAGTCTTAGTTCACGGACACAGGTAGAAACAAAGGTCAGTAAGCATTCTGTAGGAAGCTGACACCTTTTCAGGGGACTAACTTAATCCAACTGTGACTCACTTTGGACGCTTAGACGGCCTTCGTCAGGTCAGGTAGAGATGTGCTATCACATGGGCTGTTGAGTTCATAACCCCAAGTTAGGAGTGGTTTTGCTTTACCCCTCGTCTCAGAATACTGGAATTATTATTGCTAGCAACCCAATGTTCAGGGAAGAGACATTTGAACAGAACTGGTGGGAAGCCTCACTCAGGACTCGAAGTTCATGCTAAACTTGGCTTTAGAGGAAAAACAACTATTGATTGAACAATCTCAGAGTAAACGCGCAGAAGTGCATAAACTATTCAGCCAATACTACTGGCCTGCAGCAACTGTTTAATACCACATTGCATTTTATACTGGGATCGTTGTAGCTGCTTCATGCATGCAGTGTTTCTTTACACAGCACGAGTTGGGAAATGAAAGACAATTCTTGAAAACTGAGGCTTCTGTTGCAGAAATCTGCTGGTTCTTTACAGATGGGTGGTGACCTTCAACCTCCCCCGCATGTACAAACATTTGTACTATACTCTGAACAGACAGTAAGGGATACAGAACCACTCTGGTAACCCAACAGAGCTAGATGTCAATGCAATGAAGAGAAGAAAACAGAATGGTTATTTGCTAAATTGTCTAAGCACAGACTGGGTCATCGAGTGCAGAACTTCAGGGCAAAACCAGAGGTGTTTTCATCCTTATCTTTTTGCAACTTCTAGTGCCACTCTGCTGAAGAGTCATTTGTTCCTAAATCCACATGGACTGATAAATAAACCTGCAGGTCGAACCACAATCCCACCACCCCTCACCCCCAGAGCTGAAAATGGCTTGGACGGATTTAGTAAAGCTGCAAGGTATGCAGAGAGAGAGATCCAGATTCAACTCAGTTGCTCCCCACCCCATCTAACAATTCTCATAAAATCTGTATTAACCCGCAAATACTTGCTGATCACTTTGCAAATAAACTCAAACTTAACAGCCATTTCACCCCACCTAGCATATCTCATACAGATAATAACCAACTAGAATGGAAAGCCTTCCATCCTATTACCAACAAGCTCGCCTTGTTGGTAAAATGGGCCTCGCCTGCAACTCAAACAGACCACGATCCCAGAACTGGATCCTAGGTGATTTCAACCTGCCTACGCTACATGAATCTCAAGCCTCTGCTTTCCTAGAAGCGTTACAAGATCTAGGATACGATCAGCTAGTCATTAATCCCACCCACGTCAAGGGAAACAAACTTGACCTGATCTTTGCCCCACAGACGGATAAGGATACCACCCCACTAATACCACCAACCATAACTCCTGTGCCATGGTCTGACCACAGCCTGATCCAATTCCAGATACCTATTAACACACACAATAAAAACTCCAACAAAACCAACACTGCCCACGAACCCTTTTTGAAGCGCTTCCGCCCCTTTAATAAAGAAGAGCTTCGAGAGAAGATCCTCCCACTCCTCAACAACATACCACACGACCTAGATGCATTGGTGTCCAACTGGGACGAGAGCCTCAAGACCATTGCATGCATACCAGCCACTAATAAAACAACAAAGAAACGAGAACACGCACCATGGTATACCAAAGACCTCCGAGACTCACTCAAGTGCCTGCGCAGGCTCGAGAGAAGATGGCGTCGGTCTCACTCTACGGAAGCACAAGGTACTTACATCGCTCACCTAAGAGTACACCGTAATGAATTAACAAAAAAGCGGAAACAATATCATTCTGACATCTTGAAGCGGTCACTAAACAAGCCCCACGACCTCTTCAATATAGTGAAATCTCTCATAAGAGAACCTCCTGCAGACCAGTCACAGATGCCACACCCCCAGGCATACTCCAACTACTTACAGTCAAAAATGGTCCAGACTACTACATCTGCAACCAACTACCTACAACCTGAAGTGACTCAGGCTGGTGCAACCTCGAACTCCGCGGAAAACAGCTCTCAGCATATCTTGCCCCAACCATCACCACTATACAAATTTGAAAAAATATCACGCAGAGAGATTGAAGACACTATCGCTGCAATCAACCCTACTACCGCACCCAATGACCCATGCCCTGCATTATGGATAAAGGAGTTACGAGGTGACTTAAGCCAATATCTGAGCGAATTAATAAACCAATCTCTTACAACCGGATCGTTTCCACAAAGTCTGAAACAAACATCTATCAGACCACTGCTAAAAAATAACAAGCTGGACCCATCGAAAGTGGAATCATACAGACCAATTTCAAGTATCCCCATGCTTGCCAAAGTAATCGAAAAGTTAGTACAGCGCCAAATCCAACAGCATATTGATACTGAAGCCCCACTGGATCCTTCCCAGCATGGGTTCAGAGAAGCACATGGGGTTGAAACCCTCCTCACCAACCTATTTGACCATCTAGTCTCTGGAACCGACAAAATTCATCAAGGATTCGCCCTCATATTTCTTGACATTGCGGCGGCCTTCGACTCGGTGAGTCACGAGATACTCATACAACGCCTCAGCGAGAAAGGAATTCAGGGAACAGCCCTAAAGTGGTGCAAGTCATACCTGACTAATAGATGGCAACATGTAAGGTCAGGCTCCACAACCTCCGAACCATTTTTACAAAACCAGGGTGTACCACAGGGCTCGTCACTATCTGCATTGATGTTTAACATCTACATGCAGCCCATATGTGCCCTAGCACGTTCATTCAAGGTCAACTGTTTAGCCTACGCAGATGACATCCTCCTATACATCCCATTCAGGACCAACCAACCAGACCTCTCCCCTCTAACAAGATGTTTTGAGGCAGTAGCAGAATGGTTCAGCACACAAAACATGAGAATCAACTACAGTAAAACAGATGTCCTTTTCATCTCAAGGAACCAGGACTTCACCCCTCCACTCTCTTTAAAAATCGGCAACACAGAACTGAAAACCAAACCCACAATCCGCTACCTTGGCGTTACACTGGATCAACATCTGGATCTGAAAACCCACATAAAAAACACAGTAAAAACAGTATACATGAAAATAAAGACCTTAAAACATCTCCGACCGCTACTCGACTTCAGCGACTACCGATCGATCTATCAGGCATTAATATTACCTCATTTCGACTATGCCAACGTAATTCTACACGGTCTCCCTCAAGCAACGCTAGCTCCTCTCCAGCTTGCAATGAACACTGCTGCAAGAGTACTAACAGGGGCTTCACGGAGAGAGCACATAACGCCAGTACTGATGAACCTCCATTGGTTACTGGTTCAAGCAAGAATCCTCCACAAAATTCTAACCTTAACTTTCAAAGCCGCAAACACTCTGACCCCCACAGCCCTCAGCAAGATGATACATAAAGTACCACAGAACAGAAATAGAAGACCCATGATGCAAAACACCCTAGAGGTCCCAAAAGTAATAACAAAATGCACAAGAGCAACAACAAATAGGGCCTTTACGATTTACGCTCCCAGAGCATGGAATGCTCTCCCCACCTCTATTCGAAACATCACTTACCTAACCCACTTCAGGAAGGCAATAAAGCAGCATCTGTTCACTACATACTACCCTGAATCTAGCCTTAGTAACCATACATATGGCCCCTCAGACAATCACTCATTACAATTAAACAATCAGACTCAGCATGAAAAAGTATAATCAACTGATCGCTCAGAATGTACCCACTGAAATAGAATTAAGACCCCAGTGTAAATAAGATGTAGATATGTTCTGCCTGAAATCAGGTACCAGTGTAATACAATGTATAGAGTTATAGAATGTACATAGTTTCCCCCAGTTACTTCCAAGTTGATCTCCCTGTTTATTGTAAATACAACTCAAAGTTCCCTGTGTTGTATAGTTGATGTTAAATGTAAACCGCTCTGATTTAAAATAGAGCGGTATAGAAGAACGGTTAAATAAATAAATAAATAACAAGCTCCTTCTTCAGACAATCTCCAACCTAAATACTACAACCTCTCTTCTTGATCCTTGTCCAGTGTCTTGGATAAAATCAACAAAAACAGAACTTGCCTCAGACTTACTGAACATAGTAAACCAATCTCTTCAACAAGGACGTATAGCAGATGTCCTCAAAAGGTCAGCAATCCGACCGCTGTTAAAAAACAAAGCACTAGACAGCAACGACCCAACGTCATATCGTCCTATTGCAAGTATTCCATTCCTTGCCAAGATTATTGAAAAGATTGTGCAAACGCAGCTGCAAGATTATATAGACTCATCAGCTCCATTAGATGATCATCAATATGGATTTCGCCCATTTCATGGTGTAGAAACACTCCTAACAGCACTATTTGATACAATCATCAGAGGTATTGATAATACCAAGCGAGCCTTCATTCTCATATTCATTGATATTTCCTCGGCCTTTGACACTGTAAATCATATCACGCTCATTTCAAGACTCTCACAACTAGGCATCAAAGATAAAACCCTTGAATGGTTCATATCCTATTTTACTAACCGGACCCAATATGTGCAAATAGATCGAAATGCCTCATCCCCATTTCCACAAGAACAGGGCATCCCTCAAGGCTCTGCCCTTTCGGCTCTATTGTTTAATCTTTATCTTCAACCCATCTGTTCCATATTTAAACGCTTCAAAATCAACTACCACATCTACGCGGATGACATCATGTTATATTCGCCATTTGATGTGTCCAACCCGGATTATAGCAATATCTGTCGTTGCCTCTCTGAAGCCGAGCTGTGGCTGAAATCAATGAATATGAATATTAATTTAAAAAAAACAGAAGTTCTATTCATAACAAGAAACACAAGCTTCACTCCCCCACTTGAAATCAACATTGGAAATAACTCTCTCCCAGTCAAAGATGAGATCAAATATTTAGGAGTCACGCTGGATAAGACCCTCAGCCTCACTAAACATATAAAACAATCTGTAAAAACAATATATTTCAAATTAAGGACGATCCAACAACTTAGACCATTGATAGATAACACTGATTTCAGAACCATAGTACAAACACTTATTACACCACATTTAGACTACTGTAATGGTATTCTTCAAGGGACCTCTAAGAAAAATATTCACACACTTCAATTAGCCCAAAATGTCACCGCAAGGATTATCCATAAAGCGAAACTTTCGGATCATATATCTCCGATTCTCTACACTCTCCATTGGTTACCCGTCTCATGCAGAATCATCTACAAGACCTTAGTCAATACATTTAAGATCTTTAATAACATAGCTCCATCCTTCTTATCTACACTCATCAATATCCCACATGAAAATAGATCAAGACGAAAAATAAACCTTCACACGTTACAAGTCCCTGATTCTATCCGAAAGACAAGTCAGAAGACAAGCAACACAGCTTTCTCATACTTCGCTCCTACATTATGGAACAACCTCCCGACTGAAATCAGAGAAATCAAGGACCTTCAATTATTTAGAAAAAACCTAAAAACCCATCTATTCACTCTGCACTACAATAACCTTCACATTGAAGATAATCCTAACACTGAGAAAAACACCGATCATCAGTCACTCAATGACCCTACCTAGACAAGCATAAAATCTTTCCCACACATTTCACATTGCTCACCTAGATTAAGCTTACTCTTTGAAAGCAATTACTTGTCGCTAATGTGAATAACTGTAATATAATGTAAATATATCCCTTTACTGTTGATATACTGTTGGTAGTATTTTTGAAACATTATCTAATTCTTACCCAGTTCAAATGTTCCTACCTCTCCTACTATCTCCTGGTATCTATAAGTTACAATTAATAGTTGAATGTTCATTGTTCTAAATCTGTTCTATGTAAAATAATAGTACTCTATTATTAAAGTTTATGTTACCTGTAAACCGCCACTGATCTCTGGAAGTGGCGGTATAGAAAAGATGTATAAATAAATAAAATAAATAAATAAATAAATAAATATCTGCACACTTACATAAGAACATAAGATGTACCTTACTGGGTGAGACCAAAGGTTCATCAAGCCCAGTATCCTGTTTCTGACAGTGGCTACTCCAGGTTACAAGTACCTGTCAGGTTTCCAAAGGTGGCATGCCTAAAAACATAAGAAGTGCCATCCTGTAGAGAAGACCAATGGTCAATCAAATCCAGTATTCTGACTCTTACAAAGGCTAGTCTGAGTCACCTGACTGTATTCAGCAGATCTCAGTAAGGGTATTTCATTCCATCTTACTCAACCCCAGAATTAAGAGATGGCTTTCTACAGGTCTACCTGACTTCCAGGAACTTGTCTGAAGCTTTTCAACTCAGTAGTACTCTTAACATACAAATATACATACTGACAGACACACTCTTCTACCCTGACCGGAGTCAAGAGGAAAGGCCTCACTTGACCCTGAAGCAAGAGGGAGCCTGAGAACTGGAGATGAAACAACAGGACTGAGTGCGGCGTTGGCCTGGACCTTATGGGACGGCGGTAGCAGAAGGCAGGACCGAACCCGCCAGCTAGTGCTGCCTTGGGACTGAGAGAGACGCTACAATATAAATAAATAATATATATATATATATATATATATATATATATTGTAGTGTCTCTCGCAGTCCCACGGCAGCACTAGCGGGCGGGTTCGGGCCTGCCTTCTGCTGCCACCGGCTCGTAAGGTCCAGGTCAACACCACACTCTCCTGTTGTGTCACCTCCAGTTCCCAGGCTCCCTCTTGCTTCAGGGCCAAGCATGACCTTTCCTCTCCCCGACTCCAGCCAGGGTAGGAAGTCATACAAAGTTACAGGTACTCCATTGCCCCAGTCCCTGTACCTCCATCAGTTCCAGGTCTTCGTTGTCCTCATATGCTTGTGTGTCCATGGCTTCCTCTTCTTCCCAGGTGCCACTGCTCTCTTTCTCTGGAAACATCGGGAGTTTTTCCAGCAGCAGGGACAAGCACTTGAAGGTTGCTTGCTTGCTTGCTTCCTTCCTCAGCCTCCCCTGCACTGCTTTTCCAACCATATACTCCAATAACTCTTCCCCGACCATCCCAGAAGAAATCTACTCAGCTTCTCTACCCTGCGGAAACTCCATCCTCTCCTGAGTGTTCTCTCCTAATTGAATCACCTGAGCTTCAACTGTGGCAGGGCCCTCCCATCTCCCATCCCAAGGGATTCTGGGATTTGTAGTGAGCTTCATGTACCTGATCCCGCCACTATATATATATGTATATATATATGTGCACTTGTGTGTTCACATACACACACAGATAACTGTACGTATATGCACATAGAAACACATGACATATTCAGCACAGACACACACATACAACTCGACTTACAGACAGTCAGACACCTTTTTGTAAACAGAGAGATAGGCACACCAGTCTTAAAGTTTAAGAGATCCAGTGAAGCAGAGAGGAAGGGTAATGTCTGATCTAACGGAAAGGTTTATGAGCAGATTAGAAGGGTCTTGCATTCATTGCCTTCCTTTTCTCCCTGAAGCTCTTCTTTCCAAGCTCAGGGCTATTCAATGATCTCTGAACTTAGCCTGGGGCACCGGGAAGGGGAAGGAGGAAAGAGGGGGGAGGAATGTGCCAAGGTACCATATTTTCTTTCTGTTATGGTAATGTTCATTACCATTTGCTAGTAATGTGGTCACCAAGGATCACTGTAGCACTGTTCAAGATGAGAGCATGATCCCTTAATCCAGCTCTGTATATGAGAGATTGGATATCGCCCACATTCCTCCATTTAGCCAAGGGACCTACACAAGACTTTCTACTCTCCTTTGAAAGGGGCACATCCTTTTCCTGTCACTTCCCATGATATGTTGTGCCTGCTGGACCTTGCTGAAAAAGCTGAACACTTCAGCACAAATGCCATTTGGCTTCAAAATGGAGGCGTAGCCTGATGGTTAGAGCACTGGCTGGGGAACCCAGAGACCAAGATTCAATTCCCACTAGCACTCCTTGTAAGTCACTTAGCCCTCCATTGCCTCAGAAAAATCCAAGTTATCAATGTTCCTGTTTAATGTACATTACCAAGTTTAAGTTTCAATGTAAACCACTTTGATTGAAATGATAAAGCAGTATATAAAACCTGTTAAATAAATAAAATGTATAGTATATCTGCACAAATTCATTTAAACACTGCTTCTGTGCTGCATGATGGCATCCTCACCTATATCATACGTATAGAGTTAAATATCACGATATGCTCTGCAGCAGGGCCGTCCCGTCCATTGAGCGCGAATGTTTTTTGCACAGGGCCCCACGTTTCAGGGGGCCCCGCGCAAAAAACATTCTGATCCAAAAGTAAAATTTTAAAAAATTTAAAAAAGCTGTTTGCTGCCGCTTCCGGGACCGCCGCGGCAGAATCGAGTGTGCCGTGGGACCTCCCCTGTGCCCAGCAGAGTCTGCCCTCCCCGGTATCAGCTCTCTCCAGCTGCAGTCACACGCGCCGGTTTCAGAGCACGAGAGGAGAGTTTCTCCCTCGCTGCTCTGTTAAGCCCGCGGGGGCTGATGGGAAGTTCCCATCAGCCCCCGCGGGCTTAACAGAGCCGCGAAAGGGAAACTAGTCCCTTCGCGCTCTGAAAGCCGGCGCGTGTGACTGCAGCTGGAGAGAGCTGATACCGGGGAGGGCAGGCTCTGCCGGGCACAGGGGGGCCCCGCGGCACACTCGATTCTGCCGCGGCAGCCCCGGAAGCGGCAGCAGACAGCTTTTTTTATTTTAAATTTTCCCTGGGCTGGGCTGGGGGGTGGGGGGGGTTAGGAGTGGTGATGGGCGCTGGGGGGGGGGGTTAGGAGTGGTGATGGGCTATGGGGGGGCTTAAACTAAAAATTGGGTGATGGGGGATTAAGACTGGAAATGGGCTGGTGGGATTAGGACTGGAAGTGGGTTGATGGGGGGTTAGGACTGATAATGGGCTATGGGAGGGCTTAGGACGAAATGGGCTGGTGGGATTAGGACTGGGAGTGGGCTGATGGGGAGGTTAGGACTGGTAATGGGCTATGGGGGGCTTAAACTAAAAATTGGGTGATGGGGGATTAGGACTGGAACTGGGCTGGTGGGATTAGGACTGGAAGTGGGTTGATGGGGGGTTCGGACTGATAATGGGCTCTGGGGGGCTTAAACTAAAAATTGGGTGATGGGGGATTAGGACTGGAAATGGGCTGGTGGGATTAGGACTGGGAGTGGGCTGATGGGGAGGGTAGGACTGGTAATGGGCTATGGGGGGGCTTAAACTAAAAATTGGGTGATGGGGGATTAGGACTGGAAATGGGCTGGTGGGATTAGGACTGGGAGTGGGCTATGGGGGGCTAGGACTGGTAATGGGTTGGGGGGGTTGTTAGGACTGGAAATGGGCTGAGTGGAAGGTGGCTTGAATTTCAAATAGCTGATGGGGAGGGGGGTTTGGAATGGAAATGGGCTGAGTGGAAGGGGGCTTGAACTGCAAATAGCTGATGGGGACGGGGCTTGGAATGGAAATGGGCTGAGGGGAAGTGGGGGGCTTGAACTTGTGATGATGAAGGCAGTTCAGAGGCTATGGAATGCCAGGAGAATGAACTCTGTGCCTTTAAGAGTGAGAGCATTCAGGGTTTCCCCAGCAACCGAGAACCTTTGACTCATAGCACAGTCACCATTAAGCCCCGCCCACTTCAGCACCTCAGGGCTGGAGTGAAGCCTAGCAGCTCCCACGTGTGTTGGGAAAGAGGCGTGGTCCCTGAGAGGGAGCAGTTTAAAACTCCTGTGTTTGGGAAGTCAGGGAGGACCGGAAAGTGAAGGAGGAAGACGAGGAGAAGAGAGAAGAAGGAGTGGCAGTGAACCCAGAGGACCTGGAAGAGAATCCAGAGGAACTGGAGCTAGAGGAGAAGGGGCCCAAGGAGGCACGAGAAGTGCTGGGCTCAAGCTCAAAGACAAGCAGTGGGATCTGCTTGGAACCGGTCCAAGGCAGTCTCAGCAGAAAGGAAGTTTGCTACAACGGAGAGAAGTGTCTGCAGGGAGAAAGCAGCATGGCTCTGGCAAGGAAAGAGGAGAGCTACTAAACGGTCCTGAACTAAGGCAAGTGTGTCTTCCTGAATTCCTGCCTGAAAGAAAGTTAAGAGAATTAGTTCCTGATAGAAGGAATAATTATAATAATCAGCTAAGCTCTAGCAGTAGAAACAATAGCTTGTCTGCAGGTCAGCACTCCCAGCTCTCTGAAGAAATAGAGCAGAAAAAGGTTCTATTGGAGAGATTGAATGAAATGCTCCAGAAACAAACTAGTCAGCTCTACAGCCAGGTACCCTCTGAAGAATGTTGTGAGGATGCCATTGAGGAAATGGATATAGGAAGCTGCTATGAAGACTATGAAGATAGCTCCAATGAGATGCAGTGTTCTTATTGTAAAGCTAATGAATTAGAAGTGTGTTAAGTTTAAAACCTGTTTGAATGAGTGAATGCCATAGTAAGGAACTTACCTGATTGAAGGACGCAGCACAGAGAACAGCTGAACGTTGTTAATCAAGCTGTTGCTCTGTAAGGCCTGAAACTGAAGGGAAAGCTCAGTGGACATTTTAAAGCTGTTTCTGTTATAAAGGAGCTGTGAAGTAAACACTCCCATAAGAAGCTAATGTGCCCATGAGAAGCTTTATAATCTGAGCTTTGAAAGCAAGTTCCTAAGAAGCTATCCATTGCTGATACCAGTAATCCTGTGCATACTTTTGTAAAAGTTATACCTTTGCTTTGGAGAAGAATCCCATTATTGTTTATTCAGCCTGTTACTTGTGAATATGATGGAAACCCCAGAACACAACAAATAAATATTTCTCTGTTTCGCCTGACCACTTGTCTGCACAACTACTTTAGCCTAATATGGATAAGTGAAACTACATATCGCAGCAGCCCTCCTGGCAGCCATATTGGGAGCACTTATTCTAGGGCAGCAAGGCGACTCCATCCTGGTGCCCGGCTATACGCCCTGCCAGGTAGGGGCGACAAACTGCAAATAGCTGATGGGGACGGGGCTTGGAATGGAAATGGGCTGGGGAAGTGGGGGGCTTGAACTGCAAATAGCTGATGGGGAGGGGGACTTGGAATGGAAATGGGCTGAGTGGAAGGGGGCTTGAACTGCAAATAGCTGATGGGAAGGGGGGCTTGGAATGGGCTCTTAGGGGAGGGAGCTAGGACAGGAAATGGGCTGATGGAGGGGCTAGGATAGGACTGGGGATTGGGTGTTGGGGGGAGTTAAGATTGGAAATGGGCTGTGGTGGGGGCTTGGACTGAAATGGACTCATGGAGGGGCTAGAACTGGAAGTAGGCTCATGGGGGGCTTGGATTAGAAATGGACTGAGTGGAGGGGAGCTAGGATTTAACATGGGCTGATGGTGGGGCTAGGAAAGAACTAGAAATGGGCTGATGGGAGGCTGGTATTGGAAATGAGCTGATGAAGGGACTCGGATAGGACTGGAAATGGATGGGGGAGCTAGGACTGGAAATGGACTGATGGGGGGCCAGGACTGGAAATGGGCTGATGTGGGGACTAGAAGGGAGCGGATACTGGGTGGGGCTGGAACTAAAAGGGAGCTGATGTTGGGGGAGATTAGAAGGGGATGGGGCTGGGAGAGTGAAATGGAGAGGGGAAAAATATTTTGTGTGGGAGGGAAGAAAAATGTACAATTGGCCGGGTATTGGGAGACTAAGTGGGGATTGAGGATGGAGGGGTAAAATTTGAGTGGATGAAATAGGAATGAGGAAAGAGCAAAAGGAGAAAGATTATTATTATTAAAGCAGATGTAGAGAGAGAATGGAAAAAAACTAGAAGAGAAGAAAGGACAAATGGACAGCAGACGATGGAGAGATAGCAGTAGACACAAATAAACCAGAAGACAGTGGCTGGAACAATTGCAACTGAAAAAAAAATGCACAAAAGGTACAAATATATCTCTTTATTTTGAATTTATTAACTGGAATATGTCAGCTCTGGGAAATGTGCATCATTAATGTCTGTGCTTTGTTTAGTACAAGAGGAAATTAATTTATAGTTTTATTTCTACATTGTTGTTGTACATTCCAAGTTTGGCTTTTAGGGTTCCCAGTTTAATTATTGTCTTCCTGTTTTTAAATTGTGATTTCTTGTTTGGTGATGGTCTATGTTCTGCATGTGTAACTGAGCTGAGGTATTCTGTTTATGTAATTCCTATTTGACATTGTCACTTGTTCTCTTTCCCCAGTAGGTCATGTATTGTTATTCTCTGAAATGTATTGGTTTAATATTTGCAGTGTTGCCTTTTGATAGGTAGAGTATGGTGCTTTATGAGTCCTGGTAGTGCTGTTAGGATACGGTGGGTTTGCTATGGGTTCTAAATGGGCAGTGTTTGTAGTAGTTCCTAATGTGCCTGGCGATTGGCACTGGATTATAGTAATGTAGAAATCTTTGTCTTTCTTTATCCATACACTCATGAAGAGGCATGTTTACTAAAAGTTAGTGTATGGTAACATTATGCAAATATTTATGCAAATGAGGCCCCTTATGCAAATGAGGCCCCGCACCGAGTCTCCGCACATGGCCCCGCACCCCCCTTGGGCCGCCCCTGCTCTGCAGAAATGTTTATAGAGATGGGATATCATAAAGACATGAGTTCATTTCCCTATTTCCTCTATCCCAAATGGGTGGTCCTTGTGTTCAGATCTTTAAGCTGGTAGATAACTCAATGGGAAGTCTTAACACATGGCATGGAGCCCAAGCAAGTCCTGACTACTAGTATGTCTGTGATGGTCAACATATTCCTTCTAAACCATGCTCAGCCTGTGCCCATCAAATGAGGAAGACGTCAGCCTATCAGAGCTTTGATCTGAACAGCTAACGAGCACAAAGCTCTGGTAATGATCCTGGACAAAGCTGGAATCTATATCGATTCTGATAACTTGTACTGGAGCAACCAAACAGAGGCTGTAGAATCTGAGCTCTGGAATCTACAAGCCCGTTTTCAGATAATAGCTGATGGAGCAGTCTGTGTCTATGATGGATAAGAGGCTCCTTCGTGTTCAGCTCATTGTCCTGGCCTTTCCTGCAGCATATTCCTAGCTGTATGAATAAGAAATGGAAGGAAGATAGGGCTTAAAAAATTCATTTTACAAATGTTCTCACCCTAGTATTCACCACACCTTTGCTCACTGCAGCTGCATGTACAGCGTCCTGTGAGTCCTCTCCAGTGCTATGTGATGTTACAGATCAATACAGTCCGCTCCCTCTTCAATCACTCTAAAAGCGTAGGAGGGTAGGGCACATCATGCAATGTAGGCAGCATGGCTTTTGTGACCTTTTCTTTGAGTGGAGAAGTAGACTAGTGGATAATGCAGTGGGCTAAAACCTAGGGGCAACAGGGTTCTAATCTTGCTTCTCCCACTCATGCACCTTTTTAACTTTGGGAAAGTCACTGCACCCTACCTTGCCTCAGGTATAAAACCTAAGCCCCTATTTACTAAGCAGACACAAAGTGCAAGAAAACCTTTAGTAAATTGGCACTTTAGATCAGGAGTGTCAAACTCCAGTCCTGGAGGGCCACAAATCAGCTTGGTTTTCAGGATGCCTCTAATGAATATTCATGAGATATATTTGTATATAATGGAGACAGTGCATCCAAATAGATTTTGTGCATATTCATTTGGGATATCCTGAAAACCTCATAGGTTAATGGGCCTCCAGGACTGGAGTTTGACACCTCTGTTTTAGATTGTAAGCCCTCTGGGAGCAGGGAAATACCTATTACAGTTGTAAATAAAACGTCTTGAGCTTGGGTTTAGAAAGGCGCACATATAAATGAGACCATCTGGGTGCCTATACATGACTGTGCTGTGATTTCCAGGTCATAGCTTCTGAATTTGATGGCTCAAAATACCTTTTCTATAGACTCCAGTGCAGTATGGGAAAGCAGATGACAATGAACAAGCCAGGCCTAAAACGTTTTAACCAGATGGACATTTCCCCCACTTATTTCTTTCCTATTGGTATCTGCCAGGTACTTCACTGTCAGAAACATGATGCTGGACTCAAGGAACCAGGCACTTTTTATGTTCTCATCAGCTACAGGGCAGCCACCACCTCACGACAGAGGAGTCATTTCTTCTGAGCCCAAGGGCCAAAATTTAGCTGGGGGGGGGGAGTGGTTTTGTGGTTTGCAGTGTGTTGGGGAGGGTATACATTTGTGCTTCAGTTGTCAGCTGCTCTAGCTATTCACCTGCGCGATTTTTCACCTCTGCATGTAAATTCACTTGCTGCAGAAACATACGCACCTAATTTGTACAGTCAGGAAATATTATGTGCCTGCATGTGCAGATGAAAACTAACACCAATGATACTGAGTACTGCTGCAAGACTACTGGCTAGTGCCAGCAGCTTTGCCCCTATTTTCACTGGCTGCTGGTACCCTTCAGAATCCAATTCAAAAACCTTCTTAAAGAACACAGAATTTTGCATACAGGCTCCTCTGTTTTGTTCTCCAGCCTACTGACCCCCCTATCACCTTTCACATCTTACATACTCCCAATACTTGAATCTGCTGGTTTTACCTTCCGCTTTTCAGCTTTACTTGGACATAAGACGACATACTTCCTTCTCATATTTTGGTACTCTCTTTCGGAATTCATCACCCTCAGCCCTTAGGGAAGAGTCAAATCAAATTTGCTTTAAAATGACTCTTACAACATTCCTCTCTGCCCAGGTATTTAGGGATTCGTTATGGAGGTCTAGGGGGAGAGGGGCCTTGGGTTAAAGAACCAACACTATTCTCTCTCTATAACTTTGCTTGTTGTACCTCTAGGTGAAAGGCAGTTTATCAAAATATTGAATAAACTAATATAAACCAATAAACACACTGTGCAACACATATGCTTGAAGGAGTATCTGAAAAGCCACATAAAAGCAAGCAAGGTCTCATTTACACCAGTGGTAAGTGTAATGAAGGTTCGGTTCGACTGATGTTAGATAGAACAGAAAGCTCCGTCACAGCCATCGTTCAGTCCAAGTGGGGAAGTAGAGCAGCTCTCCTTTCAAAGTGACTGAGTTATCGCTTGCAGTTACACATCTAAACTTAATCTGTGAGTCCCAAAGGCTGAAAATAAACTCTCTGAAAAAGGAAGAAGCTATAAGCCCTCTGTATTCTTAATCTGCTGTCATACCAGGGGCTCCTGACAGGAAGCCGAGCATTAGGAAAGTCCCATTTTCACGTTTTATGAGTCTCCGATCGTGGGGGTTGATAATAACCCAGCTGGGACTGCAGCCCAACCAGTTTCACTATCAGAGCTCAATATCTGGAAGCACAGTTCTTTTGTACTGCAGAAATTCAATGTATGTATGTACAAGGAAAACAAATCAAATGTGTATGATGTGAGTAGGAAGAAGGAGGGGACAGAAACGTTTGTACCCATTCAGAATGTGCTAAGAGTCGCCCAAAATTCCAGAGACGGTGAGAAGAGCTTATAGTGCTGCGACCTGAAAGAAATCTAGTTTTTAAACTCACAACTGGGGAAGGCTTGCACTTTATGAAGCTATTTTACATGAGTTAAGCAAAGGCTGGGTGATCTGTTCTCCACCACAATGAGTTGCTATCTTACCACTAATATTTATTTATATAGTGTTACAAGGCTTATGCAGCTCTGTACATATACACATAGAAAGACGATCCCTGCTCATCAGAGCTTACAATCTAAACTGATCTGTACAGTAGGTGCTCTGGAATGATGTGTGCAGACAAGCAGAGCTCTTTTCACTAGCCCAAAAAGTGACTCTCCTTAGGACGTTGAGAAAGTCACTTCACTCTCCACTGCCTTGGGTACACACTTAGGACTAGATTTACTCATTTGTGTCAATGCATTAACGTGCATTAAGGCAATTAAGAGGAACTATTAGTAAATAGGCCCCCCTCCCAACAAAAATGAGGCTTGCGCTAATGAACTTGCACTTAGAGATGGTTGGGCATTGGATGTTTAATTTATACGTTGATTTTGTATTACCTACTGCGGTTGTATTTTATTGATTGTATTTACATTGGTTTTCATTGTGTATAATAATATAGCAATCCCTCGTTATCCAAACTGTTAGTATCTGAATTTTCAGTATAAAGGCTTGCAGGCCTTCATACCAATTTTTCATTATCCAGAATAATTATTCAATATAACGAAATTTATCGAAGCATGCCCAATGAAAACTTTGAAACACCAGCTTAACTATGCGTCATTCTGTTGTTTCAGGAACACTTGTGTGAAGTCCAGAAACTAGCTGGTGTGGCATCTGCAGTTTCCGGAAGCCTTCCAGTCTCTGGTGCTCTGCATGTTAATGTATTTACACGGCGTCTTCATCTTTGGAAAACAAGATGGAACATAAAGCTGGTAAGAGGCTTAGAAAGTCCCATACGCTAGAGGAGAAAATAGAAGTCATAAAAGAATGGAAAAAGGTGAAAGGCTTAAGGACATTAGTTTGGCTATACACATATACCCATCTACAGTTCACACCATATTTTAAATGTGTCAGAAATTTAGAACAAATTTTGAAACGGTGATTGGTTCAGATAAAATGCATTGTCTTTCTAAAACTTGTCACCAAGGGTTTGATAAACTGAAAAAATGTCTGGCGCAATGGACAGCGGGCCAAACTGACTGCAGCATTCCTTTAAGTACAACCATACTTCAGCACAAAACAATCCTCATGTTTGAAGACTTGAAGAGAAAGGCTGTGGGGAAGGGGGATGATGAAGCAAGGAACTTGACTTTTAAGGCAGGTTCTGGCTGGATTGAGCGTATCAAGAACTGTGCAATGCTTCATAGCAAAAAAGTCACTGGTGAAGCAGTTTCAGCAGATAGTACGGCGGCAGTAGTTTTCCCGTTGCATCCACAAGAAATTATCGAAGGTGGCAGTTACACTGCTAAACAAATCTTCAATGTAGATGAGATGGGGCTGTTTTGGAAAAAAATGTCATTGCGTACCTTCATTGCTTGTGATGAAAAGAAATTGCCCAGACATAAAACATCAAAAGATAGGCTGACATTACTTCCTGTTGGCAATTGTAATGGTGACATAACACTTAAGCCATTGTTAGTGTATCATTCTGAAAACCTCCAGAGCCTTAAGGAAATGATGAAGAGTGCCTTGCCCATGGTGTGCAGGTCTAACAGAAAAGCCTGGGTGACGAAGAAGCGTTTGCCGACTATGTGACTTGTCGCCATTCATAAAAGATTACATGCAGTGGGAGAACCTTGCATACAAGGCTCTACTTATAGACAATGCCCCAGGACATCCCTCAAGTGTTGTTGATTATTGTGACAATATCCAAGACTTTTTTCTTTCCCCAAACACAACATTTATTCTGAAGCCCATGGACCAGGGTGTTATTGCAACTTTCAAGGCCTACTATGTACAATTTCCCATGCAATACCTCGTCCATGGATCCGATGAAAACAAAGAAACTTCACTCAAGTAACTGTGGAAAAACTTTGACATTAAAAAGGCCTTGGAATTCATTGACTTGGCATGGAAGAAAGTGTCTCCACAAACAACAAACAGTGTATGCAGGAAGCTTCTGCTGCTATTTGTTCATGGCTTAGAAGAAACTCAGGAAGTGTTGGCTGCAAAGACTAAGATTTTGGGTCTTGCTAGGGAAGTTGGCTTCATTGAAGTTGATAAAGAAAATTTGATCCTTGCTTTGAGAGGTAGGATGTGAAGCTCTCTCAAGACTGGGGTGATGTGATCGTGTTTCTTGACTCTTTGGATGATTCTTCCGGTGGTGTTGAGGGCAGTCCATAGGGGGTTGGTGTGGGTGGCCGGTAGTCCATGATAGATTGCATTACAGTAGTCCAGGTGGGGGAGCGTCATAGCCTGCATAACCATTCTGAAATACTCTGCTACTTATCCATAAAGCACTCTATCAACTGCAGACTTCTCAGCTCCAGACTCTATTCCCCCAGCCTACCTCTAATAGACCTACCCGCCAGACCACCGGCAACACACTCACTGTCCCACATGAAAGGACAAAGTTCAATCAGCATACCTGTAACAGAGCATTTGAACTATACGCACCCTCACTCTGGAACTCCCTTCCCAACCAGATCCGAAACAACAAAGACCTCTCCTCATTCAGGAAACAATTAAAAACCCACCTGTTTCGAGAACACCTTGGACTTGAGATGGACATCTCTCACTAACTGCCTGTCCCTGGTAGTCTCCCAACAGACTGAATCTGGACGAATTCCCTACCATTTGAGAGTCTTGCGTCAATGTCAAGTACTGTTACCTTGTCAGGATCATCAATGTTGGCCCCCCCAGTGCTGGTTCCTCCCCCCCCCCCGCCGCCTATTATTGTTGAGCTGATTAATGTACCCCCCCCCTTTTTTGTTAAACCGCTTTGACCCGGTGAAAAGCGGTATATAAATGCAGCTAAATAAAGAAATAAAGAAAAGTTGAGGAGCTGTTGGAATCACAGGGAGAAGAGTTAACAACTGAAGAACTCATTCAGCTGGATGCCCATTTATTGTCAGAGGAAGAGGTGGAAGAGCATGAACCAAAAAAATGTCCAAACTGGACAGTAAAACTTTAAAAGAGGTTTGGAGTGTGTGAACAGAATGACATCACTAATTATAGAGCATGATAGTGATATGATAAGAAGCATTGCTTTCAAAAACACAATTGAAACTGCTGTCTCATATTACAAGGAGATCTACGAACGCAAATGAGGAGATGGAACACAGAGGTTGATTATGAGTTTTATTCATTTAACTGCATCCTCCACTTTTCCATATTCATCACAGCCTTCCACTTCAGGAGCCCACCCCCCTCAAAAAAAGATGTACCTCACGACCCTGCTGCCTTCCTACTTCAACCAGCATTGATGACACAGACTGACTGCCAAGCTCCCCTCCTTCACAGCAAAGCAAGGTCATCCTACTCCACACGGTGAGTATGCAAAAGAATTTCCAGATGCTTCCTTGGTTACCTCATTCAGTGCTCTGTCATTATTTAGATATTTTGCGCCATTGTAGGGATTTTAGAAAGACTGGTTGGGGGTTTTGGAAGGGCTGACACCGCATTATTGTTTTCCCC
Organism: Ichthyophis bannanicus; assembly: GCA_033557465.1. Lineage (NCBI taxonomy): Eukaryota > Metazoa > Chordata > Amphibia > Gymnophiona > Ichthyophiidae > Ichthyophis > Ichthyophis bannanicus. The sequence goes on along the minus strand of CM066041.1, from coordinate 178,483,337 downwards.
ATTTGAGATAATGATAATCGAGCTTTCATTATCCAAAATTTCAGTATCTGAATGATTTTCTGGTATGGATTAGATTTGGATAACGGGGGATTGTTGTATTTGGAGATTTTTGTAATCCACCTTGAGCTCTAAAGGGTGTAGATGAAGTTCATTCCATGAGTACAGGATAGTAAATGAGACTCTTAGCTGTAAGCCCTATCGTACCTGAATGTAACTGTCCTTGAGCTACCAATGGAAAGACCTGAGCTAAATGCAAATCAATGTGTGGTACCTGTTTAGTGCTGGAGTTTCCAGAAATCTCCAGATCATGCAAAACTAGTTGAACAATTTCAGGTCTAGGGACTTCTAATCTGCTTTCTTTAAAAAAAAAAAAAAAAAAAAACCCCAAACAAACCTATCCTTCGAAACAGAAATGATAGGTCTGTAGATAAAATTGGGGCAAAACCGGTTCTGGCTGAGGTTGTCTCCGATGACCAGGGTTCATCTAATAATGGTACTGTATGCATGGGGAGCACCTTAGGAGAGTGTTTCTCAAGCAGGTCCTGGTGTAGACCATAGCCAGTCTGCTTTTCAGGATATCCACAAGGAATATGCATGAGATAGATTTGCCTTCTCTGCCTCTACTGTATGCCAACCTGTTTCATGCATATTCATTTTACATATCCTAAAAACAGACCGGCTAGGGGTATACCAGGACTGGCTTGAGAAATACTGCCTTGAGGGATGGCCACATTCTTCCCAGATAATTTTCTCAGTAAAGCAAAGTGGATGCAAAAAGCAGGGTGCAAAAAGCAGGCTGACCCCTCTAAGAACATAAGTGCATGCATGGATAGGATAGAACCATGGCTTGCAGGTCAGGGCTGTCTCTAAATGAACTGGCCTGCTGGCTTAAAAATTCAAATTGGCACACTCCTCCCCCATTCTCTTTTGAAGGATGCAATGTTCTTTGCTTTGGTTAGGGCAGTATCTCCAGTGCAGCACACTTTCTCTCATTGTTCACTACACTTCTGTTTCTTCCTTTATCATTGCCCAGCATCACTATCCCTCAACCTGGACCGGTTCTTCCACTATGTGAGCTAGGCAATTGCCTACAGCAGCACAATCTAGGGATGGCAGCCATAGCAGAAGGCAGCCAACTTGGCCACAGCCACTCTCTCCACAAACCGATGCAATGGTAGGGGGAGGGGGGACGATCCATCACAGCCTTGACATTTGGCTATCCAAGGCATCATGCGAGATTCCAGCATATCTTGCAGTGCCAAGGACGGCCTTCACTTAAAAGTTTCAATAAGAAAGATTTCTGAAGTGGTGCTGTCCTGCTCCCAGAACTAAGCATGCATTGCACAGTGTCTCTATAATATCCCAACAAGAATCACAGCACTGGTCTTCAGCCCCCAACTTTGTGGCCTCCACACAGGTATCTAATGCATATATTGTAGCCTTGTTCTTAGCCCACAATATTTCATACATATTCATTTTGGGTATCCTGGAAAGCAGACCTGTGTACAGGGGCCTCAAGGGCTGTTGAGGAGCAGGAGACTGGAGCTGGCGCCCTACCTTGGTTTAACAGAACAAGAGAAAGCGTGAGTGCCCTCTGCTGGGCAAGGAGCAATATACTCTCTACTTTTCCCTCCAAATAGTTTGCTCAACTTTCAGATCATGACGAAACCCAGTAAAAGTTAATACATTTATGCCAGTGTTAGATTTGAAAGGATTCCCTTATTTCTTGAAATGAAAATGACAATTATTAGAACATATTAAAGACTTGGGGTTTCATCGACATTAAATAAGTCAGTTGAACTGGAACTGGGGACAAAGAAATATAATTAGGAAACAGGGTGCACACACTATATGGTGGTGAAATCATTCATACTGAAAATATGGTCATTTTATTTTCAAACAGTTTAGAAAATAAGTCTTAAAGATGAACATCAGTTCATTGCAGGTGTAGTAGTACGTCTGAAACACTTGGTGCAACGCTGCCAACACCTCTGCCAACAGCTCTGCCAACAGCTTCGGCAACGCTGATAGCAGCTCTGGCAACGCTGATAGCAGCTCTGGAAACGCTGACAGCAGCTCTGGCAACGCTGCCAACAGCTCTGGAAAGGCCGACAACAGCTCTTGAGACACTGACCACAGCAGCTCTGCAAACGTTGACAACAGCTCAGGAAAGGCTGGCAACATCTCTTGAAACACTGACAACAGCAGCTCTGCAAACGTTGACAACATCTCAGGAAAGGCTGACAGAACCTTTGGCAAGGCCTACAACATTTCTTGCAACACAGGATGCAACGCCTCCAACAGCGCCGGGAGCGCCGTTTGAAACGCCGCGAAAAGCGACGGAAGATGCGCCTGATTCGGCGACCGCGGCGCCTAAGTCTGGAACTAATCCTCCTGATGAAGGGTTTCTTTTTCTTGCGCTTTATCCGAGTTCTCTCCTTTCCCACGCTCTCTTTGTTTGGTTGGTTCTCTTGAATCTCTAGTAACATGGGTTTGCTCATCAAGTGTCTGAGGCTGCCTAGAACTCTGGAGCTGCTCTTCTCCATCACGTTTTCTTTAGCTTCCAGAGAATGAATTTGTCAGTGTTTATCTGTTGGAGGCAGTGGGGCTCACCCAGGAATTCTTAGGTCTCTAAATTCATTCATGGCAGCAAAATGCCCACTGGCTACATCACTGGTAAAATTGATAGAAAGTGTAAAGAGAAAAACACATAAATCCTTTTACAATGTGCAGTGAATCTGTAACACATGGAAGGCAATGAAACCATCTGTTAGCAAACCTAGAGAAAGGGCAATTGTGTGGACTGTAGAAATGCCTCTGCTAATTCTGTCCTTACATCGTTAATTTTTCTTACCAAACTTTTAGCTGGCTACCTGTAAAGATCAGGTGCTACTCCCTATGCTTTCATAATACCCTAATTGTTGGCATTTTCACTGTCCGCCTTAGTTTTCAACATTCATATCTTCAAACCGCCTACGAGCTCCCAGTGTGGCACCTGCTTTCTGGGACTGAGGGTTAGTGCAGAAACAGTGGTCTGTTATTTTTTAGGGGTGTGTATGCATGGTCAAAATAGTTTGGCTCATATTTGGTCTAAATAAACTGACATGGTTTTAAATATCTGGGCAGCGTTTAGTATTTGTTTCACAGGCCTGTTCTATGTTCATGTTGTATGCATGCCAGAACATTTTTCTTTTTTAATTTTTTATTTATGGAGAATTTCAAATATACATATCACACAAATGACACTGAGGAAATGCATGTAATAAAATAAAAACGGGAAAATAGTCACAACCAGACAAATCTCACACACCAGAACTTTTCAAGCACACAAACCAATTATATGCATGCTAATTTGTAGGTATACATGCGTATGAACGATTTGCGCACACTTTAAATTTTAAGGCATCCAGATGAACCAAATGCCTGCTCATGAATGCACCCCCCCCCTACTGTTCTCAGAGTTACAATATAACCTTACTATAACCTGCTATTATAGCAGGACCAAGCCTATGGAACACAACTGGAGACAATGGGACAAGAATTCAAAGACGTGCGGAGCACCAAAGCAACCAAATCATTTCAGTGGGTCAACTTTAGCCAGATGTTCAACCACAGTTAACAGGCTAAAGTTGCAGCTAAATATCTCATTACGTTTACCACCACAAAGCTTGTGCGTTTAGATTCAGACAGCCATTTATGAACACAAATATAGCCAGTTAGCAGTAACTGAAGCACTAAGCTGCTCAATTTTAAATCCCTACTCGAGGCTCACTTAGACCTGACTTGTTTTTGTCTAGTTATATCGTTGCATTCATTGAGAATAATTTTATAAACTCCCTCACAGTCAACATGTGTGTATTTGGGGCTTATTTTATGAGGTGAAGCACGTGAATACTTTAATTTACAAAATAGGGTCTTACTGAAGCGTCTCAACCTAGTTGCAGCAGTAATGCCCGCCCAACAGCAGGTGTAGTTAAGAAAAAAACTAAAATGAGCAGTTGCAAAGGTTAAAGACTTACATCAAGCTTGGGTGTTGTTGAAAAATACTATCTTTGAAGCCCAGACCAGCTGTATTCCACGCTTTAAGAAAAGTGGAGGGAAGTCCAAAAAACTGCCAGCATGGTTTAAAGGTGAGGTCAGAGAGGCTGTTGTTGCCAAAAAAGCATCTTTCAGGAAATGGAAAAAAGAGCCAAACGAAGAAACCTGGAAACAGCACAAGCACTGGCAAGTTAAATGCAAGGCATTGATAAGGCAGACAAAGGGAGAATTTCAGAAGAAGCTTGCTGCGGAAGCAAAAACGAGTAATAAAGAATTTTTGAAGTACATTCGTAGCAAAAAACCCGTGAGAGACTCAGTAGGTCCATTAGATGATAGAGGGGTTAAAGGGACACTGAGGCGACAAGGAGATAGCGGAGAGACTGAATGAATTCTTTGCTTCGGTCTTTACTGAGGAAGATGTAGGGATGTTACCCATGACTGAAGTGGTATTTAAAGGTGCGGAAGAATTGAAGGAAGTATCGATACATTGGGAAGATGTATTACAACTATTAGATAAACTGAAGAGTAGCAAATCACCTGGGCCGGATGATATACATCCAAGGGTGCTGAAAGAACTGAAATATGAGATTGCAGACCTGCTATTAGTGATCTGTGAACTATCATTAAAATCATCTCTAATACCTGAAGATTGGAGGATGGCGAACGTAACACCAATTTTTAAAAAGGGTTCCAGGGGTGATCTGGGAAACTACAGACCGGTGAGCCTGACGTCAGTACCAGGAAAAATGGTAGAAACCATCATAAAGAACAAAATTGCTGAAAATGTAGATAGCCATGGCTTAATGGGAGACAGCCAACATGGCTTTAGACAAGGAAGATCTTGTCTTACTAATCTGTTATGTTTTTTTGAAGGTGTGAATAAACAGGTAGACAAAGGTGAGTCGGTTGATATAGTGTATTTGGACTTTCAGAAAGTCTTTGACAAGGTCCCTCATCAGAGACTTTTGGCAAAACTAAAGAGTCATGGGATAGGAGGCAGTGTACTATTGTAGATCAGGAACTGGTTAAAAGATAGAAAGCAGAGGGTAGGGCTAAATAGCCAATTTTCCCAATGGAGAAAGGTGAATAGAGGTGTACCCCAGGGATCTGTGCTGGGTCCGCTGCTTTTTGACATATTCATAAATGACCTGGAAAAGGGAATAATGAGTGAGGTTATCAAAGTTGCAGATGACACAAAACTATTCAAAGTTGTTAAAACCCAAGAAGATTGTGGAAAATTGCAAGAGGATCTTGATAAATTGGAAGACTGGGCATCAAAATGGCAGATGAAATTTAATGTGGACAAGTGCAAAGTTATGCACCTAGGGAAGAACAACCCTAGGGAGGAGTGGCTCAGTGGTTGGGACAGGTTACCTCAGGCCAGAGGGCCGGGGGTTCAATTCCCGCATGGGGACAAGCAACCTCAGGTTGGAGGGACTGGAGTCTCTAGTCCCATGGCCACTCCTTGTGGCCTTGGGCAAGCCACTTAACCCTCCATTGCCTCAGGTACACTTAGATTGTGAGCCCTTCAGGGACAAGGGAATAAAAAGTACCTGTTAGTATACATGTAAACTGCTCTGATGCGCAAGTAAAAGGCAGTATATCAAGTGCCTAAACCATAACCATAACTATGATTACACAATGCAAGATTCCACATTAGGAACCACCACCCAGGAAAAAGATTTAGGCATCATTGTGGATAACATGTTAAAACCCTCAGCCCAGTGTGCAGTGGCAGCCAAGAAAGCAAATAGAATGCTAGGTATCATAAGGAAAGGAATAGAAAATAAAACAAAGGATATTATAATGCCTCTATATTGTTCCATGGTGAGACTGCACCTTGAATATTGTGTGCAATTCTGGTCGCCGTATCTTAAAAAGGATATAGCATTATTAGAAAAGGTCAGAGAAGAGCCATCAAAATGGTAAAGGGGATGGAAGGATACCCCTATGAAGAAAGGCTAAAAAGGTTAGGGCTCTTTAACCTTGAAAAAAGACGGCTGAGGGGAGATATGATAGAATCTATAAATTAATGAACAGAGTGGAACGGGTAAATGTAGATTGATTGTTTACGTTATCTGAATATAAAAAGACTAGGGGACATGCAATGAAGCTACAGGATAAACTATTTAAGACTAATAAAAGAAAGCATAGTTACTCACCTGTAACAGGTGATCTCCGGGAACAGCAGGAATTTAGCCTTCAGATATGAGTATCGTCGGTACCGACGGAGCCTGTGCGGGAACGCTCCCCAGCGTCCAATTAGAAAGCTTTTGGGAGCATCCCACAGCACCTGCGTGCTGCCTTCCCGCCTTTCCCAACTGCCTCTCTCCAGTTGAGTTTAAAGCTGAGACAAAGAGAGAGAGAGAGGGAAAGAGAAAGAGATAGAGAGATACAACTCCTAGGGGAGGTGGGTGGGTTGTGAAGACTAAATTCCTGCTGTTCCCAGAGATCACCTGTTACAGGTGAGTAACTATGCTATCTCCAAGAACAAGCAGGAATGTAGTCTTCACATATGGGGACTCCCTAGCTTTAGATGCCAGGGAGAGACCCCAGAAGTTGTGCGTCCCTGTGAAAGGGCTCCACTTTCCCCCATGGATCTCCGGCATCCTACCAGGGAAGGTGGGTAGGAGTTGATTAGGTATGGAACAGGTGTTGGAGAACAGCCTGACCAAACAAGGCATCCCGGCGGGAGTCCTTGTCCAAGCAGTAATGGGCTGTGAAGGTATGAACCGAGGCCCTAGTGGCTGCTCGACAGATGTCGTCGATAGACACAGAGTGCAGATGAGCCATTGAAGCTGCTATGGCTCTCACATTGTGAGCTGTGACATGGCCCTCCAGAGGAAGATTCTTACTCTGATAGGCAAAGGAAATACACTGTGCAATCCAGTTGGACAGTGTTCTCTTGGAGACTGGAAGTCCTAGATGAGAAGGATCAAAAGCAACAAAGAGTTGAAAGGACTTTCTATGTTGCTGTGTTCTTTGTAAGTAAAAAGCTAAAGCTCTTTTACAGTCCAAAGTATGAAGATTCCTTTCTGCATTTGATGCATGAGGCCTTGGAAAAAACACAGGCAGGTAGACCGCTTGGTTCAAATGAAAAGGCGAGACCACCTTTGGCATAAAGTGTGGATGAGTCCTAAGGACTACCTTGTCAAGATGGAACCTTGTATAAGGAGGATCAGCCACTAGTGCCTGCAACTCACTGATGCGACGTGCTGATGTGATCGCAATGAGAAAGATAACTTTCTAAGAAAGGAATTTCAACAAGGTAGTAGCAAAGGGTTCGAAAGGGGGCTTCATGAGCTGGCCAAGAACCAGGTTTAAGTCCCATGCCACCGGTGTTGGCCTAATGGGAGGCTTAGTTAGAAGAAGGCCTCTCGTAAATCTTGCTATAAGAGAATGGGAGGAAATAGGTTGTCCATTTAAAGGCTTGAAAGAAGCTGCAATAGCACTCAAATGTACTCTTACTGAGTTAGATTTAAGTCCTGCATTGGATAAATGAAGAAGATATTCCAGTAATGATTCCAGAGGTATCGCAAGGGAGCTAAGACCCTTCTGCGAGCACCATATGGTAAACCTTTTCCACTTGAAAGCATAAGAGTGTCTTGTGGAAGGTTTTCTAGAAGCATAAAGGATATCCTTTACTTGCTGAGAAAGGATAAGATCATGAAGATCTAGGCCTTCCAGCAACCAAGCCCTGAGATGCACAGACTGGGGATTGGGATGCCATAACATTCTGTCCTCCTGAGACAGGAGATCTGGAGCAGACCCTAACTCCAGAGAGGGAGCTTGAGAGAGATGTAGAAGCAGAGGGTACCACACTTGCCGTAGTCAATGTGGAGCTATGAGAATCATACGGCCTCTGTCTCTCTGAAGCTTGAACAGGGTTTTGGGAATCAGGGGAATGGGTGGAAAGGCATAAAGGAAGTCTTGACCCCAATGAAGGAGGAAAGCATTCCTGGCCTGAGAGCCCTGAGCCGGAATTCTGGAACAGAACCGGGGAAGTTTGGCATTCAACGGACTGGCAAAGAGGTCTATGTCCGGGGTTCCCCAAATTTGAAAAATCTTGGCCACCTGGTCTGCATGTAGAGACCATTCGTGTGGAAGCAGAACTCGACTGAGTCTGTCTGTCCAAGAGTTTTGTATGCCTGGAAGATACACTGCCAGGAGATGAATCTGATGCTCTCCGGCGAGGGCCCATAGTCGCAAAGCTTCATTACAAAGCAACAGAGAGCCTGTTCCTCCCTGCTTGTTCACGTAGAACATGGCTACTTGATTGTCCGTATGAATGAGGACTGTCTTGTAGCTGAGCAGGGTGTGGAACACTCGCAGAGCAAGGAAGATTGCTCTGAGCTCTAAGAGATTGATGTGTAGATGAGTCTCCTGTGGAGTCCAAGTGCCTTTTGGGTGGAGAGGTCTTGCAGATGAGCTCCCCAACCCATTGGTGAAGCATCTGTTGTGAGAGTTGCCTGGGGTAAAGGTTGTTGAAATGGGGACCCCACCAACAGGTTTTGAGTGGACTGCCACCATTGGAGGGACAAAATAAGGCGATTTGTGTTTGCTATTTTGTCTGACAGGCACCCTGATGCCTGGGTCCATTGAGTGGATAAAGTCCACTGGGCTGCTCTCATATGGAGGCGAGCATAAGGAACCACATGCACGGTAGATGCCATGTGGCCTAGTAGTTGTAACATTTCTCGAGCAGTGAGATGAGGCTTTAGCACTGCTTGAGAAGCTAACTGCACCATGCGAAGGCAACGGGTCTGGGGAAGATAGGCCCTTGCTTTCCTGGTATCCAGCAAAGCTCCTATGAACTCTAGAGACTGAGTGGGAGTTAGGCTGGATTTTGTGATGTTTATGACCAGACCCAAATACTGAAGGATACGCATTGTTCAAGATAGAGAAATCCTGGCCTCTGACTCTGATGGGGCTCGAATGAGCCAGTCGTCTAAGTAGGGGAAGACGAATATTCCTAGAGTGCGAAGAAATGCTGCTACCACAGCCATGCATTTCGTAAACACCCTTGGTGCTGAGGCCAGGCCAAAAGGAAGCACCCTGTATTGGTAGTGCTTTCCTTGAAAAAGGAACCGAAGGAACTTTCTGTGAGTTGGATGGATGAGAACATGAGTGTACGCAACCTTGAGATCTAGAGAACAAAGCCAATCCTGACTCTGAAGGTATGGCAGCATCGTTCCCAGAGAAATCATCTTGAATTTCTCTTTGAACAGGAATTTGTTCAATTCTCTGAGATCTAAAATAGGTCTGTGTCCCCCTGTTTTCTTTGGGATAAGGAAATAGGGGGAGTAAAACCCTGTACCCTGTTGAGGAATGGGTACCTCTTCTATTGCCCCTTGGGCAAGAAGCATAGTGACTTCTTGATCTAACAGGTTGATGAGAGAGGTCTGAGAATTGAACTGTCTTACCATTGTTGGAGGGGGCATGCAAAGAAAGTGAAACTTGTACCCCTTTTTTATAATGGAGAGAGTCCAATGTTCTGCTGTTATCTGCCCCCATCTGGGGGCAAAGTGACACAACCTTCCTGGAATGGTGGAAGGTTCTGGTCCGTTGAGGGCCAGGACGGCTAAGTTCTCTAGATGGAAGTCAAAGACCTTGCGGAGACTGAGACTGCTGAGATGGTTGAGGCTTAGCAGTCTTTGCTTTCCTTTGTTTAGGTGGTTGCTGACTCTTCTGGGCAGGTTGACCTGCAGAACATCCCTGATGAGAATAAGAGGGATAAAACCTCTTCTTTTTGGAGAAGAATGGTTTCTTGAAAGATTTCTTCCTTGCAGGATCAGCTGTAGCTTTGGTCCAAAGTGGAGTTGTCAGCATCCAACTCATTGGCTTTTTCTTGCCAATTTTTGCCGAATAGATTCTTACCTGTACAAGGGATATTGCCCAGTTTCTCTTGCATCCAGAGCTCCAAATTGGATGCCTGGAGCCAGGCAATTCTACGTGCACCTATGGCAATGGCAGAGGTTCTGCTTATGCACTCAAAGTAGTCAAAAGCTGCACGATTGACAAACTTAGAAACATCCTGGGCATGTTTAACCAGTGTGAGAAAATCCTGCCTCTTATCTTCAGGAAGAAGAGGGCTCAAAACCTCTAAATCTCCTGTGACTTCCTTAAGGAGCATTCCCATATATAAAATATATGAACTGATCCTGGCAGAAAGCGTGGAAGCCTGGAAAGTACGACGTCCAAAGGCATCCAAAGTTCGACACTCACATCCTGGAGGATTAAAGGCATGCCTCTTTGTATTTCTGATCCTTCTCATAGCTGATTCCACTACAATAGAGTGGTGAGGAAGCTGAGTCTTCTGGAAGCCAGGACACGGAGGTACTCGATACATGGTATCCAGTCTACAAGAGTGAGGAGAGGTGGTAAGAGGTGTTTCCCACATTCTTAACATGAGATCATGTAAGATCTCATGGATAGGCAAAGTAGCTGCCTCCTTAGGAGCCTTGGGATATTGTAGAATCTCCAACTCCTTTGCCCTGGGCTCTGTTTCAGGAGCCACAGTAATGGAAAGACCTCGAGCCACCTCCCTGATAAAATCCTGAAAGGAGATATTTTCTGAAGGAGACATCCTACATTTGGGAGAGGAAGGCTCCTCGGGGAGAAGTACTCCTGTACCGACGGAGCTGTCAGAATCCTCAGACTCCTCCAAGGATTCAAAGTACCTACTGTCTGGATGCTCTTGTAGAGCACGATACCCGTACCGACCGAAGTTGGTGCCTGGGGGAATCGGTACTGGTGTATCGGTACCGGAAGGCATAGCATGACTGGGTGCCGGCAATGCAGACACTGATGTCGATGCCGATGCTGTCGATACCGGTACCGATACTGACGCCGGAGTCGGTTCCGGTACCAGTTGAACTGTCTGATGCGGTTCCAAGGGTGTCGATGCCACAAGGAGAGCTGCCAGACTGCGTTCAATAGCCAGGAACCTCTGGTCTATTGACACTGCCAATGCCTGGGTAGCGGTACTAGAGAAAGCAGCCAGGACCCCAGAGCAGGACACCAGTAGTTCTGCCGAGGTTGAGGTCTCGAGAACATCCTGGAGCCCCGATAATGCTTTGGAAGCCGAAGCCTCCCGCCGGGGCAATTTTGCCGGTACAGAACCCTCAAGGGCAACGCCAGAGGCATCTCGATGCTTGGAAGGAGATCTACTCTTTGAGGACTGGCCAGACTTATGTTTAGTTACCTGAGATCCATGGGAGGAAGATGAAGCCCTGGAAGACGTGGGTGCTGAGCTTAGCAGCTTGGTTTTGTCGACCCCTCTTGGACATCATGGCACAGGCCATACACTACAAAATGGAGTGGTCAGGACCTAAACATTTAAGGCACCACTCATGGGTGTTGGTGACGGAGATGGTACCGCCACACTTGGTGCACTTCTTGAAACCCGAAGCGGGTTTTTCCAGAGTAAGGGAAATTTTGGGCCTAAGGCCCAAAATGGCGCGTGCACCTGAAGAAGAAAGGTTTGGAAAAAAAATACATTATTTTATTTTTTTTGAAAAGAAAGAAAGAACCAGTGGTACCGGTATAGCGTCGAGGGAAGGCAGACGCGACCACAAAAAAAGAAGGAGAATAGAAAAAGTTTTCTGCGATGACAGGAACGACAACCTGCTGGCTCCGCGGAAAATGAAAAACTGGAGAGAGGCAGTTGGGAAAGGTGGGAAGGCAGCACGCAGGCGCTGTGGGATGCTCCCAAAAGCTTTCTAATTGGATGCTGGGGAGCGTTCCCACGCAGGCTCCGTTGGTACCGACGATACCCATATGTGAAGACTACATTCCTGCTTGTTCCTGGAGATAATATTTTTGCACTCAATGTGTAATCAAACTCTGGAATTTGTTACCAGCGGATGTAGTAAGAGCTGTTAGTGTAGCTGGGTTTAAAAAAGGTTTGGACAAGTTCCTGGAAGAAAGGTCCATAAACCATTATTAAGAAGGGACCCAGGATATCAGTGCTTGACACAGTACAAGCATTGTGGAACCTGTGTCTTTTGGGGAAACTGCTAGGTACATATGACCTAGATTGGCCACTGTTGGAAACAGGATACTGGGCTCGATTAACCTTGGTCTGACCCAGTATGGCATATCTTATGTTCTTATGTATCTGCCCTTGCCTAGAATGGGTGAAAATGTATGTAAGCCACAATATTCTATAATTTAGGCATGTAAATTTAGGCTCTGCCTATTCTCCATCCAAACTCTGTCCCATGTACACCCCAACTGAAGGTAGCGCGATGAGCATTGCGTCATGTTTACAGAATAGCAACCTCCCAAAGTGTCCACATAAGTGACCATTCACGTGCCTAAGTCTTTTAACATTAGGACTTGTACATAACTGTTCACGCTTTCTAGAATCTGCCCCATTGATTTTGTGCAGAGGGATTTTAAGTTGGTGTTCTACAATAGAAGGCCAATGAGTTTGTAGTGGCCCCCTGCAAACCTCTAGTTAGGCCCCAACTGTCAGCAGTATTTGGAGTCTTTTTTTGGCAGGGCTGATGAACTCCTCATTTGCCTTTGCAATTGAGGAAGAGGAGGCCTCTGTGCTGGCCAGCAATGGAATGAGGCTTGATGGGGGGAGGGGGAGGGGGATGTCAAGCAAGCACCTAGTCCTAAGGGTGTGAGCACTTGCTGTAGGGACTGTTGATGCAATCAAGCTTCATGGCTTAATGCCCAGGATCCATTTATCCCATGTCCATGGAGGAATCAAGACCGGGGCACTTCTCTCCTCATGGCCTGAGCCCTCTTCTGAGAAAAAGAACATGCAATAAGAGAGATTTTCTGGGGCATGGGGGGAAGAAGGCGAACTCTCGGAGAGTTGAGACAGAGAGAATGAAATGCTGGAGACAGGGTGAGGAAGCTGTGAGAGAGTGCTCTCTGATTAAAAATTAGTGAAGGCCACTGTTAATTTAATTTAATTTAATTACATTGCTTATATTCCACTTTTACTATCAACAGACGTACAATGCGGAGTAGAAAAGAAATAATATTAAAACAATTCATATCAAGTGCAGTTAAAAAATGCCCACATAACCACGTCTTTAGGACCTTAAGAAACAGGACATAGTCTACAAGATCCCTAATGATACTAAATTTAGTAAATCATTCCATAATAGTAAATCATTCCATAATTTTGATTCTGCACCAGAAAAACATCTACCTCTAGCCCTCCACTGCCGAAAACAGAAAGCAGAGGGCAATACCAATATAGAGTGAATTGTGGAATGCAAAGACCTTACTGAGGAACAACACATCAACCCATTTGATAAATAAGTTGGGCCTATCTTATGAATAGCATTAAAAGCCAGAAATAAAACCTTAAACAAAATTCGTACTTCTATTGGTAACCAATGTGTAATCAAATTAGCAGAAATATTTTGGATCTGTTGCAATTTATGTAATAACTGTTTAGGCATTCCCAGACATCCAGATGACTCAGGACTATTGACTAAACCACCATCTGGAAGTCTTGTGGTCTTAACACTGATCTCAATTGCCTCACCAATTTCAATTTATACCATGTCTTATTTGTACATGTTGTAGGTATGATTCGAGAGTCGAATTAGAATTTATAATAACTCCCAAAGTACGTACCTCAGAAGATATCTGTCCCACCAATTGAACAAATTTAGTATCATTTGGAATCGTAGCCTTCCCCACCCATAAAACTTCAATTTTTTCCTAAATTCAGCCTTAATTTACTTTCCTGTAACTTATCCCTCAAAACACATAAACCAGATCCCAACTGAGCCAGCAAATCTTGAAAAAAATTTTCATTGGTATAAAAAACAGATCATCATCAGCATACGCAATATACTATATAGAGAAAACCCCAATTTCCTAATATACTGAGCTAAGGAACTAAAATAAATATTAAACAATAATGGAATCACGGAGACCCCTGTGGCACACCTGTCATATGGGAAAAAACTTTCAAAACTTTTCCATCAAACTCTACTTTAAAAGATCAATTTATTAGAAAAGTGTCACACCATTTTATAGCCACACCCAACAAACACAGCCTAGCCAGAAGTAAAAAAATTATGTGAAATTGTTTTGAAGGCTGTGAATAGATCTAACAAAACCAAAAAGCCACAACTTCCAGAACCTTCCATCTGTGCATCTCATCCAATAAAGCTACTACCACTGCTTCAGTACTGAAAGCGACCCTAAATCCAGATTGACAGTAATTTAACCCTGCAATTTCTTCCATATACATCTGTAATTGGGAGGTCACAATAGATTCCAAAATCTGAGCACTACAAAGCAAATTGGACACCGGCCTATACATCATCTACTGTCAGAGAAGCTTTTTATAAGATCGACCGGATTAAGGCCTTTTTCAATACCGACAGAAAAACACTCAGACACCCTCCTGCAAAGACTGAGCTACCATTGATTGTAGATTTAAAAAAAGCTTTACGTTAGCGTCCGTAAAAACTGTGCCGCACAGGGACTAACAGGACTAAATCACATCATAAAACAATTAATTAATGTCCGCAAATGATTGTCAGATAGGACAAAAAACATGATAAGTTTGTCTCCTTTAAAACAGTTATAAGTGGACAGAGCGATGGGGGAATTTTTAATAGGTTGGATTTATGCAATTAAAAGCATTTTTTACTGGATTTATACACTGTGATGGAGTCTCACTCATTCCTTCCAACAATGACCTCATTCACTGTAATACAGTCTCACTCTTATCACTGACCTCACACACTGCAGTGGTCCCATCATGGATCTTGCAAATTGTGACAGCACTTCATGCACTGCAATGGAATCTCACCCATTCACTCACATACCAGAATCTGTTGACTCTCTTGGACACATGAACCTTCTCTATTGTGGGAAGAGGGAGCAGAGTTATACTGGACATGTAACTAACGCAGAAAGTTATTTATATGTTTTAAAAATGCTCAACAACAAAGCAGTCCTGGCTTTTTTATTCTTTCCATCCTCAACTAACTGCAAGGAATGGGCAAAACCAGGGGGTGCACCATGAATTGATTTGCAGATGACAAACAGCATGGGGGCTCCACCTCTGCTCCTGGTGAACTCTCTGGGGTGTGCTTCCACTTCTCACTGATTGGCATGCACTGTCATTTCTACTGAGGCCTCAGGGAGCTCTGCAGATGGGAAGCTGTAAACTGGCACTGTCTAGCTGGAATATCAATGAGCTTCTATCAGCTATGACCTGGAACATGTAATACCTCCCTCCTACCCAACATACAAGAGGGAAAGACCTTTCCTAGACCCCTTTGCAAAATTGCTTCATTGTGCAATTCAATATGAAAAATACAGATAACAAAAAATGAGGATGGCTGCACAGCCTTGTGGGAATGCTGCTCCCAAAACCAGTGAAGTTTGCTTCATTCAGTTACAGACATTCCTTTTCTGTCCCTGTGCTTCTCACTCCTGAATTTCAGATATAAACCAAACAGTAAAAGGAGGACGAATCGAGATTAGCACAGCTGGGAAGCCAGAGCTGAAATCTCATGGCCCTGGACAGTTGCCCAACCCTCCTTTGCCTCAGAAACAAACAGACTGTAAGCCTCCTGGGGACAGGGAAACGCCCATTCTCCTAGGACAAGCAGGATGAGTCAGTCACACTAGGTGACGTCATCTGACGGTGCTGAGATGGAAGTACTCTCTGTAGCATGAGCCCCCTAGGCCCCACCTCCAGGTCCGCCCCTAGCCAGCCAATTTTCACTCTTCCGCCTTGCCAGCAAGACAAACTCTCTTACTCTACAACCCCCCCCCCCCCCAAAAAAAAAAACATCAGAGCAGACTCTACAATAAAAAAAAAAACCAACTCAGAGAAGACTCTACAATCAAGACATGCCTAAGCCGGGTTTTAAGAAATGCCTCGGCTGCTCCAGGAAAATGAATGCAAGTGACTCACATGATCGATGCCTTCGCAGCCTCGGAGTCTCCCACTGGGTCGAGGACTGCGCTCACTGCGCGAAAATGTCCCCCCGCACCAGAAAGTCGTGAAGATATGCTCTCCAGGACCTCTTCATGGGGACCCAAGAACCAGGAACCCTTTCTACAATCCAGGACCACGCGGCCACCTACGTGGCTCCCACGACTCTGCCGGCTCCTCTCACGGCTCCAGATGTGCCCTCACAGGCCTCCATCCACAGCTGCTCTGCCTTCTGCTTCCCCTCTCCGGCAACCCCACTGCGAGCAGCTCCCTCCTCTCCGGGTCCTCCTTCAGCAGCACTGCATGGATCTTTGAGGGCTCCATGGCCTGTGGCCATCTTGCCTTTTGCCTCCGCCCACCATGGCGCCATTGGCCAGCATCACGGCAATGAACACAACAGGAGGCATGGCTCCAAACACAGGCACTCCCCTGGGCGAGCCTCTCCATCGGCGCGGAGACACCACTCCAGCCTGCACCGACGAAGCAGAGGATCCAAAAGCAACGAAAGACGGTGCAAGCAGCACCGGAAAGGCAGCAGCAGCATTGGCAGCAGCCCTCCCCGCAAAAGGCACCATTGGAGAGAGAAACACCACTGGCACTACTGCTCCTTCTGCAGCAGCCTTTCTCCTGACCCCAGCTACAGCAGCAACAGCAGTCCCGGGCTTGTCAGCAGGTATGTGTTTCCCTCTGGGTCAGAACCGGACTCAGACTCACTACAGGAACCCCCCTAAAGGACCTAGGGCGGTCAGGGGCTACCCAAACTATGCCTTCTGGGGAGCTACTGGGACAGCAGGATGCTACCTCTTTAGAATTCAGGCAGCAAGGGACACCTCACATAACCCACAATTCTGCAACCTGCTCTCCACCCTCTTCAAGCAATGGATCCAGTCTCGTGGGATGCCACCATTCACGGGATTCCCATAACCTGAATCAAAACCTGCCCGCAACAGCCAGGAAACTACTGCTGCATCAGCTCGAGACACTGTTCCCTCTTGTGATAAGGAAGAGGCGACTGCCCCCGAATCCCGCGCTTCTGGTGAACCCCTCCCAACCTCAGGATCGGATCTTTTCCCAACAGTGGCTGACCCTCCTCCTAACAGTCCCGAGGACCTGACTTATCCCAAATTCCTCTGCAAGCTCTCTACAGCTTTAAACCTGACAATGTCCTGTGATACCTCTGAGCAGCGACCCGAGACACAGGCAGCGGTAAAATTCTTAGAGGCTCCCAAGTTTCCCGCACCTATACCAGTTTATCCCTTACTGCATGAGAACCTCCTCAAACTGTGGCAGAACCCCACCACAGGGCCTCCTACATCCTGGAAACTGGACTTAAAATACCAAGTTCAACCCTCACCAGGGTTCAACAAGACACAGCTTCCGCACCACTCCATAGTGGTGAAGTCCGCCCTCAAACGATCAAAGTCCACTCGGATACACACCAGCAACCCTCCATGAGGAGACCTCAAGCTCCTCGATGACATTAGGAAAAAAGGTCTTTCAGGGCGCCATGTTATGCGTGAGGGTGTCTGTCCACCAGCTACAGCATGCCCTGTACCAAGACGTCCTCCTGAGGCAGCTGAAAACCACCATCTCGGCGCTTACGCAGGATACACAAGCGTCCTCCAGTGCCTCCCTGACAGACCTCCAGGAATCTATAAAACACCATGTCCGAGCAGCCTTCGATGCATTCAATGTGGCTGCACGCACAGCAGGAACGGCTATATCTGCATGCCGGCTAGCCTGGCTCTGAGCTTCAGGCCTCTGGGAAGACACCCATGACCGCATCGCAGATGCTCCCTGTGTCAGTGATACGCTATTCAGCAACAAAGTGAATGACACTGTGACCAGCTTAAAGGGCCACTGTACCACACTACAAACCCTCGCGGATGAGGGTTTAGAGCAGGCCAACTGCAAGGGCTCCTACCACCAGAAGCCTTATTCCTCCTCCAAACGACAACAACTCATATCACAAATGACAGCAGCCGCGGTACAAGCCACAATCTCAGCAGACCTCCTACTGCAATAAACCCTGCCAATGGGAAAGAAAGCAGCAAAAGACCTCTCAACTCAGATCAGGGAAGACCAACCAGGCCTTTTGACAAATGGGCGGAAGCCAACCCCCCCCCCCCCTCCAAATGGGAGGTTGTCTCACCTCCTTCCTCATAGTCTGGGAGTCAATTACAACGGACAAGTGGGTCCTAAAGATTATCAAAGAAGGGTACCGTATCAGTTTCCTCTCAACACCATTGCAACGCAAACCACCCCCCAACAAAATGTCGACCAGCTCTCTCCCAACCTTAGCGGTGGAAATATCTTCCCTCCTGGCATCCAGAGCAATAGAACCTGTTCTGACCGAGGAGATACACACTGGCTTACTCCAGGTACTTCATGGTCCCCAAAAAGTCGGGTGGTGTCTGCCCCATTCTCGATCTCCGCAACCTCAACAAATTCATTATCAAGGAAAAGTTCAGAATGCACTCACTTGGATCGATCCTCCCTCTCATCCAGCATGGGGAATGGCTGACGTCCCTGGATTTAATGGACGCCTACACGCATGTCTCCATACATGCGGACCATCGCAAATACCTCTGTTTTCAAGTCATGGGGAACCACTTCGAGTACAAGGTTCTCCCTTTTGGCCTTTCATCCGCACCACCGATGTTCACCAAGTGTGTAGCCATCGCAGCTGCACACCTCCACAAGCGTGCCATATGCGTATTCCCTTACCTTGACGACTCGCTGATCTCTGCGCCCTCCTTACAGGAAGCGACAACAGCCACCCGCCAGACCATCTCCCTTTTATCATCTCTGGGCTTTCTGGTAAAAAAACAGAAGTCACACCTGCAACCCTCCCAACACCTCAAATTTATCGGAGCAATCATAGACACCACCGCCTTCAAAGCATTCCTTCCTCAGCACTGGAGGGACGCCATCATCAGTCTGATACAGCATATCTCGGCGAATGGCCCCATGACCGCTTGAGCGTTGCTCCGCCTCTTGGGCCACATGGCAGCATCCACCCAGATGATAACACTGGCGAAGTTTCACATGCGCCACCTGCACTGCCCCTGAGGCAAACAGTTCACCAGTTGACCATCACCACCGATGCCTCGCCAGTAGGCTGGGAGCCACACTGTCTCCACTTCTGCACCCAAGGGGTCTGGACGGCAAGGGAGCGGACATGCCATATCAACCTCCTGGAGCTCAGGGCAATCTGAATCAGGCATACCCTGAGAGTTTTTCAGAGCTTGATCTATGGGAAAGTAGTCCTCTTCCAGACAGATAATCAAGTGGCCAGGTTCTACATCAACAAGCAGGGAAGGATGGGCTCCCACTCCCTCTGCAGGGAAGCGCTCCAGATCTGGACTTTTGCCGTATCCAAGCTCTGCTTCATCTGGGCCTCCTACCTCCTGGGACTCCAAAACGAACTGGCAGACAGACTCGGCCGACAGCTCAACCACGAGTGGACTCTCGACCTGCTCCCTCTTCCAGCGGTGGGGGCATCCACAGATCGACCTCTTTGCAATGGAGGGGAATGCAAAGTGTGACATCTTTTGCTCAAAATGCCCCTCCCGCTGCAGTCTCGCAGCGGATCCATTCGACGTGTATTGGGGGAGTGGTCACTACTGTACGCCTTCCCCCTCTTCCCTCTGATATCGCTGACTCTGCAGTGCATCATCTCGGACAGGGCACAGGCCATCCTCATCGTACCCCACTGGCCATGAAAGGTGTGGTTCCCGTACCTCAGTCGCCTGGCTCAAGAAGCGCCAGTATGCCTCCCCCTGGTGCCGGATCTGATCTCCCAGGATGACGGGAACACCCTCCACCCCAATCTGTGGATCCTGTCCTTAACAGCATGGCGGCTGAGTGGGTAGCACTATCACCCCCTTCACATCCCTTCTGAGGTCCAACAGGTGGTACTCTCAGCGAGGCTGCCCTCGACGAGGAAGTCCTACGGACTGAAATGGTGGTGATTCTCCTCATGGTGTTCTGCCCAGCAGTTCAACCCCTTCTCTTGCCCCATTCTACAATTACTACAATACTTCACTGCACTTTCCCAGCAGGGCTTGCAGCCACAATCCATCCAAGTACACCTTTCTGCGATGCAGCCTTCCATGACCACTGTGGTGACATCTCCGTTGCAGCTCAGCCCATCGTTGCATGCTTCATGAAGGGTTTGAGCAACCTTCACCCACCGATCAGAGACCCGGTGCCTCACTGGGACCTTAATGTGGTCCTCAACCAACTCGCACTACCGCCCTTTGAGCCCATGCACTCAGCGGGCATGAAGCACGTTTCCTGGAAGACATTATTCCTGATTGCTATCATGTCAGCTAGACCGATCAGCAAACTACAAGCTTTAGTGGCACACCCACCCTACATCCAGCTCACCAACGACAGAGCTTCCCTTCAGACCCACCCTAAATTTGTGCCTAAGGTGGCGTCTGCCTTTCATGTCAACCAAACCATAGAACTACCCAGCTTCCACCCTGAGCCCCACTCCTCCCCAGAGGAGCAGAGGCTGCACACCCTTGACTGTGTCAGGGCCCTTTGCATCTACCTCCTCCAGACTGAACCTCAACGACAAGAGACACAGCTTTTCATCTCTTATGACCAACCTGTCATCAAGCGGACCCTGTCTCTATGGATCTCCTCTTGCATCGTCTTCTGTTTGGAACAAGCTGGAGCAGGGGCAACACCCTCTGTCAACGCTCACCAACTCAGGGCAATGGCCACCTCTATCGCCAATCTGCGGTGGGCTCCCATGGTGGACATCTGCAAAGCTGCCACCTGGTCCTCCCTCCACACCTTCCAGAGACATTACTGCCTCGACCTCACCACAGGGACGGACCCCGCCTTCGATCAGGCAGTCCTATCCACAGCGGACACCCTTCCTCAAAGTTTGGAGGTCTCACCATTGACTGTTTGAATACTTCTACCTCAGCAGATTGTCAGGGCAGTTGCTACTGTTGTATCCCACTGCCATTGTTGTTATTATTGCACTGTTTTTAGCACCTTATTGTTATGGTTCTTCACCTCCTCACCCAAGGTCGTCTGTTTTGCACAAGAATTATGCACGATGATTTGCACAACCTCTGGGTTCTCTGCAATAAACACCCAAGTTCTTTACCTCTGCGTCTGTTATTCCATCTCACGACATTGGCATGGCGCCGACTGGACCCCTTCCACCACAGCTCCATGTAGCTAGGGAGGCAACTAGTGTGGCTGACTCATCTTGCTTGTCCTAGGAGAAAACGGGGTTACTTACCTGTAACAAGAGCTCTCTATGGACAGCAGGAATAATCAACCACACATTCCCTCCCTCCTCCCCTACTCCTACTCTGTCTATGCCCCTAGCAGTTAGCTCAGCTAGTAACACAGTGACTGGCTAGGGCCGGACTTGGAGGTGGGGCCTAGGGGGCTCATGGAGAGTACTTCCGTCTTGGCGCCATCAGATGACATCACCTAGTGTGGCTGACTTATCCTGCTGTCCACGGAGAACTCCTGTTACAGGTAAGTAACTCCATTTTGTACCTGATAGTAACTCACCTTGAACTACCACTGGAAAGTCAGGAGCTAAATACCAATAAATAAATGTTCTTCAAAGGAACACTGAAAGCAAACGACAACCTCAGGTGCTCTGCTTTCCTAATGCTTATTCCATTTCCATGGCAAGAGAAGAATCTTTGAAAGGTGGCCCTGAAGTTTCACTTGCTTGGTCTCCTCTCTTCTTAAAAATGCAGACACATAGTTGGGTTCAAGCCTGCCACACTTCTTTTTTTTAATTTATATTAATTACATTTTAAACAAAATTACAAGAATAATCTTGTGACAGAAACATGAGAATAATATCAGAATAAGCATATAAAGGAAAAAACATAGCAAAAAAAGAGATCACAAACATTCTCCAGTTAGACCACAAAATAAATCTGGAGTGGAGTACTATTAATGTGGAGGCCTGCTACACTTCCATGCACATTTAGGACCCCTTTCACTAACACACTCAGCTTGAACTATCTGCCACACAGCCTGAAGGAATAAAATGGGACATGCAGCAGATAGCTCGAGCTAACAGATGGTAAAAGGGGCCCTTAATCTTGCACATCATTTGAACAATCCTTTATTTTGGAAAAATGATTAATAAATTAATACCTCACATTTGATTAAATTTTTATGCCATTCCCTTTTAACCACTGAGGTGCTTCACCCAACCCCATTGGAAACCCGCTTTTGTCTTACAGTTGTTGCTGTTGTTAAGTGCCATCGAGTCGGTGTCAACTCATGGTGACCCTCTGGACAGTTGTCCTAAATTGTGTTCAATCTTCAGTCAGGCGGCTCTTTGTTGACAGAGTGGTACCCATAGCTGCTGTTATTGTATCGATCCATCTCATTGCTGGTCTTCCTCTTTTGCGTTGACCTTCTACCTTGCTAAGCATGATTTCTTTCTCTAACGATCTCTCTCTTCCTATGATGTATCCAAAGTATGTAAATCGAAGTCTTGTCATCTGAACTTCTAAAGAAAGCTTATTTTTCATGTCCTCTAGTACTGACTGGTTTGTTCTTCAGGCAGTCCATGATATATGCAGTATTCTTTGCCAGCACTATAATTCAAATGCATTGATTTTCTTCCTGTTTATCTTTTTCACTGTCCAGCTTTCACATCCATGTGACGTTACTGAAAAAAACATGGCTTGGACAAGTCGAATCTTTGTATGGAGAGAGACATCTCTGCTCTGGAGAATCTTATCTAGGTCCTTCATAGCCATTCTGCCAAGAGCAATGCGTCATCGGATTTCTTGACTGCTTGTTGTTTCTTTATTGGTTGTTGATCCAAGTAGGTTAAAATTCTCGACTATTTCAATTTCTCCTCCATCAACGATGAACTTATTGATTTTGCCAGTTGTCAGGATCTTTGTCTTCTTTATGTTAAGGTGCAGACCCATTTTAAGAATATGGTCCTTCACAAAAATCAAACCTCATTAACATGGGGCATATTTACTAATCCCCACGCTAATAACCTGAGTTTGGGCCACGTTACTAGCACAGGCGGAGACAGCTATCCCCCTGAATTTAGCACAGTTCGCTACAGTAAGACTGCCACAGGGAGCAACTACCATCACCCATTGTGCTGATGGTAGTTGTTCCACACTAAGTGCTATTCATTCAGCCTGTTATAAGAGTTATAACATCTTAGATCATTTTTCCAGCTGATCTCAGATAAACTCGTGCATCACACTCCCGTTTCAATGAAACTTCAATAGTGTGCCGGTTCACATCAATGATCTGCTGTTTTGTATATTATTATATCAAAAAAGAGTTGTCAAGTCCACAAGAATACTTAGCTTAGGGGTATCGTTTCATATGGCAGCTTATCCCTCAAGCATTCTAGTGTTTCTTGACTTTATCACAGGTATCCCAACGCTGATAATTCTGGCGCCTCGCGTTTCTCTATGAGCGGTTCATCAGGGGATATTAGAATGTATTGTTTAAAATCTGAAAAAACAAAAAGACCTAGATGATAATACTCATTCTTCTTTGCTTTACCCAAGAACACAATCACTTAGTGTTAAGGATGCCCATCAATAGTAACTGTAAGAGACTGGCAATAAAAACATCAAATACCTGTTTGGTGATGCTGCCCACGTTTCTATAAATCGCCTTTCATCACAGAATGAAAACTTGCCAAAAAACGCCGCGCATGTGGATTAGGCACATCGGGACCTCTTTATTAAAGGTAGACATCATTCAACAATTAAAACTCTCTGTCAGGAATGGTCAACAATTGAAACTCTCTGTCAAGATTGGTCAAAGTCTGCGGAAACTATAGGCAAACCGACCAATCAATTTCCAAATTCAGACCTACTGGTTGCCCTGTCGCCAGAGAATGGATCCACCATTGCTCACCATTGCTAGGTCTTTTTGTTTTTTCAGATTTTAAACAATACATTCTAATATCCCCTGATGAACCGCTCATAGAGAAACGCGAGGTGCCAGAATTATCAGCATTGGGATACCTGTGATAAAGTCAAGAAACACTAGAATGCTTGAGGGATAAGCTGCCATATGAAACGATACCCCTAAGCTAAGTATTCTTGTGGACTTGACAACTCTTTTTTGATATAATAATATACAAAACAGCAGATCATTGATGTGAACCAGCACACTATTGAAGTTTCGTTGAAACGGGAGTGTGATGCACGAGTTTATCTGAGATCAGCTGGAAAAACGATCTAAGATGTTATAACTCTTATAACAGGCTGAATGAATAGTTGTTTAAGTTTTGTTATAGAAAGTAATTCATTCTGATACAAATTTGGCCCACAGTGTGTTGTGCCACACTAAGTGCTGACAATATGGACTATCAAGACCTGTGCTAGTGGCGCCATGGTGGGACTGCTCATGAACCACCCAGGCGCTGCCCAGGTAGCAGGGCCAGCCTGTCCACTAGGCAGCAGACCCTGGTAGGTGGCCCGACTCTGTTTTGAAAGCAGTGCCTAGGACTTGCGAGCACTTTCAAAATAGAGTTGTGCGCTGCCGCCGCGCCCCCCCCCCCCCAATCCATCTCTCTCATCTTGCGGCAGCTCAAAACGGAGTCAGGTCACCATAAAATGAGAAGATGGATTTGGAGGGGCAGCAGCAGCAGCGGGAGGGGAGATGCCAGAGGCAGGGGGAGGGAGGAAGACGGCGGCAGCTGCAGTAGCAGCAGGGAGGCAGCAGAAATCCTTGAGCCACCCCTGCAGGGTAGTGTGGGCTTTTTTTTTTAGCATGCTACTTTTTAGGACAGCACCAAAAATGCACACAATCCCTGTGCTGCCTGGGTAGCACATTTTAGTAAATATGCCCCATGACCTACTAGAGTTATTCTCACAAGACATTGAAATCTTTTTTGTTGCGAGCCCCAGTTTTAATCTCTGAAAAAAGGTCCTGGGCACTATACATATTGAACTTCAGCAGAACCCAAAACTTGCCAGAACATGAAGACATTCCTTTGAAAATGCCAGTAAGGGCTACTTTAATGGATTCATTTGTTTAAGATCATTGTGACCTGTTCTATTTACAGCTTTCCTGAACTTATAATTACTTTAACTTGCCCTGGATTTTAACTAGTATAACTACAGAACTTAATTCCTGTATAACTGTTTTCTCCTTTAAGTACAGTAACTTGTAACATTGCTGGTCCTGACCTAACATATGGACAGGCTTTCTGCAATGAGATTCAGATGCAAACTTATTGCCCAAGGGAATGTAATTTATATCTCTGTAAACTATAATTAATAGCATGCTGCACACTTTGGTGCCTTTGTGACTGGAGCTTTCACAACATTAAATGATAGTCAAGTGGCATG
The DNA here is from genome assembly GCA_033557465.1 of Ichthyophis bannanicus. Lineage (NCBI taxonomy): Eukaryota > Metazoa > Chordata > Amphibia > Gymnophiona > Ichthyophiidae > Ichthyophis > Ichthyophis bannanicus. The sequence continues at coordinate 178,458,017 of CM066041.1, read as the reverse complement.
GTCAGAACAGAGTTAAGACGTTTTTGAAATAAACCTAATCTTGTCTCCCACATCCTCCATCCCCCCCCTTCTGAAAACCTCTGTCCCTCCACAGCACTGCCTTCTGCCCAATGTGCCTCTCTGCTGCAGATGCTGCCCTCTCCTTTATCCAGCAGAAAGAAATGCCCTCGCCTAAATTTAAAACAGATGCACAAATTACAAAACTGCTCTGTCAACTGTGAATGGTTTCAACATGGAGAGAATTGATGGTGGCAAGGCTGGGACAAATAGACTAACAGGCACAAAGCTTGAAAGAGAAAATAGGGAAGAGGCAATCAGACAGAGAGAGAGAGGGAGGGTTGTGTAGACTAGTGATAGATGGATGGACATGGCCCATGAGAGCTGCTGATATCAGTTCCTGCTCATTCTGGGATGAAACGCTTGTCTCTCTTTGAGTCAAGGTGTCAAGTGTTAATCTTTTGTAGTTATGGATAATCTCTCTCTCTCTTTTCCTCCTTCTCTCTCTCTCTCTCTATCCTTCAAACCTACAGCTTGTTTAAAGAACAATATGGCAATTCTTAACTGCTTCTCGAAAGCAAACTTCTCAGCTGGGGAATACATAAAATCTTTCTCGGCACTGCAAATTCCAGGCAGCCCTCTCTCCTGTTTACTCCACCAAAATTCCACATATTTAAAAATAGTTGGGTTCTCTTTAGGTATGAACTCTGTCTATCAAAGCATCTGGCACGGTACATACTTATTATAGTTGTTGATACAAATGTTTTGTTTTATGAGGTTGCTTGAAAATTGCCTTGAGTGCCCTATACTGATGTGATTCATAGATATAAATACTGTAAATACAATGAATGTCAGCAATGGAGTCTAACCCAATCCTGGACTTCCAGTTCACCCAATTGCCAGAATGCACTGCACTAGTTTGAAGCCAGGTGCAGATTACATGTTCTTCGGGATATTTTTGGCTCCTATACAAACATAACAGTTATCATAAAAGGAATTTCAGAAACTGCAGCAGTAGCAAACCGCTTCCCTATGCTCTCACCACAGCAACAGAACTAGAAAAACATTATAGAAATATTGCTGTACAGCACGTCAGATGGGATCCAGCTGTTACTGACACCAGGTCCTCCATCTTCGCGCTGCCCCACTTCTACACAGGTCTCTTGCTCAACCCAGCAGCTTCCTTCTAACACATGTCCGAAAATAGGTAAAAACGATGCAGGTGGAATTAAATTCTTCCTAACCCTTACATATTCAAAATTCTCTATTTAAGATCATTCCAAAAATGATGACAAAGAAGGGAACAGGGAAAATGAAGCAAACTGTGACGCAGAAACAATTCATACAAAAAATTATGCATGAAAAAACTGAAACAAAAAGAAAAAAGCATTCCTTTACATCACCACATTCTAATCTACAAGAAAAAAGGTGAGGGCCTAACTCTTAATTAAATTACTCTGGTAAATCATAGTTTCATATTGAAGCCCTCAAAACCATTCCAGGCTTAACCCCCAAGACCAACAATTATACTGTTAACACTGGCAAATCTTTCTTCAAGAAATTTTCCAACTGTTGTGGCTTATACTCTGACGCTTTATTAAACTTTTAGAGGTAAGTTTTAAGAAGAAATATGTACCGGCCTGTATAACCTGTTGACCCAGGCTCAGAAAAGACCTACATCTTTTCTGGGTAACCTTAGAAATATCTAAGAATATCCTTTGTTTTTAACTTAAGGAAAGGACATCTCTGTTCATCAAAAAGAGTTTAAATGTCCAATATCTATCTAGCATTTCCTGGAGACTCAGTTTTATTCCTAAGTACCAGCTTATCTTTCATAATAGCAAAATGAGACCTCTGTATGGCTGAGGTCACTGTCTCTAACGTTTTTCTTGGGCTTTGAGCTTCATTTCTCACCCTCTACTTCACCAGCTTTCAGTATCAAGTAGATTCTTCCCATTGCGTGCCAACGAGAAAACTATTTTGAACATAAGAACATAAGATATGCCATACTGTGTCAGACCAAGGTCCATCAAGCCCAGTATTCTGTTTCCAACAGTGGCCAATCTAGGTCATACGTACCTAGCAGTATCCCCAAGGGACACAGGTCCCACAATGCTTGTACTGGATCAAGCATTGATATCCTGGGTCCCTTCTTAATAATGGTTTATGGACCTTTCCTCCAGGAACTTGTCCAAATCTTTTTTAAACCCAGCTACACTAACAGCCTTTACTACATCCTCTGGTAACAAATTCCAGAGTTTGATTACACGTTGAGTGAAGAAATATTTTCTTTTATTAGTCTTAAATAGTTTAACCTGTAGCTTCATTGCATGTCCCCTAGTCTTTCTATATTCTGATAAGGTAAACAATTGATCTACGTTTACCCGTTCCACTCCATTCATTAATTTATAGACTTCTATCATATCTCCCCTCAGCCGTCTCTTTTCCAGGTTAAAGAGCCCTAACCTTTTTAGCCTTTCTTCATAGGAGTATCCTTCCATCCACTTTACCATTTTGGTGGCTCTTCTCTGAACCTTTTCTAATAACACTATATCCTTTTTAAGATACGGCGACCAGAATTGCACACAATATTCAAGTGCGGTCTCACCATGGAATGATATAGAGGCATTATAATATCTTTTGTTTTATTTTCCATTCCTTTCCTTATGATACCTAGCATTCTATTTGCTCTCTTGGCCGCCGCTGCACACTGGGCCGAGGGTTTTAACATGCTATCCACAATGACGCCTAAATCTTTTTTCCTGGATGGTGGTTACTAATGTGGAACCTTGCATTGTGTAACCATAGTTTGGGTTGTTCTTCCCTAGGTGCATAACTTTGCACTTGTCCACTTTAAATTTCATCTGCCATTTTGATGCCAATTTTCCAATTTATCAAGATCCTCTTGCAATTTTCCACAATCTTCTTTGGTTTTAACAACTTTAAATAGTTTTGTGTCATCTGCAAATTTGATAACCTCACTCGTTATTCCACTTTCCAGGTCATTTATGAATATGTCAAAAAGCAGCGGACCCAGCACAGGTCCCTGGGGTGCACCACTATTCACCTTTCTACACTGGGAAAATTGGCCATTTAGCCAAACTCTCTGCTTTCTATCTTTTAACCAGTTCTTGATCCACAGTAGTACACTGCCTCCTATCCCATGACTCTTTAGTTTTGCCAAAAGTCTCTGATGAGGGACCTTGTCAAAGGCTTTCTGAAAGTCCAGATACACTATATCAACCGACTCACCTTTGTCCACCTGTTTATTCACACTTTCAAAAAAACATAACAGATTAGTAAGACAAGATCTTCCTTGTCTAAAGCCATGTTGGCTGTCTCCCATTAGGCCATGACTTTCTACATGCTGAGTAATTTTATTCTTTATGATGGTTTCTACCATTTTTCCTGGTACTGACGTCAGACTCACCGGTCTGTAGTTTCCCGGATCACCCCTGGAACCCTTTTTAAAAATTGGTGTTACATTGGCGATCCTCCAATCTTCAGGTATTAGAGATGATTTTAATGATAGTTCACAGATTACTAATAGCAGGTCTGCAATCTCATATTTCAGTTCTTTCAACACCCTTGGATGTATACCATCCGGCCCAGGTGATTTGCTACTCTTCAGTTTATCTAATAGTTGTAATACATCTTCCCGATGTATCGATATTTCCTTCAATTCTTCCGCACCTTTAAATACCACTTCAGTTGAAAATAAGGGTCAGAACTGATAAGCAAATAATTTCCCAATAGGCAATGACTGGTGAACCAAGAGTAACTTTCAAAGAAAGCAGAGATGCGGGAAGTCTGTGGGAACTTTCTAACTTCAGCTTTTCCAGTGATTTCAAAGGGAAAAGTGTCCTTTGGAAAACTGACTCAGGAAGGTAGATGCGCACATCTGCACCCGATATGCATAAGGAAAACGTTTCCATGAAATCTGCAACATACCTGTGGAAATCTAAAACAAATCCCTAATCCTTTATTACATTATTACACCTGGAAATCTAATCTCATACTGAAGCCCTTAAAACCAGTCTAGGCTTAACCCCTCAGAAAGCCTTTGACAAGGTTCCTCATGAGAGACTCTTAGGGGCTTGTTTATAAAGCTGCGGTAGCGGTTCGCAGTCGTTATCGGAGCCGCGGCCCCATTGAAATCAATGGGGTCGCGGCTCCAATAACGATCGCGAACTGCTACCGCAGCTTTGTAAACAAGCCCCTTAGTGAAATTCGAAAGTCATGGGATTAGAGGCAGTGTAGTATTGTGGATCAGGAATTGGTTAAACGATAGAAAGCAGAGAGTAGAGCTAAATGGAAAATTTTCCCAATAGAGAAAGGTGAATAGTGGAGTACCCTAGGGATCTGTTCTGGGTCCGCTGCTTTTCAACATATTCATAAATGACCTGGAAATGGGAATAATGAGTGAGGTGATCAAATTTGCAAATGACACAAAATTATTCAATGTTGATAAAACACAAGAGGAAAGTGAAAAATTACAAGAGGACTTTGATAAATTGGAAGACTGGACATCCAAATGGCAGATGAAATTTAATGTAGACAAGTGCAAAGTTATGCACCTAGGAAAGAACAACCCAAACTACGGTTACCTGATGCAAGGTTCAACCTTAGGAACCACCACCCAGGAAAAGGATTTAGGCTTCATCATGGATAATACATTGAAGCCCTCTAACCAGAGTGCAGTGGCAGCCATGAAAGCAAATAGAATGCTAGGAATCATAAAGAAAGGAATGGAGAATAAAACAAAGGATATTATAATGCCTCTGTATTCGTTCCATGGTACGACGGCACCTTGAATATTGTGTGCAATTTTGGTCACCAGATCTTAAATATTTAGCAGAATTAGAATAGGTACAGAGAAGAGTCATCAAAAAGGTAAAGGGAATGGATGGATACCCCTATGAGGAAAGGCTTAAAAGGTTAGGGATGTTCAACTTGGAAAAGAGTAGGCTGAGTGGAGATATGATAGAGGTCTGTGAATTAATAAATGGAATGGAACGTGTAAACATAGATGATGAAATTAGGCCTTACCTGCAAATGTTCTTTCCTGGAGTACCTCCAGTCCAATCCAGATGTGTGGGTTATGTTCATCCACAAGCAGGTGGAGACTGAGAACAAACTCCAAACCTCTGACTTAAGTAACCTGCGCTCCCTTGAAGAGCTAGTATGAACCTCACAAAGTAGCAGAATGGAGTTCCCCAAATCTCCACCAGCCTTGCAATGAACTGTGCACACCAAAAGACATGTACAGTGCCTTCAATAGGCTTAGTCCTCTTCTTTTCTTTTCTTTTCCTTTTGTTTATTTTGTGTAAGAGTGCCCACACAAGACACCTCCCCTCCCCCAAGGATCAGAGTCCGCCATGAGGAGAGCAAGTAGTGCAAGCACAGCGGAACCCCCCTCCCCCCCCCCCCACTGAACAAAAACTAAAAAGGAACCACCAACCAACTGGCCCAAACTCACCCATTCTAACAAAAACTCTCTTTCAGAACAGACACAAGACCATACTGCAAACCTGGAGATTCCCTTCTCTCTGGGGCGGCAGCAGAGACAGCACTCAAAATGGCAGCCATTCCCCCTAAAACCATGGGTGCTCTGGCCTCCCCCACAGGGCAATTGCAGCAGGAAATCTCCCCCCCCCCCCCACCCACGGTTGTCTCAAAAGTAGCCAAACCGCCAGCCAGTCTCAGCAGCCTCTTTTTAATACAGATGCAGCAAAACCCAACTGCGGAGAGTAGGCTCCAGCGGCTGCCACATAGGATACAATGGCCCCTCTCTGACTCAGCCATATGCGTGCTGCATGGGAAACACCCCCTCCCCACTCGATGAGAGACTCACCGATCCTGGGGGGTTCCTGCTGTGCTGCCAGTGCCTCTCCCCAATGCTGCCTATCCTTCCTTTTTTTTTTCTTTAAACACAGGAGCACTGAGGGCTCAACTCCTGCTGGCCTCCTCCCAAATGTTAGAGAGGAGGAGAAGGGGGAGCAGTCATCTCCTATCCACCCGGAAGGTCCTGAGGAGTGGCTGGAAGAGGGGCAGGGGGTTCTGCACCCCAAAACTGTGGCCTAGCACTCTAAAAATAACAAACAGGACAGGACAGGACCTGCTGGAGACTGAGAAATACTGGCTCTGCAAGGGATAAAGGCTACTGAAGTGAGTTTTGGAGTTTGTTCTCAGTCTCCCCTGTAGGTGGATGAACCTAACCATGCGTCTGGACTGCACTGGAGGGACGAACTGGGAGGGTTGTTTACTCCTTCAAACGTAGAAAGACCAGAGGATGCTCAATGTAGCCCATTTAAGACTAATAAGAGAAACATTTTTTCATTCGAGTAATCAAGCTCTGGAATTCTTTACTGGAGGATGAAGGAAAAGCTGTAGTGTAGCTGGGTTTAAAAAGGTTTTGACAAATTCCTGGAGGAAAAGTCCACAAACCATTATTAAAGGGGACTGGGGAAATCCACTGCGTATCCATGGGACAAGCAGCATGGAATCTGTATAGCTTTTGGGAACCTGGCAGGTACTTGGGGACCTGGATTGGCCACTGTTGGAAACAGGATATTGGGCTTGATGGACTCTTGGTCTGACCCAGGATGGAATTTCTTATGTACTCAGAGAATGCATTCAAGTGCACTCTTTGCCCCAATCCGGTCTGCAGGAACGCCTCCCTAATATGGGCATACACTTACATACATACGTGTTGGGCAAGTTTCAGAACCCTCTTTTCTGCATGTAAAACCCTTTTAGTTGCAGAAATGTCTTTGAAAGTTGCCCTCAAAATGTGATCCAAACACAGCCAGGATATTACCCCTGAAATTCTCAGCTTCTTCTTCTGCGCCCTTCAAACCTTACATGGTGCAGCCATCTTTAAAATAGAAATCCCACAGTGAATTTAACCGCCTCCAGAAAGATCGACAAGAACAGCACTGGTGGTCAACATCACCCTAAAATCCTTGTACAAAATATTTAAATGCCACCTCTCTAGCTTCTTCTCGTCCTCTGTTCAGTGCTTATGGCTGAAGCATTTCATAGGAAGTAGGCAAAAGAAAACACTTATTTTCCAGCCCTTCAGTTTATGCAACGGTAAGTGAATCGTACTAGGAATGAGCTTAAAGATAATCCGTTTTCCCTTGGGCACAAAGTGGAAGAGAACCCTCAAGGTTATTCTAAACACAAGCAGTTCAGAGCTGACTTTCCATCTCAAAGGGGGCTTCTCGTGTATTCTTTAGATTAAAGAGACTGAAGAAAATCCTCGTTTTTCATGTTCTTATGAAAAGTGCAATATCCTTTTAGAAGTGTGGAATAAGAATGGTTGCTAAGGTCTACGAATTACGCTTTACTCCAGAAGAAAATTCTTTGGCACAATGCAAGCGCTGAGAGGAGAGACTGAGATCATATGCAGCATATCCTGGCTTATGAGTGAGGTTCATCCCATCATGGTATGTGCAAAACGAACCAATTCAGAAACACCATCCTGTTGGAGGACAAAAAAAACCCAAAATCCAGAGTCTCATTTGACTCCATGTCTGGAAGGTTCGTTCTACTTCTTGTAAAGGATAAAATTGGGTCTCTCTGGCAACAAATATAGCGCTTTATCTCACTCGTGTTTATTTATTTAACGACTTTTATATACCGCCTTATCAGAATGTCAAGGCACTTTACATATTAACAGGTGAACAAGAACACTGAAGTTTCATATGAACAAACGAAAGTAAAGAACCATATGCACATTGCTGGAGAATCAATGTGGATAAGCAGGAAGGGGGGAGGAAGGGACAGAACCAGGGAACGCGACTGAGTAAATTATACCGTATGCTCAGAATGGCTAACTTGAGGGTAGAGCTCTGTACACGTAAAGGTAGGAGGAGAACTAGTCCTCTTTGCCAAAGTGCTTGATAAAGAAGTGAGCTTGCAGTCTCTTGCACAAGTCTAATAGTTCATGGATGGCTCGTAAGCTCTGAGGTAGCGCGTTTCATATGCTTGGGACATATAGCGAGAAGGCTCAATTAGAGGCGCTCTGGTAGCTCTTCACTTTTGCTGTGGGGATGGTGAAGGAATTTTGTGCATTGCTTCTTCTCTGTTTACTGTCTGGTGTCTTGTGTAATAAAGGCTGTAGGCATACTGAGGAAAGGCTATGTGAGATTTTGAAAATGTAAGCAAGGCCTTGCATTTTGTGTGGCTCGCTATCAGGAGTCAGTGTAAGCGTCTGAGGATTGGGATTATATGATGTGTTCTGGCTGCTCCATAGAGGATACGGGCAGCAGTGTTTTGTGTTAGCTGTAAAGAGTGAATCGTGTGATTCTGTAGTCCTTGTAGGATGATATTGCAATAATGCCAGGGTAGGCAGACTAGGGTTTCAAAACTGTACGGAAGTCCTGGATGCTCAGTAATGGTTGCAGGCAATTTGCTGTTTTTATTTTGTGGTAGATACATTTGATGGTGTTGCTGATATAAGGTTCTGGGTTAGCTGCTGGTCAAGGATTATTCCCAAGTAATGCACAACCGATTTCACTTTTAGCTGTGCTCCTGGGATTCTTATAGATCCTGTGGGTTGAAGTTTGTGTCTCTGTAATATGGAGCACCTCTGCTTTCTTGAAGTTCAAGAGCAGGTTGTGTTCTGATAACCACTGGGTAACTGATGTAAGTCACTTTATCAGCGAGGTGTAGATGGGCTGTGTGGTAGAGAAGGATACATAAAGCAGAATATCATCTGCATAAATATTGTAGAAAATGTTATGTGCTTGAATAATTGAGCAAATGGGTTGCAGAAATATGCTGAAAAGAAGCAAGGGAAGTGCAGATCCTTAAGGAACTCCTTGGCGTCGTTGGTATGGAGCGGAAACAATTCCTGCTACTCTTATTTGCTGTTGGCGATCTGTTAAGTAAGGGATGAACCATTTTAACATCATGTTGCCTAGTCCTATGGATTGCAGACACTGTAATAATGCATTGTGATGAACTGAGTCAAAGGCAAATGTGATGTCCAGGAATAGTAGGATGAATCCTTGATGAGTTCTTTGTATGCCTTTTGTTAATCTGTCCATGAATGTAACTTATTGCATAGTCCCTGGTAGTTAACCGAAATTAAAACACCAGCATAGTTCAAAGACCAAGCGTTCTCCCTTCACTAAAAATCCATTATTCAATTCTTTTACTTCTCATTCAGCAGGACCCAAGCATCACCAATAAAATATTTTTGGCACAATAAGTCAGTAATACAGCACTGGCAGGGAACTAGGAGGAGTCTTTAAATGGGCAGTACTATAATCTGTACCTGGTATTCTATAGCTAAAGCCAGTCTACCAAGGTCACTATCTATTCCTAGCTTTAATAGCAAAAGCCGCACTGCTGAATATACAAGCCTTTTTGTGGTGACAGGGTCAGTGTAAGATATTGTGTGCTATAGGCAAACCTTCAGCCTTACACACCACCCCCCTTAGATTCTGATAATTAAACTCAAAATCACGGTCATCCCAAAATCACCTCTCCTATAGCAATTCTGTAAAAAAGCCTTTTTGGACATCATACTTTGCTTTTTAGGTATGTTTGTGCCCACGTTCCCTGCAGGCAAAAGAATGCACTGATAGCTCTGAGTTTGTGGGGCCATCAGATTGTACTGTTTTGCCTTGACTGCTGCCGCCCTAGTTGACTGTCTGGTCTTGTCTAATAGTTGAGCTGGCCTTGGATGGTGAGACAATGGAATGTCTGATGGTGAAAGAGAAGGCTGAGAAGTGAGCGGGAAGAATTATGTTCTAGTGGGACAGGGAATGCTCACAAGGGTTCCTTGTGGAATGCTCGATGGGAATAATCTAGAAAACAAGTAAAACAATAAAAATACTCTATACCCATTGTAAGAGAATTTCAGTGTTTGGCCTGCTTCTTTGTTCCTTCTTTATTCTCTTCAGCTCAGTCAGAACCAGGGTTGGGAAGTCATATTTTCAGCTTTCATTCACAACTACTCTGGAATGTCACCTTGATTTTTATATTCCCCTCTTAGGCCGGAGATTGCCGTAACAGTCCTCAGACAGGGATTGTACAACCATCCTGCCTTCAAACTGTGCAATCCTGATCCCTGAAACTAGCTACTTGGTGTCAATGTTGAGGGGTGATTCAGACTCCTACCCCTCCTTGCCCCCTGTTCTTCCCCTCCTCTGCCCCCAGGGTTGTTAATACAACCTCCGCAGCATACTTGCCTCTGCCCGGCCTATGAAGTAGAGTCAGAACTCTCTGTAAGGCAGCGCATAACTGTACTGACAAACTACCAGGTCAACCAAGAATTTCAGATTATTTATTTATTTATTTTATTTAACTCAAACCTTTCCAGAAGCAGCTCAAGGCAAGACATAGTAGGTATTTATGCTAGTCTTTGGGATCAAGGTCATCTTCTATGAGTGGAAGTTCTACCCCTTTATTATCAGAGGAGGTAACAGAAAGGAAGAATTGAGACAAAGTTTGTGACATCAATGGCTAGCAGTCATGCAGAAGGCTGTGCATGAAACCCAAAGAACAGATGCTGCAATGGGCATGCACCATCTCGCCTAATGAAACGAGAAGTAGGTGAGGAGAGAGACAATAAGAGGTAAAGCTGCACTCTCCACATTGGCTCTTCAGAACTGTATTCCAAATTTTCAGCTTCATTGAAAGCTGTTCAAAGTTAGACATGCCTGGAGGCAAGCTTGTCCTATCAGAGAACCTACAAAATATCCTAAATTCCCAATAACTCTCACATCAATAAACTATCAAAACAACAAGAGTTATAACGTACTAATTTAACCAAAGAGGAACACCTGTAACAACGACAGCAATATATTATTTAGTACTTGTCTATGCTGATGTAGTCTATGAGGATAAAAGGGGGGTGGGGGGGTTATAAGTTAAGGACAGGTTCTTTATTCCAGAGGAACCTTGGTGAAGCTGATTGATTTGTCCTGGTGCAGCCCTTTTCAAAGTATAGGGCGAAACTCGAGTCGGCTTAAACCTAGCATCAGTGGAGTCAATGGAGGTTTAATCAATGTGGGGGCTCTTAAGCTAAGTGTTTCAATTCTTTTAAATACATTTAAAAATTGTTAAACACATTATAGAAGCCTATGAATGATATTACAGGTGTTAAACATTTTTTGAGTTAGTAGTTTACGGCCACAGTTGAACCGAATACTCAGTGGTCTGAGGCTTCCTTAACATATACCCCCCATTTATCCTCATAGACTCCATCAGCATGAACAAGTACTAAATAATACATTGCTGTCATTGTTACAGGTGTTCCTCTTTCATTAAATTAGTACGTTATAACTCTTGTTGTTTTGATAGACTATCAGAGATCCTGTCTTAGTATCCTCCCATGCCTACTGGAGTTCTACTACTACTACTAATCATTTGTCATTCACTGTCATTCAGTTGGACTTGAAAAGCTCCAAAGGGAAAGAGAGAATCTCTCATATCACCTATACTGCCTTAGGTCCATCTTTCGTTTTGTTTCGTTAGAGTACCTCTCAATCACAGGGTGCAGTGAGGTGCTTTACAAATACAATCATAGATAAAAAAAAAAAAGAATATAAGGAAAGGTCAAAGAGCAAGGACATCAGCCTCCAGGACCAGGAATCCAAATCACTGATCCCCAAATGCCAGCGTGAATAAATATGAATTAAGCCCAATTTTGAAGCAAGAACGATTAGTCTCACTTCATAACATGAGAGGCTGATCATTTCAAAATGAAGGAGGAAAGTAACTAAAAGCAGTTTTGCTTATCAGATCCAAATGGATCTGGGCTGGAGAAGATAATGATATTTGCTTTGTATACTGAGATCGAGATGAGACAGTTTGTACAGTAGGGAAAAAAGGTTCAAAAGAGAAACTAGAATACTGGTATGAATGACTCATGCACAAGAAGTAAGACTTTAAAATGAACTCAAAATGCAACAGTGAGCCAGTGAACATTTGTGGTGGGGAAGACATGATCATATTGGCTCTAGTAAGGAGTCGCACAACTATATTTTGTATTAGTTGGAGATGACAGAGAGAAGAGCTTTTGAATAGCATGATGACAAACTGAACAGCTCAAGCTTGAAGGCGGATAAGAAAACATTTCTGCTTTCCCAAGAGCTTTCTATGCCTTGTGGATCAGCTCAGAGTTCAATCCAACTAGCTGACCTTCACTTGACCTCCCCTGATTGGCTTTCCTCAGTCACCAGCATCTAACAAATAATACATGTCAACCTTGTCTGTGGAGCAATACTTTAGAGATTGAATACACATTAATTCCAGTTGCTGCTGCTGATAGCACATTGCAAGTAAGAATATACGATTAGAGCTTTCAAGATATGGCAGTTCTGAAGTGTATGCCCGACCCTGAAGAAACCAAAAACTTAACAGACAAGAGAATAGGGGGAATATGGAATGCATTCTTGCAAGGAAAAAGCCTCTGAAGAAAGGGAAATAATTTTTCCATTCTGCCTGGGAATGTTGCAAATCATTTATCTTGGCTGTCAACTTGGTTCTGTTGTTTAAGGTTAAAATTGAATATGAAGATTTGGGCATTAGAGGGAGTGGTGCCTAGACACTTTCAACAGACAGTTGGGGCAGACGTGGAACAGTTGAAGGGGTTATGTCTTAGTCTGGAAGTATGAATAGATTTCTGCAGTGCACCTGCAAGATCATGTCTCCAGAGTTGTGCCTCCTTCTATACTCTGAGAATGATACATCGACTGAGGGTTTATTTATCAGAAACAGCAGTGACCCCATTCCTTTGATTCTTCCATGCCTAGATTATTGCAGTGTGTTGATAGGGCTTGGGGTGAGACAAGTGTAACTCTTGCAGTTGCAATAGAATATGGCTGCCAAGTTGATAAAGAACCTTCATATTTTTGACCTTGTGAATCCTGTTATTATTCTGCATTGACTACCTGTTAGGTTTCATGTCCAGTTTAAGGCCATTTTGTTAGTCTTTAAGTTACTACAGGGGATCAGCCCAGGTTATTTAAGAGGGAAACTGCATCTTTATATGCCAACCAAGGCCTTGCAGTCCCAAAGGGCAGAGCTGTTAGTGGTTCCAAATGGAAAAGAGGTGCATGAAGTTTGTTATAGATCTCATGCTTTTTCTGTTCAGGCCTCAATCCTATGGAACACATTCCCTGGTGGGATGTGGTTGGAGCAAGACTGTAGCATTTTTAGGCAGGATTTAAAAACACATCTCTCTTCAGAGTAGTGTAAGGGGGTAATGGTTGATGGTGCACTCTCATTGGATTACAGTTCATATTTTATGGAGGGTTTTTTTCTTCCATTTTAGTAGGGCTTCTTTTCTACCTTTTCTATTTTTTAAACAGCATTTGGGGGTTGATTGTTGTGAGAGAGGGAAGGGAAGGTTTGTGATTATAGTTATGTATATTTTATAGATATCATTTTTTGTTACTCAGTGTTTTACATTTTTTGTTTGTAACCCACTTTGAGCTTCTGGGATACAAGGGATATAAATGGAAACAAATGAATGAAAATGAATGTAGCTCCCCGTCAAGAGGAGGCTGATGCTCAAGGATTGCTAAGTGTCTGCACCAGACTGACTCATGATGCAATATTGCTCTAGCAATGGACACCAGTTTCAATGACAAAATGTACTTGGCGTGGCATCCTATAGATCAAGCACTGAGCCCTTTGGGAAGAGATGATCTAGAAATGGCACCACTGAACAAGTGGCAGATGTGGGACACATGTTCAAGTTGCAGATGTGCCACTAAGCTTCATTGTGAGCCTGGGCACGTCACCTTGTGCCTCATGCCATTTAGCTGAATAACTGTAATAATGGTAATTGCATTGTCCTCTTGATGTCCAGTCCTGGCAATCAGAATCTGTTTCTTGGGATCCCATATTGCTGATTTTGGGGGGTTCATAAGGTCTAATGCTAGGGCACATTATAAATATGAATAATGTTAACTCCTTGTTCATTTGAACTAGAAACAGGAGTTTAGCAGCTTGGACTGTCATTTAGCTCAAGACAATCTCCATAATATGACCAATGGCACTTGGATCTCCACAGATATTTTCAAGGCCCCTGCAGGCAGTTGTGCCCCTGGGATCTAGCAATGAGGATAAGATTTGTTGGCCAATCACACCAAAACTCAAAAATCTGTGTCATGCAAAAAGTTAACAAGTCTACAAGAGTTCATGGTCATTTCATTAAATTTAAGTTTGCTCATCTAAAGGCCTGTCTGTTGCCATGGTTACACTTACATTTCAAGGATCTGCTTTTCTTCCTCTCTTTTATTGTTTTGTTCGACCATGTTCTTCTCAATGCTGTGGCCTAACATCTTCTCCTGCTGCATTAACAATAAAAGCTCAGCGACCTATCAGCAACCAGCAGAGATGGAAGAAGGTTTTCTAGTAATAATGTGGCTAAGTGCGAAATCATACAAGAAAGAAGCTAGGGAGTATAACACATCTGCTTTTGAGACAAATGACCCAAATCTCAATTTCAGACTCTCATGAGCACAGATCTGACTATCTCTCATAAGCTCATAATAGAATTTCAGTCAAGTTGTCACTTTTTATATTTGGGAATCTTTGCCTTCTACAAGGGTCAATTCTGTACTAAGTCCACGTGGATCTATGGAAGTTGTGCCTCAACCTCCCTTCTGTACTATTCACCATCTTCCACTGCCAGATTAAAATTTAAAATTCTGTGCTTGGTGCAGATAGGTTCTCCTGCTACTCTACCTCTAGACCCCTGGGGTCTTTTCAAAAAGGATGGTTATAATTGCCATCTTTAGAGGAAATGCATTTCTCATCCACACTGAATAGCTCTTTAGTTATGTCAACCTCTATCAGGCCTTCAAGATGATTTGCTATTTGCGTTTACTACCACTACTACTATCATTTCTAGAGTTACGAGGCATATGCAGAGCTCTACACATACATGTAAGATAAAGTTCTTGCTCCAGAGAGCTTGCAATCTATTCAAGACAGACTGTTTGATGTGGATTAATGTTTCAAATTCGGTTTTATTGTTATTATATGTTGCATTTTATTTAGATTATTATGGCTGTTATAAACTGCTTATGCATTAGAAGTGATATAAAAAGTGAAATAAATCAATCAAATTGCTCAAAGGTCTTCTGAACTGAAAACTTGGCCTGGATGACACCATCTAATAATATTCACCAAACGGTTAGGCAGAAAAGCGCACTTGAGATCCAGGGAGTAGTCAACAAGGAAACCAGATGCTCGTCAAATACAATCAGTAATCTAAACCTGCAGAGTGAAATGCATAGACCCAGTGCTGCTGCAGACTGTGCACATACTTCCTTCTTTGCAGTATGTATATTTTGGGAGTTTCTTGTGTTTTGCTTTGTTTTTACAAATATTTGGAATAATGGTGACGTTGGGTTTCTGAGTGGGGGTAATTTTATAAAGCTATTTTCGCACTTGTGTGGCCACGTATGCACATACATAGCCTCTTAGATAATTCTAACTAGCATAAAAGTACAAGCATTGATATGATGGGCCTCACACAACTAATCATGTGATAGGCCTCATACAACTAATCAACATACCCACCCATAAAAGGAAACATCCTCGATCTTCTCTTCGCACCCACCGAGCTCACATCGAGCAACCCCTCCAATCAAAGTAACCCCAACCCCATGGTCAGACCACCACATGATCACATTTGAACTTCTGCAACACCCCTGCACCGATACCTGGGACAAACAACCTCATAACACCTGATGATTCAAGAAATTCAATAAACAATCACTACTAGACAATGTCATCCCAAGACTGAACAGCAACTCCACTAACCTAACAAAATTGATTAACAGCTGGAATGAAACCATAGCTTCATTCGCCACAGCACCACAATGGAACAATACCACAAGACCTTAACAAGCTCCCTGGTACTCCCCTGAAATAAGACAAACCAAATACACTCTAAGACAAATTGAATGGCAATGGAGACAATCAAGAGACCCACACCTACTCATAAAATACTCAGCCAAACAAATGGAACACAACAACCTCATCAATAAACACAAACAAGAATACCACACAAACCTAGTCCCAAAGTTGCTTATTTGTAAATGTTCCTTGTAAACCGCTCCGGTACTAAATAGTGCAGCATGTAAAAGCAAATAAATAAATAAACTCATTGAACCTTCTCAGAGAGCTATTCGGGATAAATCCCTCACTCGAGACCCACCACAAACAAAATGAAGAACTGGGACAAGACATAGCACTCTTCCTTCAAAATAAGCAATGATCTGATCCGACATAAACCCCCTTCCACCACCAAACAACAACCAACCAATAAAGAGATGGACTGCCTTTAATCTACTTACCGCGGAACAAGGAGGTATCCTGAAGAAGGACCCAGAGTTTGAGAGAAGAGGATTAAGAGTCCAAACTGAAGAAGAGAGGAACAATGAAAAACTAAACAGTGTTTTATGTGTTTAACATTGCTGTTTTGTGCCGCCCAGTATCTGTGAAAATACCCTTACATCTATCAACACCACAACCTCTCCGCTTGACCCATGCCTGGCATCATAGATCAAGATGGCTAGACATACCATACCATACCATACTCAACAGCATCAATCTATCTCTCACACAGGGTCACATTCCCACTAATCTCAAAACCACCTCCATAAGACCAATCCTAAAGAACACCTCCCTTGATGCCCCTATCCCAAGCTCCTACAGTCCAATTGCAAGCATACCCTTCCCAGCCAAAATAATAAAAAAACTGTACAATTCCAACTACAGGATTACATCAACACATCTGCCCCACTTGATCCATAGCAACATGGGTTTAGAACTCTACTCACCTCACTACTAAGCATCCTAATAAAAGTATTGGAAAAAACCAGAACAAGGCTTCATTTTAATATTCATAGACATCTCTGCTGCATTTGACTCCATAAATCATAAACTCATCAAACATCCTTAAGGAAACTGGGATATCGAAGACCCCTCTAGCATTGTTCCACTCATACCTTACAGACCACACCCAACAAGACAAAATGGGAACCCAAACATTGCACAAGTTCAACCATCTTCAAGGAATACTTCAAGGCTCCTTGTTATCTGCACTCCTATTCATCCTCTACCTGCAACCAATCTGTAACCTCATAAAACAACACAACTTATTTTACTACCTCTACGCAGATGACCTAATGTTATATGCGCCCTTTTCCATAAAAAAAACAGTCCTCACGACAATCAAAGAGTGTTTCAAAGCAATAACACAGTGGCTAACTGACCACAAATTCACAACCGACTACATCAAAACTGAAATTCTGCACATAACCAATGACTCAACCCACATTCCCCCCCCCCCCCCAGCAAGCATCACGATTGACAACAATGAAATAAAAGTCAAACCAGAAGTCAAATACCTGGGAGTCATACTGGACCAACGATTAAATTTCCAACCTCACATCAAAAAAACTACCTCAGCAGTATACCACAAAAACAGGACCCTCCACAAACTGTGCCCTTGCTAGCCGCTGACCACTTCAGAGCAGTATGTCAAGCACTAATAACTCCACACCTTGACTACAGTAATTCAGTTTTCCATGGATTCACAAAACAAATATTATATCCCCTACAACTAGCCCAAAATACAGCAGCTCGCCTAAGCACACCCACCCTTAAGACACTACAATGGCTCCCAATCCAAGCCCAGATCAAGTATAAAATAATAAGGAATACGTTCAAGGCTCTTCATAATCAATCATCAGAATACTTACAAATCCTCCTCCAGAAGAACCCAGATACCAGAACAAGAAGACAGATACACCAAAACTTTCTCAGCATACCAATCAGCAAAACCAAAAGCTCACAGACTACCTGCAACAGAACTTTCTCAATCTGTGGACCCACAAACTGGAATGCCCTCCCAAGCAGCCTAAAAGCCATCAACGACCTAACCAAATTCTGGAAGAAACTAAAAACACTTCTGTTTCAGGAATACTTCGGAACCGACACCCAGAACTCCCACTCTTAAACCTCCAGGCTCCCTCCCCTTCCCCCCACTCCACAACCACTCCACCCATCCAAAACTCAAACCCATACCTCGGACCTACTCCTAGAGAGCATGTATTTAAGTTGACTGTTTATAGTTATAAAGTTACAATGTTATAATATTCCAAACATAGCCCTTCCCCAATGTTCTCTGTAACAATTGTTCTCTGTGAACCACTTTGATAGCTTGAAAAGTGGTATAAAAAAACGAGGAGGGGGGATTCGCCAGTACACGAATAGATGATAAAATACATCAATCATTAATTTTTACGTGTACTTAAATAATACTTGGACCCGGGGAAATCAGTATCAAATCCCACTGATCTTGGGCAAGTCACTTAATTCTTCAGGTATAAATTTAGATGGTAAGCACTCTGAGGACAGGGTGATAACTTCTGTACCTGAATATAACTCACCTTGAACTACTATTGGAAAGGTCTGAGCTAAATATAAAAGGATGCCAGGAAGATTTTTTAGAGTCAGGAAGAGAGTCTTATCCAAGGATCTACAAATCCCAGAGGAGAAGAGGAGTCCTGACGAAGGACTCAGAGTTTGAGAGAAGAGGATTAAGAGTCCAAACTGAAGAAGAGAGGAAAAATGAAAAACTAAACAGTGTTTTATGTGTTTAATATTGCTGTTTTGTGCCGCCCAGTATCTGTGAAAATAGACAAACTTCTTCAATATTTTGATTCATCTAATACAGATAAATTTTTATTATATAGAGCATTTGGAAGAGAACATTTTCTTTAAAGTGACTGTAAGCCCTGTGAGAAAGCAGCTAAGGCCTTGAAGAACAATCTCCCTCCCCATCTACCCCTCAGGACCCCAACCCAAGGAGATTCCAAGGAGGTCCTCCCTCCAATGTAGGACATGGAAGCTGCAGCGCACAGTCCAGCCAAGGCCCCGCTACGTGCACAATGTTCTGATGAAACACTAAGAATGATATCTCTTTAGAAGATTTTATAATGGAACAGGAATTGACTGATTTAAAGCTGAAAGACTTGCCTATAAGTATTGGCACAAGTTCCTTCCTTTCAGATTTATCAGAGATAGTAGGGCTGTTGAAGGATCCATGCCCTTTCCCTGATGGAGTGAGCAGATTCAGAGCTTCCATTTCCTGGTATTTTACCAAAGGTACAAGGCTTTGCAGGGAGCCTTGGATGAAATGGCCAAGAGTGGCCAATCCAAGTCACAAGTATCTCAATTGCACTTGTGACTTGGATTGGCCACTGCTGGAAAAAGGAGACTAAGCTTGATGGACCTTTGATCTGGCTCATTATGAGATTTTTTTATGTTCTTTGTTTCCACTGTATTCTTAGTCCAATAGACGAGCGAATCTATGAGAGAAAATATCCCACCAAGGCCCACTGTGATCTTCTCCTATCCTACTACTACTTATAATTTCTATAACACTACAAAGCATACCCAGCACAAGAGACGGTCCCTGCTGCACAGAGTTTACAATCCACTAAGACAGACGAGCAGAGGACTAGGGAAGTTCTAGCTATGGTTATAACGTACAGATTGCAGCCAGAAGAAGAAATCCCTAAATCAAGTAGTTTGGAAAGAGAGCTGATTTTTGGGTATGATAAGAAAAAACACAAAAGTGAAGAATTTTTTTCTATAGGAGCAAAGGGGTCGTCAGGTATCTGAGAAGACTAATGGGAAAGCAGTTCTTGCAGACAAACAAGAGTCGCAAGCTCACCCTCACATGCTGCTTTTGGCTTTTCTGACTTGGAAAGTGGACTGATAAAGATGTTGGCTTCTTAAGGAAGTACCCGAGGCCTCTGCTGATTGGTTTATTTATCATATTTGCACCGAGAATTACCACAAGCTTTGCAGATGCCTGATCTCTTTCCACCATAATACAGCTGAAAATGAGACTCATACAATTTCACCGTTTGCTAATGTACCTGGTGCTCTGCAAGGAAAATGATATAAATGAGTATCCAGAGAAGTCTTTACACGATGGATAATTAGGTGCAAGATAAAACAAATTAAAAGAGTGGGTCATATTAATAAAAACAAAGGAAAGCATAAATGATTGCACATTTGCTGATGTGCATTTAGCTATTTTAATTTTGCACTGTACTTGAAGATAAGAAAGGTGACATAGTAAGCCTCAAGACTCTCTGTTGAGTGCTTCAGGCTCCATCCCAAACCCTGTAGCCGACTCAGAGCATGAACTAAATATGAATCATGAATCCATAAAACTGTATATCAATGAAGCCATTTTAGGTCAGCCTGGACCAGGACTATGAGGTGGAAAAGCTGGGGTCATGATGAGCATCAAAGCTAACATCCAACCATGAATAAAATAACACATGAATCCCCAAACAACAGGCCTACTAAGCCTGTTCTCCAGCACACAAATCAATGAATCCATCATAAAACTTTCATAACGTTAAATATTTTCTTTGACTCAGAGCTTGTTCTATTGGTCTGGTACAAGTGATATCAAAGGAAAAAAACTTATACTTTATTCAATACTTCCATTTCTGGCCACTTACCCTTTTCTACAGTCTTAATTTTAAAAATAATGGTAAAATGGCATTACTGACACCAGGCACTTGAATGGACAAAATTCCCCCCCATGTAATTCTGCAACTGATTTCAGAGTTGCCCCACAGAGAATTGGGAATTAAGACTACTTTGGCTGAAGATTCAAATCCTTCAGATGTATTTGCTGGTTTTGGACAAAATGTAGAAACCCCCCTCCCCAGAAGAGGGGGCCAGAAAATGCTGGAAAATCCAGCAGAGTCACTGCAACTCACTCCAAAAATCGTACTAAATTAGGACAATGTCCCGCTGAAAGCAAGATGCATGCATTACCCTTGGAAATCTCAGGGTCAGTGTAAACTAAGTTGGAAACTGATAGGGGAAAATAAGATTTAAAGTATGTGTACAGGAGGACTAGGAGGCCCACAGGGGAAAATGGGAATCCTGTACATATCTATATATGGAAAGGAATGTGCTATGCTAAGACAAATTGATTGTTCTGCAAGGAAACGACTAACATCTGTGAAGTTACTGATAAGCTGTGGTGGGCCTCAGGGGATGAGTTGATGACGTATGTATATGTTTTTGTTCATGTATAAAAGACAGACAGCCCTTCTAACCTGTGGAATAAACTTACATACTATTTATATGCGAGTGTGTGTGTTTGTTCCCCTGGAATTCCAGACAGAGAAGGTAAGGTGGTTCCCCGGCCCAGGGGATTAGCGGGCGTCCCGAGGGTAAGTGGTATATAGTGCTGGGAAAGGAGTAACTTACAATTTGGTGTCAGAAGTGGGACTTCCCCATTGCAATGGGATTTCCCGACTTCCTAAATTGACGTAGCTTTGGTAGCTCATCTCGGGAATGCGCTTTGGTAGCGCTATGCATAACGGGGACGTCCCGCTGGGTCCGTGGTAATACCCTTTTCCTTCTCTGTGGCTTGTGTGATTGTGTGAGCTTGGCAAGACGCCCCTGCCTCAGCCTGAAGCGATAGCGCTACTGACGGTTGTTGGCAGAAAGTAAGTGGCTAAGCGTGTGATTCTAGGATATTAATTAGAGGATGGGGGGGTCCCAAGGTAAGGGGACCGTTCCAGAATCCGCGGGAGTGCGTGCGCAGCCAAATGTTGTGATAAGGTTTAAAACTGCAGCTAAGAAGGCATCCTATTCTCGCCATACCCCGGTCCCTCCCGGCGCACCCCCGGTAGATGGGAAGACATCGAAGGAATACGTAGACAGAGTGGCAGAGGGTTATTATTCTAATCCCTGGGTGGATAATATGGCGGGGTGGACAGAAGGTTTACGTAGCTCAAATCCTTTTCCCAGGGAGGGTAGCTTCTCTGCCTGGCATTTAGATATGATTCGGGTATTGTGTCTGGGGGATAAGAAAGCTTTTCCCTTTTATTCTGGAGACCCGAAATGGCCAAAATCTTATATGAAGGAATGTGGTACTGTATAGATACAACTGGCTCCTTATTATAATGGTCAGCACCAACCAGTGCTTGACTCACCCCGGGAACTGCCTCCGAAATCGCCCCAACCCCAGGTGTCCTCCTCCCACGTGCCCACGGCCCCTCCGCCGTATCAGCCCATTTACCCCTCCCTGGTTGGATCGGCCGCAGTTGTAAAGCCAGCCAGAGACTCTGATTCATTAGAGGACATTGTTCTGGCGGCGGCTGCTTCTACCGCGCATCCCCCGGTAGTAATGGCGGAGCGTGCCCCCTCCCACCGGGAACTGCCCATAGATAAAATGTTTCGTCAGATATGCACTACTTATGAGGCTGTACGCGGTATGGCGAAGGAGCCTGATGTTCCGCCTTCACCGCCGTCAGTTGCCCTACCTTTTCGCCTGAGATCAGGGCCCGCCCCTGCTGATCGGAACGCGCCCAGGGAGAATGTGTCTCGTAAAGTGTGTCAAATATCCCAGGAGGCCTCTGCCAGATGCCAGCGGGGGCTGGAGGGTCTGGGGCTTCCCCTTTCATCCCGCCAGAGTCCCTCATTCCCCCCCCCCTAATTCCCCCCTTCCGATGCCGACAACAGAAGATCGGGAGGAGCATCAGGATCAGAGTAGGGCTAGAGCTCATAGGGAAAGGCCTAGCCCTCATAACCCCTTTTATAAGATTCTTAACAGTGATAGAGTAACAGGAGACCCTACCTCTAAGGGCCATATATACACCCAGTACCCTTTTTTAACTATTGGTAACCAGTTTGTTGTTAAGCCCCTGGATCCCGCCATCCTTTCTTCTATTTTACAGCATGCCCTGAACCCTATGAAAATGCCAGCTGCCACTGTGTACTACTTGCAATGTATGACTCGCGGGTTGCAATGTATGGCACAGGACTACCGCCTCATTATTGAGGGTGTCCTGGGGTATGATGAAGAAACCCCATTTGATTTTTCTAGAGTTAAGTCTGGCGAACCCTTATGAGACGCCGGATGATTCTAATTACCCCCTCTGATATCCCGAGGTGATAAAAAATATGTGGGACGAAGTGTTAGGAGAGTTTGAGCGTTTATTTGGGGTGAAACAGAATCTTGCTGCGTCTATTGCATGTGTGCAGGAACCAGGGGAAGGAGTTTCACAGTTTGTGCAAAGGTTTCATAAGTGTTGGAAGGAGGAGGCAGGTTTATCACAGGAAGGCCTGATGGCTTCGATGTATATTCAGACGCTGTTTGGGGCTATGTGCCCCGAAGTGACTGTAGCATGTAAGCGAATGATAGATGCTTGATTTAGCATGACTCCGGCAGAATTGGAGAAGGTAATATTAACGTAGGAAGCGGCGGGATGCTTTGCAGATATGGATGTTAAGAAAGGTAAAATTTCTCATGCTTGGCAGCAGGATATTGGTTGCCAGCAATCCTACCCCGGGGGATATCAACCCCCAGGGCCTCAGTGGTCGCAATCTCGGGGGTGGAGGGGACAGTGGGGCCGGTTTCGAGGCGGACGGGGTGGTGGACGAGGAGTAGGGCAGGGAATATCTAGGAATCAGATTTGTTTTCATTGTAAGCAACAAGGGCATTGGAAAAATGAGTGCCCTTATGCGGCAGGTAGCGGACCCGGGCCGACTCAAGGGGGGTGGGCTTTGCCCCCTCCCGCGACGCCATCGGCACCACTCCCTCCCCCATCTAGTAGACCCGCAACCCCTGTTATCCCTATTACGTGGCAACAACCCCTGCAACGCCCATAAGGCTGCCCTGAGGCAACGGTTCCGATCTGGGTTCAATTAACGGGTGGATGGAAGGAGCCCCCTTGTTGTATGTTGTGCATTAATGGCCAGCGTCTCCTTTGTAATTGATACGGGAGCGACTTACTCTACATTGCATGCCTCTGTTTGTAGGGAACCCTTAACGCCAGGTCCTGCCTCAGTTTGGATAAATGGAACCTCTACCCCCACGTGGATTACACCCCCATTGTCTGTCTCCATGCTTGGTAATAATACTGTTCTGTTTACACATTCATTTACGATTATTCCCTCTTGTCCAGTGAGTCTCCTGGGGCGGGACCTGTTGTGTTGCCTAGAAGCAGTAACTATTAGTAATTCGGATGGCTCTTTTGCCCTGCACTCTCCCTTTTTATTGAATATGATTTCTACAGAGGCGCATGGGTTGTCTAAGGTTCCTCCTAAACTCTGAGCCACCTCCCCAACTGATGCCGGATTGGTCCCCTGTATGCCATACGTGGCACGTTTGAAGGATCCTCAAGCTGTCGTTTGTATCCGACAGTACCCTTTGTCTGACCCTAAGGAAACTGCTTTGCAGTCCATGATCCAGGATTTTGTCACAGCAGGTATTGTAGTTCCTACTGTTTCTTCTTATAATACTCCTGTGAATCCCGTCCCTAAGGGGGATGGGTTCCGTTTTACCCAGGATTTACGGGCCGTAAATCAGCTCGTTGTCCCGCTGGCACCGGCGATGCCCGATATTGCCGGGCTACTTACTCTTATTCCAACGGAAGCCAAATGCTTTACGGTTATTGATTTAGCTAATGCCTTTTTTAGTGTATCACTGGACCCCATCATGCAGCCTCTTATGGCTTTCACACATGCAGGCAAACAATATACCTGGACTCGCCTGCCGCAGAGATACATTGATTCTCCGGCGGCGTATTCTCTTGTTCTTAAGGCATCAATTGAAATGTGGCATCCGCCTTGTTCCTCCACCCTTCTCCAGCATATGGACGATTTGTTGTTATGTTCGAAAACAATCACAGAATGTGAAAACGGCTCTGTATCCTTGCTCTGCCATTTAGCCTCCCATGGACATAAGGCTTCTCTAAAAAAGCTCCAGTGGTGCTGCGAGCATGTTACCTACTTGGGGTTTGTGCTGTCCCCTGGAAACCGGGCAATCTCTCCCGCCCGAGTACAGGCAATTATAAAATTATCTCCTCCAACAACAGTGACACAAATGCTGGCTTTCCTTGGATTAGTATCCTTCTGTCGCGCTTGGATCCTGGACTGTGCTTATTGGGATTTCATATTGCGAAGGGCTACTTTGCAGTTACCAGGCTCTGCATCTATTGACTGGACCGAAGAAATGCTTTCTGCATTTGCCACTTTGAAAAAGCTGCTTATCTCAGCTCCTACACTTGGACTACCCGACTATGGGAAAATGTTTTACTTATATGTAAGGGAAGAGGGAGGAACTAGGGCAGCTATTTTGGCTCAAGACCATGGGGGGGGGGGGGAATGCGCCCAGTCGCATATTTATAAAAAAAAATTGCCCCTCCAGGTACAGGGTATTGCCTGGCGGCTTCGGCTATTGCCATACAGATGACTATCCTGATTACTCTGTCTCATGAGACTATCCTGTTTTCTACCCATTCTGTTCTGAATGTGTTAAAGAACCTCACTATGCAACACATGACAGCCCGCGCCTTAGTGGGTATGAGGTAATTTTAACAACTACTGAAGGGTTGTCGGTTAAACAGCAATCCGCTGCCTTTACCCCGATGCTGGCCTTTCAGACCTTAATGCACCCAGTAGATGACTCCGAGTTGCCCCAAGAAGAACATGATTGCCTAAAGTTGATCAACTTTGAGACATCAGTACGTCCCGACTTGTCCTCCTCCCCGCTCCCGGATGCTCCACACATATTTGTGGACGGCAGCTGTGTTCGTCCCGCAGACAACGCCTACATTGCTTTTTATGCCATTGTAGAACTCCCAAATATTTTGCATGAAGCCCAGTTACTACCTTATGGCTCTGCACAAGCGGCAGAATTGGTAGCGCTTACTAGAGCCTGTGAATTATTTGCTGATAAACATGTTAACATTTATACAGCTTCCAGGTATGCCTTTGGGGTGGTGCATGATTTTGGCCTCTTATGGGGGCATAGGGGTTGGAAGACGGCAGACGGTAAACCAATTTCTCATGCACAACTGGTTAATGAATTGCTGGCCGCCTTATGTAAAGCCAAAGAAGTCGCCATTATTAAATGTGCCACCCATAGATATGATACTTCTATTGCCTCTCAAGGCAATGCTTTAGCTGATCTTGCAGCCAAACAGTGTGCACAAGCCCAAATTGAACTTTTACATAGTAATAATCTCTCTCAGGGCATGCCGACAGTTTCTTATTATTTGTCTGATCCTCCATTGTCTGAATATTATGTTTCCCCTCTTGAGCATTCTTTCCCCCTGCACCACTTGCAGGCTGCTGCAGATCCCGAGGACATTATGTATTGGGAACTACATAATATGTGCTTAAATTCAGCACAGATTTGGCAGAAAAACGGGGGGGGGGGGGGGGGCGAAGAGGGCTACCGAAAGTGGCAGCCCCTCTCTTAATTGGTCAAGTACATGGGGTAGGGCATAAAAACAGGAAGACAGTTCTTAAGGAGTTACAAGAAATATTTGTTTGCAGAGATTTGCCTCATTTAGTAGAATCACAACTGAGTCAATGCTTAGTATGTGCTAGGAATAATGTTCAGCAGGGAAGAGCAATAGGACAATTGCAACATTTACCCCCACCCCAAGGCCCGTTCCAGGCCCTGCAAGTAGATTTCACATGTATGCCACGATCGATAGGGGGCTATAAGTATTTGTTGGTCATTGTAGATAGGTTTTCAAAGTGGCCAGAGGCTTTTCCCACGACTAGGGAAGATGCTAGAACAGTAGCCAAAATTCTCTGTAAGGAAGTTATCCCCCGCTTTGGGTGTCACCTTTCTATAGATTCTGATCAGGGACCAGCGTTCACCTCTAAGGTGTTACAACAGATTACTCAGATGTTTGCCATTGATTGGAAATTTCATGTCCCATATCACCCACAGTTGTCAGGGATAGTAGAACGAATGAATCGAACAATTAAAGAAAAATTAAAAAAGGCTACACAACACGCCCCAGGAAGGTGGCCAGTGTATTTACCGGCTGTATTGGCAGAGTTATTAGTCTGACCCCAGGGGCATCTGGATTCTCTCCTTTTGAAATTCTGATGGGACGACCCTTCCCCTTACCCTAGAAATGGCCCGAGGGAACGGTGATAATGGCAGATGACTTGCTGCTAGCGCAGGAAGAATATGCCACACAGTTAGCTAAATATTTGTGCACGTTGTCTGAACAAGTGTATAATGCTTTTCCTTTTCCTTCTACAGAACCGACGCACCCGTTCCACCTGGGAGACCATGTGCTGGTTAAGCTGTTTCATAAGACGGGCCAGTGGGACCCGCCATTTGGAGATCCGGAGGAGATTATTGCAGTTACTCGCACAGCCGTGCTAACTGAGAAGCATCCGACCTGGGTACATGCCTCACGCGTTAAGAGTGCACCGGACGATTCCTGGAAGACGCCTGACTCGCCCCAGCCATGAAGTCTGCCTGGCTGGCTCTGTTCTGCTTGTTATTGATCTCGGTTGTCATTGTGCTGGCTATATATTATTTCACCAACGAAGGACCTTGGGTGCAGGCACATCAGACAGAGAATAATGCAACGTGGATTCAGGTATCTTTAAATAGTTCTCGCCGGACTAAGCGGGAACTCCTCTCTCCGAACTTGTGGAAATCCTCTGTCTTGGAGATTGTTCGTCTGATGAACTTAACTGACTGCATTATCTGTACTCCTTTACCAAAGGGTGTAGCATATGCTCCGGTACACATTTCAAAGGTTCCCTTAAATGAGTATGCGGGACAACTTGCTTGTGTAGATAATAATTTTTCTGCCAGTTGTTATGAATCTTTCAATTGTTCCCAGACGTGGTATATGATGAATATGATACATGATCCTTTTGCGTGTATATGCTGACCCTCATATGATATTTGATCTATGTTTGATAACAAATGCATCAATTGCTTTTTCACACAGGTGTAACCTGTCGTATAATGTGTTTAATGGGTCTTTTCATTTTATTAATAATTCAGTCATGATAAATTGGTATAATCAATCCGGTAATATGGACCCCTCCAATATGAAAAATGATTGGAGAAATATTACAAAGAGCCCGCTAGTGTTTAATGGATCTGACTTCCGCTGGTATGTGGGAGTTGGTCCCATTTACCACGATGGTTCAGCTGTAGTGACGCAGGGGTCCCAAAATGAATCCCCATACACTTCATGCTATCTACCAATGTCCAGTTTAAGAAAGAACCTCATCTCCTCCACTGTGGGAAGTCCTTTTGTGAAGTGGTTTGATGGGCATAATATGAGTCGCATATGGACCACTGGTACAGACCTCTTCGCTGTGGTGGGTCATTATTGGTTGTGTGGGGAGATGATTCATCAACAAATTAACGCATCTTTGCTACCTTGTGCGTTAGTTAAAATAACTCCTTATTCGGCTCTAATACATTTGAATGTGACCCATGGTAAAAGAAAGAAAAGGAATGCAAATCCTTGGTCACCTGATAATCCTGAAGATGAGGCTATTCAAGCTTCGTATCAATATATTAATACTACTTATCCTTTAACCAAAGTTTGCTTGGATGCCCTTAGCTATACTTCCTGGATCCCAGTTTTCCAAATCCCCGCTATCACCGCTGAATTAGGTATGGCAATTCGAAGATTACAATGCTTGTTACATATACAAATGAGGTCAGTAACAGAATCCATTTCTAAACTTGCCGAATCCCTGGAACAGAATACTCAAATGACTTTACAAAATCGTAGAGTTTAGATCTCTTACTAGCAGCTGAGGGCGGGGCTTGTACCTTTTTAAAAGAAACTAATTGTTGTACTGTTATAGCAAATCACACGATTTTTGTCTTAGATGCCATGAAAAAGATTAAGACCTTATCTGATTTGAATATGGCTGATTTCAAGGGCGGTATTGATTTCAGTAACATATGGGGTGATGTAAAATGGTTTGGCGGGTTGGGGGGTGGTCTTAAAGGACTGATTATTGCCCTATTGAGCGGTTTTATAATTCTTGTTCTTTCTTGCTGTATATTTTCATTTGTCCTTGGCTGTTGTCCGAAGGCCCTGCAGAGCTCCACCACTTTTATGTACTCTTATACACCTGCTTCCACGGTGGCTGATGTACCTGAGCACGCCACCACCGACCTCCAGTTAATAATGTCTGCTTAACTGTCCTTCAGAAGACTGTTCTGCTGTTCTTATAGTGGGCCTATGCAGGCCCAAAGGGGGGATTGATAGGGGAAAATAAGACTTAAAGTGTGTGTACAGGAGGACTAGGAGGCCCGCAGGGGAAAATGGGAATCCTGTACATATCTATATATGGAAAGGAATGTGCTGTGCTAAGACAAATTGATTGTTCTGCAAGGAAACGACTAACATCTGTGAAGTTACTGATAAGCTGTGGTGGGCCTCAGGGGATGAGTTGATGACGTATGTATATGTTTTTGTTCATGTATAAAAGACAGACAGCCCCTCTAACCTGTGGAATAAATTTACATACTACTTATATGCGAGTGTGTGTGTTCCCCTGGAATTCCAGACAGAGAAGGTAAGGTGGTTCCCCGGCCCAGGGGATTAGCGGGCGTCCCGAGGGTAAGTGGTATATAGTGCTGGGAAAGGAGTAACACACACTTACAGAAACTAAAGGGAACCTTCTAATCTTCCTTAATTCCATGATCTGCACAAACCAGCATCCAGAGAGTGACAGTGACAAGGACAGAGCAACATTTTCCTAAATCTCACCAAAGAGCCCAGAAGGTACCCTGCTATGAAAGGTAGCTAAGAAAGAACTGCAATTATTAGGCAGATGAGCATCACCCTCCTCTCATATCCCCTCAAAGACCAAGGGGGGTGTTTACTAAACGGCGGTAGCGGACTCTGTGCGATATCAGAGCAGCGGCCCCATTGAAATCAATGGGGCTGTGGCTCCAATATCGCATGGAATCCGCTACCGCCGTTTAGTAAACACCCCCCCGCCCCCAAGATAACGTGTCAGAAAGATACTGAGATATTTCTTATCATGTTGATTGCCACAGGCTTGATTAAGAGGAATTTCCAAGCATACCTTGATAATTGTCTATAATGCAAGTACTACATTGAGCATTAGCAGTAAATCTGAGAGATTGAGATCATACTCCACATACCCTGGCTAAGTAATGAGGTTCATGAATATCAGGGTATAAACAAAACTAACCCATTTGGAGAAATTGCTCTCCTAAACCTTATTGAGGGAATTTACGCTCTGGAGAATTCTGAATTGTCCAACTGAAATAGTCAATTTGTCCTTTTTGATACATAAATCCATTAAATGCAAAGCACCTGCTTCCATGAAGGGTATTCATGAGTCATGATATTCTTCTCTGCCAGGTAATTGAAATTTGGCAGATTCTCCCATCTCTGTGATGAGTGCTGCTATCTGCTGGATGGGAGATAAAACAACAGGTGAGTATGCTTTTGGTGAGGGAAGACCCTAGGATTTCCATAACTGTACCATGCCAAAAAGCCAGAGGAATCCCACACTCCCGAAGCCAGAAAGAGAACTGACAGCATGGAGATACCAAACGTGATGGAGACTTGGGAGAGTATCTTATGCACTTGTGTGACAACCAATAGGGGGAAAACAAATGAGGATGTCAGCAACTATCATACTAGCGTGCACTTCTAAATGCAAAATATATGAACTCAGCTTAAAGCACTTTGCTAGGGATCCAGTCCATTCTAAGATAGGTCTCATCCGCACCCTCACTGAAATTACCGTATACCTCTCACTCTCCTTTGTGCTTCTTTAATGAATTATTCTAGGACATACTGAAAGAGTAGCATGCAAAGCTTAAATCACAGAAAAAAAGTCAAAATATGCTAGTGGTAATGATTCAGCTAAAGCACATCTGTTACCAAGGAGCAAGCTGTTGGCTCGTTATTGAGCAAATAACACGGCAGAAGAGGTGGCACAAGCAATGCAGACTTCGCCATAGCCACCTACCAGCATAATGGCTTGAAGCAAGTGCCAAGAAAACTGTGGACAGAACACAGCAAACACACACAGCAAATGGTTCTGACAGACACGCGTACACTATGTAGCCAAGGACAGGTAACAGGTGTACTGTGTGCAGTGCATATTGACAAACAGAGCTTTGCTTTTAAAGTTTTCTAAATTTCAGGGACTTGCAGGTCCAATGCCTCTCTGTCTACAGCTCCTCTATTTTAAATAAAATACTGATCGGTCCCATGCTCTGTGGGCCCACAGGCAGGCAGGAGGTGCTCCACCCCCACCCTGAGTCTGCCCCCTGCCCTCAGCCATTTAGGGGAAAGGAGAAGTGCTCTGCATTCCCCCTCCCCTAATCCTCGGCTCACTTGTCTTCTTGTAGATGGTGCAGCACCAAACACATCATTAAGCTTCAGTGTGTGGTAGGCAAGCCATCCCGCTCCTGACAACCCCTACAGTGCTCTGCCCCTCCTCTCCCTTGAGCGGAAGGAGCAGGAGGGGCCCTTCAGGTCTGTACAGAGTGCAAGAGATGGCCTTCAAGCACCCTGAAGCTTTATGATGTGTTTGTTGCTGCCGCTGCCGGTAGCACCAGGACTGGCACGGACCGAGGCAACGCTCCAGTGTCTATCAGAAGTTGGCACTGGAGGTAGCTGCCTACATTACCTCTGCCTAAATCCAGACCTGCCAGAAAGCTTTCTTTATTCATACTCAGCTCTGGGTGCAGCCTTAAGTCTGAGGGAGGGGTGCAGATGCCATAAATAAAAGGTCAAAGCATTACTGTTCATTCCACAGATTTCCACAGAGGGTCATTCCATAGCTTGACAGTGCTCTCCCCTCGGTTTCAAGGAAAGAGATTGTGTGCATCACAAGCAAGCCTTGGTGGGTGCATGCCCACTTAGTAAATACTGCACCCTAGCAAGGTTAAAACAAAATACAAAGTCGCAAAGTAAGCTTTTGAAGAAAGATGGAAACGCACTAGCATAAAAGAAGTTAGGTACTCCATCAATCTGATGAGATTTACTAGGGTCAAATGTCTACTGGGACCCTACTAAAGCATATGTAATGTGACATACTTAACACCTCTGAGAATTCTCTTTGTCGCAGTGATAAATATCCCTAGAAACAGTAGATAAGTATATTGACACATGATATAAACAAGGTATATTAACAGAGCTGGTTTTAGTAAATAACTTGTGTAATATACTTTGATGCCAGGACAAATGATTTGCACATGCTTCTGCCAGCAGCTTACTAATAACACACTCTACTGTGCAGGGATGACCTACTTTGGATATGATTGGCTGTGACATTCAAGTCACCTGTTGTTAAACCAGAGACACTATAGTTTTGCTTTTGCTTGGAGTCAGTCAGAATTGCGCCCAGATAAAGGCTTCTGGAATATTTCACAAAGCCCTGATGGTGCATTTTAGAAAGGAAAGGGCATTGTTTATCCATTCCAGGACAGTCATCAAAGCTCAAGGACCTCACAGGGTGTTCTGCAAATCTTGTTGGCAGAAAGCACATGGTCCAGGCACTCACTGTGACATAAGTTTGAACTAAGAGCAGGAAGTCAGAATGAACTTCATTGAATAGAATCCTCCAGCTCCTGCCATACTCACCAGAAATCTGTTTGCCTTGTTTTCCTGGTTACTCAAAAGCACACTGAAGCTCTCCCTCCCAACCCATCTTCCTTTGCTATAGGTGATACTGCAGTGAAGTCATGAATCTGAATTGATGACATCACAATAATTTGCCTGGCAACCACGATGTCATTGATTTTGCTTCAGAAGATGCTTAACAAAGCAGAAAGAAGGGCAGAGGGTACAGACCCTGTCTACTCCGTAGCTATATCTATTTTTTTCTGGGATTAGAATGCATTTTACTTTCTTCTTGGGCTTTGAGTGAAGTTCCTTCTTAAACACAAAAAGGTTTCAGCCTTCACATTAAAGAAGTATTTTTGTGGGAGATGAAACAGATTTCTGCTCTCCAGCCTAGACTTCACTCACACACACAGTTCTCACTGATTAAATTCCTACTAAAATATATTACTCAGATGAAAGAAGGGAAAAAATCTCTCATTAGTCAGAGAGCAGCTTTTGAATCCTGACCCCTTTATTCTCTGTCTACACCCATGTGCATTTTAATCATTTCCCTGAAGAATTACCCACGTCTCCTCTTTGTTCTGTTTGTCTCTCTTGAAAAGATTGTAAGCTCTGTGGGTCAGGGACTGTTTCTTAGTGTATGTGCACAATGCTGCATATGCCTAGTAGTTCAGTTCTGTTGTTCCCAACTTCCCATATCTCAGGGACCTTGTACGTAGACATTTTCTGTTTACTCTCCTGATACCTGTTGTCTGTAACTGGAGGCCTTTAGTTATGTGCATTTTACAGCTTCTTTGGGGTAGACAGTGGATATCCCTGAAAGGAATGAGACCTCAAATGCCAGAGCTGGCAAGATACATGGATACCTGTCATAAATATGCTTGAAGTCATCAGATTCAATGAAAAGTTTCGTGAGCAGCTGATGGGGATTGCAACTTGCCCCTTAAAGGCTTTGCTGGGCTTCTTGCCCAGTTGGTCATACACTTAAATGGGCTTACTACGGAAATGTTGTAATTCAACTAAAGAGAAGCCTGTGCCCGTGAATTCTCCATTTGGTATTATATTATAGAGCACTCATGAGCTTAAAAACAGTATGATCAAGCCATTTGTTTTGATAGAACACTCTGCACTACTTTTATCGGTGGGTCTTCGTGCAGGGCTTGACAAATCCTGTGTGCCAGGTTGCCATGATACCTACAAATCGAACCCTGACACCTGGGATTTCAAGGCCCTGAAAGTTTCTTTTATGCCATAGGGCTTGGTGCTGCTTCACTCCACCACAATTGGCTCTCTGCAAAGAGTTTGAGTGGTGGAGGCAGTTCAGGCTGATTGCGCTGTTTCAAATCTCACGAGATTTGAAATGGTGAGATCAGAACAAACTTCGTGAATCATGCAACTCAAGCTCCTTATAGAAAGACGATTGCAGGGAGCAGGAGGCACAGCCTTTCCAGTGCAGAATGACAGGGAATGGTGAGAGATACAGCGTGATATTGGGGGGGGGGGGGGCATGGGCAGGCAAAGAGAGAGGGAAACATGGAGTGATGGTTCGAAGGGAGGCTATGAGAGAGAGACTGGGTGATGGCTGGGGGGACTAAGAGAGAAACAGAGTGGTGATGACTGGAGGGCTATGACAGAGAGAGAGCGAGACTGGGTGATGACTGAGGAGGGTCTATGAGAGAGAAACTAGGTGAAGGCAGGGTGCTATGAGAAATTATTTTTGCTTCAAGTATTACTAGGCCATGGTAATATGTGAAGCAAAAAGGGAGGTTGCCTCGAGTGCAGATATAAAAGGTCACCAATATGCTGCTGACATTGTACTCAGTGAGATTGGTGGAAGGCAGAGGCAGAAAAGAGTTGCTGGTGCTGTGCAATGATGTATTAAGGGCCTGATTTATTAAGCTTTCTCTTCCTGTAGAAAATGGGAAAACAGTAAATCAGGCCATTAAAAAAGGAGCTGTAATACATCTTTGGGGGGGGGGGTCAGGGGGACACTGTGACTGAGGTCTCAGAGGCCAGCTCCTAAATTTTAAAGCTGGCTCCTAGGTTCCAAGAAAGTTTGTCAATGCCTGTCTTAAAGAACGAATAGTGGGGCTATGCAGAGTCGTTGGGCTACATACATTCCCATGTCAGGTCTTCCACTGCTTAGGGCTGGGGCTGTTGTAGCTGCAGGAGCAACAACAGCCCCAGCCTGTGGGGGCCTCTGGGGACAAAGCTTCACTTGTGTTTGATGGTGACACCAACAGACCAGACTATAGATGTATGTGCACTGAACTCTGGAAGAAGTCCCAGCCTATGATTCCTGGTCAAGAATCTTCACCACAATGACTAGAACAGTGAAAGGCCTATAAAACAAGGTGAAAATTGCTGGGTAGATGTCAATGAAGGCTCAAGATGCAATAATCCAGCAAAGTCCAATTACATTACAGCTGGAAACCCAGTAGAGGGGGAGGAAACTGTTCCTTCTTCAACAAAAAACATTAAAAAATCGGATGAGCTCTCCTATAGCTATTGCTACTGAACATTTGTATAGCACTACAAGATGTACGCCGCGCTGCACAGACAGATGTAAAAGACGGTCCCTGCACATCAGAGCTTACAATCTAGTTAAGAGAGACAACACAGTAGCAGCAGACATGGGATATATCTAGGGAGAATGGTAAGTAAACATGAAGGAGATCAGGTGAGTCAAGATCTGAAAGCAGCAGCAAAGAGGTGAGTTTTCAGCCTGGATTTGAAAAGGGCCCCAGACTCAGGTAGTTTGTTCCAGGCATAAGGAGCAGCAAGGTGGAAGGATTGACGTCTAGAGTTGGCAGTAGAAGAGAAGGGCACAGATAGAAGTGATCTGCCAGAAGGGTGGTGTTCCCGAGGAAGGGTGTAGGGAGAGATAAGAGAGGAAAGATAGTGAGAAGCTGTAGAGTGAATGCACTTATAGGTCAGCAGGAGAAGTTTGAACTGGATGTGGAAACGGATAGGGATACAATGAAGTGACTTGAGAAGAGGGGTAATACAAGCATGATGAGGCTGGTGGAAGATTAGCTGCGCAGCAGAGTGTTGAACAGATTGAAGGGGAGAGAGATTATTCAGAGGGAGACCAGCAAAGGAGTAGGTTACAATAGTCTAGACAGGAGGTGACTAATGAGTGGTTAAGTGTCTTAGTAGTGTGTACAGGTTTAGAACTTTAAAAGTAGCATAAGCCTCAGTAGCTCCTAGGTGCACACTAAGTGATCTCAAACACAGTCTTAAAAGAGAGAAGACAGATTGGCAGTTTACTTCCTTCCCCTTGGCCCGCACCACATCAGTGCAGTGTCTCCCAAGAGCTGGGGACAGTGGCTGCAGATCAGGCACATCTCAGATTAGAAAGTGCACCACAGATTATATTTTCCTTTGATTGTATTCTAGCAACTTTTAAGATTCTTCTATATGCCATCTGGAAGTCTTGCCTTTGTGCATCAGCTCATATCGAGAGCAGCCGTTGCTGCTGTAAACCCAAATGATTCCCCATGGAGGAGCAGAAAGGATAATGGCTAAATAAATGCTATCTACCCAGCTGCTCTTCCACCAGGGTTAATGTGGAAGCTACGTACTCCATGGCATGTTGTTAGTGCATTCCAGGAGTGCAGAGAATCCGCTTCTGGGCTATCCTCCCCACCAGTTTCTAGGAGCAGGTTATACACTGAAATAGAGCTAAAATTATATTGGTTCCAGCAGATCCATAGCAGCCATGAACTGAGCCTAAGGAAGGGTGAAATGGGTCAGACACAGATGAATGCAGGCAAAACTAATATGCCATTCAATTACCCTCCCAATGTTCTTGTAACTTTATTGTAATTATAGTATTAACAGTTTCTGGCTTTAACACAATAAACGTTTGTCCCCAGAGTTAATTTGTCAACTTTACTTCTGGTAATAGTAGTACAGTAGTCTAGTTCTGGCAGAGTTGGTTCAAGGTATTAGTACCCTAGACAAACCTTGAGCCTTATGCCACCCCTGGCTGTCAGAATCTATTATTTAGCTTTCAATACCCTTCTCTTTGCCACCCCCACAGAAGCTGCCACCCTAGGTGGCTGCCTAGTTTGTCTAATTGTTGAACCAGCCCTGAGTTCTGGTGTATACAAACCCTCTTTGTTTCAAGCTAATTTGCTGGTGCCCAGCCTGTTTCACAAAGTAGTGTGATTGCTGTGTTAGTCCACTTTGATGGCTGATAAAATAAAACAAAATAAGAATATAAGGTGAAACTTTTCTGTTGGATTAAATTTATACAAGGTGTGACAAAAAAGAAATGAGACTGTGGCAGCTACGCCCATGGCTCAATGCCAATTGGCTAACCGCTTATGTCACTGTGTTGTGCAAAATCTCACCACTATTCTGCTATAATATTTTTCATCTCCCTCACTCTGTTTTTCTTTTTCATGCTTTTTTGTAGCACACTGCTCCATCGCTTTGTCACCCAACTGGAGGTGGCAGAAATATGGAGCAAAGAATCAACTTGAAATTTCTGGTTAAGTTGGAGAAGGGCCCAACTGAATGTCTCCAACTTCTCCAAATGGCTTATGGAGAAGATGCAATGTCAAGGCCACGAGTCTTCAAGTGGCATAAATGCTTCAAGATTGGCCGTGAGGAGGTGGAGGCTGAGAACATTGACGCAGTGAACCAGCTAGTGCGGAGTGATTGCAGATTGACGGTGCGGATGATAGCTGAGGAACTCAGCCTGAACAGGGAGTCAGTGCGGACCATTTTGGTATAGGAGCTGGGGATGTGGAAGGTGTGAGCTAAGATGGTGCCCAATCTTTTATCAGACGACCAGAAGAAGCACCGGGTCAATGTTTGTCGAACTTGCTAGAGAAGATCGGAGAAGATCCAGAGTTTGTTGGCCGAGTCATCACAGGAGATGGGTCTTCCAGTACGTCCCTGAAAGCAAGAGACAGAGCCTGCAATGGAAGACTCGACTGTCACCCAGACCCAAGAAGGCACGCATATCCAAATCAAGAATCAAGGTCATGCTGATTGCATTCTTCGACCAGAAGGGAGTGGTCCATCATGAGTTTGTGCCTGAGGGTCAGACAGTTAACCAGCACTTCTAACAGCAGGTCCTCAATCGCCTCCATGACTGGGTTCGGCACAGCAGATGGGCTTTGTGGAGAGATGTCGTGGCTGCTCCACCACGACAACGCGCCCGCACACACCGCACTCAGTGTGAGGCAGTTCTTGGCCAACAAACAGATCACAGTTCTTGACCACCCTCCTTATTCCCCAGATCTCGCACCGTGCGACTTCTGGCTCTTCCCCAGGCTGAAGACTGTGCTCAAAGGAACTCATTTTGCCTCTGTAGAAGAGATCAAGGCCATTGTGACGAGGGAGCTGAGGGACCTCAAGGAGGTGGACTTTTCCAAGTGCTTCCGTACGTGGCAGAAGCGAATGCAGAAGTGCATTAACTTGGGGGGGGGGGTTACTTTGAAGGGGACAATGCATAATTTCTCTGTACATTTTGTAATAAAACATTTATGGAACGGTCTCGTTTCTTTTTTGTCACACCTCGTACATTTTCTGAACATGATATGCCATACTGGGTCAGACCAACGTCCATCAAGCCCTGTTTCAAACAGTGCCTGCCAATCTAGGTCACAAGTACCTAGTGGTTTCCCCAAAAGACACAGGTTCCACAATGCTTGTATTGGGGCAAGCAGTGGATTTCCCAGGTCCCATTTAATAATGGTTTATGGACCTTTCCTCCAGGAACTTGTCCAAACCTTTTTTTTTACTAACTTTTCTGACCAACTTTCAGAGGTTAAAACTGTCTTCCTCAGATCAGGACAGCATGAGCGAAAGACGGTAATAATGGAATGAATAGGCAGCGGGTCTTCCACTAGGCTTAATGCGGAAGCCATTTGATAAAGAGGAGACACCACGAGTATTCAGCAATGTCTCATCAAAACCTTCTCCCAGTCCTAAGGATCTATAAATCAGTGTGTGGATACTGGGGAACATGCAATGATATGCACTGGGGCACGAACTGCAGATGAGCAGTTCAGTAAGACTGAGGGTGGCAAGAGGAGTCAGGCATGGGGGAGGGGAGATTTGATAATAGCAATACAAATTTCACTACAAATCTTTTAGAGGCTGCAATTAGTAAGAAAATAGTATTGGGAGTGTAACAAATTCTATGTCTGTTTTCAAAATTGGAAGGCAAACTGAATAAAATAGTACTGGGCGTTCAAGGCTCTCTGCAGTGTTAGAAACATAATAAATTTTGTTTTAAACTGAGTGGGGTGAGGGGACCCAAGGGAATGCATAGATGGAGATTTGCTGAGTGCCATCCAAACGCTTGCTCAATGCTGATATAAAGAACTGCTGAAATGACCAGTTAACCCATAAGATCACTTGTACTTCAAAAACCCTTTAGAGCAGGGGTTCTCAACCCATTCCTCGGGACATACCTAGCCAGTCAGAATTTCAGGATAACCACAGTGGATATGAGAGAGATCTGCATACAATGGACGCAGATCTCTCACATGCACAGAGAACCCTTGCTCTAACCAAAGCCCAGGTTTTGGCAGAAGTAGACTTAGCATGTGACTAGCTTCTGTCTAATGCTTAATGAATGGGTAGGAGTGCAGGGCAGGAATGGGCTCAAGCTGATTGCAGCGACAAAAAATATGGCCCACAGCCAGTTGTTACAACACTGGGTAACTTGCCAGCCCGTTTTGCCAATTGCTTTTGCTTCATTTCTAGGCTTTTGGTCTTTTCACCCTACGGCACTTTGTTACTCATATAGTGCACAAGCCAACATCTGCACTCTGAAGAATGAGATCCATGGCACAGAAGAAGACACAGTCTCCAAGGCTCATATTCAGTGTGGGGGGCAGGGCAGAAGTGGGTCTCCTGTTTTGTTTGGTCCATCTTGAGTGGAATTAGAAAAGGTTCAGAGAAGAGCCACCAAAATGGTAAAGGGGATGGAAGGATACCCCTGTAAGAAGAGGCTTAAAAGATTAGGGCTTTTCAACTTGGAAAAGAGACGGCTGAGGGAAGATAGGATAGAGGTCTATGAACTAATGAAGGCGTGGAATGAGTAAACTTAGATCGATTCTTTAAGCAATCAAAAAGTAGAAAGACTGTAGCAGTGAAGCTACAGTGTAATCCGTTTAAGACTAATAAGAGAAAATATTTTTTCACTCAATGCATAATCAAACTCTGGAATTCGTTACCAGAGGATGTAGTAAAAGCTGTTAGTGTAGCTGGGTTTAAAAAAGGTTTGGAAAGGTTCCTGGTGGAAAGGTCCATAAACCATTATTAAAGAGGACCCAGGTAATTCACTTCTTGCCCCAATACAAGCTTAATGGAACCTGTGTTTCTTTTTGGGAAACTGCTTGGTACTTGTGACCTGGATTGGCCACTGTTGGAAACGGGATACTGGACTTGATCGACCTTGGTCTGACCCAGTATGGCACTTCTTATGTTCTTTTGTTAAAATAAAATAGACATTGAAGCATGAAAATGCTGTGGATGAAAGAAATCTACTGTAAGGTAATCCTGTACCAAATATGAAGGATTTGCATACTAGAGTCAAATAGCTGCAGGAAAGGTGCTCTTAGGAGCCAAAATAAATGAATTTAGTTCAGTGTGCTGCCTGCTAAACATGACTACCTGAACACTCAGTCACTCGTTTCCAGGGGGAAAGGCCAAAAGCACCTGTGAAAGAGGAACAAGGCTCAACAAAGCAGATGTTGTAACTTTCTTTCCATGACGAATATTGTGCTAAATCTCTTTCAACATAAAATATCGCTGGAGCGCTGCAGCACATAGAGATTAAAAAACAATAAAGTGAGAGCGAAACTCTGCACTATAATTACGATCCGATAGCCGCCAGCAGCAAGAAGTAGTAAAAATTTAATGGGAACCACTGCATTTAATTTAACAACATATTTTTTCAATTACCAGAATAATTGTTTTATTCATAAAAGGCGTTTCAATAAAGAGGGGTAATTTTCCCTTTTGTTTTTATTATTCATTTGTGCAGTGTGTTAGAGCAGTAATTGCTTTGCTTGTGGTTTGAGAGTCAGACATAGAGAACTTGTGGGTCCGCTGAGGCCACTTGTCTGCATGAAAAAGGAGAGCAAGCAGAGGACACAAGGCTGTCTGGGTTCGATTTAACTTTTCTAGTAAGTCTGCTGTAGTGGAAAGGACCCAACGGGCGACACTAGAAATGTGCAATAGATTGGGCAGGTTTTACAGGCCAAGCGTCTCCTCAGCCTGCTAGTGTGCTTTGACTGTTACTCTGTCTAGGAATGACAGGGCAATGGTCCATTCAGCTCTCAGCTCCCCTGCTGAGTCTGCTAGGACAGCCCCTAGAGACGGGATGGACGCAACCAGCGTGTTTCATGAAAACCCAGT
The DNA here is from genome assembly GCA_033557465.1 of Ichthyophis bannanicus. NCBI lineage: Eukaryota > Metazoa > Chordata > Amphibia > Gymnophiona > Ichthyophiidae > Ichthyophis > Ichthyophis bannanicus. The sequence goes on along the minus strand of CM066041.1, from coordinate 178,417,191 downwards.
GAGTGATCTCCCTGAAGGATACTGGTGAGCGTGATTTGGTAAATGGCTAAAATAAATTCAGGTCTCATGTCACCTGTTTGATTCTGTGTCCACTCGGTGTTCAGTGTTGAAAGAATTTGAGAGATGATTCTGTATCCCGATCCTCACGATTGTAAAAGGGAAATTACGAGTCACTGCATTGAATAATGACTCATGGAGCACATGAGTCCTCCCTAAAGGTTCATTTCCCAACTGAACAATTCCTTACAATTTGTATGAATGGGCAAAAGGTTTTATTGCCCCCACTACTGATACTGGACATTAAATTCCCTTAAACAGCCTGAGCTAGACATGAAGTCATTGAGGGTGAAATCCTAAGTGCTGTTTTTCAGCAGCTAGACTGCTCCAAGAGAAAGAAGAATTCTTTGCAGACTGCAAACTCTAGTATTGCCTTCAGAAATAAATGCGTGCCTTACTTCTGAGACCTCGTAGGTCCCTCCCCCAGTGACATCTGAAGATGCAATGTTCCTGTAGTGTAAGGTCTTCGGACAATTTATTTGTTGGTCCGGTCCTGGGAGAATCCCATGAACCTCTAAATGGTACTCCTACTCCAGTGGGAACATTAAAACTGCAAATCCTTCACCCATCTCACCTGTCAAGCCTGGTCACATTGCCTCTGTCAGAGATGCGAAACTCTGAAGGGCCCAAGCCAATGGGCTTCCTGTGCACCACCATCTCCAATCTATTAGGGGTTTCTTCCGATAGGGATCTAACAGAACAGCATAAGATCGGCCAGGCTTCGGTGACCACCTAAGTGAGAACAGTTTTCAGAATAGATTTTGTATAATCCAAAGGCATAATTCTTCCTCTACAAGGCAAAACTCTTTCTGTAAGTAACAGCCTCAGTGTTTTCTATTATGCACCTAATAAAGAACACATATACACCACCTGCCCAGGCCATAATGTCATTATATGTAATTTTCCCTGATTCTCTCATTCTTGGCAGGGCTCCTGGGCTCGCAGCTGCTAATTTCTAAGTGCATGTTTATACTTTCTTTCTATGACTCAACAACCTTCGCTCACTTTGTTCCTTGTCTGTCGCCGCTCTCATGCCGTGAATAACTTTTAAAATACAAGCATACATTGCACGTCCATCAAATTACCTTTCATCTCTCCCTGAGACAATAATAAAAAGGAAGCCTGTCCACATTAGAGACACCCTCATTCACAGCTCCACCGCTGAACATGCAGCATCTCCATGGCAACAGTGATGTCAGTGATGCAGAGCTGTGACCGCAGCTCGGGAATGGGCAGTCCACTTTCCAGCACTGGAAGTCATGGGAAAGATTCCAGGACTAGGGGCCAGATGCATGTAAAGGTTTCCGCCATTGTGCGTCTACGACCAAAAAGCTTAGTACATCTGATCCTAAGTAAACTACTTTTTCATTTTTCAACGTGGGCTCTGAAAGATCTTCATGGGTTACCCTTGCTAAATGTTTCTTCTGTCCTTGATGTTCTAAAAAGAGTCTTCCAAAGACAGCTGCTCTGTGTCTGATGTTTTCTAAAGAAATTACCTCTAATTAGAAGGAAAGGAATTAGCATGATAACTAAACTCAGCTTTTATAAAATCCTGCAATTTTTAACACTCCTGATTTCCATCTCGTGTGTGATCAAACAATCCTGGGAGGGTATAAGTTTCCTCCAAGCTCTCCCAATTTACCCTAAGGATGCCTAAAAATAAAGCAATCATCTCCCAAAAGATTAGGATCAGCTCCCAGAGATAAAGAATTCATTTCTAGGAAACAAAAGAGAGAATTATCTCCAGAAGGACTAGTAAAATCTCCCTGGAGAAAAGGATTCATTTCCAAATATCTTTTCCAGGAGCAAAAGATGGATTTTCCGGTAAGTTGAAATTCAAGGGCCCTTTTACTAAAGACCGCTAAAAGCTAACACACATTTAGTAAGTGGTAACAGCCCGTGATGAGAGCGTATGTGCTTGGCAGCCTGCAGCCGCTAATTGCCCATCGCGTGAAGGGGCGTGGAATGGGCAGAATGTGGATGTGGACAGCACATTGCAGTTAGTGCGGGGGTATGTATCCCACGGCTAACTCTCAATGTGGCAATTGGCGTGGGAGTAAACTAAGTTATTTACCTGTAACAGGAGTTCTCCGTGGACAGCAGGATAAGTCAGCCACAATTGGTGACGTCATCCGACGGCACCGAGACGGAAGTACTCTCCATAGCTCAGAAGGGCTTTCGCCCTTCCGAGCATGAGCCAACTGGCCCCACCCCCCAGCCCGCCCCTAGCTAGCCAGTTCGTCACTAGCTGAGCCTTAGCCGCTAGGAGGCGGGCACTGGTCAGAGGCCGACCCCTTCCCAGGGGAGGTGGGTGGGTATGTGTGGCTGACTTATCCTGCTGTCCACGGAGAACTCCTGTTACAGGTAAGTAACTTAGTTTTCTCCTAGGACAAGCAGGATGAGTCAGCCACAATTGGTGCCTCCCAAGCGATATGGTGGAAAGGGGGAGGCCGATATCAGGTCTAGGTGACACCTTGTCAGGGCTGGATGTTTTAATGGCGTGCCCTGGAGCACTTTGGAATATCATTGTTAGGTGGGGCAATGCCGTAATGCACCTGGTGGCGGTGCCAGATGTGCCAAGGGCACGCCCACAGTACAGTGAGCAGCGTGCGGTGCTAATGAGTGTGTGCCCATGGAGCAGCATGCAGTAATACTGAACATGTAGACATGCAGTCCCACTTCGCGAATGTGTGGCTCATATGTGAGAGCAGTGGATCTGAGAGTATGGTCTCAATGGGCAGCCGCAGGGTAACGGGTCTCAATGGGTGGCCACAGAGATGCCACAGCAGAGGCATCTCAGTCCCATCAAGCAGTAACGTTGGGCAGAGGCATCTCAGTCCTATCGGCAGTATCGTTGGATTAACGACTGCGAGCAAGGATAGCCACGGTATCAATATTGGAAGCACTGTAAAGCGCTGCCAGAGTGGTGAAAGATTGATGCATTAATGTAGGCACGGCAGTGAGGATGGCACTGTGCGCAAGGCTATCACGGCAGTGAGGTGGGCCACCGCCAGCAGGGCTAGAACCAGCAGCAATATCAAAAGTGCTACAAGGGTGATGCAGGGCTAGGACGAGCAGCAGTACCGACAGTGCTAAGGTGGTCACTGTGAACAAGGCTATCACGGCGGTGAGGTGGGTCACTACAAGCAGGGTTAGAACCCGCAGCAATATCGACAGTGCTGCAAGGGTGATGTAATAAGGGCATTAATACCATAAAGGACATGAGTCCTGAGTCCGGTCATGCCTTGCTTAGACGTGTCCAGGCAGGCGGTAGTAGTCCAACCTTGAGACTGCTAGGTAATGCGTTAGTGCGTGTTGCATCATGGGACCGGTCATGACTTGGTTAGGAGATGATAGTCTAGACTTTGAGACTGTTATGTGACGCGTTTTGGACAGGCTGTGGACAGATTCTCTGGCACGGCTAGAGTCCTGTGTCTTCCCTCGGCATGGCTTGAGCCTCCCCTTGTGCCGGAAGGGGGAGTATGTGGAATTCCCAGAGGTGGAGTACGCTGGGACCAGTTGGTTCCCTTGTCGTTGGTGCACTGTTTTGCGTATGCCTTGGGCCTGTAGCTGCATAGGACCGAGTGTGGAGTGTCTCTGGGGAGGTATCCTCCAGTCCAATGGCCTGGCGGCCAAGGTGACATTCTGTGTGTCATCCAAACTAGCAGTTTGGACTGCTATGCAAGCTGGCCCGGGACTAGCAGTTTGGGCCGTTATCTAAAAGAAAACCTTACAGGTGGTCAACCCCAGTTTAGTCTGCCAGTGACAGCAAGGCTGCTGGGCGCTGTCGTCGGAGGGCACGATCACTTTGCCCGGTTGCTGATGCTTGTGCCAGGCGCTGAAGGACTCGCATAATGTTTTTTTTTTTTTTTTTTTTTTTTAATTTTACCTGATGGATTTTCATTCGTATCAGATCAGAAAGAAGGAAGACGATAAGGTTAGGTTTGAATAGGCACTTGACATCATGTCAGTCTCTCACTCTTTGCCCACCCACACTTGCACTTGGCAGGAGGCGGAAGGTATCCAGGATCCTAGAGCCATAAGATTAGTGAAAACATGCTGGTGTTGGCCAGGACAAGATGGAGATGACCTGGGCTCTGACCGTTTTACCAGTTGCCCTTAAGCACAGGCACGGGATTATGGCCACGGGCGCGGGACTATGGCCACCTTGTTGACTGTGTGGGCAGGCCCTAGGATGCGGAGTCATCGCAGCGCTCTGGTGGTGCGCTCAAATCCCCAATTGGACCTGCTGCCAGGTGTTGAATAAGAGACCTTTTGAACAAGGTATCTGTCCTTGTGAAGTTTTGTACAATGTACCTGCCTTGCATGTGCGTTAACGTGTTGTTCATGGTTGTTCATGAAGGAGCATCCCTAGATTGGCGGTTCCTTGACTGGCCTTGACTCTGCAACCTTGAACTCATGCCCACGTGACCTGGGGTTAGTGGCGCAGGACTCTTAGGTTTAGTGTCACAGATCTCACTGGGATTCTCTCTGCGAGGATGTCATGAAGGTAGCCTGTTGTCTCTGTTTCTGGGGGACAGGCGAGGCCTGCTGTTCCTGGTTTATTTATTTATTTTATTTTTATTTTTTTATTTTTTTGTGAACAGACGAAGCCAGTTGTTTCTGTTTCTGGAGGGCTGAGCGCAGCCAGGGACTGCGGATCTTAGGACTGCCATTGGCCTTGTCTAATTTCAACAGAGAGGCAGGCCTCACCCGGTAGGTCAGAGATGCAGGTTTCGCCTGGTAGGCCAGAGATGCCGGCTTCGCATGGTAGGCCATGATATCCAGGTAGTAGGCCCTGATATCAAGGTAAGTGCAGAGACATGTTCTCTGAGATCGGGGCCCAGATCCGTGACTGACACCGTGGGTGTGTGTGTAGCGTACTGTACTGTCCCGAGTCACGAGGATGATAGTAATGTCACAGAAATCTGCTGCCGCCACATGCTGTGGGCAAGAAGTACGGGTATGTATTGATGGTGAAGGGCAGTCGGGTGATCTGGGTCTTTGCTCTGACAGATTTTCAGTGAAAGAATGGTTCGCAGGGATTCAGAGTCCGTGATCCTATCACTGGACCACGCTTGCTACGGTGCCTCTTTGCGCAGATTGGTGGCATCAGCAGGGTAGATGCTTTGGTGGCACCTCCGGTGCTGTGCCCCGGGGTAGGATCTCGATAGAGAGGTCCCGTGAAGCTTCCATCTGGGTTGGCGTGATTGGACTGGATCTCCTGGCATGCCCTGTTAGAGGGGTCCCCTAGACATGGCAGTCCTGTGATAGTGGGTACCAGAAGCAGCTTTCCAGGCCTTTCTTCCAAGGCAAGAAGTGCCTGTTTGGGGAAGACCCTTGATCCTTTAGGCGATAGGTGGTTGAGCTAATATCAGGTTGCTCATCCCTACAGTGCACACGTTCCCTTAAAGTAAAGGATAATATCTCAGACAGCCTTACTCATCAGGCCCACTGGGGGAGCAATATTACCCATAACAGGTAATGCCTCAGCCAGCCTTATTCATTGGGCACAGTGGGGGATTGAACCCATGACCCCTGCACCATCAGTCAGTGTCTTAACCATTGTGCTACACTGCTGTTACTGTCTAAAACCAGAGACTGGCCGAGGACCAGTATCTATTGTTGAGAAGTTGGAGTTATGGCCATCCAGGTATGCGGGTACTCAGTAGAGGAGTGAGGCACAATATGAATCTGGGCTGCTATCTGGGTGAGCATCAGAGCGCCAGTCGCTCAGTTGGTTCAGAGGAGTTATGATAGAGAGGTGAGGTCTCGCCGCAGGGCATTCACCTTGTTTCGCTGCACTCTGAAGGCTGTGCAGCGACTATAAGGGTCCTCAGTGCCGATGAGAGGTGGTGCCCCATGGGCGGATTTGGACAGGTGTTTGGTAGAGTTCCTGTTAGAGCCATATTCAGTATCCATATTCAGTAGTGGGGTCACCAAGCGCTGCAAGGTGACTCTGACGTGGTGCTGTGAACCTGCACTAGAGTCTTTGCTGTTCTGGGTCTGAGGTGGTGCTTGGACATCCACCCGAGAAGAGCGGGGTTGGCACTTCGCCCTTGGGACATAGAATATGAAATATATGGACATGGCTTGCGGAAGCCACAGCTGGGTCTTGAGCCTGTGACATTCTGCCCCACTGACTGCGTGCACTGCACCAAACTGTTGCCATTGAATAGGAGACCCAGAGTTGCTGAAGGTCCTGCAGCCCCCTCATTTCCTTCAACCCCCCTTCAGAAAGGAGGAAGGAGGTTGAGGTGGTACTATGGTACTTTGGTATACAAGTTCCTCTTCATTACCCATCTTATGGCTTTGGGTGGGGAGTGCAGCGTGAGAGATCTCCCTTTGGAGCCCTGTGGCACTTACTGTATGGGGGAGTGGCATCGCAATACCTACGCTACCATATACCCAAGGGTCAGTCTTTTAGGAGGCCGACCTGATCAGTTGCCAGGGCACCCATCCATAACTGGTATGGATCCCCCTGCTGCCATAACTATGGAGGACATACTGTCTTGAGGGTTGAGGAACCATCTGCTCTTAGCCCAACGTCTGGGGGAGGCAAGAGGTCTGTGGGGGCTATGCCCCAGAGGTCCCTGGCACCATGGCCCACCCTTTTTTTTTTTTTTTGGAGACCTGCATTGGTGTGATATGCTGAGTAGACAGAGCATGGATCTGAAAGTTCCTTTGGCGATCCTCGAGGCAGAATCGGTACCTTAGCTAGAACTTCCCGATTCTCCTGCACCAGATACCTGCAGGGTCCCCTATGCTCTATGGCTGTAGATGCGGGGCTTTGGGGTTGCCTCCGTTCCGGTTATAGCTCAGGTGCGGGTTGCTGGCGTCTCTCCTTCCCTTCCCATTGCACACATCGCCTCCAGCGCAGTACCATGTGTCCGCGGATGGAATGTGGTGAATTGGTGCCGGCCGAATCCTGCTGCTGAAGGAGGCTTAACTCGGGTGCTTTTCGGCGCCGGGGAGAATTTCCTCTGCGCCGTCGCAGGACAGGCTTGCCTCGAGTGCTTTTCAGTGCCGGGGGAGGGGTTCCTCTGCACCGACGCAGGAAGGCTTGCCTCGGGTGCTTTCGGCACCGCCCCTGGAGTCGCCGGTTGTCTTGGCATAGCCAATAGCGTCATGGGGGTAGAGCCCAGAGATTCAATCCCGGCGGCAATTCGCAGATTCAGTGATCGTTCATGGATTGCTGACATCAATACAGGGTTCACAGCGTTGTTTTCCAATGGCGCTGCGGAGCGGGACAGCCTTCAACCAAGGAGCCGGAAGATTGCTTAGCCAATCGCTGCAGAGGGGCGGCGGCTTGCAAGGCAGCATGGCCACAGCAAGATGGCCGCCCCCATGGTCCCACGTGAAGAAGGCCTTTGGCAAGGGGGATGCACAGGAGCCAAGGCTGGCTGGGGACGGAGGCCTTCCAGGCACGTCCTGGGCTGCCGTGAGTGCAATGTACAGCTGGAGCGCCTCCCGTGACCTATCGACGGCGTCTGTAGTATGAACCCGGCGGTGCCGGAGTTCAGGAGTTCCCTTCAAGCACGGGCTGCGATCGCACATGGACCGGCAGGCCCCGGGATTCAAGGTGGCTATCCAAGCGCGAATCCCATCAGCGACATCTGCAGCATGATCCCGGCTGGGGTGACTGCCTTAACTCGCGCCGGAGTTCAGGCGTTCCTTTCAAGCAACAGCAACCGCGGGCTGCGATTGCAGATGGCCAGGAGGCCCCTTTCTAGGCAGTTATCCAAGTGATATTGGATCTGAAAGGAAGCATGAGAGAGCAAACATATTAGAAACATTTCAAGCAAGTAAGTAAAGGGGAAATTTTCTCTTCTTTCTCTATAGAATAAGGATATGTTCAAGATTGTTGGTTTCATTTCAGTAGGAGAGTAGAGAGGTCCGTCTTGCTGGCAAGGCGGAAGAACTGAAACTGGCTAGCTAGGGGCGGGCTGGGGGGTGGGGCCAGTTGGCTCATGCTCGGAAGGGCGAAAGCCCTTCTGAGCTATGGAGAGTACTTCCGTCTCGGCGCCGTTGGATGACGTCACCAATTGTGGCTGACTCATCCTGCTTGTCCTAGGAGAACATAACATTACCTCTATAGGTGGTATTAGGTGCATACACGTTAATTGTGCAGCACATTAGGGAACACGTCAGTATGGTAACTGCCAGGAAAATACTGGTGACACCCCGACAGCTACCGTAGAGGCTTTGCAATTAACACATATTAGTTTTCATGCTAAATTTGCGTTAAGTGAAACACTCTTAACGGGCTTTAGTAAAAGGGCACCACAGTCTCCTGACACAACTGGCTTGGTCTCCAGACTAGATAGTCTAAAACAGAGCAATCAGGATAAAATTCACCTTCACAATGGCATCGCTCCTAAAAAAAATTATGTCTCAATAGGCACCTTGAATAAATAATTCATCTCTCAGTCAAGACTATACAGTCTTCACAAGTAAATGATTCATATACCAACAGATTGAAAGAGAAATTTCCTGGAAAAATGCTTCCCCTAAAAACACCTCCTGTCTCAATGGTTGGACACTGTAAATTTGATGTTGCACAATTCTTACTCTCAGTAGTTTTAGCCTCTAAATGAGGTTTAAGGTCCTGAATACCGAAGGAAGGGCAAGAGATGAGTCAAAGCACCACATCTGTTGCCTGCAAGACAGGCTCCACGTCCCTGTGAAGGACAGGCCTAAGCCAGCTGGAAGTTTGGAATGGCCACTGCCATTTGCTCTCTCTGATCTACTGGAGCTGTATCTGACAACTGTCCAGCTTCAAAGAGAACAAATGTTGCTGTGAGCAATGGGATGGACCAAGGCACTTCCAGAGGAGTCAGTCAAGGGAAGGGTGGGCATCAGCTCGGCAGCATCGATTCTGAAGCTCCTCTGCTGAAGAGCAGAGAGGAGATGGTGACAGCAGCAGCGTAATATTAAGCTGTCATGGATAACCAGGGCACAGTGATCTCTTGGGGAACATCTCATTAGATAGAGGCTTCTCATCCAGACAGCCTAGGTGTCACGCCAATATGTCAGGCTCCTGCTTCCAAATCACAGGCGATATGTAATTAACAGCCCAATGTATCTTTCTATCCAAACCTCACAGAGATAATGAGGAAAATCAGGAAAGCAATGATATAATTCACCCAACTTTATCTCCCTCAGCCCCTTCTTAAGTTACACTCAGGTTAGAGTAGAAGCGACCCTAAATTATGCAGGTACAGGTCTCTGTTTCATGCATGCATCTGTGCGTGACATCTCACTATCACATGGCATATTAGCCTGGGCCAGCAGTCATAAGGAGCTCATGCAACAGAAACAGGGGAGCACAGCTTCTTTACAGCAGGACCCCCAGGATCCCGGTCCGCGCACTTATTATACTGCAGGAGCCCTGGGGGGCCAAGTCTCAGCACTTATCATACAACAGGAGAGTTCAGTCCCTGCACTTTTTATATAGCAGAGGCCCCAGGGATCCCAGCCCTCACACTTATTATACCGCAGGAGACCTGAGAGTTCAGTCCCTGCACTTTTATATAGCAGAGGCCTCAGGGATCCCAGCCCTCACACTTATTATAGAGCAGGAGCCCTGGGGGCCATGTCTCTGCACTTATTATACAGCAGGAGACCCAAGAGTTCAGTTCCTGCACTTTTTATATAGCAGAAGCCCCGGGGATCCCAGCCCTCACACTTATTATACAGCAGTCGCCATGCTTATTAAGCAGTGCAACACTAAAATCACAGAACTTAGCCCCAAACACTATTTACATTAGCATCTCAACATATATTCTTGGTTACACACACTCACATTTGGTTTTTGAATGTTCCTATACTTGTCAAACTCTACCAACTGAAAAAGGAGCAAAACAAGCAATCCGATGGTTACAGCAATGAACCTTAATCCAAAGAAACCAAGATCCAAATCCTGTTTTTCACACTGACACGGTTTGTGGCTTTGGGCAAATCACTTTTCTTCCATTCCTTTGGGACTTACTGAACTTGAAAAGATGTTGTATGTCTTGAGCTAACATTGGAAAGATGCTATAGAAATATATGGCAATAATATTTTCATAACTACCATAACCCATGCAGAACGCTATGCAACAAGTTCTTCTTTTCCAGCATCACTAGTGGCTTCAACATCTTTTGGTTTCCCTGCAATCCCTGCCAAAAATATTCCTGCATTTCCAAAAGAGCTTCCAGATAGTGGCAAGCAACATCCCCATGATGCTGTATGGGAGTCCTCTAACCATGCTCCCAATGGTAGGGGGATGCCTGCTCCTCGCAACTAGTAATGCAATATCGCAGCACCTTCCCATACTGGCGGCAGTGCAGGCAGAGGACTCTCGCGCAGCTTGCAGGATTGTTGAAAACAAGTGCGAGAGGGTATAGGGAAGCTCACAGATATTCTGGGAAAGGGCTGCATGGTACTGCATGGAACCAGGATATTCTGGGAGCAATAAAGAGAGGATGGGACTGAGCATGCAATGGGAGCCACAGCTGCTGAGCTCTCGGGGGCTCGTCCCCATCCAAATTTCATTTGCCACATGTTAAATCCGAGGAAATGGTTAGACTCCATCCATTGTTCATTGCTTTTTAAGAAATGAATTGCACTTATTAAATGGATGGAGGCGTGCCTATTTGGGCATGTTTATTTGGGTGGAAGGTCGATGAGAACGTGGTGGTGCTGGCACAGATTAGCCTCCATTACAGTGGTGATGGGTATGAAGGGTCAGACCAGTGAGATCTTGTAGCTTAGTCTTCCTTTCTCCAGGAATAATCTAAGGAAACATTTCATTAAGGAACAGGTAGCAGAGGCATGGAAGGGCTTCCCAGGAAGGTGGTGGATGCTGGAAGTGCATCTGAACAAGCTCCAGAGCTCTCTGAAGGAGAAGAAGGGGCTGTAGAGGTTAGCAGCTGGTATGGATAGGCTGAATGATCTTTATCTGCTGTCAGTCCAACCAACTCTTGTCATTAATCATTCTCTCTTTTCCTTGAAAGTGCTGCTGGATCAATTTTTGTGATACTTTAATTTAAATATTTAGATTTAGCTCAAGACAAGTTACATTCAGGCACAGGGAGTATATTTGGAATCAAAACTCTTTCAAATGACCTGAGTAATTCATTAAAAACTACCTGGAAATACTCTACCAAAACGCTTCTATGGTAGAACCAGTGTTTGCAGTTAACCATTCTTGCTGCCTTCATTGGCTTGGGTGGCAATGACAGAACATATGGACACTGGACTGAATATTAAAGGAAAAAAAGTTATGATGTTCCAAGAGATAAAGAGGAAGTTTCACTCAGGAAGCTCTGAAAGGGTTAAATGACTTCAGAGGAGACATTGCAAGGAAAGCTGATATTGCAAGATGTGGAAGGCAGCTTTAAAACTTGCATTTCTCAAGTGGCTTTGGGGGTTCTACCATTGCTTACAGAGATTACTAAGTGGGAACTGCCAAGGGATAGAAAAAGTGTAGGAAAAGGATGCAGAGGACTATGTGGATCCTGTACAATGAGCTGTATTTTGGGCCAAGTTATTGTGAACCTTGATGTTAATGCAGGCTTGTTGGGGCAGCCTGGACCCTGTTAAAATATCCTAATAAATGCTAGCTTTTTGCCAGAGCTGGTGCAACACGGTAAGCAAGGTGAGCATAGCAGGGGAGCATCAATGTTTGGAGGGGGCCAAAATGCAGAAAAATAAAAAACAAGGACAAGAGAAATAAAAAAATGAGAAAAATAAAACAGCAAAAAGTGAAAGAATTATTAGAAACTAAGGTGTTATCTAAAACAGCATTGAGGGGGCACTCAGAGGTCATTGGCTAATGAGAGAGGAGGGCACCAATTTCTAGGTTGCAAGGGTCACCTGAAATCCTAGTACCATCCCTGGTTTTTTTTTCCATGTGACAACAGGAACATGCCCCAGAGATGTCATGACAATGTATGGAAATTTTTGATGGGGATTTGAAAAAGGATTAAGGAGATACTGAATATCCAGTGAGAACGTTAATGTCAGACTTTTGCCTGTAATAAGAAATGATAGATAGCTCACTATCCCTTGTCTTAAAACTCGTTCCTAATAAATGGAAGGACAATTTCTTCCTAGAGTACTGGCTGTAATATTTTTTTATTCAAACGTGACTTTCTTCCCTTCTAGCAAAGCTCAGGGCGGCAAACAGACATATTACATAAGAATACATAAATACACTATAAAATAATCAATGGATAAAATATAATACCCTTGAAAACATAATCCAATTAAAAACATCAGTAAATAATCAGAGTTTTGCTAGGTTTCTATAGCACAAATAGCAGTAGCTTCTCTTCCTATAAATTTCCAGTTGAAGATTATTCCACAGAGTAGGATTGCATGTTACCAAATGGAACCAAATCTTGCTTCTGTTGTGTCTGAAATAATTAACGATGCCTGTAGTGAGGGCCTCAATACTCTAACAGGAACATAAGGATGAAGGAAACCTGCGCAATCTGGGGCCAATCCATGCCCAACTTAAAAACCAAAGTCAGATCTTAACATGTCTGATGTAGAAATATGAAGTTGTTGCAGGTTAAAAATATAACAGAAAATGTCCAGAAACCCATAGGTGCTGTCACTGCACATTAAACTGTGACAGTACCATGGCGGTATCCCTTCTCCCCCAAGATCAGCTAACGTTATGTTCACTAACTGCCAATTGTATAGAATCTTTCTTGTAGATTCACGAAAACATGTCTGAACATAGACTCTTGCAAATGGTTTGCACACAAGAAACAATCCAGGTGCAGTTTTTACCTGCCGTGACTAGGTGCAAAGTTCAAAGGAATGCGCCAGAATTCCTGATGGGTGGATTATTCCCTCATCAAGTGCACCATGGTCACAAATTTCATTGCAGCCAATCTAGTAATCCTTCCACTATCCTGACAGCTATAGGTCCTCTTTATCTTAGTGCTTCTAAACTCTATGTTTTCCTCTCTCCTTCTCTCTACCTTGGGCTAGTTGTTCTGGTGGTTTCTAAAGCAGAATATGCAAAACCGAGTGTGCATATGGTAAACAAACAAAGTTTCAGATTTGCTCTAGTTCCATCTCTGTGTGCATGAAATAGGATGGAACTGACGCCCCAGCCCCCCCCCACGAAGCTTCTTCCTCAGAAGTGATTCGCAGCCGAGAAAAAGCAGATGCAGTTGGCTTAGTACCATTTCCCCAAGCTCCAGGAAAAGCACTTAATATTCCGCAGATGGGACCTCTTCCCTTAATAAAAATACAAATAACGAATTGAAATGCCAAACACTCTCAGAACACCTGGGAAGAGCTGGAATATTAAAACCTCACACCTCTTAACAAATAGACGCATGAAAGAATTTTAACCCTCTAATTCTTCTGGTAGGACAAACATTCCCAGGGTGAGACATAAAAATAACTCTGCTCTTTAAATGGTAGACTATTGGCTCACACACTTTGTATTATGATGTCATCAGGAAACTGTGCATTGAGGACAAGGGGGAGGGAGGTCACATTTCAAAAGCCCTTAACTAGATAACCACAGAGGCAGGGCCAGCGCTATTATTAGGCAAACTAAGTGGTTGCCTAGAGCGCCGGCCCTCCAGGATGCCAACTGCCATTGCTGCTGCCCCTCTCTGGGGCTGCAGCGGCAGCAGCACTGGCTACAAAGCACGATGCAGTGCTTACCGTAGGGGTCTGGCACTACTCCAGAGTTTCATTCTTTTATTAGTTGTCCCTTCCACCCCCCTCTGGCATAGACTTCCGGTTTTACAAAGAAAATGGTAGCACTGGAGGCAATGAACAATGCTTTAATGAAGGGGAATTTAATATTGGAAAATAAAATAGAAAGATTGGAAAACTCTGAAGTTCTGTAATCAATCTTAGGTGAGTGAATTTTCCTTTTTTTAATATGATTTCTGCTATAGAAATGTTGAAGTCTTATTTTTTGGGTGTGCTGCATCTTGAAGCTGCTCATCTCCCTACCGTACTGAATGCTTAGGATGTTTCTTCTTCTATAAAGAATGCTGGTGGTGGAAGTCTGATGCAGATCCAACATGAGGACTTGATGGCTCTCCAGACATCTGTGCAAGAGTCCACTAACGGTACTGTGGTGGCCACTTTTCAGAGTCTCTTAGATAAAGTTTTTTCTTCTTTTTGAAAGAGCGATTGACACCCTTCCATGGTCATGCTATGTATGTGTATCCTGATGTCTCCTAGAGCTTTGTCGCTGGATATAACCTTCTTCTTGAAGTACCTCAGGAAGCAGGACCAGCCATCCATTGTGTGAGAATGCTGTTTGCACAGGGCCCCGGCGCTTCAGAGGGCCCCGCACAAACTTCATTCTCACACAGTGGTCTCTTGAAATGCCGGCTTCAGAGGGAACCGGAAAAGCCTGCGCGAGGCCCCGGCTCACCTCTGCACAACCGCCAGCATGAAGAACAGTGTTTTCCCTCACACTGGCAGCTGTGTTCTTGTGCAGCGCGTGAGTGCTCGGAAAGGCCCTTTAACTTTTCCTGGCATTCAGTGTGCTTCACTAGAACACAACTGCCAACGTGAGGGAAACCGCTGCTTTTCATACTGGCGGCTGTGCAGAGGTGAGCCAGGGCCTGAAGTGAGCTCCCCCAACTCCCTCTGAAGCTGCTTAAACAGGCGCAGGGCTCTTTGGGGGGGAGGGGAGGGGTCTAGGATAGGAATGGAAATGGCTGCTGTGGGGGCTAAGATTGGTAGGATTGGAATTGGGTTGATGGGGGGCTAGGATAGGACTGGAAATGGCCGATGAGGAGGGGCTATAATTGGAAATGGGCTGATGAAGGGCTAGGTTTAGAAATGGGCTGATAGGGGGATCTTGGACTGGAAATGGGCTGATGGGGGATGGAATAGGACTGTAAATGACTGATGGGGGGGGCTAGGACTGTAAATGGGCTGACAGGGGGCTAGGATTGGAAATGGGATAATGGGGGGCTAGAATAGGACTTTTAAATGGCAAATGGGGGGCTAGGATTGGAAATGGGCTGACGGGGGCCTAGGATTGGAAATGGGATAATGGGGGGCTAGAATAGGACTTTTAAATGGCAAATGGGGGGCTAGGATTGGAAATGGGCTGATGGGGGGCTAGGATTGGAAATGGGATAATGGGGGGCTAGAATAGGACTTTTAAATGGCAAATGGGGGGCTAGGATTGGAAATGGGCTGATGGGCTAGGATAAAACTGGAAATGTCTGATGGGGAGCTTGGCCTGGAAATGAGCGAATAGGGAGCTCGGATTGGAAAAGGGCTGATGGGGGAGCTTGAAATGGGCTGATGGGAGGCTGGAATAGGACTAGAAATGGCTGATGGGGGATAGGACTGGAAATGAGCTGATGAAGGGGGCTAGGACTGGAAATGGGCTGATGGGGGGCTGGAATAGGATTGGAAATGGCTGATGGAGGGGCTAGGACTGGAAATGAGCTGAGGAGGTCTAGGACTGGAAATGGGCTGATGAAGGGCTAGGATTGGAAATGGGCTGATGAGGGCTAGGATAGGACTGGAAATGGTCAATGGGGGGGATTGGACTGGAAATGGGTGGATGGGGGGCTAGGATTGGAAATGGGCTGATGGGGCGGAGCTTGGACTGGAAATGAGCTGATGGGAGGCTGGAATAGGAATGGGAATGACTGATGGGGGCTAGGTCTGGAAATGAGCTGATGAGGGGCTGGGACTGGAAATTGACTGACAGGGGGCTAGGATTGGAAATGGGGAGGCTAGGATAGCACTGAAAATGGCCAATGGGGGGCTAGGATTAAATATAGACTGATGGCGGGGCTTGGACTGGAAATGGGCTGATGGGGGGAGTTTGGACTGGAAATGGGATGATGTGGACTGGAATCGGACTGGAAATGGCTGATGGGGGGACTTGGACTGGAAATGGGCTGACGGGAGCTAGGATTGGAAATGGGCTGATGGGGAGCTTAGATTGGAAATGGGCTGATGGGGGAGCTTAGATTGGAAATGGGTTGATGGGGGGCTGGAATAGGACTGGAAATGACTGATGGGCTAGGACTGGAAATGAGTTGATGGGGAGGGCTAGGAATGGAAATGGGCTGATGGGGGGCTAGGATTGGAAATGGGGTGGGGAGGTTGGACTGGAAATGGGCTGATGAGGGGCTGGAATAGGACTGGAAATGGCTGAGGTGGGGCTAGGACTGGAAAGGAGCTGATGGGGGGCTTGGATTGTAATAAGCTGATGGGGGGAGCTTGGACTGGAAATGGGCTGATGGGTGGTTGGATAGGACTGGAAATGAGCTGATGGGGCAGGCTAGGACTGGAAATGGGCTGATGTGGGGGCAGGAGAGGATAGGACTAGAGAGAAGCGGATGCTGAGTGGGGCTGGAACTAGAAGGGAGCTGATGTTGGGGAGGACTAGAATGGGATGGGGCTGGGGGAATGAGGATGGAGAGGGGAAAAGATATTTTTTGTGGGAGGGAAGAATAATCTACGATTGGCTGGGTATTTGGAGAGTAAGTGATGATTGAGGATGGAAGGGTGAAATTTGAGTAGATAATAAAGAAAGAAATTGAGGAAAGAGCAAAAGGGGAAAGATCAGTATGTTAAAGCAGATGTAGAGAGAGAATGGAAAACATCTAGAAGAGAGAAGAAAGGACAAATGGACATCTAGCAGAAGACACAAGGAAACCAGAAAAAAATGATTGGAACAATTGCAACTGAAAAATAAAATGCCCAAACAAAAGGTAGAAAAATACTTTTTTATTTTGAATTTATTAACTGGCATATGTCAACTCTGGGAAATGTGTATCGCTAACGTCTTTGTGCTTTTGTATAGTACAAGAGGAAATTAATTTATAGTTTTATTTCTCCAGTGTTGATGTACATTCTAAGTTTGGCTTTTGGGGTTCCCAATTTAATTATTGTCTTCCTATTTCTAAATTGTGATCCCTTGTTCTTTGTTTTGTGACGGTCTAAGTTCTGCACCTGTATCCGTGCTGAGGTATTCTGTTCATGTAGTTTCTATTTGACAGTGCCACTTGTTCTCTTTCCCCAGTAGGAGATGTATTGGTGTTCTCTGAGATGTATTGGTTTAATATTTGCAGCGTTGCCTTTTGATAGGTAGGGGGTATGGTGCTTTGTGAGCCCTGGTAGTGTTGTTATGATATGGTGGGTTTGCTATAGGTTATAAATGGGCAGTGTTTGTAGTACTTCCTAATGTGCCTGGCAGTTGGCACTGGAGTATTTAATGTAGATATCTGGTAGTCTTTATCCAGACACTCATTAAGAGGCATGTTTACTAAAAGTTAGTGCATGTCAATGTTATGCAAATATTTATGCAAATGAAGCTCCTTAAGCAAATGAGGCCCTACAATGAGTCTCCGTACATGGCCCTGCACCCCTCTTGGGCCGCCCCTGCCAGGAAGTGCTTAGTTAAGTTACACTTGGTGAAGGATTATGTATTTTTTGAACCTTCTCAGTTGCAAGCATTGATTCAGTCTCAGGAAAATGTGGTAAATGATTAATGGTTGGAATATAGTTATGTACCAGCACCTATGCTTAGATTCGCTGGATTTGAAAATGAGGTTTTGAATGTGTATGCAAATTAATATAGGATGGGAAGTTGTTCTTTTCTTCTTATGCCCTGGATATTTTTCTTTTCTTTTTTGTTTTTAATATTGTTAAATGATTTGTCTCGCCCTCATATATTTTATGTGTTGGAAGACTGAATATGTAGCTATTTGGTTATCAGAGAAGCAGGATTGTATGAAGACAACAGAGGTGTGAAGATTGGTGGAAGACTCATCAATAACCTTGCCTATGCTGATGATACCACATTACTGGCTGAAAGTGAAGATGATCTGAAACATTTGCTTCTCACAATCAAAGAACATAGTCTCAAAATGGGCCTGCACCTTAATGTAAAGAAGACAAAGATCATGACAACTGGCATAATCAACAGGTTCATCGTTGAAGGAGAAGAAATTGAAATTGTGAACAACTTTAACCTACTTGGATCAACTATCAATAAAGAAGCAACAAGCAGTCAAGAAATCAGACGACGCATTGCTCTTCGCAGAATGGCTATGAAAGACCTAGATAAGATTCTCAAGAGCAGAGATGTCTCTCTCCATACAAAGA
Source organism: Ichthyophis bannanicus (assembly GCA_033557465.1). NCBI lineage: Eukaryota > Metazoa > Chordata > Amphibia > Gymnophiona > Ichthyophiidae > Ichthyophis > Ichthyophis bannanicus. Next base: position 178,399,019 of record CM066041.1, on the reverse strand, counting down.
TTCAACTTGCTCAAGCCATGGTATTTTCAGTAACATCATATGGATGTGAAAGCTGGACAGTGAAAAAGACAGATAGGAAGAAAATTGATGGCTTTGAATTATGGTGCTGGCGGTGAATACTGTGTATACCATGGACTGCCCGAAGAACAAACCAGTTGGTACTAGAGGAGATCAAACCTAAGCTTTCTTTAGAAGCTCAGATGACAAGACTTCGACTTTCATACTTTGGACACATCATGCGAAGAGAGAGATCATTAGAGAAAGACATTATGCTTGGCAAGATAGAAGGTCAACACAAAAGAGGAAGGCCAGCAATGAGATGGACTGATACAATAACAACAGCTACGGGTGCCAGTCTGTCAACAATGAGCCGCCTGACTGAAGACCGAACACAATTTAGGGTAGCTATCCAGAGGGTCACCATGAGTCGACTCCGACTCAACGGCACTTAACAACAACAACAATTTGGTTAATTAGTTTATTGATAGAGAAAGTGGGCTTCTTCTTTTTCCTGTGTTTATTCTCTGTAATTGGAGCTATATCTGTTTATGGGTTTGTTTTTGTAAACGTTGATTAAAAAAAAAGATTTTAAAACCCTGCTGTCCGACTAACTTAAACAGACAGAGGCTGAAAATCACCGTTATCCAGATAAGTGACACGATTATCCGGACAGTGGCTGCACAATCCAGATATTCAGGTGCAGTCATTCTCCGGATACTACCACTGAATATCCAAACAATATTTAAACATTATTACCATCCATCATGGCGCTTAAATATCCAGGGCTTTCGATAGCACCCCCTACAGTTTCTTTCAAGGGCCTGATCCCTACCAGGTACTGATTCAGCATAAAACATTCAGGCATGTGATGTTAACACGTTAATTCACTGTTAATGTGAGGTATTTTAGTGCAAGTCCCATGTTATGTGCTTTAATGGTAAATTATCATGCATTAACGCTAGTGCACCTTTGCAACTAGACCCCTTAATGTCCTGTATTGTTTTCAGTACAGATGCTGAATTAGTTCTGTTGTAGTTTGTGTGGAGAAGAGGACTGTGCGGGGACCTTCTCTTGTGCACCTTTTTAAATACTAAAGCATGCTGGCACATGAGATGCTTCTTAAAGTCACAGTGTTTTAGTGAGGCGTGTGCAGAGTTTGCTAACTGGGGGGCAGGATGGCAAGACTAAATCCAAAGGGCAGTAGAGGAGAATCCAGTGCTTATAACTGTTTTACAAGAACATTTAGACCCTAGGAGAGAGAGCTATCAGCAGTGAGATGGAAGACAGCTTTTTGGGGAATGGAGCCGCTGTTCCTTGTTGCTCCCCTCAGGACAGGCTTCAATAAATCACAGGAAGGGAAATTTTTCCACAGAAAAGGAATTTCAAGGATAAGGGGTCCTGATATGAAACTTGAAGGAGGACATTTCAGAGAAAACATAAGAAAATCTATCATTCCCGAGAAGGTGGTAGATCCAAGAAATAACCTACCCACAGGGGTGTAAAGTACAAACCAACACTATGAGAGACTTCGAGCCTAGCTGGCAGCGATATAGAACGGCAGGGACAAGAACAGGATTCAGAGGTTACAGTACTGCAAATAATTCAAGGAGAAAAGTAAAGGGTGAAGATTAGGCAGCGCATACATGCTTTAAATAAATTAAATTAATTAATAAACAGGAGGTACGCCCCAGCTACCAAATCAATGGCAGCAAGCTGATGGCAAGTAGCCACCGTCCAGCAAGGTGCTAAAGAGGAAAGGAAAGCCTGGATAAAGGAAACTGCCCCAAAACTGAAAAGGCCAGTACTAGCAGCTACTATCTGACAAGGCCACGGGAACATAGGAAGCTGACGTTTTAGTAACAGATTCATTATTTCGGGTAGCTATTTAGATGACTATAAAAAGCTTTGTGGTAAAACATGGAAGTTTGATAGATGTTGAGTTAAATATGGAAACTCATATGATCATTTTCCCAGGATGGCAGAGAACTGAAAAGAGAGATAACACAAGCTGACTTGGATAAGGAATAATATCCCACATGCAGCTGATGGCTGGGCTACATCTCTGGCAGTGTAGGCCAGAATGAGCCGATTCGCATTTCTTTGCCTTGGTCTACCATGCTAGTGAATTATGGGTCCTAGTTGTCTCTGTCCCTCTCCTGGTTAGGGAGGAAGCTGCTTCAGAGTCACTTTATCTCCGTCTGTCACCACGTAGGATGACAGCAGCTCAAGCTGGCCTGGCACGGAGCCCCGCTGCTGTCATAACCAGGTTATTTTACAGATGAGTCTGTTATTGATTTATTGAGCCTTCGTTCTCTGCTACAATTTGCTTTTGGGGGGGAGGAGGGTTTAAAACGGAGAGATTGCTTGTTCTCCAGTAAACGTCAGCTGCTGGCCAGCATTTTATCTCCCAGCTCGGTCTTCATTCAGACAAGGCTTCTCCTCTCTTTTCACCCAGAAAGCCCTTTCTTCCAGTTACGGATCTACTACCTGAAGCAGAGACACTCTGAGGGAGAGCGAGCGAAAAGAGCGATACAGTTTCAGATTGGAGAGACAGCAGCTCGCGTACCAGTGTGTGCTGTAGTGCCAAGGGAACTTCATAACCATTCTCCTTCCCGTGAGGGGCACCATCCCTAACAACACCAGTAAACTAACCTGCCCCTCCCCCTCTCCCCCAGCCTTATCTGTGCCACATATTATTGAGCTTTCTTATTGTCCTTTTTGCTGAGGTGAGTCCCAGCATCCATTCGCTCTCAGTAGCACAAACCTCTTCAGTTTTTCTGTTTCTCCCTTTATTCATAGTTTTGATTATCTGTGTTTTGAATTCTAACACACTGTATTCTTTTCTATAAATGCTCGAAAGAGCAATGTCATAAACAAACACCTCGGATGAGAATGCCATCTTTTTATTCATAGCTTTACAGAATATCATCCCAACATAAGGAGAGACGATATATACGACTTTAAGAAAATAAACAAACCCTTCTCACAGCTCAACGTTAATGGGCTGTATCAAGGGAACCAACTAGGGGTAATTTTAGAAGGGGGTACATAGGTTGCACAGTAGAGTCCATGCCCTACTTTATCGGGGTTTTTGTGGCCACATACGTGCATTAAGAGTTTCATATATAATACAGAATAGTATTAAATGATACACATTCACATGATGGCACGCTCATTGCCAGTGAGTGTGCAGATGAGCAATGGGCGGAGCCCACAGGAGTGCATGTGGATGATAAAACACTATAACTGAAGCATATACTAGGAAAGTAGCATGGTAACGTAGTAGAGTGGCTCAGTGGTTGGGACGGTTTACCTCAGGCTGGAGGGCCAGGGGATCAATTCCCACATAGGGACAAATAACCTCAGGCTGGAGGGACTGGGGTCTCTAGTCCCATGGCCACTCCTTGTGGCCTTGGGCAAGCCACTTAACCCTCCATTGCCTCAGGTATGCTTACATTGTGAGCCCTTTGGGGACAAGGGAATAAAAAGTACCTGTTAGCATATATCTGTAAACCACTCTGATGCACATAGTAAAGGGTGGTATATCAGTGCCTAAACCATAGATGACTGCAGGAAAAGACCAACTCATCCAGTCTGTCTTGTCCATACTGCCAAAGATATACGTCAGCTTCCAGCCATACAGCGTTAGGACATTACTCCTTGTCCAGGACAGTTTTATTCATCTCTCATTTGTTCTCTATCATCTGTGCTAGATGAATACATAAATCTATTCCGTTCATGCTCAGCTCTCATCCCTTCCCATTTCTAAGCACAAAGCTCTGTATTGGTCTAAATAGCTACCAGTACCAGTAGGATTCTTCTCAAAACATCCAGCCTCCTAGGCCCCTCTATAGCCTGCCAGACAGACCCGCGTTACATCCAGGACTTCTAGCTAGTACAATGACCAGACCTTATCTAGCTACAGCAGTCTTTTCTTTGATCCTAGAAATTACTAAGGGCTTGGTTCACCCAGGGCCGGCCCGTCCATTGAGCAAGAATGTTTTTTGCACAGGGCCCCGTGTTTCAGGGGGCCCTGCGCAAAAAACATTCTGCATCAGCCCAGGTAGATAAAAAAAAACAAAAAACGGCTGCTGCTGCCGCTACCACCGTGGCAGCGGCAGAATCAAGCATCCTGACGGGGCCCCCCCTGCCCGGCAGAGCCCTCCCTGCAGCATCACCTCCAAAATCCCATCAGCCCTGGCGGGCTTAACAGAGCCACGAGAAAGGGAAACTCTCCCTTTGCGGCTCTGAAAAGCCCGTGCTTTGGGAGCTGATGCTGCAGGGAGGGCTCTTCTGGGCAGGGGGGGCCCTTCGGGATGCTTGATTCTGCCGCTGCCATGGCGGCAGCGGCAGCTGGTTTGTTTGTTTTTTAATCTACCTGGGCTGATGGGGGGGGAGGGGGGTTAGGACTGGTAATGGGCTATGAGGGGGCTAGGACTGGAAATGGGCTGATGGGGGGGTTAGGACTGGAAGTGGGCTGATGGGGGGTTTGAACTGGTAATGGGCTATGGGGGGCTTAGGACTGGCAATGGGCTATGGAGGGACTAGGACTGGTAATGGGCTATGTAGGGGCTAAGTGAAAATGGGATGATGGGGGTTAGGACTGGAAGTGGGCTGATGGGGGGGTTAGGACTGGTAATGGGCTATGGGGGGGCTAAGACTGGAAATGTGCTGTTGGGGGGTTAGGACTGGAAGTGTGCTGATGGGGGGTAAGGACTGGTAATGGGCTATGGGGGGCTAAGACTGAAAATGGGGTGATGGGAGGGTTAGGACTGGAAGTGGGCTGATGGGGGGCTTAGGAGTGGTAATGAGTTATGGAGGGGGGCTTAGGACTGTTAATTGGCTATGGGGGGCTTAAGACTGGTAATGGGCTGGGGGGGGTTGCTAGGACTGGAAATGGGCTGAGTAGAAGGGGGCTTGAACTGCAAATAGCTGATGGGGAGGGGGCTTGGAATGGAAATGGGCTGTGAGAGGAGGGAGCTAGGACAAAATGGGCTAAGTGGGGGGAGGGAGCTAGGACAGGAATGGGCTGTTGGAAGGGCTAGGATAGGACTGAAAATGGGCTGTTGGGGGATGCTAAGATTGGAAATGGGCTGTGGAGGGGACTTGGATTGAAATGGGCTCATAGAGGGGCTAGAACTGGAAGTAGGCTCATGGGGGGCTTGGATTGGAAATGGGCTGAATGGAGGGGAGCTAGGATTTGACATGGGCTGATGGTGGGGCTAGGAAAGGACTAGAAATGGGCTGATGGAGGGGCTGGGATTGGAAATGAGCTGATGGAGGGACTCAGATAGGACTGGAAATGGATGGTGGAGCTAGGACTGGAAATAGGCTGATGGTGGGGCTAGGATAGGATTGGAAATGGGCTGATGGGGGGCTAGGACTGGAAATGGGCTGATGCGGGGACTAGAAGGGAGCGGATGCTGGGTGGGGCTGGAACTAGAAGGGAGCTGATGTTGGGGGAGGATTAGAATGGGATGGAGCTGGTAGAGTGAAATGGAGAGGGATAAAATATTTTGTGTGGGAGGGAAGACAAATCTACAATAGGCCGGGTATTGGGAGAGTAAGTGGGGACTGAGGATGGAGGGGTAGAATTTGAGTGGATGAAATAGGAATGAGGAAAGAGCAAAAGGAGAAAGATTAGTATGTTAAAGCAGATGTAGAGAGAGAATGGAAAAAAACTAGAAGAGAGAAGAAAGGACAAATGGACAGCAGACGATGGAGAGTTAGCAGAAGACATGAAAAAACCAGAAGAAAGTGGCTGGAGCAACTGCAACTGAAAAAAAATGCACAAAAGGTAGAAAAATATCTCTTTATTTTGAATTTATTAACTGGAATATGTCAGCTCTGGGAAATGTGCATCATTAACATCTGTGCTTTGTTTAGCATAAGAGGAAATTAATTTATAGTTTTATTTCTATAGTGTTGTTGTACATTCCAAGTTTGGCTTTTGGGGTTCCCAGTTTAATTATTGTCTTCCTGTTTCTAAATTGTGATTCCTTGTTTGGTGATGGTCTATGTTCTGCATGTGTAACTGAGCTGAGGTATTCTGTTTATGTAATTACTATTTGACATTGCCACTTGTTCTCTTTCCCAAGTAGGTCATGTATTGTTATTCTCTGAAATGTATTGGTTTAATATTTGCAGTGTTGCCTTTTGGTAGGTAGAGTATGGTGCTTTGTGAGTCCTGATAGTGCTGTTAGGATATGGCGGGTTTGCTATGGGTTCTAAATTTTTGAGGTCGGTAGTGGGCCGGACTGTTAAGCTACTCCCGGTGGGGGAGAGCAGGAAGTTGGATGCAGGCCTCATTTTGTACCGCTGCTTGGAGGTTTAAACATCGCCCTTTTTTGGCATAGGACTAAGCTAAGTACACTTTCCTTGCTCATTTTGTTATGGCTTGGTTTTGAAGTTTTAAGGTGTATTTTGGACTGGTAAGGACGGCAATAAGTATTGTTTTGTCCGGTTATGGCCTGTTAGGGGTCATTTATAATTGATTAAAAAGGAGGGCTCACTTCAAGAGAGGAAATGTTTCCTTCTCATGGTGAGTGATCCAACAAAAATTTAAAACTTTAAAAATTTTAAAAAATCATAAATGAATAATAGGGATATGGATTAGGTCAGTTCCTACAGTAGAATACACGTGAGAAATCAAGAGTTTTTTGGATTAGATTATGTTGATTTCTATGGGTATAGTTTAGGGGTAATGGGTTCTAAATGGGCAGTGTTTATAGTAGTTCCTAATGTGCCTGGCGGTTGGCACTGGATTATAGTAATGTAGAAATCTTTTAGTCTTTCTTTATCCATATACTCATTAAGAGGCATGTTTACTAAGTTAATGTATGGTAACATTATGCAAATATTTATGCAAATGAGGCCCCGCACCGAATCTCCTCACATGGCCCTGCACCCCCCCTTGGGCCACCCCCGGGTTCACCCAAATTCATCATGTCCTCTGAAAACTAAATAATGGGGTACATTTGGGTTTTATTGAATAGCAAATGAAAAACAGAAGGTATCCTCTGAAGGTACAGAATAAGCAGATTGACAAACCTTTGAATCTACAGATTTGCCTTAACTCGCCCCACTCCTGGAAGTCAGCAACGGGCGGTCTGAGGTGGAAGCAAACAGACCCGCAGTGCCAAAGTTTAAAGGTGAAGCCAGTAACACAAACAGAACCCCCAAAGGCAAACAGGAATGGCTAGCCAAAAGACTCCACATCCAAAAGGCCAAACCCTATTCAGATTAAATATCATATAAAAAGGTAATTCAACTGAATTTTTTTGTCGGACAATGTCTGTGTAAGGGATACCCTCTACATCTGACTGGGTCCATTTTAATCATAAATTTTGCAGTAAAAAAAGCAATTTTGGTTTGAAAAACAAATGTCATTTATCTGAACAACCAAAGAGCTCCACGACTCCAACAGAGAATATATAAACAAAGCCATTGGCGACACAGCACTGCGTTTCGGGTCGAAGTAAATTTGCAAACACCCTACATCGGGCAATGTTCCTCATAATTTATCCAAAGAGTCGCTCATGAATGCAAGTGTACATGGGATTTCCAAAAGTGCATGTCATTTGTCCCCCACCTAAACAAACAGTGAGTCCAAAATCCATGGGCACCTTTAAAGTGTAACCTTAGTATCTGCTCACTTTCAAAGGGAAATACCTTGGATTCTTTCTCTCTGATAACTGGTGCAGTGCAAACCAGTTAAAATAGCCTGCAAATTTTACATGCTACAGAGAGCGTGAAAGATGCCCCCCTTTAAAGAGTGAAACAGTTTCATTTTCATGCATTACCATAGGGAATAGCTGAGTGTGGTAGCAGTAGACTAGTGATTCAAAGGAACAAATGGTTTCTGTACAAACTCATCTATATTGAATGGAATGAACATCTTCACCCTCTCTCCCCTCCCCTCAACTCCTTCACCCTCAATCTCCATTTTAAGAAGTCCTTAAGGAGACCCTCCAGTGATTAAAATCAGCATAGAGGATGCAAAATTCAATATTTCAGGCACTAACAGCATAGAGTGAGCGTGCGTGACGTCCATTGCCACTGTAAGAATCATCCTCTGCTTTCTAATAGACTGCTAATATGTACTTACTAAGCAAATCTAAAATGTCATTTTAACCAGTAAAACTGGTTGACCTTGAGCACTAAGTGAGACAGTAGCTACACTCTGGCTACCTAGAGGCCTCATGTTTGGCTTGTATCACAGGATGGGGGGGGGGAGGGGGAGGATCGAAAGGAAAAAGATGGTTGGTTGCTTGGTATGGAAGCCCAATGTTTTCTGAATGTTACCCCCTCCCCTCCCCCCCCCCCCACACTTCTACATTCTGGGGGTCAGCACTGTGACTCTGGACCTATGTCACTAACTGGGAAATCAGTCTTAAAACAGTCTCTGATTGAGAGCTCTCAAAATAATTCCCGACTGCAAGTATTAGTAGTCTTCAGCCATCCTGCCAGAATCTGGACTATAGCCATCTCTCAGATTTCAAGTGGGCAACATTTAAACAAACCAGCTTTCTGTAAAGTCTGGGGTGCTCCTTACTGTAGATAGAGGCAGCGGGACACCTATTTGTTTGGGAGAGCTCAAAGCTCTGCCCAACTCTGCCCTAACTCCTCCTTGACTCTGCTTTAACTCCACCCATTCAGCTCCTAGCCCCCATGGCCAGACAACAAGCATCTAGGCCACGACTAGAGCCTTCCCTTCCTGTTCTGCCCATGGGGTTCCGATCTCCTGCAGGCAGACAGGAGTCTTTGCCATGACTGCAGCAGAGACATATTGGTAGGCCAGGGCCCATGTGGCCCACCCCTTTCCAATGCCAATGCTTGTAGATTTTATACCTGTTCCCCAGAGGAAACATTTCCATTTAAGAATAAACTCGGGAAAAGTATGTGCACAGATTTGGACTTCCTATTTGTGTTGCCACTTTTTCTTTTCATAAAGTCAAAAGTATGAGTTTAAGTGCACTCTCCATCTCCCTCCTGCCCCCAGCGACGCCTCCCCCATATGTGCATATGTGTGTGTGTCATATATTGGACAATATTCAAAAGGCGTAGTTCTGTCTTATGTATAGAAATGACTTTGAAAACTGCACTTACCAAATTCTCTGCAAACTCTCATTGTTTGTCTGTCCATCTTGGTTAGCTGTGAGCCCCGAGGAGCGTCTAAATACATGCACTGGAAATAACACCAGAACTGACTCAGCTTGGCTATGAGAGTTTGTTGGAAATCTTTGTGTCTGGTTTTAGCATTCCTCATTTAACGTTACTCAATCCCAGCATGGTACACAGCAAGCACGGGATATTTCATGTGCACTGCCTGAATTTACGAGTATGTGTAGTAAGTCTAATTGTTATTATATTAAAGCAAGCTATAAATAATCAATTTTCCTGGTTTACATTTAGAACATTAGCAGGTGGCTGGCAGTCATTACTGCAGAATCTCTGTGGACCCTGTGCCACACTCATTAGCATCTCCCCATACAACAGAAAATTTCCACTTGTTAAAGAAGCCATGTGGAGGTACATTGACAGCAGCAGGAATGCAAGTCCCTTTTCTGCATTTTTGCAAGTACCTCTATGATTCTGGTGAATCTCAGACTAAAGTCAACAGACCTCTAAGCTTCAAAAGAGCGTGCTGAAGGCCATGCATGAAAGTCACTTGGAGAGGTCGCTATCAAACCCAGATCTTTTCAACTGTGAACATAGCCACCACTGATTCAGGTTAGGTGATCAGGCTTTTCTCTGGCTACATTCAGGTCTCATTGGTATTGTAGCGGCACTTGATTCTGAAACTATACGCTATAAAGTGGAATCTTAAACTGGTTGGGATACAGTAGTAGCAGCTGAAGAAAACTAACTTTATTGATTTTAGGTGAAGTATCCTGACATATGCACATACACTGATTGGACATCTCATGATCTTTGCAGTATTTCAGGTCATGCCATGACTTAGTAAGTGGAACTGACATTTCAGCCATCATGGTGTGGCTTTCGTCAGCTCACCCTGAAGAAAGCCGCTGCACAATGGCTGAAACATCGATGATTCTACTTACTAAGACGTGGCATGACCTGGAATACTGCAAAGATCATGAGACTAACTGTAGAAGCCTAAAAGAACATTTGGACATATTGTAGCACACGGGAAGGTTTTCTGTCCCATTCATGTCTTGAGAGTGGGACTGGTACTCACAACTTACAAGCTTATGCTTTCTAAACCATTCTCCTGAGCAACTGACCTACAAAATGCCAGACTATAAAAGCTAACCCTCTCTTCACCACAAGGAGCCAAAAACGTCCAGCACGTGCACCATCTGTGGACTACACCCCTGGAGTAGGAAGCCAGGACTCAGGAGGTCTCATTTAGGATGGGTTAGTGGTGGTCTACCACAATGCTTAGCACAGAAGAATTCAAACTTCTGGTTACATGGCTCAGGACTTAGCAGTATGTAAATTTTCCACATCCTGTAGGTTGTTTTCACCATCCGGCATTTCCTTTAAAGTGAAAAGTCACTTTATTTGTGTTTATTCCCCACTTAACCCCTAGGCGCTCTAGGAAGCATCCAACAGAATGTCGATATACAGTAGTATACATAAGAGGGAAAACCTTTGTGAAGCCTGGAAAGCTAGCTCTCCCCAACGTATGTTTCTGCCAGTGTATATGAATTCTGAACCGAAACAACAGGGGCTTTGTGTGAGGGCCAAGTATCGCTGTATCTGCCAGGAAACAGCAGGGACTTTGTAGAAGATCTGAGTGGGCTCCTCTAACATAAAAGAGCAATGACTTTACTGGAGAGGAGTCTCTTGCTTTAGGGTCTCTCACCCTTTCTCTCTCATCAAGTACAGATATTCTGTTATAGAAACGAAGAATATGATGGCAGATAAAGTTCATATAGCCTATCCAGTCTGCCCCTTCCTAAGAAAAGTCATTCCACTAATCCATGTACAGAATAAAACTCATGTTCTGGTACAGACTCAAAGCAGTTAAACCAAAGGCAAATAAAGACACAGCACTAGTCGCATTCAAGTCCTCAATAAATCTCTTAGCAGGCATCTACAGAGAGACTGACGGAGGACCATATCTATGCATGTAACACTTTAAACTTTCATGGACTGAATATTTTATGAATTTAACAGGTTTTATGCATTGGGGAATTATTCAGAGACTTCCAATCTATATTTCAGGAGGAATAAATGTCACGGAGTTTCATCCTCTCGCTCCCACTTTCTCGCTCCTTTATTTAGGCTTCAGCAGGCAGCCGAGATTTGATACTACCTCCAGCAGTGAACAAATATTTATCTTGTAAGTGGACTTACTGGGTCAAACAGTTTTAGAAGAGCAAAATAAGAGACAGAGAGGTTGCGCTGTTTACATTCAGTATACATTTGCCCGATGATGCTTGCTGAATGGGCTCCAGCATCAACAGCCATTAATTACATTGCGCTTTTGCAAGGATGGATAAACCCCAAATGTGTTTTATTTAGCTCATAGCTTTTTCAGTGGTAACTCATTCTGACCCAGTGCATTCTGGTAATTGTAGTCCCAGCTTTCTCAATGTTTGTATGCCTTGTAGCACTTTATAAATGATTAATAATAATAGTAGTAGTAGTAGTAATTGTATGTGTACTGCAGTATAAGCACAATGGAAACTGAGAACAGTGATTTCTTTACTGAACCTAGTCTCCTAGTCCGTGGACTGTGTGTGTATGCCATTATCTCCCCAGCTCTCACTGGTAAGTCTGCTCTGATGACACTGATGATTGAGGGTACAAAATCCATGAAGAAAACCGAACTGTCATGTGCTCGGTAATCATTTGTCCCATTCAGAGAGAAATGAAGCTGTAACTATAGCTTTGGATAACCGGGATAAGACAAGATTATAGCATGGAGCCTAAGCTGTCTATTGGACATCAGAGAGATTAGCGGCTTCTTTTCCATCGGTGAGAGAGCAAGCTTATGGGAGCTTCTGACTCTCCTCAAATAAGACACACAATCACAGGTGGATTGCCTGAAAATTAGTTCAACCCTTGATTAGAAGACACGATTCCAAAAATAGGTACAGCATACAGTCCATGCAATGAGCTGCTGGCCAGATTGACTTATCTCCCAGTTCATTCCTACTGGGTGACTGCCGACATTTCCTCTCTTAGTCATGGGCAATGCTGCAGACTGCATTGCATTTTATAGGGAAAGGGGAATTGAAGTTGGCTCACGCCTCTCTCCCACGTTCAAGGTGACTTACAATCATGTTTTTGTTGCAATTACTTTGAGATTTATTTACAAAAGTTAAGAAATCAAACGTAAATGACTATTTGATTGTGCAGAAGTCTTTTGCTAGTACTCATTACCTGCCACTTACTCTGTAAGATGAATGTGACTACGACCCGCAAGGCCGGTGCAAGGCTACCTCATGCCCTACATGAACCTTTAGCCTTAAGCTTCCTCTTCCCCCTGAGATTTGGTGACTAAACTCAACAATCATGATCACCCCAATCCCAACCCTTCCCACAACAATCCTCTCAACTGCATATTGGGCATCATATTTTTTAAATACTAAACTTTGCTTTCTGTGTATGTGTGTGCTGATGGCTGTCAGGAGCTTTGTTCTGCTTTGACTGCTGCTGCCCCAGGCGACTGCTTAGTCTTGCCTAATGGTTCAGCTGGTCCTGATGATCTGGTCACCCTCAGATTGCCCTGAGAGCTCCTCTTCTCTTTCCTGGATGACTCCTACCCGAAGGCTCCATCAGCCGAGGGTCTCTGTCACTCACACTCAACCCACACGAGACATAAAAGTTGCTAAATTTCTTCTCACGCTTACATGGTTCTTGACGTCTTGTTAACCCCGTTCTAGGGAGGAAAGAGACTTTCAATGTTTTCTCAGTCAACTCCTTCTGTCTGTCTCTCTCTCTCTCTTAAAACTCTATCAGACACCTTTATGCGTGCAAAAATACTCTTTCCTGTTTATCTGTTTGGTTTGTGTTATTTTCTGTCTTTATTTTTGTTTCATTTATATTTTTGTGTGTTTGCTATCTACAAAATTGTGTTTTCTGTTGTTTTATTTACAAACTAGCTCAAAACGCGACAGGGCATTTTACAATGTTTTTAAACAACTGCAGCTCCATATTAGATGGCATGATCCCATCGCTTTGCTAGGACACGGATTTACCCAACTGATAATGCGTAATGAGGCCTTGGGTACAGAGTCCCTTAATCAGCCTACTGCAGTCTAACCGCTACCTGGCTATTCTCGGCCCATCTTTCTGCTCTGTCTTCCTTTCTGCTGGTTTGGAGTAGTGGCTGCCTTCCAATCAGTCGACTTCTGTACTGCTGTACCTGTGCAACACTTGATACAATAACAGTGTTACTGGCTGCGTATCCCATATGGAAGGAAGAAATCTAATAAATTCCTGTTTTACTGTATTAGATTACCTGCTCATCCGACCGTAGGCTAACATAGCTTCTAGGCCTGTGCGCATGGCAAACATTTTAGGTTTGTTATCCCCAATTTTCAGGCCTTTTTTTGTTTGTTTCACACATTCATTGGAATAAAAAATGCTAACACACTAGATCTTTTCGGTGTGTGCTAATGAACTTTTCACGAGCGTTAAATTCATCGAGCGTGCAGTAAATTTCTAAGGCATACTAATGAACCGGTTGTGTACTAATGTGCACATCAGAGACTTTTGGAGCCCATTCGCCGAATGCAGCCACATGCTTCTAGCGCCCCCTCTCCTACGGCTGAGGGTGTCCCACATGACCTTTGCCCTTTGCTCCCAGCTGGCAGCACATAATTGGTTTTGATAAAGCAATGCCATGTTTAAAAATGATTCCCTGCCCAATTCTGAATAGGACTTAGCAAATGCAAAATGAAAAGAAAACAAACACAGGATTAGAAGACTTCTGGGAAGCAAAGTGTTATGTGTAGGGGCGGGTTAGTGGCCGCATTACTAACAATGCCAACACTGAGCTCCTCTGATTGCTTCACACATGCAATCTCTCTCACTCGCTTGCTTATTAATTAAATTACACATTTTCCGAGAAAAAAAAATATACAATTTTTTTTCTTTCCCTCTCATGTGTAATTGCAGGCGCGATTTGGTTTCTGAAAGAAGGCTGAGAACAATTAGCAAAGAATAATAGCAACACGACGCCATAATTTGCAAGAAGAGAACAGACACCATGTGGAAGAGGCAGACGAGAAGAGAAAGTAACATGACTAAACATATCACGAGGAGAGACCGAAAGAGTCAAATGTTCCTTTCTGCTGTGAATCCAGTAAGGTGGTCATGGTGCCATCCAACTAGGTATCTCTAGGAGTAGATATGGAGGGAGATGCCTGAGAATTTATCTGCTCAACAGGCTCCAACGAGCTCTTCCACAGAAGCTAGGGACAGAAGTGACCGCTCAGGAAATACTGAAGTGCAAAGCCCCAAGAAGAACCGAGGAAGAAGTTCAGAAACTCGCCCCTGCATCTTGCCCACACAGGGGTCATAAATAAGCGCGTCCATCTTACTGCTCCTTTCATACGCATGCACTGATCTTGGATTCTATTGGTGAATACTTCAGCAGTATTATAATGCTTTAATGCTTCAAACTATGTATAGATATGTACAAATTATATGTATATATCAGGGCTCAACAAATCCTGGGTGCCAGGACACCACGGTGTCTACGGATTTCATGCTCCTCAAAGGTTTGTTTCTTTTTGCTTCATGTGCTGTGCTTCTTCCTCCACTGCGATTGGCTCTCTGCAAGACACTTGAGTTGCATGGTGGAGGAAGTTCAGGCTGATCTCACAGTTTCAAGTCTCCGGAAACTTGAAACCACGAGATCAGTGACTTCTTTCACTGTACGGCTCAAGCTCCTTGCAGAGAACATCACAATGAGAAAGCAGTGCAGTCTCTTTGGTGCAGCTGAAAGAGCAGGGGAGAGACACTGGGTGAAGGCTGTGAGAGAGAGAGAGAGAGAGACCGAGACACCAGTGAAAGCTGGAAGGGGGGGAGGGGCTGCTGTGAGAGAGAGACACCAGGTGAAAGTGGTGGGAGAGAGAGAAACAACATGTGAAGGCTGTAGAGAAGCTCTGAAAGACACCAGTGAAGGCTATGTGGGAGCTGTGAGAGAGAGAAAGATTGAGTGATGACTGGGGTGTGGGGGGGCTATGAGAGAGACTAAGTGATGACTGGGGGTGACTATGAGATGCAGAGACTGGGTGAAGGCAGGGTGTGGGGCCTATGAGGAATTTTTTTCAAGATAGTTTTTTCATTGGCCTAAACTATATGGATAAATTATCCCAATAGCAGCTGAATATCACCTTTATCAGGATAATGTCTAGTAGATCTCTGGTAGATCTCTCTCTTTTGCTTTAACAGATACCTAAGCTCCACGAACAGAACAATGGCTGGGAAAAATCATATCACTAAAGCTGTTTCCCCTGTTACAACTTCTGCCTCTGTCCAGACAGAGGTCCTAATGCCAGTTGAAGGACCGGTTCCATGTACAGGGTGCCTGCATGCTGAAGCTCTGAGGAAACAAGTGGAGGAACTCAGAGAGGAGGTGGCGAGGCTGAGGACCATTCAAGACAGTGAGAAATACATTGATGAGATGCTTCTTGCAGCAACCAAGCTCTCCAGCAGAGGAGAAGATGGGTGCCAACAGAATGTCAATGGTTGGACACAAGTCACCAGGTCCTGCAAAATCACCAATCTAACTTCTCCAGCCCTTGAATTGAAGAACCATTATGCAGCCCAGGAAGTGGAGGAGGTGAAAGTATCCCTGGAAAGGGAAGAACCAGAACTCAAGTACCCCAAAGTTACAGAATCAGTGACCACAAGGAAGTGAAGGGTAGTGGTGGTTGGAAACTCTCTTCTGAGGGGTACTGAGGTTTCCATCTGCCAACCAGACTTGATGTCCAGAGAGGTATGCTGTCTGCCTGGTGCCAAAATCAAAGATGTTACGGAGAGTTTGCCGAGACTCATCAAGCCCACTGACTATTACCCAATGTTGCTAATCCATGTTGGAACAAATGATACTGCCAGGTATCCCTCGGAACATATCAAAAGTGACTTCATGGCTCTGGGACAGAGGGTGAAGCAGTTAGGTGCACAGGTGGTGTTCTCTTCAATCCTCCCTGTTGAGGGTAAAGGCCAAGCAGCCAGCATCGGAGGTGAGAGCAGGAGCTCCACCTCCCTCTACAGAGCCTGCCCACTTCATCGGCTCTTTAACCGCCATTCCACCGGCGCGTTCTGTGAGGGGAGAGCAGCAGCCAGCATCGGAGGTAAGAGCGGGAGCTCCACCTCCCTCCACAGAGCCTGCCCACTTCATCGGCTCTTTAACCGCCATTCCACCGGCGGGTTCTGTGAGGGGAGAGCAGCAGCCAGCATCGGAGGTGAGAGCGGGAGCTCCACCTCCCTCCACAGAGCCTGCCCACTTCATCGGCTCTTTAACCGCCATTCCACCGGCGGGCCCGCGCCTGAGGGCCTCGCCAGAGGGCCCTTTGGCATGGCCCTTAGGCGTTGGACCGTGCGGGACCAGGTAAACTGCTGTAGTTTGGTTTGCTTACCGTGGTGATCGGGACGGTGGAGGGATGATGTCGGCGTTGCAGGCTGGAAGTGAGAGCTTTGCCTCATCACTTGCTTCAATCAAGTATATCCAGGCAGTAGCGGTTTATAAGCAGCTGTTATGGTCAAGTCTGTCTCGAAGGACTGAGCTGTGGTGGTACTATATTCTTTCTCTCTGGATGTTATAATGAGCCTTTCCTCTTGTCTCTTCTATTTCTTTGACTATCACTATATTTCTAACTCTGTCCTATCTTAACAATGGCGTTCCTTAAATATTTTCAGTATCATTTATGTAATATTGTAAACCGCTCTGATGCTTTGGCCTGAGCGGTATATCAAATGTAATAAACATAAACATAAACAAGGCAAAGAAGCTTGCATCCTGGAGATGAATGCATGGCTGCGTGGATGGTGTCATCGAGAACGTTTTGGTTTCCTAGACCATGGGATGCTGTTCCAAGGATTGCAGAGCAGAGATGGCATCCATCTGTCCAAGAAAGGTCAACGCGTCTTCAGTAGTAGACTGGCTAATCTATTGAAGAGGGCTTTAATCTAGATTCATTGGGGATGGGTGAAGAAAGCCCCCGGGTAGGTAGAAAGCCCCCAGGTAGGAGATATATTATATACCTTTATGGAAATGGATAATAGGGGTAACATATGGAAAGCAGTGTGTATAAATGCCCGTAGCATGGGAAATAAGATCCCTGATGTTGAAGCTTTGGTGGGAGTGGCTGACTTGGATTTAGCGGCAGTTACAGAAACATGGTTCACAGAAAACCATGATTGGGATGTAACTATACCTGACTATACTTTATTCAGAAAGGACAGGGTAGGAAGAAGGGGAGGAGGAGTGGCACTATATGTAAAAACTACTATTAAAGCTTTGGAATTACAGAGCTTAAAAGGGAGAGAGGAGGCATTGTGGGTTAAACTAGAAAGAGGGAAAGAGAAATCTATTTACACTGGTGTGATATACAGACCTCCCTCACAAGAGGAAGAGGTGGACAGAGAGTTAATTGAAGACATATGCAGCATTGCTAGGAAAGGGGAAGTGCTACTGATAGGAGATTTCAATATGCCAGTTATTGATTGGCACATTCCTGCTGCAGTATCATCTAGAAGTAAGGAGATCCTGGATTCTCTACAGGGAGAACTATTCAGACAATTGGCAAAAGACCCCACACTTGAAGGGGCCATACTGGACTTGGTGCTTACCAATGGTGAAAGTGTTTCTGATGTTGTAGTGGGAGATCATTTTGCATCCAGTGGTCACCAAATGGTGTGGTTCAGTATTAGGACTAGGGCTGTCAGAATCCATTCAAAGGTGAGGATCTTAGACTTTAGGAAGACTAACTTTGCCAAGATGGGCCAATACCTCAGGGAGTCGTTAGTGGGATGGGAACAGCTGGGGGATGTAGAAAAACAGTGGGCAAAACTGAAAGGGGATATTTTAAAGGCAACCAACCTTTTTGTTAAAATGGTAAATAAAGGTAAAAGGAAAAGGAGACCGCTATGGCTTTCGAAAGAAGTAGCTGAAAAAGTGAAGAAAAAGAGGGAGGCCTTCATGAAATACAAGAGATCACAGAGAGAGGAAGACAGGCATCTGTATTTGGAAAAACTTAGAGAAGCTAGCAAAGTAGTCAGGAATGCAAAGATTCAAAAGGAGGAGGAAACAGCCAATGCAATAAAATGGGGGGATAAGACATTTTTCAGATATGTTAGTCAAGTGGTATTGTCAAATTCAAGGGTGCAGGGGAGAAATATGTAGAAGCTTATAAGGATAAAGCGGAATTGCTTAACAAATATTTCTGTTCTGCATTCACAGATGAAGAATCAGGAGCAGGACCTCAGAAAACACCCACAAACAGGAACAGAAGCGAGGAACATCTTGAACAATTTTCAGAAGACTGTGTTCGTGAGAAACTAGCTAAACTTAAAGTAGACAAAGCGATGGGACCGGATGGGATACACCCTAGAATACTGAGGGAACTTGGGGACATTCTAACAGCTCCACTGACTGACCTTTTCAATGCCTCGTTGGAGTCGGGAGTGGTGCCAAAGGACTGGAGAGAGGCTCATGTGGTGCCTTTACACAAAAGTGGAAGTAAGGATGTGGTTGAAAACTACAGGCTGATTAGTTTAACTTCGGTAGTGAGTAAATTATTGGAAACGCTGCTGAGGTCTTGTCAGACAAATCTGATTGATTTCTTTGGGTGACCAGGGAGTTGGACCGAGGGAGAGCCCTAGATGTGGTGTATTTAGATTTCAGTAAAGCCTTTGACACTGTTCCTCACAGGCGACTTATAAACAAACTGAGCACCCTAGGGATGGACCTTAAAGTTACTGCTTGGGTTAGAAATTGGTTGGGTGGGAGGTGACAAAGAGTACAAGTAAATGGAGCTCACTCTGAGGAGAAGGATGTTACCAGTGGTGTGCCCCAGGGATCTGTCCTTGGTCTGATTCTTTTTAACATCTTTGTTAGTGATATAGCAGAAGGGCGGTTAGGTAAGGTTTGCCTCTTTGTGGATGATACCAAAATCTGCAATAGAGTAGACACCCAGGAAGGTGTAGATAACATGAGGAGGGATCTAGCTAAGCTTGAAGAATGGTCTAGAATTTGGCAGCTGGGATTTAATGTTAAAAAATGTTAGGTCATGCATTTGGGCTGCAGCAATCCAAGGAAGCAATATAGTATAGGGGGTAAAGTACTTTTGTCCACTAAAAAAGAGCGGGACCTAGGCGTGGTGTGTCTGATGATCTTAAAGTAGCTAAACAGGTAGAAAAGGTGACGGCAAAAGCTAGAAGGATGCTTGGGTGCATACGGAGAGGAATGGCTAGCAGAAAAAAGGAGGTGATAATGCCTCTGTATATATCTTTTGTGCGACCTCATTTGGAGTATAGTGTGCGATTCTGGAGACCGCACCTTCAAAAGGATGTTAACAGGATGGAGTCGGTGCAGAGGGTGGCTACTAAAATGATTAGTGGTCTTCATTACAAAGCATATGAGGACAGACTGAAGGATGTTAATATGTACACCTTAGAGGAAAGGCAGGATAGAGGTGATGTGATTGAGATGTTTAAATACCTCCGTGGCATAAATGTTCAGGGAGAGAGCCTCTTTCAATTGAAAGAAAGTTCTGCTACGAAGGGACATGGTATGAGGGTGAAGGGAGATGGATTCAGGAGTGATATGCAGAAATATTTCTTTATGGAAAGAGTAGTGGATCCGTGAAATAGTCTCCCAGTGGAGGTGGTAGAGATAAGGACAGTATCTGAATTCAAAACAGCATGGGACAAACACAGAGGATCTCTAAAGGTAAAAAGGGGACTGTTGTAATGGGTGATATGGAAGGACAGACTAGATAGGCCATGTGGTCTTTTTCTGTCGTCATATTTCTATGTTTCTATTATCTGGATAGTGGCTGATGCCACCCTCGCTCTGCCCCTTGATGATCTCAGCATTCTCCGGATAGAGCCAAGGTGATCTCTGCAGATACTCAGCGATACTATTCTAACAGCACCGCTATCTGTCTGAGTGCCCTGATCCAGATAAGCTCCACAGTCATCTGGATAAGAGCTTTTGAATATTGACTCCCAGTGTCTATGTTTATGCAATATATATGCAAGCATTGCTGGTGCTGGAGAATGGGTAAAACCTATTTGCAAGTATAGGCACATACACACACAACATTACTCCTGCCTCAGTGTGGACTTGTGTCAGAGCTTTTCAGTACACTGTTTTGTAAAGGCACCTAGGCACATATAAAAACGGGGCATCTTATTATAAGATTACCATCCAAGAGGGCAGTTTTGTATCTGTGAGAAAAATACTTTGTATACACGGCCCCTGAGTCTCTGTATTTCTGATGCCAGTTAAAGGAAGAAAAATGGGCACACCTCAAAGACAATGCAACAACCCATCTAGGTGGCTTGCTAAATCCAGATGCAAATCCCCTAATAAAGATGTCCTTTATATTAAAACCACATAAAAAATTCACCATTAAAGCTCCCCCAACATTATTTATAATCTTTTGTCGAAGCGAGTCGAAGGAGGGTAAGAATTGTATGTCGAACCCACTCCAGATGACAAGCTGCTTTTTTAATTTTATACGGTACTCCACCTCGAAAGCATTTTTAACTTTAAACATATCTGCCCAAAGTTCAAACCACATTCAGTAAAATCGTTGTCTTTTGAAGATGCAATGTTCTGCACAACGTGCACGTTTCGGAAAATAAATTCCTGTATCAAGTGCCTTCTCATCTATATCAGCAAACAATGCAACCATAAAACAAAAAAACACCGTCTCGCAGCTGGAGGTTTTTTCTTTCTAGATGGCATGACTTAATTTGCTCATTTAAAGGAGAACCAACCAATAAGGAGGGGAAAACCCACTGAAAAGGGAATCCCACAACTGATTGGTGCAACAGAGAGACCAATGGAATTTCTTTTATGTCATATGAGACTCAGCCAATCAATTTCACAATTGAAGCCTTTAGGGGACATGGTATCAAGCTGGAAAATCCACCTTTGTTCCTTCCATTGTAATTTGTGCTCCCGATCTCCACCTCGAGGGTCAGGAGGGACGTGATCTATGACTGTCCATCTTAAATCTTCAAAAGTATGTTGATGGGTCAAACAATGAGTGACTATCGGTGCCGTTTGTAACTGTTGGCGTAACCTCGAAGAATGCTCAGCCAAACGTGTTTTTACCGAGCGAATCGTATGGCCCATATATAACAATTGACACGGACACCAAAGAACATAAACGACATATGAAGATGTACAGGTGGTATACCATCGACGTTTGTACACCCGGTTCGTTTCCGGATGTTGCCATTCAGTCCCCGAGATGGTAGATGAGCAATAAATACATTTAGAACAAGGTTCATGTGTCCCCTCTCTCTCTAAAAATACTGGTCGATCAATAGGGGCAGTTGTTTTCACCAATCAGATAAATTTGAACCCCTCGAAAAAGCTATCTGTAAAGGTTTATCAAAACAAGCGTGTAGTTGTAACATTGGCCAATGAGTATGGAGAATTCGTAATACTTCAGAGCTCCGTTCCATATAGGGCAAAATCCCTCCCACCACTTCTGGAGTACGTTGACATGTGGAAGAAAATTGTGGATCGAAAAGCCATTCTCGATGTATATTTAAAGCTTGACGATATGCCTTATGTATTACTAAATCAGGATAACCTCGGGCTAAAAGCCTATATCGAAGATCCAATGCATGATATTTAAAGTCCTGTAATGAACTACTGATTGGCTGAGTCTCATATGACATAAAAGAAATTCCATTGGTCTCTCTGTTGCACCAATCAGTTGTGGGATTCCCTTTTCAGTGGGTTTTCCCCTCTTTATTGGTTGGTTCTCCTTTAAATGAGCAAATTAAGTCATGCCATCTAGAAAGAAAAAACCTCCAGCTGCGAGACGGTGTTTTTTTGTTTTATGGTTGCATTGTTTGCTGATATAGATGAGAACTAGAAAAACATGATTCCCCTATACTATATTACCCACGGTCTCGAGTCCGACCCTAGTGCATATTTTGAAAAAACATTGGGCTTTGCTGTCTCTTCATACTTGTTTTTGTAAGCCATTGATGATAGCTTACAGACGCTCTCGCACGATAGGGGATTGGGTGATTAGGACCCAGCCCCGGGAATTGGTTGAGCCATTGGGGTTACAACGGGGACACTATGCCTGTGGGACGTGTGATTTCTGTGTTTTAGCCTTGCAAGGGGAGGTTTGGGAAGACCTGAGCACAGGGTTTAAGTACCGTTCAGTAACACATTCCACTTGCAAATCTGATTTTGTGGTGTATATGCTGGTGTGCCCTTGTGGTCTCAAGTATGTGGGCCGCACTATCAGACCGGTTCGCAAACGTTTATTAGAACATAGATCCCGCATTGATAAGCGACAAGAAGGGGCTCCAGGAGTTTCACATTGCCAACAAGTGAATCATTAATTTAATGATCTTAGATGGAGGGTTTTAGAGGTGGTAACCCCAGGATTGCGGGGGGGGGGGGGGGGGGGATAGATTGGCCCGTTTGCATTTTAAAGAACAGCAGTGGATTTTTCGTCTCCAATCGATGGCACCGAATGGGATGAATGCTGACATTGACTGGTGGGGGTTGCATTTAGGAGCTCAATAAAGTTGTTGAGCTGTGGACCTTTGAACTCTGACGTCATTGTATCACCTGATTTAAGCGGTGTGATTCTTACGGGGTTCAGGGTTCATACTGCCTGACGAAGAGCTGTGGAAGATGGAAGAACAGACGGCTTGAAACACCTTTGGTCTCGCGCTTGAACCTCGTTGTGTGGAGTGGTGGAGCGGTGTTGTTCACTTGTCGGTTAACTCATGAGCCCTTAATTCTTGGCGGCAAGAGGAGTGAATTTTGGAGACTATCACAGACAGAGTGAAGGGGACCCGTTCCGTAACAGCTAAGTCCTCTAAAATATCTTTACGTTTTAAGGGGGACTTTTGGAGCTGTGAATTTGGGTTTTTGTAGCCTGAGGACCATTTGGGAGCCAACAGACTCTTTTTGAAGTTTTAACTAAAAGGTTTGTGCTGACGACAGCAAAGTGCTGATTTGGTCGGCTTGGCTGAGAAACAGCCGTTTTCAATTTTGAGTAAAAAGGAGGGTTCACTTCAGGAGATGAAAAGTTTCATCTCACGGTGAACGATCCGACAAAAAATTTGATACTTAAGTGTGGGGATAGCAGTTGGTTGTGGAGTCCAGGGCAACATTTGTAGTTGTTTGGGTTGGTGATATAGTATAGGGGAATCATGTTTTTCTAGTTTACATTGGGTTGATTTCCAGGGGTGTATTGGGTAGGATATAGATGAGAAGGCACTTGATACAGGAATTTATTTTCCGAAACGTGCATGTCGTGCAGAACATTGCATCTTCAAAAGACAACGATTTTACCGAATGTGGTTTGAACTTTGGGCAAATAAGTTTAAAGTTAAAAATGCTTTCGAGGTGGAGTACCTTATAAAATTAAAAAAGCAGCTTGTCGTCTGGAGTGGGTTCGACATACAATTCTTACCCTCCTTTGACTCGCTTCGACAAAAGATTATAAATAATGTTGGGGGAGCTTTAATGGTGAATTTTTTATGTGGGATTATTTAATTATTCACTATCTTAGGTTTGTGGGAATTCTTTATATTAAAACAGCATTTAAGTGTCACCAGCTAAATGTTAGTAACATCCAAAAGGTTCAGTCTATTGGCTTCAGAACACTATATACCCTGTAGAGGAAAAAGACACAGCACTGACCATTTCCTCAATAATTTCTGGTGATTTTCTGCATCCTTCATTCCTGAATGATATTATTAGGCAAAAAGATAGGCCCAGCTGAGCCCCTGGCAGTGCTGCTGTGTGAAAGCAGAACTGGGTATAACTTAGGGGGAAAATCCCTGGGTAATTATGAATGAATGCTCATGATGATGAAGCCCAGTCATGGTTCGGATTGGGGGGCTAAAGGAGTAAAATGAACTGCAGGATTAGAAAAAGACATAAAGACACGGAGATTGAAATGCCTGGATTAATTGCAGTACAGTGAGGAGTGGCTCAGCCTGCCCCTCTCTCCTGAAGCCATTCAATTGCCTTATGATGACCAGGGGTTCTCAACCCAGTCCTTGGTCAATATCTTCTTCAACAGCTACTCCACAAGAGATCAACACGTTCCACCAATAACAGCCTCCTCTCAGTTCCAGCTACTTTTACTCAATCCAGCACTACAACCTCCAGCAGAGCCTTCTCATTCTATGTCTCACTCATCTTGCATGCCATCCCTCCAAAAATATAGGCCCTCACCGAACCCATCTATCAGATCCGCACAGGAAACCTCCGTAGCACAAATATAACTCTTCATATATTTCTGCTACAGTTAGTCAAGTTTGATGTAAAGAGTTATGATGTGTTCAGTTACTTTAACCTTTAATAAATGTTCTCTATAAAATGTTTAATTCACTATTCCATGTAAACCGCCGTGGCTTGTAGATACGGCGGAATAAAAATGCTGCTAAATAAATAAAAAATAAAAATACCTAGCTCGTCAGGTCTGTAGGAGAAGCTTAAGGAATATGAATGAGAGAGATTTGCATGCACTGCCTCCATCATGCACAAATCTCTCTCATGCATACTCACTGTGGTTATCCTCAAAAACCCGACTGGCTACGTGTGTCCGAGGGACTTGTTTGAGGCCAGGCATGTAAATCTCTCTCATGCATATTCATTGTAGGTACCCTGTAAATCTGGCCGATGCAAAAATCCAGTGCTGAAGTTTGCTCTATCAATTTTATTTGCAGCGCACCGATAGCATGCAACTTTAACGCCGGCATGCAGAAGGGGGCTCATATGAAAATTAGCCATGCATTAGCCATTTATTAAACTGTGCACAAATGGCAGCGTTAAACTGGGAAAGCACACCAAACGCATGCGCACAAGAAGTCGGCACAAGTTCGGCATGCTCTCAGAGAAATGAGCACTGCGTGGCACATGAACCCCAACAGTATTTTGATAGCATCGGGGGACTTTCTCCGATGCCGGGATCATCTGAGGGGAAATGTCAAGCTCCCCTCAGATGATCCAGGCATCGAGGAAAGCCCCCAATGCCAATCAAAATACTGTCGGGAGCTAGTGCCTCCGATAGAACGTGAATCCCTGGTGGCCCAGTGGCTCCAAAAACCCCCCTCCCAACTAAAAATAAAACTGGTGGCCCAGCGACCCCAAACCCCTTCTCCCAACTAAAAAAAACCCTGGTGGCCCAGTGGCCCTGAACCCCCCATTCCCTTCTGGTACCTTTACAAACGAGAGGGAACGTTGCCCGCATGCTCCTGCTTTTGTCCCACCATCTTGAAAAATGGTAGCACTTGGCTTCACGGTGTGCATCCTGAGATGCATCGGGTGGGGTCAGACTGCCATATAAGGTATATTCTAGGTAAATCCCAGGATGCACCACATGGGGACAGGTGCCGCCATTTTTCAAGATGGTGGGCCAAAGGCAGGAGCATGTGGGCAGCGTTCCCTCTTATTTGTAAAGGTACCAGGAGGGAGTGGGGGGTTCGGGGCCACTGGGCCACCAGGTTTTTTTTAGTTGGGAGAAGGGGTACTAAAATAAATGTTAGCGAATTTTCATCTTAGAGACGGCTGCACTGTCTAGCTGCAAACTGTTCCAAGATGCAATTTCCTTTAAAAACACTTCATTCATGCCAGTGATAAAAAGCTTCTCTTTCGCCACTTCACAAACTTTTCTTCTTTCTTCCCAACTCTAAAAAAGACACCACCTTAAATGTCCCTATTCCATTAACTTCCCCCCTCTTTCTCTCTGTCTCTGTTTTGCTTCTGTCTTCCCTGTTCCTGAGCTGACGATTCATTCCATGTCTGGACTGCGAGAAATTGTTTCTGCTAACCATGTCAAGGGCCCAGTGCGGAAAGAAGCTGTCACTTCTCTGACAAGCCACCATCAAGCGGGAGACAAATTGCACCTATAAATCCCCAGGTAACTGCTCAAATCAATAGATGGCTAAGTGTGATTTTTTTTTTAATAAAAATTTCAGTGCTGTCAGTCAATTCCTTCTATTTTCAATTTGCCTAATCGGCCCAGTTATGCAGCCTCCATGGCTCAGGCTTCTCGGTTTGAAGCATTTGACAACCCAATAATCATTGTGTGCTGGAGGAAACTAGATTTTGCAGCCGCAGCTTGGGTGAGGGAATTTAAAAAGTCAACTGGAGCGGAGGGGACTGGCCCTGAGATGGCCTGGTGGCCATGCATAATTTTTGGCTGACAGGTCCAGGACCTGCCCCTGCTCCTCAGGCCAGTCAGGCCTTGGTATGCTGTCAGCACAAGCGATTTCAACCCCTCCCCCCCCCAAAGGAATGAGCCCATAGAATTAGGATTATTTTTCTCCATGTCCATCTGTGTATTTGTGTTTGACTGTCCCCTTGTACTCCCCCCGCAATAACATTTCTCTTAGGTGTCTTCATTGATATGAAATGTAGAGGATAGATAGGGGGACACATCTGGACATATGCTCAGACCATAGATAAACACACATGCTTCCCAGAAAGGGGGCTTCTTTAATTCTCAGTGGAATTCCTTTTTAACGTCTTTTGAAGACAGTTTATTTAGAGCATATATGTCAGGTACTTATTGGCAATTAACCCAAAAAACAGTGACTGATCAGGGTGTGCTGAAACATTCAGCATGGTATGTGACTAATGGCCAACACTATTGCAACAGGAGACGCAGAAGGGAAATGAAATCCGCTGGAAGGAAAATATTGGCAAGAGTTTCTGATGCCATATTTCAGTCTATTACTTCTCTTTATTTGATGTTTCTCCAGCAATCTTGTTAAAACTAACTGAGAAACAGATGTAAACAGCATATTCTGTGTGTTTTATCACAGGGACAATCACCTCTAGATTTCTATGACACTCTGCTCTGTTGTATAATTACAATATACACCAATAAAATGCTATAGTAAATATTTTTTAGGGTTGGGGCCTGCCCAGTATCTTACTGGGTTTGATTTCCTGGGAAGGTCCTCAATTGCCTAGACATGCTGTGGCCTCTGGGGAAAGACTGTTTTAGTTGTTGAGGAATGATGACACCTAGTGGTTGATTTAGGACATGTGATTCCTGTGTTCAGAGGAGCCTGGTGTTTGGCTTCCATCTGAGGACTATCACTGAGATGAATGGACTAAAGTAAGCTGAGAAACGACATACAGTAACAGAAGGGGAAATGCTGCAAATGAAGACTCAGGGTGGTGTAACTCCAGTAGGGTCTCATTGCCTCAGGTACACTTAGATTGTGAGCCCTTCAGGGACAAGGGAATAAAAAGTACCTGTTAGAATACATGTAAACCGCTCTGATGTGCAAGTAAAGGGCGGTATATCAAGTGCCTAAACCATAACCATAAACCATATATGGTATTAAATCTAAACATATATTCTGCATCAACTGAACTCTGCGCCAGCCCCTTCCCCAACAATTTATTTATTTATTTATTTTACATTTCTTTTATACTGCGCTATTCAACATCAGTGCGGTTTACATGGAACACAAAACATACACATTGCATTTACGGAACTGTGTTTACAATGAACAGGTACGAAAACTTGGATAACTTGGGAAACTATTTACATCTAATCTTCATGGAAGTCGTATTTCGCTAGTCATATTCATTGGTGTCTTGTAGGGTCGGATTCGATTGTGTGGCCTAGTCTAGTCTGTGGATGGGGCTATTGTATCGAAAACGAAAACTTGGATAACTTGGGAAACTATTTACATCTAATCTTCATGGCAGTTGTATTTCGCTAGTCATATTCATTGGTGTCTTCTAGGGTCGGATTCGAATGTGTGGCCTAGTCTAGTCCATGGATGGGGCTATTGTATCACCGCGCCGTCTACCTAGTAGTGCATGCAGAATAGGTAGTGCTTTACCGCCTTCCTAAACTGGGCCAGGTCAGGGATTGAGCGTATGTTGGGTGGTAGAGTGTTCCAGCCTCTAGGTGCACAAAATTTGAAAGCTCTGTTTGCTGTTGCTTGGGTGCATTGGGTTATTTCTTTCGGGACTATTAGTGTGTTGATCGTTACTGATCTTCTGAACCTGTTGGCGGGAGTGATTTGGATAAGATCTGCTAGTGATGCAGAGGAGAGCCCATTGATAGCTTTGAAGGTAAGCAATAGGGCTTTGAAAGTGAGTCTGGCCTGTATAGGAAGCCAGTGGAGGTGTTTCATGATGGGCGTGATGTGATCTTTCTTGGAAGCTCCAAGTAGTATTCTCGCTGCAGCATTCATCACGAGCTGTAGAGGGTTCAAAGTAGATTGAGGAAGACCATGCAGGATTGAATTGACGTAGTCAAACTGTGGTATGATTAGTGCTTGGTAAATTGTCTGGAAATCATCTGGTTCTAGCAGGAAACGGAGGTGCCTGTGGGTACGGATCTTGTGGTATACCGCTCTAACTACGTTGCTTATGTGCACCTTCATGTCTAGGCGCTGGTCCAAGGTGACTCCAAGGTACCGGATCGTGGGTTTGGTCTGTAGTTCAGCTTCCTTGACCTTTAGGTGAGGCGGTGTGGTGAAGTTTGGATTCCTCGTGATGAACAGGACCTCTGTTTTCTTGTGCTGAATTCTGAGGTTCTGAGATTGCAGCCAATTGCATACTGCATTGAAGCAGTCTGTCAGAGGGGAGAGGTCTGGGTTCTCTATCGAGAAGTGCATGTAAAGTAGTACATCGTCTGCATATATCAAGTAGTTAACACTGTAAGACCGGATGAGGTTACAGATGGGCTGCATGTATATGTTGAACATCAGGGCGGATAGGGAGGATCCTTGTGGGACGCCTTGCTTCTGGTGGAATGGTTCAGATGTTGAGGTCCCTGATCGTACGTGCTGCCATCTGTCCGAGAGGTATGACTTGCACCAGTCTATTGCTGTTTCACAGATACCCTTCTCCTTGAGGTGCTCTAGGAGAAGCTCGTGGCTTACTGAATCAAAAGCAGCTGCTATGTCCAAGAAAATGAGGACAAACCCCTCACGGATGTTATCGATTCCAGCAGTTATGTTATTAAGGAGGGTGGTGAGGAGCATTTCAATGCCGTGATATTCTCTAAAACCATGTTGGCAAGGGTCCAGCGGCGAAACGGTGTAGATGTGTTCTTGAATTTGTCTTTGGACTTCTTTTTCCATTATTTTGGCTAGAAGTGGTATGCTCGATATCGGTCTATATGAGTCCACCTTCTGGGTGTTGAGCTTGCTATTTTTTAGCAGAGGTCTAATGGATGTGTGTTTGAGAGATTGGGGGAACGTACCTGTTGTGAAGGATCGCTCCATGAGCCTGGCTATAAAAGGGCTAAGGTCGGACTGTAGCTCCTTTATCCAGAAGGCAGGGCAAGGGTCAGTCTGAGCAGTGGTGGTGTTGATCGTTGCAATAGTGTTTTTAATGTGTTTCTTGGATGGCGTGGTGAAAGTGGTCAAGGGTGGAACAAGGGTCACGGTGGGAACTGAAGATTTGTTGGTTTGGCATAGCTTTGATTGCAGGTAATCCGCAAAGTCTTGAGGGTGGATCTCATTTGTTTGTTTGGGGGCAGGTTCCTTAGTTAGATTTTTAACAAGGCTGAACAGGTCGTGTGGTTTGTTCAGTGATTGTTTTAGAGTGTCAGTGTGGAATCGCCTTAAATTCTCGGTTACTGCTTCACGGTGCCGTGCAAGATGAGAGTTAAATGCCCTTTGGTCTTCTGGGGAGTGTGATCGACGCCAGCGTCTTTCCAACTTCCTTAGGAGGGTGAGTGAGGAACGTAGCTCTGAGGTGTACCAGGCTGCAGAGGGTCGTTTCCTTGGTAGCTTATTGGACGGTGGACGTAATGCGAGAGTACTGAAGCTATTGTCCCATTCAGAAACCAAAACATCAGGATTGAGTGTTGTCGAGGCGAGGAGTGGGCGAGTTTTGCTCAGGATCCAGTCCCTGTTGAAGGCTTGAAACCTTTGTGGTGGTGTCTTGGTAGTGCTGCTCGGTCTTCTGGCTTTGTTCGGAGTGTTTCTGGGCAGGGGTATTTGGAATATAATCAGCTTGTGGTCAGACCAGGGAACTGCGATAATGGAAAACCTAGGGTCATTGTTTGAGTTGAGAGATGTCTGTGGGGCGAATACCAAGTCCAATATGCCTCCTTTTGCATGGGTAGGTTCATTTACCAGTTGGCTATATCCTAAATCCTTGAGAGCCTCGAGGAAGGATGATGCCTGAGCTTCTTGTAGAGAAGGTAGGTTGAAGTCTCCCAGAATCCAGCTTGGTGTGCAAGGACTCTGCGTGTTGGATGCCAGATCGATTATTGAAGAGAGGACATCCGAATCCATTGATGGGGCTCTGTAAAGGAGGTTAATGGAGCAGAGTTTGTTGGTTATCGTAATTGACTCGAGGTTTGTTGTGCTGTCTGCGCTTACCATTGGAAATGGAGGTCTGATTTGGTGAGGGCGAGTACTCCTCCTCCCCCTTTGTTGATTCTGTGGCATGTGTGTATTGTGAAAATGGTAGGTAAGAGTTGGTTAAGTAGGACATTATTGTCATTGGAGAGCCATGTCTCTGTAATCAAGAGTATGTCAAGGTCATGGCGAGATATCACATCGAAGATCACTGGCCATTTCTTGCATATTGAACGGGCATTTATGAGAGCACATCTCAAGTTTTGGGGATGAGATTTTTCTTCTTGCTTTGATTTCTTATTATGTTGTAGTACAACATGTCCGCTCTGTGCAGAGCAGAGCAGAACAGAGCTAGAACCTTCCCCATAAAACATACCAGATGAGAAGAAATCCATCTCAATACCAAGCATCTGGTGGGAAGGATGGTCTGGTTCTACCCCCTCTGACGTGAGCATATGTCAGAGGAGGGAAGGGACAGACCAGCCTTGCAAGCGTGAAGTCACAAAGACCTGCATTTTTTTTCAATTGGAGGTCTGCCACTACCGGAACAGGAAAAGCAGTGGTGGGGCAAGGGCAGGGGCAGGCAGCACCAAGACTGGCCTGTCAACTAGGCAGGCTAGGTGGCCACCAAGGGTGGCAGACCATGGTTCGGTGGCATAGCGGCTTTGTGCTGCCTCTTAGGTGCCCATGGCAGGCCATGTGTTTCAGTACACAAGGCCTGCTGCTTCTGATCCCTCTCTGATGCAATTTCCTGTCAGATGGGGGTCCAAAGTGGCAGGCCATGTGTGCTGGAGCACATGGCCTGCTGTGGACAAAAAGCAGCAACAAAGTCACCACTTTTAAATTGCCACTGCCGACCCCCAAAGACAAAATCGTTGGCGGTAGCAGCTGTGCAGGGGGGCCTGCTCAATGCACAGGGGGGTTGCTACTCTGTTGGGGGTGGCTTAGCGCAGCAGGGGGACAGCACAGCTGGGGCTCCTGCCTGTGGAGGCTGAAACCTTTGGGTTGGCCCTGGGCAGTGTTGGGTGGGGGGGGGGAGAACCAAGGCCAGTGGTCAGCAGAAAACCAGCCCTTCACTGGCCAGTTTTATCATCCTGTTGGCCACTGGCCTGCAGCTTGTCCAACCAACCGGGCTGACCTATAATCGATTGGTTGCCAATCCTACAGAGGATTTTCCCCATCCCAACCTCCTTGTGATTGTTCTAATACCTGCATAAACAAATAAACTTTTGCCTGTTTGTGAAAGGTTAAAATATGCTTCAAAACTACTACTGAGAAAGCCCATCTATGAATTACTCGTAGGCTTGTTTTTTTCATGCCTGGGATCACTAATTTCCTGTCTACTGAAGAGTGCAGAGCCCATGTTGGTACATGTGCCTTAAGGAAGATGGGGCCACTTCTGGCACTTGACAGAAAAACAGAAGGGATGGATCGATGGGATCAGGAAGGTATGAATTCAGCCCAAAGGGAAGGGTAAAGACAGCGGTAAATAGAAGGCAAATCCTCCATCTGTTATGAATGCAGAGCTCAAACCAGGACTCCGATCCAGCAGGAATCTCTCCTCTGATAGAACAGAAATGTAATAGGGTCTTAAGGTAAGTGTGCAAACTCTCTTGCCTACACCTTGCTACATGCTCCCTCTGTATTCGATATTTTTGGTGAAGTGAATTGTCCACATCACCTGTTCTAAACTGCAAGTCATTTGTCCAGAGAAAAATTGTGAGCGGCCAATAAAGTCCTTAAGTGCTTCAGTCAGGAATGTTCAGAGAAGTCTGGAGGCCAATGTCATTCCCGCCCAGCAGAGCACAAGCTGTGCTCATCCCCTGGGGCCTGGACGGCCAGCTGGATCTCTGCCTCAGGTGTGGGCTGCCAGCTGACCCAAGGGCTCACTGACAGCATGGCAAGTCTCTTCACAAAGAGCCCAGTATTTTAAGTTGGCTAAACTGAGAAATGGAGAGATCAAGTGATTTATTCAAAGTCAAACAACAACAGCTACTATTGCTTATCATTTCTATAGTGTTACTAAGCGTACACAGTGCTGTCCATATACACATAGGATTGTGCAGGCCAAATTTTGTTTGTTTAATTTCCCATGTCATTTGTGGGATGTTTTGTTTCAAATTTTGTTTGTTGGGGAATGTCATTAATGGTGAAATTAGGTCTTACCTGCTAATTTTCTTTTCTGGAGTCCCTCCAGTCCAGTCTAGACGTGTGGGTTGTACTCCCCTGCAGAGCCAGTATGAACCTCACAAAGCAGCATAGACTTCCATAACCCTATCATCTCAACCAGCCCTGCAACAACCCGCCCACCAAAACAAACATGCGCAGCTTGTCATTAGTTACCTAAGTAGCTTTACTTTTTTTTTTCTTTTTGCAACAACGCCAAGGCAAGGCACTCCCCCCTCTCCCCCTCCCAAGGACCAAAGTCCACAACAAGAAGAGAAACTGCACAGCGCAACCCCCAAGAACCACAAAGAAAACAAAGACAGAACCGCTACAACCTCCCGTCCAGTTCAGATGCGTGGGACGTAACAAAGCTGTACTATCATGGGGTGGGGACCAAAACTCCAGCTTGCAACATCCGAGCCCCAAAATCTGCATCATGATGGGCCTGCACATCCAGCCGGTAATGACATGAAAAGGAATGAAGAGATGACCACGTCTCCGCCTTACAAATTTTCCGGGTTGGGACAAAACTGAACTCCACCCGAGGTCACATGAGCCCTGGTAGAATGGGCCCACAACCCTGCCAGAATACCGCGCTCTTTTAGCAAATATGCAGATTCAATAGCACCCCGAATCCAATGAAAAATAAATGCCTTAGCAGCTGCCTTACCCTTGCAAGGCCCACCAAACAGCATGAAGAGGCATTCTGAGCGCTGAAATGCTGCCATCACTTTCAAGTACCGCTTAAGCACCCTGTGGGCATCAAACGAGCACAGATCCCTAGACTCATCCAAGTCAAGGGAACCAGCAAAGGCCAGTAACGTTACTCTGATTAAGGTGAAATGCTGAAACCACTTTTGACAAAAAAGGAACGAACCAGGCGAAGGACCACCCTTTCCTTTGTCATCACCAAATAGGGCTCCCTGCATGAGAAAGCCTGTAACTCTGAAATATGGCATGCTGAAGAGCTTGCCACCCAAAAACACCACCTTCAGTGTCAAGTCTTTCAAAGAAGCTCCCAAAAGAGGCTCAAACGGGGACCCCATGAGCGCAGAGAGAACCAAGTTAAGATCCCAGGACAAATGACATGGGGGTCTCAAATGTTTGACCCCTCACAGAAAATGGACCACATCACAATGAGAGGCAAGAGACTCACTCTGTACCCAACCCGGAAGTAAGTCAGGGCTACAACCTGTACCTTCCAAAGAGTTTAAGGCCAAACCCTTGTCAAAACCATCTTGCAGAAAGGCCAAAATGTTTTGTAGAGCGGCCCCTAGAGGCTGCACCCCTCTCTCTGCACCAAGCCTCAAAAATGCACCAATCCCACACATAGACGAAGGATGTAGATTACTTCTGTGTCTGTAGCAAGGTATCAACCAACTGAGTGGAGTACCCTCTGCACCTCAAACGTGCCCTCTCAAGAGCTAGGCCATAAGCAAGAACTGATCCACATCTGGCATCCAGACAGCCCCCTGTGTTAGAAGATCTGACTCTCAAGGAAGAAAGAGGGGCTCTGCCACTCAATGCCACACCATGCATACCACGGTCACCTGAGTCAATCCAGGGCCACTAACACCATGTGGGCTTTGACCCACTGCAGAACACAATCAGCCAGCGGCTATGGAGGGAACATGTAGAGAAGCCCGTCGCTCAGCCATGGGCTCTCGGTGCCTGCTGAAGAACCTGGGAGCCTTGGCATTCACCAATGTCACCATTAAGTCTATCTTGGGAATGTCCTAACACTCCACAATTGCCTGGAAAGCCAGCTCGAACAGGGACTACTCCCCTGGGTCCAACAGATGATGGCTCAGATAATCTACCTGCACACTGTCCTTCCTTGCAACATGTGCCACCAACAATGAGAGCAAATGGGCCTCTGTCCACTATAGAAGCGGGACCATCTCTGCCACCACAAGCAAGCTCCAAGTGCAGCCCTGTTGGTTGACATAGGCCACCATTGTGGCATTGTCGGTCAGCACTCTCACTGCCTGCAACTGAACCATGGGGAGAAAACACTCCAGAGAGAGCCATACTGCCCTTGACTCCAGATGATTGATAAGACCATTGGCTCTCCTCTGGTGACCACTGACCATGAGCCTTGTGGCTCTGACAATGGGTCCCTCAACCGAAAAGGCTTGCATCTGTCATCACCACAACCCAGTCCGGGGTCACAAGGGGCATCCTGGTCACAAAGTTTGTTGAGTCAAGCTACCAGGTCAGACTCACCTGGGCTTCACCCCAAAGAGCGAGACAAACTTCCATTGACTGCACTTGACCACCATGTCAAAAGCACTACCTGGAAGGGATGCATGTGAAGCTGAGCCCAAAGGCACTAGCTCCATGGAAGCAGCCATCAAACTAAGCACCTGCAGACAGTCCCAAACTCTCGGGTGAGGAACCGCCTGCAGCTTCTGCACCTGATCTTGCAACTTTGCTACCCTGCCCTTCGGTAGAAAGACCATCCCCTGATAAGTATCAAAGCAGGCATCCAGGTACTCCAAGGACTGCGAAGGAGACAGACTTCTCTTGGTGAAATTCATGACCCAGCCTAGTTTCTGCAGCTGGCAGATCACAGTGGCTGTCATCTCCCAATTCTCCTGCCATGATTTCACCCAAATCAACCAATCATCCCAATACAGGTGCATCAGGACCACTGCTACTACCACCATCACCTTGATGAACACCCAGGGGGTGGTGGCAAGCCTGAAGGGGAGAGCCTGAAACTGGAAGTGCCCCTGCAACACTGCAAAATGCAGAAAACACAGATGCTCTGGGTGAACAGGAATGTGCAGGCAACTTAATAGCGAGGTTTGAGCTTTTTGTTCTCAGTCTCCCCCTGCTGGTGGATGAGCATTACCCACACGTCTGGACTGGAATGGACTTGAGGGACGAACTGGAAAGCATGCATTATCACTTTACAATATTGCACGATAGTGTGCACTGTTGAGCATGTGTGAATACCGATCACTCAATAGTGAGCACCGTTGCTCAGCAGTGTGATTGTTGTTCAGTAGTGTGCACTGTCACTCAGTGGCACACACTATTACTCAATAGAGTCCACTATTGCTCAAAAGCATGCGCTATTGCTCTGTAGTGCACAATATTGAGCAATATTATGAACTAATAATGACAGGTGGGAAGTGACATAATTTCAGGGGGGTTTGTTCAAAAATGACAAGAAACATTGCTGACATTTCCTATGTTGTTTCAAATGACTGCACATTCCTAAGAGACAGTCTGTGTTCAACGGAGCTTACAGTTTATTCAAGACAGACAGACAGACAGAACAAACAAGGAACTAGGGAATTTCATTCAGGGCCTTAAAAAGGACCAGAGACAGAACCTGATGTGCCTACACAGGAAGCGCATTCCAGGTATTGGCAGAGGAAAAGAAGGGCATGTAAACACATGGAGGGACAGTTTGTAGCAGATCTGAGGAACAAAAACACATACTGATTTTTTCAGGATCTTACATACTGAGGTCTCTATGCAGCAACCATGCAGCAGAGCCCAGCGCTAAAGCTAGCACATGATTTCCTAATGCAAGTTTAATGCAGAATTTTATGCTCAGTGATGCTGTAAGCAAACCGCATGCAAATAAGCTCTGCGCAAATAGTCTGTGTTAAACAAGGAGAACAAGCCAGACACGTCCACCCATGGGTCTGCATTAGCAGCACATATATCTTACTCATGTATTGGACTGCTCTCCATAAAAAGGTCTGCCTTATATGGAAGTGACCTCATGCTGTGCATCCCAGGATGCATTGAGTCAGCCAGATGCCACCATTTTTCAAGATGGCGGCACAGAGGCAGAAGCACGAGGGCATCATTCCTGCTCCCCAATGAGAGAGTACGAAGGGGATTGGGGGGGTGGTGGTTTGGGGCTACCAGAGAAGGATTAGAGAAGTGTGGCATGGTTGGGGATATACTGGCCACTTGAGTTACCAATGCTTTAATTGTCAGGTTTGGGGGGATGATAGGGCCCACTGGGCCACCAAGGATATTTTTTAGGAGGTTCAGAGCTACTGAAAATTTTTTAGGGGGTTCGGGGCATGGGGGATTCGGAGCCACTTGGCCATCAATTATTTTTAAGCAGTGTTGGGAGAGGGGGCATTGCACTTTGGGCCTCCTGAAGTTATTTGATGTGAAGTGTCAAACTTCATCTCAGATGATCCTTTTGCTCCCTGCTGCATCTTTATTCCTGCCCAAAGCTGACGTAAAGATCCAGCTTTAAAGGTTTAGCAAGAAAGTGCACTAAGTTTCAGTGCCGTTTCGTTTTACTGTGAGAGCAATTAAATATTCACGCTTTTGCACGCAACTATCATGCCCACTGTGCAATACTTTAGCACAGGGCTGGCCCTAGAGTTAGTCCAAAGTGTTGGAGCTCTAGGCAAACCTCAAGTTTGCCTGTCAAAATCTATTATTTAGCTTTGCACGACCTGCTTTTGCTGCCCTCCAGCGGTTGCTGCCCAAGGCGACCATCTAGTTTGCCTAGTCATTGGGCCAGCTCTGCTTTAGCACAATGGTTTGATTTAGGATTTTCCTAAGCTAGATTGCTATCTGCATAGGGGAGCAAGACTAGAGTGGGAAAATATGCTGTGCTGGTTTATGAGTCTATGGTAGTACAGGACAGAGCATTTACTAACACTTTCCTGAGTCATATTTGTCTTCTATAATCACTGGATCACCGTTTTTCCCCCAGAGCTGGTGCTAGAGTATTAAGTGCTCCAGGCAAACATGCAGCTTTGTGCCCCCTCAATTAACTTTCAGGCCTTTAGGCCTCTCCTCATGATAACTCCAGCACTACCCTCTGTACACCATTCTGTAAAATGCATAATTAGATATCAAATTTTAAATATTAAACTTTGTTTCATATATGTATATACATAAGAGAAATTTCCAAAATCCATTTGCCCAGGTACATGAGCTATTTGAAAATGAGCTGCCCTCTCTGTGGATAAAAGACCTTGAGTTTGGTGAACTTTGCTGCCACTGCAACTGCTCTCCATTGCCTGCCTAGAATCTGCTCTCCTAGGTCTGCCTAATGGTTAAACTGGCCTTGATTCTTCCAATAAACCCTAAGACAAAAGAAGTATCAGGATTTCTTAATCAAGCAATAACAGAAAGAAAAAAACACTGTACACCTTCCACCGGAAGAGGGATGAAAGCTTTAACAAATGTTTCTCCTGAATTTCACAAGCTCGAATTTTATGACAGGCTGCCAATGTGTGAAGGCTAAATAGAGGCCTATTTTAAGGCTATCTTATAAAGGCCTCAAGGCGCCTGTCTGTCTTTGTACAGTACTAGAAGCAAAGACGCAGAAATCATGGACATTTACACCTGCGTAGGAGCAGACAAAAATATTCTAGTGTTTTTTATAAATAGATGTAAATCACAGCTTTGCCCACGCTCCACCTAAACTCCACTCCTGAGCAAGCCTACACACAGGCCACATAAAACATGTTCCTTCTGGGCTCTGTGCACACCTTTATACATGTAAACCTTGGGCTGATTTTATACAAGCCCTTATATGTGCATAAAAAGTCCTTTACATGTGAAAAATCCTTTATTAAAATTACCCCCTTTAAGACCAAGGCAGATCCTTGCAGAACAGGAGAGAAGTAGTAGATTTTGGTATATGTTTTTCATGCTTAAAGAGAAAGAGAGGGCGAGAGGAAGAGAGAGGGAGAGAGAAAGAAAGGAGAGAGAGGAGGGAGGGAGAGGGAAAGGAAGGAGAGAGAGGAGGGAAGGAGAGGTGGGGGGAGAGAGAGAGAAGGAGAAGGAGGGAGAAAGAGAGAGGGGGGGGAGGGGGGGAGAGGGAGAGAGACAGAAAGGGGGAGGTGAGAGAGGGAGAGAGAAAGAAAGGAGAGAGAGGAGGGAGGGAGAGAGAAAGGAAGGAGAGAGAGGAGGGAAGGAGAGGTGGGGGGAGAGAGAAGGAGAAGGGGAGGGAGAAAGAAAGAGGGGGAGGGAGGGGGGAGGGAGAGAGACAGAAAGGGGGAGGTGGGAGAGAGAGAGTGTCCCTCCTTGTCCATGGGGACTCTTACTTAATTATTTGAAACGTTTTATATACCTCATTTCTACAGATCAACGCGTTTTACATAGAACATAAACCCAACTTTACAGAGAACATTGCAACATGGTACAAGTTGACTAGTGCAAAGTAAAGTACCATTGTAACATAGCAGGAACATGATTGGGAGATACTAAATAACATTTTCTTTCAAAAACATAACTATTGCACAACAGGTGAACAGAGCAATGTACATAGCTCATTCATTATACTTCATGTAGTGCCTTTGAGGTGGTCTAAGAATAGGTAAGTTTTTAATAACTTGAGGAATGTCGATAGATCGGAGGTGGCTCTAATATTTTGTGGAACGGCATTCCAGAGGGGAGGGACATAACGTAAGAAAGATCTAGCACAGGCTGATTGGTTCCGCTTTGTCATCTCTTGGGGTAGCACAAGCTTGCTTTGGGTGGTTGCTCTTCTGAGCCTGTTATCTGGAGGTTGTTGTAGCAACTGCTGTAGGTAGAAAGAGGTCAAGCTATGGTAGGCTTTGAATGGTGTTATAAGTATTTTATACTTGACACGTGACTGGACAGGGAGCCAGTGTAAGTCTCTTAGTCTAGGTGTCTATATTCATGCTAAGAGAAAGGATCAGCAATAGATTACACTCATCTAAAGTTCTTCTAAAACTAGAACTGGATCCAAACAGCAAGCTGGTTCTGTGCAGGTCCTCATGGAAGGTATTTCCTCAGCCAGGACATATCTTAAACAAGGGAGGACAAATCATGCGGACACCATTCAGAGAATCCCAGAGTATCCAGAAACCTGCTGGAGGTCTTCCTGGCTGGTTTACCCTTCTGTGCTCGCATTAGCTAAATTTAAATTCTACATTGCTTGTATATAAAACTTCATCCCAAATGATATGGAGCAAAGTTCCCAAATAAACCTCAGACCTGGAGATGAGAAAATACTTCAAAGAAGTTGAACTTGAACAAACTAAGTTCAAGGAGCTACACTCTGAAGTCAACCCGACAATGGGGCTTTCTTCAGAACCTTTAAATTGAAGCCTAGAGTGAAAGCGAGTAAGCGTATACTACAATAAATGGCCCAGTACACGGATGTGTGCCTCGTCACCAGTGATATATAGGCTAGCACTAGGGTATGTGCACCTCTGAGATGAACTAAAGTTCCACAGCGTAAATGTGAACTGCTGAACCATAATCTGGTCCAACCAGCAGCAGGCACAGACCAGCACATCAGCCCACTAGCATGCTAAAGAACTCCCTGAGCCCTGTGCAGCATTTGGAAGCACCTGTTTTTCTTTGGGGGAAGGGAAAGGCAATGGAGCACTAAACAGACTGCATAATGGACCATCTATAGTCATATTATCGGTTTACAGCATTAAACCACACAACAGTCTCTTCATTTCTGAGTCTGAAATTGAGTTTTAATGTACTTAAGTAAATGCATTTGACGCTTGCATTATAGATCATGTTTCAAACCCATCGAAGCAAAAGGAAATGAGTTTTATACTTTATCAATTCAAAGCATATAGCTATAGATTCTCTCTGACTTTATCACTCCTGTCATTTACATCTTATTATTGAATCTACTTCCTTCCACAGGACTATCTGCCCTATACTTCTTTCCCTTGTAGGATATAAAATACTGGCACAAGAAATACTTAATTTGTTCTGGATTTCTGCAATAATTCTAATCTTGCAGGTTGAGCAGAATGAGAAGATATTTCTGAGGAAGAAAAGCAAAAAAAAAAAAAGAAAAACAATTTTTCTGATGGCATGGAGTCAGCGTGGGAATGTAGGATAACATGTTTTGATGTAGCACAAACCTAGCGAAATCCCCAGTGTGTAAGTGGTTGCAAAGGGCGGAGTAATGTGAAAAAAGAGGCAACGATAAGAAAAATAGCAGCAGCTGTAAAAGATTATACTCACATTAAAGATAAACTAGCAAAACCATCTATCAGAGTAGAAAAATCATTTGAAAGAAATGAAATTTTTTACAAGTGATTTCCATTTCCCTGCAGAGTCATCGCGTGTAATTGCAGCAAGGTTGGAAGGAAGCGCGGATAAAGTCAAAGCGCAGAATTAGGCCTCCCTGGTTTCTCAGGTTAAGGCTACCAGATGTCCCCATTTTCAGGGACATTCCCTGATTTTAGCTCTGTGTCCCTGACTCCTACCTGTTTGGCTGCCTCCTGTCCCTTATTCCAGCAATAGATACAGAGGGGGGTAGAAAAAAAAAGATTTTCAATTTAGTGATCTGAATGCGCCAGTTTTAGAATTTGCTTCTATTATCTTTCTATTTGGCGTAGAAGGGGGAAGTGAATCCCTGTTTCTATTCCTCTGTCGATTTGAATGCTTGGAAGTGATGTTGTCGCTGTCATGAGATGAATTGGTGGGGGGGGGGGGGGCAAGGTAATGACTCCGTTACCCTCCTCCATGCCTTATTGCTCTAACCTGAGACTAATGTACCCTTCCTCCCATCGCACTTCAGATGTGTCCCAGATTTGCTTGCAAAAAGTCTGGAAATCTTATCTCAGTCTGATATTCAAAAGCTACACTCTGACTGACTAAGGGGGTTACCCATGGGGACATCACAAACTTCCAAATCAAAATAACACAATAAAAACTATGAGTCATTTAGGGTAATTACTGTACTGTCATACTGTCCAAGGGGTGGAAAAGCGGCTGGTTCGGTCACATTTTCCTCCCTGGTGATACTGTCCTGACCTGAAGATGGTTTTAACCTTTGAAAACTAGTCCAACAATGTATTAAGTTAGTCCAATAAAAAGGTCTCATCTTATTTTCCTTTCTCGCTTCTCCTTTTATCTAACTCCTGGGTGATGAAACTGGGTCTTCTTATGGAGATTTGTTTGTCTTGAAGAGCCAAGGGTGTGATATTTCCATTACAGCTTTGGACTCAGTGCCCGCTCAGTCCTGCTTTGTGTCTTCGTTCATGCACACAGACTTTCTGTGATTTTTTTTTTTATGGCCGAGTTTTCCATTAGCCATTGTTTCTGGATAAATTTGGTAAGGTGTTTTGGGCCCTAAGAGAAACTAAATAGGGGAAAAAACTCTTTAGAACTTAGGCCCTATGAGCCCGATATTCGAAAGGCATTTACATGGTTCACAGCCACTATGGGAATATTCAACAGCACCTACATGGTCAGTGCCATTGAATATCCCCATCTATGTCTCCTGTGTACCCCGATGCTATCCAGTTAGCGTCAGGGCGTGTTCGGGGCATCATTCCAGATGCACTTGTAGCGACATGGCTTGCCCTGAGAGCTATGTACAGGGATGTAATTTATTTACTGGGTTGTCTGTTTTGTACGGTTAGGTTGTAGGGTTGTGTAGCGACATGGTTTGCCCTGAGAGCTATGCACAGGAATGTAATTTATTTACTGGGTTGTCTGTTTTTTATGGTTAGGTTGTAGGGTTGTGTCAGGTGAGGACGTGTTGTTGGCTTGGGCGTAGTGTAGGAGAAAAAGGTGGTGCTTTAGTGCCTTTCTGAATTGGGCAAGGTCAGTGATCGTGCGGATGGTCACACTGGGAGCTCATTCCAGCAGGTAGGTGCGTAGAACATGAAGCCTCTGTTTTTTGATGCCTGAGTGCATTTTGCTACTTCACTGGGAGTTATTAATGTGTTGGTGGTGAAGGATCTTCTTGCTCTGGTTGCAGGTGTGGGGTGGATAAGGTTCATCAAGGAGCTAGCAATTGTTTTGTTGATGGCCTTGAATGTTAACAGCACTACTTTGCAGGTGAGCCGGCAGTAGATTGGTAGCCAGTGCAGGTCCTTTAGGATTGGAGTAATGTGGTCCCTTCTAGAGGCCCCGTGTAGGAAATGGGCAGCAATGTTCATTGCCAACTGTAGTGGGTTTAGTGTGTTCTAAGAGAGTCCATGAAGGATCACATTGCCGTAGTCGAAGTGGGGGGGGGGGAGGGTTACTAGTGTCTGGAAAACTGTTTAGAAGTTGTCTGGTTGCAGCAAGGGTCGAAGATATCGAATTGTCCTCATCTTGTGGTAGATTTTCTTGATGGTGTTGCCTATGTGCGCTTTCAAATCGAGGTGCTGGTCGAGCGTGACTCCTAGGTAGCAGATGGTGGACCGACTCGGGAGCTCGGCATCTCTCGTCTTTAATGTTGCCGGTGGGGAGAAGGTCTGGTTTCTCATGATGAACAGCACTTCTGTCTTGCTGAAGTTTATCTTAAGACTCTGTGAGTGGAGCCAATCAGTGACGGCATCAAAGCATTTTACTAGTAAAGAGAAGTCTGGTTGGTCGATAGTGAATGGAGTGAAGAGTAGAACGTCATCTGCATAAATCAGGCAGGAGATGTTGAAAGAGCGGATGACTGCACATGTGGGCTGCATATATATATACTGAATAATAGGGCAGATAGCGAGGAACCCTGGGGAACTCCATGTTTTTGTTGAAAAGGCTCAGAGGTCATGGAGCCAGTTCGTACCTGCTGCCATCTATCTGTTAGGTACGATTTGCACCAGCTCCAGGCTGAGCCCTGAATTCCCTTTTCCTGGAGACGTATCAGGAGATGCTCGTGGTTGACGGAGTCGAAAGCCACGGAGATGTCCAAGAAGATCAGGGCATAATCTCGTCTGTTGTTGTTAATCCCTGTGATTAATGTGTTGAGAAGTGTGGCAAGAAGCATTTCGATGCCATGTGATTCCCTGAAACCATGTTGGCATGGATCGAGGGGGGCAGTGGAGTTGATGTGTTCTTGGATTTGCCTTTGGATGACCTTCTCAATAATCTTGGCTAGAAGCGGGATGCTTGAGATTGGTCGATAGGATTCAACCTTCTGGGGGTTCAGCTTGTTGTTCTTCAGAAGGGGCCTGATTGACATCTGTTTGAGGGATGCTGGGAATGTTCCCATGGAGAAGGACTGCTCCATGATCTTGGCTAGAGTTGGACTGAGCTCACTGCGCAAAGATTTTATCCAATATGCTGGACAGGGGTCGTTTGGGGCAGTGGTGGAGCTGATGGTTGCAATGATGTCCTCGATGCCTCTGGCTGATGGTGTTGTAAGCGAGTTGAGCGGCAGTGGTTGGTATGGATTGTGACTAGGAGTGCATTTCGTGGCTACGCTGATGTTGCTGGATTTGACTAGTATGTAGTCTGCGCATTCCTGCGGGTGTAACATTGTAGTTTGGGTGGGCGAAGGTTCTTTTGTCAGGGTCTTCACTAAGTTGAAGAGGTCGTGTGGTCTGTTCAGTGAGCGGCGCAGGAGTTCGGAGTGGTATTCTTTCATTTTCACTGAATAGAGTCTCTGTGAGCGTTCAGGTGGGCGGTGTAGGCTGCCTGGTCAGTTAAGGACCTGGAGCGCTGCCATCTTCTTTCTAGTTTCCTAAGAAGTAGTGAGGACCGTAGCTCCGTGGAGTACCATCGTGCAGATTTCCTACCTCTTGGTGTCTTGTCTGGTGCAGGTGGCTTGTTTGAGGCAGGTAGGCATGCAAAGGATTTCAGGCTGTTATTCCATGTGGCCATCATTTCGTCCAGGTTCGGTGAATCTAGCTTGAGGTTTGGGAGGACTTCGTTGAGGATCGCCTTTTTGTCGAATGGTCTGAA
This sequence comes from Ichthyophis bannanicus, assembly GCA_033557465.1. Taxonomy (NCBI): domain Eukaryota; kingdom Metazoa; phylum Chordata; class Amphibia; order Gymnophiona; family Ichthyophiidae; genus Ichthyophis; species Ichthyophis bannanicus. The sequence continues at coordinate 178,354,742 of CM066041.1, read as the reverse complement.
ATGTTCTGTGGGTGCTGATGAGTTTTCGGCTGCTTTCCTAGGCAGGTTGCTGTCCTGATGCATGGGTATCTGGAATTTGATTAGGTTGTGGTCAGACCATCTATGTAGCATGCAATAATGGATTGTTAGATGGTTAGCAATCAATGGCTAAAACTAGCCAGCTTTTGGCTCGCCTAGTTCTAGCCATGTAGCGGCCCAATATTGCTGCTATATGGTTAGGCTCTGCAGGGGATTCCACAGCACCAAACTAGAATGTTCAATGCTATTGCTGTGGCATCGAATATTCAGAGTTAGGAGTGAGTGGGCACGGCTATGTGCCATAGCAGCGCATAGCCTGCCTACTTCAGTATTGGACCTTATGTTTTTACTGGACTCACCTTGTATCACATTCAATCACTTCAGTGCTTGGTTTGCTGGTCCACCAATGGTGTAGCTACTTCCTACTTTGTTCCAGTAGAATAGCTATTGCGATGTCATTTGTGGTCTCACAACAAGCACTGACCAATCAGATCCAGGCCATGCTGGTGCAATTTGTGATTCCTAGACAAAATAATACCTAAAATGCCAAATGATCCATCCATGTGAGAACCAGGGTCCTGCAGACCACGTGCTCTCAGGAAAATATTCATCAGTATGGATTTGTTAGGAACTGGGGAACATTCTGGGGAAAGGAGGGGCTCTTCTGAAGGGATGGGCTTCACCTTAACCGGGATGGAACCAGATTGCTGGCATTAACCTTTAAAAAGGAGATAGAGCAGCTTTTAAACTAGATAATAGGGGAAAGCCGACAGTCGCCGAAGAGCGCATGGTTCGGAAGAATGTATCCTTGAAGGATACTAACAAAAGCAGAGAGGTTCCAAAAAAGAGTAAAGTAGCCCAAATGCCCTCGAGTATGGAGGAGATAGAGCTTAAAGATCCCAAATTACCCATGTCTACCAATAGCCAAATTAATATGAATAAAATACAGTCTCTAAAATGCTTGTATGCAAATGCTAGAAGTCTAAAAAATAAGATGGGAGAGTTAGAATATATAGCACTAAATGAGAGGTTAGATATGATTGGAATCTCAGAGACATGGTGGAAGGAGGACAACCAGTGGGACACTGTGATACCTGGGTACAAACTATATCGTAATGATAGAGCTGATCAAATTGGTAGAGGGGTTTCGCTCTATGTTAGAGAGGGCATTGAGTCAAAGGATTAAAGTTTTGCAGGAAACAAAATTTGCTGTAGAATCTCTATGGATTGAAATTCCATGTAAAAAGGGGAAGGTGATGGCAGTGGGGGTGTACTATCAACCGCCTGGCCAGAATGAACAAATGGATGATGAAATGCTCAAAGAAATCAAGGAAGCTAACAAAAGTTACAGCGCAGTAATAATAATGGGTGATTTCAATTACCCCGGTATCGACTGGGTCAGTGTCACGGCAGGACATGTGCGATGCTTCCTCTTGGGCCCAAGAGCTTACAAGAAGGAAACAGCCTTATGTTGTCCACTTTTGAATAAAGCTTCTCTTGTTGTCACCAGAGGTATTCTGGAACTTGTAGTTAGTTTATTCTTTAAGGGCAAATTGTAGTTGTGAGTCGGTGGTTCAAGGCAGCAAGAAAATTTATTTTGTGGGGATTTCCAGGGCATTTAAGCTCAATACACAAACAAGGCAAAAAGGATGCTTCTCCAACATAAAGGATAAATCAGGTAACAGAGAGTGACGTAACAAAAACCTCTTTTCACTGTTCAGCTGTTCTTATTCCCACAAGCTTACATTGAGGACTGCCTGGTGTGGTCATTCAACAGAAATACAGATAAACTTGCAACAGCTGTGATTTTCTTTTCTCAAAGCAAACTTCTTCTAAGCACTGCTTCTTAGCTTCAGAAGGCAATTAAGCTTAATAAAACACAGTATTAGCTTTCCTTAATTCTAAGCAGGTATTGTACTTATTCTCTATATTGTTTCACAGTCTCTCAGCTCAGTTCAATAATGCAGACTATTCTTTTAAACACAAGGAGCAATCCATTGGTACAGGTTCACACTCAGAGCTTGGCAAACAGGAATCTATTTGCATTCCTTCTATGGCAACAGGATATAGGGTATCTCTATCAAAGTTACAAACTCTCCCAGACTTTCTCTCCTTTAGAAATTCCTGGAACTGATTCCACAGCAATTCAGCTTGTAAAGGCACAGTTGTATTAGGGGAGTGAACTTTTCCTTCAGCAAACAACTCTCTCAGTGCTTCTAGCTTTGATGACTCAGCTGTTCTGCTTTTATCAGGGCTATGACTTTTCCCATACGTAAAACTTTCCACCCACCTCTTAGCAGTAGACGGTGTGGACCTTAGCAATAGCAAACTGTTTCTCTGTTGATTTCTCAGCTCTGAAACTGCTGGCTTTACCTTGGGAATGGTTCCTCAGACAAGCGCTGATTTCTTTCTTCCTGGGATCCTCCAGGCTCTGAAATTCAGCCTCCTTATGTCCTTCTCCAGGCCCTCTTAGGTAGCTGGTTTCCTGGGAGTTTTCTTCTTTCTTTCTCCTCCAGCTATGCTCAGCCTTGCTCTCTCTGTTGTCCTTTGCCTTCCTCCTTCCCTCCTTCTGCTCTGCTCGTGGTTTTAAGAACCATTGGCTGCTAGGCACTCCCTGTTCTCTGCACCTGTGTGACCAATCATCAGGCAAGCTTGTCTCCACCCCTGAGCTAGGGCGTGGCCTGACCTTAGCAGGGAGCTGGGTTTTTTTCTGATCTGGCTTGCAAGTCTTATGCACAAGTGAACTGTCATTCATTTCAAAGGGGAAACTAGGATTTCCTTCCACTTCCATGTCTTCCTGGGAGTTTTCATCACTACACATGCTAGGGAGATAAAGTTTCTAGATGAAATAAATGACTGCTTCTTGGAGCAGCTGGTTCATGAACCGACCAGAGGGGAAGCCATATTAGACCTAGTCCTTAGTGGAACACCAGATCTGGTGCAAGAGATAAGGGTGTTGGGGCCACTTGGCAATAGTGATCATAGCATGATCGCCTTTGTTTTAATTAGTGGAGGAGGGATAGTAAGGAAATCCACAGTACTACCTTTTAACTTTCGAAAGGGAGACTATGATAAAATGAGGAAAATAGTTAAGAAAAAACTAAAAGGAGCAGTTGTAAAGGTTAAAGACTTACATCAAGCTTGGGTGTTGTTGAAAAATACTATCTTGGAAGCCCAGACCAGCTGTATTCCACGCTTTAAGAAATGTGGAAGGAAACCCAAAAAACTGCCAGCATGGTTTAAAGGGGAGGTTAGAGAGGCTGTTGTTGCCAAAAAAGCATCTATCAGGAAATGGAAAAAAGAGCCAAACGACGAAACCTGGAAATAGCACAAGCACTGGCAAGTCAAAAGCAAAGGCACTGATAAGGCAGGGAAAGGGAGAATTTGAGAAGAAGCTTGCTGCGGAAGCAAAAATGAGAAATTAAAGACTTTTTCAAGTACATTCGTAGCAAAAAACCTGAGAGAGTCAGTTGGTCCATTAGATGATAGAGGGGTTAAAGGGGCACTAAGAGGCGACAAGGCGATAGCGGAGAGACTGAATGAATTCTTTGCTTCGGTCTTTACTGAGGAAGATGTGGGGATATTACCCATGACTGAAGTGGTATTTAAAGGTTCGGAAGAATTGAAGGAAATATCGATACATCGGGAAGATGTATTACAACTATTAGATAAACTGAAAAGTAGCAAATCACCTGGGCTGGATGGTATACATCCAAGGGTGTTGAAAGAACTGAAATATGAGATTGCAGACCTGCTATTAGTAATCTGTGAACTATCATTAAAATCATCTCTAATACCTGAAGATTGGAGGATCGCCAATGTAACACCAATTTTTAAAAAGGGTTCCAGGGGTGATCCGGGAAACTACAGACCGGTGAGCCTCACGTCAGTAACGGGAAAAATGGAAGAAACCATCATAAAGAATAAAATTACTCAGCATGTAGATAGATAGTCATGGCCTAATGGGAGACAGCTAACATGGCTTTAGACAAGGAAGATCTTGACTTACTAATCTGTTATGTTTTTTTGAAGGTGTGAATAAACAGGTGGACAAAGGTGAGTCGGTTGATATAGTGTATCTGGACTTTCACAAAGGCTTTGACAAGGTCCCTCATTAGAGACTTTTGGCAAAACTAAAGAGTCATGGGATAGGAGGCAGTGTACTACTGTGGATCTGGAACTGGTTAAAAGATAGAAAGCAGAGGGTAGGGCTAAATGGCCAATTTTCCCAATGGAGAAAGGTGAATAGTGGTGTACCCCAGGGATCTGTGCTGGGTCCGCTGCTTTTTGAATTATTCATAAATGACCTGGAAAGTGGAATAACGAGTAAGGTTATCAAATTTGCAGATGACACAAAACTATTTAAAGTTGTTAAAAGCCAAGAGGATTGTGAAAAACTGCAAGAGGATCTTGATAAATTGGAAGACTGGGCATCAAAATGGCAGATGAAATTTAATGTGGACAAGTGCAAAGTTATGCACCTAGGGAACAACCCAAACTATGGTTACACAATGCAAGGTTCCACATTAGGAACCACCACCCAGGAAAAAGATTTAGGCATCATTGTGGATAACATGTTAAAACCCTCCGCCCAGTGTGCAGCAGCGGCCAAGAGAGCAAATAGAATGCTAGGTATCATAAGGAAAGGAATGGAAAATAAAACAAAAGATATTATAATGCCTCTATATCGTTCCATGGTGAGACCGCACCTTGAATATTGTGTGCAATTCTGGTCGCCGAATCTTAAAAAGGATATAGCGATATTAGAAAAGGTTCAGAGAAGAGCCACCAAAATGGTAAAGGGGATAGAAGGATACTCCTATGAAGAAAGGCTAAAAAGGTTAGGGATCTTTAACCAGGAAAAGAGACGGCTGAGGGGAGATATGATAGAAGTCTATAAATTAATGAACGGAGTGGAACGGGTAAACGTAGATCGATTGTTTACGTTATCAGAATATAGAAAGACTAGGGGACATGCAATGAAGCTACAAGGTAAACTATTTAAGACTAATAAAAGAAAATATTTTTTCACTCAACGTGTAATCAAACTTTGGAATTTGTTACCGGAGGATGTAGTAAAGGCTGTTAGTGTAGCTGGGTTTAAAAAAGGTTTGGACAAGTTCTTGGAGGAAAGGTTCATAAACCATTATTAAGAAGGGACCCAGGATATCAATGCTTGACCCAGTACAAGCACTGTGGAACCTGTGTCTTTTGGGGAAACTGCCAGGTATGTATGACCTAGATTGGCCACTGTTGGAAACAGGATACTGGGCTTGATGGACCTTGGTCTGACCCAGTATGGCATATCTTATGTTCTTATATTCTTACGGAGAGGCTCCAGTCTCTTAAATTCTCCTAGAGGACTAACAATTATAAGAAACCAGGGGCTTCTTCCCAAGTCCAGCTGCAGATTTCAGGCCAGCTTGAGTTTGGTAAACGTTAGCCATGTTTACCCCAAATTTGATGGAAATGTTTTTGAAAATTTCCTCAGAAATTCAGGGAACAATCCAACCAGATATGATGCAAATTTGTCACCGAGTCAGTGATTCAAGGAAAATTGTGACAAATCTACTTTCCATGAACCAGGTGAACCTGATCCAACTCCGACTCAGGTTTGCTGATTAAGGAACCAGTTTCAAGCTTTTTAAATGAAATAGAAATAGTCATTGATCCTCTTCAGTCAACCTAGGAACCTCTTGTGTGCTGGCTGAACTAGTTTGTAGACCTTTTCTGGAAAGTCCCAGTGTGACTCAGTTCCACGTTGTTATTGTGGTGACAGACGCTGCCCTTCATCAAGTTTTTAGAATCATTTGAAATAATTTGCATTGCATTACATTGACCTCTGATTGAGCATTTATGGGCCACAGGCTACTAACTCACTGACAGTGCTATTGCCAGTCCATAGGACTCAGTAAAAACATCTCTCTCTGCCAGTCTGCAGCAATGACTTTTAAGGGAAAATGGCAGCTGGACAATTACTCCCCTTCTGTCACGGGTCTTCTGTTGTTTCTGGCTGGTCGGCATTGGCTATGCTCATTTATAAGCAGTAGCAGGCAACCAGGAGGTCTGTTTTCAAGGAGTTTTTGCAACAGGAATGGGAGAACATTTATCAGCCAAACTTCACTTCAACCGCAGGAATGATCCAGTCTTGGTTATTTCTGTAATTCTCATCCCAAGGAATTCATGTAGCTCACACACAGCAGGGAATGTTAGCGTCACTCCTATAACATTTCTACAGCGCCTCATGAACTCCTCCCTCCAGAATAATTTGTAGCATTTATAGCTTTGCTTCCCAAGATGACAAAAAATCCTGTACCCCATCCTAATAAGCTTAGGGGCCTGATATTAAATTGGGCATAGCCCTGCCCACCAACCCTTAACCCTGGATATTCAATGCCGCAACAACATCAGTGAATATCCGGGGTCGCTGCACATGCCCCAGAGCTGTCAAAGCTAACTGGATAGTGGTAATATTGCACCACTAAGTTAGCTTCCACTGGTAAAAGTAGGCCAGCTTTTGCTATGCCTAGTGTTCCCTGCCGATCGCTAACCGGATAGCGGTGCAATATCTCTGCTACCCAGTTAGTGACAGTCTCTGCCTCCGCCCCATCCTGAATGCCCCCAACATGTCCCGATGCTAACTGCATAGCATTGGGGCATGTAACGGGGTTAGAAGAGGACATTCAACGGCACAAAACATGGAAGTGCCGTTGAATATCCCGATTTAAGGCATTTACATGGTTTACTGGGTTGTAAATTGTGTAAATGCCTTTCGAATATTGGGCCCTTAATCTTTACTAGTTCATCCTAAATACCTTTTATTTATTTTTTGCAAATCTAATAGAATTATGTTTTTTCTTAGCTGGTAAAACAAATTGGCTAGGACACACCCCTTGTTTCAAGGCTGCAGAAAGAGTTTATGGGTTTGGCTATCCATATCTCTTCAGGAATTACAGTCTATACAGAGGAAACAGAAGTCATAGGAATCTAACAGCTGCTGAAAGTCAAGGAACAAAGAGGTTCTAGGCTTCTGCAGCCAGCACAAGAAATCCAAAAATAGTCAGACGGGGGGGGGGGGGGGCCAGATCACAAATCAGGGTTTACTGGATTTGGCTATATCTGTTCAGAGGTTTCCTATTTTCCCACTAGATCAGGAGAAGAAGTGAATTCAAACTCTAGGCTATACACTACGTTCAGCCTTCATCCCCTCTCAATCTGCTCTTCTCTCCTTCCCTCTTCCCCCCCCCCCCCCAGATGGCAGAAGGGAAATGATATCATCCCTCAGTTTTTATTCACCTTTGGCCCCAACCTGCAGTTTGGATCATTTTTCCCATTCCCAAAGGACTTTATGTCTTGGGTGGCTGCCTACGCTCACTCATGCCTAGTTATACCTTGAGCGAGTGTGAGAAGATGGCTTCATGGGTCTGGCATCTGTCGGTTTGCTGCCACCATCACCTTAGTTCATTTCTCTTTTACGCTATGGGGAACTCTCACTGAGATCCAGCATGGACAGACATGTTTTGCATTGACTTTGAGCATAATAAATAAGGGGACAAGGTCCTGGTATTGAGAGCTGGAGAGAGTCAGAGAAAGCATAGTTACTCACCTGTAACAGGTGATCTCCGGGAACAGCAGGAATTTAGTCTTCACATATGAGTATTGTCGGTACCGATGGAGCCAGCGTGGGAACGCTCCCCAGCATCCAATTCGAAAGCTTTTGGGAGCATCCCACAGCACCTGCATGCTGCCTTCCCACCTTTCCCAACTGTCTCTCTCCAGTTGAGTTTAAAGTTGAGACAAAGAGAGAGAGAGGGAAAGAGAAAAAGAGAGAGATACAACTCCTAGGGGAGGTGGGTGGGTTGTGAAGACTAAATTCCTGCTGTTCCCGGAGATCATCTGTTACAGGTGAGTAACTATGCTATCTCCAGGAACAAGCAGGAATGTAGTCTTCACATATGGGGACTCCCTAGCTACAGATGCCAGGGAGAAACCCCAGAAGTTGTGTGCCCTTTCAAAAGGGCTCCACCTCCCTCCATGGATCTCTGGCATCCTACCAGGGATGGTGGGTAGGAGTTGATTAAGTATGGAACAGGTGTTGAAGAACAGCCTGACCAAACAAGGCATCCCGGCGGGAGTCATTGTCCAAGCAGTAATGGGCTGTGAAGGTATGAACTGAGGCCCAGGTAGCTGCTCGACAGATGTCGTCAATAGACACAGAGTGAAGATGAGCCATAGAGGCTTCCATGGCTCTCACATTGTGCGCTGTGACATGGCCTTCAAGAGGAAGGTTCTTACTCCGATAGGCAAAAGATATACACTGGGCAATCCAGTTGGACAGTGTCTTTTTGGAGACTGGAAGCCCTAAATGACTAGGATCAAAAGCAACAAAGAGTTGAGAGGACTTTCTATGTTGCTGCATCCTTTGCAAGTAAAAGGCCAAAGTTCTTTTCAGTCCAAAGTATGAAGATTCCTTTCTGCATTAGAGGCATGAGGCCTTGGGAAAAAAACAGGAAGGTAAACTGCTTGGTTTAAATGAAAAGGTGAAACCACTTTTGGCATAAAGTGAGGATGAGTCCTAAGGACTACCTTATCATGATGGAACCTTGTATAAGGAGGATCAGCTACCAATGCTTGCAATTCACTGATGTGACGTGCTGATGTGATTGCAATAAGAAAAATAACCTTCCAGGAAAGAAATTTCAAAAAGGTAGTAGCTAATGGTTCAAAAGGCGGCTTCATGAGCTGGCCAAGAACCAGATTTAAATCCCATGCCACCGGTGGTGGCTTAGCGGGAGGCTTAGTTAGAAGAAGGTCTCTCATAAATCTCGCTATGATGGGATCAGAGGAAATAGGTTGCCCATTTAAAGGTTTGAGAGAAGCTGCAATAGCACTCAAATGAACTCTCACTGAATTGGCCTTAAGCCCTGCATTAGACAAATGAAGAAGATATTCCAGTACTGATTCCAGAGGTATTGCAAGAGGGTTAAGACCCTTCTGCGAGCACCATATGGTAAACCTTTTCCACTTGAAAGCATAAGAGCGTCTTGTGGATGGTTTCCTGGAAGCATAAAGGATATATCTTTTACTTGCTGAGAAAGGTTAAGACCATGAAGTTCTAGGCTTTCAGCAACCAGGCCCTGAGATGTAGAGACTGGGGATTGGGATGCCACAGCATCCCGTCCTCCTGGGATAGGAGATCTGGAGCAGATCCTAACTCCAGAGATGGAGCTTGAGAGAGATGTAAGAGCAGAGTGTACCACACTTGTCGTGGCCAATGTGGGGCTATGAGAATCATATGGCCTCTGTCTCTCTGAAGCTTGAATAAAGTTCTGGGAATTAGGGGAATGGGTGGGAAGGTATACAGAAAGTCCCGACACCAATGGAGGAGGAAGGCATCCCTGGCCTGACAACCCTGAGCCGGAATTCGAACAGAACCGGGGAGGTTTGGCATTCAGCGGACTTGCAAAGAGGTCTGTGTCCGGGGTTCCCCAAAATTGGAAAATTTTGGCTACCTGGTCTGCATGGAGAGACCATTCGTGTGGAAGCAGAACTCGACTGAGTCTGTCTGCCCAAGAGTTTTGAATGCCTGGAAGATACACTGCAAGGAGATGAATCTGATGCTCTCTGGCGAGGGCCCAAAGTCACAAAGCTTCGTTGCAGAGCAACAGAGAGCCTGTTCCGCCCTGCTTGTTCACATAGAACATGGCTACCTGGTTGTCCATTTGAATTAGGACAGTTTTGTAGCTGAGCTGGGTGTAAAACACTCGAAGAGCAAGAAAGATTGCTCTGAGCTCTAGGATATTGATGTGTAGCTCGGTCTCCTGTGGATTCCAGGTACCCTGGGTAGAGAGGCCTTGCAAATGGGCTCCCCAACCCACCTGTGAGGCATATGTTGTTAGAGTTACTTGGGGTGGGGGTTGCTGAAAAGGGGACCCCACCAACAGATTCTGGGGTGACTGCCACCATTGGAGAGACAAAATAAGACGATCTGAGGTTGCTATTTTGTCTGACAGGCAACCTGACACCTGAGTCCACTGGGTGTGCCCTCATATGGAGGCAGGCATAAGGGACCACATGCACGGTGGATGCCATGTGGCCTAGCAATTGTAACATTTCCCGAGCAGTGAGGTGAGACTTTAGCATTGCTTGGGAAACTAACTGCACAATGCAAAGGCAGCGGGACTGTGGAAGATAGGCCCTTGTCTGTCTGGTATCCAGCAGGGCTCCTATGAACTCTAGAGACTGAGTGGGAGCTAGGTTGGATTTTGGGAAGTTTATGACAAGTCCCAAATATTGAAGGATACGCATTGTGCGAGATAGAAAAATCCTGGCCTCTGGCTCTGATGGGGCTCGAATGAGCCAATCGTCCAAGTAAGGGAAGACGAATATTTTTAGGGTGCGGAGAAATGCTGCTACCACAGCCATGCATTTTGTGAACAGCCTTGGTGCCGAGGCCAGGCCAAAAGGAAGAACTCTGTATTGGTAGTGCTTCCCTTGAAATAGAAAGCGAAGAAACCTTCGGTGAGTTGGATGGATGAGAACAAGAGTGTATGGATCCTTGAGATCTAGAGAACAAAGCCAGTCCTGACTCTGAAGGTATGGCAGTAGAGTTCCCAGAGAAATTATTTTGAATTTCTCTTTGAACAGGAATTTGTTCAATTCTCTGAGGTCCAAAATGGGTCTGTGCCCTCCTGTTTTCTTTGGAATAAGGAAAAAGGGGGAATAGAACCCTGCACCCTGTTGATGAATGGGTCCTTCTCCTATTGCCCTTTGGGCAAGAAGCAGGCTGACCTCGTGATCTAACTGGGAGTTGAGAGAGGTCTGAGAATTGAACTGTCTTGCCATTGTAGGAGAGGGCATGCTGAGGAGTGGAGGAGTGGCCTAGTGGTTGGGGCAAGGTACTTCAGGCCGGAAGGTCGGTGGTTCAAATCCCACTAGAGGACAGCAACCTTGGGCCGGAAGGACTGGGGTTTCTAGTCCCACAGATGCTCCTTGTGGTCTTGGGCAAGCCACTTAACCCTCCATAGCCCATGTTCCCTGTAAAATAGTTATCTCCAAGTTATAATGCCCTGTTCAATGTAATTTCAGTTTGTTCAATGTAAACCGCACTGATGCAGAATAGCGCGGTATATAAGAGAATGTAAATAAATAAATAAATAAAAATGATTGTATCCCTCTCTTACAATGGACAGAGTCCAAGTTTCTGCTGTTATCTACCCCCATCTGGGGGCAAAATAACATAACCTTCCTGGAATGGTGGAAGGCTCTGGCCCGTTAAGGGCCAGGAAGACAAAGTTCTCTAGATGGGAGTCAAAGCCCCTGTGGAGGCTGAGTCTGCTAAGCCGGTTGAGGCTTAGCAGCCTTTGTTTTTCTTTGTTTAGGTTGTTGCTGACCCTTTTGGGCAGACTGACCTGAACGATGCCCTTGCTGGGTATAGGAGGGATAGAACTTCTTCTTTCTAGTGAAGAATGTTTTTTTGTAGGACTTTTTCCTTGCAGGATCAGCTGTAGATTTTGATAGTCTGTCCAAGGTGAGATTATCAAAATCTAGCTCATTAGCTTTCTCTTGCCAATTTTTGCCAAATAGATTCTCTCATGTGCAAGGAATATTCCCCAGTTTATCCTGTACCCAAAGTTCCAAGTCAGATGCCTGGAGCCAGGCAATCCTACGTGCGCCTATGGCAATAGCAGAAGTTCTGCTTATGCACTCAAAACAATCAAAAGCTGCATGATTTACAAAATTGGAAACATCCTGAGCATGTTTGATAAGTGCAAGATAATCTTGTCTCGTATCATCAGGAAGGAGAGAGCTCATAAGCTCTAGATCTCCTGTAACTTCCTTAAGGAACATTCCCATATATAAAATGTAGGAACTAATCCTGGCAGAAAGCATAGAGGCCTGGAAGGTTCGACGCCCAAAGGCATCAAGAGTTCTACATTCATGTCCTGGAGGATTAGATGCATGCCTTTTTGCACTCTTTACCCTTCTCATAGCTGATTCCACCACCATGGAATGGTGGGGCAGCTGAGCTTTTTGAAATCCAGGACAGGGAGGAACTCATATCATGGTATCGAGCCTACGAGAATGAGGAGAAGTGGTGAGAGGTGTTTCCCACATCCTTAGCATGAGATCATGCAAGATCTCATGAATAGGCAAAGTAGCTGCCTCTTTGGGAGCTTTAGGATACTGTAAAATCTCCAATTCCTTCGCCCTAGGCTCTGTTTCAGGAGCCACTGTGATGGAAAGACCTCGAGCCACATCCCGGATAAAATCCTGGAAGGATATATCCTCTGGAGGAGACATCCTACGTTTAGGAGAGGAAGAATCCTCAGGAAGAAGTACTCTGGTATCGACAGAACTGTCAGAGTCTTCAGACTCGTCGGAGGATTCAAAGTATCTCCTGCCCGAGTAATCATGCAGCGCACGATACCAGTACCGATCGAAATCGGTATCGACAGGGTCCGGTACCGACTTATCAGTACCGGAGGGCACAGCAGGCCTCGGTACCGGTAGTCCACCTGCTGACGTCAATGCCATTGGCCATGGTACCGATGTAGATGCCGGTACCGGTACCGGTTGAATTGTCTGAAGTGGTTTCGGGGGCATCGATGCCGAGAGAAGAGCCGCCAGACTGCGTTCAATAGCCAAAAATCTCTGGTCTATCGACGCCGCCAATGCCTGGGTATCGGTACCGGACAAAGCGGCCGGTACACCAGAACATGGCACCAGTAGTTCTGCCGAGGTTGGGGCCTCGAGAACATCCTGGAGCCCCGATGATGCTTTGGAAGCCGAAGCCTCCCGCCGGGGCAATTTTGCCGGTGTGAGTCCCTCAAGGGCAACGCCAGAGGCATCTCGATACCTAGAAGGCGATCTACCCTTTGAGGACCGGCTAGACTTATGTTTAGTTACCTGAGATCCATGGGAGGAAGACGAAGCCCTGGAAGATGTTGATGCCACAGATGCTGCATCGGAGGGAAAAAGGGTGCTAAGTTTAGCAGCTCGGTTTTGCTGACCCCTCTTCGACATCATCCCACAGGCAACACACTCGGAGATAGAGTGGTCAGGACCTAAACATTTGAGGCACCACTCATGGGTGTCGGTGACGGAGATGGTACCGCCACACTTTTTAAAACCCGAAGTGGGATTTTCCATTGTAGAGGAAAGTTGGGCCTAGTGCCCAAAATGGCGCGTGGCACCAGAGGAGAAAAAAGCTGTAAGACTCCAGGAAAAGATTTTTTTTTAAAAAAGGAAAAGAAAGAAAGAACTGGCGGTACCGGTGTAGCATCAAAGGAAGGCAGACGCGACCACAAAAAAGAAGAATAAATGGGATATTTTCTGCGATGACAGGAAGTGCGACCTGCCGGCTCCGCGGGAAACGAAGAACTGGAGAGAGACAGTTGGGAAAGGTGGGAAGGCAGCACGCAGGCACTGTGGGATGCTCACAAAAGCTTTCTAATTGGACGCTGGGGAGCGTTCCCGCGCAGGCTCCTTCGGTACCGTCGATACCCATATGTGAAGACTACATTCCTGCTTGTTCCTGGAGATAGGACCAAGCCAGTAAGAGAGACAGAGCCAGGACTGTCTTGTTCAAATTTTGTTTTACACTCAAGAATATGCAGCTGCAAACATTTTCGTCTTATATATTATTATTATTATTGTCATTGTTATTTACAGAAATTATGGAAATCAAGGTAGAAAAAAACATACCCTCTGAAGCGAGCTGAGGCAATGAAAATGAAATTTCATGCCTGACCAATTCAAGATGCAAACCCTGAGCCAGGCAGCCAGGGCTTGGACGGGAGATAAGATTTGATTAAGAAGGCCACAATTAATTTATGACAAGTGCACTCCTGATAACGAAGAGGTTGTTTTTAATGAATAGCCAGAAGGAGTTTTGGCCCCTGCATTTGGTGGGGAGAAATGGGGGCTGAACTTGAAGAGAACAAAATACTTTACAAAGATTAATGAATGTATCTGTAATTCTCTTTCTTTTAGTTATTAAAAAAGGATGTGCAACCAAAGAAGTAATGAGATGTGTTTGATTAATTCTTCACACTTTTCATCCTCTTGAAATAGAAGGAGGAGGAAGAGGAGGAAGGGTGCAGGAGGGAGAGGAAGATTTCGCTAAGGATGTCTTCTCCAACATGGGCCTCATCTCTCTTCTGATGGCACTTGGAAAGAGTTGTGCAAAACAGTTGCATTCAAACTTCAACCAAGAACATTTCCACCTATTCTGACTTTGAAAAAACACATGGGATCTACCCAAATCCCATGGGAGAAGTCAGTCTATATGGGACTGTGGGATCCTGGTTATAATGATGTATAGCTGCTATAGATAGAGAAATCACACCCAGTTTGTTCATCCCAGGGCACCTGCTACAGGATTCTGCACCATTTTCATGGGGGTCTAAGTTTCAAGCTGTTTCAAAAGCACCAAGAAATGTGCTTGGTTCCTTTAGATCCTGTCATTCTTGTGCAGGTCATAGGAAGGTTCAGAAACATGAGGCTTCCAGGCTTAGCATCGCCCCAACTCAGTGGAGACACTCACAACTAGACCCTGGCTCCACAAGGAATCAGAGTCTGTGGTTTTGAGTAAGGATAATCACCCCAATGGCTAGTTGAGTGGAGGGTCGTAAGAGCACAAATCATATTGAGTCAGACCTTAGGTCCATCAAGCCCAGCATCCTGTCCCTGGCAATGGTCAGTCCGAGTCACAAGTACCCAGCAGATTCCACAAGTGATAGCTATCTCATGTCTTCATGGCTAATAATTTTTATGGACTTTTCCTCCAGAAACTTGTTAAAACTCTGCAAATCCCTCTATTTTAGTCAACTTGCCCACATCCTCCAGCAACAGATTCCAAAGCTTAATTATGCGTTGCATGAAAAAAGACTGTCCACAATTTGTTTTCCATCTACTGGTTGTTAGTTTTATGAAGTGTCCTCTTGGTTTTAGTGTTGTTTGAAAAGTTAAACCGTTCTCTAATTAACCGTTCCACCACTCTCATAATTTCATAAACCTCTATCCCATCCCCTCTCTGAAGAGCCTTAGCCCGTTTGACCTTTCTTCTTAAGGGAAGTGTTTTAATCCCTTTATCATTGTTATTGCTCTTTTCTGAAACTTTTCTAGTTTTGCTACAGTATATCCTTTTTGAGATGGGGAGCCAGAACTGCACACAGTATCAGGGTTGATCTTAATACACAGGAGTCCCGCACACAAAGCCCAACTGCGGGCTATGCCTCCTTCAGCTTCAGACAACTGCTCTTTGCTGCCCCCTAATGCTGGCGCTGAACAGTATTCAAGGTGTGATCGCACCAGGGAGCTATAAAGAGGCATACTGATATTCTTGGGTTTCTTCTCTATCCTTTTTGGAATAATCCCTAACAATCTATTTGTTTTTCTGGCAGCTGCACCACACTGGGCTGAAATTGAACATGTTATCGACATTGACTCCAGGATCTTTATCTCGAGTGGTGACGCCTAACATGGGCTCCACCATTGTGCATCTATAGTTGGAATTATTTTGCATATGAAATCTCAGCTGCCATTTAAATTTCCAGGCTCCTAGTCTCACAAGACCCTTCTGCAGTTCCTTACAATTGTCTGCTGTTTTAACAACTTTAAATAATTTTGTGCCATCTGCAAATGTGATCACCTCACTCATTGCATTTATTCCAGGTCATTTATGAAAATGTTAAATAGCACAAGTCCCAATTCAGACCCTTGAGGCACCCTACTATTGAGGTGTACCTAGATTTTCAGAAAGCATTTGACAATGTCCTTCATGAGAGACTCTTGGCCAAATAAAAAGACATGAGATTGGAAGCAGTGTCCTATTGTGGATCAGGAACTGGTTAAAAGATAGAAAGCAGAAAGTAGGATTAAATGGCCAATTTTCTCAATGGAGAAAGATGATAGTGGAGTACCCCAGGGATATGTGTGGGGTCTGTTGTATTTAAACATATTCATAAATGACCTGGAAATGGGAATAACAAGTGAGATGATCAAATCTGCAGATGACACAAAATTATTCAAAGTTGTTAAGACGCAAGAGGATTATGAAAAATTGCAAGAGGACCTTCATAAATTGGAAGATTGGACGTTCAAATAGCAGATGAAATTTAATGTGGACTAGTGCAACATTATGCACCTAGGAAATAACAACCCAAACTACGGTTACAGGATGCAAGGTTCTACATTAGGAAACCAACACCCAGGAAAAAGATTTAGGTGTCATTTTGGATAATATATTGAAACCCTCTGCCATGTGTGCAGCAGCATCCAAGAAAGCAAATAGACTGCTAGGAATCATAAAGAAAGGAATGGAGAATAAAACCAAAGGATATTATAATGCCTCTGCATCATTCCATGGTGCAACCACACCTTAAATATTGTGTGCATTTCTGGTTGCCATAATCTTAAAAAGGATATAGCAGAATTAGAAAAAGTACAGAGAAGAGCCACCAAAAAGGTGAAGGAGATAGAAGGAAATCCCTATAAGGAAAGGCTTAAAAGGTTAGAGCTTTTCAACATGGAAAAGAGATGGCTGAAGGGAGATATCATAGAGGTCTATAAATTAATGAATAGAATGGAATGGGTAAACATAGATTGGTTGTTTATACCATCAAAAAGTAGGAAGACTAGGGGACATGCAATGAAACTACAACGTAACCCATTTAAGACTAATAAGAGAAAATATTTTTTCACTCAACACATAATCAAACCCTGGAATTCGTTACCGGAGAATGTAGTAAAAGTGTAGCTAGGTTTTAAAAAGTTGTGGACAAGTTTCTGGAGGAAAGATCCATAAAGCACTATTAGAGAGGACCCAGGAAATCCACTGCTTACCCCGGGATGAGCACTGTGGAACCTGTGTGCTGTTTTGGAAACCCGTGAGGTACTTGTGACCTGGATTGGCCACTGTTGGAAACAGGATACTGGGCTTGATAAGCCTTGATCTGACCCAGTGTGGCATTTCATATGTTCTTATGTTCTTTTTCGATTTGGAAAACTGACCATTTACTCCTACCCTTGATTTTTCTTATTTTCATCAGTTATCAATCCATGCTAATAGGATGATTCATCCTGTCCCATGACTTTTTAATTTTTCTCAATAGGGACTTGGTTACATGGCTTCTGCAAATCCAAATATGCTCTTGATATTACATGTGAAGGCTCCACTACTACTACTATTACTGAGCATTTGTATAGCGCTACAAGTCATACGCAGCGCTGCACAGATATGTAAGAGACAGTCCCTGCTCATCAGAGCTTAAATCTAGTCAAGACAGACAACACAGAAGGTGTAGGCAGGGATAAAACAAGGAGGAAAGGAAAAGAAAAAGGAGATCAGGTGAATCAAGATCCAAAAGCAGCAGCGAAGAGGTGAGTTTTCAGCCTGGATTTGAAGAGGGCCAGAGAAGGTGCCTGGCGTACAGACACAGGTAGTTTGTTCCAGGCATAAGGTGCAGCAAGGTGAAAGGAATGAAGTCTGGAGTTAGTAATAGAAGAGAAGGGCACAGATAGAAGCAGTTTACTAGAAGAGCGGAGTTCCCGAGAGGGGTTGTAAGGAGAGATAAGAGAAGAAAGGTAATGAGGAGCTGCAGAGTGAATGCATTTATAGGTCAGCAGGAGAAGTTTGAATGGATGCAGAAACGGATAAGGAGCCAATGAAGTGACTTGAGAAGAGGAGTAATATGGGCCTGACTAGCCTGGCAGAAGATTAGCCGCACAGCAGAGTGTTGAACAGATTGATGGGGAGAGAGATGATTCAAAGGGAGACCAGCAAGGAGTAGGTTACAGTAGTCAAGACGGGAGGTGATTAAAGAGTGGATAAGCGGGCTTCCGGTTTAGCCACGGAGGAGGTGAGACCCGTGTAAGCGAGCTCCCTGATCCGCACCCCTAAAAGCGAGGTAGGAGAGGCTCCCTCCTGGTCCCCTTGCCGGTGAAAATGCCTAAAGTGGTGAAGCTTAAGCCGGGGTCCACCATCAAAGAATTGTATGCGGCTAAGGCAAGTGGAGGGAAAAAAGTGGCGGCGAGTTCGGGCACGCAGTCGGCGCCGGTATCCCCGAGCGGGTCTGAGGAGGCAGATGGGGAGGAGAGAGCGGACCTGCAGCAGGCAGATCTGGCGGCGATCCTCCGGGAAATTCGGGAATCGAAGGAGGAGATTGTGGACCGAGTCTGCGGGCGGCTGGAGGAGAAATTCGCGACGATCAGGCAGCGTCTGGAGGAAGTGGAAAGTAGAGTGAGCCAGACTGAGGACGCCCAGGCCTCGACGGACCGCTTGGTGAGCTCGCTGCAACAGCAATTGAGTTGGCTGCACGCAAAAACGGAGGACATGGAGAATAGAGATCGGCGCTCTAATTTGTGCATTTTTGGTGTCCCTGAGGGGGCGGAAGGGGACAATGTGATCGCTTTTGTAAAGGATTTGCTAACTGCCTGCTTCCCAGACCCTCCCTCGACACAGTAGTATGAAATAGAGAGGGCACATAGAGAGCTCCGGCCTAGACCAGAGAGGGGAGGCCATCCACGTGCTCTCATAGTTAAAATGCTGCGGTTTCAGGACAGGGAACATGTCATCAGAGCAGCCCGGAGAACCAAGAGTGTGCAGTATAAAGCTTGGACTTTGTATGTCTTCCCTGACTTGGCCTCTGAGACAGTGAAGAGGCGGAAGGATCTGTTGCGACAGAGAGACCAGCTGGCGAAACAGGGAGTACAGATTGCGATATGGTACCCGGCCAGGATAACGATGGTGGTGAATGGAGTGAGACGGTTTTTTGCCTCCAGAGAGATGCTGGAGAAATATCTGAAGTCCCAGAAGAGCTCGCATCGAGGGAGCCCGGCACGTCCGAATGGAGAGGGGGACCAGCAGTCGGCGAGCGGCGAGGCCGGTGGGCGGCAGAGTCCCGGAGAGTGACGAGCAGCATGGAGCGGCATTTGACTGTTACAGGGAGGGGATGGAGGGCTGGATAAGTGGGATTGTTTGATATGCTTTCACTAAGGGCTTCGGGAGGCTGGTTGGCGATTTATAAGTGAATGTTGAGGGTGCGGTATACGGGGGTAAGGGGGGTTGGGAGGGAAGGGGGAGGACATGTGGGAGACAGGTGCGGGGGGGAGGGGAGCGGTTGGAGTTGGAAGGAGAGGGGCTAATGGAGGTCCATAAACAACAAAAATGTGATGGACGGGGGTGATTGAACAGTTGGGGGGCTTTTGGCTGGTGCAAGTTGTGTGTGCTGTGGGTGTGCTAGGGCTGAGGCTGTCTTTGGGGGTTGGAAGGGGAGAAAGGTGGTGGAAGGCAGAGCGATACAAGGATGATGGGGGGACATAAAATTGCATCGTATAATGTACGAGGGATTAATAGCCCTATCAAGCGAAAGAGGATTCTCATGCAGCTGGCTAAGCACAAGATCAAAGTAGCCATGCTGCAGGAGACTCACTTAATAGAGGCGGAGCAGGTTAAATTAAAGGCCCAAGGGTTTGAGCAACTGTTTGGAGCGCCGTATAATTCTAAAAAGAGGGAAGTGGTGATTCTAGTGCACAAGAGGCTGAAGTTTGTTCCCTTCACTTCTGGGGGGAACAAGATGGGGCGGGTGGTGTGGGTGGTGGGGAGGGTGGGCCAGAAGGAGGTGTCCTTTTTAAATTTGTATGCACCCAATGGGCCGAAGGGGTCTTTCTTCCAGAAGGCACTGCGGGATTTTGAAAAACATGCCCGGGGGGAGTGGATTGTAGGGGGTGACATGAACTGTGTGGTGGGGCCGGAGGATCGGTCTAATTATCAGCGGGTGAAGCATCGACAGGAGGGGAGGGAGTTGAGGAAGTGCATGGCGGACTGGGGGCTGGTAGACATATGGCGGTGGGAGAACCCTGAGGAGAGGGGCTTTACCTGTTACACACCCAGACTGGGGAGCTATTCCAGGATTGACATGCTCTTCGGGAGGAAGGGACAGTTGGTGGCCCTGGGGAATGTGCAATTGCACCCAGTGCTTATTTCGGACCATGGTATGGTTACGGGGGAATGGAAGCCCGGGGGGGGGAGGGGAAGGGGGACAGAAGGGGGGGGGGTGGAGGGGGAACATAGCCTTGATTCAGTCCGAGGAAGGGCAAGTGCGGCTTAAGAAGGCCTGAAGGGAGTTTCTGGAGTGGAATGACAATGGGGAGGTTTCGGATGCCATGATTTGGGACAGCGGGAAAGCGTATATGAGAGGGTTGATGATGCAGATGGGGAATCAGAGGAAGCGAGAAAGGGAGGCACAGAGACGGGAGTTGATGAGGGAATTGGCGAAGGCGCAGGGGGAACACAGTAAGACAGGCTCCAAAGTCGCTCGTATGCGGGCGGCCATGCTGAGGGCGAGAGTGAACAGGATGGATTTGGACGGGTTGGAGAAGATGATGAGGGCGTCCAAGAGAAACTTCATGGAAGGAGGGAATAAGGCAGGGAAGCTGCTTGCAAGGCAGCTCAAGCAACGGCGGGAGAGCCGGGTTGTGGCGGAATTTAGGACTGAGCAGGGGGAGAGGGTGGCGAATAGCCAGGGGATATGTAGGGCCTTCCGGAGGTTCTACAAGCAGTTGTACACGGGACAGAACGAGGCCTGTCGGGAGAAAATAGCAGCCTACTTGGATGGGATGAACGTCCCGAGGATTAGTGAGGAGCAGGCAAACTGGTTAGGGCGGCCTATTGAGGTGGGGGAGGTGCTGAAGGAAATTCGGCGGCTCCCCAGGGGTAAGGTGGCAGGGGAAGATGGATACCCAGCGGAGTACTTTCACGCGCTGAGGGAAGAGGTGGAGCCATTCTTGGCCCGGCTGTTCACTGGGTTTTTGAGGGGGGGACGCTGCCGGAGACGATGTCACAGGCGAACGTGGTGGTCTTTCCAAAGGAAGGTAGAGACCCGGACAGATGTGAGAATTATAGGCCGATCGCGTTGATTAACTGTGATGCGAAATTATACGCGAGAGTGTTGGCAGGGAGGCTGGAGGGGCTTCTCCTGGGCTAGATTCACCCAGACCAGACCGGGTTTATACAGGGCAGAGTAATAGCGGATAATGTGAGGCGGGCGGTGGGGCTTCTCCACTGTGTGAAAGAGGCGCGGATACCAGCAGTGTGCGTTGCATTGGACGCAGAGAAAGCTTTCGATCGGGTGGAGTGGGAGTTTCTGTTCGCTATGATGGATAAGATGGGGCTGGGTGAGAGCTTTGTGCAGGGGGTAAGGGCCCTTTATAGACACCCGAAGGCCAGGATATTGGTGAAGGGGCAGTGTTCGGAGTGGTTCGACCTGCAGAGGGGGACTAGGTAGGGCTGCCCTCTCTCCCCCTTACTCTTTGCGATAGCGATTGAGGCGCTTGCAGTTCGCATACGGACCCGGAAGGAAATTCAACCTGTTCAGGTAGGGCAGGGGGAGCATAAGATTCTCTTGTACGCTGACGACACGTTAGTATTCATGGCGGACCCGGTAAACTCCATACCGGCGTTGGTGGAAGAGTTGGAGGCGTTCGCAGAGGTGTCGGGATTCAAGGTGAACAAGGCCAAAACGGAGGCCCTGGCCCTCGGAGGGTTCAGAAGGGAGATCTTTGAGATCTTTCCCTTTAAATGGGCGCCGGGGCATTTTAAGTACTTAGGGGTCCGGATATCGGAAGATCCCGGGAGATTATACGAGCTTAATTATGAGAAGTTGGGGGAACAGATCGGGAAATTATTGGACAGTTGGAAATCCTTGCAGCTGAGTTGGATGGGGCGGATAGAGGCCTTCAAGATGAGTGTGTTGCCCAAGTTTCTGTATATTTTCGCGCAGCTGCCGGTGGCGATCCGGGGGGGGGTGTAATTCGGCGTTGGGAGGAGAAGGTGCGGAGATTTGTCTGGGGGAGGGGAAGAAGGCTAAGATTAAGGTCAGTCAGCTTCGGATGGCTAAGGATAAAGGGGGAGTTAGGATGCCCTCCCTGCGGTGGTACTACCAGGCAAGCATTCTTAAGGCCTGGAGGGATCACTACCGTAGAGGTTGGGAGGCGGCATGGGTGGATTTGGAGAGAACGCTAATGGGGGCAATGTCCTTGGCTCAGTGGTTGGACGGGCAGGGGGGTAAGCTTTCTGGGGGCAAGGGGAAAGAACATCCCTTCTTGGGGGCCATGTGGAGGGTTTACCAGCGGGGGGAAGGGAGGAGGTGGTTTCCTAGCCCAGTGTCGGCTTGGACCAGGGTGCGTGATTTTTTCCCCTTTGGGGGGTCGGATTGGCTTCAGGGGAAGATAGATAAATTTGGGGATTGTATGGTGCATGGAGAAAGCGAGAAGTCTCTACAAAAGGTGAAAAAGCAAAAACGGCCAAAATGGATGACGGAAGAAACTCTGAAAATTGCCCAGAAACGCAGAGAAGCTAAAGCCAAAGGAGAAAGAAAGACAATCGTAGAACTCAACAGAGATTTCCAACATGCAGCAAGACAGGACAAGGAAAAGTACTACAATGACACTTGCAAGGAAATAGAAGCAGAAACTATTAGAGGAAGAACAAGATCGGCTTTCCTAAAGCTGCGAGAGTTAAAGAAAAAGTTCCAGCCTCGAATTGGAATGTTACAAGATGCTCAAGGTTCTATGTTGAATGATGCTGAGAAGATCAAGAAAAGGTGGAAGGAGTATACAGAGTTTTTATATGATAAAGATCAAGTGGACCAACAGCCGTTTCAACCTATACCTTATGATCAGGAACCATTGGTGATGAAAGAAGAAGTTGAAGCAGCATTGAAAGCCTTATCAAAGAACAAAGCACCAGGCATTGATAGCATTCCCATAGAAGTATTGCAGCAATCTGATGCAGCTGTTACCATACTTACAAGGCTCTGCCAAGAAATATGGAAGACAACATCATGGCCAACTGACTGGAAAAGATCTGTGTTTATACCAATACTAAAGAAAGGTGATCCAACTGACTGTGGAAATTATCGCACAATCGCTCTGATCCCACATGCCAGCAAGATTCTACTGAAGATTATTCAAAAGAGACTACAACCATACCTGGAACAAGAACTACCTGAAGTGCAAGCAGGGTTCAGGAAAGGGCGAGGAACGAGAGACATCATTGCGGATGTGAGATGGATCCTTGAAAAGACTAAAGAATACCAAAAGGATATCTATTTGTGCTTTATCGACTATAGCAAGGCTTTTGACTGTGTAAACCATGAGAAACTCTGGACCACATTAAGAAGAATGGGTATACCAGAACACCTGATCGTTCTCTTGCGCAATCTGTACATTGATCAAGAAGCAACAGTTCGAACGGAACAAGGAGAAACAGAATGGTTTAAAATAAGCAAGGGTGTAAGACAAGGCTGCATACTTTCCCCCTGCCTGTTTAATTTATATGCAGAACAAATCATCAGAGAAGCAGGACTGTATGAAGACAACAGAGGTGTGAAGATTGGTGGAAGACTCATCAACAACCTTCGCTATGCTGATGATACCACATTACTGGCTGAAAGTGAAGATGATCTGAAACATTTGCTTCTCACAATCAAAGAACATAGTCTCAAAATGGGCCTGCACCTTAATGTAAAGAAGACAAAGATCATGACAACTGGCAAAATCAACAGGTTCATCGTTGAAGGAGAAGAAATTGAAATCGTGAACAACTTTAACCTACTTGGATCAACTATCAATAAAGAAGCA
The DNA here is from genome assembly GCA_033557465.1 of Ichthyophis bannanicus. NCBI lineage: Eukaryota > Metazoa > Chordata > Amphibia > Gymnophiona > Ichthyophiidae > Ichthyophis > Ichthyophis bannanicus. Next base: position 178,331,078 of record CM066041.1, on the reverse strand, counting down.
ACAAGCAGTCAAGAAATCATACGACACATTGCTCTTGGCAGAATGGCTATGAAAGACCTAGATAAGATTCTCAAGAGCAGAGATGTCTCTCTCCATACAAAGATTCGACTTGTTCAAGCCATGGTATTTTCAATAACATCATATGGATGTGAAAGCTGGACAGTGAAAAAGACAGATAGGAAGAAAATTGATGCCTTTGAATTATGGTGCTGGCGGCGAATACTGTGTATACCATGGACTGCCCGAAGAACAAACCAGTCGGTACTAGAGGAGATCAAACCTAAGCTTTCTTTAGAAGCTCAGATGACAAGACTTCGACTTTCATACTTCGGACACATCATGCGAAGAGAGAGATCATTAGAGAAAGACATCATGCTTGGCAAGATAGAAGGTCAACGCAAAAGAGGAAGGCCAGCAATGAGATGGATCGCTACAATAACAGCAGCTACGGGTACCAGCCTGTCAACAATGAGCCGCCTGACTGAAGACCGAACACAATTTAGGATAGCTATCCAGAGGGTCGCCATGAGTCGACTCCGACTCGACGGCACTTAACAACAACATGGTGCATGGTGGGGTGTGTTCTCACAGTGAGCTGGAGAAAAGAGCGCAACTCAAAATACCCTTTTACCAGTACTTTCAAATTAGGCACTTTCTTCATACGGGGGAAAACCGAAGGTTGGTCAGTAGGCCCAGCACAGAGATGGAGCTAGCGTTGTTCCGGGGGAATAAGGATAAGGGGAGTATCTCTAAAATCTACAGGGTCTTGTTGGGTGAGGCAGCGGATAAAGAGGGGCGGGGCCATAGGGAAAGGTGGCATAAATGGGTGGGGGCAGAATGGGACGAAGGTCAGTGGCAGAGGATATATGGGGCTATCTACCAGACCACGGCAGTCACCTCTTGGAGGCAAACACAGTTGCAAATAGTACACGGGGCCTATGTAACACCGAGTAGGATGGCTTGGGTAGGGGGGCAAGGGTCAGCGATGTGTTGGCGGGGGTGTGGGGAACAGGGAGATTTTCTGCACATGTGGTGGGGCTGTCGGGTCATCCAGCGGTTCTGGAGGTTGGTGCAGGAGGGGATGGGTATGCGGGCGGGGGGACGGAAGGGGGAGGGGAGAGGGAGATAGGAGGGGGGCCGTGGGAGTGGGTGCTGGGGGGAGGGGAACGGGAGGGAAAGGGGCGGTGGGTGCAGAAGAGGGAGGAGAAGCTCAAGTTAGCAGCGCGTGTAGCGATAGCCTGGCGCTGGAAGTGGAAGGGGGGGGGGCCTGGGGTAGAGGATTGGCACAGGAAAGTGGAGGAAGTGATTCAGTTTGATAGGGTGACATATCGCTTGAGGGGCCGGGAGTGGGAATTCCATAAGATATGGGACCCGTACTTGCAGGGGTAGTAAGGAGAGGGTCTGGGGGGGGGGCATGACTTGGTGTGGGACGCTGCATTGGCACTCAGCACACAACACACGGCACACGGTTTTACCTGTTTGTTAAAGTTGTAAATGTTCTTATGGTTTAGAGGTTCTTTATTTAAGACTTCGGTTTTCTGTTTGTTTTTGGGCTGTGGATGGGGGACAGGCTTACTAAGTGTACTTTGGATGGGGGATGCCGGAAGGGGGATTTGTATCTGTTGGCATTGTATGCTGTTATCCTGTCTTTCACATGCTTAATAAAACAAAGTTAAAAAAAAAAAAAAAAGAGTGGATAAGCATCTTAGTAGTGTGTTCAGAAAGGAAAGGGCAGATTTTGTTGATGTTATGAAGAAAGAAACGGCAGGTCTTAGCTATCAGATGGATGTGTGTGGAGAAGGTGAGAGAAGAGTCAAAGACAACCCCAAGATTGAGAGCCGAGGAAACAGGAAGGAGTACAGAGTTATCCACAGAGACTGAGAAAGGAGGAAGAGGAAGAGGAAGGGAGGTTTTAGGGGGAAAGATAAGAAGTTCAGTCTTGGCCATGTTCAATTTCCAGCGGTGAATGTCAGAAAGGCAGGCAGAGATCTGGGTCTGGATTGCTGGAGAGATTTCAGGTGTACAGAGGTAGATCTGGGAGTCATCAGCATAAAGATGGTACTGAAAGCCATAGGAAGAGATGAGCGCACCAAGGGACTGGGTATAGAGAGAGAACAGGATTGGACCCAAGACAGATCCTTGAGGTACACCAACTGGGATTGGGATAGTAGAGGAGAAGGAGCCACCAGAACACACATTGAAAGAGTGATGGGAGAGACAGGAGGAGAACCAGGATAGTACAGAGCCCTTAAAACCAAGTGAGGACAGGGTATCGAGGGAAAGGTTGTGGTCAACAGTGTCAAAAGCAGCAGAGAGGCCAAGAAAGATGAGGACAGAGTAAAGACTCTTGGATTTTGCCAGGAACAAGTCACTTCGGCAAGAGCTGTTTCAGTAGAGTGTAAAGGATAAAAGACAGACTGTAAAGGATCCAGGAAGGCATGAGAGGAGAGGAAGCCGAGGCAGCGGCGGTGAACCGCACGTTCAAGTAGTTTAGAAATGAAGGGAAGGAGAGAGATGGGTCGATAATTAGAAGGACAGGTAGGATCAAGTGAGGGTTTCTTGAGGAGAGGTGTGGCCACAGCATGCTTGAAGGCTGCAGGGACAGTTGCAGTGGAGAGCGATAGGTTGAGAATATGAGAGATGGAAGGGATAACAGTGGAGGAGATGGGGCTTAGGAGACAGGTGGGGATAGGATCAGAGGACAGGTGGTGAATTTGGAGGAAGAAAGAAGGTGTGCAGTTTCCTCTTCAGAGATCACAGAAAAGGAAGAGAGGGTAGTAGAGGTGGGGGGGGGGGAAGTTGGGAGTGAAGAGGGGGAGGAGGGGAAGTAGCTGACTTAGTGGGGAATTGGAGGATGATCTTGTGGATTTTGTCATGGAAATAGTCAGTCAGGGTTTGGGAAGAAAGGGAGGGAGGGAGGGATCAGAGGTGGAGGCTCATGCCACCATAGCCAATGGAGGTTGGTTTCAGTTGAGCAGAAAGAAACTGATGGGCTGAAATCAAATTATTTGTTTCATTGCTGATACTGCTGCTTGTACTGGAACATTCCTGAATGCAGATTAGAAGCCTTCCTGATTATTTGCATCGCTGGAAAATTTCACCTCTCTGAAAACAATAAATATCCTACAGCAGATCTGAGAAGAACCTCAGGTAGTTCTCAACCTGCCACAGTAAGGGGATGGCGCTGCCCATAGCTGAACATCCAGAACAGCACCCACCAACACCACGACCCCACTGCTATGTCTCCATTGCAAGAAGAAGCAACGGCAAGCCACAAGCAACAAAACACAGAGAGCAGAAGCTTCTCTTCTGCGGTATCCGCTGGAGCTTTCCAAATGTAGACTTTCTTCCAGTGTGGTACTCTGGGTGTGCTTCAGTCTCAAAATCCCCAGATCCTTCTGTACTCACAGGAGGTCTCGCTTTAGTCAAAATTTAGAGGCGACAGAAGCCTGACTAATTTATACAGATCTATGCTGATACAGCTGGTGCCATAAAAAATGAGCATTATCCACTTATGCTCTTCATTTTGAGACCCTGCAACTGCATTCTCCATTCTTCTTCATTAAAACACAATATTCTACAATCTGTTTCTTTTTCTTATAAGTGCAATTCTTCCATCACCATTATCTCTCTCTCTCCTCCCCCAAAGCTTGCCACCTGAAACACTCCGTCTCCTTCAGATCCCTGATTAGACATAGCTTTCTCTAGAGCTTGTGCCAGGACCTGCACATTTGTATATAGAGCTGGTTGCTTGTTAGCAAAGGCTGCACCTCTACCTCCCTCTGCAGTGTGCGGCAGTGCCCTGGGTGGCCAAGAGAAGAATATGGGTTCTTGCCTTCCATGAAATCAGTGGCTGTCTCTTTCAGTAAGGAGAGGATGCGACAGGCTCACAAGTACTCTCTATCTATCCTCACCACCGCACTGACTGGTATCGAGGCACAAGAACCAAATGAGCAAATGTTGCTGCCATAGGGCAATAAACCAGGACCCTGGTGCTAAGGCAGTGATTCACATCACCTGATCTTAAACATCTTAACCCTTTAGTTGCATTACTAATTCAGATATGTCTGAACTTAGCAATCAAAGGTTAAGGCCTTACTTTGTTGATTCTTGGCCAAAACCAGAAAATATTCCTTCTTGAGCAAGGCTGCAAGTGGATATTGCTCAGCTGTCCCTGTAGTTCTACTGTGAGAGTGCAGATGAGTGTGAAGGAGAGCAGGAGTGTGAACATAAGTACATTTATAAGCATGCATATGCACATCTGAGTGCCTGCGTGAACGAGAGTGAGGAATGAAAGTGCACAAAAGCATGTGTGAGTACGTAAGCATTACAAAGTGTGTTTAAGAACTAGGGTGAAAGAAGAACTGTATATCAGTGAGGGAAGAGGTTCAAATCCCACTTCTCCCACTAAAGCTATCATTTTACCTTCCACTGACTCAGGTGCATTGACTTAGCATTAAATATACTAAGAAGAGTTAATGTGTAATATGGTGATTAAGAACTCTGTATGAAGCAGCATCAGCTGTCAGGCTTGGCACCACAATGCTGGGAGTATCATAACTAGAAGAGGCCCCATCAGAGCATTTGAAAAAGATTGCTCCATTTTTGATCTGTTTTTGCTGCTGTGTAATGGCTATTTTCCTACAACAGAAGCAACTGAAGCCATTCCTGCAGGGATCTGTTTCGAGCTCAGTGGTCTGTGATGTCATCGATCAGCTCAGCAGCTGTAATGCCATCAAGCACTATCGATTCCAACATTATATGAATATCATAGTTGGGAAAGGATTTAATAACCTATTGACCTCCTCGCCATTTTAACCAGTAGGATGCAGTAGAGGGTCTCTGAATTTATTGGGGTCTCAGCACAGTTGCTGTTGTATTATACCAGACCCACATGTTGTATTATTGCATTGAGCCAACGTTACCCATCTTCAGACTTCTTGTCTATCACATCTCTGCAAGCACAGTGTGTTCTTTTCTTGTGTTGGTTGCTCTTTCCTGTCTTTGTCTGTCAATCCCTTCCTCTCCAGCAGCATTATTCTCCTGTGAAATGTGCAGCTAATAGTTCTTTACATTAGAAATGTTTCTCTCTTCTTGCTACCTGGTAATATGATGGGGATTATTAGTGACAAGCATCTAGTGCAATACAATGAGATGATTCCTGGGGGCAGAGTTCCACGCCAACTCTGAAACAGAGAAACCCCTAGGCAGGAGAGGCACATGGGAGACGTAACGTTCACTTTATCAGAAAGGCTAGCTACAGAAAGCTTAGCTGTACACTATGAAGAAGAAGAGCATGAATGGGGTTCCCCAGTCCCTTCTGAAGGTGACCTGTGAAGCTGGCCCACTGCAAGATCCTGCGGGAGGTAGCAGGCCATGAGAGGGGGCTGCTGGAAGCAGAATAATTTTTCACATTGCTTTTATTGGTTCCTTGTGTGTTGCTTTGCTATTAGGGAGGTTCTTTGCTATTGCTAAACCTGGAGACTCAAAGAAAGACCAATTCAATCTGAGACATGAACATCAGAGTCCAAACAAATCTGTCAACACATCCGGAGTTTAGACCACCCATATTATGGGATCGGGGATGCAGAGGCATCGGAAAGGGGTGGACCGCACAGGCCCTGGCCCCACTGGGGATCCCATGCCCTGCAGGAAGAAGAAGAAAAGCCCCTTCCCGTCTGCCCATGGGGGATGGGATCCCCAAGCCGCGGCCGCAATCACTGCAAGCAGTGCCAACCTTAGCCTTGTGCGAGTGGTGCAGCCGCACAGAGCACAAAAAAATAGGGGCACATTTGGGGCTGCCAGCCCCCCCCCCCCACGCTGCCAGCCCCCCCCCCACGCTGCCTGCCCTTGCCCTGCCACCACTGCTTTTCCTGTTGCTTTGGCGGTGGCAGTGGCAATGGCAGAAGCAGAGCAGACATCCAAAAAAGAAAAAGCCGTGCTTGCATGCAGCTCTGAGCCCTCCCTCCTCTGATGTATATTGGTGTCAGAAGAGGGAGGGACCAAACCAGCCATTCAAGTGTGGAGTTGCAAAGACCCACGTTTGAATGGCTCGTCTGGTCCCTCCCTCTCTGACATGAGCATACATCAGAGGAGGGAGGGATCAGACTTGCATGCAAGTGCGGAGTCGGAAAGACCCAAGCTTTTTGTAAAACTGGATACCCGCTCTGCTGCTGCCATCACCACCGCCGCTACCAAGGTAACATGAAAAGCAGAGGCGGCTGGGCAATAGCAAGGCTGCATTGGGGGAGAGCCAGCTTGATATGGAGATACAATGGCGAGAATCCGGGCATGGGGCAAATGATGGAGGGGGAGGGGGTGCATCAGATGTGTAAGTCACACAGGGCGCATTTATGGCTTGGAACAGCCCTGACTGCAAGACCAGGGTCTTTCCAATGGTCGTGGCCTGCAGGCAGCAGTCTACCTGCAGGGATTCCATCCTCGGTGGGCAAAAGCAAAGCCGTGATCGTGACACAGACAGGAATGTTCTTTGCCTGCGGGGCGGGGCTTGGGTGGAGTTAGGGTGGAGCTTGGGGCAGAGCTCCCCACCCCTCAAAAAAAAAGCCCTTCCTCTGTCCTGCTGGGTCTGAGCAGAGATGAAAACTTGAATCAGCAAAGAAACATTGCATTGACCCATTCTAACAGCACCTCCCCCACTCCCCGCCCAAGGACATTTCCCTGGACCTGAAAATCTAGTTCCTTTCCAGAGGAAAGAAATGTCCCAGACATCTGAATCTGTGGTCTCAAGAGACCATGAATCATCAGCTGTCAGAGGAGCCTGTAGACACCACTGAATTGTAACAAGTAATACAAATGATTATTTTTCATTTTTACATATCTGTCTGAAATAAGAATGAACAGTAATGGAACCGGCCGGGCAACAAGCACCATCTCCCTCTCAGCCTTGCACCACTCATGGAGGTGAATATTCGTGCCAGCCGAGCCTTACAGGTCATTGTCTATTCTAATTTCCTGGAACCAGTCAGAAGTCACAGAGTATCCTACCTATAATTCTTATGTCAATATTAACTAAAGGAAACAGAATTAGGGATTTGTATTCACGTCTTTCATTTCGTTTCATTTACATGCATAAATTCAATTTTATACATATGCAAAATACATTTATGCACAGAAAATCAAATTTATACACACAACATAATGAAACTCCCCTGATCACCCCTAACAGAAACTACCAGAAGGTATAGAAACTAATTCTGTGACATGAAATGAGTCTGAGCTATCCAGCCGCCATCTGACATGAAGGATTTGCAATGCTGCGTCATCTAAGAATCATTTGAGATCCCACAGAAAAGATGTCCTCCTTCCACCATTCCACTGCCGGCTGGACTGTACTCACCAAGCCTCTGCTGACTGTGAGTATTTACTTTATGACAGCACCAGAGCAGCCTGCCATGGGGCATCTACTTCCATTTCCCACGGGGGCAGAACTAGAGAAATGCAGAAGGCTCATGGTCAAACTCGAACTGGGAGAACTTCACAGACTGGCTTCTACAAAGGAAATTTGCAATTTTCCCCATATTCTCCATGGGAAATTAGTTAAATGTGCCAGAAAATCCAACAGATTCATAGGCCGATGCATAAAGTTGGTGCTGAAGTCACGCTATATCAGCTTGGTACACTCTTTGCAGCGCACCGATAACGTGAGACATGAACACAGGCATGCAGAAAAGGGCCTATATGCAAATTAACCACACATTAAACTTTGTGCAAATGGCAGCGTTAAACTGGGAGAGCAAGCGAACACACGTAGAAACATAGAAAAATGACAACAGAAAAAGACCACATGGCCTATCTAGTCTGTCCTTCCATACCAACAACAACAAGTAATTAGACCTTACTTGCTAATTAGTGTTCCTGAAGGAACGACAGTCCAGTCCCTTTACTTCTGGGTTGCGCAACCCTTCCAGCAGCTTGGAGGCTGAGCCCATCCTTTTTGAGGATGGTGCGGTATAAGTACCACTGGCACCACCCACAGATCCCAGTAATTGAATGAAAAAGCAGACTTAACGAAAATTCAATTAATAGCCTATATAAAAATAACAAAACAACCACACAACTAACTCTCCCAAAATATATAATTTTTTTTTTTTTTCAAAGGTCAAGAAGGAGACAGAAGGAGAGAGAAAAAGGGGGGGGGGGAAGGGGAGGAGGAGGTTTACCTGAGTCTGACCGAGCCATCCCTCACCCCGGCCCGCCGGACCTGCACCAAGGGACCCCTCCACGTTGACCTGGTCCTGAATTCGGTCCGCTGCTCCGCACATGCCTAATAGGCCGTTAGGCCGTTACGCCAAACGAAGAACCAGGTGGGATCAGGGACTGGACTGTCGTTCCTTCAGGAACACTAATTAGCAGGTAAGGTCTAATTACTTTTTCCTTATCGTCACTCCAGTCCAGTCCCTTTACTTCTGGGATGTAACAGAGCAGTTCAAGCTTGGGTGGGATCCGTTATCCTGGACCGAAGTACCACGTCCCCAAACCGAGAGTCAGCTGAACTCTGCACGTCAAGTCTGTAGTGTCTGGTAAAGGTATGCAGCGAGGACCATGTAGCCGCCCTACAAATGTCCAGCGGCGGAACTAAGCTATATTCTGCCCAAGAGGTAGCCTGCGCCCGAGTTGAGTGAGCGCGCAGTCCCCCTGGAACCTGCTTCCCCTTGAGGATATAGGTGGAAGCAATAGCTTCCCTGATCCACCTGGAGATGGAAGCCTTGGCCGCCGCCTCCCCCTTATGAGACCCTCCAAACTGAATGAACAGACGGTCGGACTTCCGAAAAGGCGCAGTGCGGGAGAGGTAATGCTTCAAGGCTCTCTGAACGTCCAGAAGGCGTAGCTTCCTGTCCCTCCCCTCTTGCCCTTCCGCTGAAAAGGACGGAAGCGTAACTGTCTGGTTCACATGAAAGGGGGAGATGACCTTGGGCAAGAAGGAAGGGACCGTCCGTAAGACCACCTTATCCTTGAAGAATGAAAGAAAGGGGGGCTGGGAGGACAGCGCTTGCAGTTCGGAGACACGTCTGGCCGAGCAAATAGCGACCAGAAAAACCGTCTTCAGTGTCAAATCCTTTAGCGAGGCATTCTTTGCCGGCTCAAAAGGTTCCTTGGTCAAGGCATTTAGCACCAGGTTGAGATCCCAAGGGGGGATGACCGATCTCTGCTGAGGACGTAGACGCCTAACCGCTCTTAGGAACCTGGCCACGTCCGCGTGGGCCCCTAATGACTTTCCTCGGACCTTACCTCTATAGCAAGAGATGGCCGCCAGCTGGACTCGTAAGGAACTGTGCACTAGGCCTTTGTCAAAACCCGCTTGCAAGAACTCCAGAACCTCTGGAACAGAGGCCGAGAGAGGTTTCCTCCGGTGCTCCGCACACCATGCCTCAAAGATGCGCCAAACTCTTACATAGGATAGGCAGGTCGAGCGCTTCCTAGCACTCAACAGGGTCGAGATTACCGGTCCCGAATAACCCTGCTTCAGGAGCCGCGCCCTTTCAATAGCCAGGCCGTAAGCGAGAATCGATCCACGTGAGGCATCCGAACCGGGCCTTGCCTCAGCAGATCCCTTCTGCAGGGAAGTCGCCAAGGCCGGTCGGCGATCAACCTCACTAGGTCCACATACCAGGGGCGGCGAGGCCAATCCGGGGCTATGAGGACTATCAAACCTTGGTGAGCCTCCACCCGCTGAAGGACCTTTCCAATCAGAGCCCACGGGGGGAACACATACAGGAGACCCTCCGAAGGCCACTTCTGGGCCAGAGCATCCAAGCCTTCGGACATCCTTTCCCTCCGTCGACTGAAAAATCGGCTTACCTTGGCGGAAGAATACCATGCCATGAGATCCATGACTGGTGGACCCCAAAGGGCTACTATCTGGTCGAAGACCTCCTGCTCCAGCTCCCACTCCCCGTGGTCTATCTTGCACCTGCTGAGGTAATCGGCCGTGATGTTGTCCATGCCGGCCACGTGCTGAGCTGAAAGCGCCTCCAACCGGATCTCGACCCATTGGAATAGGCCGTCCGCTTCCTTTTCCAAGGCGGGACTGCTTGTGCCGCCCTGGTGGTTGATGTACGCCACCACAGTGACATTGTCGGAGAGGACGCGAATTGCTCTTCGTAGCACTAAGGACTCGAGTGCCCTGAGCGCCAGGGCGACCGCCCGTAATTCCAGTCTGTTGATGGACCATTGAGACTCCAATGACGTCCAGTGACCCTGGACGAACTGGTCCTCGCAATGAGCTCCCCAGCCTGTTAGACTGGCATCCGTCGTCAACAGTAACCACTGTGGGGGCTCGAGTGGCATCCCGCAATCCAGATTCCTTGGGCACCGCCACCACTGGAGGGCCTTCCTGGTTCGAGGAGCGCAGGGCAGCTGCATGGACAAAGGATGATGCTGATGGGACCAACGACGCAGCAGGGCCCGCTGCAAGGGCCGCATGTGAGCCCTGGCCCATGGTACTACCTCTATTGCTGCTGCCATGGTTCCCAGCAATTGAAGGTAATGCCACACCGTAGGACTTCTCCTGCTCAGAAACTGCGTGACCAAGATCCTTAGGTCCCTTGATCTCATCTTGGACAGGAACACCCTGCCTCTGTTGGTGTCGAACCTTGCTCCGAGGTACTCGAGCTCCTGGGAGGGCATCAACCTGCTCTTTACCCGATTGATGACCCACCCTAACTCTTCCAGAACTTCCACCACTCTGGCAGTGGCCGAGCGACTTTCCTCTTCTGACTTTGCCCGAATCAGCCAATCATACAGATAGGGATGCACTAGTATTCCCTCCCTTCGTAGGGCCGCCGCCACTACCACCATAACCTTGGTGAAAGTCCTTGGAGCCGTAGCTAGACCGAAGGGCAGAGCCTGGAATTGAAAATGACCTCTTGGCATCGCGAATCTCAGGAACTGTTGATGGGCCTTTCTGACCGGTATATGCAGATAGGCTTCCGTCAAATCCAATGAAGTCAGGAACTCCCCGCCCCTTACGGCCACGATGACCGATCTTAGAGTTTCCATCCGGAAATGCGGCACTCTGAGACAGCGATTGACTTGCTTTAGATCCAGGATCGGGCGATAGGAGCCTTCCCTCTTTGGTACCACGAAATAAATCGAGTACTGACCGGAACCGCATTGGTCTGGCGGCACCGGGACCACAGCTCCAAGTGCTATGAGTCGTGAAAGAGTTGCCTCTATCGCCGCCCTCTTTACAGGAGAACCGCAAGGAGACTGAACAAAGGCTGGAAGTATTTGCTTTGCAAATTCGAGAGAATAACCCTCTCGGATCACCTCCAGGACCCATTGATCGGACATGACCCGGGACCAGGCGGGAAGAAACTGCCTTAATCGACACCCCACCGGCAGTCCGCCCTCCTGGACCCCCGTTATCTCATTGTTGTTTTCTAGGTCCCGAGGAGGAGGAAGAGGTCCCAAAACCTCTACCTGCTCCTCAAAACCCTCTGAAGCTTTGACCCCTTGAAGGGAAACAGCCCCTAGGAAAGGGGTTCGACCTGGCTGGACGAAACCTCCGAGGATCCCTTGGTTGGTTCCGCACCGGAGCTAGGGAGCGCCCTTGTTTTGGTCTGTCTTCCGGAAGCCTGCCTCCCTTAGATTCGCCAAGGTCCTTTACCAACTTATCCAAATCCTCACCAAATAACAGCTTCCCTTTAAAGGGAAGATGACTCAGGCGTGCCTTTGAAGAGGCATCGGCCGCCCAATTGCGTAGCCACAAATAACGCCTAGCTGCCACCACTGAGGCCATGTTCTTTGCTAGGCTCCTGATGAGGTCATACTGACTATCCACCAGGTAGGCCGCCCCGAACTCCAACCTAGCTGCAGTAGCTTGAGTGTCCTCTGCGGAACCTTCCGCTAACTGAAGTTGTTGGGACCACCTCAAACAGGCCCGAGCCACCCAAGCACCTGACACGGAGGCCTGCAAGGCAAGAGCGCTCACATCAAAGGCCTGCTTCAGCAGTGTATCCAATTTTCTATCTTGAGAATCCCTCAGGGCCGCGCTTCCCTCAACTGGGATAGTTGTCTTCTTTGTCACTGCTGATACCGCCGCATCCACCCTGAGTGACTTCAGCAGTTCTTTGGTTCCGGCAAAGGGTATAGGCGAGTCATAGACCGGACACCCCTTAAACTTGACTCTGGTTGGTCCCATTCCTCCTGGATCATCTGATGCACCACCCTGTGGACAGGAAAAACCTTCTGAGACCTCCTAATGGCTTGGATTAAAGGATCCTCCAATGCCTCCTCCTCTGCTGGAGCGTCTGAGGCCACATTGAGCACTTTCAGGGATTCATTGATCAAAGCTGGGAGTTCCTCCCGACGAAAGACTCGAAATATACGAGATTGATCCTCCTCAGGGATCTCCCCCTCTTCGAGCTCCTCCTCTTCTTCATCTAAATCTTTGTCCGAGCCCTCCTCCTCCGGAGTGCCCTGGGAAAGGGACGTGAGAGGCTCCTCGCTCATCAGCCTTGCGCGCTTGAACGGTATCCCGGAGTCCTGGGTGCTTGCCCTCATTGATCTGGCCAACCTGCCTTCCGCCGTCGAGCTCGACTCTCCTGCCCCAAGCCCCTGCTTGCGCATACAATAGGCCTTGTGTAGCAGAAGGACGAAATCAGGAGAGAAGAGATCCCCGACACCCCCCTCCCCAACGGAAATGGAGGGGAGGAGCAGCGGCGGAGCGGGCAAATCTGAGGACGCGGGCGGAGGGAACTGGGACCCTCCTTCCCCCTCCAGAGGGTCTCCTGAGCCCTGAGAAGCTTGAGCCATGGACAAGTTAATTTCTTGTTCCACGGAAGTAGCCACTGCAGCGCAACCCCTGCAGATCCCTGCTTCCGAGGAAGTACCCCTACGAGTGCCACAGGACGGGCACCGTGGCTTGCCAGCCATGTCCTTTTAAGGAGAATAACCCGGAATCACTGCTTAAAGAACAGGCTTAATAAAATTGCATTCAAATATTGCCGAAACTCAAATCAGGGGGGGGGGGGGGCAAACCAGCGTTCAAAGTGCCCACCCGTCTCCCAATCTGTTAAACATCCACCCAGCAAGGATTAGAAGAAGGAAACGACTTAAAAAATTAAAAATTAAGTTAAAACTATATTAAATTTAAGTAAAGCAAAGCGAAATTACATTAAAATTAAAATTCAGCGATTTAGTTCCTCCCCAGTACTTGCTGTTTGGGTGCTCCTTTGGCGCGTTGTCCAGGCCCGAAGCAGTAAACGCTCCCCGTTGGCTCAACACGTGGTAGGCCGCAACCACGTGGAGACCTAACCGGCGGACAGAGACTCTGCACTCCGCCGGTTTCTTTGCTCTGATTATGAGGCCGCCGCTCGACTCAGCGCTGGATTCCGGGCTCCAGGGCTGAACACAGCGCCCCTCCGCTCCGGAAACCGCAGCGCGATGTGAAGAATGTGGGACCTCGTGGTGCTGCCTCAAGTGCTCAGCCACCCGGTGGGCTTCGGCGCGAGGCAGGGCAGGCCTCCGGAGACGAGTCCCGAGGTGCCGGCCAGACTAGCAAGCGAGAGGAGATCTCCCCGGTCCTCCTCGCTGCTGCAGGCAAACCACCTCCACCGGGTCTGAGCCTCTTGGATCTCCGAGGAGGAAGGGGGGGGGGAGGGGGGAAAGGAGCAGGAGAATTTAAAGGCACAGCACCCAGGCGCACGAATGCCAAAAAGGAAAATAAAGTAAGTAAACAAAATTAAATTAATGTAATTAATTAAATAGATTAAATAAAGCAAATTAAATAAAGCAAATTAAATAAATAGAAGACTCCAGTAAGCCCCAGGCTTACGGAACCCTCCAGCTGCTTGGAGGCTGAGAATACTGGGATCTGTGGGTGGTGCCAGGGGTACTTATACCGCACCATCCTCAAAAAGGATGGGCTCAGCCTCCAAGCTGCTGGAAGGGTTGCGCAACCCAGAAGTAAAGGGACTGGACTGGAGTGACGATAAGGAACAGTCCCCTTTTTTCCTTTAGAGATCCTCTGTATTTGTCCCATGCTTGTTTGAATTCAGATACTGTCCTCATCTCTACCACCTCTACTGGGAGAATATTCCATGGATCCACCACTCTTTCCGTAAAGAAATATTTCCGCATATCACTCCTGAATCTATCCCCTTTCACCCTCATCCCACATGTAGAAGTTGGCACGTTTGGCATGCTCTCCCTGAGAAATAGGGGCACTGCATGGCTAATTTGCATATTGTCATGGGGTAGATCAGTCAGAGCCTATGGAGATAGGTAAAGTTGAGCAAAATAGATCTGACACTGACAGCTCAGTGCAGCACATGGCCCAGAGTTGCTATAGGCAACATACACAAACGGCATCACAAGGTGTGAGAGCACACCCAAATAGCAAGCTAGCTCACAGCTCATTAGATAATGAGGGGCAGCTGGGAGAGGGCGGAGCCCAAGCAAACACCAAGTCACACGCAGATAAAATTCACTTACCGGAGGTTAGTGAGGAGAGACTCTGGGGGAGACCCCGGGAGAGACCACAGGAGAGTCCACAGGAGAGACCACGAGGGAAATACAGCACCATTGGTAACTGGGAGAGAACAGCTGGGAACTGGAGGACGGGAGGAACTTGGAAACCCGGTAGAACTAGAGCAGCTGAAGAAGCCCCGAGGAACTGTTTCAGAGAGCAGGGCACAGCTAAGCAAAAGCCCAGTGAACTTTGCCAGGAAGAGGGCAGAGGGGATATTCCTGGACCCACGCTTAGGAAAGCCAACCTACCAAGTAACAGGTACAAGGAGGGAGAGAGCTTCTACCCTGAAGGGAGTCTCAGGCCCAAGGGAAAACAGAGAGAGAAAAGCAGTAAAACGCTTTCGTCTTGGCAAGGCTCTGCTGTACCGAGAAACTCCGAGCAGAGAGTGTGTAAAGGTAGGCTTATTGCTTCTGATAGAAGAGACATAGAAAGTGAAGAATTTCCCTGCACTTACCAAGAGTTATGTGGCTCTCAAAATAGAAACTCCAGAGAATGCGGTAATTTCCCATTCTACTCTAGCTGTGAGGAGGAGGGGAACACTCTCAGCCATATAGAGAGACTGTTTAAGAATAACGTGAGTTGCAGTCCAAAAGGACTTTATTCAGAAGGAGTGTGAAGAAATGCAATGTGATTTATATGAGTAGCCTGCTTCTGAGAATTGTATGGATTGTACATTTACTTTGTCTGATGAAATCACTCCTTTATGCTGAAGAGGTTTCTGGAAGTTTTGCTAAGAAAAGGAAGTGAGGAAACTTACCTTGAGTGAAAAGGACTGTTTAAACTACCTTTTTCTGTTCCACTGTTAAGCTGACAATAAGCAGTATTTTTGTTCCGGTTGTTCCTTTTATTTTGTACCAGCCGTATGGTCATTTTGTTCTTATATCCATTGCTTTGAAAATCCGCCCGGGAAGGGGAAATAAAAAGTCCTGTCTTAAGCCTTGCTACTCGACTACAACTTAATTCTTTCGTTAGCTTGTGGGACTACAACTCCCAGAGGGAATTGCAACGCCTTTTGTACCACTCCCCTTGCTACTTAAGAGAACGCCCCGATGAAATACCCACACTTTTAGCCTCTGGGGACCTTCACGGGTGACAATATGTGCCTCAGCAGTATTTTGATGGCATCCCTATAGATGATTCAGGCATCGGAGAAAGCCCCCGATGCCATCAAAATACTGTCAGGGGCCAGTGCCCCCGACAGAAAGCAAATCCCTGATAGGCCAGTGGCCCCAATTTCCTCACCCGCCCAACTAAAAATAAGCCTGGTGGCCCAGCGGCCCCAACCCCCCCTTCCCCCCCCAACTAAAATAATGCTTGGAGGCCTAGTAGCTCTGATCCCCCCTCCCACCCAACTAAAATAACACCTGGTGACCCAGCGGCCACGTACACTCTTTGCAGTGCACCAATAACATTGGTCAACATTGAAATCGTTACTGACTTTAAAAGGCCCTAATCTGTAGTATCTTGGTGAGCTGAACATGAATATAACATTTAAAAAATTTATTGGCTCTCGTTTTGAAGATATTGCATGTAGTTCATTTTTGACGTTTCACCATGTAAATTTATCCAGTAGGACATCAACAACATCTCAAATAAGCCTTGAATGATGTAATATTGCATCACATTACATAATACCAGCATGCACACATCATCCAGAGTTGATTGCATCATTTTCTGATGCAATGCAATACTACTGCCAGATGGCTGCTGAAGCCGTCTGACGTCAGCAGTGTACTATACGCAGTCGGAAAGGAAAGTAATCTGATATTCTGTTCCGATATTGAAAGCCTCATGAATGCCTTAAAAATCACTCATGACCCACAAGACTGGAGACTATTTATAGACTCTTCGAAACTGAGTCTGAAGGCTGTGCTTTTGAACAATGGAAACCGTCTTCCATCTATTCCAGTAGCACATGCCGTCCACATGAAATAGACATACGATAACTTAAAGCATCTACTGACTTCCATTAACTATAACAAGTACAGCTGGCACCTCTGTGGTGACTTGAAGGTAGTTGCCCTTTTAATGGGACTGCAGCAAGAATATATAAAATACATGTGTTTCTTATGTGAGTGGGATAGCCGAGCAAGGGATTGGCACTACTTGCAGAAGGAATGGAATTGCAGACAAAATGTAACTGTTAGAGAGAAGAATATCCAGCACCCAGCTCTGGTTGAGGCTCACAAAATCCTGCTACCACCCCTTCACATCAAACTAGGTTTGATGAAAAGCTTTGTGAAAGCCATGGACCGCACTTCGCCAGCTTTCCGATACCTCCATGAAAAATTCCCTCGACTCAGTGAAGCAAAGATTAAAGAGGGAGTTTTTGTGGGTCCTGAGATTTGAGAGCTCTTCAAAGATGACCGGTTCAACAACTTGCTGCAGGGTAATGCGAAACAAGCATGGAATGCTTTTCGCCTAGTGTCAACAAACTTTCTCGGGAATGTTAGGGCAGAAAACTACAAAGAACTAGTAGAAGACATGCTGATGCAGTATCAGAAACTTGGCTGCAATATGTCTCTAAAGACCATTTCCTTGATTCCCATCTCAATTTCTTTCTTGACAACTGTGGTATGGTTAGTGATGAACAGGGCGAACGTTTTCACCAGGATATCGCAATGATGGAGCAAAGATACCAGGGAAAATGGTCCACTACAATGCTGGCTGACTACTGCTGGACAATCCCCAGAGAAGCTCCCGAACAGCTGTACAAGAGACAGGCGAAAAAATCTATGACTTGTTTTTTTACAGGTATTAACCGAAGGCCTAATATATTTACTATTGATATGCATTTCGTGATGTAAACATTAATTCTTGTAGATTACAAAAAACCTAGAGCCAACTTTGCAATTTCACTGTCATATTTGTGTTCAGCATATAAAAATTGATAAGAAATTACTATTTTTATTTCAGTAACATGACTTTTGTAAAAATTTGTTGACCAGTATAACATGAGACTTGAACACAGGCATGCAGAAAAGGGCTTATATGCAAATTAGCCACACATTAAACTTGGTGCAAATGGCAGCGTTAAACTGGGAGAGCAAGCGAAAACACATGTAGAAGTTGGCACAAGTTTGGCGTGCTCTCCCTGAGAAATAGGGGCACTGCATGGCTAATTTGCATATGTGCCTCAACAGTATTTTGATGGTATCCCTATAGATGATCCAGGCATCAGAGAAAGCCCCCGATGCCATCAAAATACTTGCAGAGGCCAGTGCCCCCAACAGAAAGCAAATCCCTGATGGGCCAGTGGCCCCAATCCCCTACCCGCCCAACTAAAAATAAGCCTGGTGGCCCAGCAGCCCCAAACCCCCCCCCTCCACCCAACTAAAATAATGCTTGGAGGCCTAGCAGCTCTGATCCCCCCCCCCCCCACCCTACTAAAATAACACCTGGTGACCCAGCAGCCCCGAACCTCCACCCCCTCCCAGTATCTTCACAAAGGGGAAGGAGCACTGCCCACACATTCCTACTCTTGCACCACCATCTTGAAAAATGGTGGCGCCTGGTCCCATGTGCTGCATCCTGGGATGCACTGGGCGGGGTCAAACTGCCATTTTTCAAGATGGTGGTGCAGGAGCAAGAGCATGTGGGCAGCGCTCCTGCTCCTTTGTGAAGGTACTGGTAGGGGAGGTGAGGGATGAGGGGTGAGGGGCTGCTTGGCTACCAGGAATTATTTTAGTTGGGCAGGTAGGGGGATCGGAGCTGCTGGGCCACCAGGATTATTTTTAGTTGGAGGAGTGGGGGGGGGGAGTTTGGGGCTGCTGGGCCATCAGGCATTATTTTAGTTGGGTGGGTGGGGGGGATTGTGGCTGCTGGGCTATCAGGGATTCGCTTTCTGTCAGGGCACTGGCCCCCCCCAACAGTATTTTAATGGCATCGTGGGCTTTCCCCAATGCCTGGATCCTCTGAGGGGAAGTTGAACTTCCCCTCCAATGATCCAGGCATTGGGGAAAGACTCCAATGTCATCAAAATACTTTTGGGGGCATGTGCTAAACATTTAAGTCACCTCAAGAACAGCCATAGAGATATTGATGCTAAGGCTGGTATTGAAATCCTGAAATTCTGAGCCATGAATAGCGGGGATGGATGTCTCTTTTCTGTATATGGCTGTGGCGGTAATTGTGTCTAAAAATGGTGTTATCTATGCTTACAGGCCGTGATAGTTTTCAGCATTGGCCCATCAATGTAGAGTGGCAGGAAATCAAATCTGATCACTACATAACCAGACAAATATACTTGAATTTGTGGGAACTTCGCTGATTCAAGGAAGCCACATTAGAGTTTTTTGTAAAGATATTTCTTCAACTAATTCACTTGGTTTGCATCTTGTCGTGCTGTGAGGGCTTGTGTGCATCAGTGATACTGAGAGCTAAACTATCGGTAGTTTAACTACTGGCAGGGTCTCCCAAGATGGACAGGTCTCAGCTGAGGTGCCAGACCAAGACAAACCACCCATCTGGGCAGCAGCAGAATGGGATAGTGTTGACGACAGAGGGTCACATTTCTGTGACAACGGCAACAACACCAAACTTAAACTGCGCGGAAGAAAGGCCCGGCAATCTACTTCTGTATCTTGCCATGAAAACCCAATGGATAGTTACAACAAAACAAATTGTGCTATAGAGCTGGAAGATGAGACCCCCAGGTCGGAAGGCACTCAACTAGCTACTGGGGAAGAGCTGAAGACTTTTCATAGTAAAGCCAGCATTTATGATGTGGTTGTATCAAAGCCCTCGGGACATCTGTCTGCTGATGTAGCTGCGCATGAAATGAGAGTCAGAAGCTGTAAAGATGTCTTATGCATTGGAACATGGAACGTACGAAGCCTGAACCAAGGGAAGTTGGAGGTGATCAAGAATGAAATGGAACGTGTACAACTTGATCTGTTGGGTGTCAGCGAACTGAAATGGACTGGCATCGGGCACTTTGCATTAGATGATCACATGGTCTACTATGCTGGAAATGAAAGACAAAGAAGAAATGGTGTTGCATTTATAATAAAGAAGAAACTTGCAAGAACTGTAATGAAATACAATGCAGTCAGCGAATGCTTAATCTCTATTTGTCTACGAGGAATGCCTATCAACACAACTATAATTCAAGTAGATGCCCCAACAACAGCTGCAGAAGAGGATGAAATTGAAGAGTTCTATGAACAAGTACAAGCTGAAATTGACAGAACATGCAAACAGGATATCCTGATAGTCATGGGTGACTGGAACGCAAAAGTTGGCAACAAAGAAGAAGGCAAAGTAGTTGGAAAATATGGACTTAGCAACAGAAATGAAGCTGGAGAAAGACTGATAGAATTCTGCAAGACCAACGATCTATTCATCTCAAACACCTTCTTCCATCAACACAAGCAGCAACTGTACACATGGACTTCACCCAATGGATTGTATAAAAATCAAATTGACTACATCTGTGGAAGTCAACAATGAAAAAGTTCTATAACATCAACAAAGACAAAACCTGGAGCTGACTGTGGTACAGATCATCAACTACTAGTATGCAAACTCAAGCTAAAGTTGAAAAAGAGCAAACCACTCATGAATGCAGCAAAATATGACCCTGAGAATATACCACTGGAATTTAAAGACTGCCTGCAAAATTGATTTGCTGCTTTAGATACAAATGACAGAGCTCCAGAAAAGTTATGGAATGGCATCAAGAAGTTTGTGTTGGAAGAAAGCGAGAAGTCTCTACAAAAAGTGAAAAAGCAAATACGGCCAAATGGATGACGGAAGAAACTCTGAAAATTGCCCAGAAATGCAGAGAAGCTAAAGCCAGAGGAGAAAGAAAGACAATAACAGAACTCAACAGAGATTTCCAATGTGCAGCAAGACAGGACAAGGAAAAGTACTACAACGACGCATGCAAGGAAATAGAAGCAGAAACTATTAGAGGAAGAACAAGATCAGCTTTCCTAAAGCTACGAGAGTTAAAGAAAAAGTTCCAGCCTCAAATTGGAATGTTACAAGATGCTCAAGGTTCTATGTTGAATGATGCTGAGAAGATCAAGAAAAGGTGGAAGGAATATACAGAGTTTTTATATGATAAAGGTCAAGTGCACCAACAGCCGTTTCAACCTGTACCTTATGATCGGGACCCATTGGTGATGAAAGACGTTGAAGCAGCATTGAAAGCATTGAAAGAGGGAGGAGTAGCCTAGTGGTTGGGGCAAGGTACTTCAGGCCGGAAGGTCGGGGGTTCAAATCCCACTAGAGGACAGCAACCTTGGGCCGGAAGGACTGGGGTTTCTAGTCCCACAAATGCTCCTTGTGGTCTTGGGCAAGCCACTTAACCCTCCATTGCCCATGTTCCCTGTAAGTATTAGTGTATGTGTCTCATATCCCTGCATGTTAAATGTATCCCCCAATTGTGTTGTGACCACTTTGATTGAAGGATAAGGCGGTATACAAAACTGTCTAAATAAATAAAATAAATAAAATTATCAAAGAACAAAGCACCAGGCATAGATAGCATTCCCATAGAAGTATTACAGCAATCTGATGCAGCTGTTACCGTACTTACAAGGCTCTACAAGAAATATGGAAGACAACATCATGGCCAACTGACTGGAAAAGATCTGTGTTTATATCAATACTAAAGAAAGGTGATCCAACTGACTGTGGAAATTATCGCACAATCGCTCTGATCCCACATGCCAGCAAGATTCTACTGAAGATTATTCAAAAGAGACTGCAACCATACCTGGAACAAGAACTACCTGAAGTGCAAGCAGGGTTCAGGAAAGGGCGAGGAACGAGAGACATCACTGCAGAGGTGAGATGGATCCTTGAAAAGACTAAAGAATACCAAAAGAATATCTATTTGTGCTTTATCAACTATAGCAAGGCTTTTGACTGTGCAAACCATGAGAAACTCTGGACCACATTAAGAAGCATGGGTATACCAGAACACCTGATCGTACTCTTGCACAATCTGTACATTGTTCCCTGTAAAATAGTTCTCTGTGTGCTGTGCTTTCCTGTCTAATCAATGTGTTTATACCTCAAAAAATTTCCTGTCATGATTTGACAATTTCCAATCTGTAATCAAACCGCTGCTGATCGCTGGAAGTAGCGGTATACAAATGTATACTAAATAAATAAATAAAATAAAATAAATAAATAAATAAATTGATCAAGAAGCAACAGTTCGAACGGATCAAGGAGAAACAGAATGGTTTAAAATAAGCAAAGGTGTAAGACAAGGCTGCATACTTTCCCCCTACCTGTTTAATTTATATGCAGAACAAATCATCAGAGAAGCAGGATTGTATGAAGACAACAGAGGTGTGAAGATTGGTGGAAGACTCATCAACAACCTTCGCTGTGCTGATGATACCACATTACTGGCTGAAAGTGAAGATGATCTGAAACATTTGCTTCTCACAATCAAAGAACATAGTCTCAAAATGGGCCTGCACCTTAATGTAAAGAAGACAAAGATCATGACAACTGGCATAGAAACATAGAAACATGATGACAGAAAAAGACCACATGGCCTATCTAGTCTGTCCTTCCATATCAACAACTACAACAGTCCACTTTTTTCCTTTAGAGATCCTCTGTGTTTGTCCCATGCTTTTTTGAATTCAGATACTGTCCTCATCTCTACCACCTCCACTGGGAGACTATTCCATGGATCCACTACTCTTTCTGTAAAGAAATATTTCCGCATATCACTCCTGAATCTATCTCCCTTCACCCTCATCCCATGTCCCCTCGTAGCAGAACTTGCTTTCAATTGAAAGAGGCTCTCTCCCTGAACATTTATGCCACGGAGGTATTTAAACATCTCAATCATATCATCTCTATCCCGCCTTTCCTCTAAGGTGCACATAGTAAGATCCTTAAGTCTGTCCTCATATGCTTTATAATGAAGCCCACTAATCATTTTAGTAGCCACCCTCTGCACCGACTCCATCCTGTTCACATTCTTTTGAAGGTGCGGTCTCCAGAATTGCACACTATACTCCAAATGAGGTCGCACCAAAGACTTATACAGAGGCATTATCACCTCCTTTTTTCTGCTAGCCATTCCTCTCCGTATGCACCCAAGCATCCTTCTAGCTTTTGCCGTCACCTTTTCTACCTGTTTAGCTACTTTAAGATCATCAGACACAACCACGCCTAGATCCTGCTCTTCTTTAGTGGACAAAAGTACTTCACCTCCTATACTGTATTGCTCCCTTGGATTGCTGCAGCCCAAATGCATGACCTTACATTTTTTAACATTAAATCCCAGCTGCCAAATTCTAGACAATTCTTCAAGCTTAGCTAGATCCCTCCTCATGTTATCTACACCTTCCTGGGTATCTACTCTATTGCAGATTTTGGTATCATCTGCAAAGAGGCAAATCTTCCCCGACAGCCCTTCCGCTATATCACTAACAAAGATGTTAAAAAGAATCGGACCAAGGACAGATCCCTGGGGCACACCACTGGTAACATCCTTCTCCTCAGAGTGAGCTCCATTTACTTGTACTCTTTGTTGCCTCCCACCCAACCAATTTCTAACCCAAGCAGTAACTTTAGGGTCCATCCCTAGGGTGCTCAGTTTGTTTATAAGTCGCCTGTGAGGAACAGTGTCAAAGGCTTTACTGAAATCTAAATACACCACATCTAGAGCTCTCCCTCGGTCCAACTCCCTGGTCACCCAGTCAAAGAAATCAATCAGATTTGTCTGACAAGACCTGCCTCTGGTGAATCCATACTGCCTCGGATCCTGTAATCCGCTGGACTCCAGAAACCTCACTATTTTCTCTTTCAGCAGCGTTTCCAATAATTTACTCACCACCGAAGTTAAACTAACCGGCCTGTAGTTTTCAACCACATCCTTACTTCCGCTTTTGTGTAAAGGCACCACATGAACCTCTCTCCAGTCCTTTGGTACCACTCCCGACTCCAATGAGGCATTGAAAAGGTCAGTCAGTGGAGTTGCTAGAACGTCCCCAAGTTCCCTCAGTATTCTAGGGTGTATCCCATCTGGTCCCATCGCTTTGTCTACTTTAAGTTGAGCTAGTTTCTCACGAACACAGTCTTCTGAAAATTGTTCAAGATGTTCCTCGCTTCTGTTCCTATTTGTGGGTGTTTTCTGAGGTCCTGCTCCTGGTTCTTCATCTGTGAACACAGAACAAAAATATTTGTTAAGCAATTCCGCTTTATCCTTATCAGCTTCTACATATTCCCCCCCTGCACCCTTGAGTCTGACAATACCACTTTTGCTCTTCCTCTTCTCACTAATATATCTGAAAAATGTCTTATCCCCCCATTTTATTGCATTGGCTATTTCCTCCTCCTTTTGAATCTTTGCCTTCTTGACTACTTTGCTAGCTTCTCTAAGTTTTTCCAAATACAGATGCCTGTCTTTCTCTCTCTGTGATCTCTTGTATTTCATGAAGGCCTCCCTCTTTTTCTTCACTTTTTCAGCTACTTCCTTCGAAAACCATAGCGGTCTCCTTTTCCTTTTGCCTTTATTTACCATTTTAACAAAAAGGTTGGTTGCCCTTAAAATACCCCCTTTCAGTTTTTGGCATAATCAACAGGTTCATCGTTGAAGGAGAAGAAATTGAAATCGTGAACAACTTTGACCTACTTGGATCAACTATCAATAAAGAAGCAACAAGCAGTCAAGAAATCAGATGACGCATTGCTCTTGGCAGAATGGCTATGAAAGATCTAGATAAGATTCTCAAGAGCAGAGATGTCTCTCTCCATACAAAGATTCGACTTGTTCAAGCCATGGTATTTTCAATAACATCATATGGATGTGAAAGCTGGACAGTGAAAAAGATAGACAGGAAGAAAACTGATGCCTTTGAATTATGGTGCTGGCGGCGAATACTGTGTATACCATAGACTGCCCGAAGAACAAACCAGTCGGTACTAGAGGAGATCAAACCTAAGCTTTCTTTAGAAGCTCAGATGACAAGACTTTGACTTTCATACTTTGGACACATCATGCGAAGAGAGAGATCATTAGAGAAAGACATCATGCTTGGCAAGATAGAAGGTAAACGCAAAAGAGGAAGGCCAGCAATGAGATGGATTGATACAATAACAGCAGCTACGGGTACCAGTCTGTCAACAATGAGCCGCCTGACTCAAGACCGAACAATTTAGGATAGCTATCCAGAGGGTCGCCATGAGTCGACTCCGACTCGATGGCACTTAACAACAACAACACAATTCAATGAAACTAAACTTTACCTCAGAATCACTGAAAAAGCTAGCAAACTAATTTTTAAAATTTTATGTTTGCATACCCATAGGCAGGACATCACTGTTCTGTTGCCAAAAAGCATGGAACAAACACTCCCTGCGAGGGATATTTTTGCAATAAAAATTTTAAATGACCTTTCACATATTTAGTGACTACTGAGTAAGAGGATTAGGTGGCACCATGCTCCCTAGAGAGGACAAGGTCTCCTCAGCCCCTTATCAATCATGTTCCTAGTCTAAGGAGGATATGGCCTTTATAGAAGGAAGAGAGAAGATCGTAGAGGGCTGTTAACTGGATTAGACAGACATCTCCTAGATACTGAACACTAAGGCCCACCTACCACGATGGATCTATTCTTGCTCTAGGAAGATGAGGAGAGACCTGCCACCAACAGATTCTAAATTAGATTTCTTGTTATTTATTTTGCCTTGTTGGAAATGGAGAGACCAGCAAAGCCCTTCCCTGGAATTTTCTCTCTTTTTGCTAGAGTAACTCATTTTTTAATTCTGATCCAGTAACTGCAAAGCCGTGCAAGCCAGGACATAGTAGTCGTAGCAGGACTTTCTGATCTTATTACGACAAAGTGAATTCCCTGATCATAGGCATCTGTGGTATCCCAGAGCAAACGTTCGGTGCCTCCTGCTTCTTCTAAGGAAGTACTCGCAGGGTCCAAGGCTCCAGAGAAGTCATCAGACACCTGCTTGTGAGAGATCAGCTCCCTGTTCCTCCTATCCCATTGTCTGCTTTGCCTCTTCTTGCACACAAGTGTGACTACACATGAGACAGCTGGAAGGCAATGGGTGAAAAGCACTGGACTGAAGTAAGTGTAGAGGAATTTTGTGAACGTTACTCCCACCTCCTCTAGCTGAGTGTATACCAAAAGAATATGATGTGTGCCATAGGGCTGCTGTGGCTTGCTCAGAGCCATCCTCTCTTGCAGGAAGGGTGGTTCCTATTTATGGGGCACTGCCAGGGAATGTGGCGCAGAATAGGAAAAGAATGCCAGCTCGTATCATTACAGCCTTCATTCCCCAGAGCCCTGATTATTCAAGGCTGCCCACAGCAGGTGGTGAAGGAGAAAGTGGAGCTAGAACTTCTTCAGGGCCAGCTCACAACCTATGCAAATCAGGTATATGTTTGGAGCAGCAGACTCAGAAGGGATATCTGTCTAAACTACCAGGCATGGAGCCAGCACCAACTCTGTCTTTCACCCTAATGTTGCAATTGTTTTATTGTCTCTACTAAAAGTAAACTTGCCTGACTCCAGGACTAGTTCCTTTAACATGTCCAAAGCAAGAAACCCTTCATATGCAACTAGCAGCACTGCTCTGTACCAGCTCAAGTATCCAGCAATGAGTAGCATGAGGTGATGTGACAGAAGGATCTTCCCTTACTCTGGCAACCCACCTATCCAAAGATGAGAGGGAGGGGCAGTGAGAAGACAAGGAGCCTCCTTGATAGTCTCAGATAGAAAGCTCCTTCCTCCTATCTAGTTCATCTTTCATGTCTGAGGGCCTAAGGTGCACTTCCTATGGCAGGCTTTGAGCACTAAGTTATGGCTTGTGAAGAAAGAGGAGAAGAAGATTCTTCTATTGCAAGGCAAAGAGCGTGCAAAGCAAGAGTTCCCTAGACCCTGACTGCAGCTGGGAGAGGGGGTGTACTTAACACGTCCATGCGTGTCCAATGCATGTCTGGCTGTCCGGAGACTGTGGAATTCCTCCGAAAGAGTCCCAGGAGCTGGAAGGATGATGAAACAGTGCCAGGGAGGACAGCAGAGGTGTGATTGTTGACCGCAGACATAGCATAAGGAGAATAGGGGCTTCTCCTTTCTTTATTGGCAACCCATCCAGGCATAGTAAAATATGTAGAGATGGAGGAATGAACGTATAAGGGCAGAGACATATATCACATGACAGGGCAGGCCAGTCTATCTGAGCTGGTAAAGGTAATTGAAATGAGAGTTATGGTAGTCACTGGTGGGGGGGGGGAGGGCGGAGAATGCTGACTGGATGGATGTGCCTTTAAAGAGCATCCCATCTTGAAGCATTTAATACTTCAAAGGTCAAGGCAGTGGGATGATATCTGTCACTAATTGCTTAATGAATATTCCTGTTCTGTCTTCACAGATGAAGGGTCAGGAATGGGACCTCCGAAAACAAACACAATAACGAATACAAGTGAGGTAGAACTCAAGTATATTCCGAAGGCTGTGTTCATGAGGAGTTAGCAAAACTAAAAGCTCTGTACCATATCCCTTCCACTCACTGTTGATTATTGTTTAGCCCCCATATTTAACTCCAAGTTTATCCTCCCATGTTCTATGTAACAACTCTCTCGAGCTTGTACACTGTTATTCGATGTAAACCACCTTGGCTTAAAGGCGGTATATAAAAACCTGTTAAATAAATAGTAAAATAAATAATTAAAATGGAAAAAGCGATGGGGCCAGATGGGATTCATCTAAGGGTCCTGAAAGTAGGGACGTACTGGCAGTTCCACTGGCTGACCTTGTCAATGCTTCTTTAGAGTTAAGAGTGATCTCGGAAAAGGGCAAATGGAGGTCCTGTCCACAAAAGCAGAAGTAAAAAAGAGGTTGTTAAGTACCAATCGGTTAATCTGACCTCTGTGAGAGTATATTAGGCACCAGAACGGGGCAGCCACTGCAAAGCACCTTTCGCCATTTATTCAACCGTACACACTGCACCAAACAGAACCACTAAACACTAAACCACTAAACAGTGGCCTTGACCGTAGCATCCAACCCGGTTGGTACCATTTCAACACCTCTGCCAAATAGCTTGGTCCCTGACCTCTAAGGACCTTAAAGGTCACCAGAAGTTTAAAAACACATCATTGTAGAGGGTATAGGAGGTGAACTACTTCAATGCATGAGTGGGATCTGGGAGTGATTGTATCAGATGATCTTAAAGTGGCCATACTGGCAGAAAAGGTGACAGCAAAAGCCAGAAGCATGTTGAGCACTTAGGGAGAGGAATAGCCAGCAGGAAGAAGGAGGTAAGAGTGCTTATGTATAAGTCTCTGGTGAGACCTCATTTAGAGTATTATGTGCAACTCTGCAGAACACACCTTCAAAAAGATATAAACAGGATGAAGTTGGTTCAGAGGGCAGCTACTAAGGTATATGGGGACAGACTTAAAGATCTCAATATGTATTCTTTGGAGGAAAGGCAGGAGAGGGGTGACATGATAAGAGACCTTTAAATGCCACCATTGTATAAATGCACTGGAGTGACCCTCTTCCAGTTGAAAGGAAGCTCTGGAACAAGAGGTCATGGGATGAAGGTGAAAGGGGATAGACTCAGGAATAATCTGAGGAAATATGTTTTTATGGAAAGGGGAGTGAACAGTCTCCAGTGGAGATGAGAACTGTATCTGAATTCAAGAAAACATGGGATAGTACCGAGGATCTTTGAGGGAGAGGAAGGGATTGTAGAACTTAATAGTTCTTATGGATGGGCAGACTGGATAGGCCATATGGTCTTTATCTGGCATTGTTTTCTATATAATTTGGAAGTTTTATGCATGTAAGTGTCATTTAGGGGGTCACATACTAATGGATATCATGTGCTATCTGCAATAGGGCTGATTTTATTCCTATGAGCCAGTGACAGACCGCGCACACTAATGCTGTTAGGATATGCTTACCCAATAACAAACAATCTCTTTAATGCATGTTCATTATGCACATAAAATGTTCTGAGCCAAAAGTGCAGACTGAATGCACATCCCTTCTTTAAAAGAATTTACTTTTTTTAAGTATAAAGAAGGTTCAAAGGCCTCCCACAAAGCCCCAAACAAAATATTTTTCAGTGACAGCTCCTAGCACCAGGTGGACTACGAGAGTGACCTAACCTTATCAGCAACGGGAAATGTGAAACATTGTGCAGTTTCTTGGAAGCTCTCCAGTGCTCCTGCCACCATCACCACGGCTTCTGCTGTCAGAATTCCATCAGTGACAAGCCCGTGACAGCATCTCTCTGACAGCGATCTTACATGGGTTTTACCAAAGGGCTTTCATAGCATGAGTTCATACACACATGCAGACATATGCATATACACACTCACGAGTACACATACCCTTTCCCCTAAAGACAGATATGCGCACACACACACACACACAAGTATACATACAGGCAAACATCAGATGCACACACACACACATACACATACATACACATGCACTCAGGGACACGCATATGCACACACGCATGGTAAAGTATTTAGATCGCAGGAACGGCCGCAAAATGGTTATATTCAGGTGCTGTTAAAATCAACATTTCCGGAGTCTGGTGGGGGGGAGGGGAGGGAAGAGTTCCCATGTGTAACTGAATTTTCAAGTATCTGCTTTTAGGTTTTCCCCCAGACTCTCACTTCTACAAATAGTAGAAGCAAAGCCCCAGAATACTGTTGTATCTCTGCAATACATTCAAGCAATATTCAAAGAGATGTATACAGCACAAAGATTCCTAGGGTTGCTATAGCTTACTTAAATTTCTCATCTTTAAGAGGAGAACCTTTCACTCTAGAAGGTAATCAAACTCTGGAATTCGTTACTGGAGGATGTAGTAAAAGCTGTTAGTGTAGCTGGGTTTAAGAGAGCTTTGGATAAGTTCCTGGAGGAAAAGTCCATAAATCATTATTAAAGAGGACCAGGGAAATCCACTGCTTACCCCAGGATATGCAACGTGGAACCTGTGTGCCTTTTTTGGAAACCTGACAGATCCTTGTGACCTGGATTGGCCACTGTTGGAAACAGGATACTGGGCTTGATCTGACCCAGTATCTTATGTTTTTATATAGAACACTAAATGGAATCAGGAGAGAAGGAATTCACCAATATGCGGTGACCACAATTATTGACATCATCGGTTCCTTTTCAATGAATTTTTTAAGTAAATTTTTGCTTTGCAATTAAAGTGATTGAAAGTACTTCCCTGTAGAGCCTTATCTGCATATCACTAGAGTCTTAAATACATATCATGTTAGAAGTGTTGAAGGAAAGCCAATGTGGGTTCTTCACATCCTTTCTGTCTTTCAGCAAACATAGTAACATAGTTACCTTCAATCATTTTAATTGTAAAAAAAAATAATAATTGCTAAAAAAATTAATTGAAAGAGACCTGATGATAGAAGTAATGCCTCTCACAGTATGTTCGGCTGAGCTCCTTCTCTCTGGATGATAAGGAGCATTCTGAGGTTCCTCTCTTTAAAGACGAGAATCTAAATAGTTTCTGATGTAAGAGTGTTTGGAATAATCTAATGGTTTATTTCAAGGTTTTTGATGGGTTACAGTTTTACCTACGGTGGCGAATGGTTGCATTTTTGCTTACTGAAATTAGCACGCACAGTGTAGATACCTAGGCAGACCTTATGGAGATAATTTTAGAAGAGGGTGAAGGCAACACAGGCTCTTATGTGCCTTTAGAAAGTAGCCACCCAGAATCAGCCCTGGTAAGGTGCAAATGCCATCACACACATTCACACCTGCTCCAAATGTGTGCATGCACGCTACATGTGTATTCACATATTTCAGCCAATACACACATACATCACAACAACACCAGCACCTACACATAAGTCACATGAAAGTACTTTTTATGCACATATGTGGTCGTATCTTGCCAAGAAAACCTAGGGATAGGGACAAGTATCTGTAGGATTGCCAGGAGTTGGTGTCAACTCGACGATACTTAACAACAACAAGATGTGGTCATGAAGCTTTGTAAGATCTCTTTACACCATGCGAAACAAGCTTTATACATGGAAAAGTTTTATAAGATGATCCTCAAGTTGTGTGAATATAGACAATGGTAGATAGATCAAGGGGGTCATATACTAATGGCTAGAGTGCTAACAGCATTAGAGCATGCTATCTGACAGAAGGCTCATTTTATTCCTATTGGCCCCATAGCAGATAGCGCACACTCACTGTTAGTAGATGACACCCACAATGTACAAATCTTGTGTCCTCATCTTGAACATTCCAAATATGCAGATTAACCTGATCAGTGCTTCTGGACTGGGCCGGTGGCATGCAGACAGACTTGGGTTTGATTCCTCCCTAGACTAGCTGTGGAGGCAGCATTCATAGCCCTTGGAGGGGGATATTCGACATGCAAACGGTATGAGCTAAAATCAAATAAATGAACATATGCAAATACAAATGATGACTATTAACTGAAAATAACCACAAGGCCAGCCTCTTGGTGTCTTGTGAAGAATGAAGTTGCATAATATCTAGCTGAGGCTCTATGCTCATATAACCCCTCTGTTCAAGCCACTTCATTGGCTCCCTATCCATTTCCGCATCTAGTTCAAACATCTTCCACTAGCCTACAAGTGCATATACTCTGCTGCTCCTTATTACCTCTCCTCTCTTATCTCTGCCTACACCCCTCCTTGGAAACTTCGCTCATCAGGCAAATCTCCTTCTATCTATATCCTTCTCTTCCACTGCCAACTCCAGACTTCATTCATTGCACTTTGCTGCAAGGAACAGACTACCTGAGTCGGTGAGTCAGGCTCCATCTCTGGTCCTATTTAACTCCAGGCTCAAAGACCACTTCTTTGAGACTGCTTTTGGATCCTGACCCTTTACTTTCCAGTTTATTACCCAGGTGTGTTAAAACTCTGTTATGCTTGTATTGCTTAGATTGCAAACTCTATGGAGCAGGTACTGTCTCTCGTGTATATGTACAGTGCTGTGTACACCTTCCAGCGGTACACAAATGATAAGTAATAGTGTAGTAGTAGTAGGCAAGTTACTAGTTTACAGCCTGCTCTAATGTTAGCTTTATACTAAAACATTTGCCAAAAGATAGAAATGGTATTAAAAGCTGACATAGCCTTCTATTCAACCATCCTAATTGATATGTAGATAAGACCCTGGTCAGAAGGAGACCCTCGCTGCCAGGGGGTAACACCGGAGTATTTCAGAGCACAGATCTCAGCTCTGCCGTCCAGAATGCTTCTGAATCCCGCCAATCACAAAAAATGCCTGAGAAGATGCTAGATACAGAGCTGTGGACTGCTTCCAGATCTCAGCCACACACGTGCAGGAACACGCAACAGTTTTGTCAGCTGTGTGCTAAGAATGAGATATTCACAAGTGCCAACTCCCTCTCCCCTTAAACTTGCCCCTTTCCCACCACCCAAGAGAACTTAGGGGTTTCTGCATACTGTCACCCGTTGCTCCATTCCCTCAATGCACTGGGCACCCTGCCAGTTCTACCCGTCTTCAGAGCTTCAGCACCAACAGCCTAAGTCTGCAAAACTAACCATATTGCCTTCCAGACAGACAATCTGTTAAATGCTTGTTTGCTGATTTACTCTTTATCTAGGGCAAAATTCCAGGTGAAACAGGGAGTTTGGCAGAGGGGCTGTAAAATAAAAACACAGGCTCCAAGTCTGTTTAAGCATGACAAGAGTTACGGTTGTGCCGGCATGGGAGACGGCAGAGTAAAACTCAGCACTGCAGGGGGTTTCGCTCTGTGTGCAGTGTCTCCATATGAGCCTCTTTGCACCAGCAAAAAAGCAGAGGTCAGGGCTTTTTTAGAACAGGGAATATGGAAAATTTCCCACTGCAGAGTAGGCTTGGCCATTTCACTTTCTACTATGAGCTTAATTAGTGCGTGGGCTACTAGATAATTCCATGAAGCCCGGTTTACCCTACTGCATGTGTATGAACGTACTCCTGCCTTTGCCTTTCTCAGGACCCACATCTCCAAGCAAGTGAAAAGGTAAAACCAGGACCGCCCTACCCATCCTAGGCAATATGGAGTTTTCTGATGATTAGCCACACCCGGATAGGTGAAAAGTCATTGCAAGGTCAAAAATCTAAAGCTAAAATATTCCCTATTTCAAGTTACCACCTTATTTTTCTTCTCTTAATAAGCAGGAACAGACGGCTCATAATCCCTGAAATCACCAACTATAAAGGCAGCATGCCCTTGTCATAGTAGAACACAGGTTGTTTTCTATTTATCGTCAGGGGCAGCTCTATCATTAGGCAGAGTGAGGTGACAAAAAAATGCCCCCAAAACAGCCCAGCCATGGCTGCCTCGCTCTGCTGTTGCTTCTCCCAGTCTGCGGTGGCAGCGGCTGCATCAATCATTCCCTGCCCCCTGCCACAGCCGCCAACTAGCGGCAGATTAAAAAAGCAAAACAAAAGCGCTCTTGTAAGGGCATAATGGTCCCACCCCCTTGTGACGCAAAGTTCCGCATCAGGGGGGTGGGACCAACAGAGACATAGAAGCACACTGGAGTCAGGAAGACCACCACACTTCTGCTTTTTTTTTTTTTTTTTAAGCCACCGATGCTGAGAGAGGCAGCAGCAGTGACAATCTGGGGACAAGAAAGGAGAAGGCCACGTTGGGCATCAGCAGCAGGGGGAGAGGGGCTGCGGAGGTGGAGAGTAGATGCTGGGCATAGGGTCAGGGGGACAGATACTGGACATGGAGGGCAGAGGGATAGATTCTGGACAAGGGGAGGCAGATGCTGGGGACAAGGGGGACAGGAGGATAAATGCTGGACTCTGGGGGCAGGGAATAGATGCAGGATGGGAGGTGCAGGGGGACAGATGCTAGTCATGTTAGGAGAGGGGAAAGAGGGTAGATGCTGGCCATGGGTTGTGGGGGGGGGGGAGGGGGAGTGTGCAGAAGGTTGCCACAGGGAGGATGGAGAGCAGATTTTAGGCACTATAGTGCATTGCCTCCTATCCCAGTTAAGAGAAGACAGAGGAAAGTGGAAACTACAGACTGAGATCAACATGATTCAAGAATAAAATGGCCATCAACAAAGATAGAAAAATTAATTATATTTTCAATTTAGTGATTGGAAAATGTCAGATTTTGGAATTTACATGTTCTGTCTTTATATTTAGCATATTACAGGGGCATATGCATCTCTTTCTATTTCCCTGGTGTTGTACTGCATGCAATGGTGTAGCCAAGGGTGGACCTCCTCTCTGGAATCAGGTCCATCCAGTCAGCAGCAGCAGATTATAACTGGAGGCAGTGTCAACATTCACAGTGTTCAGTGCCCATACATGTTAATCCCAGGCCCAGGGCCAGTCACAGAGTTGCTTCAAGGTGTTGGCACCCTAAGCAAACGTTAAGCCTTATACTCCCTCTAGCTGTCAAAATCTAATGTTTAACTTTGACTATCCTGTTCTTTGCCACCTCCTCAAAGCTGTAATCTTAGACAACCGCCTAGTTTGCCTAGTGGTTGGGCCAGCCCTGCACAGGCTCCCTTGAAATATCAGCCTTGGCTGAGCCACTGATGCAGAGTCTGAATTCTTTGGGTTTCAGTTTAATTTTTGTCTACATATGTCTATTTTTAGCGTGTGGTAACTTATTCCTTACTTGGTAAGGATCTATCTATTTTCTGAGTGTGTGATCGAGGGCAGATATTCTGTTAGCATGGAGCAGTCTAATGGTTAGAGCAGTAACCTATAACCAACACGACCAGTGTTAAAATTCCACTGGTACTTCTTGTGGCCTTGCACAAGTCACTTAACCCTGCATTGTTCCAGGTATAAACATAGGGACCAATGTTCAAAAAAAGCTGGGCTCCTACATTTATTTTAAAAAATATTTGGATAAGTTCCTGGAGGAAAGGTCCATAAACTTATAAATCCACCGTTTATCCCGGGACGAACATTGTGGAACCTGTGTACCTTTTTTGGGAACCTGACAGGTGCTTGTGATCTGGTTTGGCCCTGTTGGAAACAGGAGACTGGGCTTGATGAACCTTAGTCTGCCTTAGTCTGATGAACCTTAGTCTGATGAACCTTAGGGGCTTGTTTACAAAGCCGCGGTAGCGGTTCGCGGTCGTTATCGGAGCAGCGGCCCCATTGAAATCAATGGGGTCGCGGCTCCGATAACGATCGCGAACCGCTACCGCAGCTTTGTAAACAAGCCCCTTAGTCTGCCTTAGTCTGCCTTAGTCTGATCCACTATGGCATTTCTTATGTTCTATGTAAGGATCAGCAGCAATCCAGTTTAGTTGGTTTTCTGAATAGCTGTAAGGATATTCTAGGGCCCATTGCAATATTTACAGTGATACTCTTTTCTGGATAAGCCTCTTGTGTGAGTTTTGGATGTTAATGCTGTTATAGTATGATAGATTTTCTCCGTAGATCCTAGATCATTTTTTCAAGGTTTTGTAAGTCCATATTGCTGTTAACTGAGATGACACCAGAATCAGAAATTATTTTTGGTATGTTGAGTTCTGTGTGAAATGTCCTATTTCCCATTGTTGGGAAAAGGTTTTCGTTGGTTGCTGAATATATGTTTAAAAAGAACACGTGAGAACCTCAGTACAGTTTAAAATGCCACAATAAAATTAGTTATGACAAAAACATAAAATAATCAGGGATTAATAGTAGTAAAAACACAAAACTCCACACACATACAACCAACAACAGGCTAGCAAGACTAAAGGCACAGCGCTACCTTTGCACTAGGGTCCTAATTCCACTAGAAGCATCCAGCAAACTACCATCAGTGCTAAAGAAATGAACATGATGGGGTGTGGCATAAGTGTCGGAAAGAGGGGGGGGGGCACAGGGGCCTGGCCCCACCAAAACTTTGCTGCTGCGATTGGAGCTTCCCCTACATCGGCCCGTGGGGACCAGATCTCCTGCAGCAAGAAGTAGGGGAAGGGCAGCGATCGCAGCCACATGGGGTTTAGCTGGACAAGGGGCGGAATTTGATCCCCCCATGGAACATGAGTTCCAACGCCTCTGGGGTGTGGATTAGCCATATAATGGACCATAAGTCTTCTCAGTCTGTTCATCGGTTAGCACTAGTGTATAATTGAAGGAACTGGACAGAGTAGATGGACTTTATGCTCTTTACATCTCATCATATGCTATATTTCGATATAAGGTAGACATAGAAACTAGACAAAACTGTCCCCTTTGCCTCTCCTTCCTTCCAGACCAAAGTCTGGCTCTAAGGTATACTATGAGCATCTACACTGTTCAAGCATTAGCCCAGGTGCAGCCAGCTGTCGCATCTCTATCTGGATCATTAACCAGGACAACGGTATGTGCCAAGATATATAATGATGTCAGGTGTTGAGATTTCAAAGAGAAACACCTCCAGTGGTAAATCACTGCTCTTCCTCTCCTTTCACCATGCCATCTGGAAGACAAGGAGAGAGAAACGGAAGGAAAACAGGGGAAGAGAGATAGAGAGACGGAGAATCAGGAACTCAGAGAACCAGAAAAGGGAGCACAGAAGCGTTAATAATGAGAAAGGGGTAGCAAAGGAGAGAAATGCAGAAAGTGAGAATATTATGGGAAAAAAGAAAATTAAAGGGTTTTCTGCTGCTACTTTTAAAAAGATTATTTACAGTAGTTGTTAACTGAGTCTCAGAGGTCCAATGTAACAAACAGGGAGCTTAATGCACAGCAGGATTTAGCATTAAAACACACTGGAGGTCACACATGTGCCCACAAAAAGGGAGTTTGACAGCAAATACAGGACCAGTATGGTAAAAGAGATAATTGAAGATTCTGTAATACAGAATTGGAAACAATCATACATTGGCTGTGATGTACTGGTATCAGAAGGCCTCTATACAGAGAGGCACAATACAGTAGCACAGCTCATCCACTGGAAACTGTGTGAACACTATAACATCGCTATACCAGAAAGAACACTGGGACCACAGGTAAGACAGAATTGTGAAGAAGAATAAACTAAACTAAAAGCAGTTGTGATCATCTGGGGATTTTCCATTTCAACTGGAAAACTCAACTGGAAAAAAACATATTGTGGCAAAAGAAAAAAAACACTAGTACAGAATTGCTAATAGAAATACAAAGTAACTAATCTGTATTACATATGGAGAGGCAGGAAGGACACAATGAGACAACGGAAATGCGACAGATAGATGCACAATTTGCCCCAGTTGTATTGGGAGTCGTCAATCTGACTAAAAGGAACTTCCAAATGCATCTTGATATGTTGCCTGAACGTTTAACAGCCTATGACCTGCAGATGGAAGGGCTCATAGGAACAATGCATTAGCAACAAGTTTAAGATAATGAACTCATCATACCTGAAATACCCCTGGCTTATGAGTGAGTTTCAGTCCTGTCATGATATGCACCAGACAAACTTACCTGAAGACATCACATGTCCCCCTTTCCATGAAGTAAATGCCAGAGCTGAGATCTGAACTGAGACGCATGGAGATGGAGTGAACCACTTTCATTTGCATGCATAGAAAGTCAATAGCAGAGTCAAACCTTGAACTCACATTGCATTCCAACTCACAGCCCAGGGCTTTAACCACACGCTTACATCTACTCAAGTACAAGCCCTTTGTTTTTTTTTAATATCTTCCTGTTTGTTAAAATCATTTAGCCAAGATTTCACAAAAAATGTCTGTTATTTAACAAAAGAAAGAAATCCTTAAAAGTCCTTAAACTGTAAAAAAATCCAAAAAATATTCTTAAATAATAGTAACATAGCAGCTGACC
Source organism: Ichthyophis bannanicus (assembly GCA_033557465.1). NCBI lineage: Eukaryota > Metazoa > Chordata > Amphibia > Gymnophiona > Ichthyophiidae > Ichthyophis > Ichthyophis bannanicus. The sequence goes on along the minus strand of CM066041.1, from coordinate 178,293,830 downwards.
ACAGATAAAGACCAACATGGCCCATTTAGTCTACCTAGTAAAGTGTTCAGGGTTGTAACAGTCACTGCCCCTACCCCCAGTATCCTTGCTTAGGGCTGTAATCATCTCAGTGCTGTAAGATCAGCCAGCCCCCTGAAGCCTTACACTATCCATTTCCCAGGATGCAGTTGTATTTCTTTTCTTTAAAATGATCTGATGTTCCCAAGACATTTATTTCTGTTTCCTCAGACCTTGAAACATTAGACTGTCTTTTCTTCATGTATGTACAGCGCTTTGTACGTTTGAAGCGCTTTATAAATGTTAAATAGATAGATAGAAATAGATAATTTATATTTTGCAAATTGTTTTTATGAAACTGTTTATGAATTGATGTGTCTTTGAACTGCATGTTTTTATATTGTATTTTGTAATTTGTACTTATGAAGCAGTGCAGGGTAAAGTGACTTTAAGAATAAATTAGATTACATTGGGCATACATTCCACACCCCTGCCTTTACCCACATTACATCAGTAGGATGCTCATTTGCCTTATTCCCTCTGCATACCTACTTCCCGGAGCAAGAGAGGTTTATGGGAGGCTACCATCCAAGAAACTACAGAGCACTGTCTCATGAATCAGCAGTTCAATATCATTTTCATGATGAAATACTTTAATTTGGAAAATATGGTGTCACGTCTGGTGAGCCCTTGATACAAGAGAACTCCAAGCACAGAAACAAAGAAACATAGAAACATGATGGCAGGAAAAGACCACATGGCCTATCTAGTCTGCTCTTCCATACCGACTGCTACAATAGTCCCCTCTTTTCCTTTAGAGATCCTCTGTGTTTGTCCCTTGCTGCTTTGAATTCAGATACTGTCCTCATCTCTACCACCTCCACTATTCCACGTATCTACCACGCATCTACCACTCACTACAGAATAATCTGGCTCGATATAATACAGGAGCATTTTTTCAGCTAATTATATATTACACTGTAGACATGATAGAACAGGGGTTCACATATCTTGGACCCCAACATCAACATTATATGGGGTCTACCATGTGTACTTCATCAACCTGTATATGACCAAACAAAAGAGGTGGGTGGAGCCTATGACAGGTCACAGTCAGGGCCTGATATCAGGGTCATCACAGCTTCTACAGAATACAATGACACCAGAGCAAGAGGTCAGCCATCATTGAGAGAGACGTGCAGACACAGGACACTCTTCATTTACTGCAATTCCTGTAACAGCTATTTGAGATCAAGTAGTTTTCGTAAAGATTGAGCAAAGGCCTGTCCTCTGGCTGGGGGTCAGTACTCCATTTTTGTCGACTTCCCTCTCAAGAGATGCACAATTTGATAGGTGAGGATTCTTTGCTCCTGCGTAGCCTCACCTTCGAGTTGAATGGATGTCAAGACTTTTTGATAGGCAGCGAAAGGGAGAAAGGTTTTTTTTGTACAAAGCCCCTTTGGAGGAGGTGCTGGTGCTCTGCATAGCTAGAAGCAGGGACAGTGATGTACTGGTTTCAGTATTGTCATGGTGCAATTCTTACTGACTTGTGACAGAGCATGAAGGAGGGCTCACCCCGTGCAAATCTCTGTATATGAGAATGTGGCATTTGCACAAGCAGCCAACAGACACATGTTGGACAACAGAGGCATTCAGAGTGTGTTTGTGTTTAAGGAAAAAAAGAGTCAATTTATCCAAAACAGCTTTCAAAGAACAGTCATGCCCTGAAGTTCTGTTTGTTAAAACCAATATTTTCCCCTACCAACACAAGTGCCTTGTTTCATCTTGAAAAATCTGTGAATAGGAGCTTTCTTGAGTGTGCTCAGGTCTGTCTGATGCAATGTCCCACTCAATACTCCCATGCAGCTTCATGGAAACGTTGATCCCAGTATGAAGGAGGCATTAACTGTACAGATGTTCTTGTTTCCTTTCATAACTCAAACATTCACTGTTGAATTTATCCAAATTTAGGAACCCAGGGCATTTCACAGAATTTTTCACCTTTCCTTTTTTTACATTTAACATAGAAAATGACAACAGATAAGAGCAGCATGGTCCATCTAGTCCGCCCAGTAAGGTGCCAGAGTATAACATGCCACTCCAAACAGGTTATCCTTCTCTATTTAGAAGTTATTTACATTTGTTTTGATTCCTTCCTCTTGTTATGTAATGATCCTCGAATTCTCTCACTGTTTTTGCTCCCACCACCTCCTTCGGGAGGGCATCCATCACCCTTTCCATGAAAAACTGGCTACCCATAGCCCAGAGGATAAAGCACAAGGTTGTAACTATAAAAAACAAAATTTTACACAACTTATCAGCCCCCTTCCTTGACTCACTAATCAGAAGAGCTCTTACAACAAGGGCAAGAAGATCAACGAACCAAAACCTACTAGTCATCCCACCCCTCAAGACAAAATGCATCCAGCAAATGAACAACAGAGCTTTCACCCTCTTCGCCCCCTCAATCTGGAACTCACTCCCAGAACCCATAAGATCTACGCAGACTACACAGGAACTGAAGAAGTTATTAAAGACTCACCTTTTCTTTGAACATTATGAGTCTAACAAAATCACATAACATCCTACAAGGGAATTTGTACCACCCTCCTCTGAAATATGTCAATCCCCCCTCCCCCCCCCCGTTCTTTACATCTCCCTTAAGTTCTATGTAAGTGTACCTCAATTGAATTTGTTTGTTGTTCTCTTTAAACTGCTTTTGCCTAAAGGCAGTATAGAAAATCTGTTAAATAAATAAAAAGTATTTCCTGATGCTGCTTTTAAGTTTATCTCCTTGCTTTTTCATTTCATGTCCTCTAGTTCTACAGCTTCTCTGTTTTTGAAAAAGATTTGTTTGTTCATTGATACCCTTTAAGTATTTAAATGTCTGTATCATATCTCCCTCTCTCTCTCTCTCTCCTCTAGGGTATACATATTGAGGTCTTTAAGTCTTTTCGCATATTCCTTCTGGTGCAAGCACCAAATCATCTTGGTCGCCTTCCTCTGAACCATTTCAAGTCTTTTTATATCCTTTGTAACGTATGGTCTCCAAAACTGAACACAAAACTCCAAGTGAGGCCTCACTAATGACCTGTACAGAGGTACTAATACCTCCTTCTTCCTGATGGTTATTCCTTCCTGTATCATCCTTCTGGCTATGGTCACTGCCTTCTCACTCTGCTTTGCCATCTTGAGAGCCTCAGATACTATAACCCTGAGGTCCCTCTCTTGGTCCGTACACACCAGCCTCTTGTCCCCTATCACGTACAGTTCCTTTGGGTTTCTGCATCCTAATTGCATCACTCTGCACTTCTTGACATTAAATCTCAATTGCCAAGCATTTGACCATTCTTCTAATTTTTGTAGATCTTTTCTCATGTTGTCTATTCCCACTGAAGTGTCTATTCTGTTGTAAATCTTTGTATCATCTGCAAAAAGATAAACTTTTCTTTACCCCTTTGGCAATATCACCCACAAAGACACTGAACAGTAGTGGTCCCAGGAACAATCCTTGAGGCACTCCACTACTGACACTCCTTTCTTCAGGATGAGTTCCATTTATGACTATTCTTTGTAGTCTGTCAATCAACCAGTTCTTGATCCAGTTCACCACCTTGGGATCCATCCTCAGGCTGTTCAGTTTATACACAAACTTCATATGATGAAAGGCTTTGCTGAAATCTAAACCACATCCATTGCATGTCCTTGATCTAGTTCTCTGGTCACCCAGTCAAAAAAATCAATCAGATTTGTTTGGTATGATCTTCCCTTAGTAAATCTATATTGACTTGGATCTTGCAACCCATTGGCTTCCAGAAAAAAAACACTATCCTTTCTTTCTACAGCATCTCCATTATTTTTCCCACCACCGAGGTAAGGCTTACCGATCTGTAATTTGTCACCTCTTCTTTGTTGCCTCATTTGTGAAGAGGGATTATGTCAGCCTTTCTCCAATCCTGCGATACCTCCCCAGTCTCCAGGGATTAAACACATCCTTTAAAGGTCCTGCAAAAAACCACCCTGAGCTCCTTCAGTTTCCTAGGATGTATCTGATCCAGTACTATGGCCTTGTCCACTTTCAGTTTTGTGAATGGTTTTGTCCATCAGGCTTCCTGGGATTTCGAAATGATAATCTTTAGGTGAGAGTAACATGACCTCTGTTCTACTATAAAGGATCCCACAATTTTGACTATTCCTTATCTTTTTGTCACACGGATAGGCCTATCCAAGATTCAAAGCAGCAACCTCCAGATGGTGAGACTGTCACTGCCATTGCCATGAAAAACTATGTACCAACTTGGACCACTATAAGTAATCACATATGCATGGCAATGATCCCACCCCAAAGTGACGCAGCAGGTGTGGCAATGCAACAAAGAAGCCAGCAAAGCTGAGTAAAAAAGAGCCGAGGCACATTCCTGCTGGGGCAAGAAATGAATGTGGATGAAGGGGAGGGGTCCTAAGGGTCATCTTTGGGCAGTAGTGAACAGTGTAAACCCTGGGCTGGTGCAAGCGGATTAGGTGTTGTAGACAAACCTTTGGCCTCACCCACCAATTCAATTATCTTTCAGGCCCCTAGGCATCTTCCCATCATCCCCCATCTCCTAATATTATGGTAATTAAACACAACAATCGTGATCACCCCGGCACCATTGTTCCAGTGCAATCCCGAAAAATACACAAATTTAGAGATCATACTTTTAGATACTAGACTTTGTTTCATATATATATATGTTCCAGAAATCATGTCACAGTGTATGACGAATATGTCATCTGGGAGTTTTTAGGGGTAAAATACAAAATAATCAAGAAATACTTAAATTTATGAAATAAAATGAATCCATACTGCACTGGCTGAAGGCCAACTAGGCTGAACTAGGATGTTCTCTAGGAGACTCACAATCAGCAGACTGAAAACAAATCATAGAAAGTTTTTCATACAGTGCACGATTAAGTTTTGGAATCTGTTATTGGAGGATATGGTCAAGATGATTAACCTGGTGGGGTTCAAAAGAGGATTGTACAAGTTTCTGGAAGAACATCTTCTAGCAAATTATTAGCCAGGTAGTCATGGGAAAGCCATCACTCATCACTGGAAATGAAGTATAGGACATAGATCTACTTTTTGAGATCCGCTGGAGACAGGATGTTGGGCTTGATGGACCTTAGCTTCACTAGGCGTGACTTTTCTCATATTCTTTTTAAATCAATCATTCTGTCTCTCTTCCACTTCTGTCTTGCCCTCTTCTTTCCCCTTTGGCCACACTCTATTTCTTCTCTCCCTCCCTTGTGATGGCCTTCTGACCCTTCACTCCTTTACCCATGACTCCCCTCTCTCCCTTATTCCTTTTGGCCCCTACCTTCCTGTGGCTTCCCTGCCCTATACCCTCTCTGCTCCTCCCCCTTCTTGCCTCTCCACTGTTCCCTCATTATTTTTCATCTCCAGAGTTGCTCAGCTTTGGTAGAGATTAGGGATTCTGGGGTGCATGTCAGAGTTTTCCTCTATGCCCCCCCCCCTCCGAACATTCTCTCTCAGATACTCATTTTCTCTCTGTGTATTCCTAGACCACCTTCCCCTAGGATTAATCCCAGCACTCTATCCTCTCTCTTCAAGCCTGACTCCAGCACTCTCCCCCTTCCCAGCATAGCGGACAGCCTTTCAAAAACAAATTGGGGGTACTAAACTTTACGCAACTTACCCTCAATAGACAGTGAAGAGGTTTGCTCAGTATTAGGGGTACTCAAGCCCCCAATGTATCTACAAAGCTGGCACCTATGGATGATGGCAGGCAGAGAAGGCTCAGTGAGGAGCCTAGGCCTCTCCTCTCCCCCACACCAGCTCTTTCCCAAAACGAGGGATGCTTCTGTGGTCATTTTGTTGGCCTTGTTACTAGGAACGCTGGTGGTGGCAGGTTGTCCTTGAATGCTGGACCTATGAAAAGCCAGGCATTTCATTTTTATTCCAGACACTGGTCCTGACTCCAGCTGGTATGCTACCCTGGACCCCATAGAACATCTCAGCAGATTTCAGCCACGCAGCAGGTAAATAATGCAACCTTTCCAGGCAGACAGTGTGTAAGGAATGCAAACTTGTAGTCTAGATGTGCCCTGAAGTCTATCACCCTTCTCCCTCCCCACCCCCTTTCTCTTAGTTCATGGATCAGTGGGTACCAAATTTCCATCAGCCTGATACTTACTAACTCTGCAGCCAGCACTCAGCAACTGCCAGAGGCTAGACCAAGCAAGCCCCTGAGCTCCAATAAATTAAATCTCCACCCCAGCTGGTAGTTAATGCTTCTTGGTCCCCGCAGTAGGTATCTTCTAGAGGCATGTGCCCTCTGTTCACACAGGGTACACTTGCCAGCCCTTCCAAAGCATTATTGCCATTTGAATTCACGTCTGTGGGGGCACACGTCTCATCACCCACCATTTATATCCCATAGCTGCTCTGCTCTCCTCTGGGGCCTCCTGATCAATCACCGGAGACAGCACAATGGAAGGGAAAGCCAGAAGCTGCTGCTGCTGCTTTTGTTTTTCTTTCCTTTATAAATGGATTTGCTGTTTTGCCTTTTAAGCCCCTTCCAGTGCTGATACTATCTAATTAGAGAAGATGACTTTTTTATAGCATCTTTCCAAACAGCCCATTCATTTGTTCCCTTTCATTGTTTGTTCTGAGTGTTTGCTGAGTTGTTTTGTGTGTGATTACTTCAGTTCACAGACTTTCATTATCAGCATTCTACTAAAGCCCAGAAATGAAAGTAGGAAGTCTGGTATGCTCATGCTCACTGCACTCTAAACCGCCTGCACGCTTACACAGGCTACCTACTGCATTCTACTTCCTGACTGTTGCACACAACACATCCACTGCTCCCATTTCCTGCGATTTCACACACAGCACCTCTCCGCCTCCTACTGTTGATTTCATGCTTACACAGTGACGGTTAACTCAACCCATGGCAGTGGGGGTGTACTACCGACCGCCTGGCCAGAATGAAGAAATGAATGATGAAATGCTCAAAGAAATCAGGGAAGCTGACAAAAGTTACAACACAGTAATATGGGTGATTTCAATTACCCTGGCATCGATTGGGTCAGTGTCACAGCAGGACATACTAGGGAGATAACGTTTCTAGATGAAATAAATGATTGCATCTTGGAGCAACTGGTTCATGAACAGACAAGAGGGGATGCCATTTTGGACCTAGTCCTTAGTGGAACACAACATCTGGTGTAAGAGATAAGGGTGTTGTGGCCACTTGGCAATAGTGATCATAGCATGATCACGTTTGATTTAATAAATGGAGGAAGGACGGCAAGGAAATCCACAGCACTACCTTTTAACTTTCAAAAGAGATACCATAATAAAATAAGGAAAAAAGTTAAGAAAAAACTAAAAGGAGCAGCTGCAAAGGTTAAAGATTTACATCAATCATGGCTGTTGTTTAAAAATACTATCTTGGAAGCCCAGACCAGCTGCATTCCATGCTTTAAGAAAAGTGGAAGGAAGTCCAAAAAAATGCCAGCATGGATTAAAGGTAAGTCAGAGATGCTGTTGTGGCCAAAAAAGCTTATTTCAGGAAATGGAAAAAGGAGCCAAATGACAAAAACTGGAAACAACATAAGCACTGGCATGTTAGATGCAAGGCATTGATAAGGCAGGCAAGAGAGAATTTGTAAAAAAAAAAGCTTGCTATGGAAGCAAAAACACATAATAAAAACTTTTTCATGTACATTCATAGCAAAAAAAACAGTGAGAGAATCAGCTGGACCATTAGGTGATAGAGAGGTAAAAGGGGCACTAAGAGAGGACAAAGCCATAGAGGAGAGATTGAATGAATTATTTGCTTCAGTCTTTACTGAAGAAGATGTAGGGAAGTTACCCATGCCTGAAATGGTATTTAAAGGTGATGCACTGGAAGAATTGAAAGAAATATCGATAAACTGGGAAGATGTATTACAACTATTTAATAAACTGGAAAAGAAGCAAATCACCTGGACCAGATGGTATACACCCAAGAGTATTGAAAGAACAGAAATATGAGATTGCAGATCTACAATTAGTAATCTGTGAACTATCATTAAAATCATCTGTGATACCTGAAGACTGGCCAATGTAATGCCAATTTTTAAAAAGGGTTCCAGGGGTGATCCGGGAAACTACAGACCAGTGAGCCCAACATCAATACTGGGCAAATGGTAGAAACAATTATAAATAACAAAATTACTGAACATGTAGATAGTCATGGTTTAATGGGAGAAAGTCAACATGGCTTTAGCCCTAGAAGGTTTTGTCTTAACAATCTGTTATATTTTTTTGAATAAACAGGTAGACAAATGTGAGCTAGTCGAGGTAGTGTATCTGGATTTTCAGAAAGCCTTTGATAAGGTCCCTCATAAGAGACTCTTGGCGAAATTAAAAAGTCTTGGGATTGGAGGCAGTTTATATTGTGGATCAGGAACTGGTTAAAAGATATAAAGCAGAGGTTAAGGCTAAATGGCCAATATTCCCAATGGAGAAAGGTGAATAGTGGACTACCCCATGGATCTGTGCTTGGTCCGCTGCTTTTTAACATATTCGTAAATGACCTGGAAATGGGAATAAAGAGTGAGGTAATCAAATTTGCAGATGATACAAAATTATTCAAAGTTGTTAAAAACCAAGAGTGTTGTGAAAAATTGCAAGAGGACCTTGATAAATTGCAAGACTGGACGTTCAAATGGCAGATGAAATTTAATGTGGACAAGTGCAAAGTTATGTACCTAGGAAAGAACAACCCAAACTATGGTTACGCGATGCAAGGTTCCACTTTAGGAACCACCATTCAGGAAAAGGATTTAGGTATCAACATGGAAAACATGTTGAAACCCTCCGCCCAGTGTGCAGTTGTGGCCAAGAAGGCAAATAGAATGCTAGGAATCATAAAGAAAGGAATGGAGAATAAGACAAAGGATATTATAATGCCTCTGTATGGTTTCATGGTGCAACTGCACCTTAACTATTGTGTGAAATTCTGGTCACCGTATCTTAAAAAAGAATATAGCAGAATTAGAAACAGTACAGAGAAGAGCTACAAAAATGGTAAAAGGGATGGAAGAATACACCTATGAGTAGAGGCTTAAAGGTTAGGGCTCTTCAACCTGGAAAAGAGATGGCTGAGGGGAGATATGATAGAGGTTTATAAATTAATGAATGGCGTGGAACGGGTAAACTTAGATCGATTGTTTACACCATCAAAATGTAGAAAGTCTAGGGGATATGCAATGAAGCTATAGTGTAATCTGTTTAAGACTAATTAGAGAAAATATTTTTTCACTCAACTTGCAATCAAACTCTGGAATTTGTTACCAGAGGATGTAGTAAAAGCTGTTAGTGTAGCTGGGTTTGAAAAAGGTTTGGACAAGTTCCTGGAGGAAAAGTCCATAAACCATTATTAAATAGGACCTGGGAAATCCACTGCTTGCCCCAATACAAGCATTGTGGAACCTGTGCGTCTTGTTGGGAACTGCCAGGTTCTTATGACCTGGATTGGCCACTGTTGAAAACAGGATACGGGGCTTGATGTGCCTTGGTCTGACCCAGTAAAGCATTTTTTATGTTCTTATGTTCACTATTCTTTAATATCATTTCACACACATTAATTGATAGCCCATTCACTGTCAGCACTGTAATTTTACATGCACATGCTGGTGGACAGCACTGGTAGGTAATTTTAGAACAGAGATAAGATGCGTATTTTTAGCTTGTTTTAAAAAGACACGTGTACAAATCCTGTAGAAATTGCACCTAGATAGTAGGTGCGGACGTTATGCCAACTCAAGGGCAGGAGTAAATATTAATGGGTAAAGTATGTGCAGACATGTATATTTTATAAAATACGCATGTAAATTGAGACTCCACCCATACACTGCCCAAACTCTATCCCTGCACCTGCCTACGCTACACTTCCACACCAGCTTGCACTGTAAATCCTTTTAAGCATGACCTGAGATGTTTTATGCTTGAAAATTATTTATGAAATTACATTCTCTGAGGGCAATATTACAAAGGCTTTCTACATGTAAAACCTGGCTTTACACATAGAAACTGGCAATGCAAAATTTGCTGCCTAGTATGCATCAAAACCCCCAAACTATAAGGGAGCAGTGTGGTATAGGGGATGAAATACTTCTGTGCATGAAAGAAGAGTAGGATCTGTGAATGATCGTATCTGATGATCTTAAGGTGACTAAATAGATAGAAAAGGCAATGGCAACAGCCAGTGGGATTCCTAGGGGCACAGGAAGAGGAATGGCCAGCAGGAAAAGGAGGTGATAAGTCACTGCCGAGACCTCTTTTGGAGTAGTGTGTGCATTTCTGGAGACCACAACTTCAAAAGGATATAAACTAGTTGGAGATGGTCCAGGGAGAAACTACTAAACTGGTCAGTGGTTCGTCAAAAAGCATATGGTAATAGGCTTAAAGATCTTAATATGTATGCTTTGGAGGAAAGGTGGGAGGGGAGTGCTATGATCAAGACATTTAAACACCTCCATGGTATAAATGCAAAGTTGGTGGCCCTTTTCCAGTTGAAAGGAAGCTCTGGAATGAGGGAGCATAGGATGAAGGTGAAAGGGGATAGACTCAGGAGTAATCTGAGGAAATATGTCTTTATGGAAAGGGTGGTAGATGCATGGAACAGCCTCTCAGTGAAAATGGTGAAGACCAGAATTGTATCTTTAGTAGTTGGTATGGAAGGGCAGGCCACACAGACTGTATGGTCTTTATGTGCTATCATTTTCTATGTTTTTATGTTTAAAACTACATGCAGGGAGTCATTCCATGTATCCTTTACTACATGTATAAAGTAGGTGTTCCTGGGGGCGGAGTTTTAGGGCTGAATGTAACGTATGCATGCACAACCTGGCAGACCTGCATTTAGGTATTTATGGCTGTTGCAGAGCATGTGCCTATGGCTGCTGGTTGCATGTATAAGCAGGGATTTTAAAAAGGAAAGTAGACAGATACAGTACATGTAAGAAGCACATGTACACATATACTTTCCCTTTCTAAAATCGCTGCTTTTTACATGCATATCGACCATATCCACTTATGTGACTGGTTCTGAAACCGACCTCCCCTGCAATTCCAGTCACACACAGGTGCACAGCACAGTTACCATGCATTCGTTATATCTGCATGTGCTGTGTGCTTTTCTCTGAAATATTACATTAAATGACATTTATATATCATCTTTCTCAAACAAACATTCAACCCAAACAATTTACAGCAAAGAATCCAATAACTCATCATATTGTGAATTTTCGTTTGTGTGAGAGCTTTCATCCTTTCGCATTGTAGTGGTTAAAATCAATTTTATAGCTTCAATTACTGTCCAATTAAATAAATTAGTCTGGTGCTTTCCTGAAGTGGCCAACCATCACCTGCCAGGGCCGGGCTGAGCTGTGCATCCTCCCCGTTGTGACGCTTTACCCCATGCAGCGAATAAATGAAAAATGGTTTACATAAGGCAGGCTGACTTTAAAGAACTCTCAGATATGTGTTTCTTTAAATCAAAGTTAAATTTTAAAAATAATTATGAATCTACACCATCAAAACCCAGAACCCCACAAAAAGCAGCAGATCTACAGATGTGTTACTGGTAGCATTACCATATGAGAAAAACTCAAGACTGTTTCTTTGTTAGTTTATTTTTATTGACTTTGATTTTAAACTGCTTTCCCAGTAACATAAAATATCAATAAAATATTACTCGAAAACGTAACTAGTCACCACATGGAATTCAAGAGACCATACTCAAAAAATAGTCAAAGCAATTTTTTGTAAAATTGGATTATGTCCTCTTTCCTCTTGACTTTCAGCAATCTAAGAACCATTTTTTTAAACCTTGATTACTTTAACGTAGTCCCCATGGGCTTAGCTGTTACATCTATTAGAGTCTTACAGTTGGTCCAAAATGCAGCAGCCCATATTTTGACAGGTTACATTAAAAGAGGTGACTTGACTGCAAGCCCGTACAGGGTGCCCTAGCTTCTTTCAAGTTATCAAGTTCAGTTTAGGGTCATGGTTATGGTGCTTAAATAGATAACGTCATCCGTTTACCTTAGGTCTTTATAACAAGATATGTTAGTGAGAGGAGGAAGGGCAAAAGTGGTATTGTCTGACTCAAGAGTGAAGGGGAGGAATATGGAGAAGCTGATGAGGATAAAGCGGAATTGCTTAACAAATATTTCTGCTCTGTGTTCACAGATGAAGAACCAGAAGCAGGACCTCAGAAAATGCCCACAAACAGGAACAGAAAAGTCCAGAGAGAAGGGGAAATGGCCATGTTTCTGTAACTCCATTCGCTGATGACGTGACCCCATTTACGGTCCCAATCCCAAGTTTGGGAACCACTGGCCTAGAGGGAGGCAGCTCTGTGTGATGTAGCAGCAGCTCTAGTTGGAACAAAGGAGAACGTTTCAGGACAATAACAAAGAGAGAAAATGTGCCATGGCAGATAAAATCCTTCTCGAGGGGAATTTTAGAAGATCCATCCAAGCACAACCTGGAATGTCTAAGCAAGAGCAGGCATGTCCAGCTGGAGACACAATTTCACCACAGTAGATGTGCCTGATATGGACATCCATGGGGGCATCTACATAGACATCCCCAGAACCATACACAACTAAGACACTCTAAGATATGAAGGTCAGTTACCACCTTGTTTGTGCTTGTGGTTGTCAAAGCTCATCTGTTCTTAAAGTTCGCCCAGCACCTGAGTCTTTAACCTTGCTGTTAAAATCACAGTAGGTCCTCTCCCAGATGGTGTTTCTGGGATTTGTTGAAGTTGTGTCAGCATGTGGGTTGCTTGTCCCCTGCTGCTGCAGCTTATGGAAAAGGCTGTGAATTCACATAAGTAAGTTTTAGCACTGGAGAAATGGAGAGATCTACCTGTCACCAGCTGCAGCAGCTGCTATTGCTACCACTGTGTTTGGAAACAGAAGCCTCCCACCCCCATTCCCTTCTGTCCTATACCCTTGAATAGCAACAGGTATTGCAGAGTCTAATCAACTCCCAATGCCTGAGCAGCTTTGTGAAAGGATTAACTCTGCCTCGGATACAATCTAACCTTGGAATTAACAGCTTAAAGGTGATTCCCAAGTAGTAAGCAACAGAGCTCACAGGACAACAGGAATACCAGCCAGACATACACAGAGTGGAGGAGTAGCCTAATGGTTAGAGAGCAGAGGGCTGAAAACCATGGAAGCTAGAGTTCTAATCCTACTACCACACCTTGTGATCTTGAAAAATACCTCCTGTACCTAAATGTAGCTTGCTTTGAGTGCACACCCAAAAAAAGAGGATTTGCTCAGTACTGAAACAGCAGGAGTGCTGTAGGACAGGAATGAGGTGCCCTAGTAGACCGTACAAATGTTTCACTACTGAGGATGCTACTTAGCTGTAGATCAGAGGTTCTCAGTCCAGTCCTTGGGATACACCTAGCCAGTCAGGTTTTCAGGATAGCCACAATGAGGCCAATTCCATTCAGGGCCCATCCAGACATTGAGAATCTCCATGGGACCAGAATCGGGTGCAAGCAGCCTGGATGAGCATAAAGTGCTGCGATGTTAGCCTCCAGATGCACAGGGCACACCCAAAGCCAGCTGCAGCACCTGCATAGAGCCCCAGTGCCCCATCACCACCAGACACCAAGCAGATGCCCCAATCCTCCGCCAAATCCCAAAACTTGTTTCCCCACCGCCCAACCCCAAATGGGCCTGCCAAGGTCGGGGTTGGGCTGCAGCAGGGAACCTCCTGGGCCTGCCTTACCGTTCCGGGGAGGGTCCGTCACCACAGATTCCTTCACACGGGGTGATAATCCACCCCCAAGGTCTAATACGTCATCCCAACCTTTTCGCCCAGCCTGGACATACAGTGCCGCCATTGGAATCGGACCTGTACATCTGGGGTCAGGGTCACACCTCCGGCCCTCCCCCTCCCACCCCCATCCAGAGCTCCCTGCACATTTCCTGTGAATGTGTTGGGAGCTCAGCCATTGGCATCGGGTCTAGGGGAACAGCAGGAACTGGACATCCATGTCGAACGTCCAGGCCTTGCTATTTGGGATCGGGATGACACCCAATGAATATGCATGAGAGAAATCTGCATACAATGGAGGCGAGGCTGTGAATGTAAATCTATCTCATGCATATTCATTGTGCTTATCCTGAAAACCCGACTGGCTAGGTTTGTCCCAAGGACTGGGTTGAGAACCCCTGCTCTAGATATTAATGTTCTGAGCACCTGCATAGGAACCTGTGCTCTCACATTCCTGAACAGTGAAAAAGAAACCCAACCTCGTTAATGTCTTTTTCTCATAAAAGGCTACAGACGCTTGATAGGTACAGAAATAATGACTGAGCTTCTCTCATTTTCCTCCAGGTCGCCTTTGAGAAGGCTACAAAGCCGACACTCTGAGATTAATCAATTACCAGGACCTGTTATGTAGCTTGAAATTCTGCCCATCTAACTTCTGAAGAGCTACAAATCCCCCAAATATGAGATGACACAATTCCTCTGTATCTGGGTCGCTCTGCAGGTCTCCTTGGCTCACAGCAATGACTTTGTACAATTAAAGCTTCTAGAAAGAGCACTTGATTGTATTGTTAATTTTCCCTGGAGTGGTTTTTACTGAAAGAAAAATCACATCTCTGTCCTTATAGAAAACAGAAAAGCTAGCCAATATATACTTTTCCCCCCAAACTGTTTAAATTTAAAAAAAATAAAGACTGAGCAGAAAAGAGCAACATCAGAGGAATATGCTCCAAAGGGCAGAGCACTCGTCCATCAGGCTTTGAAGCAGTGTCCTTCACTTCCTCTACCTGGCACTTCTATTCCATGGTCATTTTTCAGTTATTTTCTGAAGAGATTTTATGTCAAATATTTTTTATATTTTTGTGGGGCGAAGGGGAAGGAGGGGGGGGGGAGGCGAGAAATAAGAAGCCAGCAGATTTTTTCTTGAAAACTCACCATTCTTTCACCGTGGGGATGTATGAATTGGAACCATGCATTAGATGCACCGTGGCATTTTAGGAAGAGACTCTGATGATGCAGCAACCAAATTTAGATGTGGTCTGAAGGTTCTAGCATACATTTGTAAGTCCAGAGACATCTTGGACCATATATTTCCTTTCATTCTATAACAACTATCTGTGTGACCTTGGACGTCACCCAGAGGTAAATGAGCAATATTAATGAAGGTTTTTGGACACACACACACACACACACACCATCCCATGATATATTCTGGTACCTGTAGTACTGATTCCAAATGAAAGGATGACAAATCTCACAATGTACTGTGAATGTGCATTCAAACCACTGGGTTGGCCATAAGACTTTCTGTGGAGCTTGGGCCACTCTTGGCTTCATCTTGCATCTTTTCGGCATCCCTTGCCACTGAGAGTCACAGCATGAAAGGATCATATTTTACCGCATCTTTCTGCTTCTGGGCTCTGTCCCCATAAAGTCATAGTTTAGTACTGAAAATATATTGATAATACAGTTCTGAACTCCTGTCTCCCCAAAATGAAAAATATACACCGATACCATTACAGTTTACCTCTGTGGCAACACCATCATTACTACAGTGCATGAGCAGTCAGATTTCAAAGAGCTAAACACGGCGAGAGCATTGAATAGGCCAGTTCACGAGATTCACCATGAAGTAGGGCTGGTTTAGATGATCCCCCATCTCTGCCCAAAGATAAGAAAATCCACCATATGTACGGGGAAAAGTAAAAGCACCAGGACTGCCTGGAGGGTAAGTTAACATGTAGCCATAAGGATCAGTTGACATATAGCCATAAATTTAAATAAATGAAAATGAATGAAATGATTTAAGATCAGGGTAACTTGACAGCTCCAGGTCATCAGGCACAGATTTACCCATTCTGGTTTCGTCCCATTCCACGTAGGAAGTTCTAAAGACCAGTTGGATTACAAGTCTATAGATGCAATGTGAGTAAAACCAGGAGTAACCAAGTTCCTTATTACACAGTGCCACTGGGCAACCGTCTCTGGGATACTCTTGAGTGCTGGTTCTCATCCCAATCCTTACTGAAATACCCAGCTAGAAGTGTGCATTTGTTGGCATGTATTTGGTTTGTTTGGGTGCCTAAAAATGTTTGTGCAAATCACCTACCCATGAGTATAACTAAGAATTAATGTGTGTACAATTGATTTGCACATACAAAAATATTTTAGCATGCATAGAAAGCACATTTAAGACAAATGTGCACAACACATGAAGAAAACACACAAAAATCAGAAAAAATATGGACAATATATTTATTAATTTGTCATTTTTTATATACTGCCTTTCAGTTTTATCAAAGCGGTTTACAATGAACATAACAGTTTTACATGGAATGGGTACATTCATAAACTATTTTACATGTAACAATTAACAATTGTCTTGTAAATTTCAACAATTAACTGTTCAACATTTCAATAACTATTTACATTGTAGCTTTAGGACTTTGGTGTAGTGTATACATTGTGGGTGAGGTGATTGGTAGGAGATCTTGAATGTTAAGGCTGTGTGTTTGCTATAGTGTTGAAATATTCCTTGAAGAGGTGAGGTTTTATATGTTTTCGGAAGTCAGCACTGTCCGTCATTGCTCTTAGGTGGTGTGAGAGTGAGTTCCATAGTGACGAGCTGTGTTATTCAAACACTCTGTGAAGTGTTGTTTGGGTCGTGATAGAAGCTATTGAGAGGGTGTTTTGGTGTTGCTTCCTCCTTGATTGAGTATCTGACACCCCTTGAACAAGTTCTTTTAGGCATTCGGCAGACTGGTTGTGCAGGATCTTGAAAGTCATCATTATTGATTTGTATTTTATTCATGATCGAATGGGGAGCCAGGTGTAGGGATTTTAAGTTTGTGTGATGTGTTCATATCTTTTTGTTCCAGTAATTAGCCAGGCTGTTGTGTTTTGTGCCATTTGCAGGATTTGAGTTGCACATTTGGGTAGTCCTTGAAGAATCGGGTTGCAATAATCGAGTTGTGGGGTGATTATTGCCTGGCATACGATGCAGAAGTGGTTATGGTCAAGTAGAGGTCGTAGGTTTAGAATGATCTTCATTTCATAGTAGGCTTTGGATGTAGTTTTCTTGATGTGTGATTGGAAGTTGAGTCTTTGGTCCAGATGTATTCCAAGATATTTCACTTCATTCTTCACAGGGGTTGGTCGGTTTCCTATTAGAAGATTATTTGGTGGGTTAAATGTGATGTCTCTTGTGATTATGAGCGCTTCAGATTTGTTGTAGTTGATTATGAGGTTGCATTGTGCTAGCCATTCTGTTACTGATGTCATGCAGGAGGCAATGGTGGAGTAATGGGGTTTCCTGGTGTCGAATGGGATATAGATTAACTAGGTCATCTGCGTATAGGTGGTCTTGTATATTGTGTTCCTGGATAATTTTGCAGACTGATTGTATGTATATGTTGAATAGAAGGGCAGATAGTGCAGAGCCCTGAGGTATTCCTTAATGTAGTGGGAAAGGTCTGGAAGTTATTTTCTTGATCTTGATTTGTGTCTGTAAATCGGATAGGTATGAGCAAAACCATGTCAATGGGGTGTCACTGATTCCTATCTCCATCAGTCTGTCCAGAAGTATTTAATGGATTATTGAATCAAATGCAGATGTTATGTCTATGAAGATGAGTATGAAGCCTTGCTTGACATTTTCAATCCCTTTAAGAACTGTGTTTGTTAGTGAGATTAATAAAGTTTCTACTCTGTGGTGATGTCGGAACCCATGTTGATGTGGATCCAGTGAGGCGGTTGAGTTTATGTGATCTTGTAATTGCCATTGGACTGCTTTTTCAATTATTTTTGCTAGTAGACGTATGCTGGATATGGGTCAGTATGAGGATGGAGAGTTTGGGTTTGTTGTGTTGCTCTTTAAGTGAGGTCTTACAGAAGAGATCTTTAGTAGTGGTGGCATGAATCCTTGTGTTAGGGATAGATTTACTATTCTGCAGATTGTTGGTGCTAGCTCTTGTGATGTCATCTTTATCCAAGAAGTTGGGCAAGGGTCGAGTAGTGATGGGCTGTGCTCAGGGATTTTAGTAGATTGCTGCAATGTTCGTCAGTGATTGAGTAGAACGAGGTCCAGTTGTTTGGGGAGTCATGTTTTGTCTTAGGAGCAAGGATTTGGATTGGTGCATGGATTGTGCAGGCGGTTTTGTTCTGGAGATGAGTTGCGAATGCCTGGTATTATTGTATAAGCGATCTGGTTTTGTGGAGATTTAGTGAGATCCTTTACTATCGCAAAGAGCTCTTTTGGGCAGTTTAGAGTTTTCATGATGATATTTGTGTGGTATTGTTTCTTTTGATTTAGAACGAGTTCATTGTAGTCCCTCTGTTTTGTCATGTATTCCTGGAGATGTATGTGATTTTTAAATCTCCGCCATCGTCTCTTCAGCATTCTTAAAGTAAGCTTGGCTTCTTATGTTGGAGGAGTACCATGGTGCTTTGTTTGCTCGTTGAGATATTTTTATTTTCTGTGGTGCAAGAGCAGTTGTTATTATGGTCTCATTCCAGTTCATTATTAGGGCCATAAGGTCCATAGTGGTGGTGTCAAGTTTGGGAAGTATTTGTTCGAGTAGAGTATCCTTGTCAAATTCTTTGAAGCAATGCTGGGTAATTTTTCATGCTGTCTGGGCAAGGGGGTTTTAATGGGAATTCGAATGATATCATATGGTGATCTGACTAGGGAACTGGAGCTACTAGGTAGGCGATATGAGAGTTGCTGGAGTGGAGGCTGGAGGGTACAAATACCTTGTCAAGAGTATTTCCCCACTGTGTGTCTGAGTTTCAATGATTTGAGTGAGTTCCAATGAGTTTAAAGCATCGAGGAATGCCGTAGCTTGCGCTGGAGAGGCTGAGTTTACGTTAAAGTCGCCTGGATATTTAGAGGTTTACCTTTGTTGGAGTAATTGTAAGCTAGTTTGATTATGGTTGAGAAGTCGTCTGGATCAGAGGTTGGGGATCTGTATATTAGACATAATGACATTTGTTTGTTCTCCTTATTAAGGTGTTTAGCCTCGGGGTTGAAAGGCTGCTAATGGGTTTTTTAGTTGCTTATTCATTAGGATGAGGGTTCCTCCATCCTTGCATTGTGTTCTGAGGCAGTGGTGAGAGTCCATGGTTGAGGGGGTGAGTTGGTTTATTAGAACATTGTCTGGGTCAGTCAGCCATGATTCTCTTATACACATAATTTTGACTTTCCTATCTTGCAAGTAATCTGATATGGTGTGAAGTTTGTTGCGAATGGGGCGGGCATTTATTAGAGAGCATTTGATTATTTGTGTTTGCTGTACAGCTATTAGGTGCACTTGTGTGGAATCCTTTGTGTATATAGGGACAAAACAGTGCGGTCTCCTCTGTGGATGCTGTTGCAGTGGTAGAGTCTCTAGCTGTTGTCTGGCTCTACATAGGATCGGAATTAAACCATTACATATGTGTGTTGCTCTGAATGGTCTTATTAAAGTTGTTAGGAGGATGCGGAGCAATACAAACACTAGCCAAACCTTATTTGACCATGCACATCCCTACCAGCTAGTCGGGATTTCTGGATATCCAAAATGAACATGCATGAAATAACTGCATACAATGAAGAAAATATATGCAGACCTATATCATACATGTTTATTGTGGATATTTAGAAAACCCAACTGGCTGGGTGTATTCTGAGGACGGGGCTTAGAACCGCTGCTCTGGAGGTGCATCACCGAGCTTCAGATGGTATGCCATATTGATTCAGTCTACTCCTGGATTTAGGCACAGGCAATATAGGCAACTCCCTGGGACATCAAATGTTGAATGTGACAAGTATCTTGGCCATATCATTTACTTTAGGGATGTCCACCGATGCTACTTCAACAAGGCACCACTAAAGCACTCTGACCCAATCCTGCCATCCCTGTTTTCAGTCTCCAGGGAGTCCTAATTAGTTCTTCACACTCCAATGGAGGATTCCTGTCCTCGCCCTTATCTCGCCTTAAATCTCGCCCTAATTTAGTCGTGATTTACCAACAAGTCACTGGGAAATATTCATATTGAGAAACTCCCAAAACGCTTGAAAAAGAGTTGAAAAACCAGGCCACGGTACCTATCCCTTCTGACACGGGGATAGATGGAGGATAATTTTATAATTGGGTGTCTAGGAAGGCAAGACATAAAACGGACATGTTGGACCACCTGTTTCATAGAGGGAATATATGCACCTTCCTGGAAGTTCCCTCACAAAGCTAAATCTGCTTCATAACAAGCGTAACTTGGCTTGTATGTGCCGGTAAGAATCTGCACCTAAACATGTTCAATGTAGCTTTGGGGTATGTTTATTTATTTATTTTATTTATTTATACATCTTTTCTATACCGCCACTTCCAGAGATCAGTGGCGGTTTACAGGTAACATAAACTTTAATAATAGAGTACTATTATTTTACATAGAACAGATTTAGAACAAAGAACATTCAACTATTAAATGTAACTCAAAATACAATGAGATAACATGAGAGGTAGGAACGTTTGAACTGGGTATGAATTAGTTAATGTTTCAAAACATAATATGTCAACAGTAAAGGGATATATTTACATTAAATTACAGTTATTCACATTAGCGACAAGCAATTGCGTTCAAAGAGTAAGCTTAATCTAGGTGAGAAATGTCAATGTGTGGGAAAAGATTTTATGCCTTGTCTAGGTAGGGTCAGTGAGTGACTGATGGTCGGTGTTTTTCTCTGAGTTAGGATTATCTTCAATTTGGAGGTTATTGTAGTACAGAGTAAATAGATGGGTTTTTAGATTTTTTTCTAAATAATTGAAGGTCCTTGATTTCTCTGATTTCAATTGGGAAGTTGTTCCATAACATAGGGGCGAAGAATGAGAAAGCTGTGTTACTTGTCTTCTGACTTGTCTTTCGAATAGAATCAGGGACTTGTATCGTGTGAAGGGTTTTTTTTCTTCTTGATCTATTTTCATGTGGGATGTTGATGAGCGTAGATAAGAAAGATGGTGCTATATTATTAAAGATCTTAAACGTATTGACTAAGGACTTGTAGATAATTCTGCATGAGACGGGTAACCAATGGAGAGCGTAGAGAATCTGAGATATATGATCTGATAGTTTTGCTTTATAGATAATCCTTGCGGTGACATTTTGGGCTAATTGAAGTGTGTGAATATTTTTCTTAGAGGTCCCTTGAAGAATACCATTACAGTAGTCTAAATGTGGTGTTATAAGTGTTTGTGCTACGGTTCTGAAATCAGTGTTATCTATCATTGGTCTAAGTTGTTGGATTGTCCTTAATTTGAAATATATAGTTTTTACAGATTGTTTTATATGTTTGGTGAGGCTGAGGGTCTTATCTAGAGTGACTCCCAAGTATTTGATCTCATCTTTGACTGGGAGAGAGTTTTTTCCAATGTTGATTTCAAGTGGGGGAGTGAAGCTTGTGTTTGTTATAAATAGAACTTCTGTTTTTTTAAAATTAATATTCATATTCATATGTTTACTAAACCGTCTTAATGTTACCGGTGCTAGTTGCAGCGATAATGTGAAGAATGCCATATAAGGAGTGGGCATTCCGGTGGCAAGGTAGCAAGAATCTGTATCGTGCGATGGTGGGTGCCGTGGCACGTTAACGAGCGTTAACCCTAAGTTCATGCCAGCGCAGTGTTAGAAGCAATAAAGATGTAGCCCACTGGTTACTGCAATGACTGCAGAGGCAGAGGTCATGGGTTTGATTCCGCAGTGGTGTTATGTAAGAAGGCTGTCTGAGGCATTTCCTTTTAATTTAAATCAGTGCTGTCTGAGGCATTTCCTTTTTTAATTTAAATCAGTGCTGCCAGCAAAAACACCCTCGCAGTGCCGTAACCTAAGGTGCCGCATAAGGCGTCCTATAAGGCACTCCATACGGCACATTATAAAGTGCCCTGTTCGTCAAGGCACCTTATAATGTGCCCTATAGGGGGCTTTATAGGGTGCCTTATAGGGCGCCTTATGAAACACCTTAGGCTACGGCACTGTGAGGGTGTTTTTGCTGGCAGCACTGATTTAAATTAAAAGGAAATGCCTTAGACAGCCTTATTAAATAACACCACTGTGGGATCAAACCCATGATCTCTGCCTCAGCAGTCATTGAAGTAACCAGTGGGCTACATCTCTATAACACCTAACACACCACTGGCTGGCTACAGAAAGACTGCAGGTCATCACACAAACTGTCTGCTGTGGTTAACAGGATAGGATAAACCCACCCATACCCATGATGCACTGCACATGCAGATCAGCAGCCTACTGCTGCTCAAAAGATGGAGTATGCGCCTCTATAGCACCCCGGCCTGGTAGGGGGAAATGACCATGTGTGTTACAGGCACAGAGTAGCTACAGACCGTTACACTGTGCGGTTCCTGTGCTCACCCTGAGGGTGAGATGGGACGCCCAGCACCAGGTCCTCAGCACTTGGCTTGGCTGAGATAGGCTGTGCTACAGGTCCCCATCAGTGTTAGTGTTTGATAGGTAGTCCTTGCAGACACACCTAGGATACACCTGTGTCCATCTGTATTTCCCAGTCACGTCTAGCCCTTGTGGACTATGATGCACCCAGAATAGTGCATATCCTGTCTGGTTGCCATGGTCACATGTTATAAGAGAAGGGCGGTGGTTGGACCCAAAAGCGGATTATGCAGCACCACCCAACCCGCCCTCTGTGGGTCAGGGTGGGGGACAGGATCTCCCACCAACAGATCCACATTCTACATCTCTGCAGTGGTGGCAGTAGAGGGGACCATCAACCCCAGTCCTGCTGGGGAATAGGCACACTACAGGGCAGTCAATGCAGATCTGTACACATCACATAGGGCACTGGCAGACAGGCAGTAGGCTTAGAAAAGCTCAGCTGCCCCCCACCACTATCTGACATTCACCAGCAAAGGGCACAGTCATTTTCCACCCACTGCACCCTGCAAGGTGTTCCAGCCATACACATGCTAACTGCAGACAGTCTGCTAGCTAGTACATAGTGCGTGTTCCTGGAGGAACTATGTGCACCCAAAAATGGGATGTGAGCACACACACCAAGCAGGTATGTCAGTGATTGGGCCCCAGAAAAGGAAACTCATAGATATCACTTGAGAGAAATACTGTATAGCACTATGGGGGAACCTAGCCATGCCATGGTCACTGCTCAGTCATGGTGAGAGTGACCCCCCAGCATGACATGCTGTGGCCACCCTGTCCATGCAGGTGGTGGTCGGGTACTACAATGTCCCAGCCATTGCCCTTTGCAGATGCATCCTGCCCAGGCCACCCTGTCTGGGCCATACCCACAGTACCTTGCTCCTCATTATGCACATTGGCGGGCTAACACTGGAAACAGTGCAAGCAGTGTGGGCTCAGTAAGGTGTAGGCAGCCACAAAACACTGGACAGACATACACACACTCCCACACCTATGCCAGCATTGTGCAAATATAGAGGTTTTTGGCAGCCCTGGCCGCCACACCAGTCCTGGGCACAGTGCAGGCATTGCTATGGTACGCAATCCTGTTGGGGTCACTCCCCGGGGTGGTAAGCACTGTCAGAAGCAAAAACTGAAACACACTCCACAGATATCAGAAAGGTTGCTATGATGAATCTCTGTCAACAAATTGTGTTTAACTTAGGATTTGTTATCTGACATTAATCATACCAACCTTTTGATATATGTAGAACATGTTCCCATGTTTAGGACGGCATTGCTAAGGTATGCAGATGCTAGTATTGGGAGATGCTGCTCCGCGCAGGGCCCAACAGCCTGACTCTCCATGAGGCTTTGGATAGTGGAGCCTGTGGGTGTGGGTGTTTGAGCCCCCGTTGGCCGCTGCTCTAGGGCAGAGGTTCCCAACTCCGGTCCTGGTGGGCCAAACATAGTTCAGGTTTTCATGCTGTCCCTAATGAATATGCATGAGATACATTTGCATACAATGGGGGCGATGCATACAAATGTCACACAGGCATATTTATTAGGGACAGCATGAAACCTGAATGGTGTTTGGCCCTCCAGGACTGCAGCTGGGGAACTCTGCTCTAGGGATTGCACATGTTTATGGTATCTGTGCTCTGTAGGGTAAAATATAGGCGTTTATGGCATGTTTATTTTATCTGCAATAAAGGTTCCGTCTTTATTACCACGGTTTAGTACTGGGTAAAATATAGGGACATGATTTGCAGGAGCCACAGCTGGGACTTGAACTTGTGACCTTCTGCCCCTGGACACACTGTTGCCACATGGGCAGATCATTCCCTGGGGATACCGTTACTGTTCATCAGACAGACCTTGTCTGTTGCAGTGCACGGCACCCACCTAAATGGGGCTTGGCCGTGGTCTGCTGTGGGCAGATGCCACTGCCCCCTCTGCCACCAGCACCCCTCTGCCACCATGCTCACATGCCCTTCTGCCGGTGGTGCTGGTGGTGCGCAGTCCCAGGCCATCCAGTGTGCCGGTAGGTGGCTGCCTATGGTGCATGATATGGGGTAGGGGTGCCTGCATAGACATCCACGCTTCCCCCCGGCACCACCTGCTGATGTTATGTGCCCTTTGGGGTACTTGCTGGGTACTGTCCCTGGGACACTGTGGGACACACACTCGTGGCCATGTTTGCCCTTGGTCAGTTGCTGTCTTGCTGGTTTTCTGCTTCTACATTCCTATGTGTCACCTAGGCATCTGCCTAGCCCAACCTGTGCCCCAGCTGCCACACTGCATATCCCACCTCCAGCCCCCTGTACCCCATTTCCAGCTTCACCGTAGTGCCCTCTCGTACTTGGGCACTATGATGTTGCTGCACATGTATCACTACTATCACTTTTCTTGGTTTCCCTGCCTTTGCTGCACATTGCTGACTGAAATGGTCTCTCTCCCCTGCAAATGTGCCTCTAGCACGAGGTTTTCACTGGCGCCAATTTTCAGACCTTCATTTCACGGAGTTAGTGTGCATGGGGCCGCTCCCCTCCCACTCTCCGCCCATTGACCCCTTATCTCCGCCCCTGGGGAGCCTTACTCCGCCCTCTGGGTACCTTAACGCCGCCGGAGACGTTATCACGCGATACGTGACATTCTCGCACGGTAATGCACCATTATCACGCGATAACATCACAGCTGCGACGTTAGGGCTGTTTAGTAAACATACCCTTTTGTTTCATTTAATCACACATTTATACAGTTCCAAGCAGAAACCCTGCACTAGAGCCCAGGGCTAAAGTTTTAGCGCAGCATTTCCTAAGCAAGTTTAGCGCAGACGTTTTGCTCAGCGATGCTGTAAGTAAACAGCATGCAAATAAGCTGTATGCAAAACGTCTGCTCTAAACAAGGAGAGCAAGACAAGCGCATGTTCACATGGTTCTACATTAGCTGCACCTACATCCCGTATCAAAGCCAGTTTGTCACTTGTGCGTAGGTGCTGGATTGCAGTCTGGCGCATAAATAGCACTATTATTCTGTGCAACATGTCTGTGCTGTATAATACGACTGTTTACGTGTCACATCACAATCCAGCAAAGCATAGTTACTCACCTGTAACAGGTGATCTCCAGGAATATCAGGAATTTAGTCCTCACATATGGGTATCGTCGGTACCGACGGAGCCTGCGCGGGAACGCTCCCCAGCGTCCAATTAGAAAGCTTTTGGGAGCATCCCACAGCACCTGCGTGCTGCATTCCCGCCTTTCCCAACTGCCTCTCTCCAGTTGAATTTTAAAGCTGAGACAAAGAGAGAGAGAGGGAAAGGGAAAGAGATAGAGAAATACAACTCCTAGGGGAGGTGGGTGGGTTGTGAGGACTAAATTCCTGCTGTTCCCGGAGATAGCACAGTTACTTACCTGTAACAGGTGATCTCTGGGAACAGCAGGAATAAGTCTTCACATATGGGTACGTCGGTACCGACGGAGCCTGCGTGGGAACGCTCCCCAGCTTCCCAAAAAGGAAAGCCTTTGGGAGCATCCCACAGCACCTGCGCGCTGCCTTCCCGCCTTTCCTAACCGCCTCTCCTCAGTTTGAGTTTAAAGCTGAGACAAAAGAGAAAGAGAGGAAAGGAAAGAGAGATAGAGAGATACAACTCCTAAGGGAGGTGGGAGGGTTGTGAAGACTTATTCCTGCTGTTCCCAGAGATCACCTGTTACAGGTAAGTAACTGTGCTATCTCCAGGAACAAGCAGAAATGAGTCTTCACATATGGGGACTCCCTAGCTAAAGATGCCTGGGAGATCCCCAAGGATATGAGACCCTGGGAAGGGTTCTACCTCCTCCTATGGATCTCAGGCATCCATCCAGGGAAGGAGGGTAGGAGTTGATTAAGAATGGAACAGGTGTTTGAGAACAGCCTGACCAAACAAGGCATCCCGGCGGGAGTCCTTGTCCAAGCAGTAATGGGCTGTGAAGGTATGACCGAGGCCCAGGTGGCTGCTCGACATATCTGGGCGATGGACACAGAATTTAGATGACCATAGAGGTGGCCATGGCTCTCACATTATGAGCTGTGACATGGCTTTCCAGAGAAAGGTTTTTATTCTGGTAGGCGAAAGAAATACACTGAGCAATCCAATTGGACAGTGTCCTTTTAGAGACTGGAAGTCCCAAATGAGAAGGATCAAAAGCAACAAAGAGCTGGGAAGACTTTCTATGTTGCTGTGTCCTTTGTAAGTAAAAGGCAAGAGCTCTTTTACAATCCAGAGTATGAAGACTCTTCTCTGCACTTGATGCATGAGGAGTTGGAAAAAAGACAGGTAAATATACCTCTTGATTAAGATGAAAAGGTGAGACCACTTTAGGCATAAAGTGTGGATTGGTCCTAAGGACTACCTTATCATGATGGAACCTTGTATAAGGTGGATTAGCCACTAAGGCCTGCAGCTCACTGATGCGGCGAGCTGAGGTGACTGCAATGAGGAAAATAACCTTCCAGGAAAGGAATTTCAAGGAGGTGGTGGCTAGGGGTTCAAAAGGAGGCTTCATAAGCTGACCAAGAACCAGATTTAAATCCCATGCCACCGGAGGAGGCCTAATGGGAGGTTTAGTTAAAGTTAGGCCTCTCATGAATCTTGCAATAAGAGGATGAGAGGAAATAGGCTGTCCATTGATAGGCTTAAGGGATGCTGCAATAGCACTCAAATGGACCCTTACTGAATTTGTCTTAAGGCCTGCATTGGAAAGATGCAGGAGGTATTCCAAGAGAGAATTCAAAGGTAGTGCTAGAGGGTTGAGACCCTTTTGAGCACACCAAATGGAGAATCTTTTCCATTTAAAAGCATAGGAACGCCTAGTGGAAGGTTTTCTGGAAGCATGGAGGATATCCTTCACTTGTTGAGAAAGATTCAAGCCTTGAAGGTCTAGGCCTTCAGTAACCAAGCTCTGAGGTGAAGGGACTTGGGGTTTGGATGCCACAAAGTCCCCTCCTCCTGGGACAGAAGGTCTGGAGCAGCTCCCAAGTCCAGGGAGGGGGCTTGGGAGAGATGCAGAAGTAGAGGGTACCACACTTGGCGTGGCCAGCGTGGAGCTATGAGGATCATAGATCCTTGATCCCTCTGGAGTTTGAACAGAGTCTTAGGAATCAAGGGAATGGGTGGAAAGGCATATAGGAAGCCCTGACCCCAATGAAGAGGAAGGCATCCTTGGCCTGAACTCCTTGACACAGAATTCTGGAACAGAACCGGGGAAGTTTGGCATTCCACGGACTTGCAAAGAGGTCTATGTCTGGGGTTCCCCACTCTTGGAAGATTCTGAGTACCTGATCCATGTGCAGGGACCATTCGTGTGGGAGCAGAACTCGACTGAGTCTGTCTGCCCAAGAGTTTTGGATTCCTGGGAGGTATACTGCCAGGAGATGGATCTGATGCTCTCTGGCGAAGGCCCACAATCTTAAAGCTTCGTTGCAAAGCGACAGAGAGCCAGTTCCTCCTTGCTTGTTTATGTAAAACATGGCTACTTGATTGTCCGTATGAATGAGGACTGTCTTGTAGCTGAGCAGGGTATGAAAGACCTTGAGAGCTAGAAAGACTGCTCGAAGCTCCAAGTGGTTTATATGAAGAAAGGTCTCCTGTGGGGACCAAGTGCCTTGAGTGGAGAGGTCTTGTAGATGAGCTCCCCAACCTGTTTGGGAGGCATCTGTTGTGAGGGTTGCTTGGGGCAACAGCTGTTGGAAGGGGGACCCCAGCAACAGATTTTGAGTGGACATCCACCATTGGAGAGACCAAAAGAGACGTTTGGAGGTTGCTATTTGGTCTGAGAGAGCTCCTGATGCTTGAGTCCACTGGGTGGACAAAGTCCATTGGGCTGCTCTCATGTGTAGCGAGCATAGGGTACCACATGCACTGTGGAAGCCATGTGGCCTAGCAGTTGTAGCATCTCCCGGGCAGTTAAGTGGCTTTTTGACTGAATCTGGGAGGCTAACTGCACTAGACGTTGGCAACGGGCCTGAGGAAGGTAGGCCCTTGCAGTGGTAGTATCCAACCAGGCCCCTATGAATTCTAGGGACTGAGTAGGGGTGAGCTGAGACTTTGGGAGGTTTACCACAAGTCCCAGATACTGCAGAATGCGTCTTGTGTGGTCCAGGGAAATCTGGGCCTCTGATTGAGATGGAGATCGGATGAGCCAGTCGTCCAGGTATGGGAATACAAATATTCCCAGAGTGCGTAGAAATGCAGCTACTGTTGCCATGCATTTGGTGAACACTCTTGGAGCAGAGGCCAGACCAAAAGGAAGCACCCTGTATTGATAATGTTTTCCTTGTAAAAGAAAACGGAGGAATCTTCTGTGAGATGGATGGATGAGGACATGTGTGTACGCATCCTTGAGATCTAGAGAACAAAGCCAATCCTGATTTTGAAGGTATGGAAGGAGAGTGCCCAGAGAAAGCATCTTGAACTTCTCCTTGCATAGAAATTTGTTCAATTCCCTGAGATCTAATATGGGTCTGTATCCCCCTGTCTTCTTTGGAATGAGAAAATAGGGGGAGTAAAACCCTGACACTTGTTGA
Source organism: Ichthyophis bannanicus (assembly GCA_033557465.1). Lineage (NCBI taxonomy): Eukaryota > Metazoa > Chordata > Amphibia > Gymnophiona > Ichthyophiidae > Ichthyophis > Ichthyophis bannanicus. Next base: position 178,264,774 of record CM066041.1, on the reverse strand, counting down.
AGAAGGGGAACTTCTTCTATTGCCCCTTGGGCAAGAAGGGTAGCTATCTCTTGACCTAGAAGGTCGAGAAGAGATGTGGGAGAATTGAAGTGTCTCACCATGGTGTGGGGAGGAAGGTCTGAGAAATGAAGTTTGTAGCCCTCTCTTATGATGGAGAGGGTCCACTGTTCTGATGTAATCTGTTCCCATCTGGGAGCAAAATGAGCTAACCTTTCTGGAATGGTGAGAGGTTCTGGCTATTTTAAAGCCAGAAAGGCTAAGTTCTCTAGCATCAAGTCAAAAACCCTGAGGAGGTTGGGTCTGCTGAGTTGCAGCAGCCCCTGTAGTCTTAGGCCTGGCCTGTTTATGTTGCTGACGCTTAGTAGCAAAGCGACCTGTAGAGGATTGTTGACCAGAAGCAGAAGGGAATCTGCTCTTTTTGAAAAAAGACTTCTTGAAGAGTTTTTTCTTGGCAGGAATGGAGGTTGACTTTGAAAGTCTATCCAGAGCAGAATTCTCTGCATCCATTTGAGTGGCTTTTATTTGCCATTCTTTGCCAAACAGGTTTTCACCTGTACAGGGGAGATTTCCTAAGCCTTCTTGGACCCAGGGTTCTAAATCAGAAGCTTGGAGCCAAGCAATTCTGCGAGCAGCTATGGCAATGCCAGAAGCTCTGCTGGCACCTTCAAAGGAGTCAAAGGCTGCCCGGTTGGAAAACTTTGAAATGTCTTGAGTATGCTTGAGCCAAATGAGGAATTCATCCCTTTTATCTTCTGGCAGAAAAGGGAGGAAAGTGTGCAGCTTATCTGCAACTTCCTTTAGAAACATACCCATGTAAAGACTATAGGAGTTGATTCTGGCAATGAGCATACTGGCCTGGAAGATTTTCCTACCAAAAGCATCCAAGGTCCTGCATTCTCTTCCTGGAGGAGTAGAAGAGTGTCTCTTTGTACTCTTTATCCTCTTCATAGCTGACTGCACCACAATGGAATGGTGAGGAAGCTGTGTTTTATGAAAACCAGGACAGGGAGGGACATGATACATAGTGTCCAATCTGCGAGAATGAGGAGAGATAGTGAGAGGAGTCTCCCATAAATCAATCATGTGTTCATAAAGAATCTCATGAATTGGTAAGGTGACTGCCTCTTTAGGAGCCTTAGAATAACCCAAAATATCTAATTTTTTTGCTCTAGGCTCTGATTCAGAGGTTACTGAAATAGAAAGTCCTTTAGCTACTTCTTTTATGAAGTCTTGAAAGGACAAGTCCTCTGGAGGAGACATTCTTCTTTTTGGAGAAGAAGGCTCTTCGGGAAGGGCTATAGATACTTCAGCAGACTCCTCTGATGTATCAGAATCACCAGAGGAATCAAAGTACCGTCTGTCAGGGTGCTCTTCTAATGCTCGGTACGCGTATCGAGCAATATCGACATCGGGCGTCATCGGTACCGGATCGGTACCGATGAGCAGCCCTGGACAAGGAACCGCTGCAGTCGGTATCCTGGTCGATGCCGATGCAGTCGGTACCGGTACCCGAGTCGATACCGACAACGGAGTTTGTTGTGGTATCAACGGTGTCGCAGCTTGAATGAAGGCACTGATAGCCTGCTGCATGGACAGAACATTCTGATCCATCGACGCCATGAATGCCTGGAACTCGGTACCGGAAGGTTGTGCCGGTACCCCAGAGCATTCTAACAGGTGATCGGTCGAGGCCGTGCCATCGATGTCAACCTGTAACCCCATAGGTGGAGCTTTGGAAGCCGGAGCTTCCTGCCGGGGTTGTTTTGCCGGTGCAGGATCCTCGAGGGCAAGCCCAGAGGCATCTCGATGCTTAGAGGGAGATCTACCCTTCGAGGACCGGCTGGATTTATGTTTGGTTACCTGAGATCCATTGGGGGAAGAAGAAGCCCTGGAAGACGTCGATGCCACCGAAGCTGCATCAGCGGGAAACAGCACATGGAGCTTAGCTGCTCGGTTCTGTAAACCCCATTTAGACATCAAAGAGCAGGACGGACAATCCGAAATGGAGTGTTCAGGGCCCAAACATTTAAGACACCATTCATGGGTGTCGGTAACAGAAATAGTACCGCTGCACTTAGTGCATTTTTTAAACCCGGAGGCTGGTTTTTCCATGAGGAAAAATTTCTTATGAGGCCTAAGGCCCAAAGAGAAAAAATTACACTAAGTGAGGGAAAAAATATATAGTTTTTTTTTTTTTTTAAAGAAAAGAAAGAAAAGACCGGTGGTACCGGTCCAGATTCGGGGGAGGCAGACATGCGACCAAAGAAATAAAATAAAACAAAGAACTTCTTCAGCGGTGACAGGGCTCGACCTGCTGGCTCCGCGGCAAAGAAGAACTGAGGAGAGGCAGTTAGGAAAGGCGGGAAGGCAGCGCGCAGGCGCTGTGGGATGCTCCCAAAGGCTTTCCTTTTTGGGAAGCTGGGGAGCGTTCCCGCGCAGGCTCCGTCAGTACCGACGTACCCATATGTGAAGACTCATTCCTGCTTGTTCCTGGAGATCACCTGTTACAGATGAGTAACTATGCTATCTCCAGGAACAAGCAGGAATGTAGTCATCACATATGGGGACTCCCTAGCTTTAGGTGCCAGGGAGAGACCCCAGAGATTGTGTGCCCCTGAACAGGGCTCCACTTCTCCCCATGGATCTCTGGCATCCTACCAGGGATGGTGAGTAGGAGTTGATTAGGTATGGAACAGGTGTTGGAGAACAGCCTGACCAAACAAGGCATCCCGGCGGGAGTCCTTGTCCAAGCAGCAATGGGCTGTGAAGGTATGAACCGAGGCCCAGGTGGCTGCTCGACAGATGTCGTTGATAGACACAGAGTGCAGATGAGCCATTGAGGCTGCCATGGCTCTCACATTGTGAGCTGTGACATGGCCCTCCAGAGAAAGGTTCCTACTCTGATAGGCGAAGGAAATACACTGAGCAATCCAGTTAGACAGTGTTCTCTTGGAGACTGGAAGTTCCAAATGAGAAGGATCAAAAGCAACAAAGAGTTGAGAGGACTTTCTATGTTGCTGTGTTCTTTGTAAGTAAAAGGCTAAAGTTCTTTTACAGTCCAAGGTATGAAGATTCCTCTCTGCATTTGATGCATGAGGCCTTGGAAAAAACACAGGTAGGTAGACCGCTTGGTTTAGATGAAAAGGCGAGACCACCTTTGGCATAAAGTGTGGATGAGTCCTAAGGACTACCTTGTCATGATGGAACGTTGTATAAGGTGGATCAGCTACTAGCGCTTGCAACTCACTAATGCAACGTGCTGATGTGATTGCAATGAGAAAGATAACCTTCCAAGAAAGGAATTTCAAGGAGGTAGTAGCTAAAGATTCAAAAGGTGGCTTCATGAGCTGCCCAAGATCCAGGTTTAAGTCCCATGCCACCGGTGGTGGCCTAATGGGAGGCTTAGTTAGAAGAAGGCCTCTCATAAATCTTGCTATAAGAGGATAAGAGGAAATAGGCTGTCCATTTAGAGGCTTAAAGGAAGCTGCAATAGCACTCAAATGGACTCTTACTGAGTTAGTCTTAAGTCCTACATTGGATAAATGAAGGAGATACTCCAGCAATGATTCCAGAGGTATCGCAAGGGGGTTAAGACCCTTTTGCAAACACCATATGGTAAACCTTTTCCGCATGAAAGCATAAGAGCTTCTTGCGGAAGGTTTCCTGGAAGCAAAAAGAATATCTTTTACTTGCTGAGGGAGATTAAGATCATGGAGATCTAGGCCTTCAGCAACCAAGCCCTGAGATGCAGAGACTGGGGATTGGGATGTCATAACATTCCGTCCTCCTGGGATAGGAGATCTGGAGCAGACCCTAACTCCAGGGAGGGTGCTTGAGAGAGATGTAGAAGCAGAGGGTACAACACTTGCCGTGGCCAATGTGGAGCTATGAGAATCATATGGCCTCTGTCTCTCTGAAGCTTGAACAGGGTTTTGGGAATTAGGGGAATGGGTGGAAAGGCATACAGGAAGTCTTGACCCCAATAAAGGAGGAAAGCATCCCTGGCCTGAGAGCCCTGAGCCGGAATTCTGGAACAGAACCGGGGAAGTTTGGCATTCCACGGACTTGCACAGAGGTCTATGTCCGGGGTTTCCCAAATTTGAAAAATCTTGGCCACCTGGTCTGCATGCAGAGACCACTCGTGTGGAAGCAGAACTTGACTGAGTCTGTCTGCCCAAGAGTTTTGTATGCCTGGAAGATACACTGTCAGGAGATGAATCTGATGCTCTCTGGCGAGGGCCCCTAGTTGCAAAGCTTCGTTGCAAAGCGACAGAGAGCCTGTTCCCCCCTGCTTGTTCACATAGAACATGGCTACTTGATTGTCCGTATGAATGAGGACTGTCTTGTAGCTGAGCACGGTGTGGAACACTCGAAGAGCAAGGAAGATTGCTCTGAGGTCCAAGAGATTGATATGTAGATGAGTCTCCGGTGGAGACCAGGTGCCTTGGGTGGAGAGGTCTTGCAGATGAGCTCCCCAACCCATCGGAGAAGCATCTGTTGTTAGAGTTGCTTGGGTTAAGGGTTGTTGAAAAGGGGACCCCAGCAACAGGTTTTGAGTGGACCTCTACCACTGGAGGGACAAAATAAGGCGACTAGTGTTTGCTATTTTTGTCTGACAGGCATCCTGATGCCTGGGTCCATTGAGTGGATAAAGTCCACTGGGCTGCCCTCATATGGAGGTGAGCATAGGGAACCACATGCACAGTAGATGCCATGTGGCCTAGTAGTTGTAACATTTCTCGGGCAGTGAGATGAGACTTTAGCACTGCTTGAGAAGCTAACTGCACCATGTGAAGGCAGCGGGCCTGGGGGAGATAGGCCCTTGCCTTTCTGGTATCCAGCAAAGCCCCTATGAACTCTAAAAACTGAGTGGGAGTTAGACTGGATTTTGAGATGTTTATTACCAGCCCCAAATACTGAAGGATACGCATTGTGCAGGATAGAGAAGTCCTGGACTCTGACTCTGTTGGGGCTCGAATAAGCCAGTCGTCTAAGTAGGGGAAGACGAATATCCCTAGAGTGCGGAGAAATGCTGCTACTACAGCCATGCATTTCGTGAACACCCTTGGTGCTGAGGCCAGGCCAAAAGGGAGCACCCTGTATTGGTAGTGCTTTCTTTGAAAAAGGAACCGAAGGAACCTTCTGTGAGTTGGATGGATGAGAACATGGGTGTATGCATCCTTGAGATCTAGAGAACAAAGCCAATCCTGACTCTGAAGGTATGGCAGCAGAGTTCCGAGAGAAATCATCTTGAATTTCTCTTCGACAAGGAATTTGTTCAATTCTCTGAGGTCCAAGATAGGCCTGTATCCCCCTGTTTTCTTTGGGATAAGGAAATAGGGGGAGTAAAAACCTGTACCCTGCTGATGGATGGGTACTTCTTCTATTGCCCCTTGGGCAAGAAGTATAGTGACCTCCTGACCTAACAGGTTGATGAGAGAGGTCTGAGAATTGAACTGTCTTACCATTGTGGGAGGGGGCATGCACAGGCAGTGCAGCTTGTACCCCTCTCTGATAATGGAGAGTGTCCAATGCTCTGCTGTTATCTGCTCCCACCTGGGGGCAAAGTGGCATAACCTTCCTGGAATGATGGAAGGCTCTTGTCCATTGAGGGCCAGGAAGGCTAAGTTCTCCAGATGAAAGTCAAAGATCTTGTGGAGGCTGAGACGGTTGAGGCTTAACAGTCTTTGCCTTCCTTTGCTTGGGTGGTTGCTGAGTTTTCCGGACAGGTTGACCGGCAGAACGCACCTGCTGAGAATAAGCAGGATAAAATTTTTTCTTTTTAGAAAAGAATGGTTTCTTAAAAGATTTTTCTTGCAGGATCAGCTGTAGACTTGGACAGTCTGTCCAAGGTGGAGTTTTCAGCATCCATCTCGTTGGCTTTCTCTTGCCAATCTCTACCAAACAGGTTCTCACCAGTACAAGGAATATTTCCCAGTTTGTCTTGTACCCAGAGCTCCAGATCAGATGCCTGGAGCCAAGCAATTCTACGTGCACCTATGGCTATGGCAGAGGTTCTGCTTATGCACTCAAAGCAGTCAAAAGCTGCACGGTTGACAAATTTAGAAACATCTTGGGCATGTTTGACCAATGTGAGAAAATCCTGTCTTCTATCCTCAGGAAGAATAGGACTCAAAGCCTCTAAATCACCTGTGACCTCCTTCAGGAACCTTCCCATGTATAGACTATAGGAACTGATCCTGGCAGAAAGCATGGAAGCTTGGAAGACACGGCGTCGAAAAGCATCCAGGGTTCTGCACTCACGTCCTGAAGGATTAGAGGCATGCCTCTTTGCACTCTTGATCCTTCTCATAGCTGATTCCACTACAATAGAGTGGTGAGGAAGCTGAGTTTTTTGGAAACCAGGACAAGGAGGGACTCGATACAGAGTATCTAGTCTGCGAGAATGAGGAGAGGTGGTAAGAGGTGTCTCCCACATTCTTAACATGAGATCATGCAAAATCTCATGGATGGGCAAGGTAGCTGCCTCCTTAGGAGTTTTGGGATATTATACAATTTCCAACTCCTTAGCTCTGGGCTCTGTTTCAGGGGCCACAGTAATGGACAGACCCCGAGCCACCTCCCTGATAAAATCCTGGAAGGAAATATCCTCTGGAGGAGACATCCTGCGCTTAGGGAGGAGGGCTCCTCTGGGAGAAGCATTCCTGCATCGACAGAACTGTCAGAAACCGGAAGACATCAGATGACTGGGTACCAGCAATGCAGACACCGATACTGATGTCGATGCCATCGGTACCGGTACCGATACCGGCATCGGGGTCGGTGCTGGTACCGGCCGGATTGTCTGTCGCGGTTCCGAGGGCGTCGATGCCGCAAGGAGAGTCACCAGACTGTGCTCAATAGCCAGGACTCTCTGGTCTATCGACGCTGCCGATGCCTGGATGTCGGTACCGGAGAAGACCGCCGGTACCCCAGAGCATGGCACCAGTAGTTCTGCTGAGGTCGAGGCCTCGAGAACATCCTGGATCCCCGATTATGCTTTGGAAGCCGAAGCCTCCCACCAGAGCAATTTTGCCGGTGCAGAATCCTCAAGGGCAACGCCAGAGGCATCTCGATGCTTAGAAGGAGATCTACCCTTTGAGGACCAGCTAGACTTATGTTTAGTTACCTGAGATCCACGGGAGAAAGACGAAGCCCTGGAAGACGTCGATGCCACCGAAGCTGCATCAGAGGGAAACAGGGTACTGAGCTTGGCAGCTCGGTTCTGTCGACCTCTCTTGGACATCATGGCACAGGCCATACATTCCGAGATGGAATGGTCAGGACCTAAACATTTCAGACACCACTCATGGGTGTCGGTGACAGAGATGGTACCGCCACACTTGGTGTACTTTTTAAACCCAGAGGAGGGTTTTTCCATCGTGGAAAAAATCCTGGGCCTAAGGCCCAAAAAAGGTGCGTGCACCTGGAAAAAAATGGGAAAAGTACTAAAACGTTTTTTGGGGGTTTTTTTAAGAAAAGAAAGAAAGAAGAAAAAACCGGCGGTACCGGTAAAGCGTTGAGGAAGGCAGACGCGACCACAAAAAAGAAGAACAATTTTCTGCGGTGACAGGAACACGACCTGCTGGCTCCACGGAAAACGAAGAACTGGAGAGAGGCAGTTGGGAAAGGCGGGAAAGCAGCACGCAGGCGCTGTGGGATGCTCCCTAAAGCTTTCTAATTTGACGCTGGGGAGTGTTCCCGCGCAGGCTCCGTCGGTACCGACGATACCCATATGTGATGACTACATTCCTGCTTGTTCCTGGAGATTGCGCATAACCTTGTTCCAGCACATGATCCCTGCCATCTTTTTTCAGTACTCTCTTCAGCAAAGTCAGAAAAAAGTTGTGAGCACTGTATGCTCAATAAACAGGCAGAAATTCCTCACAAGCACTGACAGACCCATGAGCTAACTCTTACTGATGCCTCAGAACCTTGCGTTAAAATCTCACATCAACCTCGCCATCTGATCTTCTGTGCACGTCTCTGCCTGGGAGCTGCATAGCTAATTGCTTCATTACCATCCGTGTAAATAACTTAAATGCATGGTGCACTGCCATTTGCGCAAGCATTCACGCATTCTTTATGCTTGTGTTAGATTCCTTCCTGCAGTCTGCGCCCACACTAGCGCAGAAAATTCTGCATAAACACTGCTCAGATCCCTGCACTAATGGCAGGATGCTTTTCTGCAATGAGCTGAAAGTCTGCTTCACCATAAGCTCAAGGCAGATTACAATAATGTAGGTAACCTTACAATTAAATATGCAATTGTTCATGTTTAATGTTCTAATAAGTTCATTTTTTTCACTGTAAACCTATAAAATGTAAGATATCTGTAAACCCTTTGACTTTAAGAAAAAGTGGTATATAAACAAAGTTAAATAAATAGATAATTAAAATTAAATAATCAATATATCAAATGTAAGGTGAAAGTAGACCTTACCTGATAATTTTCTTTCCTGTTCTCCCTCCAGTCCAGTCCAGACAAGTGGGTTATGCTCACCACCCAGCAGCTGGAGACAGAGAAAACATTCCCTCACCTCAGTATAAAAAGCCTGTGCTCCTGAACCGAGGCAGTATTTGACACTCACCAAGCAGAGACCAGAAGAACCAAGTCCAAACCCCAATCTCCACCAGGCACGAACCCCCCTCAAAAGGGAACCCCCATATGTGGGACATGCCCGCCGAGTGGAAGCCTTGCACTCCCAATGCTGCCCTCTGAACAACCTAGGATCATAATGGTGAACAGACTCTTGCTGCCAACATGTAACAGTCAAATAAAAACATTATTGCAACTTGCTTAAGACTGTTTCTTTTTTTTTTTTTTTTTGCTTGTTTAATAGGATATCAGGCTAATAGTCACATGAAAACACACACCTACCAACACGAACGCATGCTCACCACATTGTAAAACCTCTGGAGCCACGCATAGTACCTTAAGAAGACTGAATCAATAGGATGGATCCCGGACAGGACTGGAGAGACTAAAGGAAAGAAAATTAGCAGGTAAGGTCTAATGTCACCTTTCAGGATGTCCCTCCAGTCCAGTCCAGTCCAGACAAATGGGATGTAGCAGAGCAGTACTAACATTGGGCAGGAACCCAAAAGCCTGGCTTGCAACTCTGTCGCAACAAACTGGCCATTCTGCCACGCCTGCAGGTCCAGGCGGTAGTGCTACACAAAAGAATTAAGGGAGGACCAAGTGGCCGCTCTACAGATACCCAGGAGAGGAATGCTCCCCAATTCCACCCAGGAGGCCTGAGCTCTCATTGAGTGGGCCCTCAGGCCCATGGGCTCCTGCCACCCTTTCAACAAATAGGTGGACTCGATGGCGTCCTGAATCCAGCAGGCAATGGAGGCCTTAGAGGCTGCTTTCACTTTTCAGAGTCCACCGAAAAGGACAAACGAAGTTCAGAGTGCAGAAATGATTGCGTCAACGCCAGGTACTGCTTAAGCACCCTGCGGACATCCAGCTTGTGCAGGAGATCAGCCTCCTGTGCATCTCGCTGCCCTGAGAATGAAGGCAGCACTATCACCTGACTGAGATGAAAGTCTGATACCACCTTAGGCAGAAAGGAAGGGACTGTATGCACCACCACCATTTCCTTGAAAAAGACCAAATATGGTTCCTTAAAAGACAGCGCCTGCAACTCCGAAATCCTATGGGCTGAACAAAAAGCTACCAGGAAGACAGCTTTCAAGGTCAAATCCTTTCCTGAGGCCCCCCTAAGTGGCTCAAAGGGTGGACCGCTCAGGGCAGACAGCACCAGGTTGAGGTCCAAGGCAAAAATCAACTGCCGGCTAGGAGGCTGCAAATTCCCGACCCCCGAAGAAACCAAACCACATCGGGGTGGGTGGCCAGAGACACTCCGTGCACCCAACCACAGAAGTAAGATAGGGTTGCCACCTGGACTTCCAACAAGTCCAATGCCAGGCCCTTTTTCAGTCCTGCCTGCAATATCCGAGATGGCTAACACGAGTGCCCCAGAAGGCCGGGTACCATGCTCTGCATTCCAGGCCTTAAAGAGCATCCAAACGTGCACATAGGCTAAGGAAGTGGAGCGCTGATGTGCCTCAACCAAAGTCGCAATCACTGGTGCAGAATAGCCATGGCGCCTCAGCTGAGCCCTTTCAAGAGCCAAGCCATATGCAAGAATCGATCCTGTGCTGGCATGTACACTGGTTCCTGGGTCAGAGGTCCAACTGCACTGGAAGTCAAATGGATTCCTCCACTAGGAGATGCACCAGGTCTGTGTACCAGAACCAGTGAGGCTTGTCTGGCACTATCCCCCAGTAACACTCTCCCCCAGTGTGCCTCGATACACTGTGGCACCCGTCCTATCAGGGGCCAGGGTGGAAACACATACCGCAGATCTGCCCGAGGCCATGGCTGCACCAGGGCATCAAGGCCTTCAGACATCGGGGATCTTCGATGACTGCAAAAAGAGGGCACTTTGGCATTCTCTATTTGTGCCATCAAGTCTATCACTGGCATCCTCCAGCGATCAACCAGGGACTGGAATACTGCCTCTGAGAGAGACCACTCTCTCGGATCCAAGGTGTGTCAACTCAGGTAATCCTCCTGGACATTCGTCACACCTGACACATGGGCTACAGACAGTGTTGTCAGGTGGGCCTCCACCCACTGCAGGAGCAGAATCGCCTCTGCTGCCACTAGAGAGCGCCATGTGCCCCCCTGGTGACTGATGTAAGCTACCATGGTGGTGTTGTCCGATAGGACCTGCATGGCCTTGCCCTGCACCAGCAGTCAGAAGGCTTCTAGGGCCAGCCAAACCGCCCAGGTCTCCAAGTGATTGATCGGCCACTGCCTTTCCTCAGTTGACCACTGGCCTTGTGCCACCTGAAAAGGACAGTGCCTGCCCCAGCCAGACAGAGCTGCATTGGTGGTGACCACCACCCACTCCGGTGTCTCCAGGGGCATCCCGGCCCTCAGGTTTGCTGGGTCTAGCCACCAACTCAAGCTTGACCGTGTTCTTCTGGACAACAGACCTCCAGGGATTGCAAAAGAAGTAAGCTGGAGGCAAGCAGATAGGCTTGTAGCATTCTCATTTGCAATTGGGCCCAGGACACTAACTCCAATGTGGCCAACATAGGCCCCCGGAGCCTGCAAGTAGTCCCAGACCCAAGGATGGGGACTCCTGTACAGACCCCGAACCTGGGCCTACAACTTTGTAATCTGAACCTCTGGGAGATGGACTAGGCCCTTGACTATGTTGAAGCGAGTCTTCAAATATTCCATGGTCTGTGATGGCTGCAGGTGACTCTTGGTGAAACTGATCACCCGCTGGCTTTTTTTGAGGGATTCCCCCCGAATTAACCAGACATCCAGGTACAGGTGTACCAGAACCCCTTGTTTGTGAAGATGTGCTGCCACCACCACCAGGACCTTCATGAAGACCCAAGGGGCAGTGACCAGGCCAAAGGGCAATGCTTTGGTACTGCAAAGTGAAGGAAATGCTGGTGCTCCAATTGCACCGGAATATGCAGGTAAGCCTCTGTGAAGTCCATGGAGATAACCAACTTGTCCCTGCCATGATCCAGAAGTGTGGGACACAGGGCCCAGTTGATGGGCTTCAAATCCAGAATAGGCCACCAGGACCCTTCCTTCTTCGACACCAAGAAGTAGATAGAATACCTCCCGGAGCCCCAGTCAGCCTGAGGCACTGGAACCACTGCTCCAAGCAGCAATAAGTGCTCGAGAGTCTCCTCCACTGCTCAAAGTTTCTGTGCTGAATCGCAGAATGAGAGCATAAAAAGATCCGCCAAGGGTCAGGCCCATTCAAGGGCGTAGCCCTCTTGAATGACCTCCAAGACCCAGGCGTCGGATGTAATATGGACCCAGGAAGAAAGCAAGCTCCGGAGGCAGCCACCCACCAGCTGTACCCCTGCCAGGACCCCCAAACCCTCATTGCAAGGGCTTGGGTGCACCTGAGGCAGAGGAGGCAAATCCAGGTCCCCCTCAGCTTCCTCTTTAAGAGGAAGAGCCATTCTGGAGGAAATAGGTTCTCTGTGGGTTGGCCACCTGAGCGGGGAGAAACCCCCGGAAGTCTCTACCATGGCCCTGCACCAGGCTGCCTCTACCCACCTTGGGTTTGTCCTCCGGCAAGAAAAGTACCTTGGACTCGCCCAAGGATTTCACCAACTTCTTTAAATCTTCCCCAGACTAACTGACCCATAAAGGAAAGCTTGCTGAGCCTGGTCTCCAAAGCCACATCTGCTGACCAGTTGCGCAGCCACAGGAGGCATCAAGCAGCCACCACCATGGCCATGCTCTTGGCAGAGACCCGCAAGAGATCATAAAGGAGATCCACCAAGTAAGCAGTCCAAGACCCCAGATAGACCTTCTGGCTAGAACCCAAGCCTGCCTCTTCCTGTGGGCCCTGCGACCAGCGGAGATAGGCCCAAGCCACGTAGGCCCCACAGATAGTGCTCTGGAGTCCTAGCGCTGACACTTCAAAGGCCTGCTTAAGCAGCACCTCCATTCATTGGTCCTGCTTGTCCTTAAGAGCTATGCCTCCCTCCACTGGAATGGCATTTTTTCACGTGACTTCTGTCACCAGAGCATCCACCTTCGGAAGATGCAGTTTTTCCTTCTCTTCCACTGGGATATGGTGCAGTCATGACATACTGCATCCCACTTGAAGCCCCGCATCAAGGATGGCCCACTCCTCATTAATCATGGCCTGAAGGGCTCTGTGGACTGGGAAAGACTGAGGCGGCTTATGGATACCTTCCATCAAAGAGTCCTCAGAGGACTCCGGAACCATTGGCCCTGTGTCAATCTGCAGGACCACTAGAGATTCCATGATGAGGGCCAGGAGCTCATCCTGGTGGAGTATCCTGAAGGCTGTTGGATCCTCCGTCCCCGGGAGCTCTCCCTCCTCCTGGAAGTGTTTGAGGAGGTAAGTGGACCTCTCCAAGAGGTCTAGAGCCCCAAGGGAAACCACTAACCCAAAATCCAGTTCTTCCTCTGTGAAATTACGGTATAGGTGCTTCCCACTCGCCAACCCCCTCTCACGCCCTGCAGGTGCTTGAGGAGAGGCTTCTACCACACTCTGTTTCATCAAGTAGGCCTGATGGAGCAGAAGGACAAATTTGGGGGAGAAAGGAGCCTCACACACCCTCTCCCAATCACCCAACCGGCTAGGAGCCATAGTTGCTGAAAACTCCACTGAGGATTGCAGGTCCGGATGTCCGAGGCTACTCCTGATGGGCCAGAGAGAATCATTCAAGATGGTGGCAGTTCCCGACAAAACCATGGGACCGCTGCCATCCCAGAAGGCCTCCATGCATTCCAGCGGGTCTGCCCCATCCCGACCATCTACTTTCCGGGCCTCCCCGAAGTCTTTTTTCCACCAAATTGCTGGACCTCTGGCTGCTATGGCACAGCCTGATCTCTGAGAACTGTGCCATGCATTTGCCACACATGTCTCACCAACCACAATCCATGCGGTCATCAGTGCATACTGTAACTCCCCCAGACAAATAACAAAAATTACCTCCACTAGGGCCTCCACAGACTTATCCGGCTGCTCCCTCCACTGGGGACTGAGGATTCACCGGACCTCGCGATGCAATGTCTGTGCTCACTGTGTTCTGCATGTAACCCTTTTTTTGTTTGTCTTTATTGCAAGGCTGACAAAAGACAGGAAAGGCAAGAACAGGCACCTCCACTTCCTGCCCTCTCCCAAAATTGGGGAGGGGAAAAGAGAGTGTGCTTTAGAGAGGGCTCCTGGGGGAGAGTTGGGGAGAGACCTGGACCATCCGGGTTCTGCACTCCATCTAAACCAAGACCTACCACAAGGCTCTGCAGTCTACATGCTATGCCCACCGCCTGATGGAGACTGAGAAAATACTGCCTCGTTCAGGGGCATAGGCTATTTATACGAGCTGAGAGAGTGGTGAGCATAACCACTTGTCTGGGATGGACTGAAGGGACACCCTGGCAACCTCCCTTCCCCACTTATCCCATTTAAATTCATATCAAACTTATCACTAATCATAAAATTAAATTAATTTGCAACATTTTTAAAACATCCTAAGTTAACTCTCTGACCCTGGTCACAAATACTGTAATATTCAGGGAATAACCAAGTCCTACCATCCCAAATGAAGATGCCATTTCCTCTCCTGCTCCACCCGTTCTCGATTGACTCAAATGTTTGCATGTATATAGCATAAAACGAGGTGATGTTTTCTAAATTCCTACTTTCTGCATGAATAGCCCAAGGCACGTAAAACTCCATTTCACATAATGGGTCACTCCCTTAGTGGTTCTAATATTTGCTTATAGTTTTCCATGTCTAGATACACTTGTCCTAGTGTCAATGTAGATATAGGCAGGTAAAGACCATACTCAGCTCAGCTTCTTCCACTTTGGGTAGTTATGCGCACTAATTCCCATCTTTAGTCCCATGCCAACTCTCTCTGCCACTCATTCCACAGTCGTGTCTTTTTATCAGGCCTTTCAGCTCTTTTCCCACCATTACCCTCCATACCTTCAGTCTCTTCTAAAACCTGCAGGCAGTAGTTTGGCAGCCTGAATTAAAGTAATTTTGCATCTCTCCCCCTTCAAGACTCATTTAATGATGTGATGAGGCCAAGAGGGGATAAGACATGCCAAGAGAAGTGACCTCAGGGCTCATCTCCAATCACTTTTTTGCAATTCAGCCAAAAAGACTATTTTAGAAAAATTTGCAATTCTTCCGAGAGACCTAAGAAGGAAAGGAGTTATCACCTTGAAACTCTATGAAAGGGCAAAGAGAAAGTGGAAAAGGTTTGTGTTAACTTTTCAGCTAGAGCTTGACAGAGCATAAGGATTAAATTTCCACTCATATGTACAGACCTTACTCAATTAAATCGAATACATTTACAGACAAAGATGTGCAGGCCTCTACCCCTTCTTCAGCACTGTAGAGATATCTCAGTGCCCTCCCGAATAATCAATTTTTGCTGGACATTCTTTCCTTTTATCCTCTTGTCTTTGGAAGATTTTGGAGGTAAATGGAACCTAACTGAAGGCCCTCAGCGTGGTTTCCTGAATTCAGAACTACTAAGGTTATAGGCAGTAGGATGGGATGAGCCACTATGGACATGGCCACCCTAGACAGCTTGGAGGTGGGCCAGGGACTAATTTGTTTAGCCTCCCCAACCAAAAATGATGTTACACTGCCCCTGACTGAGGTGAATAACCAGCTAAGATGAACATTAACAAGAAGATCCCTTGAAAATAAAGAAACCAGTGTAGAGACATCTGGGATGTCACAGCTTTGAGCAGCACAGACCTCCAGTGGCCCTACTACATTACTACAATGCAACCTTGAGAGGAACTGGTAATTTTATAATAACAGGGGAGGTTGCTTCTATCCCGGCAGTTACAACATTCCGGGAGGATACTCCTCTGGGAGGGAAAAATCAAACTCATATATAAACCACTCCCAAAGACAGTACCCTATCTTTGACAGGCAGCCACTGTATCACGGAGATGTAGAGAACTCTGCCCAGAGGAGCCATCTACTTTAAGGAGGAGAGGAATCACAGGAGTCCATCAACAATCTAGAACACCAAAGCTAGGAGTGATCACAGGGCAATATTGGGGGATCTGCAACTGCACAGCTACCAACTCAAGGTATGCTGACAAAGATTACTAGAGTAGGGGTGGGTTCCCACTCAAGGAGTAACAAAAGTGAAGGAGTGGAGAAGCTTGGAGTAAATACTAGCACTTAGGAAGAAGTACTAAGAATTGATTGTACTATAACCGAGTGAGATGAGAAAGAATTAATTTGCTTGCAACTTATTTTGAGAGAAAAGACAAGGAGTTAACTGCTTTTAATATAGTTCTGTTTTTGTTGTTTCTGACATTTGTATTTTTGATATTGTTGTCAATGACCCCAAAGTTCTGGCCAGGATGCAGTTATTCTGAGAAGGGAAAAGGAGTGAGTGGAGTTTTAAGTGCCATAGTCCCATTCAGAGAACCTACTTAATTTTCTCCGGAGTAGAGACCGAGACATAGACTTGTTCTTGAATAGTCGTGACCACTATCAACCACATAGCAGATGCAGATGCTGCAAGGGTTACACGTAGGCAGGAAGTTACTTCAATGACACAGGAAATAAGAGACACTACATCCCAGCTTAATGAGTCTGCCTGCCTGCTCTCCAGTATATGAGACCACCTGCTAGTGGATAAGACTGTGTTCCAAGTTTCAAGCTCCAACTTATTTGATATACTGCATAAACAATCAGATAACTACATGTTTCACAAAGTATTAAAATTCATTAATAAACTGATCATATAACATAAAAGATTAAAATTAACTCAAAACAAGAAAAAACATAACCTTACATCAATAAGCAATACATCTAATAAGACAAGATCCAGGCCTATGAAAGTTGATGCCACAAAGCAGAGTCTGAGCCCCCTCAATACCAAGGTGCAATCACAAGGCAATTTAAATAGGGAATAGAAAAAAACATGAAACTGAGTAAGAAACTAGCAGGTCCATGTTAAACTTAGACCCAGAACACCATCCTTGAGAGCTATGAAATGGCATATTAGCAATGACATCCAGGTGCAATCTGGGAAGTCCAGAGCAAAACATCTGAAACACACCAATGACATTTAAGTTTCAGCCCTATTTTAGAAACTTGGACATCCCCAAAATGGACAGCCATGATGGCAGCCATAGACATCCCTGCTACAAAAAACTTAGGGTGGGGACATCTATCTTATGCAGAATGCATGTTCATGCAAGGTATTTTGCATGCAGTGACATCTATCAGCATGCTAAGCCAACAACAAATGCCCTTGTTTCCCTGTAGTTTCATTATCATCATGGAAAGTATAGGGGATATCAGAATACCTTCTTCTCTATGTCCTCCAGGGAGGTCATTCTGAGCCACGAATAGTGGGGATGTACGCCCTGCCTGAATGTCAGGCAACATACCGTACTCACAGAATTGACAGGAAACACTGAGAGCGAGATGTAAACCAAAAACGTCCTTTATTGGAATCCAGGACTCTGACACGGCCGCGTTTCAGCATAAGCCTTTGTCAAGCGTGTACTGAACAATCAAGATCTGTTGCATGGATCCAAAACCATGTAAAGGCTATCATCTTGTCCATATAGGTCTGTAAACAGTGCCATGCAAGGCTCCCAGTACGAACAGCGAAGTTGTATGGGGAGCCTTAGACATGGGCAGGAGGGGGCGGGTGGAAGGTGGAGCAAGGGCAGTGTGTGGGCGAGCCGTCACCCTGGACTTACAGGGCTGATTCTGAGGTTGGCCCATACATCTGGGGTAGGCCAGTTAGACAGGGGAATTATTCCACCTCAGAGGTGGAATAAGTCCCCCTAGACGCGGAGTCCATCTTGCCTGGAACACCCCAGTCATGCCTCCGTCATACCCCTTCACGACTTGGACATCTTTGCACTGGAGACATCTATAGACCCGGCTTCTAGAATTGTTCCAGGAGCTTTCTGTGATTTGGATATCTGTGTGCCCATTTTCAGGTGTCCAAAGCATGAATAAAACTACTAAAATAACTCCCTAATTATTTAGGACTTATGCTCCAATGCTTGTGTATGCTCCAATGCGGTCTTAAACTATTTATAAGAGGACTTCAATGATAAAGAAGGGGGAAGGTGCAGATAGTGTTTGATGCTGCTTTCCAATACATAGATAAGACTTCCCTCCTGTTTGCAGGCTGCCCTCCTGTGCATGACACTGACTTCCATGGGAGGGAGGGAGGAACTGTCATCCTATATTTCAGACAGCCTTGAAAATGTCTTCTCATGGCCAAGACTTACTTTCCAATAAGTGGACTACAATTTGCCTGCCTCAGATCAAAACAAATCTTTCAGTTGGACTCCAAGGGCAACAAAGCTCTCTAATTCATACATGCCGCCACCTCTGCTGACAAGCCACAGAAAGAAAGCATCAAAATAGCAGGGAAAAGGGCATGGTAATGACAAAGCAAAGGGCCATGGCTCTTCATGGACATGGTACGGGCTAATCGAACCACTATATTAATCCTGCTAAAAAAGTTCTTCACAGGGCTAAATAAATAACTATAAAATATGGCCTGGTACTGATACACTGTTCTCAAGGCATGCATCAAAGAATTTAATGTAATATTTTCAGCTCTGAGCTGGGTTCTCTCCTGGCTTTGAAGAAAGCCCCTAGCTGCTCAAGTGATCTCAAATAAATCCAGACAGCCTCTTACGGCCAGTAAGTTCACTCATGGGAGTACCGTAAAGTCCCGGATAAGCTGCTTCCTCCTTAGTGCTGGTACTAGTGAGTAATCTCCGCAGATAAGGATCTGCAGCACACAGGAGGTAGGCCAGCTGCTCAGACTCTATGACGGCACCCTAGACAGACATATGAGGTTCACAAACACTCCCCCAAGGATGTCAGGGTTCATGGAGAACAATTTGATTTTCAGTGGCCAAGATTTCTGTACAGTGCCAGGAGGAGCAGATGTATCCTAGCTGCCCATGAAACCATGCAAGACTTTCACTACTATGAAAGCAACAAGTGCCCCTGATTTAATGATCAGAAGTGGCACTGCCTCAAAGAAACCTTGAAATAACCCAGTATCTGCTGGATATGAAGCCTCTCCATTGCTAATTACAGTATTGGGGTACCATTAAACACCAAACTGTGTGCACCATGCCACTCTGAGAAACAAAGACAGAAAAAAGGGACTTATTTTAGAAGCATCTCCATGTGTAAATAGCCACTATTTAATGTAGAGATCCATATCATGTGGCAGAAATTCCAAGGGGTCATGTGAGGACAAGGCCTGGGCAGGCCAAAAAGCTACACATGCAACTATATGGCCAAACATTTTCTTGAGTTTTACAACTGCTCAGAGGCAAGCATAGGTGTTGAAAAAATGCCCGTTTCGGCCAGGGCTTTACACGACAAGGTAAGGGAATAATTCTCCTCACGCCCCCATTGTAAATTTTCTCCACCAAAATGGGGTAATTAGGATTTACCTGCTAATTGGCTTTCCTTGAATCCCTCAAGCTCAGGCCATATGCATGGGTTGTGCCCCCCAACCAGCAGGTGGAGACTGAGCAACCCAAAGCTTGCAGAAAAGTCACAAAATTAGGGAGCTGTGCATCACCAGGCTGGTATGGGAGTACCAAAGCAAAGAAGAAAATCCTAACCTATTGTTAACCCCCTAAACAACCTTTGGCCAAGTCCAAAGCAGCTGGTCCCACCAGCCACAGTCAACTGAAACATATACATTCTCCTTCTCCTTCTTCCTTTTCTTTATATATATATATGAGATTCCAAGCCTCAATCTTCAACAACAACAGACCAGACAAGTGCACCAGGGTGGGTTCTGGCCTGAACTGGAGGGATTCCAGGAAAGGCAATTAGCAGGTAAGACCTAATTACCCCTTCCAAATCATCCCTCCAATCCAAGCCAGATGCAAGGAATGTACCATAGCAGTGAAATCCTACCGGGTAGGGTGCGCGAGGCCAGCCTTTAGGACCCCAGCTCCAAAACACAAATCTTCCCTCGCTCGGAGATCTAAGCGGTAGTGCTTGGTGAAGGGGTGCAGCAACGACTAGGTGGCCACCCTGCAAATCTTCCCAGGTGACACCAAACCGGTCTCTGCCCAGGAAGCCACCTGTGCCCTTGTCAAGTGGATCCACAACCCTGCCGGGACTGCCCTGTGGAGAAACAGATAGGCCGAGGCAATTGTCTCTTTTAGCCAGCATGCAATGGTCACCTTGGAAGCCCCCTCTTCCGACAGCCTCCAACAAACAGGACAAAAAGTTGATCAGACTTGTGGAAGGACACCATCCGCTTCAGGTAGTGTCGTAGGGCCCGCTTGGTATCCAGCAGACACAGCTGGGCCCCCTCTTCTGACGATGCATCATTGTGAATCACTGGCAGTGAGACTGGCAGGTTAACATAGAAGGCAGACACTACCTTAGGCAAGAAGGAAGGCGCTGTTCTCAAAACTACCTTTTCTGCATGAGAATGTAGTTTTGAGAACAGCGCCTTCCTTCTTGCCTAAGGTAGTGTCTGCCTTCTATGTTAACCTGCCAGTCTCACTGCCAGTGATTCACAACGATGCATCGTCAGAAGAGGGGGCCCAGCTGTGTCTGCTGCATACCAAGCGGGCCCTATGACACTACCTGAAGCGGATGGTGTCCTTCCACAAGTCTGATCATCTTTTTGTCCTGTTTGGTGGAGGCTGTCGGAAGAGGGGGCTTCCAAGGCGACCATTGCGTGCTGGCTAAAAGAGACAATATACTGTGCTATTCTGCATCAGTGCGCTTTACATTGAACAAACTGAAATTACATTGAACAGAGCATTATAACTTGGAGATAACTATTTTACAGGGAACATGGGCTATGGAGGGTTAAGTGGCTTGCCCAAGACCACAAGGAGCACCTGTAGGACTAGAAACCCCAGTCCTTCTGGCCCAAGGTTGTTGTCCTCTAGTGGGATTTGAACCCCTGACCTTCTGGCCTGAAGTACCTTGCCCCAACCACTAGGCCACTCCTCCACTCCCTTCAAATGTGAATAGGCAGGTATGCTTCTGACTAATCCAAGGAGGTCAGGAACTCTCCAGCCCGCGCTGCTGCGATCTTGGACCTTAGCATTTCCATATGAAAACATGGTACTTGCAATGCCCTGTTCACATACCTGAGGTCCAGGATGGGATGGAAGGATTCCTCCTTTTTCAAAACCACAAAGTATATGGAGTACCGACCGGACTCTCTTTGGTCTGAAGGGTCCACACTGATCACCTTCATCTGGAGAAGCTTGGTGAGTGTGTCCCCGACTACAGCTCTTTTCGGCTGGGACTTGCATGGAGACACTATGAATTCCTCCAGAATTGGGCAAGCCAGCTCCAAGGTGTTACTTGAGCTGCAGTCTATCACCGTTGTCTTGATTTCCTCTCCTCTCATACACTCTTGGATCCTTTACAATTCGGCTTCCGTCCCCTACACTCCACTGAAACTGCTCTTACTAAAGTCTCGAATGATTTGTTCTTGGCAAAGTCCAAAGGCTTTTACTCTGTCCTCATTCTTCTTGATCTCTCTGCTGCCTTCGACACTGTTGGCCATAACCTTCTTCTTATCACCCTATCCTCACTTGGATTCAAAGACTCTGTTCTATCTTGGTTCTCTTCCTATCTATCCCATCGCTCTTTCAGTGTGTGCTTCGATGGCTCCTCCTCCTCCTCTTCAACCCCACTATCTGTAGGAGTTCCTCAGGGTTCCGTCTTAGGTCCACTCCTCTTCTCTCTCTATACCCAATCCCTTGGCACCCTTATCTCTTCCCATGGCTTTCACTATCATCTCAATGCTGACGACTCTCAAATCTATCTTTCTGCACCTGTTATCTCTCCTGATATCCAGTCTAAGATCTCACTCTGCCTCTTTGACATTGCTGCCTGGATGTCCCACCGCCGCTTAAAACTGAACATGGCCAAAACTGAACTTCTTATCTTCCCCCCGAATGCTTCCCCTCCTCTTTCCCCTTTCTCTCTCTCTCTGTTGATAACTCTGTACTCCTCCCTGTTTCTTCAGCACGTAACCTTGGTATTATCTTAGATTCCTCTCTCTCTTTCTCTTCACATATCCAGCTCATTGCTAAAACTTGTCGTTTCTTTCTATACAATATTTCCAAAATTCGCCCCTTCCTCTCTGTTGACACCACTAAATTGATTGTCCACTCCTTAATAACCTCCTGTCTTGATTATTGTAACGTTCTCCTTGCCGGCCCCCCTGCAAGCCACCTCTTTCCTCTTCAGTCAATTCAACACTCTGCTGCTCGACTCATTTTCCGCCAGTCTCGTTTTTCCCACATCACTCCTCTCCTCATGTCGCTTCATTGGCTTCCCATCCGTCTCCGTATCCAATTTAAACTTCTCCTCCTGACCTATAAAATTTATTAACTCTTCTGCCCCCTAGTACCTTTCATCTCTCATCTCTCCTTACACCCACTCTCGGTTGCTTCGCTCTTCTAACAGTCTTCATTTATCTGTGCCCTTTACTCATACTGCCAATTCCAGACTTCACTCCTTCCAACTGGCAGCACCCTTTGCTTGGAATAGTCTTCCTATCTCTGTGCGCCAGGCGTCCTCCCTGGCCATTTTCAAGTCCAGACTAAAATCCCACCTCTTCACTATTTCCGTTCCTGTCTTTCCCTTTCTTGATCTCTCTATCAACATTTGCTTACTTTGCCCTGTAAATTTTTGTTATTTGTAGTATGTAACTTATTTTGTTTTCTGTCTTATTAGATTGTGAGCTCTGATGAGCAGGGACTGTCTCTCTTCTATGTTTGTACAGCGCTTCGTATGTTGTGGCGCTTTATAAGTCTTTAATAATAATAATAATATTACCCTTCCTTTATGATTTCCAGGACCCACTGGTCCTCCGTGATGTGGGCCCAGGCATTGGCGAAGAACCGAGTCTTCCCCTGATCTCGGTCACCTCCTGAACTCACCTCTCTTCATTGCTGTTTTTGTGATGGGCCTGGAGACAAGGCAAGGAAGTCTCTACCGGAACCTTTGGCTCGAAAGGAAGGACCTCCCTGTGAGCTGAAACACTCCCTCTGGTAGAGTGTGAAACGGGTCACTCTGAACTGCTGGAAGTCCATGGACTGCCCCTGGGGAGTTGAGGAAGCCTTGACTCCTCTGGACTTATCCTCTGGGATCCAGGACCCTTTGGTATCACCCAGGTCTTTGACCAACTTCTCCAAGGCTTCTCCAAAGAACAGCTTTCCTTTAAAAGGTAAGTGAGAAAGCCGGCCCTTGGAGGATACATCTGCTGACCAATTGTGGAGCCAGAGCAAGCAGCGAGCCATTACTGCCGAGGCCATGGCCTTGGAGAAAGTCCGGACCTGGTCATAGAAGGCGTCCACTATGCAGGCTGCTCCAGAATCCAAAATGGCCATCTCGCCTCTTGCGCCATCATCCAGGAGGGTCTACACCCAGTGCAGACAGTCCCTTGCCACATAAGCTCTGCAGATAGTCATTTGAAGGGATATGGTGTTGGCCTTGAAGATCTGTTTCAGCACTGTCTCCAATCTCAGGTCCTGCAGGTCCCTGAGAGCAGTCCCACCAGGATAATGGTCTTCTTGGTCACCGCTGTGACCAAGGCATCCACCTTAGGGAGCTTTAAGACTTCCTTCTCCTCAGGCGGTAGGGGATATAGATGGGACAGGGTCCTCCCACCTCTCAAGTTGGCCTCTGGGAGTTCCCACTCCACATCAATCAATTATTTGATGGCCCTATATACTGGGAAAAAATCATGCAGGGCGTGGATCCCTTAAAACAAGGGGTCCTCCAGAGAGGACTCCTCTGCCAACAAACCCGTCTTTAGGTTCAGGGCTCCCAAGGAGCATGTGATAAGCACTGGGAATTCTTCAAGGTGAAAAGGTCTGATCACCACAGGCTTTTCTTAGGCCTGACAGTCCTCTGCTTCCGGTTCTGCCCCCCAGGGCTCTTCCCATTCCTCCAGGAGCTCTGCAGCTGCTCCTCTGAAGCTACAGAAGCAGGGGAGGAGAATCATGGTTGGTGTTTCCTAAGGGAATGCAAGAAATTCTCCTGTGGAGTCCCCTCTCTCTCCTCTGGGGCAGGGAGCTCTAAAGGTCCCTGCTTCCGAGGGGCCTGCCATTGGCATGACTGACTCCAAATTTGCCGGGGTGCTCTTCTTCAAGCAAAAAGCTCAGTGAAGCAGCAGCACAAATTCAGGAGAAAATGGCAGCCCTGTGGTTGACGGGGGCTGTGATGGAGCCTGCCGTCACTTCTTTGACTTCTTGGAAGCATCCCCAGAAGCAGTCTGAATCCCTTTCTTCCCTGCTGCCTTGCTGTGGTCTGCAGAGGAAGGAATCCCTGCCACCATGGGGGTGCATGAAAGAGCAGGAGCAGGAGGGGACGAGGCTTCAACAGGAACCTCCGGTGCTGCCGCCTGATTTGTGCACAGGGCCTGCTCAGCCATCCTGCTTTCCTCCGAGCAAAGGTGACAGAGACCAGCGAGGGAGACGGAGCCCCTGTGCACGCCACAGGCTGCACACACTGGCTTGCTCAAGGCTATGATCCGGCCCTTAGTCAACGGACTTCAGCACTGTCCCTAACTGCACGGGCCATGTGGAAATGACCCCCTCGAGGAGATGCGCCACAAACCAGCTGGACGTGAAGCTCACACACATGCGCGATAGGAAGATGGAAAATGGGCTTTGACAAGGAGGGAGGGACTTGAGACCCTGAGTGCGCACCTCGTTGCTCCCGAGGCCATCACTGATCTGGGACAGTTCGCGGCACTCAGGGCACTGGGGTATCTGATGAGCCCAGTACCAGGATAAAAAATTCCCTCACACAATGCTTCTCAAACCTTTTTTTTTTATTTTGCGCTCACCCAATGCCACCAATTGGAAAATAGCCCTTCTGGACTTGAGACTAGCTGCCCCTTCCTGAATCTAACCCCTTCTCGAGGCCTCTGCCATTGCCAGTCAGGGAGACCCTCCAGGACAGCACAGATGCACAGAAGGGCTGCACACCTGCTGGAAACTGATCAAATACTGGCCAGCCTGGTGATGCACAGTCCCTTAGTATGTGACATCAGCAAGCTTTGAGTTGCTTGGTCTCCACCTGCTGGTTGGGGGGCACAACTCATGCATCTGGCCTGGACCGGAAGGATGATATGGAAGTAGAAATTATAAACTAGCAGGCTCTCTTAATCAGTGGCATTTATATGCATAGGGATCTAAAATGACCCAGATACACATAGAAGCTGCTGAGTTGGGGACGTTCAGTTTTCCCACATGTATATTTGCAAACTGGCTGTGCGTACTGACAAATCCATGTGCACTCCTGCACATCCTGATACATATTTTACAAAAGGCTCTACGTTCAGAAGAGCCTTTGTAAAATACAGTGGAATTTTCCACATCCCAACCTGGACATCTTAATTCCCCTGTCCACGACCTATCTAAAATTAGCCTTCATATGTTATAAAAGGGGGAATAGTCCCCCTACATAACCCCCCTCCCCAGAACAAAATCATGAAATCTTTCAAGAAGAATGTTGGAAGAGAAAGTGCTGGATTAAGTATGTGAAATGGTAAACTTATCCCTGGATAGTAGAGAACCAAAGAAGAAGTCGCCAAAAATTGATTAAGACGTGAACCACGTGGCGGTTGATTATGAGGTGCAAAAAGTATTGAGACTTGTACAATAACACAAGAAGTATAACACTGACAGTTATTGTGCTCAGTCTCCTTCAAGGTAGTCCCCTTCTGATAAAATATACTTTCTTAATTTTGCTCCAAGTTGTCGAATCTCCTGCCTTTCAGAGGTAACTTCAGTTTTGAAAACAAGAAAAAGTCACAAGGTGCAAGGTCAGGTGAGTATGGATGCTGATGGATTTGCTTGATTTGGTGTTTGGCCAAGAACTGCTGGACAAGATATGATGCATGAGCTGGGGCGTTATTGTGATGAAGGAACCATTCACTACTCCTGTGCAACTCTGGCCTCTTACGACAAACTGCATCTCTCAAATGAGTCAGAACTTGGACGTAGTACTCATTAATGGTTTGGTCTTTTGGAGCATACTCATGCTGAACAATACCCTGGTAATCAAAGAAAACTGTGAGCATGACCTTGACATTGCTCCTCACCTGATGGGCTTTCTTGGGTCTAGGAGAGTTTGGAGTCTTCCATTGTGAGGATTGAGCCTTAGATTCCTGGTCATATCCATAAACCCATGATTCATCACCAGTAATAATCTTCTTGATGAAATCTGAGTCATTTTCAACGCATTCCAACAATTCCCTAGTTACAGACAGTCAATCTTCTTCTTGATCAAGAGACAGGAGTTTCGGCACAAATTTTGCAGACGTACATCTCATCCCCAAATCAATAGTAAGAATGGACAGTACCGACCCGAAACTGATGTCCATGTTCTCAGCAAGCTCCCTGATAGTAAATCGATGATTTGAGTGTGTTGTGGCACACTCTGCTTCAATTTTGTCTTCATTCCTCCTTGTGGATGGTCTTCCAGAACGTTTGTTACTGTCAACACTTTGGTGGCCCTCTTGGAAATGTTTGTACCAGTCATAAACTCACACAACTCATGCATTCATCGCTATACACTTACTGCAACTTGTCATAAGTTTCTTTGCACGAATCTCCAAGTTTCTATCAGAATTTAATGCAAATTCGCTGTTCAATATTTTTACTCATTGTAAATCTGACGAATTACTTTTACACGATACCAAATATCATGTGATTTAAAAAAGTACAGATGTATTGCAGCCATGCTACACTCGGCACATGCAGAGCATATAACTAGGTCACTGCATGCTTAATAGCATCATGGTGCGACGTCTTGTTATATAGGTACAAAACAAGTCTCAAAACCTTTTGATCACATCCCGTAACATTGTTACAGGAGGTGAGCCAGGTTTGAGGGTAAGAATGGGTTTAGGGTTAGTGTTTGTCACCAAGGAATCTTCTGTTTGAGCCTCGAGGCAGCGGAAGTCATATACAGTAGAAACCTTCAAGCACACTTCAGTATCCATGTCCTTAATAGTGAAAATAAGTAAGAAACATGTATTTTACTGAAAACTATTAAAAAAACAAAAAATAAATAAATAAATGGGACCCGAGGAAATATTTCTTTATGGAAAGGGTGGTGAATGTGTGGAAGTCTCCCAGTGGAGCTGGTGGAGACAAGAACTCTATCTGAATTCAAAAAAGCATGGGAAAATACAGAGGATCTCTAAGGGAGAGGAAGAGATTGTAGAATATAGTTCTTATGGATGGGCAGACTGGATAGGTCGTGAGGTCTTTATCTACCGTCGTTTTGGATGCTTTTGTGTTTCCCTTTTTCCAGATCACCTTTAAACCGTAAATCTAATTTAAGAACTCTTTTACTAAAGCCCAGTGACTGGTTAACGTGTGTTTTAATGCACAGCAACTGGCCGCTAGGAACGCAAATGTGGGGGAATGCCAGTAACTGCATAGTAAATCGCAGGTAATCGGCCATCGTGCAATGGGGTGAGGAATGAGCAGTGTGGGCATGGAGAGCAAATTACCTCTTACACGAAGGCAGTTTCTGCATGCTCAGTGACACTGTGGCAATTAGCATAACAGAACCTAATGACTTCTGTATGTCGTTAGGTCCACCCCCATTTGTGCACTACGTGTTAATCTAGCCCATTGCCAGAAACATGCTGATTATGCCCCCTACAGCTAACACCGAGGCTTTGCACTGAACCTGCATTTGTTTCACACATTAAATGCAAACCCTTAGCAGACTTTAGTAAAAGGGCTCCTTAATGTGCTACAGAAGATAAAACATAGTTTTGAAAAAAACGTCTTCACGGTATTGAAGATAAACATGGCTGTCAAAGCCAGTGGCAAAGAAGGTAGTTGTTTCACTGGGCAGGAGCACCTTGAGAACGGGCAAAGCTTTGCAATGAGCTAGGAAAACACTGTATGCAGAATGGGACTGCTTGCATAAAACAGATTTCATTTGCATGCCATGCATTTTATTTGCATTGATTAAACGTGTACTCATTAGTGGGTAAGAAAGCAGGCCCTCTCATGGGAGCTAGAATTCAGAGGATCTCCTGCCATCTTTCACATCACTAGCAGGTTGGGTTTCAGGAAATCCACTGCAATTATTCCTAAGATGTGTGTGCATACAGCTGGGCAAAGGACCTCCTTGATTTGCATAATTTGATCACTCTGTAAATCTAACTGCTTCTTTTTAGTTATTACATTGTTTTCCTATATGCTTTCTGGCTTGGTTAATGTGGGGTTTTTTTCTAGTTTGGTCATACCATTGTGTTCAGCAGTCTTGCTTTATCGGGATATGGGTGCTGGCTAAAAGAGGTTCCAGCACCTCGGAGCTAAAGTTTTTAGACTGAGCTTTTTTCACATTTTTAGAGTTTATACTGCCAGATATGCCATGAGTAAAGGGTTTTTGGTTCCTTTTGTTTCTCTTTTGGTGTTTTTTTAATGTTCTTCTTATTCTCCTCCTATTGTTTTCTTTTTTCTTTTTTTAATTTAATATTTCTAATTTTAACACAATATCAAGCATTACAAAAATATTCATTAGAAAAGAGAGGACAAAAAGAAAATAAAAATCACATTCAGGAAAACAAATAACAGAATACCTTATATGGCAATACAATTTGTCCCCTACACCAGTCCACCATAAAGAGGGGAAAAAAACAAGGAAACAATATAAACCAAAAATGGAAAATAGGCAGGTATCCAGGATTGTACCAATACATTCATACAGTGGAGGGATCCACACCCGTACTAGCCCTACTAGAATCCAGGAGCGCCAGCAGCTGAGACGGTTCAAAAACTAGACTGCAACTTAACCAAGCATTTGCAAGGAAAATTTTAGGAAAAATTGTCTGCCCAGCTGCTGGACACCCAGACGGAGAAGAAGGAACTCCTTCCTCTGCCATTGCGTTGCCCAGGAAAAGTCTGGAAATACACAGAAATTTAAACCATTGAAAGCAGTAAACCTCTTACGAAAATAAACCCTAAGAAACCAGTCCCGGTCTGATGGGAGTGAAAAAGTCACTAGCAAAGTAGCAGGACTAAAAGTCTCCATGTCCGATGATTCCAGCAATGCAGAAACATCAATTGAATCCACTGGTTGAGCACCAGGAATCTCTGCTCCCCCAGATGATCTTCTACCAGTAGAAAGATAATAAATCTTGGCCACCAGCAGATGCGAATCATTCGATATACTGAGCACTTCAGATAAATAAAGCGTAAGCAATTCCCTGGCACTTATAACAGATGAGCGAGGAAAATTAATAATTTGCAAATTAGAATATCTAGCAAAGTTCTCCAAAATCTCAATCCTTGCCTGTAAAGCAAGAGCATCCTTATGAAAAGCCCTAGCCATCTCTTCCACACCAGCCATCTTGGTTTGCATGTCCACCCATTAAAGTCTGTTATGAAGAAATTATTTCTGTGTGCTGCTGTAATTGTTGCGTATTCTCCTGTGTTTGAATAGCCAGAGTCTGAATTTGCAGGAACAGCGTTTCCCCAAGGCTGGCTATGCCTATCTAGATGGACTCTAGGATAAAGACTTCTGGGAGCACAACAGTAAAGGAGCCAAGAGTTCCAGACATTCCCAGTCCAGCTACTGAAGTCTGCAGGGCCATCGAAGGGACACCAGGTGAGGCCAAACCCACAGCTGAGCCTCCCACCGCCAACTGCAGCGTTATACCACTGGAACGCTGACCTGGAAGAGCAAGTTCACACTCACACTCACACACCACTCTTCTCTGCTCTGTTGCTGACCCTCCAGCAAATGGCAGCTTACCATTCATGGATCGCACTGACGCCACCAAGCACACGTTAGCACTTTCCAGCGAAGCTGCTTTGGATGGGTGCTACTACTCCAGCAATGGGATCTCTGGCCCCGAACTGCTTGACAAGCACTCCCGCTCTGTCAAGGAACCAATGGTGCTCTATATCGCCGGTGATCCTGGATACTGTAGCAAGCAAATTTAAAAAGAATCTAAAGTCCCAGAAGGTAAGGGAGAAGATGCCACTGGTGTTTGGGAGGGTTTAGGGCCCGATTTAGCCTTCCTTTTGCCCAACATAGGAAATGCTCACTGCAGCACAAACCTGCCTGTGGCCATCTTGTTCCCCTCCTCTGCCTATTTTGTTTTGTGTTTTGTTTTTCATTCTGGTTTTCTGTTTTTGGCTCCAAGGCTTTTCCTTGAATAAGAACCAAGTCATCTTTCAATTGGTCCGATGTTCAGAGAACTGTATATGAAACCCTGACACAGGCTTTTTTTAGCCGAAACATGTCAGGTTCTGATAAGTGACTTAAACACACTGGTCCTGCGATTGACAGCCTTCAGATAGGACTGCTAATCCTTTGGAATGTCTCTAGAACTGAATGATTAAAGCTTGCTTGCTAATTTTCCTTGGCTGGTTCAGTATTCCTCTGCTTTGTGTTACATTCTGAGAGCTGACAACCACACACAATTAGCATCTCTCCACTCAGACTCCCCTTGCATATCTCACTGCTCCTGGAATGAGAGCCAGTGTCTGTGTGCATATGTATGTGTCTGCCTCGCACTGCACCCCATGTATAAGGCCAAAGTCATCCAGACCTGCGTGCAGGAGTTCTGTTGATGTAAGCCAGCTGTGGAGATTGAAGGATTCCGTCACCAGACAGGTAGCTGCACTGGGACTTTGTGGTGATGGATATGCACCACTATAATCTTTCCCTTCCTTAATGTGTGTTTAGTGCTCTCTTTCAGGAATATCTCAAGCTCATTTCCCTCATTTTAAACATTCAGGTCAGTAACTGTTCAAAGCTGAAATATGATTGGGGGTTTATCGTCGTCTGGTGATGTCATAGCTGTGCTCTAGCTTCTGATGCACAGCTATGACATCACCAATCTAAGTAACAAAACTGATCCATGTTTCTGCCCTACAGTGGCAATGAGGGCTTCCAGGGGTCATGTACTAATGGCATTTTGATATGTGACTTTCAATGGTGGGTCAGCTCAGTACTTGAAATTTATTCCAGGTTAGCACACAAAGGAGCAAAACCAGAAGATACAGGATAGAATCCCATCACCAGCACTTGGCAAGTAACGTTCAAAATGTCACCAAATGTTTCCTCTCCTTAATGATCACTAACGCAACTGCAGAAGGTAGCATGCTGATGGAACATAAAATATCAGTATGTTCACACTGGCTAAGAATCATGACCTTGTGACACCGCTGTTTCGCAGTCCATCCTAGTCCCCTCTTGTCACAGACAATGTGTTCTGAGGTGACTGGAGAGATTGAGATTTTAGTTTGAATGGGTGGAGGGAAGAAAACTTCCTTGATAGTGCTTAGCAAGGACACCGAGGACCCCATCTAACCACAATGCCATTCAGCACAGGGACTCCAGAGAAGCACCAGGCTACCCAGCAGCCTCTGAGAACAACTTCCAGCACTAATCAGATTTGCTAGTCATCTATCAGGCTGCAATTTACTCTTGGCTTGTTTTCAAAGCTAATCTCAATCCCTTCACCCAGTGCAGTGCTGCAAAATCAATTTGCACCAGCTGAAATTCCCTGTATGTTCCTTTAACCTCCTACTAGGAAGGGTCTCCCTGCCTCCCCCTCAATAGTAAGCATCAGGGAAAAGCCAGATTGCCACGTAGTGTGCTCCTAGAGAGGGTTAGAAAGGCAGGAGAGAGCTGTTCTGATGTTAGTGAACTGGAACTCTGTTTCTATCCCCCTATTTCCATGCAGAGCACCCACTACTGCAAGAATGTCATACTCAGCTATGTCAATAACAGAGCACTCATTACTGCAGGAATGTTAACCCAGTCCACTGATAGTATGTGTTATCTCATTTCGTTATATCTACTTTTCTTTGTCCTTACCAAGAGTAGTCAGATAAAAGGTAAATCAGGACTAGGAAATGATGCACATTAGCTAAGTCTGGCTTCTGGCGGTGGTACTGCCTGCCCCATACATCCAAGTGAGTTACGCTTTGGACTATTAGCTGTGAATTTCATGCTACACTAGGCACATTCTCTGCTCTGAAAAAGATGCCCTAATCCCACTTGATCCTTTTTCATGGCTGTCAGCTGTTTCCAGGCGCTGGGGCTGTGGGTTCCCAAATGTGCAACATTCTTCTCTGCCTTTTGCTGAAACACAAGCACTACTCCTTGGAGTCTTTTGTCCTTCAGATATGCCAGGACAGGACTCCTGCTTGGTCTCCCAGCCCTTGGAATTCCTGGCCTGAAGCTTCCACTGAAAAAGTTTAGGATAGGCGTCATGACCTGCCACTGCCCTTCAAAAGGCACAAGAACCTCAAGAGTGCCACTCCACAGCAATTAAACTAACTCTGTAAAGGACTGGCACATTGGGGATGTCAGGTTTCTCTTAGCTGGGTCTGGTACCAGAGAGTTAGAATAGTTTGCAGGTACTGCTCTGCTTTGAAGTTTGAAGGTTCTTTGTAATGCGACTCTGTGAGTCTTTGTGCCTCAGGGCACTCAGTCATCGCCCCCTACACCCTCCCTCATGTAGTAAGCTGCTCGCCTGCGCCCTTCTCCTCCATCTCTAGTTCCCGCCTCCACTGCTTCCATCTTGCTGGTGCATCATGTTGTTGTGATTTCTTTGGGTTTGAAAAGATGCACATCTCTATTATTCAAGTGTAGGGAACCTTGAGAGCCCCACACACATATGATGATCATCAAGCTTTTATATCATTGTAACTTTAAAGAAAACGTTGTCTTGGAGGTCACTTGGAATGCGCACTGCTGAGGGATTTGCCCATCGCACAAGACAACCTCTACACAGAATAATAAGCCACGGAATGTTCAGTCACTGGTACCAAAAGTAAAGGCAGTGAAACCTCCTAAATATGCCTTCAGGAAAACAAGCTTCAGAGTGTCCCAGTAATGTACCTCTAGGAAAGTCTAGGAATTGTACCGGCATTGTGCTATTGCTCTTACATGTCCACCAGAAATACTTTATCTGTTGTTCAAAGAAAAATTAATGAAAATAAAAGGGAAAAATGTGAGGTCTCTGAAATAGCAGGAGCATCGTTAAGGAAGTCCCATGAATCAGCACGGCCATGTGGTACAGTGACATGGAGCCCCAACTACCCTTCCACCAAGGCCTGACATGGGAGGCTTGTGGGGGAGGCGGAGGGGAGAGCATAAAAGGCTAGGAACAGAAAGAAAGGCGAGGGAAGGGCGGTACTGTGCATGAAATTGTTCCTGTAATACTAGCTATAGAATAATTAGAATTATACATGACTGCGTTTACCTTGTAGCACTATGCAAATGTTTAGCAGTAGGAGGAATCATTTATAAGATTATCGAAATTGGGGCTGCCACAGCTGAAGAGTTTCAGTTGCAGATGAGGTTACTACAACTACTATAGCACTCTTTGGGATACGCAGCACTTCAGATTACACAAAATAGACAGTCCCTGCTTTGTAGAGCTTACAATCTTTTCAAGGCAAACATACAGGACACAAGAGAAACTGGAAATTCACTTTTTTAAAATATGGTTGACATGGCAAGAATCTAAGTGGGAAAATCAGGGGTTAAGAATTAAAAACAGCCTTGAAAAGGAGACTGGGAAAAAAAGCCAGTCCCATCCCTAGACACCTTTGCTTCAGTTTAAACACTGGGATTTGTGCTGGGTTATTTTTGAAACGTAAAGCGCCTGAATCTGTCTCTTGCCACACTTTGCAATTGCTAATTAAATGTTCTGGGTATCTGTAGATATTTTCACTGTATAGAAATTTGGGGAGGGGAGGGGAGCGGAGGCAGGACTGAGGAGAAAAAGGTTTGGCAGCTGTTCCAGTCATGTGGGCCCAGAAGAGAAAGCTCCCCCAGTCCCAGTCCCAGCCCCCTGGCAGCAGTATCCAAAGGAATTCCAGGGAATCTCTAGGGAAAAGGGAGGAGGGAGACTGCTTTTCCTATCAGACAGGTGGCGTCTGTCAAAGGATGGAGGCTCAGCCCCCCTGTAAGCTTAAGGGGGAGGGGAGGGGAGTCAAAGTCTGGCTCTTTGCGCAGATCCATACAGGCTGCATTTTCACTCCTGGCTGTTCTGCTCATTAAAATATCTGTGAAGGAAAAGCTGCTATTGTAAGGGTACACTCCACAACAAGCTACAGGGCTGGGAATCTGTACAGAAGATTTAGGACTGAAGGGCTTAGGGGATGGGCAAAGGGATATACTGACAGCTTGATGGAGAAACCCTATGCTAGAGCCCAGCTTTAAAGCTCTAGTACAGAGTTTCTGAAGCAAGTTTAGTGCAGAGGTTTCGCTCAGCAATACTGTAAGTAAACAGCACGCAAATAAGCAAAAAGTCTAACCTAAACAGGAGAGCAAGCCAGACCCATTAGCAGCAGCACCTAGATCCTGTGCACAAAAAGAGAAACTGTTTGGCACTTGTGGCTCAAGATAGCAATCCAGCACATGTGCATAACATTCATCCAGCACACTTCCCCTGCCATGTCTTCAGCACTGTCTTCAGAAAAGCCAGAATAAAACTGCGAGATCTGACCGTTCAAGAAACAGACATAAGTTCTTCAACAGCACTATAAGCAGACCTATAAGCTAACCCTCAGACACTGCATTACAATCTCGCATTGAACTCAGCCTTCTGGTCTTTTGCATACTTCTCTGCATCTGTGCTATATAGATAATTGCTTCATTATTAGCCATTTAAATAGATTTAAATGCATGGCGTGCTGCCCTTTTAGTACAGGATCTGCAAATTGTTTATGTTCACGTTAGATTCCTTCCTGTATCCTGCGCCCACATTGGCACAGAAAATTCTGTGTAAACACTGTGCAGATTCCTGCACGAACAGCAGCACGCATTTCTGCATCAAGCTAAGATTTTATTATCTCTAGGACTGGAG
Source organism: Ichthyophis bannanicus (assembly GCA_033557465.1). Taxonomy (NCBI): domain Eukaryota; kingdom Metazoa; phylum Chordata; class Amphibia; order Gymnophiona; family Ichthyophiidae; genus Ichthyophis; species Ichthyophis bannanicus. The sequence continues at coordinate 178,230,340 of CM066041.1, read as the reverse complement.
AGCTCGTGGGATGGGCGCAGAGGTGCAGAGATTGTTACTTGATGAACTGAAAGGCTCAGGGGATGAGTTCAGGGTAAAAGGCTGTCATCTTTAGATCTGAACACAAACATGCCAGCACACGCAAGCAATCCCTCATTCATATATGTAAGAACTATCTTCCTGCTCCCATAGGAGGGAATTAGTTGGCTAAATTAATGAGGACAATTAGCAAGTGAATTGTCTAGAGGCTGGTGCTGCACAGCGCTTGTACATTTGCTTAATGTGGCTCCTTCCACTGGAAGAAAGCTGGTCGGCAGCAGGAGGAGCTCTGCAAGGAACTGCTTAATCATAGCACCAAAGTAAATGATGGTAGTAAAGACCAATATGGTCCATCTAGTCTGCCCAGAAAGGAGACTAGAGTGGTACCCACCGCTCCTTGCAGGTTAGCCTTTATTAGAGTTGTGTCCACTGCTCTGTGCAGATTACCTTCCTCTATTTGTTGAAGTGTAAACGTTAGTTACATTTGCTTTGATTCCATCCTTTTACTCTATAGGGATCCCTTGTTTCTGTGCAGCCAGCTCCCTTCACCCGTCTATCATCCTGGCCCCTCAGGAGCCCTTTCCCCACCCACACACCCACGTCTGTGTCCTTGCCGAGCGACCGGCACTGCATTCCATGTACTGCTGCTTCTGCTCATTGGCCTCCAGAAGAAGGACACATTCATTATCCACACCATATCAGATCTCCGGCTTAAGGATGCTGGACCTATTTAACTTTTTTTAGATTAGCTTTTAGTTTGAAAAGTTGTTTGCATATTGATGGTCCTAAAATTAACTACCAGATACAGAGAAATACAGCATTATGTAACTTTCCCATACAACTCTGCCAATGTACCTCAGCCCTGATATTGGAACAGGAAGCTGAATGAGACCGCGCTCAGGTTATGGAAGGCACGTCACAGGAGGCTGGGAAGGCACAGCAGCGCTGGAGACTCCAGCAAGCTCTGTACCTGAGAGTCCAGTCCACCTAATACATCGAGGCCATCACCAAAACCAGCAAATGTCAAGCAATACCATAGACAGCAACCATCACACTTTTGGAAATCTTTGAAGACTACGATAAGTTGCTTGCTTGGTGGTAGCCACCTCAGGGTCACCTCACCTTTTTCTTTCTGTGCTGCTGCGCATTAGGGGTGCTGAGGCCAGAGCTCCTCCATGCTTCCTTTCAATGAGGTCTGGATAATGGAGGAACCTATGCATGCAAAGTAATTCAGTTCTCGGGCTACATCTATGCACATCTACTTCACTACTGTTTAATTTGAACATCCAAAAAAACAAGCCCATTTCCAACCTTCCAGGACCAAGGAGCCCGACTTAGATGAAGACCCAAAGTAAGAAGTGAACACCCTTGGGGGCTGCCAGCTGGTGCCAGCTCAGTAGTAATGGCCAGAAGAGCTCCCCGTCTGTGCTGCATTCCTCTTCATTAGCGCAATCACATCAGCCCTGACAGCAGCATATTTATTAGGGTCCCTCTGACGACCATTCTTTGCCCAGCGATGCGCAACGTGATAATGAGAAGCTTCCTTCCACCAATTCCGTTGGCTTCCTTCCCACAATCCATCTACAGTATGGATGACAGCTTGCAAGCAGGGATCACACCTTCTCCCTCTTTAATTTGGACGGCTTAGTGGAAGGAAGCTCTGCGTGCCCTTCACCACAACTGCTGGTTTTGTAGGGATAAAGAAATCATGCCTGGAGATACAGGGACCATGGAATCTATCTGGGGCTGCACCTCTGTTCCACTGGAAGACAGATCAAAAACCCTCTAGAATATCAATTCTTTACAGCTAGGATGTCTAGAATTTGTGGCAAAATCCGGACATTTGTTCATGCCCAGCACTATGACAGGCATACTAGAAAAGCTGGAAATTACACTGTTGCCTAATGTAAAAGAACGTTTTCATTCTAAAGCCAGTGATTCATATTTCCACTTTTAAGCACACCTACGGTTCACTGCAACAGGCTTCTGTGACCCTTCTACAATTTGGTAAACTAAGATTAGCACAAATGTTAATGAGAAGCAGTTTGATTCTGGTTTTAGGCTGCTTACCACTGCTCTCATCCCAAAGCATTTTGTGATCCGTAGACTTCTTTTTCCTCAGTTTTTAGGGCTTAGTTCTTTTACCCTCCATTGCCTCGGAAGAAAGGCCTGGCAATCTACGTCTAGTCATTCCTTGCCAAGCAAACCCAGGAGCTGCTGGGTCACCAGGAGTCAACAGCACACATATATACACCCCATATCTAATATTTAAGTGCCCTGGAAAGGTTCAGAAACCAGGGTGATTGGAATGAGATATAGCTGGAACAGGAGAGGCATGGGAGAGAGATTGCAAAGCTTCTGTGCTTTGAGTCATGTGCATAGGTTGTGATGTAGGTCAAAAACTAAGTACGGTACCATAGGGGCAAAGAGAGTCTTTCATCTTTCAAAGGAGTATCTGTTTCCAAGTGTCCGTGGCATGGAACTTGATGGAGAAATATTGGTATAGCAATACAGCCCATTCACGTGCACTCAGACAGAACAGCGCATAAGAGCAAACCAAACAATGATAAGCCCCCGTGTTCAGAAGCAAAGAGATAGAATAAAGACGGTAAGGCCTATCTAGTCTGCCCATACGATTCTGCTTTATTTTCACAGGGTTTTTGTTTTGTTTTTTTTGCTTAGCTGACAGCTTTTCAATGGTAGTTCAAGGCGAATTACATTCAGGTACAATATTCATTTTGCTGTACCCGGAGGACTTACAGTCTAAGGGCCCTGTTTACTAAAGGTCATCTCCCATTTAGTGTCTACGGGAATAATACTTAGTAAACGGGGCCTTAAGTCTATACCTGACACTCTGGGGAAGTAAGTAAACTTGCCCTAGATCACTGGGAACTGGGCCTGGCTTCCCTGGCTCTCACCAGAAGTCCAGTCGAATGACACAGAAAGACATAAATCTCTGAGTATATAAACAGGAATCACCAAGTCTTTACCAACACTTTTCAATTAGTTTTCCAGTCAAGCACTTATTAGAAGGAAGGGAGAAGGACCTCAGTGACAATTCCATATGCCTCTATGGGCTCTTAATGACACATAAGATCATCGGTCAGAAAATCCTTCTCTTTTTCACATTTACAGAACTGATGATTCTTTTGATTTTCAAGTTTTCATATGTGCTTTTCTTTCATTTTTACCATACCTCAAGTCTATTATTCCTTACAATAAAAACCATACCCTGGGATAGTTCCCTTCATTAAAACAAGTGTAAGGTTTCTCCACTGTGTGCCAGCCTCTCCGACGCTGTCAGCGTTTTGCCTTTCCGCTGCTACAGGGAGATTCTACTTTCCATCATGACTCACACATAACTACCAAGCTCTTCCCTTGTGCTCAGCCCACCACGCTAACTATTCAGCTACTCCTTCATTCCACAGCATTACAATGAAGGATCCTCTGCACTTATCTCAGACCTTCCCGAAGTCCTTTGCTGTTGTTGTCTCGATTACCTCCCCTAGAAGGCCATTCCATGCATCCACTGCCCTTTCAGGATACACCATCATCATCTTCCTCTGCTTCTCTTCCCACTTAACCTCTTACAAAGCGCAATATTTTTCATGCTTCTACATTTTCAAAGAAACAGAGGAGCGCTGGGACATCGATCTGGGGACTTGCGTTCCTTCTAATTGGAACTGCGGAACTGCTATTTTCTGATTGGAGATTGTGGTGAACAAAAATCTCACGCCTGCTGGAAAACACTTGGATAGAGCTATATCAGTATCACAATTCTGGAGAGTGGGAGACTGAACCAGCCCTGACCTGAAGACTGTGGGTAACAACCATGAAGCCTCCTGCTGCGCCTTTGCAAGGGTGTGGAGCAGCTGCAGCAGAGGCTGCGTCAGCATGGCAGACAATACCCCTATCTCCCACTCCGAGTCTAGGTTTCCACGGCTGACAGCAAGAAACCAGCTGCTCTTGGAAGAGAGACAGGCAAGAGCACTGTGCAGTGACTGCTTGTCGTTCAGTGTTGTGCAGAAGACAGACTTTCGTTGTGCAGATGTGCTTCCCAGATGCATCACCAATTTCAAAGTACCTGGACAGGGTTCATTCATCTCTCCAAAACCAGTCCCGACATCTTACTCCGTACTTTTCAGAGCTATCCTGATTTCTTTAGGTCACAGTGAAAGAGAAGAATCTAGGATAAATGCAGCATCAGTAGCCTAGATATTGGCAGAAAAATAGGTTCATCCCAGGTATGACATGATGGCAAAACAGACTGTACCCTTGTAAACAAATAACAACTGCTTTTTGCTACTGAACCTCAAGCTGGAGCAGAAACGTTCCTGATGCAGCAGAGCAGATGTGGAATCAGCTGGGTCCGTCTGGCAGGCTGCAGATCCCAAGTCTGGAAAAAGCTGCTGGGTCTATCAGTCAAACAGTGCACTAAGTTGCAATTAGAAGTCTTACTGATGATTTGCAGCTATCACATGACCAAGTCTGTCTGGCAGGCTGCATATTCATTCTGTTGGTCCGGCTTCTCTGACAAGCTGACAGCAGCCCTCAGTCCAAATGTCATCAAGAAATGCATTAGGGAGTTTGGCCTGTGCTGTCATTTACTCTTACAAGATGAACTTGCAATATCTTAAGTTAGGACATTACCCAGTTCTTATTCATGTGAATTAAAAAGTTTTATAAAGGTGCATCCATTTTACTTGTGTCAAAACCATCTGTGGACCTACACGAGGTGTGTAGAGATGGAGAAGGGGCAGGGGTGGAGGAAGGGTGCAGCAAGAAGAGTTTGGCTTGTGGAAAATGGTCTTTGCTGTGCCTTCAGTTTCCTTTTCTTGTGAAAAAATGAAAATAAAATCAGGAAAAGATGTTCCGGAAAGCAGCTGTGTCTCCAGTAAGATTCTGTTTCCTCCACTTTGTTCCCAACCCTGACAAGCTGTCTTTAAGCAAAGAGCATTCCCCCAGGCTGACTGCTACCCACACTGTGCATGCAGTCTGAGTCTGCTGGTCCTCTAGCAAGCAGGCTTCTTCTGCACTCTCCCTTGCATGTGGTCTGGCTGCTGGCAGGGCTTATTCTGGCCATAATGCCAAGAGCTTGCTCAGAGGTGAGCCAGACCACTGCCCCCTCCCCCTCCCCCATTTACTGCAGCAACACTCTGCTACAGGGCTCTAACCCATAAGTAGCTCCAATCATCAGAACATAAGATATGCCATACTGAGTCAGACAAAAGATCCATCAAGCCCAGTATCCTGTTTCCAACAGTGGCCAAGCCAGGTCACAAGTACTTCGTTGTCTAAAGACACTGTATAAAGGTCTTTTTTAGAGTGTGAATGAACTCAAACTAAAACACGATACACTCAAAAATCACCAAAAGCAGTAGATCATACTTCTCCTTAACAGAGTTCTCTAGCTTTTCCAAAATACGCTACAACACCCATTTATCTAAACGAAGGTCTCAGACTCACCAGCGCTGAACTGAACTGTTAGGCTCAAGCGCTTCGTTAGCATCAATGACCTTGTAATTTCTATTTTTATATATATTTCTTATATATCAGGGTGTGAACATTTTCAAATTCAAAGCACTTTCTTTGCTAGTGAAATGAAGGGATAAAATTGCTCTTGTCTTAGTATCCAATTCGTCACAACAGAAAGAATTTCTTCCCCAACGCCGTCAAAAAGTATTGCTTCCACGTTTCACTGCACGTTTCTTCAGGGGTTTAATGAGCAGGATACTACTCGTGAATCATACCAACATCATATAGCAAATCTGTTATAAACCAAAAGTGATATTTATTAAAACTCCTCTGCTTCCCAATTGGTATCCACTGCCTCCCAATATTTAAAAAACCCCATACTATATCTCCAACCGCTAGCACACATAGTTGACTCACCCCAAATTTTAGAATGCTGCCCATGCTCAACCTACAAGGATCAGGAATAAGTCTTTTAACAGGAATCCTACTGACTGGAGACGCCGCGCATGCGGTCTCGAGTCCTCCTTCCTATTTTTAAATGTCTAAGGGGGCCTACGCTAAACGTATTGACGTGGTTCCTCCACTCCAACCTCTTTTAAGCCCTGAGGGGGGAACCCCCAGCAGGTTCACCACAATAATGACTCATAAATGGAGCCCAAAACCATTGATCCTTTGGCCATGCCCACAGTCAATTTTCTAATGGATGATGTAAAAATAAACATAAAAATAAAAATAAAAAATTCATGAAATGCAGGCCTTCCAATCAAGATACCCATTCAAGCCCCCCGGTGCCACTGACTGCAACACAAAAATCCACCTCTGTTCTTTAATGACAAGCCATTGATCAATGGATTTGCCTAACTCCCCCCTAGTTACCACTTCTATGCAAAAGCATTGAAGATCATCAAAAGTGTGTTGCAGAGATAGACAGTGTTGTACTATCGGGGCTTCAGTGATTTTCTGTTTCAGCCTACTTCTGTGTTCCTCCATATGGACTTTAAAGGCCCTATTAGTTTTCCCCACATACAGTAAATTACACGGGCATTGTATGATGTAAACAACATGAGTGGATTCACAATTGGTAAAGTGTCTCAAGTAGTACTTCTTTCCATGATATTGAAGTTCATTGACCTCCTTCGTGATTGAACAAATACTGCACATACCACACTTATGGTGTCCAAGTTCCCCACCTATGGGGGCCGTTACTGATAACGGTGTTCTTAATACCGAGGGACTCAAATATTCCTTCAGATTTTCCCCCCGTTGCCACACACAGCAGAAAAAAAAACAGGATCGGAACACATTCCTTCACTTTAATAGTGCGCATCCAACACGCTTGAAGACCGGGTTACCGTTTTCTCAGTTTATGCAGTACAGAAGGAATTGCTCGAATAGGAGTGATTTTAAAGTAGCTTCACGGCAACTGATTACAAATTTTGTTGAACGGGGTTACCTGCCTCAAATTGTCAAGCAGGCTTATCAGAGAGGCCTCAATAATAACAGAGATCTGTTATTATATAGTGAAACGAAATCTAATAAACGGCATGACGATGAGCATGTGAATTTGATTACTCCATACTCCCCGCTTAGCAAGTCTATTCAAGCTATCCTTCGGAAGCATGGTGCTGTACTGAACACTATTCCCGCACTTCAAAGTAAGAAGATTCGCTGTGTGTGGCAACGGGGGAAAAATCTGAAGGAATATTTGAGTCCCTCGGTACATTGTATATACATTGAATGGGTATCTTGATTGGAAGGCCTGCATTTCATGAATTTTTTATTTTTATTTATTTTTATGTTTATTTTTACATCATCCATTAGAAAATTGACTGTGGGCATGGCAAAAGGATCAATGGTTTTGGGCTCCATTTATGAGTCATTATTGTGGTGAACCTGCTGGGGGTTCCCCCCCACCCCCCTCAGGGCTTAAAAGAGGTTGGAGTGGAGGAACCACGTCAATACGTTTAGCGTAGGCCCCCTTAGACATTTAAAAATAGGAAGGAGGACTCGAGACCGCAAGCGCGGCGTCTCCAGTCAGTAGGATTCGTTAAAAGACTTATTCCTGATCCTTGTAGGTTGAGCGTGGGCAGCATTCTAAAATTTGGGGTGAGTCAACTATGTATGCTAGCAGTTGGAGATATAGTATGGGTTTTTTTAAATATTGGGAGGCAGTTGATACCAATTGGGAAGCAGAGGAGTTTTAATAAATATCACTTTTGGTTTATAACAGATTTGCTATAAGATGTTGGTATGATTCACGAGTAGTATCCTGCTCATTAAACCCCTGAAGAAACATGCAGTGAAACGCGGAAGCAATGCTTTTTGACGGCGTTGGGGAAGAAATTCTTTCTGTTGTGACGAATTGGATACTAAGATAAGAGCAATTTTATCCCTTCATTTCACTAGCAAAGAAAGTGCTATGAATTTGAAAACATTCACACCCTGATATATAAGAAATATATATAAAAAAAGAAATTACAAGGTCATTGATGCTAATGAAGCGCTTGAGCCTAACAGTTCAGTTCAGCGCTGGTGAGTCTGAGACCTTCGTTTAGAAAAACGGGTGTTGTAGCGTATTTTGGAAAAACTAGAGAACTCTGTTAAGGAGAAGTATGATCTACTGCTTTTGGTGATTTTTGAGTGTATCGTGTTTTAGTTTGAGGTCACAAGTACTTGGCAGGTTCCCAAAAGGCAGACACATTGCATGCTGCTTATGCCCAGGGGGGCAGAAGTGTTCCTCAAGTCTACCTAGTTAGGAACAGTTTATAGATTTCCCCTTCAGGAATTTCAGCAAACCTTTCTTAAATCTAACTGTGCTAACTGCTTCTATTGTATCCTCCTGCAACAAACTGCAGAGCTTAATTGTGCGCTGAAAAAATATTTTCTCTGATTAGTTTTAAATGTGCTATTTCATTGCATGTCCCCTATGTACTCTAACGAGAAATGCAATATATTAGTAGTTTTTATTTCTTCCTGTTTTTATGAATAACTCTTTTACTGTTTACTTTTATGCTGTTAATTTTTATTTTTAATTTCTTCTTTTGTTGTATGTGTTTTAATTCATAGTAAACCACTCTGATGCCTGTGAAGGGCAGTATAGGGGTTTGTTTATTAAGCAGCGGCTGCGGTGACCGTGCGATATGTGTGCTGAGGGCCCACTGAATAACACAGGACCTCGACACACATACCGCACGGCCGCCACTAGCGCTGCTTAGTAAACTCCAGTTTTAGTCTTTGTACTTTGTGAAAGCTTAACTAACTGATACACGTTCACCCCCCTTTCCATTCCATTCAGGATTTTATAGACCCCTATCATATCTTCCCTCAGCCCTCTCTTCTCCAAGCTGAAGAGCCCTAACCTTTTTAGCCTTTCCTCACAGGGGTACCCTTCCATCACTTTTATCATTTTGGTCGCCCTTCTCTGTACCTGTTCTAATACAGCTATAACTTTTATGAGATATGGTGATAGGAATTGCACACAGCACTCAAGGTGCGGTCACACCATGGATCGATATAGAGGCATTAAGGTATTCTTTGCTTTATTCTCTGTTCTTTTTTTTTTATCTTTATTGAATTTTTTAATAATCCAAGAAAGTTAACAAAAATAATCTTGTATAGAAAAAGAGCTTTAAATACACCAAAACATAACATGAATGTCAGCTCATTCTAGCCCACAAAACAAGGGGAAAACCCTAACAAGAAAAATACAATAACCAAAAAAATAAAAGAAAGAAGGAAAATTAAATCAATTTTGCAGCACATCCTAGATGAAGCAAATGGAGGCTTCCAATCTCCTCACATTAATGAAGGCACACAGCTGGGAGGGCTCATAAAATATATAAGAGACAGACTGGTATTTCAACAGACATTTACAAGGATGCTTTAAGAAAAAGAGCCCACCCAACTGTAACACCCCAGGCCACATCAAGAGAAACTCTTTACAGCGGCGCTGGGTTAGTCTAGCCAAATCAAGATAAATATACATCCTCTGCACATGAAATAGCATATGCCTCTTATGGAAAAAGAGTTTTAAAAGCCACTCTCTATCCAAAAGAAGTGCAAAAGTTACAATCATAGTAGCCGAGACCACCTGCTCCTCTCGGGAGGACTCAAGAATGTCAGTCAAATTCATAACATCCACATGAGAAACTGGAGAAGAAGACTGCTTTTTTCCAGGTGGGAGATAGAAAACCTTAACCAAAGGTGGAAGAGATTCTCAAGGCACTGCCAATATGTCCACTAAATATTCCACAAACATATCTTTTGCAGAAGTAGTAGACAATTTAGGAAAGTTAATCAACTGAAGGTTACAAGCTCAGTGAGCATTTTCCAAAGGTTCCAGCTTCTTTTCAACCACCTCAAAGTTCTTAACAAATGAAACTGCTTGATTATCCATAGAAGCCAACTTATTATGAAATTCACTGACCTCAGCTTTAACTGAATCCACCAAAGCAGCCACCTGCTGAATTCCAGTTTCATTTGCAGACACTCGCACCACCAACGATGAAACTTGAGGAAGCAAGGCCTGCCCAAGAGAGACGATAGCTTTCCAAATATCCTCCAAAGTAAAATTATCTGGTCACACAAATGTAAAGATGCCAAGATCTCCGACTGTACTGTAGGTGCCTCCATTCCAGCAGGTGAAGGGGACCCACTCAAAGAAGCAGCCTCAGCTGTCATCTAGTCTCCAAATGGCGGTACTCGAATATCAGCGTGCATTAGCTGCTCCGGAGCAGGGAGACCCACTGCTCCTATCCCCGAGCCCGGCCCTCTTGCTGCACTCAACACAGATCATCCTGGAGACAGTGCCTGCACCAAGGCTTCAGGGATTGTTGGAAGCACATCTGCTTCGAGATTGGCCGCAAATCAGAGCAGAGAGCTGAAACATCCGAAACAGAAGACGGGCTCTCCAGCACCGAAACAACTGTAGCCAACAATACCTCCCCTGCAATCGCTGGCAACTACGGAGACTGGGCAAGAGAATGATCCAATGGACCAGCAGAAACAGTCGGTAAGCCAGAGGGTGGTAGTGAGAGCTGCATACCTCTCTGCGCCTTCCGTTTACGCCACACAGAAACGCCAGGTCCGCAGCTGAAATCCTCACCATCGCCATCTTGGATTCCCCCATTATCTTGATTTTAAAAATCTATTCTCTGTTCCTTTAGTAATAATTTTTAATTTTCTGTTTGTGTTTTTGCGCACTGCTACACTGAGTTGAGGATTTCAATGTATTGTCCTCCATGACACAGATTCCTTTCCTGGGTGGTTACACAATATGGACCCTGCATCATGTACTATTCTTCCCTTTGCACTTGGGCACATTAAATTTCATCTGCCATTTGGATGCCCAGTTTTGCAAGGTCCTCCTGCAATTTCTCATGATCCGTTTGTGATTTAACAACTCTGTTATCAGCATATTTGATTCTGTCACTCATTGTTCCCTTTTCCTTTCGAGATCATTTCTAAATATGTTAAAAAGCACTGGTTCCAGTACAGATCCCTAGGGTACGCCATTATTTATCTTTAACCATTGAGAAAACCGAGCATTTAGTCTTACCCTCTGTGTCCTATCCTTTAACCAATTCTCAACATACAATAGAATGGTGTCTCCTACCCTATCCTGGAGTGGAGGAGTGGCCTAGTGGTTGGGGCAAGGTACTTCAGGCCAGAAGGTCAGGGGTTCAAACCCCACTAGAGGACAGCAACCTTGGGCCGGAAGGACTGGGGTTTCTAGTCCCACAGGTGCTCCTTGTGGTCTTGGGCAAGCCACTTAACCCTCCATAGCCCATGTTCCCTGTAAAATAGTTATCTCCAAGGTATAATGCCCTGTTCAATGTAATTTCAGTTTGTTCAATGTAAACCACCTTGATATCATGAAAGGTGGTATATAAGAAATGTTAAATAAATCAATCCTATAACTTTGTAATTTCCCAAGGGTCTGTCTTGAGGGACTTTGGAGCCCTTTTATTAAAGTGCGCTATGCAGTTAACACGCAATTTGATGTACATTAACTGCAAACTTGGTCCAATGGCAGCAGTTACTGTAGGGGCATGACAGTTAATGCACATCAATTTTCATGCTGCCAAATGCACATTAGTGTCCCGAATGGGCAGGTCAGGAGCAGAGAGTGGGCGTGATGAACACAATGCAGTTAGCGCAGGAGGACATATCGCACAATGTTAATGTTGCAGTTAGCCTGGAGACATTTCTCTCTACCTCAATAGGTGGAGGGAAGTGTACCACAATAATAGCACTGTGCGTTAGGATATGCATTCTTGAGTAAATTATTCGCAACATGCTGGTCACATCCCTGATAGTTTCTACAGAGGATTTGCATTTAACACATGTTAATTTTCGTGCTAAACATGTATTATGTGCAAAAACATAAAGCACTTTAGCAGGGATGGCTCAAATATTAGGAAAGCTAGGCAGCTGCCTGGGGCAGCAATGTCTTGGGTTTGGTGGTGGCAGCAAAGAGCAGAACATTCAACGCTAAAAAATATATTTTGACAGCCGGAGGGGGGTATAAGGCTTAAGGTCTGCCTAGGGTGCTAACACCTTGAACCAACTCTGGGGCAGGCGTTAGTCAAACACCTTCTGAAAATCCAGATACACTATATCAACTGACTCACCTTATCCACATTTATTCACGCCTTAGTGAAGCAAGACTTCCCTTGATTGTATCCATCCCATTAAAGCATGGCTGTCTCTATCTTCAGCAATTGTGTTTTTTTATAATAGTATCTACCATCTTGCCTGGCAGTGACATCAGACTCACAGATCTCCATCTTCCTGGATTAGGCCTCAAGTTCTTTTTAATCTACAATCTTTGGGTGCCACAGACAATTTTAACGATAGGTTACAAAATCTGCAATAGCTCAAATCAAAATTCAGGAACAAATGTATGGAATAAATTGCCATTAGAGGACTATTCCTTAAACAATTCCTCACCTTCAGAAAGATCATTAAAACTTTGCTTTTTTTTTGCATTTCGGGATCATGATGAATTCTAGCCATAACTGAGCGATCATTGTACCTGGCCCTTGGTATGATCTTTCTGTTGGTTTGGTCTTGCTGGTTTAGGGGTGTTTTTTTTGGGGGGGGGGGGGGTTAGGGGGGTTCTTTTCTTTTGTTTAGCTGAGGTAGGTGATCTTCAACGGTAAATTATTTTTATGTATTGTGACCACTAGGTTTGACTTTTGAGCTATAATAGCAGTAGTAGTAGGAGTAGCAGCAGTATTTAAATTTTTAATAAAAGAAATGAATTTTCATGCTATATGCTTTTACCTCTCATATTACATCTGCTTAACATAGAAGCTAAAAAAAAAATAAATAATAAAAACTGAATTTAATTTTGAGGACTTTGGATAGCGTTCCCTAAGTTATTTTTTACTTTCTTTAATGTTTTCTTTGGAGATGTTTGCTGTAACTGCTATATTATGAATAAGTGTGTTACTTGGCTGTAGATGTTAAAAATTGCATAAATAAAAAGTATAACAATTATAAAATGTATAGAAAAGAAAAATTACAGAAAGAAGTTATCCAATGTACTAGATACTGAGATTGGGGGAAGGCTGTTTGGTGCTCTCCTGGCTTCTGTCTCCAGACCTGGGAGGATAAGGCCAACAGGTTTTGCTCATAGAGAAAGTGGGTGCAGAAGCAGAACTCATGTGAGCAGATCACTGCCCAGGACTCAAATTAAGAGACCAGATATGGAGCAGCGCTGAACTATTGCACCTCCAACCACAAACTGGGGGAGGTTTAGGAGCATTCTGGACCGACTATTTCATTATACTACAGAATTATGTTATTCAAAAGTCCTCTGGGACTAGAAAATAAAGACCTTTAATTTCAACCTCTTTTTTACTATAGCCGAGTTAAAATGTGGTTCAGCGGACCAATGTTGTTTAGTACTGCAGAAAATACCGCAGTGCATCTGCTTCTATTCTATTCTCATTCCCGTTGGTTTCCTTTTATTTACTTGTATTCCCATATTCCCCTTGTAGTCCAATCATTGCAGGGGAAGGAGGTGAGCAGCTCCGTTTACGGTCATCCAGCAGAATGTTTTAGCTTAGAATTCAGTTTATGAATCTTGGAGCTAGGTAAAGGACTGAATAATTTCCTTTGACAACACTGAGGAGAGGCATTGCCTCTGTAAAACTGTTATTTATCCACTGTTTGCCTACCCAGAGAAAGCTCTCACTAGGCCCCAAATGTCCTTAAGCCAGCTCAGGATAAGTTTGAGTGCTGGAAGAATGAGGGCCTTTAAAGCTGCAGGTTTTCCATTTCCTTCTCTGTACGAGTTATCGCTGGAAGCAGCCAACACAGTTCGTCCCGTGTCTCATTTTATCCACTTGGTGCTCCAAATGCTCGATCAGCCTCACTAATTTTTACCACTATGACTATCGCTTTCACTTCCTTCTGCACACATAGAGATCAAATACAACCTACAGCTCTGTCATCTCTGTGTGACCCACAGAGCTCGTATGGTCTGAAAAGTGGCATAAACCTTTACAAATAAATAAGATGATAAAGTAACAGATGAGGAAACTATCCTGGATGCTTAGTGGAGAGGAGGGAGAGGAGGGGGGGGGGGTTAAAACAAAGTGAAAAAATCAGAAGTAAAGGAGCTGGGAAAGGGATGAAGATGGCTCGGGTGCAGAGAACACAGGGAAGCAACATCAGCAGGACATGCAGCTGGGTGCAAAGGGTCCAGGAAGAAAGGAATTAGCCCCAGTCACCAGGATATTGAAATCCACAAGTCCAGCAAGAGGAGCAAATCTGACCAGGCAACATTGAGGAAGAGGTTATGATCACGGATCCCACCTGAGAGAGACACATGGAAGAAGACAGCTCAGAGAATCCCCAGGACAGGAACACTTCTTTAAGAGACAACCGCAGGCCCGGCTAGAAGCATTCTCCTGAATCTGATCTCTTGCCCTCATGACATAATGTTTCTATTTTAGTCTCTTGAGTGCAACCTTAATTTAATGGAAGCATCTCTGTTGCTTTTGGCTGTTTCCATGGCAACATTTATTAGGTGCAGATCATGACAAACAGACATGTGGGAGTCACAAGGCTCAGGTTTGGCATGTCTGGGTTAGTGCCACATTAGACATTTTATTTCTATTTTATTTTTTTTTACATACCATCTTTACAACAATATACTATTCAAAATAGTTTATATACTGAAAAACAATGTCAGGATTAGAAAACAAAAGGTCACAGACAGATCGAGATTCAACTTTCAAGAGAACATCTCTATTGTCTTGAAATACAACTCCAAAAATCAGTTCCCAAGAGGGAATAATAAAGTTTGCAATCTCTTTGTAAAATTCATTAAATTGGTTTCCTCTCTCAGAAACGCCGGCAGGGCGTTTTACTGCTCACGTCCAATCACATAAATACTTTGGATCTCCAAGTTGTCATACTCATAAATGAAAGTGTAGGAACTTCTGAAAACTTACCCTGGCAGTAGAAGCGTATAATTCAACTGTTTTCTTGGATTATACGCTCATGCAGGGGTTTGCCGGTTTTAACAGCCTTGAAACTAAGAACTAATAATCTAAAACAACACCTCTCCTTCACAGGGAGCCAATATAGCTTCCTCAACAATGGTCGAGCAGTCTTGTTTTTCTTTCCTCCTAATAAAAACCATGCAATTGCATTTTACACAACCTGTAATTCCTTCAACCAGTTTTCTTATAACCCCATATACAATACATTACAGGAATTGAGAATGCTCGATAACAAGGACTGTGTTATCAACTGTAGTTCTTTTTCTCCTAAATACGGTTTAAGATCATAAACCCATTTCAGTTTATAAAAGACAGAACTAGCAATCTGCTTAGCACCCATCTCTTCACCTTCTATAATCACCCCTCGGGACTGCAGTTCTATCACCCAGGGGATAGGAGAATCGTCAATCATGGGAGCTATAGCTATTCCCCCCACCATTCCCAAACAAGTGGTCTTCATAACATTTAATACCAGTCCACTACACTCCAGCCATATCCTAATCTCATTGAAACATTTGTTTTAGGGGAGCTATCAACTGGATATTATCTGCAGAAATATAGATCTTAATCCCATAATTTTGGACAATGCAGGAGTGGTGACCCTTAATGCACTCCCCATATCCATTGATATTTCCCAGATCAAAAATGTCCATATTGAGTTTTAAAACTACATTCTTCCAAGAAGTATTTTATCCATAGCAATGCAGTCCCAATCTTCTGATAATGTCTGATTAATAATGCTGACTCTGCAAGATCAAATGCTGCTGACATATCTAACCAGTTCAACAATACTGGTATTTTCTTATCTAAATAAAACTAGACCTGTTTTAATACTACACTGAATAATGTTTCAGTGCCACACCCTATCCAAAGACCTCCTTGACCTGCATCTAATAGATTATGATCTTCTAAAAAAACACAGAAAGAGGTTATTAGAGCTTCTTGTACAGAAGGATATAGTCATAGATAGATTTTTTGGATGGGGGCAGTAGGATGAAGGTGCACCCCAACTGTCTTATGCACCCTGCTTCTGGTAGCCAAAATGTATCTCGCTTGTGGTCTAGTTTCTGGCTCTTTAGAGATATTAGATGCAGAGACTGGAGAGAGGGGAGGGGAAGGGGGCTGAAGAGCTGGGGGAAACTGCACAGACAGCAGTGGTGCCAAGCTAAATCCGCTGACATCCTGTCCATGTTAGTCCAGTCCTCATATTCTGTTTCCCACGGGAGGATGAGGCGGCCAGTGTGAACACGTTTCAGTTGCCGAACATCAGGAGGGGACTTTTTGGCTTGTCCTGGTTTTAAACTTCCATCCCATAGCAGTTTGGTATTTGTAGCCCCTGATTTTACCCACTGAGGTCAGTGGTGCAGATCCATAATACACTAGGATAGGGCTGTCAGAAATCCTGGACAGACCTAAAATCTCCCTCCGGAAATAAGGTAACTTGGCAACTCTGAAGCCATTCTGTGGGATGGGATCAAACCTGAATTAAGAGTAACCTTGGAGCACATGGTTCCATTAACTGAATTGATATTGGGATTCCCCTGTCCTCACATTTCACCATTAACATGACATTTCTAGTTGAAATTTGGGAAATCAGGACTGGTTCATAAACCCCTGGACAGACAGAGCTAGTCTTTACAACATTTCAGCTAGGAAATTGCGACTCCATTTGACCTGTAACTGATTGTATAATAAGAGAGCTGCAAGTAGTTTTCAGTAATTAGCAAGGGACCCTGATCAGTTAGTTATTTTTCTGCCATAGGTAATCAATACGTGCTTGTTCCTAATAAGTCTCTCAGCAGTAATTAAACTTTCATTCCTTCCAAAATGTCCATTGTTCTCTGATGTTTTTATGAGCGTTCATGTTCCTTCTGACAATGAAGAGGTGCCAAGGCCCAGCCTCTATCCTTCCCTCCCCTCCTCTGGTCGGCCTTTCTCTCCTCTCTCCCTCCTACTGCCGTTCATCCTCCCTTCTCTTTGGCTGAAGGAATCCTTGTGTGGCTGCATGCACAGATGGTAAATTGTACCAGTTCAAGGGCAGATTTCTAGTCACAGGATCAGTTTGGGAGAAATCTGGACTCTAAAATTAGAGAGATGAGCAGTGATTTTCTGAATTTCCCCCAATTTACAAACAGTTGTGTGAAGCTTAAGGGGTTATTTACTGTGACTGAGGTCAAGTGACAAAGAAAGAACTGAGTGTTTTATCCTTCTGAGACAAAACCTATCCAAGTCATGTCTAACAGCACTGAAAGTAGGGTCAGCAACAAGCTCCATGTTATGAAGGGAGGACGGAGCCAGTCCTGGTTCTAGCCCAGTTAATTTATGGACTTCTGGTTCTGATTTCCCTACAAAATAAAAAAGCCCCTAGGGGTAAAATCAGCAGTGGTTCATGACATGAAGCTTCTCGTCCAACCTAAAAATTCCAGATTCATTTTGTTTTAAATATTCACCAAGCCAGTGAGAGCAGACTCAACCCTCTGTATACCTTAGAATTTGGGAAGCTCACAGCTGCCGTTGGAATGCAGTTCCAGGAGAGAGGTTTTAGGCCGGTTCTGGATTTCTGACAGTGCCATCCTAAGGCAGTCTGAGACCTACACCATCAAATCCCACGCTGCTTTAGGATGTACGTTCAAAGCTGGGATTGACTAGAAAGTTTCACTCCTGCAACTAGGTAACTTGGCAGCTCTGCTCTGAGTGTTGGTGAGGTAGTTAATACATGCCCGCTGGATCAGTTCTTGATCTCTAAATCAAAGGAAAGGCTAAAAAGTTCAGGTAGGGGCAGGCCAAGCCAATGGATTCTGGGATTTGAAGGAAAATCAGATTAAATATCTCAGGGACCACCTACAGGAGTCATTCCATGATGTTCGTATGACTACGCATCTTGGGACCCTTTGATAGAAACCATTCTTAGCAAATATGGTGAATATGGAGAGCCCTGAGGCATGTGAACCCTTCCCCTGTTCACTGGGCAAAACCGAACCAAATGTGAATTCACCAGGAATAGAAGTTTTCCACAGGGCCATGAACGAGAAAGAAGAACATCAGTACCAGTTGGCTGGTTGCACCCTCATATTCCAGTTCGGCTTTCCGCAAAGCTCTAAAATAGTTTGAAAAAATATTTAGCTCTGGGACAGTGTCCAACAGGGCATTTCTAAGAAGTCCAGGTTTAACTGCTAGTCGCAAGGGAATCCTGGAAATTGTCATTCTGCTCTCTCTTCTTGTGAAAATGGGACTAGAGATCCAAGAATGCTTTGGAATGAGAGCTTAAACCCCCTGAATTCACCCCTGTTTCCTAGCTGCATATAACCAGGGCCAGCTCAACCATTAGGCAAAATCAAGCAATTGCCTAGGGAGGCAGCTTTTGAGGGATGGCAAAGAGCAGCAGCAAAGCAAATCAATAGATCCTGACACTCACATAAACTCAAAGAGCCATCAGCATTTCCTCTAACCTGCAGGAAGAGTAGCGACACCCATACATACAAAGCAGAGTTTAATATTTAAAAGAATGATATCCACTTATGCATTTTTACAGGATATTTTTGTTGAAATAGTGGCATTGGGATGATCATGATTGTTGAATTTAATTATCAAAATGTTTGGGAGGTGGGGGGGGGGGGGAGATAGGGCATATGGCTGAAGGTTTATTAGGGAACCCACTAATCTTGCATATAGCCATTCACAGCCCAGATGTAATCAGCATGCTGGCTGGCACAAGTTAACCCTTAGTTTCAGGAAGTAGGAAGAATTCCATGGATCCATATATGGGAATATTTTCATTTTAGAACATAACATAAGATATGCCATACTGGGTCAGACCAAGGTCCATCAAGCCCAGTATCCTGTTTCCAACAGTGGCCAATCTAGGTCACAAGTACCTGGAAGATTCCCAACTACAGGTGTCCAATCCTTAGGAACTGCCAATGGATCTGGTTTTCAGAACATTCCTAATGAATATGCATGAGATATTTATTATTTATTTAGTAGTATTTAGCTCACACTTTTCCAACAGTAGTTCAAGGTGAGTTACAGTAAGGTACTGTAGGTATTTCCCTGTCCCCAGAGGGCTCCCAATGTAAGTTTGTACCTGAGACAATGGAAGGTTAAGTGACTTGCCCAAGGCCACAAAGAGTGTCAGTGGGATTTGAATCCTAGTCTTTATGGTCCCAGGCTGCTGCCCTAACAACTCCTCTTTCATACAATGTAGGAAATGTTAGCTTGCTGTAGATGAGAGGTGAGTAAAGCATATTTTAGGGATTGTGTTTAATGGTTTTATGTATGTAAATTTTATTGTAGTGTTGGTCTTATTGTATTTTTTATTGTAATCCACATTGGGCAGGGCTTTGATCTTTGAAAATCAGAACAAAAATCCAAAATTAAATTAAATCTCTCTTGTGTGTAGTCAGTAAGGGATGTCTGTGGGAAATCCTCAAGGATTACAGTTTGACAGGCCTGTTCTAGTAGAAATGAATTTTAAAAAAAGCAAGACTATAATAATTTATTTAAAGGAAAACACCCTCCCTCCTTTTAAAATAAAAATTGTAGAATTCTGTGCAATTTAGGAAAATGAACATTTTCCTTGATGTTTTGCAGAGAAAACAAATGATACATACTTCAATCTCAAGCCTAGTCATGAAGCTACACCTGTTCCTCTTCCTGGGGAAAATCCTTCCACCTTCCACTCCAACCAGAGAAGAAAATGGCCAGGCTGGAAGAATTTATCCATGTAAGTGTCACACGGAGGTCTCTTGTGACTGCTTTATCCTCATTACCACCTGACTGTTGCTGTTCTGCTCAGTGCTCTCCACTCATTAGGAAATTTCTGCGCGAAGGGAAAAGCTTATTTTAAGCTCAATATACTTTGCTCACTTGGGAGCCACTTTTGGAGGCTTTTAAATGTCGACTCGCCAGAAGATCTTTAATGGCAGGGAAACAGATTGAGAGAGTTCAAGCATTTTTTCAGACCAATTAGGGCCAACCCTAATTCAGAAGCACATCTCCGTGGTGTTGCGTTATCACTGATTTGTGAAAAGTGTGGATGCAGGAGGCATTATCACTAGAGAATCTGAAGCACCCACGTGCCTATGATTGAACAGACTGGGTTGTTTCTGTTTGCCAAGAAAGTTTGTTCTGTTGTGCCTCTAAACAGAAAGTCTGATGGTATAGTTCATCCCATTCTTTCAAAATGAAAGTGCTAAATGAAACACAAAACAGCATAGCGCATGGTGAGTGGATATTTTAACCTCGGCCATCCAGCCCAGGTTTAAATATCCAGAAAGGCAAAGGTGATATGAACATGTGGAGGAAAAGCAGAAAAGATCCTTCAGTTACTCTTCTTCCCTTCTTCCAAAATTATCTTCAAACATATCCATACATGGAACTCCAGTTTGTACTCTGCTAATCCTGAAATGTGTGTATCACCCTTTTAAGCAGATGTGAGCTATGAATTGCCACAATAGATCAATGTCTACATGCAGATGCAACTTTCTTATGACATTCAAATTCCCCCAGTGCTCTTTGTAAGCTGTGATATCTTTAAAGGTGTTTCACAGGCTACAGCTTTCTTCCTACAAAGTCGCCTTTCAGCCCTACACCAATGTCATAATGAAGAAATCCTCCCAAAGCCTTTGGCTCAATGAGCAATTAATAAGGACATAAAGAAACAAAGTCCACTTATATGTGACAATTTATGATTAAAAAATATAATTTCTAAATCAAAAGCATAGAGCTAATATACTAGAGCCAAAGAACTAATCAAAACTGCCTGCCCCTTTGGGCCAATTTACTCCATAATATAACACCAGTAATTTTCTATACAATGAGCTTCTGGGTCGCCAGGAGTCAGGACTGACTGAAGGCACACATTGCATTGCATTGCATGCTTACCCCTTTGGACTTTCTCAACTTCTGTTCTTAGCTTTTTCCTTTGTTTCTTTCCTTTATACTTCCAGCTCAGTTCGAAGAACATCTAGGATTCAGCACCATAAGCCTTCAGTCACAGCTACCCAGGTGTTCTCTCCTTATCTAATAACCCCTCCCAGTTCAGCCCTGCCCACCATCCTGAATCCTAAAATGATGAGCCCTAAATCTGGCCTCTAGGTAACCCTGTTGCACTATAACTAGTACTGACTGGGACCCCTTTGGACACATAATCCCCCTCCTCAATCATTTCAGAGGTATGTACCTGCCCCTGAAGCATTTATTTATTTATTTAGCTGTATTTATATCCCGCTTTTCACCGGGTCAAAGCGGTGGAACATTAAAGGGGGGGGGGTACAATAATCAATTACAAGGGAATGGGGCCGTCATCAGGAGGCCAACAATAATGATTTTAGCAAATAGTTGGGACACAGACATAGACATTGTGTTATAGTTACATAAGACATGTTCGGGGGGATAAAATAGGGTGGTTGGGAGGGAGTCAGTGTATGGTGCTTGTTTCTGGTCCGAGGAATTTCTGGAATAGTGTAGTTTTTAGTTGTTTTCTGAAAGATAAGGGGTCTTTGTTGCTTCTGATGTGATTTGGTAGAGAGTTCCAGAGGGATGGTGCATATAGTTCGAAGGCTCTGTTGCAGGTCCGTTGATTGTATTTCGTTCTTTTATGTGGGATGGTGAGGGAGTTGTTGGTGGTTTGTCTGGTTGTTCTGTTGTGGGCTGGTTGAGGCAGTAGTGTGCAGAGTTGGGAAGTTTGAGTTTGGTAGAGAGCTTTGTGGGTGAGTAGGGCGGATTTGTATTTGATCCTTGCTTCTAGAAGGAGTATGTGTAGCTCCCTCAGGACTGGGGTGATGTGGTCCTGTTTTTTTGCGTCCTTGATAATTCTTGATAAGCATTTGCCCTCCTGAGGAGCATGAACTCTGAGTTGGGAATCAAACCCAGGTCCCTCCATCACTGGGCCAGCCCCACGTTTCCTTCTTGATCCCTTCTCAATCCCATTTTATTTCTTTATTTAAATGTCTTATTTTTCTTTCTTTCTTTTTTCCTTAGTTATTCATTTTACATTTTGTAAGTTCCCTCTCCTCGCCAATTTTATTGAACTGATTTACAGCCAACGCGGTTGCAAGATTAAGTTAAACACTGGCAATGATCTGTAACTTAGTCCATGTATTCGGCACTACTATCCATATCAGTGGCAGTCCTGACTATACAGACAGTGCAGTCATGAGCTGGAACTATCTGTTCGGCTGAGGCCTGCTATTCAGTGGGCCTAAACTAAGGGGCCGATATTCAAAGCATTTTAGTTGCTTAGCAAACCTGCTGACTGGTTAAAATGCACGGAGCCCGATACTCAGCAGCACTAACCATAGCCCACCGAACGCGTAAATAACTCCTGGTTAAACCCAGGGCGGTCTGTGGGCAGATCAAAGACAGTGCTGATCACATCAGTCACTAACCCGATAGCTTAATCAGTTAAAGTTAGTTCATTTGAATAGCTGTCCTAACTTTAACCAGTTTTCCCTATCCAGTTTGCAGCTGGATATTACTGCTAACCAAATAGTGATGTGCAGACTGGCAAACCTGGATATTCAGCATCGGACAACAGATAAATTCCAGTGCCAAATATTCGAGCTTAAATTAAGCAGTGGGGTGGCTAAGTGTTTCAAATAGCCTCGTTTCTGCTGCTACTGAACGTCAGTCCATAAATGTGGACCTTATCTGGATAGCAGCTGAATATCTCCGCTATCCAGGTAATGTTTAGTGCTGCCCTCACCCCACCTGGTGGCCAACACATAAATCTCTACGTTTTTTCCTTATCTTACCCATTCTCTTCTCTCAGACTTTTTCCTATGCCCTTTTCTTCTTTCCCTGATCTCATTCCCAGGTCCCATTTCTCTGCGTCAGTTATTTTACTTCTTTTTACCACACCTATCCTCCTCCATTCTTCCCCCTTCCCGGTTACAGACACAGCCCTTGCTCCTCTCCTCCCCATACACGCTTATCCTCCTGCTCTTACACACTATTTCCTCCTGCCCTCTCGCACACATGTCCATCCCTCCTTCACCTCGCTTTCCTCTCTATGCCCTTCTTCTTCTCCTCCACCTAGTCCCACATTCATCTCCCCTCCCCGCTCTTCTAATATCCCTTCTAGTCATCTCTCTCCTTCCACCCTCACCTTTCATCTTGCTTTTCTCCTTTACCTTCTTTCTCCCTCCTCTGGTTTCCCCCACCCCTACCCTTTGCCCCTCCTACCCATGCTGTCATGTTTCTGCACTGCGCTACAGTTGGCCTGACTGGGGACCTCATCTCTCTGCAACTCCTAGAAACTGCTTGACCGGCAGAGAAAAAGCGATGAACAGGCAGCCGAAGCACAGAAAGGCAGGCTGGAAATGGAAGGGTTTGAAGGCAAACTCTGAGCTATTTGCATTCCAACAGCTGGTGCTTAACCAGTTGGCTCTGCAGTCACTCTCCCAGTAAGAGGAAAATGAACAATAAATGGAAAAACTGATGAATCTTAACATCAAGCATTAATGGGCGAAGCACTGGGATTCTGGTGGAAAGAAGCGAAAACCCGTACTTCTAGAAAAGCAAGGCCTTAATTTCTGACACTGCTCATATTGTACGCAGCTGCATGGAGCACATAGTGCCACACTGTAGAACTATCCTTTTGGGGGGGGGGGACCTCTTCAGAATAATGTTGGAGGTTTGTGTTGTTCTCCATGCCTGAATGCCCTCTGACTTCCCAACAGGAACAGCCATAAAACAGCATGCAGGTTGCTTTTATTGTGAGACGGGGAGGGGGCTTGGGAAGAAAGAGGGAGCTGTGGAGCACAGAACAATTGGTCTGGTTCCCTGGGATATTTCTTTTTTTCAGGATCACTATCTAAAATGAACCATAAGGTAATCTCCCTCTCCCCCCACCCCCACCCCCCAACTTCTCATCCTCTATCCTTTTATGTTCACATGAAAAGTCAGATATAAGAAGCGAAAAAAATGTGAATTCTGTCACTACACGGTATTACAATACTAAGCACACAATTTGGTTTGGAATTCTAAATTCACTAAGCGTGAAATAAAAGAAGAAGAAATACGAACACAGAAAGGCTTTACCAAGGTCCCTTCCACAACAACCATGAAAACAGAAAATACACTTCAATAGAAGAGATTTCATCCTTGCCAGTGATAGCGCCACTGAAAAGTACTTCAGAACTTGGGGGGGGGGGGGGATAGAGGAGGGGCAGCAGGAGCCTTTCTTAAGGGAAGGGAGAGAAACAACGGGGAGGAAGGGAACTAGGAACAAGAGAAAAGAGAACCAGTCTGAGAGAGCGCCAGGAAACCTAAGTCAGTGGGATAGAGTGAAGGACAGTGGTGGACAGAAAGAATGGGGAAGGGGGGGGGAGGGGGGGCTGGTATGTTGTGTGCTCTGTGTCCTGCTAGAATCAAACCAGTAAGAGAGGGAGGCAATGAGAACCTGGTTTTTAATACATGAAACAGTCCAGTTAGAAAGTCTAAATAGAAAACAGGCAGTCAGGATTCCGTGGTATGAAACTTGCCTCTGTCACGGAGGCTATCTATTTTCCCATACGCCTCGGCCCATTGGCTGTGGTGGTGGTGCTGGGTTTCTACTCTCTCATTCCTGCCCTCCTTCTACCTCCATCTAATTCCTTTGCTTCCTTTGAAGTCCATGCCATCCACCTATTTTTTTCCACTACCTCTCCAGTAGCTGTCATTTATCGATCCCCCAACAAGTCCACCTCTACCTTTCTCACTGACTTTGACTCCTGGCTCTCCTCCTTTTTGGACATATCCTCCCCTTCCCTTTTTCTTGGAGATTTTAACCTTCTGACCCTTATGCCTTAAAACTCATTTTCTTAACCTCCTCATTCAACCTCCAGTTGTGCTCTACCGCTCCTACTCACAAGCATGGCCACTGCCTTGACTTTGACTTCTCCTCCAACTGCTCACCCTCATACCTCTCCACTTCAGTTCTGCCCTTATCTGACCATCACCTGCTAACCTTCACCCTTAACCACCCCCCATCTTGGTCTCGCCTGATCTCCACCAGCGTGTTTAGGAATCTTCACACTGGTGACCCTTCAGCTCTCTCCACTGCTATCTTATCACCTCTTTCCTCCACTATTTCATCTGACTCCATTGATGGGGCAGTATCTTCCTATAACATTATAGTCTTCTCTGCTCTGGATGCACTTGCTCCTCCCATTCCATGCCATGTGAAGCATACCGTACCTCAACCCTGGCTGCCCTCAACAACCCGGTACCTACATTCCTGTGCCAGCTCAACTGAGCATCTTTGGCTTAAATCACGTACCCTTGCTGACTACCTACATTTTAAATTCATGCTAACCTCTTTCCAGTCAGCCATAACACTCACCAAGAAAGAGTACTATGTCCATCTGACTAACTCTCTTGCCTCTGACCCTCACCATCTCTTTACTACACTCAACTCTCTCCTCAAGATCTCTCCTTCCCCAATCCCTCCACTGTCAGCCCAGACCTCGGCTGACTACTTCCATGACAAAGTCCAGAAGATTAGCCTTAAATTCTCTGCGGGATCACCTCCACCTCATCTTCTGCTTCTTCAGTCCCATATCCTTCCTTCACCTTCAGTCACTCTTTCTTCATTTTCTGAAATCACTGAGGAGGAAACTGCAAATCTTCTCTCCTCCTCCAAACTGGCTACTTGCTCTTCTGATCCCGTCCCCACCTGTCTACTAAGCGTCCCTTCCATCTGTCATATCCTTAGCCTTTCACTTTCCACTGCAACTGTTACTATGGCCTTCAAACATGCTGTGGTTACACCTCTCCTCAAAGGGCCTTCATTAGATCCTACCTGTCCTTCCAGTTATCAACCTATCTCTCTCCTCCCCTTTGCTTCAAAACTATTTGAATGAGTGGTTCACAATCACTGTCTTGACTTTCTTTCCTCTCAAGACCTTCTAGACCCACTGCAATCTGGCTTTCGTTCTCTACATTCCAAAAAAACAGCTCTTGACAAAGTCTCCTGAGACTTGTTCCTAGCCAAATCCAAAGGCCTCTACTCGATTCTCATCCTTCTTAACCTTTCTGCTGCCCTTGACACGGTTGATTACCACCTTCTCCTCAATACCTTGTCCTCACTTGAATTTACGGGCTCTGTTCTGTTCTTATCTCTCCCATCGCATTTTCAGTGTCTGTTCTAGTGGATCCTCCTCTACCGCCATTCTGCTTTCAGTTGGTGTACCTCCAGGCTCTGTCTTGCAACCTCTCCTTTTTTCTCTCTACGCTTGGTCCCTTGTTGCACTTATTTTCTCCCATGGTTTTCAGTAACATGCTGATGACTCTCAGATCTACCTTTCTGTGCCTGAAATCTCTCCAGGAATCTAGGCCCGAATCGCTGCCTGCTTTGTTGCCTGGATGTCTTGATACTATCCGAATCATGAATATGGCCAAAACTGAGCTCCTTATCTTTCCCAACTCCTCCCTGTTTCCTCAGCTCGCAACCTTGGGGTCATCTTTGACTCTACTCTCTCCTTCTCTGTACACATCCAACAGACAGTTAAAACCTATCGCTTCTTTCTCTATAACATAAATTTGTCCCTTCCTTTCTACACACACTACTAAGACACTTATCCACGCTTTAGTCACCGCCTGTCTAGACTACTACAACCTCCTCCTTGCTGGTCTACCTTTGAAACATCTCTCTCCCCTTCAATCTGTTCAAAACTCAGCTGCGCGGCTAATCTACCGCCAGCCTCGATAAGCTCATATAACTCCTCTTCTCAAGTCTCTTCAATGGCACCCTATTCGTTTCCATATCCAGTTCAGATTTCTCCTACTGACCTATAAGTGCATTCACTCTGCAGCATCTCACTACCTTTCCTCTCTTATCTCTCCCTACACCCCTCCTTGGGACCTCCAGTCTTCTGGCAAATTGCTTCTATCTGGGCCCTCCTCTTCTACTGCCATCTCCAGACTTCAGTCCTTCCACTTTGCTGCTCCTTATGCCTGGAACAAATTACCTGAGTTTGTGTGTCAGGCTTCATCTTTGGCCTTTTCAAATCCAGGCTGAAAACTCACCTCTTTGAGTCTGCTTTTGGATCCGACTTTGTCTCCTATGTGTTTCCTTATCATTCCCTTACATATATCCTTGTCCCCAGCTGTTGTATTATATGTCTTGACTAGATTGTAAGCTCTGATGAGCAGGAACCGTCTTTTACAAGTGTCTGTACAGTGCTGTGTATGCCTTGTAGCGCTATACAAATGATAAGTAGTAAGTAGTGCCTTTACCACTTGTTCGTTGTGCAATCTAAATTAAGGGGCGTATTTACTAAACTAGGCTATTTGTAAATAGGTCATACTGAATAACATAGGATCTAGTTACAAATAGCCCGTTCTAATGGTTAACACATCTTAGTAAAAGGCCTCTAAGTCGAATTCTATCTGTGTCAAGACCTGGGCCAGTGATCGGGAGGTGAAACCAGGGCAATTGACCTGAGCCCCCATGCTAGAGGGGGCTCAAAGCCTACCAAAAGCTGAAGAGGCTTTTGGATCTCTTCCCAAATTTGTGCCCTAGGTCCTAGCCTATCTAACATTGGCCTGGGTCAGGACATTACACCTTCCACCCACGGGAGACTTTCACTTAGAAGAAATGGTCTTCCACCCCAGAGGTGGCTGCATGCATCTTTCTGAAGTGCATGCTCTAGAGCCAGCTGGCTAGCCTTGGCAATGAGAGGTCCTGTGCAGATGAAATGTTGTTAGGACGTGCCACATCACAGAAAACCAGCCAAAGAACCATTTCTGCAACTCGTTCGCCTAATGGATGAAGGCAGCCTGTGTGATTAGCTATTCAGAAGTCTCCACGGGACTCTCCTGCCGACCGGCCGCGTGCACACAGGAGAGAGAACTTCTTTCATTCCCTCTTACTGCAGCTTGGTAATTTTCTTACATTACTGAACGACGGGAGATTCTCCTTTTTCATATGCAGCACTCACCTACAGCTGAAAGTGTTCAGCAAAATACAAAATCCGAAAAGAAAGGGAGGGAGAGAGCGCCAGCAGAGTTCAAAACGAAACTATGACACCTTTTCAATGGGCTTTAAAAAATGCACAAAGATTTTGAAGCCTTCACAGAACTAATGGAGGGGTTTTAACAATCCGAGACGTAAGGGATGAGAACAAAATACTCTCTTCGGATTCCTCTGCTTCTGCCCAACCCCCGGAGAGCTTCTATGTGCGTACAGTAGGTAAACGGATAATAACACGTTCCGCACGGAGCTGTCAGCAGAAACTCATCGCGCTTCTACACACATCTACTTTTCAATTGTCTCTTTTTTTCCTCCCTCCCCCTCACAGCCAGCGGTGCACCGTAATCACCTTCTGCAGCTTTGCTTGGACAACACTGCCACCTTCTTAATGTAAATCTCTCCCTTCTGCATTGTTGCCCTGACAGGTCTGCGGATAAAGGGAGGAGGGGGAGGCAGGTGTTGCAGTGCGATACAAGGTTGTTAAAGCCGCCACTCACTTATACTTCAAGCCGAGCACATAGTCGACTTTCAAAAGCCCTGGGACTTGAGACTGGGAAAAATCCTGGAGATCCCTGACAGCAGCACCATCTTCACAAAGCTCCGTCTTGCTTATTTATTGGCAAAGCTCACGCAGGCTGCGCAAGGTGAACGGATAAGGAAAAGATGTTTGTTAAAATGGGAGCCCATTGCCTTTGTCCTACGGGCTTTGCAGTATAACGTACTTTAGCCAAGGCCGGCCCAACCATTCGGCAAATCAGACAGTCGCCTAGGGAGGCAACTTCGGGGGAAGGGGGGGGGTCAAAGAGCATGGAATTCAAAGCTAAACAATATATTTTTAACAGCGTGTGTGGATGTAAAGGTTAAGGTTTGCTTAGGATGCCAACACCTTGAACCATCTCTGGGGCCGGCCCTGACTTTAGTGTCCCGTTGAAGGAAAATAAAATAACATAATTGATTGTTTTCAAACCAACCAAACCAGAGCAAGACAAATCCAAGAAAGAGGGGCAGGAAGATAAAGTGGCCTGGCTGGAATAAGAGGCAGAGGTCACCTAGGGAGGTGAGTCTAGCTAGACCTCACAGCCCAGCACTGCTGAATGCCAGTCCAAAGCTAGGGCCCCCACCCTTCAATATTCAGATGAATTGGGGAAATCTGGTTTTTATAGCATTCAGTGCTCATGGTAGCCAGCCACCTTCCTCAGAGCTGCTAAATGTTCGCATTACTCCACATCTGCTCCAGTGCATGGGACTCTGATAGAGAAAGCATCCGGCACCCCTGGCTGATAATATCAGAGGCTTTACCCCCACCCCGAGCCTGAAAGGTACCGGTGTAGTTTGCTGTCTTTTTTTTTTGAGGGGGGCAAAAGGTAAGGAAGTCATACTGACAGTGGAGGCAGCAATACCAGATCACCTTATT
Source organism: Ichthyophis bannanicus (assembly GCA_033557465.1). Classification (NCBI taxonomy): domain Eukaryota; kingdom Metazoa; phylum Chordata; class Amphibia; order Gymnophiona; family Ichthyophiidae; genus Ichthyophis; species Ichthyophis bannanicus. The sequence continues at coordinate 178,200,960 of CM066041.1, read as the reverse complement.
GCCTGCAACATTTGGGGAACATTTGGGGGGGGGCCACTGGCCTCATGCCCCCCCCCCCAAACTATGCCTATGTTGAAAAGTGAAAAAAATGAAAGAATTCAGGCCACAGTAATTTAAGGGCACAAGCACTGTCCAGGGACCTAGCTGAATATGCAAAAGCAAGAACTGAAATGGAAAAGGAAGGGGGTCTCATAGCGCTATAGATATGATTAGTACTAGTAATCTGACCTATTTCCTCATATAGCCACTGTACAAGGTACTATGTGGACTGCACACTGGCAGCTCTGAACTTTATTTAATTAAATAATGAACAAACAAACCCATTCCAAAGACGGGGAAGCTGTAAAACCCGAGGGCATAACATGAAGCAGCAAGGTGGTAAATTGAAAGGCAATGTCAGGAAATACTTTTTCACTGAAAGGGAGGTGGATGCTTGGAATGCCCTCCCGATGGAAGTGGTGGGGGCAAACACAGTGACAGAGTTCAAAGTGGCATGGGACAGACACAGTGGATCCCTTTACAGCAACAGGATAAAATCAAAATAAACTGAACCATCTAATTTCTCAACAAATAGGGTGTCCTACACAGAGCGGCTGGTTCACCCCTAAATAAAGACATGGGGAGGGGTGGCCTGCATGGAGCGACAGGTGCACCTACTCTTGCCATCTTACTGGGCAGACTAGATGGACCATACTGGTCTTTATCTGCCGTCATTTACTATGTTACTATGTTTGTGTTGCTTTTGTAGCCAGGCTGAAAATTCACTGGAGCCTGAGTCAACACAAACAGTGTATAATACATGGAGCTCACACAGGGCCGGCCTCAGGGTTTCTGTCATCCCAGGCAGAAACCCCGGCCACGTCGCCCCCACTGCCACCAATTCTATCTTGGGGGAGGAGGCAGGCAGCAGCGGCAGTATTTTAAAAACTGCAACGCTTTGTTCAGCACACATGGTCTGCCGCTGGCCCTGAGTTCACAGAGCCCAGAGGAGGTCCTGGAGACCTGGGCCCACTAATAGTTCATAATCAGAACAGAATCAATAAGTTCCTCCAGAGCAGAGCTTCTGCACCTCAGAGACTGTAAGAAAGGAGGAATCTTTTGAAAGATTATAGAAGGAAAAGCAGATAAAAGGACTCCAGTGGTGGTAGATTTAAGAGCTAAAAAGGCCAGTTGGGAAGCCAAACTCTTTCACTATAAGCCCTTCTATTTGATAAAGGCGGCGCAGGCATCTGGTATGAAACCAGCCCCGATAGCACCCGGCTACTCAGCACAAATTTACACCTTATCTGAAAGGAGCCACATAGTGCTTATTCCATAATGTCAACACCTCTTTGATTTTTTAGAATGCTAGCAAAAGTGGCCACTAGCACATGTAAATTTAAGCCGCAGCCACACAAGCTTTAGAGCTAGTGTAAACAATGGCCCATATCTTACACATTTATGCTGCTATTCTATAAAATGAGCCTGGAAGGGCAAGTTCCAGCCATGTGCATGCCCACTGTGAAAGTATATGCAGTAGCCTTCATGTGCATACTTGCAGAATTCTGCCCAAGTAATTTATCCGTGCATAAATCACTAAAATACACTTAAATGGAATGCAGATTTGCGCAGTTCGTTATAGAATTACCTCTGAGAGGATAATTTTATCAGAGGACACCTATGTGAGAAGTCCAAAGAGGCACCTAAGACTGGAGTGGAGGAGTAGCCCAATGGTTAGCACACTGGCTTGAAAACCAATTCCCACTAGCACTCCTTGTGGCCTTGGGCAAGTTATTTAACTGCCTCAGAAAATTCCAAGTTATCAATGCTCCTTTTTAATGTACATCACCAAGTTTAAGTTACAATGTAAACTGCTATTACCAAAATGATAAAGTGGTATTAAAAAAACCTGTTAAATAAAATAAATAAATAAATGGTATTCAAAATCTAGGCACCTAAATCGGTCCTAAATTTAAGCCTGCCATTCATTTGACTAGATTTCTGAGCCTAATTTAGGTGCCTAAAGCTAAGCTCCTCCCTTTTTTCCATGCCCCAAATCTGCCCCCATTGCTGCCAACCTTTCCAGGCATTTACATTTTGAGCATACGTTTTGGCGCTCAGCCCTAGTACATCTTCAAAGAGGCCACTTGGGTAGCCAAACTCTTTCACTATAAGCCCTTCTGTTTTATAAAGGCGACGCAGGCATCTGGTATGAAACCAGCTCCAATAGCGCCTGGTTACCCAGCACAAATTTACACCTTATCTGAAACATGCATGTGTGTGCTTACTGCAGATGTGCGCCTGCCTATTTTATAAAATACTCCTGCATATCCTACTCTGCCGCAGCCCTACCTAAACTACACCCCCGAGGATGCCTATGCATAAATCTGTAAACATGGGGGAAATAAGTAAAAGCCAGATCCTCTGTATTTGTGTTATTCTGCTTTCAATTGGATCTGCGGAGGATCCAGATTTTACCCACTTGGCCACAGTGATTTAAATGGGGATCAGCGCGATTCCCTCTTGCAGCGCTAGATCCAGGCCAGGTTTCCTTTCCAGCAGAGAAAGACTCAAGTTAGATCGGGATCCCCTGGATCTCAGTACTGGAGAGAGGAACCGGGGATGTAGCTTGAGTAGAGCTGTGACTAGATTGTAAGCTCTGATGAGCAGGACTGTCTCGTACATGTCTGTGCAGTGCTGAGTACGACTTGTAGCGCTATACAAATGTTCAGTAGTAGTAGCTGAGCTAGAGTTGTGATATGCAGGAGTATTTTATGAATCTCTGGCAGTGCTAGTGGGCAGTGCTGGGCAGGTTTCTTTTCCAGCACTAAAAGACTCAAGTTAGATCAGTGGGATCAGGCCCAGATTCAGAACTGGATCTAACTTGAGTCTTTCCCTGCTAGAAAAGAAACCTGGATCAGATTCCCCAGACCTAACTTGAGTCTAGCACAGCAGAGAGCAATCACACCTATCCCCAATTAAATCCCCCCCCCCCCCACTAAACAGGTACAGGTAAAAGCGGGATCCTCTGTGGATCTGATTAGGGTAGTACAGTCTAGATCCAGGGAATCTGGAGAATCTGGTTTTTACCCAGTCCCAAAAGTAGACACACACTTTCCATGCATTTACATTTTATGTCTATGGTCGCATAATCTTATAGGAGCCCTTTCTGCAAATAAAACACCCTTTATGCACATAAAAAGCTTTCTATAATTATCCTCAGGTGCACAAGAGAGGACCTAATATAGAATCCACCAGTGTTTAAGCCCAGACAGAAACCCCATCCTGGCAGCCAGTCGAGCGCCATAGCAATCACATGCCTACTTCAGCCTACTGTCTGTGGCAGTCACCAGCATCAGCCTGCGGTGCCAAGGGCTGGGCAGGTCCTCCAGCTAGTGATTTACAAACCTGCTAAAACGTTTTCCCCTTATGGGATTAATTATTTTTCATGGGCAGCTCTGCCAAACTAACTCATTTCATCCAGCATCATCACATGGCTAAGAAAAGTCGCACATTTTCCAAATGCCATCATGCTGTAACTAGAGAGTCCACTCCAGTTTTAGAGAGCTCCTGTTTTTGGTGTATCCGCTCCCCCGCCCAAACCCAACACAGAGCCTGGAGCTTTGCCGAACTCCCTACAGGACACTCGGGAATCTGAAGGAAACTCCTGCACTTGTACCATGTGAAACGCATTTGGGATGAATCACTAGGAAGAAGGGGGGCAAGCGCCTGGAAGAGACCCTGTGAAGTGGAGCAGTCAGTCTCAGCCCCCCCACCCCCCACCCTCAGCCCCTAGGACGCTGACCCTCTCCTTTCATCTCTAATCTTTACGGTTACAATCTTGCTTTCTGTAGGTCTCTCTTCCCTTTGATCTGCTGTTTTCTTTTAGCGTGCTCTCCTGATATGGATCTGCAACAATTTACTTCGTGGCCCCAACTTAACAAACTGAAAGCAATCGTGGCCCATAAAATAGGAAGCAGGCTGGGCAAGCGTCCCTAGGAAGTCTGTTCAATACCTCATCAAAGAAATGAAGATGAAAGAGAGCAGAGAGGGAGGACGTCTACTATGAACAACAAGTGAGAGGGACCCGATCCAGACACAGTCAGCCTCAAAGTCCAAAACTGCCTGCAGTGCAACTGTAAATTATTTGCTCAGAAAAGACTGAACTCGTGTTTCTTAGCAAATAATTTACACGATTTGCAGGCAGTTTCCACATTTGGTGGATCGGCGTACGCGGTAAATACGGACATGCTTATCAGGAAAAGTACTGTGCGCGTAGCTGTACGTCCATCCTTCGGTACGTTACTTATCCGGTTTTCAGTTCGACTCATCATGAACCATAAAATTCTGCTGCCAGTCACCTTCTGATCACGCGTCAACCTCCCTCTTTCACTAGAAATGCGTTTATGATTTATTTATGGTTTCTAAGATTATCATTTGCTCACTCGGGGCTGACCCGAAGAAGGGGATGTTAGTACCCAGAAATCTTAGCAAGAAATATACTAAAGTTAGTCCAATAAAAAATAATGGTCTTTTTATTTATTTGTTGTTGTATTTCCACCCTGACTAGAAAGTACCACATGCTGGAACTTAATATTACGCACATTAGTACAGGAATGACCGTTCCCAGCGAAAGCACAGAAATAACACCGACCTTGAGCCCTGACCCGAAGGATCATCTGCGGAACCAGGATGCAAAGGGCCAGTTTCCATCTGCTCATCCCCGGCATGGTGCGAAAGTGGAAGGAAGTTTTATAATCCCGGCGAGTCCTGCCGACAACCGGCAGCTCTCGCAGGCTACCGGCAGGGCGATGCAACGTGCCCCCGCTGCTGACTGGGAAACGTCCGAAGATGCAACCCAAAGAAGACACGAGGCAGACCCCAAGGAAGCTACCGGGGCAATGCACCGCTGCAAAACTGGAGCTGCCGGCACCGAAGCAAAGTTCTTCCAGCCCCGATCCGCCTGGAGCACTTCAGCCAAAGATCCGGAAAGAGGGAGGGAAGGGCTGCCGGTCCATCACCCCCCCCCCCCCCCCGGCAGCCAACGGACCGGCTCCGAAAGTTTGCCGCTGCAGCTCGTCGCGATTCCTGGCTCCGAGAGGGCTCGGAGGCTGCGCGTCTGGACCCCCGGCCCGGAGAGGGTTCGGGGCTTGCACGGCCGGATCCCCGCGGCGGGACGGTTTCGGCAAGGTTCCGGGGCTCGGAACGCCGCTGCTGTAGCTCGGGATGCCCCCTGGCTTGGCTCCGCTGCTTGCCGGCGAGCTGCAGGGCAGAGTGAGCCAGAGCCGCGGCTCTGTGCGCTTCGGAGCCGGGCTGAGAGGGGGCGGAGGGAGGCTGAGACTGGGAGAGGCACAGCGCCACCCGGCGGCCGCTTGCTGACATGCTCGCCTGAGAGTGCAGAGCGGGCCCCATACTCGGCGCACTGGAAATCACATTCCCTGAATTTACGGGCACTGAGGAAGTTATTTATGGTGAGCAGCCTGGAATAGATATTTTTGTAGTTTTTTTCTCTGTGTTAACCGAATGTCACTGCGTGTGTGGTATGAAGTCTTAGAGCGTATTTTAATGTTCTTGTACTTCGCCTCCAGCCCGTAGGATGGGTGACTAATAATAATCACAGTGCTGGCTATACTGTATCCTTTCACTCCTGTCTAAATACTGTTTCACAGCTGCTGGGGGTCTGGTTCTGTAGTACAACACAGCTCCTGCACTCCCTTGGGAGTCCCTAGTCTCAAATCAGTGTCTTAACTGCGAGATGAAAGAGTGAGCTCCTGTCCTTTCTCTCCAGTCTGCGCTTAAGTTAAAACGGAGCCTGATTTTGGACTTTGAAATAGTGAGGTTTCTGGAGTCCAATGGACAGCAGGATCCGAGGCAGCATGGATTCACCAGAGGTAGGTCTTGTCAGACAAATCTGATTGATTTCTTTGACTGGGTGACCAGGGAGTTGGACCCAGGGAGAGTCCTAGATGTGGTGTACTTGGATTTCAGTAAAGCCTTTGGCACCGGTTTCCACAGGCGACTTATAAACAAACTGAGCATTCTAGGGATGGACCCTAAAGCAATTGACTGGGTTAGAAATTGGTTGAGTGGGAGGCGACAAATGGTGCAAGTAAATGGAGCTCACTCTCAGGAGAAGGAAGTTACTAGTGTTGTGCTCAGGGCCAGCCCAAGGGTTTCTGCCACACTCCGCAGAACCCCTGATCTCGTCACCCTCTCCCTCCCTGCAGCAGACACCATCCCGTCCAGCTTCTGCTGCCCCCTCCACTGCCGCCATCACCGTTGCTGCCCCCCCAATTCTGCCTAGGGAGGGGGAGGCAGGCAGCGGCAGTATTTCCAAAAGCGGCTGTTTTTGCTACTGTTTGTGGAAATACTGCTGCTGTCTGCTTCCCCCCCCCCCCCCAAACAGAACTGGCGGCAGCTGAGGGGCGGCGGCGGCTGCCCATGATGCCACTGCCGCTGCTGTCCACCCGTACCACTGCTGCTGCCCATTTGGACCAGCCACCCTAGGCAGCCACCTAGCTCGCCTAGTGGACGGGCCAGCCCTGGGTGTGCCGCAAGGATCTGTCCTTGGTCCGATTCTTTTAACATTTTGTTACTGATATTGCAGAAGGGCTGTTGGGTAAGATTTGCCTCTTTGCGAATGATACCAAAATCTACAATAGAGTAAACACCCAGGAAGGTGTAGATAACAGGAGGAGGGATCTAGCTAAGCTTGAAGAATAGTCAAGAGTTTGGCATCTGAGATTTAATGCTAAAAAATGCAGGGTCATGCTCTTGGGCTGCAAAAATCCAAGGGAGCAGTACATTGTAGGAGGGGGGGGGGAGTACTTCTATCCACAAAAGAAGAGCGAGAACCTGGGCATGATTATTTCTGATGATCTTAAAGTGGCTAAACAGTTAAAAAAAGGCAATGGTGAAAGCTAGAAGAATGCTTGGGTGCATACGGAGAGGAATGGCCAGCAGAAAAAAAGGAGGTGATGGTGCCTCTTTATAAGTCTGGTGCAACCTCATTTGGATTATTGTGTGCATTTCTGGAGAGCACCCCTTCAAAAGGATATAAACAGGCTGGAGGTGCAGAGGGTGGCTACTAAAATGGTTAGTCACCTTCATTATAAAGCATATGAGGACAGACTTAAGGATCTTAATATGTATACTTTAGAGGAAAGGCAGAATAGAGAAGATATTTATTTATTTATTATTTATTTATTAGCTTTTATATACCACACTATTTAGTATCAGAGAACAGGCATAAACAACAAATCTAAGTAACATAAGACAGGTAAGTAGAAGCAAGCAGATGTGTCAACATAAGGGGATAAGGTGAGAGGGAGAAAAGGAGGGTAGAGGAAGAGAAAGGGGGTGAGATCAAGGCAGGGGAAATAGGGAAGGGATGGGAGAATTAATTTGTGGAGTAGTGGTTAGAACACTGGTTTGGTAACCAAGCAACCAGGGTTCAATTCCCACTAGCACTTCTTGTGGCCTTGGGCAAGTCACTTAACCTTTCACTGCCTCAGAAGAAAGTCCTGGCAATCTACTTCCAGTGACACTGCCAAGAAAACCCAGGAGCTTCTGGGTCACCAGGAGTCAGGACTGACTCAAAGGCCCACATTACATTTGCATTTTTGGGAGACTTAATTACATGTTGTGCAGACGGGTCTCAAGGTATAGTCAGTGTAAGTGAAGAGGCCAGCATTAAGACAGCACTTCATTAAGTTATGTGGTCATAAGCCAGCTGGAACAGGTGAGTCTTTAATGCCTTTCTGAATGTAGACTGGTCCACAATGACTCGAACTGAAGCAGGAAGGGCATTCCAGAGAGTTGGTGCATATAAAGAAAAGGTGCGGTTACTGACGGCCTTAGTGCAAGTCCTTATTGTTGAAGGTGTGATCAGGGTGCTTACCATGTTAGATTTTCTCGTTCTGTTGTCTGGGGTATGTTGAATCATTGCTGACAGGGAGGATGCAGATGAGTTGTGAATAATCTTATACGTGAGAAGAAGAGCTTTATTGGCTAGATATGTGGAGCCAGTGTAGTTGCATCAAGATGAGTGAGATATGCTCATACCTAGAGACACCTTGGAGTGATCGGGCAGCTGTGTTCATGGCCAGTTGGAGTGGTTGTAGGATGTGTTTTGGGATGCCATGAAGAATAATATTTGCGTAGTCAAAGTGCGGGAGGATGAGAGCTTGGAATACCGTGCGAAAATCTGAGGGGTCAAGGAGCGGGCGTATATGATGGAGGGTCCTTATCTTCTGGTAGACTGCCTTGATGACATTATGTATATGTGCAGCCGTGGTCAGTTGTTGGTCTAAGATTACTCCCAGGTACGTACATCTGGCTTGGTCAGGAGTTCTACATCTCTCACCTGCAAGGAGGATGGTGGGGTAAATGTTTGGTCTCTAGATATAAATAAGACCTCAGTCTTCCTGCAGTTAACCTTCAGGTTATGTGTAGCAAACCAATCAGAGACAGCATTGAAGTATTCTGAAATGACTGAAAAGTCAGAGCTGTCAATGGAGAATGGGGTATAGAGTAAAACATCATCTACATAGATGTGATATAGGATGTTGAAGGACTGAATTATTGTACAGATTGGCTGTATGTAGAAGTTGAAGAGCAAGGCTGAGAGCGATGAGCCTTGCGGGACTCCTTGCGTTTGCTAGAAGGTGCTTGAAGACAGTGTTTCCAAGCAGACCTGTTGCTGGCGACCCATCAAGTATGATCTAAACCAGTTGAGGGCAGTATTCCATATACCCTTTTGTTGTAGGCAGTCAAGGAGAAGGCTATGAATGACGGAATCGAAGGCAGAGGTGATGTCCATGAAGATTAGGATGAATCCCTGCCTCTTCTTATCTAAGCCAGTGCAGAGCCTATCTAGGAGAGTTACCAATAGGGTTTCCACCCCATGCTGCTGGCAGAACCCATGCTGCTGTGGGTCAAGAGGGGCATGGGAGTCAATATGGTCCTGGATTTGTTGCTGGACAATCTTTTCTAAGATCTTGGTCAGGAAGGGTAGGTTGGAAATTGATCTGTGAGCTGATGTCTGAGGGGTTTGATTTATTGTTTTTTTAGCAGAGGTCTGATGGAGGCAGATTTCAGGGACACTGGAAAAGAACCTGTGGACAAAGAGAGGTGCACTATTCTGGAGATAGCTGAGCTTAGGTTGGATCTTGCTTGCTTAATCCAGAATGCTGGGCAAGGATCAGCTGGGGAGGTGGAAGTGTTGATTGTGCCGATGATGTTTTCTATTTGTTCAGCCGAGTATGGGAAGAAAGAATCAAGAGTAGGTATAGGTGTGTCGCCTGCTGGGGGAGGTTCAGGAAAGGAATGTTCATCGTCAAGCTTCTCTGAGAGCGAGATAATCAAATTCGTCTTGCTCTGGAAGCGAGAGGCAAAATCGGCCAGGCTAGGGGTAATTGCTGTTAGGTTCTTGGATGTGTCACTTGTAAGGGATCTAATGATGCTGACGAGCTTGCGGGGCTTGTTAAGAGTATGAATAAGGGTGTTAGTATGGTATTCCCTTCTCTTTAGATTGACTGCTTTTCAGTGTTCCTGTAGTTTGACCACGTAGGCAACATGGTCGACGTCATGCCTAGAATGCCGCCAGTGTCACTCAAGCTTTCTGAGGAGTAATAAGGATTCACAAAGATCAGAGGTAAACCATATCGCTGTGTGCTTCCTCCTGGTGGGCTTAGTGGAGGGTGGAAGGAGTGAGGCTTTAGATAGAGTGTTGTTCCATATGCCTATTAACTCAACCAGATCATTGGTGTCAGGGTTGAGGTCGTCAAGAATATTCCAGAGGACTGTTTCCTTATCAAAGGGTCTGAAGCGACATCTGGAGGCTGAAGGATTGGGGTTGGATGGCAGCTGGTCTCCTTCAGGGTCTGTAGGAATACGGAACAGTATGGCATTATGATCAGACCAGGGGACAGGGAGGACAAGTGTAGGGTCTTGGCTGGTCAGACTGTGGAAGTGTGAAGGAGCAAAGATGAGGTCCAGGGTGTTGTCTCCTGAGTGAGTGGGTGTATGTATCAGCTGATGATAGTTGAGAGCTTTCATTGCATTGAGGAAGGCAGAGGAGTGCTTGGTAGGGAGGGCTGGGAGATTGAAGTCACCTAGCAGCCAGAGTGGTTTGAGTTGGGTATTCCTATCACAAGCTAGGTCAAGAATAATGGCCAGCTCATCAGCGCGTGTAGATGGTGAGCAGTAGAAGAGACAGGCAGATAGGAATTTATTAGAAATCCGAATGTAGTCAAGGTTGAGTGCACTCTGAGCAGAGTTGCATTGGAAGTGGAGGTTGCTTCTGGCAATTATGAGGATTCCGCCGCCTCTCCGGTTTGCTCTCGGGCAATTAAAGAGGTCATAGGCGGGTGGCATAAATATGATATGATATGATAAGATGTATAAATACCTCAGTGGCATATACGCACAAAAGGAGAGCCTCTATGGATTGAAAGCCAACTCTGCTATGAGGGGACAAAGGATGACAGTGAAAGGGGATAAGCTCAGGAGTAATATGCGGAAATCTTTCTGTATGAAAAGAGTGATAGATGCATGGAATGGTCTCCCAGTGGAGGTGGTAGAAACGAGGATGGTATCTGAATTCAAAAAAGCACGGGACAAACTCAGAAGATCTCTAAAAGAAAAAGGGGACTATTGTAATTGATATTGAAGGGCAGACTATAGGCCATGTGATCTTTTTTCTGCCGTCATGTTTCTATGAAATGGAAACAGATACATTTCTCAGAAAGTAATAATAATATTTATCTTTCTAGCACTACCTGACCTACCCAGAACTGTACAGTGACCTGACCCAAAGAGCTTACAATCGGTGCCTACCTGAGGTCATAAGCAGGCCGAGGCAGAAACCCTGTACAAGAGCCCAGTGCTTAAAGCTCCAGCACGGGGTTTAATGGTGACATTTTATGCTGGGATGCAATATGCAAATTACCCAACATTAACCTGGGAGAGCAAGCCAAACACATGTGCACAGACGTCAGTGCAAGTTTTGCACACTGTTCCTGTTACTTCACCTCAGATGACCTAGGCATTGGGGAAAGCTGCTGATGCCATCGGCACACTGACAGGGGGCCAGTGCATCCCCCTCCCCCCCCAGACACTGTCCCCTGACAGAAACAAAATCTCTGGTCAGTTGCCCTGATCCCCCCCACCCACCCAATCTAAAAGGGTTTGGGTGGGGGAGATCGGGACTGCAGGCCCCCAAACAGTGTGCTTGTGGCATCGGGAGCTTTGTCCGATGTCTGGATCATCTGAGGTGAAGTGTCAAACTTCATCTCAGTTGATATTTTTGCTCCCAGCTGGATCTTTACACCTTCCCGAAGCTGGTGTGAAGATCTAGCATTAAAAACAGTAGAAACACCTGTGTTAAATTTTAGCACGGGTTTTTTACATTGCACACAATTAATTATGTAGCGATTTGCATACTAAGCATGCTGCAATTTAGCACGGTTGTTTTTTTGGTGTTTTTCTAGTGCTAGCTTGCTTTTTGTATTGGGCATGGGAAATGTGCCAGAAAAATGCTGTGCTAAGCTTTTCTGCATCAGCCCAAAAGTGACTTGTTCAGGGTCAGAAAGCCTGTCCATGGCAAAAGCAAGAACTGAACCTTTGCTTTTCAGAAGAGTTTTCTAACCCAGTCCTGGGGACACACCTGACCAGTCAGGTTTTCAGGATAATCTGAACACCTGACTAGCTCAGTGTATTCTAAGGCCTGGGTTGAGAGTTCCTGCTCTAGCCACTAGGCCATTTTTGCAGCCCTCCACAATATTCTGCCAGTCAGGCTATGAGCTTCATTTTTCATCTCTAACAGTGGCTCGTAGTTTCTCTGAATCCAGCCAGGTGAACTGGAATTTCGCAGCAAAACATCCTCCATTTTTCTTTCTAGAAATCTAAAATGGAGAACAAGAAGTGTTGATTTCCAGAAGAAGATCCACCCTGCTTCAAACTGCTTTCCTTTCATTTCATTTCTAATTTCTCTCTGATCAAGGAAATGGTGGAACATGGTTTATTTCAGCAGCAGGGGGCTGGAGTGGGCTCCAGTCCACTTAGTATGTAGATTCTGATCATTATAATTTCTTGTTTGATATTACCTAATTTCATGTATCCCTTTCCTTTGAGAAATTCTTCATTGGTATGCTATGCTTATTTTGAGAGTATTAGAGGATTTTCCCCCTCCCAGTGCCCATTCTGTTCATTGTATGTGTTCAATAAATATTTAAATTGCAAAAAGAAGATAAAAGTGTTATTGCTTTGGAGTCTGACGCTATCCCTTAGAAACCCTAAGATTCGATAAAGAATACATTTTATATTGTCTTTAAAGCAGTAGCAGAAGCAAACCCAATACGTGAGCTTTAGGCATGAAAGCAAAAAGGAACCATGTGAACATTTCATGTCTCCTTTCCTTCTTTGGTATAGAAATTTGCACACAGCATTTTCTCTGTGAATTTCTGTGAAATAAATGGCTGGAAAAATGGAATATAAATGAAAATAGCTTTAGCGATGATTTTCTCCTCTAGAAAGCTAGGCAAGAAACAGTGAACTGGGGATAAGAGGCACTAACCACAGCAAGACAGCTTTCAGGATTCTTGGTGGAATGATCATAGCTGAGATTTCAACTCAACTGGCCTCAGCTGACCTGTTTCCCTACAGAACCTAAAGCAAACAGGTGTTCTTAGGAATGGGGAATACTGACAGCACATGGAACGCATAAACCAGCCAGGCAGATGGGATGGCTTTATAAGGCCAGTTTTCCTACAGGAAACCAGGCTAATAATGGTCATGTTGATTTTCATATGGGCCGCCCGGGGTTCCAGTCTGATAGCTCGATGTCTTTGTTATGGTGTGTTTCTCTAGTAGCATCCAAATGAGGGACTATTTGTTTCACAAGCCTTTTGCTATTAAACAGGATGGAAACAACTAAGATGCCTGATTTTCATTACAATAGAATCAAAAACATAAGAGCGTGGCATCCTGATTTGACCCTTTACTAAAGTGTGGTAAAAATGGGCAGTTACTATGTGTACTACAAAAATGAAACCCAGCGATTGTAACATCTCTATGGCCACAGTTACGGTCATGTCCAGCATCATCCCATGCAGTTGATGCACAGATAATGTACTTACTGTGCATTAAGTGCACTGCAGATAAAGCAAGGTTACTTACCTGTAATGGGAGTTCTCTGTGAACAGCAGGATAAGTCAGCCACACTTGGTGATGTCATCTGACAGCACCATAGACAGAAGTGCTCTTCAGAGCTCAGAAAAGCAAGCCTTTGTGAGCATGTGCAAGGCAGCCCTACTCACTAACCCGCCCCTAGCTCGCCCAGTGCATCCCAATCTGTAACCTTGCGGCTAGGTAAGCAGGTGCTAAGCTAGGAGGCCGACCCCATCCAGGGGGAGTGAGTAGGTATGTGTGGTTGACTTATTCTGTTGTCCATGGAGAACCCCCATTACAGGTAAGTAACATCACTTTCTCCTAGGACAAACAGGATGAGTCAGATACATTTGGTGCCTCCCTAGCTGTGCAGTAGTGTGCTGTGGAGGATGAGGGAAGGCCATGGAGACCTTATTGGTCCATATGACGACAGTACACTGCATCTTTGGAAACAATGCTTTATTAACTTAATGCCAGTGATTGAACAACTTCATTAACTGGAATCAACAAGGCAGTAGTCTACCGACTATAACTGTACCCATCCTAGTGCAACTGGGCGGCGAGAACCCATTGGTTATCGGTGGCAGAGAGTACAACAACTCAAACATAGTGCATGTGTGCAACAACAATATCAAGCCCCAGGAGTGGGGCATGCGGTTATAGGATGGTGACAGTGACAGGAATGTGGTAAGAATGTGGTACAATCGTATCAGTCCCTGTGTAAGGGTATGCCAGGCAGTGGTTTGAGAGGCAATGGAAAAGTGTTCTAGTGGTCCACGCGTGCCACTGAGGCCAAGACCACTCAGCTGAAGGAACTGTCCGTCGGTGTCATGAGGTCGAGGCGGTAGTGTCTCTGAAAGGTGTGCACTGAGGATCAGGTGGCCACCTTGCAGATGTCGTTCACCGGTATGGAATGCAGGTTGGCAATGGTAGTGGCCAGCACTCAACACTGGTGGGCTCTGACTTTCGCCGTGGTTTGGGCTCCTGCCTGATCCAGGCAGAAGGTGACGCAGTTCGAGATCCACTGTGACAAGGTCCTTTTTGTGACCCAGCATCCTGATTTGTTCTGGTCAAAGGAGACAAAGAGTTGTGTCCCTTGCCGAAGGGGCAGTGTCCTGTGTAGGTGGATGCGTAAGGCCCTGACACAGTTCAGGGTGTGTAGCCTTTGCTCCTCTGGGGCTCCGGGTAGAAGGTAAGTAGTTTGATGGCCCGGTTGATATGGAAGGCTGATGCAACCTTAGGGATGAACCTCAAAAGGGTACGAAGGGTGGCATGGTTATGGGTGAGCTGTGTGTATGGTGGGTGTGCCATGAGAGCTTGGAGCTCGCTGATCTGTCTGGTAGATGTGATTGCTATCAGGAAGAGGATCTTCCAGAAGCTGTGCTTCAGTACTGCTGCTTGCAGGGGCTCAAATGGCTCTTGTGTCAGCTGGCAGAGAACAATGTTGAGGTCTCAAGGAGGTACCGGGGGCCGAACTGTAGGCTGGAGGTTTGCCAATCCCTTCATGAAACGTGCGACTAGTGGAAATGCAGCCATGAAGCTGTTGTCATTGTGGTCATGGAAGGCAGCAATACAGAGAGGTGGACTCTGATGGATTGCATTTTTAGGCCTTGATAGAAAAGCGAGGTGAGGTATTGGAGGACTTGTGGAACTGGCTAGGAGAATGGGTCCAGTCCCCATGATGGGCACCAGGCACTGAAGTGCTTCCACTTCAAGCTGTAAGATTTTTGGGTGGACAGGCATCTCACAACAAGGATCACTTGTTGAACTTCGGTGGTTAGATTAAAGGGAGATAGGGTCAGTCTTTCAATTTCCATGCTGTCAGTGCTAGTGTTAGTAGGTTGGGGTGCAGCATCTGTCCGCCATCCTGGGTGATGAGGTCCGGCCTGAGGGGAAGGTGTACCAGGGCCAGGCGGTGGAGGTAGGGGAACCACATCGGCTGCAGCTAGTGCAGTGTGATGATGATGGGCTGTGCCCTGTCCTGGATGATCCATTGCAGGGTCTTCGATATGAGCAGAGTGGGGGGAAAGGCCTACACTAGTGATCACTGCCCTCAGCACATGGCAAAGGCATCTGTGGTGAGGCAGTGAGTGGATGGGCATTTTGAGCAGAAGTGGGTGCACTTCGCGTTCTCCTTGGTGTTGAGCTTTGGCCATCTCCATCAGTTGAAGAGGGATTCTGCCACCTGGAAATCAAGGCTCCATTCATGCGGGTCTGTCTTAGTCTGTCTGCCAGCTTGTTCTGTGCCCCCGGCAGGTAGGAGGCTTGTAGCAGACATCCTCTGGACCAGAGCTTGAGTGCCTCCTTGCAGAGTGCATGTGAGTCCATGCCCCCTTGCTTGTTGAAGTAAAACATGGCCACCTGATTGTTTGGATCAGGATAGTCTTGTTGATGATGTGGAGATGGGAGGCCCTCAGTGCATATCGGATCACTCTGATCTCTTGCAGGTTGATGTGGTAAGTCCATTCCTTCACCGTCCAGGCACTTTATGTGAAACTGTAGCAAATGGGCCCCCCAGCCCGCCATTGAGGCATCTGTGGTGATGACTATGTGGTGGGGTGGTTGCTGGAGTGGCCTGCCTTGAGCAAAGTTCTCCTGGCTGGTGCACCAGAGGAGGAAGTTCTTGACGCCTGTGTCCAGCAGGATGTGCATAGATAGTGATTGCGAGTGCTGACTCCAGTGGGTGCATAGGTGCCACTGTAAGTGGCGTATGTGTAGCTTCGCCAGAGTGAGGACTTGCATCAATGCGCGTCAGAGTTGTGATGGGGTCACCTAATATGTGGGGAAGAACACCTTGGCCACTGTAGTGTCAATGTCTGCATTGATGCATTACAGGTGTTGGGAGGGGTGGATGTGGGACTTCTGGTGGTTTACCAGGAAGTCCAAGGAGGACAGGAGGGTGATGGTCTGCTGGACTGCCACTCGGGCCTTCTGTGGTGATGGTGCAGAGAGGAACCAATCGTTGAGGTATGAGAAGACAGAGACATCTTCCCTGTGGAGGTGGGCAGCCACTACAGCAACGTACTTGGTGAATACTCACAGGGCCACAGACAGCCCAAAGGGGAGGACTCTGTACTGGCAGTGGTTGCCCAGCACCTGGAAGCGTGGATACTTCTTGTGCATCACATGTATGGGGATGTGCATGTAAGCATCCTGTAAGTCCAAGGAAGCTAACCATTCCCTTTTCAGGATGAAAGGCAGATAGGATCCCAAGAAGTACATCCGGAACTTCTCTTTGAGGATGAATTTGTTCAGTTTCCAGAGGTCTAGAATGGGGCAGACTCCTCCAGATTTCTTGGAAATCAGAAAGTATCTGTAGTAGAATCCGCAGTTAAGTTCGATGGGTGGCACCAGTTTTATCACTTGGGACGCCAGGAGTGACAGTATTTCTGCGGTCATGGTTGGGAGCAGGTGTGGCGGCATGGCACTGGGGGGTGGGGAATGTTGCCGGGGGGGGGGGAGATGAGAACCAGATGTGGTACCCCTCCTCTATGATTTGAAGGCCCCATTTGTCTGTTGTGATGGATCTCCAGGTGTTGATGAAGGCGGTCAGCTGGCCCCCCCATGGGGAGGCCAGCCTGGGGAGTTCCGTCAAAAGGGGAGGGGGGTTACCCTTCCCCAGCACAGCCATTGCTGGCTTCTGTTGTTTCCAGTCTCTCTAGTGGTGTTTGGGTCAATAAGTGGATTGGTAGGACTGTTGTTTGTACCGTGGCACCTGCCACTTGTGGTAGGAGCTGTGCCACCTGGAAGAGGAATATGGCTTGTGGTGGTAGTTTCCTCTGCAGTTGCTAGTATTATATTTGAGGCCCTCCTCAGAAAGGGTCTGTAGAGTGGTGCAATGCTCCTTTAAGTCATTCATGGTTTCATTGACCTTGTCACAAGAGTGAGTCGCCTGTGCAGGGGGCATCCACCATGCAATTTTGAGTGTCTTCTCGCAGCCCTGACACGTAGCCATGCTAGATGGTGGATTGAGATGGCTGTCCCTGCAGTTCTGGTGGCTGAGTCAAAGGCATTGAAGGCCGCTTGGACTTGGTGTTTGGTGCATTCCTCTAGGTCTGTTAGAGCCACCGAGATGGCCGTCTGCATCTCAGGGGGTAGGGCCGAGATGATGCCTTTCAGGTTTTCCACCAAGAAAACCTGGAATAGTGTGTGCTGGAATTGGTGGGCTGTGATCCTTGTGCTGAGCATGGCTCCCTGGAATACTTTCTTGCCAACATCATCGAGGAGTTTGAGGTCTCACCCAGGTGGGTTGTTTGTGTGGTTGCAGGACGACTTGGCTCATTTCAGAGCTGATTCCACAATGATTGAATGGTGCGGAAACTGGATTTTTTTAAACTGGGGGTGGGTTGTACCTGATATTTTGCTTCGAGCTTGTGGGAGCAGGCAGGACTGGATGCAAGGGTCTGTAAAGCTTTGCCATGTTATCCTGGAGTAGCTGGTAGACTGGCAGCGAGACTAGCATCTTTGGCTGGTCCAAGTACTTGAGCACCCCTTGGGCTTTGCCCTTTGGTTCAGGATTTTCACTGGTTGTGGGGGTCAGGGTGGTTGCTATCCTTTGCAGGAACTTGGCGTAGGTTAGGTCCTCTGAGGACGAGGACTGCGGTGGGTTTGGAGGGAGGGGCAAGTGCCCCGAAGTGGTGCCCTTTAGCATGAGGGTATTCCCCGTGCCTGGAGAGCACAGTGCTACTGCTTCTTCATCCCCGCTGGCTGCCGACAGATGGTCCGGGGATTGGGCAGATGATGGGACTGATGATGATGCTCTTCGCATGGATGATCTCAAAGGCATGGTCTGCAGCATCTGCTCCATGGGGGACATGGGAAGTGGATCTTGTCTAGCACCTAGGTTTGCCTCTGGAGCCGCTGTTGGCATTGTGTGCTGGGCTAGAGTGCAGTACTGAAGAGGTGGGTAAAAAGCTGCAGGCGTGCAGCTGAGTTGTCTGAGCTGCTGTGCGGGCTGAGCAAGCTGGTTAGGCTGTTTCTTGCATGTCTTTGGTGGTGCAGGTTGTCCGGAGATGCTGGCGCTGTGATGTCAGTGGTGGTGTCTTCCTCTTTTTGTGTGCTGCTTTGGGGAGCTGTTGGAGTGACTGCTACAGCTGGGAGACCTGCACCTGCATTCTTCGTGGCTCCGTTTCCTCCGGTGGTGCAGTCCCTTGAATTGAGGCTGCCTCTGTGACAGAGATTCATGGCTGGTGCTGTCATGTGGTTGGGAAGTCCCATGGTTGGTGCGGTGATGCTGCCTGGGCTTCCCTCATTTCTGTGGCACCAGCCAATCAGATCGCAGGGGGTTATGTCATGGTGCCGGCCAATGAGATCACGGGAGGTAGAATTCTCTGCTGAAATGCCATCCTTGGCGCTATCATGTCCCACAAGAAGTCCTAGATTTTGGGTGCTGTTCAATGTAGCTGGAGCTTGTTGGAGGATGGTTGCTGGAGATAATTGCAAATCCACAGGTGGAGCCTCAGCCTCTGGAGCAATGTGACTGGGGATGGAGGCCCCGGGGGATGGGGCACATCCCATGCCATGAGGAGCATCAGAGAAGTATTGTGAACCTTATGTGGAGGAGTAGCCTAGTGGTTACAGCATTGGCTTAGGAACCAAGAGCCCAGGGTTTGATTCCCACTAGCACTCCTTGTGGCCTTGGGCACGACACTTAACCCTCCATTGCCTTAGAAGAATCCAAGTTATTAATGTCCCTGTTTAATGTACATTACCAAGCTTCAGTTACAATGTAAACTGCTTTGAGTGAAAAATGATAAAGCAGTATTAAAAAAAACCTGATAAATAAATAATCCTTCTGTTAGCCTTTCTGATGTAAATAGTTAACATTGTTATCCAAGTTATTATACCTGTTCTATGTAATTACGGTGTAACCCCCACTGTAAACTCTCCTTGTTTCATGTAAACCGCACTGATATCAAAGAGCGCGGTATATAAGAAAAATAAATAAAATAAATAAACATGGCCAGTAGCCTGGTCCCAGCCTGCAGTTCAGAAGAGGTGGTCACCAGGAAGCTTTGCAGGATGTGCTTTCTCAATATGGGGGACATCCAGGAACAGTGCATTGCTAACATAAGCTACTACATTAACTGCTAGCTCGGTCCTGCACTAACTGCATGCACTGATTCCCATGCTGACTGCTCAATGCATTTTAGCAAAAGAGTCCCTACGAATGACCTGCTATACACAAAGGTGCCATTGTGGATCAGGGAAGCTTCAAAAGCAGAACACATTGTGTGATGGCCTTTATTCAGTCTGAAAGTTTTGATATTTTTTCCCCTTCATTTTTCTTTAACTGACCCTAGAGCGCTGCAGCCCCAGTGGATTTTTCTGACAGACAGAGGCAGCTGAAATGTGCAGCTGAGTGGTCGAGAGATATTTTCCATTTTCTGAAGCAGAGTAGACAGAGACAGAGGGATTGAGACCCCAAAATCCAGAGAGGGGAGAAAATTTTCTGCTTTTCCCCAGTACAACGTCATTTTATTTGGGCTCTCAGCTCAGCTTTTTTATTTAGGCCATTCATCGGATTCCTTGAATTTCTTTTCCTTTCTGATATGCAGGCACCTTTAAACTGATTTGCATATTTGTTTAGATCATTTTTTCTGAAATCCCTGACATGAACGCACTGTGAGGTGAGGCCAGGTCTATGGATCTAAAATAAATCTGCTTCTGCATTGCAATGCAAATGAATAAATACTCAGTGGACAGAGCTTTGTGCATGGAAAATATCTTTGGTTCCTTTTCAGATCATTTTGTGAAGTTTGGGACAACCTTTGGCTATTAATTCCTTTATTAGGCTCTATTAATCTCTTTTATGATGAGATTAACCTATGGCGAAGTATAACCAGTATCACTCAACAAAGGCAACTTACAATGTAGTAGCAGTACAACAACAGCAAAATCACCACAAGTCAGCATTACAGTAAGTTTCAGCTATTAATGCATGTAAAATTGGATTAAATGAAGTAAAACTGTTTTAACTTGCATAAATCAACTTTATGTGCATTAATTTGGAGGTATTATGCACATAAAGTTGATTTAGTGCACATTCTTCATGCGCATAAAATTTCACAAACTGAAAATAGAAAAATGTTGGAGAAAAGGAGAGACCGGAACTGGAACTCGAGGACAGAGGTATCAACAGCAGGAAATGACACAGATGAAATAGCACAGGAAGGAGCACCTGCTTGATTTTCTTTCCTAGGACACAGATGCTGCCCTTTTTCTCAAAACTCGTGCAGTTTTAGAGTTCTTGTCAGTGATACAAAAAAAGCAATCTCCCTTCCTCAGCACCTTCTGCCTTCTACAGCCTCTGCTATTTCAGAACTGAAACCCTTCCACCATCCTCTGCCAATGCACCTCATTCCTGCTGCAACCTCCTGCTATTCTCCCTGTACTGAAACCCACGCACAGCTGTGCCAATGCACCTCATTCCCCAGGGCTGGATGTAAGATTTTGGCGCTCATGGGCAAGACCAGACAGCAGATCGCAAAGAACAGAGGAAAGGGGTTGTCAGAGATGACTGGAGAACCAGTATAGGAACAGGGGAAGGCCATAGTGCCACAGTGTCACCCCTTTGAAGTAGCACACGCACATGGCCCTGATATAAGCAGGAGCTGGCTCTTCTTTAGCTGAGTGTTTTGCACCTTGGAATTATGGTACCCTAGGCAGTTGTCTATGCTGCCTATGCCTAACCCAAGCTTGTTACTCCTACTCTGCTGTATCCCTTCATATTCCAATACCGAAACTCACACCCAGCCAATGTACCTCACTCCAGCCCTGCAGCACCCTCTGCTGTTCCAGTACTGAGGCCACACAGACATACCTCACTCCAGCCCTGCATTTCATCTAGTACAAGGGGTTTTGATGATATTATTAGACCATATATTGCCTGGTAAGTGAACTAATGCCTTGTCTGTCACAGAGGGATAATGAGCCGTATGATTTTGGATAAAACAATCAGACTGTGCTGTGTATTTTAAGGTAATTTGCTGCTATGATCCCATGTGTGTGCCATCTACCTGTATAGCAGGATCCCCTTTCCCCATGATCAGCACTTCCAGACTGTTCATGGTGTATCCGGACAATAGCAATTAGATTAAACCGATTCTGCTGGCTTGATGTAAAATTCCCATCCGTTTGATAGCTTGATGCAGAAACCCTGCACTAGAGCCCAGTGCGAAAACTCCAGCACAGGGTTTCATCACACAGGTCTAGCGCAGATGTTTTGCTCAGCAATGCTGTAAGCAAACAGCATGCAAATGAGCTGTGCGCAAAACATCTGCGCTAAAGAAGGAGAACAAGCGAGGCACATGCACACGGGGATCTGCGTTAGCAGCACCTAGATCCTTTGCGCGCACGTCTTGGATTGCTCTCTGGCACTTAAACAGCAATGTTATTCAAAGCAGAAGTTCTTTGCAGAATAATATTGCTGTTTATGCGCCCGACAGCATTGCAGCACATGCGCATAGCATGGATCCAGCACACTTTCTCTGCTGCTTCAGCAGTCCTTCATCAAAGTCAGAAAAATGTTGTGGGGACTGTCCGCTGAAGAAGCAGGCATAAATTCTTCACCAGCATTGACGGTAGACCTTAAACTAACCCTTGACGCCTCCTCAGACTTCATGTTAAAATTCCACGTTGAGCGCAGTGTTCTGCGCACTTCTCTGCATCTACATTGCATAGCTCATTGCTTCACTACCATCCATCTCCATCGATTGAAATGCGTCATTAGCGCAGGCGTCTGCACAGTATTTATGCATGCATTAGCTTCCTTCTTGCATTCTCTGCCCAAACTAGCGCAGAAAATTCAGCGCTAACTCTATACAGAGGCCTGTGCTAACAGCAGCGCATGTTTCTGTGAGTCTTTTCCCTCCTGTCTGTCTGTCCCTCTCGTTTCTTTCTCTGCTTTTCTCATTGCATGATTAATTTCGGGTCCCTCATATGCCATGTAATTTGCTACAGCTATTCTAACACAGAATAGAGGACGGCTAAAGGTTTGCCTTTGTTACATGTTTATAATAAGGACTAGCTTCAGGGCCTGGAATACAAGAACCAAAGGCTATGGGCTCAGCAGAGGTGGTTTTTAATAACAAACAGCATGTTTCCATATGTCTGTGTGTTTGCAGGCAGATGTGGTGGACGGGGAAAGATGAGAACAGAGCTGTTCAAAGCAAAGCAATGTCTCATGAAACCCAGCTGCCGAGTACGCTAGAGTGGAAAACATTACAATGAATGCCGCGGACACATTGCTTTACCTGACCTATCACGACGTCGATGTTCCCATTGCAGGGATATATCATGGTATGAACATTTCAAGCAAGTTTTACATAAGCCAATGGCAAGGAAATGCTGAAAAGGAGTGTACACTGCACTGATAACACTGAAAAGGTGCCAATGGTTTTATCTTTATAAGATCGAAATACTGTATTTTATGACTTTTGTCTGCCATCTGGAACAGTCATTGATATGATGACTCATACATGAAAAGGCTCCAAAAGTGCAGGAGTAGCCTAGTGGTTAGTGCAGCAGCCCAAACAGCGTTTGAATCCCCTTCCCACTGCTTATGGCTGTGAGCAAGTCATTTAACCCTGCATTGCCTCATGTACAAGCTTACAGGCCGATGCAGAAAGCTAGCGCAGATAACACCACATTTAAGCACATTTTAAATGCAGAAAACAGACGGATGTGCACATAAACACTGATGGAAAAACTAGCACCCAATTAATGCCATGAGTATTTAAATGTACTTAAACAGAGGAAAATGAGCTGCGCATAATAGTCTGGCATGCAAATCATGGCTACGCCCAATGCAGAGATAGGCGTAGAGGATTTCACAACCAGCCATAGTGCCAATATTTTTACTGCAGGGTCTGAGGTGACTTAAACCTCTAACGCGTGCCCCCAACAGTATTTTAATGGCATTAGGGATGATCACGGCATTGGGAAAAGCCCCCAATGCCATCAACATACTGTCGGGGGCCGGTGCCCTGACAATAAGAGAATCCCTGGTGGCCCAGCAGCCCAGATCCCCCATCGGATAGTATGTTGATGGCATCAGGGATGATCACGGCATCAGGAAAAGCCCCCGATGCCATCAAATTACTTTTGGGGGCGGATGCCCTCACAGAAAGTGACTACCTGGTGGTCTAGTGGCCCCTGTACCCCATCCTGCACCCCAAATTAAAATCAAATAACCTGGTGGTCTATTGGCTCTTAAACTCACCACCCCTCACCCGAAATTAAAATAAAATGACCTGGTGATCTAGCAGCCCCTAAATCCACCACCCCCCACCTGAAATTAAAATAAAATGACCTAGTGATCTAGTGGCCCCTAAATCTACCACCCCACCCAGTACCTTAAAATAAGTGGGAGCGCTGCCTATGCACTCCCGCTCTGGGTCCGCCATCTTGAAAAATAGCAGCACCTGGCTCTGTGCAGTGCATCCTGGGGTGCACAGGGTGCAGTCAGACTGCCAGGAGTGGCCTAGTGGTTGGGGCAAGTTGCCTCAGGCCAGAGGGCCAGGGGTTCAAATCCCACTAGAGAACAACAACCTTGGGCCAGAAAGACTGGGGTTTCTAGTCCCACAGGTGCACCTTGTGCAAGCCACTTAACCCTTCATTGCCTCAGGTACAAAAACATAGATTGTGAGCCCTCACACACCACACTATTCACTCCTCCTCACCTCAGTAATTGGCTGATCTACAATTCCATGTCCCCCCTCATTTGCTCCACTCTGTCCATAATTATCTGCTGGTGCTTCCCCCTCCCTCACAGGCACACTCATTCCTCTGCTTTTTTCTTCCTGGCCCCCTCCCTCTGGAACTCTCTTCCCCTAAACCTTCGGTCTGAGTCCTCTTTCCCCCGTTTCAAGACTGCCTTGAAAACCCATCTGTTTCAGTGTGCTTTCAGTCTCCCTTTCCCCCTTCCATAGAGTTCCCTGCTCCTTCTCTTCTCTCTTGCTCTGTCCTGTCGATTATTGGCATTCCTTTCTTCATTTCCTCAGCAGTCTTTTTTGTATTGTACACCGCTTTTTGTCTTCTGATGTAAGCGGTATAGCAAATTCCAAAATAAAGTAAAAGAAATACAATAAAGTAAAGGGAAAAACATATATATAGAGTACCTGAATGTACACTGCTTTGACTGGTAGAAAAGCAGTATATAAGCCTAGTTAAATAAATATAAGGTAGACTATGCCTTATATGGCAGTCTAATTCCCCCAGGTGCATCACACCACCATTTTTCAAGATGGCAGACCCAGAGCGGCATCGCAGGATGCACCGCACGGGGCCAGGTGCCGCCATTTTTTCAAGATGGTGGACCCAGAGCGGGAGCATGTAGGCAATTCTCCCGTTTATTTTAAGGTACAGGGTGGGGGGTAGTGGATTTAAGGGCCGCTAGATCATCAGGTCATTGCACTTTAATTTGGGGTTGGGGTGGGGGTTTCAGGGACTGCTAGACCACTACGTTATTTGATTTTAATTTTGGGTGGGGGTGGGGGGATTAAAGGGCCACTAGACCACCAGGTTATTTGATTTTAATTTGGGGTGGGGGTTCAAGGGCCGCTAGATCACCAGGTTATTTGATTTTAATTTGGAGTGGGGGAGTGGGGGAGGGGCCACTAGACCGCCAGTCACTTTCTGTAAGGGCACAGGCCCCCGACAATATTTTGATGGCATCGGGGGCTTTTCTCAATGCCACGATTGTCCCTGATGCTATCAAAATACTGTTAGAGGGGGGGGGGGGACTAGGGCCGCTGGGCCACCAGGGATTCTCTTATTGTTGGGGCACTGACTCCCAAAACTATTTTGATGGCATCGGGGCCTTTTCCCAATGCTGCAATCGTCCCAGGTGCCATCAAAATACTATTGGGGCTGATATGTAAATTAGCCATGTGGGGCCTGTTTCTCTGGGAGAGTATGTCAAACTAGTGCTGACTTCTTGTGCCCATGAGTTTGGCTTGCTTTCCCAGTTTAACGCTGCCATTTTGCACCCAGTTTAACATGTGGCTCATTTGCATGCGCATGGTTACCGTAGCCTTCATTTGCATACTCTATCTTTGCTGAATCTGGCGTTAAAAGGTGTGCGTTGTCAGGGCGCGTAAAAGTTGTTTCAGCGTGCATCTAGCACCGGTTTTCTGCATCAGCCTATTATTTATTTATTTATTTAGACAGATTTGTATGCCACCTTTTCCTTCAATCAAGGTGGTCACGTCACATGACAATTGGAGGGTTACATTTAACATGAGGGTACATGTAAGCATTTAGACAGTACAGTTACTTAACAGTAATTAGACAGTACAATTGAGGTAACATTCAACATGAAGGTATTGAAAACGTTGTATGAAAGATTTGTGTGTGTGGGTAGTATGGATGTGTGTTTAGTTGGTGGAGGTAGTAGTGCTATTGTATGGATAGGGGATGTTGCCTGAATGCTCATCGGTTTCTATAAATAGGAATGTTTTAAGGTCTTTGCGGAAGTCTGTGAGGTCATCTAACGCCCTCAGGCTCATTGGGAGGGAGTTCCATAGAGTGGATGCCAGCAGTGATGGTGCTCTTTTTGAAGTTGTTTGTTTGGTTTTGTGATAGCCTGCGGGTGTGCCGATCATGTTGTCATTATTGGTTCTTCTTGGTCTATTGCTGATGTCCCTTGTTATAATGTTTTGGAGTACGTCTGCTGAGAGATGGTGAATGATTTTGAAGATGATCATGATTGTTCTGTATTTAGCTCTTGCCACCATTGGGAGCCAGCGTAGTTGTTGTAGGATGGGAGTGATGTGCTCAGTCCTTGGAGTGTCTGTAATGATGCGTGCTGTAGTGTTTTGTACCATCTGTAGTGGGTGGAGTGTCTGTTGAGGAAGGCCTTGATATAGTGAGCTTCCATAATCCAGCAGTGGTGTAATGAGTGCTTGGCACACTGTGCGGAAGTGGTCTTGACGGAGTATTGGTTTGATTTGCCTGATCGTTTTCAATCGATGGTATGCCTTGTTTACAGTTTTGGTGATGTGGGATTTTAGGTTCAGGGCTCTGTCTAATGTGATGCTATTAGATTGTAAATCCTCTGGCGAAAGGAAATGAAGGAAATACCAGAATGTAACTTGCCTTGAGCTACTGCTGGATAGTTATGATCTAAATAAAACTGCAATATAATACATTGCTAAAGGAACACACACTGCACCAATATCACTGAAAATGTACCAGTCTAGGGAAGTAACAGCTGCTGTACTGCTAATACTGAAAAGAGGCTATTGTATTAAACGAGCTCACATTGCACATCAATTCTATACAAATATTAATAACATGCACTGTACACAGTGGACGTAAGTTATTGCTTTAGTATGAAACACTTATTGTAAACCTTTAAAATTCAGACACCCAGACCAAACCTGTCAGTGAATTTACAATTGGTCTTATGTGCTTGGCTGACACGAGCAAGTAGTTATATATATGCACACATATAAACAGACACACTCACAGGGGGAGTTCATAAATAAGGTGACTTTGTACAGCTTTGATACTATAATTAAGTTGATCTTATTCACGGACCCCCTCCCCCCCCCCCACTATGTAAAACCACACAGGTTGTCCTCATTTAACATCCTTGCAATCAATCTGCACTTTGCTTTAAACTAGTTTTAATTCCATTTTATGATAGCTGAAGACAATTCATTTTGCACTTTAACCCCGAGTCCACCCCCAGCAGATTGCATTAGGTTACAAATTGCCTTGGCTGAATTCCATTACTCTGTGTGTGCTGAGAGGAAAGGCTGCTGGAGCCATCCGAGCAGGGACAGTAACGCATCTTATTCTCACTTTCCCAATCTCATTGTCAGTTTATTTCCACTTCTCTGCCCGCGGCTCCCTGCGATTCTCACTGCTCTGACCTCGGGTGCCTACTTGATGTTTTGTTTGACGGAAATGTGAACTGTTTGCTATTTCAGCTTCTCACTCCCTCTCTTTCTGCTCAAAAGACAGGGGCTGCATCAAGAGGAGCTCTACATCAGTGACTGAAGCAGGGCCGGTCCTGCCACTAGATGGACTAGGCATCCACCCGGGGTGCCAGGAAATGGGGGGTGGAGGGGCAGCAGCTTTATGCTTCTGTCAGCAAAGGCCAGCACTAAAATGCTTGCCCCCCTCTGACAGGAAGCTGCATCAGAAGGGGGTGGGACATGGCAGTGCTTGAGTACAGTTCTGTCTCAAGGCCCCACACAATACTGTTTTTCTTTCAGTGCAGTGGGACCAGTGGAGGTTAGACATAGGGAGGCAATGGGAGATGCTGTACACGGGGTAAAGAAACAGGGAATGGAGAGCAGAAGGGGAGATGCTGGACGTAAGGGGGAGGAGACAAAACTAAAGGTTTACCTAGGTGTCAGGTACCCGTGGTCTAGCCCTAGACAACAGTGCAGATCCATAGATAAGGAGAGCTCCAGGGCCATGTGGTCCAATCCCTACTTAGTCACTGGCAGAGCCATTGGCTTTATCCCTCACGCCTCAATCCACCCAACCAGAGTAGGTGATTTCCTGCCATGTCTTCTCCTTCAAGAAACTGCCAGGTTAGTGTCTGGACACCAGACATGTGCTGGTGTTCCATAGATACCTGGAGGGAACTGCAGCTTCCAAAATCTTCTAGTTAGAACATGCACTGAGAAGTTGCTTGAATAATAGGGTCTCTTTCTATAAGATATCAATTTCTAACAAACTTTGCATATCACAGAGTGACAGATTGCTCCACAAAGTACTACTACCAGCTTTCTGATTTTTGCTTTATCAAGCCTTAAGAACTTAAGAAAAGCCATGCTGATTCCGACCAAGATCCATTGATGGAGGCCAGTTCTGGTCACAAGTACTTGGCAGATCCCAAAAAGTAGATTTATTTCTCATAGTTCATTTCCAGGGATAACAATGGCTCTCCTAAGTCTACTAATAATTTGTCTCCAGGAAGTTGTCCAAGTCTCTTATGAACTCTGCTAAGTTAGTCACTTGATCATATCCTACCTTATAAGAAGTCCACTTGTTTGCCATAAACCTGTTTGTTATACAGAGGGCCTTGCACTTTTATTGAGGCTGTAGCATCTTCACTCATGGACCTCATCTTCATTTATTGTGTCAGAGAAATCAGCACTTCTTTACTTTGACCAAATAAGATACCTGAAGCCAAAAGCACATTATCTAGTAGGACACTGCCTCCATGTTTATGATTTCCCTAAGCACAAAATAACTCCCAGCTTAACTCCTGCATTCTTCACTGCCTGTGGATAAAGGAAGCCTTCCACTTGTCCAGCACCGGGCCTACGAGGTAGAGATGCACCGAGAAAAGGACACAGCTTCCCAAAATGGAAAATGAAAAACAATCCTTTTCTGTTCAAACATATTAACTGAACAAGAAAAGAACCCAGCAAAGAGGAGCCCTGTTAGCCAGGGGTAACACGAATGGCTGCTGGCGCCCTAGAGACTAACCGCTCTATTGAGGCCTAGAATTGCCCTTCAAAAATGCAATGTGTGCCTTTGAATCAGTCCTGACAACCCAGAAGCTCCTGGGTTTTCTTGGCAGTGTCACTGGAAGTAGATTGTCAGGCCTTTCTTCCAAGGCAATGGAGGGTTAAGTGACTTGCCCAAGGCCACAGGAAATGCTAGTGGGAATTGAACCCTGGTTGCTTGGTTACCAAGCCAGAGCTCTAACCACCGGGCTACTCTTCCACTCCCCAAACCAGATGCATAAAGTTGTCTGTGTCTTCGGGACATGCCCCTTAACTAGCTGCCAGCACCTACTGGCAGGGGGAGAACATGGTTCCTCACATTGTCAGTCCGAATTTGGCCCTGTCTGTGCCCAGAGTGTATATAAAGTTATCAGTCCTCTGGCAATTATTCCAGCCTCTTCACTACAGAGCAATTCAGGTCTGATCGCAGTTCTGACAGGCTTTACCCCTTCCGGGCTTTGGTGAGATGTACAGGACTCGCCAGCTATGACCTTTTAAACACAGAGCACAATGGCTTTTAGTGGCAGCAAGCCAGGTGCTCTCAAAGTTCTTTAGTTCACTTCTTCTTAGTTTTGTCTATATTTTGATTTTTGCCTTTCTATTCCCCTCTCTCCTTTCCAGTTTCTTCTGACTGAAGCAGCCACCCTGCAAGTCACAGTCCATGACTCAGAGACTCATCGTTTTCCTCTGCTTAAACACTGATATTCCTGTAATAACAGATGTAATAACCCGCTGTGACTGTGCGAATGGGAGGCTCATTTGTTTAATAGGCAGAGGTTCAGTTTTGGCATGTTCATTTCATTTGTAATGATGCACCAATATTGATTTTAGCTTACAGGGACTCCAAAAAAAGTTCCTTCTGTAGTGTAACTGCTTCATCCCCAGAGTGTGAAAGACTTATCTCCTTTGTTAGCGTTAGCACTCCATCGCAGCACTGCACACAGAAATTCACAGAGCTTTAGACCTTAATAAGTCCATGCAGCCTTCGGAGAGCTTGTTTTTTATTCATATCTTGTGCCTGTCAGATGCAGTGGCTGCTGGGGGGGGGGGGGGTTTGGGGGAAGAGAATTTGTTCATCTTACAGAGCATAATGGGGTTGTGTCAAAATTGAGAAGCCACTTTTTAAATCTTTTTCTTTTTCTCTTTTTTGTTTAAAGTATATGGCTGCCATGTTAGCTCATTTGAAGAGTGGAAAAAGAAGGTCATCAAACAAGTAGGGGGGGGGGGAGACCATTAGACTGCACTGGCTCAATACATTCCTGACCCGTTTTGGAGAGCTCTGCTGCTTTCCTCTGAGGTTTGCTTATCTGGATATAGGGGGAAGGGAAGGGATTTAGCTCAGGAGTAACTCAAGGCAGGTTGTATTCAGGTTTCTCCATGGACTGCAGGATTGCGTCAGCCACACCTGGTGACGTCCTCCGGGCGGCGCCAAGGTCGGAAGTGCTCTCCAGAGCTCAGATTTCTGCGCGTGCTCAGGTAGCCCACCTCCTGGGTCCACCCCTAGCCTGGCCAGTTTGTTTCCTTCCGCCTTGCCAGCAAGACGGACCCTGCTGTCCCTCTTCATCAAGAACACTCAGACTACTTACCAGGATGCCCAAACCAGGATTTAAAAAATGCAACTGCGGTAAGAAGATGAGCAGCACGGACTTACATGAGTTGTGTGTGCGCTGCTTGGGACCGGCACACAACGTGGAAGATTGCTCCCATTGCTCCAGAATGTCCCCAAGGGCCCGGAAGTCCAGAGGGCATGCTCTAAAGGATTACCTGGCCTCCAAGAGCAACGCTGGCACTGCTGATCCTCCGGCCTCAAAGAACAATGCCGCCTCAGTGGCTCTCCCTATGGCCTCTTCTCATGCTGCTGCTACGGCCCGGAATGTGCCCAACAGGGCCTCCACCCCCTGCCTAGCTTCGGATGCCTCCCCAATGCCTCCAACGGCCCCGGCGATGGCTCCTACTGTCAAGGATGCTAACAGGCTCCCCACATCTATGGGGCCTGAGCTCCTCTCTTCTTCCGGCCATGCGGTTGCTCCCGGCCATGCTGCTCTGCAAGATGGCGCTGTGGGTAAGTCCTCCAGCTTCCCCCACCAGCCTCTGATTCGCCGAGACCCCTGCTGCCCGTGAAACAGCCACGGCGCCGGCTATCCTAGCTCCGCGTCATCACCCTTCGACTCCAGGAAGCCCGTTCAGCGTGGAAGTCGGCGCTGAAGTACTCCGGGCCCCTCGGCACAGTACGCACAAGCGGAGAAGAAGTCGGACCCGGGCAGACAGAGAGGCTTCCCGACGTGGCAGTCATCAGGGGCGCAACCAAAAGAAAACATGCAAGAGAGCACTCCAGCAGCAGCAGCAGTGCTTCCGGCTCCAGCTATAGGCATCGCAGGAGGCACAGCTCAAGACGTCATGCATCCAGACACCACAGATCGCACAGGAGTTCTTCCAGCTCTCCCTACCGCAACAGATCTTGCAGCCATGCCTCTGACCCGGCGAACTCATCAACTATCCTACAGCTGCTAACGCAACTTGTACAGCAAACAGCACCACCTTCTGCTACTGCTACAGCTCAGCAACCTTCAGCGATCCCGAATTCGGGGGCCCTGCCACCAGCAACACGGTTTTCAGAACCCGCCAAACCTCACTCGCCCCCGCTACGGTCTCCGGACGTTCCCTCCCCAGATAGCACCGTGGAGGAGCAAGACATTGAAGCTGCAGTCGTTGGTTCTGCGTCCAACGATCTGACTGCTTCAGATAACAGGCATTCTCCTGAACCTGAAGTGCCTCCGCACCCCCCAGAGGACCTGACTTACCCGAAATTCCTCAATAAGGTAGCCACCACCTTGGTCCTGACCTCACCCAATGCCTCGAAGGAACCAGAGCCGGAGGTCCTGAAATACCTCACTGTCCCCAAAACACCGTTCGCGTTGCCTCTGCACCGCAAATTACGGGATAGCCACTTGAGACTTTGGTTGACCCCTGCATCTGGCTGAGCAATCTCCAGGAGGCTAGACTCCAAGTATCAAATTCAACCCATACCAGGGTTCGAGAAAACACAGCTGCCTCACCAGTCTATAATTGTGTCCTCAGCTCTGAAGAAAGTTAAGTCCTCCCGCACCCACGCCAACAACCCACCCGGACGTGACCACAAGCTTCTCAATGACATCGGAAAGAAAGTCTATCAAGGGGCCATGCTCAGTGCAAGGATTGCTGCACACCAGTTTCAACATGTCCTGTTTCAAGACACCTGTATGGCAAACATCAAAAATGCCATCTCCTCTCTCCCAAAAGAATCACAAGTGTTATTCTCCACCGCACTCACTGACATGACTGAATGCAACAAACACCTGGCGAGCACAGCCTTTGATGCTTTCGATATGTCCGTAAGGACAGTGGGTACGGCGATATCCGCTAGGTGGTGGGCATGGCTGAGAGCGTCCGGACTGAGGGACGACTCCCATGACAAAATTGCCGATGCTCCCTGCACAGGCGAATCGCTCTTCGGGGAGAAAGTTACAGACACAGTAAACAACATGAAAGAGGACTGCACTACCCTGCAAACCCTGGCAGAAGATGGTTTTGAGCGCAATAACAGCACTAAAAAGAATAGCTACCTACGGAAATCTTACTACAACTACAACAAGAGATATCCTTCAAACCGAAAGTGGCAGGGCCCCAGATACAAGATCAATGCCTATCATGGACCCTCGCACCAGCGCCAGTCCCAACGGGACCGTAAGCCAAAGAAAGGTAGCAACACGCAGACGGCCAAAGGTGGCCCCTCCTTTTGACAACTATGTGCAAGCCCCACCCCCTGACCCGGGGACACCTGCAAGCCCCCTCCCAGATCGGGGGGCGCCTCTCATTTTTTCTACCGGAATGGGAAAGGATCACCTCCGACTCCTGGGTCCTGCAGGTCATCCGGAAAGGATTCCACATTCATTTTTCTGCGCCACCCTGCCAATGCAACAAACCTCTCAGTGAGACCCTTCTCCACCTGCAGCATGCCATGGCGGAAGAGCTGATACACCTGCTGTCCTCCCGTGCAATAGAAGAGGTTCCACTATCCGAGATCAATACCGGATTTTACTCCAGATACTTCCTCATCCCGAAGAGATTGGGCGGAGTGTGCCCCATCTTGGACCTGCGCAAGTTGAACAGATTTGTCACAAGAGAGAAATTCAGGATGTACTCCCTCAATTCCATCCTCCCTCTGATTCAGACTGGTGACTGGCTGGCATCCCTGGATCTGCAGGAAGTTTATACACACATCCGCATCCACAAAGTGCACAGGAAGTACCTCCGATTCCATGTCCTGGGACATCACTACCAGTACAGAGTCCTTCCCTTCGGGCTATCACCAGCCCCACGCGTCTTCACGAAGTGTGTGGCCATCGCAGCAGCTCACCTCCGCAAGCAGAACATCGCTGTTTTCCCCTACCTGGACGACTGGCTCCTCACAGCTTCCTCCGCTCAAGAACTGCAAGTGGCCCTGCAGACAACCACGGCCCTGATTTCCACCCTGGGGTTTGTCATCAATTACAGCAAATCACAGCTTCTGCCTTCCCAACAACTGGAGTTCATTGGAGCTGTCATCGACACACAGTCTTCGAAAGCCTACCTCCCAGACCGCAGGCTGTTAGCCATCATCTCGCTGGCATCCAGCTTAACCACATCAGCGAACACCTCTGCTCAGTCTGTACTGCGCCTCCTGGGACACATGGCAGCCATGACCTCGGTCAACCCAGTGGCAAGAATGAGGATGCGCATGCTCCAGTGGCATCTACGGACCCACTGGAACCAACACTCGCAGTCACTGTCCACCTGCATCCCAATGACTTCCCAAGTCCAGGCACAGCTCCGCTGGTGGACGGTGCAAACGAATCTCTCCGTAGGCAAGGATATCCATCAGCCTCAACACCAAGCGATCCTCACCACGGACGCATCCTGCTCCGGTTGGGGAGCACACTTCCTTCAGTTCAGCACACAAGCGGTCTGGTCTCCAAGAGAACGACAGTTGCACATCAACCTCCTGGAGCTGAGGGCCATCAGATACACCCTCAAGGCGTTTCTACCACACCTCCAGGGCATGTCTGTCCTCATCCAGACTGACAACCAAGTGGCCATGTTTTACATCAACAAACAAGGAGGCACCCGGTCACACTCCCTCTGCAAGGAGGCGCTGGCGATATGGTCACTGGCCTTGAGGAACAGGTGCTGGCTGCACATCTCTTATCTTCCTGGGGACATGAACATCCTGGCAGACAAACTGAGCAGGCAGTTGCAGCCCCACAAATGGACTCTCCTCCCAGAGGTCACCAACACCCTCTTCCAGCAGTGGGGAGCTCTGGACATCGACATCTTTGCCACAAAGCAGAATGCCAAGTGCCCCCTGTTCTGCTCGAGGCACCCGTCAGACAGGAGATTATCGGGGGATACATTCGACGTGTGCTGGGGGGAGTGGTCTCTGGTGTACGCCTTCCCCCGACCCCCCTCATTCCTGTGACACTACAGCACATTATCCAGAACAAAGCACATTCCATCCTCGTAGTCCCTCACTGGCTGTGGCAGATGTGGTTCACGCTCCTGCGACACCTGGCGCACGAGGGCCCAGTGTGCCTGCCACTCAGGCCAAACCTTCTAACGCAGAACGCGGGCTACACGAGACATCCCAACCTCAAAGCCCTCGCGCTCACTGCCTGGAGGTTGAGCGGCTGAACCTTTCCACTCTCCTCCTGCCTCCGGAGGTGCAGGACGTGATCCTCGTGGCCAGGAGACTGTCCACCAGAAAGTCTTATGGCCTCAAATAGAAGAGGTTCAGCATCTGGTGCACTGCATGCGGCTAGATCCAACCTCGTGCCCAGTCACCAGCGTCCTGCAGTACCTGAGTTCCCTCTCCAACCTTGGTCTTCAGACACAATCCATCCGAGTTCACCTCTTCGCCATCGCAGCTTTCCACGCTCCAGTTGACAGGGCAAGCTCCATTGCAATGCTGCCCCTGACAGCACGCTTCATGAAAGGATTGACAAACCTGAAGCCTTCGATCAGGGCCCCAGTACCGTCATGGTTCCTCAGCATGGTCCTCCATCGCCTAACCCAGGCCCCCTTCAAACCACTCCAGACCGCAGACATGAAGTATGTCTCCTGGAAAACGCTATTCTTGGTAGCCATCACATCCACCAGGAGGATCAGCGAGCTGCAAGCGCTGGTTGCGCACCCGCCGTACACGCAGCTCCATCATGATCATGCTTCCCTACGGACCAACCCCAGATTTGTACCCAAGGTGTCATCTGCGTTTCATGTCAATCAGTCCATCGAGTTACCCTCCTTTTTTCCGGAGCCACACCATTCAGATGAGAAGCGCCACCTGCACACCTTGGACTGTCTCTGTGCCCTCCGGATCTACCTTGGCAGGACTCTACCTGCCCGTAAAGGCGAACAGCTGTTTGTTTCCTTTGACCCCAACAGGCCTGGTAAGCCTGTCATGAAAAGGACTCTTTCCCACTGGGTTGCCTCCTGCGTCTCCTACTGCCTCGACCCAACCGGAACTCAGTCACAGCCAAGAGTGGGGCCTCACCGGCTGAGAGCGTTGGCCACCTCCATAGCCAACCTGCGCTCGGTCCCCCTGACCGACATCTGCAAAGGAGCCACATGGTCCGCTCCAGACATGTTCCAGAAACACTACTACCTCAACCTCAGGTCTCAGGAGGACTGTGCACTTGGCAATGCCGTTCTCGCCACTGCTTTGGAGACACCATTGGCTACGCCACCACAGCTGGCGCCGACAGAAAAGACATAAACGAACTTAAATCGGTACTCCATACCCCGGGACATATCTGCTATGTTTGTACCAGGCACTGTCACTTCATTGTTGCACCTTATTCTTATGTTGCACCTTGTTCTTATGTCGCATCTCACTTGCACCTTGTTTTAGATTGCACCTTGTTCCTTTGCTGCACCTACTGTTTGCACTGTATTTGCACTGTATTGCACTATTTCCTCAGTAAATGCATTCCCTTACTCATGCCTCGGTAGCCTTCTGTTCACGCCTCCCTCCTCCACCTCAGCACGCGTCCGCACAGCTAGGGAGGCACCAGGTGTGGCTGACGCAATCCTGCAGTCCATGGAGAAATCAAGGTTACTTACCTGTAACGGGGGTTCTCCGTGGACAGCAGGATAAGTCAGCCACACATTCCCGCCCGCCTCCCCTGGAGGAGGTCCACCTGAAGAGTCGCTCCCTAGCCGGAAAATCTAGCTAGGAACACAACTGGCCAGGCTAGGGGCGGACCCGGGAGGTGGGCTACCTGAGCACGCTAAGAAATCTGAGCTCTGGAGAGCACTTCTGACCTTGGCGTCGCCTGGAGGACGTCACCAGGTGTGGCTGACTTATCCTGCTGTCCACGGAGAACCCCCGTTACAGGTAAGTAACCTTGCTATTTTCCTGCTCCTGGAGGACTTAGAGAATTGGAATGTTACAATGACTTTCCCAAAGCCATGAGGGGCATCAGTACCTTCCTTGGCTGTCAGCCTGCTGCCTTCACCATTAAGCTGCTCCTTCACTATATGAAAAAGAAGCCTAACTGCCCAAAGCTAGTGAGAAATGTATTTATATAGTTCAATACAAGGAATCATCTATAACCATTTTGCTGATCTATATTTCTACATATTTTTTTTTACATACATGTATTGTTTTTATTTCTCTATTATTTATCCCACTCCATTCCCCCTCCCCATGCAAATACATTTTAAACCCCACCACAAAGGGGTCCCCAGGTGATTCTGACTGCAGAGGGGAAACTAGCAGGTAAGAGGTGCTGCTCACCATTGCCTCCTCCTGTCGACTGGAGAACAATGCACTGGGGATGGTGAGAATAGACAGACCTCTGCAAGCAAGGCATGTGCTTCTGATCCTCTCTCCCCTCTCCTCTCTGCCAACAGCTGCCTCACCAGGAAAAAAATCTGTCTTTGGGGTCATTGAATTAAATACCTAAGAGGGCTCCTCTATACATTTGAGTCCTAGGCATAATTTGTCTATGAGCGCAGATATTCAGTTGATTCCATGACTCTGGCTCCATCTCCTGAGTCTTTCAAGGCTGGGCGTTCAGTTGAGGAAACATGTCTAACTCCTGGTAGTGGAGGAGCCCAGGGCACTTCTCACTTACCAGTGGCAACTGATCAGGAGTAGAAAGTAGCTCTGGAGAGGGCAGTGGCTGCCTGCTGTAGCTGACACTTCTCACATTTAACATCATTAGCTGACTAGTGGTTGGGGTGACCAGATGTCTCCTATTTTAAGGGATTGTCCTTGATTTTAGAGCTGTGTCCCCCAAATTCCACCTGTCTCTTATTGCAGCAAAGGGGACAGAGGGGGTTGGAAAAAAAATATTTTCACTTTAGTGATTTGTATATGTCATAGTAACATAGTAAATGACGGCAGATAAAGACCAGTATGGTCCATCTAGTCTGCCCAGTAAGATGGCAGGAGTAGGTGCACCCCTCCCCATGTCTTTGTTTAGGGGTGAGCCCACCGCTCCATGTAGGACACCCCTATTTGTTGAGAAATTAGATGGTTCCGTTTATTTTGATTTTATCCTGCTGCTGTAATCGGATCCACTGTGTCTGTCCCAGGCCATTTTGAATTCCATCATTGTTTCAGTTTTTAGAATTTGCATCTGTTATCCTTATATTTCGCGCAGGATGTGGGAAATGCATCACTCTTTCTAGTTCCCTGTGGATGTGTCTGTGTGAAAGTGATATTGTTGCTGTCATGGGATGGAGGGGGGCAGGGTAATGACTCCTCTCCTACACGTCTTGTTGCTTAAACCTGGAACTAAGGTGTCCTTTCCTCCCTCGTCTCCACTCAAACACTTTGGAAAGGTGTCCCAGATTTGCCTGCAAAGAATCTGGCAACCTTACTAGTGGTCGTTTCAGCCTTCCTGAAGCAGGCCATGTGTGCTAATTCAGCACCACCATTCTCCTTACCTTGGACAACGCGAGAAGCGGGAGTGGGAAATGAAATCAAGGTCTCGCATTTTCCCTACTATATGTTCTTGGGATTGCACTGGGATTAAGTTCAAACGCCAGGAGGGATTTTCTGTTCCCCAGCAATCCAGCGTCATTTGTGACTCCAGTTCTGCTCCTACGAGGCCTTGCTGCTTCCCCAGGGCAGCCCCATATACTTCTGCATTTGACAGGATGAGTGCTGTCTGCTGCTTTTCAGTTTTTGCCTTCATGAGGGTGGGAGATAGTGATTGGAATTTTTGTCACCTCCACATAGGATCTGGTCCATTTTCTGCAGGTGCTAGGCTGCCTGGGAAGGTTTGGAAGAAGCTTCAGAATCTGCAGGACAAGTGAGTGAATAAGTAAAGAGGGAAAGTCGATGGGACCTCGTTTCTGCAACCATCTTGGTTTGGAAATTGCTTGGTCTTAAACAGAAAGTGCTTTACAACCTGCCTGCAGTGCTATTTCCTGGTCTCTTTACCCCTGTGTGCTGAATGAGAGTCAAATCCCAAGTATTTATCGAAGAAACTCCATGTCCTGAGCTGTCTCCTAGGAAAGCCATTCTCATTGTACGGGTTGTGTAAGGATAGTCATCTGTCAGACTTTGAAAACCTAATGTTTTATACCTGAATGTACGTAATTTACCTTGAACTACCACTGAAAAGGTGTGAGCTGTATCTAAATACATAAAATACTCCAGAAAGTCAAAATCCCCCTTTGGCCTAGTGTGGGTTGTTTATTTGATCCTTGTCCCTCCGACTAGGAGGGTCACTCAGCCCTCTCTTGGTGGCTTCAGTATGTCTTTTCCAGAACAAGCTCAGATCTCATTAGGAATGAAAATATCAAACCAGGTCTCTGTAGCCACACGGGGTCAAGCAACAGAAAACAGGAGCATAGAACAATTGTCTCTTTCAGATATCCTTTAACATCAGCATCTGATTTCGAGCATGAAATCTAAAAGTACAAATTCTCAAGGCCAGAAAAAAAAAGTTTCTATTGAGAGCCTGAGGTGTAACTTGTATTCCGTAAGTGACGGATACCTCACTATGGAAGTACTCTCTCTCTAGCCCAGAAGGATTTCCCTTCTGGGCGTGATCCACCTGGCCCTACCCACAGGCCCACCCCTAGCCAGCAACTTTTACCTCTTCTGTCTTGCCAGCAAGACGGATTCCTCTTCTCTCCACATTTTACTAAAAAAACCTACTCATCTTTAACTACATTCTACTGACCTTCTATCAAGATGCCCAAACGGGGGTTCAAGAAATGCCCAGGCTGTTCAAGGAAGATGAATTCCACAGACTCGAATGATCGCTGTCTCCGCTGCCTGGGGATCTTCCACAAGGTCAAGGATTGTGCACACTGTGCTACGATGTCCCCTAGAGCGAGAAAATCCTGCAGGAATGCACTTCAGAAACTCTTCCCAGGGACGCCGGCTCTCCCTTCCTGCTCCAGAGCCCCTCCCGACAGTGTTCTGGGCCTTGCGATTTCACCCACAGCTGCTCAGCTTCTGCTGATTCCTCCAGTGGCTCCAGGTGTGCCTTCCCTGGCCTCCACCTGCAGCTGCTCAGCACCGGACCTCCTCTCCCCTTCAGGGGACTCGCTTCACGCAGACCGGTAGCCCCAAACAATGCTGCTCTTTCCAGCACTTGAGGCTCCCATTGCAGCGGCTATCTTTGCTGATGTCATCACGCCCGACTCCTCCCGACTCCCTCCGTGGCACCATTGGTCAGTGCCAAAGCAAATGTCATCGTAGGAGGAGCAGCTCTCAGCACCGGCATTCCCACTGCCGTAGATCACGCTAGGCGCGGAGGCATCGCTCCGGCCCACGCCAACGCTCACGGCAGCAATACAAACGGCACTGCAGCAGCAGCAGCTCTGACAGCTTGAACAACAGCCATCCCGGAAAACACTGCCGCGCTGGCAGGAGTCACCATCGGCACCACAGCCACGCCAGCTCCTCTCCAGCTGTCAGCAGCAGTGGACACGATTCCAGCTTTACCCCTGCGAGCAGGTATGCCTCCCCTCCCAGCCTCCAGCAGGATCTCTCTCCTCTGCATGTTACGGCTCCCTCTCCATTAGTGCCCCCCCAAGGGCAACCAGGACAGCCAGAACTTGCAGAGCTCATGGAGCCCGCCAGCACTACACTTGGACCTCTCGGAGCACCTGAGGCTCCCGCCCAATTCTTCACACTCCTTTCAAGCCTGTTTCAGCAGTGAGCCTGCACATCCCTGGACCTAGTGCAGATCCCTATTCCAGGAATCTCTCACCACGCCAGCACTCAGCTTCCCTCCCCGGCACTGCCCAAAGGCTCCACCCTTGTCTCCATGCCTGGCTTCAGGGAAACTCGCAGCGACGCAGAGGAGGATGCGACACCCGAATCTCTGGCCTCGGAGGATAACCCCGCATCCGCAGATCTGGAGACCTCCACACCATCAGCAGACCCCCAGCCCAGCAACCCTGAGGACCTAACCTATCCCAAGTTCCTCCAGAAGGTTGCAAATGCCCTGAGCTTCTCCAGAACCTGCGACACGTCCGACCAACACCCGGAAACTCAGGCTGTGAGAAAATTCCTGGAGGCCCCTAGATCCCCTGCACATAAGGATCCAACTTGCGCAAAATGCCGCAGCTAGAATTATATTAAAGATAAATTCACTCCAACATATTACACCGATACTGGCATCCCTTCACTGGTTACCAATACAAAGCAGGATAACATACAAAACAATAATAACTACATTCAAAGCCCTAAATGACATGGCCCCGAAGACACTCTGTAACCTAATAAGCAAAGAACCACCTAAGCCCACTCATAGAAAAGGACAATCAAATAAACTTAAGATGCCAAAAGAATATATACGAACTCACAAATCAACAAATAACAGAGCCTTTTCCCACATAGCCCCAACAGTCTGGAACTCTTTACCAGAGGACTTACGATCACTAACAGAGATAATAGAATTCAGAAAAAAATTGAAAACCTATCTATTCACTAAACACTATAATACCATAGAAAACCCTCCACTCAACTTAGATAAAGGATAAACATGAACCTGCTCAAAATCAAGATTATACTCCCTACTATAATCAATATGTACAAACTTAAAAGAATAATCATTCCATTCCTATGCATTGATACCCCACTTGTATATAGTTACAACTGTTTTAGAGACAGTACTTCTGTTTAAATTGTAATACAAACAGTGTTAGTTGATTTACTGAATCATTCTGCTTAATCTTTAAACCCTTTGTTGCACAAGTTAAGATGTTCTGTGTAAAAAGTTATAATTGTTCTATGTAAAACAAGCTCTGCATTGTTAATTGTTGTTAATTGTACACCGCAACTGATCGCTGGAAGATGCGGTATATAAATAAGTGTTAAATAAATAAATAAATAAAATAAATAAATATCCCTGTGCACCCTCTGCTGCGAGAAAACTTCCTCACCTTATGGCAGAACCCCACCTCG
Organism: Ichthyophis bannanicus; assembly: GCA_033557465.1. Classification (NCBI taxonomy): domain Eukaryota; kingdom Metazoa; phylum Chordata; class Amphibia; order Gymnophiona; family Ichthyophiidae; genus Ichthyophis; species Ichthyophis bannanicus. The sequence goes on along the minus strand of CM066041.1, from coordinate 178,159,887 downwards.
GGGACCCCGGTGTCTCGGAAACTGGATGCCAAGTACCAGGTCCAAGCCTCTCCAGGGTTTGACAAAACCCAGCTCCCTCACCACTCCCGCTCAAAGTCCACGCGGACACATGCCAACTACCCACCAGGCAAGGAACTAAAAGTCCTCGACGACATCAGCAGAAAAGCGTTCCAAGGAGCTATGCTATGCACCAGAGTCTCCGCCCACCAGTTGCAACAAGCCCTGTACTAGGACATTCTGGTGGAGAAGCTCAACAACAACCATCTCCATCTCCAACCAGGAGGCGCAGATGGCTGCCTCCCCCACCATCCTAGACCTGCAGGAGTGCACGAAGCATCAGGTGCGGGCAGCTTTCAATGTCTTTGACGCGGCGGCTCGCACAGCGGCAACCTCTATTTCCGCCTGCCACCTGGCCTGGCTCAGAGCTTCAGGTCTGCAAGAGGACACTCACGATTGCATCGCAGATGCTCCCTGCATGGGGGATACCTTGTTCGGCGACAAAGTCAACGACACCGTCAATGCCTTGAAAGACCACTGCACAATGCTACAGACCCTCGCGGACGAGGGCCTGGAATGGTCCAACCGCAAAAGCGCCTATCACCAGAAGCCCTACTCTTTTTCTTCCTCCAAGTGCCAGTACGGCTCCTACCATAAATGACAACAGCCCCGCTACAAGCCACAGCCTCCCCAATCCTCCTACCGGCAGAAGCCCCACCAGCATGAAAGGAATCAGCAGAAAACCTCACAACCCGGAGCTGGGAAGGCCAACCAGGCTTTTTGACGTGAGAGCCAAGGCCAACCTCCCTACGGGGGGATGTTTGGCCATGTTCCTACCGGCCTGGAAATCTATCACTACAGACAAGTGGGTCCTAGTGATCATCACCGATGGATACCGAATAAAGTTTCTTTCACCTCCTGTGCAGCACGGACTTCCCCACTGCAAGACATCTGCCTTGTCCCTCTCCTCCCTGGAGGCGGAGTTATGTCCCTCCTATCCTCTAATGCTATCAAACCCGTCCCGGAGGAGGAGCAGAACACTGGCTTCTACTCCAGATACTTCCTGGTTCCCAAGAAATCAGGTGGCATGCGCCCCATTCTCAACCTCTGCATGCTCAACAAATTCATTGCCAAGGAGAAGTTCAGGATGCACTTGCTCGGATCCATCCTTCCTCTTATCCAACCCACGGAATGGCTGACATCCCTGGATCTGCTGGAAGCATACACACATGTTCCAATACACAAGGATCACAGGCAGTACCTATGATTCCAAGCCATGGGGAACCACTTCCAGTACAAAGTCCTTCCTTTTGGCCTGTCATCCACTCCACGGGTATTTACAAAGTGTGTTGTCATTGTGGCGGCACACCTCCGCAAACAGGGAGTTTGCGTTTTTCCCTACCTAGATGACTGGCTTATCTCTGCCCCTTCTTTAAAGGAAGCCACACAAGCGACTCGAGCAGCCATCACCCTGCTGTCATCTCTGGAGTTTCTGGTGAGCTACCAGAATTCGCACCTACGTCCCTCACAGTGACTGGAGTTCATCAGAGCTCTCATATACACCACCAGCTCCAAAGCCTTCCTTCCCCAGCAAAGAATGGGAACCATTATGGACCTGGTACAGTACGTACAGGCGGTACAGACCTCCTCTGCTTGGATACTCCTCCGCCTCCTGGGCCACATGGCGGCGACCACCCAGACAGTGCCCCTAGCAAAGCTCCACATGTGCCATCTCCAGTGGCACCTACAGGCATACTGGTCTCAGCACTCGCAGCCCCTGAGCACCACCATTCCATTGGACGAAGCAGTAATTACCTCCCTCCAATGGTGGGCCTGTGAGAGGAACCTGTCATGTGGAGGCCCCTCTCCCAGCCAGTGCATCAACTGACCATCACCACTGACGCCTCCCCTGTGGGCTGGGGGGCACACTGCCTCCATCTCCAGACACAAGGGGACTGGTCAGTGCAGGAACGGCAGTGCCACATCAACCCGCTCGAACTCAGAGCCATAAGATATGCCCTGGAGGCCTTCCAGGGCCTAATAAGCGGGAAAACAGTCCTGCTGCAAACAGACAACCAAGTGGCCATGTTTTACATCAACAAACAGGGTGGCACAGGTTCATGGGCCCTCTGAGAGAAAGCCCTTTGGATCTGGACCTTCGCAATCTCCAAGCACTGCCTCCTCCGGGCCTTCTACCTTCCCGGGCTGGAAAACAAACTAGCGGACAGACTCAGCCAGCAGCTCAGCCCACACGAGTGGTCCCTCAAGCCACAGGTGGCCCGCTCCCTCTTCCAGGAATGGGGCCACCCGGAGGTCGACATCTTCGCCATGGAATGGAATACGAAATGCAGTACCTTCTGCTCAAAACGTCCCTCCACATGGAGCCACACAGCGGATGCATTCGACATGGTCTCTAGTGTATGCCTTTCCCCCTCATCCAGCTCATCATCTCTGACAGAGCACACGCCATCCTGGTGGCACCACACTGGCCACGCCAGGGGTGGTTTCCGCTCCTCGACCATCTGGCGCTGTACCCCCGATCCGGCTCCCCCTGGTGCCAGACTTGCAGACCCTTGCTTTAACAGCCTGGAGGCTGAGCAGGTAGCCTTGTCCTCCTTCCGCCTCCCACAAGAGGTCGAACAGGTGGTCCTCGCAGCTCGTCGCCCGGCAACCAGAAAATCATACAGCCTCCTGGTGCTCCTCTCAAGGACTAGATCCCTTCTCCTGCCCGGTACCGCAAATCCTGCAGTACCTGGCTTCTTTGTCACAGCAAGGCCTGCAGATGCAGTCTGTCTGGGTACACCTGGCAGCCATCGCAGCCTTCCACGACTGCCCTGGAGATAGCTCTGTCACACAGCTGCCCATCGTCACACGTTTTATGAAGGGCTTGACAAACCTTCACCCTCCAGTCAGGAAGCCTGTGTCACACTGGGACCTCAATGCGGTGCTCAATCAGCTTACGTTGCCTCCTTTTGAACCCATGCAGTCGGTGGACATCAAGCTCGTCACATGGAAGACCTTGTTCCTGGTCACCATCACGTCAGCCAGATGTATCAGCGAGCTCCAGGCCCTGGTGGTGTACCCACCGTACACGCAGCTCTCCAATGATTGCGCCTCCCTCTGAACGCATCCAAAATTTGTCACGAAAATAGCCTCTGCCTTCCACATCAGCCAGACAATCGAACTTCCTACCTTCCACCTGTAGCCCCACTCTTCCCCTGAGGAAGAACGGCTCCACAAGCTGGATTGTGTCAGGGCCATACTCCTCTACCTCCTCAGGACTATGACCCGGAGGAGGGGCATGCAACCTTTTGTCTCCTACGACCAGAACAAGCCCAGCCACCCAGTCACCAAGCGTACCCTATCCCTCTGGATCTCCTCATGCAATGCTTTCTGCCTGGACCAAGCTGGCGCTGGGACCTCACCCCCAGCCAATTCTCACCAGCTGAGGGCTCTAGCCAACACCATTGCCAATCTGCATTCGGTGCCGGTAGCTGATATTTGCAAAGCGGCCACCTGGTCCTCTCTTAGACGTTCCAAAGGCATTACTGCCTCAACCTACAGACAGGCTCCTTCGGTCCTGGTCGCAGCCAGCGGACCGACCCCTTGGCCTACCTGGACTACTGCTGACTAATGTTGATAGTGCAGTTTGCCTATTTTGCACATGTTGTTGCCTTTTCGGCACCTGTTTTGCACATGTTGTTTTGCTATTGGCGCATGTCCTGTACCTGTTTACACGTTTGGAATTTGCACTCGTTCTGCACCTGATTGCACACAATATTTGCTATTTGCACATGCACATGTTGTTTACTAATTGCACATGTTCTGCACCTGCCTATATATGCTCTGTTCACCTACGTGACCTTGCACTGTTGTACTTTCATTCATGTTTTTCGTTCATGTGGGTGTTACCGCCAACATTAATAAAGCCTTGTCTCTGCATCCCTGGTTTTGTGGTATGTCCTGACAGGGCCCTTTCCACCTCAGCCCTTCGCAGCTAGGGAGGCACCTGGTGTGGCTGACTTATCCTGCTTGTCCTAGGAGAAATCGAGGTTACATACCTGTAACGGGAGTTCTCCGTGGACAGCAGAATAAGTCAGCCACACGCTCCCACCCTACCTCCCCTGCAAGGGGCCCTTCTCCTGGCCTCAAATGCCCCTAGCATCTGGCTCAGCTCAGGACATAGTGGCTGGCTAGGGGCAGGCCTGTGGGTAGGGCCAGGTGGATCAAGCCCAGAAGGGAAATCCTTCTGGGCTAGAGAGAGAGTACTTCCATCCTCAGCGCCATCGGATGATGTCACCTGGTGTGGCTGACTTATCCTGCTGTCCACGGAGAACTCCCACTACAGGTAAGTAACCTCAATTTCTTTGCCTTCTTACGACCAAGCTATGGTACAATGGAATTTAGATTCCCTCCAAAGAATTTTCTCTGCTTGGCACTTGACAATGTCAGAACAAGTTGTAGGGGAAATTGATTAAAAGTCCAACTCTTTTTGGTAAGCATCCCAGATATTCTGATCAATATAGCAATTTAATTTCCATGACCGGTTGGGAGACTCATCCCGAGTTCCCTCTTTGCACTCTTGGAGTACAGAGGACATTTAGGGATGAAAGCTCAACAATAAACAACTGGGACCTGTGCAGACTTGAAACTATTGGGGAAATATTTAAACTCTGCAAATGGCATTTTTTTAAAAAACATTGGCTGCAACATTTAAATAAAATCCGGATGTTTATCACTAGTATCCAAATAGTGACCAACACTGACTGTCTGGATTCAGCACTGCTGCCTGGTGCTATTTGGAAAGCAGCAATTTTGAGCTCGCTATCCACATAGCACTTAGGGCAGCTTTTTCACTGTCCTAAGTCATCCAGATATTTTCCGCTCTCCCTGACTCCGCCCCTAGACTACCCTAGCACACCATGAACATCATGGTCAGATGCTGCAACCAGATAAACCTTACTGAATATTAGGCCGTATGTTTCTAAGGTAAGCTAAGCAGTGTCTGGCACTAGACAGTTGACACATGGTGACCTAAAACTGGAAGCCCAGTACAAACATTCACATCTGCCAGAGGCTGCTTGTGACATTTAGGAGAATCTGGGGTTCTGGGACTTGCTGTTTCAGAAAGTCCGCAAAACTGTTCAGATCGGCTCCAAGTAACAGAACATCTAAGTCATACCCAGTTCCAAAAAGGAGATTTTAGGCCAGTCCTGGATTTCTGACCGCCCATTGAGATGCAGTATGGGTCCTGCAGCACTGATGTCGATGTGTAGAATCAGGAACTACAAATACCACAACACATGGGATACACGTTCCAGACTAGAGCTGGCCAGAAGATTTCTCTCCTGGAAATGGGTAACTTGGCAGCCCTGAAGTACATTGAAGGAGTGGGTGAGAAGGAGAAGCGGGCAGGGAGAAAGTTATCATAATTAATTATGTAAAGCTGGAACTCAAGTCCTCAGTGCAGTCCAGCAGATGGTGCATAAATTCCTGCCAACAGGAGGTTATCTGGGCCAGAAATAAAAGTTGTGCTTATAGAAAGATTTTGGAAAGAAAAATGTAAGCCGACCAGCTGGCAGGGGTCACTAGTGTTTCCCCACTCCCTTCTTGCTGACATGGCTGGGCTGCTCTGAGGGTTTGCTATGAAAGGCAGAGGGAAGGGAAGATTATACTTATTCTGTCTGCAATGCTGAAGCCTGGGGATTAGTTTGTGAGACTGTATTGAGTACTGTCAATCAGACCTGTTACATCTCCCCCTCCAGCCTCAGAGGATCAGTTCAGGTTCCACTAGAGAGGATTTCTGGTTCTGCTGCACTTTCTTTTAGGGGTGTGAGGTGTGTGTGTGTGTGTGTCTAGGCATGTGTGTGAGATAGTGCACTCTCTCTCTGTGTTTTTGCATATATGTGTGTGTGTGTGTGTGTGTGTATGATTTGCATATGCGTGGAAGAATGAGAATGTACACTCTGTGTGCTTCAGAATAAGAATGTGCATTCATTTGAAACAACATAGGAAATGCCAATTGTTTCATGTTGTTTTCAAGTGAAAACAAAAGAAAAAATGGAGAAATTTCATCCATTCTCGTCTGTTTATATTTGCATGCGTGATCCTATGTGCACACACACATACATGCAAAAACAGAGCGCGTGCACTGTCTCACACACATGCTACATACCTAGTAGACACGGACACACTGTATACCTCTAAAAAAATTGTAAGGTGGCAACACAGTGTGATAAGTTGGTGGCCAAAGCCAGAAGGATGCTAGTTTGCATACAGAGAGCATAACCAGCAGAATGAAGAAGGTATAATGGTGAAGCCACACATGGAGTATTGTGTTCAGTTTTGGAGACCTAACCTCATGAAAGATATAAAAAGGCTTGAGACATTCCAGAGGAAGGCGACCTAAATGATTTGGAGCCTGTGCCAGATGTATGAGGAGAGACTTGTAGACCTACATATGTATACTCTGGAGGAGAGGAGGAACAAGGGGCTATGATACAGACCTTTAAATACTCAAAGGGCATTCATGAAAAAACTTTTGTATCTCAAAATAATAGAGAGGGGTAACATGCATGGAGCGGCAGGTAGAAAGAACCCTTGCCCTTTCACTGGGCAGACTGGACCATGGGGGCTTTTATCTGCCAACATTGTTTACTCCTTCAAGAAGTAGAAAGACTAGGGGACATGCAATGAGATACAATGTTGCACATTTAAGATTAATTGGAGAAAATATTTTTTCACTCTGTGTAATCAAAGTCTGGAATTCATTACTGGAGGATGTGTAAAAGTTGTTAGTGTAGCTGGTGGCAAAGTCTATAAACCAATATCAATGCAGATTGCGGAAAATCCTTGCTTACCCCCAGGATAAGCAACGTGGGATCTGTCTACCCTTTGTGAACCTGACAGGTACTTGTGTCCTGAACTGGCTACTATTGCAAACAGTACACTAGGCTTGATGGACCTTTGATCTGACCCAGTATGGCATATCTGATATTCTTATGCTCATTTACTATTTTCCTATGTTAATAGCATGCACTATTGAGCAATAGTGTGCACCATTAAAGACATTTTCCCCCAAATAAATGTTTTAAAATAAAAACAAAACAAAACAAAACAAAATGAAAAATCCCACAAACAAAATGGGAAACTAAACCAAACCAAAATATTTGGCCTGCACACCCCTACTTCAGAATACAGAGATATAGAACACTGAAATACTAGGTCAGAGAGTCTGTTCCTTATATGTGACTCAGATCATTAATTTTCTCAGTGCTGAAATGTAGCACGAAATAGAAGGAACTGCGCCCAGCCTGCCCGTTCTGTCATTTAGAAGATGGAATGGCATCATATAGTTAGGGCTAAGCAGAAAAATAGAAATGGCCTGTGGGGGTCTGCTCAATCTAGTGTGGTCAGCCATGGCCCATTCTATCCCATACCAGCAGGTACTGCTGCTGCCTGAAATCAAAGACACAATCTAGAAGGTTGACCACACGCCACACACCCCGCTAAAAGCCATACACAGTACTCCCCCTCCTCCCCCCTCACACCTCCAAGAGGCTTCAGCAGTGATGAATCCAACTTCGACAAAAACCCATCTAATAATGAACAAAAAAATTGGTGCTGAATTTACACTATGAGAAATGTTTCTTTGACAAATGAGACGGAGGGAGGGTTACATTTGGTGGATGAAGAGAGTAGTTGTTGTCTATCCACTTTCTTTAGAAGCATTACAAGGCACTGTTACTCAGAGGCAATCCTCCTGGTCTCTTTTGTTTCCGAATTATTTATTTATTTATTTCTATACCGCCCCTCCCAGAGATCAGGGGCAGTTTACAAGGAACAAAGAACATAATATATAGAACAGGAATAAACCTTTTACATAGAACTTGGTTTGAGAGTAGGAACAGTAGTTTGGGAGTTTAGGAATGAACTAGGTAGGGTTTAACTATATACAGGACAGGTTTTTCCTTGTACAACCCTTGTCCTAGTTGTGTTAGTTCATGGGCTGTCTTGGTGGTGTGTGTGTGTTCGGGTGTGGGGTGTTTGTTCTATAGTGCATGGTGAAAAGGTGGATTTTGAGTTGCTTTCTACATTCTTTGAGGTCTCTGATTGCGTGAATGTGTAGTGGGAGAGAGTTCCAGATGCTGGGAGCAGAGTATGTGAACCCTCTGGAGCTGGTGGCTTGTTTTGTTTTGCGGATGGAGGGTGGGATTGTCAAGGAGTGGAGAGCATTTTTCCTACAGGATCTGGTGCTTTCAGGGGCGAGGAAGAGGGTTGAGAGAAAGGATGGGGCAATCTTGTTGATGAGCTTGAAGGTTGTTACGAGACGTTTATACTTTATCCGACTTTCTCTTGGGAGCCAGTGTAGGCCATATAGTAGGGGTGTGATATGCTCGGTTAGTTTGGCTTTGCAGGTGACTCTAGCGGTGATGTTTTGTATTCTTTTGAGTATGTGAAGGCTCTTTGATGGGAGACCCTGCAATAGGCTGTTGCAGTAGACGAAGTGGGGGGTAATGATGGATTGTATGACCGCTCTGAAGTCGTTATCTTCTAGGATGGGTCTTAAATGCTGTATTGACTTCAGTTTGTATAGGATTGTTCTGGCTGTTTGTTTCAGATGGGGTATCATGCTCAGAGATGTATCCAGGATTATACCAAGGTATTTAACTTCTTGTTTGATGGGGATTGTGGTGTTGTTGAGAATGATGGTTTGGGGTAGGGTTGAGTCTTGGTTCCCTGTGATGAGCAACGCTTCGGTTTTTTTGTAATTCAGGTTGAGGTTGTTAGATGTTAGCAAGGAGTCAGTTTCATTAATGCAGTCAGTTAGGTTTTTGTAGGTGGGATTGTTTATATCTATTGGGAGTGACATGTGTCGTCCACATATATGTAGTATTGGATGTTGTGTTTTCTGAATATGTGTGTGATGGGTTGAAGGTAGAGGTTAAATAGGAGAGCAGAGAGGGTGGAACCTTGTGGTATGCCTTGTTCTTGTGGGAATATGTTTGGGGGTTCTTCTCCTAATTGGATACGGAGTTTGCGGCCTGTGATGTAGGAATTAAACCATAGTAGAACTAAGCCGCTGAGTCTGAGGTATTCCAGTCTTGCGATGAGGGTTTTATGGTTCATGTTGTCAAATGCTGATGTGGCATCCAGGAAGACTAGGATGAATGCGCGATTGGGGTTGTCTATGCCACGGATCAGATTGTCAGTTAGGGCTAGGAGCAGTGTTTCAACTCCATGGTGTTGGTGAAATCCATATTGGTGGGTGTCTGGGGGGCGTTGGAGTCTAGGAAATCTTGGAGTTGGTTAAGGACGAGGTTTTTTATTATTTTTGCAACAAATGGTATACTTGCTATCGGTTCATTTCTGTTTACATTCTTGTTTTTTAGTACAGGGCGAATGGAGGACGTTTTAAGGTCAGTAGGCATTACTCCTTGGAGTAGGGATTGTTTAATTATTTGAAGGAGATATGGGGCAAGCTCAGTTTTGGTGGCTTTGATCCATGCTACAGGGTATGGGTCGAGGGGGGAGGTGGTTGTGTTTATGTTGGATATTATCCTTAAGAGGTGTTCTTGGTCCAGCATGGAGAATGTGGTCCAGGTGTTGGGATTCATTGAGGGGTAGGGCATGGGGGGAGTGAGGTTGTGGTTTTTGGGTTTTAGTTTGTCAGCAAAATAGTTGGCGAGGGTACAGGGTTCTATGCTGGTTATGTCTGAGTCATTTTGATTATTTTTGGTCAGGGACCGAACAATGGAAAACAGTTCTCTTGGTTGGTTTAAGGTGCGATTTATGATTTAGGTATGGTGTTCTTTTTTAGTCCTGTTGATCGAGTCTTTGTAGGTTGTGAGTAAGTTGAGGTAATGGTGTTTGTTCTGTTGTGTTTGTAATGTGAGCCATTTCTTTTCAAGTTTCCTCAGTTGCCTCTTGAGGTTTAGGAGTTCTGGGGTGTACCACTTTTCTGAGTGCTTAGGTGCATGATTTGTATGGTTGGTGAGGAGGATGCTGCCTTTTGTATGGTGCTATTCCAGGTGTTTAGGGATGCGGTTAGGTCTGTGTTGATCTGTGATAGCTGGGGGATGACATTGTAGAGAAAATCGTCTTTGTTAAATGGAAGCGTTTTGTTGGTGGTTGGCTGTTTGGTGTGTAGGTAGTAGTGCTCATTAGTGGGATGAGTGGGATGCTGAAGGTTATAAGGTGATGGTCTGACCAGGGGACCGCAGAGTAGGATGGGGGGTGTTATGGGCATGTTGTGCATTGATAGCAGGGAGGAAGACAAGATCCAGGGTGTTTCCCTTGTTGTGGGTGGGTGCAGTTATGATTTGTTTGAAGCCTAGATCGGTCATTGAGTCTAGGAAGGATGTCGCTTGGGAGGGGTCGAGTGAGGGGAGGTTCAGGTCCCCTAGGATGACATGTGGTTTGTTGGGGGGGGGGGGTCATGCAGGCTGACTCTAGGATGTGGGTCAGGTTGTTGTGATCGGGTGTTGGTGATCTATAGATAAGACTGATGGAGAAGGTCTTGTTTTGGACCTTGAGGATGTCCAAGCCATCTATATTGGTGGCTAGGGAGGGAGAGGCTGTTTGTTCAGACTTGCTTAGTATCAGCACTCTGCCTCCTTTTTTGATGTCTCTAGTGCAGTTGAATAAGTCATAGTATTGTCTTTGTAGTGTGTTTGTTAAGTCGTTGTCTGTAGGGGAGAGCCAGGTTTCTGTGATACAGAGGAGGTCGGGTCTTTCATCTTCCAGTAAGGTTGTGATTATTGGTATTTTATTCCTTACTGACCTTGCGTTGATGAGGATGCATTTCAGTGTTGTGTGTGTGGTCGGGGGGAATGGGGTTTTATAGGCTTGAGTTGGGTTGATGGGTATTAGCCTGTTGTGGCGTTTACGGTAGGTTGTGTGTGGAGTCTGGGGGTAGGCCGTGTTACATAGTGATGTGTTTGTTTTTTGCCTGTGTGGGGTGTGGATGATGGGGATATGGTATGTGAGGTGAGTATCTGTTGTGAGTGTGATTGTCATCTGGTGTGATGTGAGAAAGAAGAATAGTATGAGGAGGGCCATTTTGAGGGAGCCCATTTTGTGGCTTCAGTTGTGCGTGGTGTTAGGGTGTTATAGGTGATGCATTTGCTATCTGGCCAGACAGTGGGTCAGATAGTGGGTGCTGTGCAAATCTGCGAGTAGGGTGGTTGGTTTGGTAGTATTATAGCAGGGATGGCATCAGATAGCAGTAGCATCAGAAAACAGTTATACGTTACAATTATTGTATGGTTCAGAGTGCAGTTTTCAGATAATGGTTATGGACTTACAATTGTGGTGACATCATAAAGCAGTAACAGCAGTAAACGGTTATGCAATACAATTAATGTTGTGTTTCCAATATGTTTTTTTTCCAAAAATGGTTATGGACCTTATTTTTGTGGTGGCATCACACAGATGTATCAGCAGCATTTATTCATTTAACATTTCTTATATACTGCCTTTCATGATATCAAGGTGGTTTACATTGAACAAACTGAAATTACATTGAACAGGGCATTATAACTTGGATTATATAACTATTTTACAGGGAACATGGGCTATGGAGGGTTAAGTGGCTTGCCCAAGACCACAAGGAGCACCTGTGGGACTAGAAACCCCAGTCCTTCTGGCCCAAGGTTGCTGTCCTCTTGTGGGATTTGAACCCCGACCCTCTGGACTGAAGTACTGGCCTGAAGTACCTTGCCCCAACCACTAGGCCACTCCTCCACTCCACAGCAGTAAACACTCCATATGAGTAGCAGTAAACAGGTATACGTTGCAGTTAGTGTTACGTTACAGGGTACAGTGTTTGAACTTGGTCTTGGACTTACAGTTGTGCTGGTGGGGGTTGCGGGTAGTTCTTGTGCAGCTTGATTGGTTGGTATTATCAAGGATTAGCTTGGGGATTTTTCAGTGTTGTGGAGAGATCTTTGTTCCGTGCTTGCTTCCAAAGAGGATAGGTTTTATGGCCCCTTAGGGCCATGCCAAAGAGCCCTCCGGTACGGGCCCACAAGGTGTGGGAGCACCCAATGGTGCTTGAGATTTTAAATGGTGTCCCAGCAGCTCTGATTGGCCTTGGGCTGGTGATCAGAGAGGGGATGTCCTTCTCGCTCCCTGGCCCGATGCCGATCAGTGGAGGTGGTGCTCTGTCCGGCGGTGGTGATGGCGCTGCTTCTTTGTCTGATGGTGCTTGCGATTTTAAATGGTGTCCCGGCAGCTCTGATTGGCCTTGGGCCGCTGATCGGGGAGAGGATGTCCTTCCCGCTCCCTGGCCCGATGCCAATCAGTGGAGGTGGTGCTGTGTCCAGTGGTGGTGATGGCGCTGCTCCTTTGTCTGATGGCACTTGCGATTTTAAATGGTGTCTCGGCAGCTCTGATTGGGCTTGGGCCGGTGATCGGGGAGGGGATATCCTTCTCGCTCTCTGGCCCGATGCCGATCAGTGGAGGTGGTGTTGTGTCCGGCGGTGGTGATGGCGCTTAGATAAAGGTTTGAGACCCAATTTTGAACTGGGCAGCTATGTGCCGCTACAGCGCATAGCCCTACCTGCCAACCCTTAACCCCAGATATTCAATGCTGCAGTGATGGCATTGAATATCCTGGGTCACCACACATGCCCCAGGGCCATCAAAGCTATCCAAGTAGTGGTGATATTGCACCACTACACGGTTAGCTTCCACAGGTAAAGCTAGGCGAGCTTTTGCTATGACTAGTTTTACCTGCCTATTGCTAACCAGGTAGTGGTGCAATATCGCCGCTACCCAGTTAGAGACTGTCTCTGCCTCCGCCCCGCCAAGGAATTCCCCCAACATACCCCTGTGCTAACTGGATAGCATCAGGGCACGCAGAGGACCTAGGAGGGGATATTCAATGGCACTACCCATGTAAGTGTTGTTGAATATCCTGATCTACGGCATTTATATGGTTTGCTGAGCTGTAAACTGTGCAAATGACTTTTGAATATCAGGCCCTTGATTTTTAAGGACTATTTCAAGAATAAAGGCACCTTGTTCTGTGGGCAGAAGATATAACTTTTCCCAGATGTGGCTCGCACTACACAATTATGGTGGAAGCATTGTCTACAATTTAGGGCTCATATTTTGGTACTGGGAGTCACTTTTTATTTGAAGTTTCTGTGTAAATATGTGTAAGAGGGGCATTTTATAAAGGACGTCCAAGTGCAATCTGGGACATCTAAGCCAGAATGTCTGAAAAAAAAAAGAAGGCACATCTTGATGCAGACATTATTTCACAAACGTGGATGTGCCTGATATGGACGTCTACAGGGTAGGGGGGGGGCGTCTACATAGACACCCCCAGAATAGTATGCCAGACGTTGGCCATCTAGGAGTAGCCTAATGGTTGAAGTAGTGGGCTGGGACCAGGAAAGCCAGTGTTCAGATCCCAGTGCTGCTATTGCTATCATTGTGCTGAGCACCGGGGATGATGGAGTCCTATCTTCTCTACACTCTCTAGATGTTTTCCAGCCAAAACAAGCACCTTCCCATTGCTTACTTGTGCCTTGAGCAGATCTAAACTTAGACATCTAGGATGTTTCTGAGATCAGGCAGTGACGTCCAAGTTCCTGGAAATGCCCCAACCTTGAGCCTGTTCAAACTTGGATGTCCTCACACTGGGGGCATCCAAAGATCTGGCTTCTAAAATGGCTCTGGAGATGTCTCTGTGCTTTGGACTTCTCTATGCCCATTTTCAGACATCCAACTCACAAATAGGGCTTCCAAAATAACGTCCTAAATATCTTAGAGAAAAATAGGTTTGTGCTTTTTTAACTCATACAACTTGAAAGTTTTCTTCATAGTAAAGGGTAGCCTTTCCTAAGAAATATTGTTATGCTTGTCATTGGCTGGTAGTGGGTTCGGGGTATAATATTTCATGGCTACCGCCTCAGCCTTGCACCACTCATAGTATTGATAACTTACACCTTTGCACCTCTAGTAGATCCTGCTCCCCTGACATCCCCCCTCCTTTAACCACTTCATTACACAGGGCACTCCTTAACTGCTGGTCTCTTTGGTCAAAGACCTTACTTATTCATAACCTTTTGGTCTCACATTCCCTGGATCTGTTGTTCCTCACAGAGACTAGGTTAAAGGAGGGGGATGGACCCCTCCTTCACCTGCTGGGCTATTCTGCCTTTTCGATACCTAGGCTGGCTCGCTCTGGTGGGGGGAGGGGGGAGTGTCAGCTATTGTCCTCTCCTCTTCCTATCTCAGTATTCTCAACCTCATCTCTCTCTTATCTGAAGCCCCTTTTCATTTGTTTTGGTGGTAGTCCCCCCACCCATCTCCTCTTAATCTATGCCCCTCCATCCTTCCACCTTTACTTATGGAATGCCCTATTACAAACACTCTCAGAGGCTTCCCTTCTGTTTCCCAAGCTGCTAATCGTAGGCAATTTCAATGTCCACCTTTTCTCCCCTTCAAGATCTCATGACAGGACCCTTCTTCAACTATTCTCTGACCTTTTGCTTCTCCAATTGGTCCCTTTCCTCACTCATGCTGCCGGCCAGATTCTTGTCCTCGTTCTTGCTTCCCCTCCTCTTCATTCAGCTCTTTCAGCTTTCATCTCTTTATCTTTATTATGTTCAGACCATTTCTGCGTCTTTTTCACCTACCCTCTCCTGCTGTTCCTTCTTCTTATGATTCTTCATTTAAGTCCTCTCCACCACTTTTCAGTCGTGATCTTTCTGTTTGTACTCTTGAATGGTTTCCTTCCGCTACCTCTATTTTTTACCCAGATTCCTTGTCGGTGGACTCTCAGGCCACATTATGGTTCTCAATGCTAGCCTCCTCTCTGGATGCCACAGATCCCTTTCGTCCTTGCACTTGTCGTCCTAAACCCTCACACTCATGGTATCATCATGGCCTCCACCTAGAGCGCCGCCATCTTCATCGAGCAGAGTATCTATGGTGAAAGCGTCCTTCCCCGGCCTCACTTCAGTTATTTAAAATCCTATATTCCCAGTACCACTCTTCAGTCCATGCCGCCAAAAGCAACTACTTCTCTGACCTTATTTCATCTTCCATAAACTTCTCTCACCAACCTTTTTCAGTCCTTACTACGCTTTCTGCATCATCTACTGCATCTTGTCCTTCTGTTCCCATGGTCTTCCCTTCTCATCATTCTCTGACCGATTATTTTCATAGTAAAATCTCTATTCTCTGTTCTTCCTTCCCAAATTGCCCTACCCCCTCACCTTAATACCTTTGACCCAGCCTCCCACCCTTTCTTCTTGTGCTCCCCTTGTTTTTAGTCCTACCTCCACTCCAATTCTTGACTCCAGCTCCCAAACTGCTTCTAATCTTTCCTTGGTCCAACAGTGGTCCTCCTTTTCTTCTGTCTCTTCTGTTGAGCTGCTCAAGACTCTTACATCATCTCGCAAAATTAACTGTCCCTGAGATCCCATTCTGTCATCTTGGCTGCCCACTCCCTCTCTCACCCTTTTGCCTCTAATTCTTTCCATGCTAAACAACAGTCTTTCTACCGGTACCTTTCCTCTAGATTGGAAGCACACCATCATTCATCCTATTTTAAAGAACTTCTCCCTTGATACCTCTATTTCGGCTAATTATTGTCCCATTTCTACCCTTCTTTTTTTGTCCAAATTACTGGAAAAACTGGTTTTCTCTCAGCTCTCAGCTTTTCTTGATTCTATTAATGCACTGCACCCACATCAGTCTGAGTTTTGTCCAGGGCATAGCACGGAAACAGTTCTTCTTTCCTTGCTTAATGATCTTCACCAGGCACATGATCATGATGATATCTTGGTGGTAGTTTCCCTCGATTTATCTTCAGGCTTTGATCTCATAGATCATACTACCCTTCACAATCTTGGGCTCAGGGGTTCAGTTCTGACTGCTTCCATTATTTTCTGTCAAATCAATCTTTCTCTGTCACAGTTGGCTCTAGTTCTTCCTCCTCCCATCCGCTTTTCTGTGGTGTTCCCCCTCCTATTCAATATTTTCCTCACTCCTCTGACACTCCTAATTCAACAATTTGGTGTCACAGCCCACTACTATGCTGATGGCATACTTCTCCTTCACCACATAAATCCAATGTCCCCTGACCTTTCTCCACTCAACGCTTGTCTTTCTGCTATTTTGGTATGGTTCTCTAACTTCCTGCACTTAAATCCCAAGAAATCTACAGCAATCTGGTTCTCATTCAGCCACTCTCCCCCTGATCAGGCTCCTCTTCTTTCTAGTACTGCTATCCCTTTGTCCGATACAATCCGTTATCTAGGCATAACTTTAGATTCCTCTCTATCATTTCACACTAATCTTTCTTCTCTAGTTTGCCACTCTTTCCTTGTCCTACACCAGATTCGTGCCATTCGCTCTTTTCTTTCCCCCTCCTCTCTCACTACTCTTCTTCTCACTCTCGTGATTTCTCGATTAGATTATTGTAATCCTGTACTCCTTGGTCTCCCACGCTATCAACTTTGCAAACTGCAGCTTGTTCAAAATACTGCAGTTCGCATTCTTGCTCATGCCTCCAACCACGATCACGTTTCTCCATTGTTAGTTAAATACCATTGGCTTTCCATAGATCACTGTCTGCAATACAAATTACTTATCCTGGTCCATTGCACTCTTCATACTGGCTCTCCCCATTAATCTTTCTGATCTTCTCCTTCCCTACTGTCCACACCGCACCCTTCGCAGTATTCATGCTAACTGCCTCCACCTCCCCTCTGTAACTCAGGCTCACTTGGAGATTACTCGCTCATCAGCTTTCTACTTTCTTGCTCCCGCTTCTTGGAATGCACTTCCCCCTGCCTTATGTTTGGCCCATTTCATTGCCCAAGTAGGGCTTAGAATGGCAAAATGAGGCTTTAAAAATTTAATAGTCTCATTTAATGAGTCCCAGGTCTTGTTTCATCTATCGAGTAACTCTTTGTCTTTTGTTGTTTCATTATGTTTGGAACCAACATACCAGAAATTCAAGACTCTACTGAAAACCTACCTTTCAACGTAGCCCATAACCTACCTTCCTCTTGATCTAATTCCTCTCCCACCCTTTCTCTTCCCTAGCTGCCTCCTTTCCCTTATTTTAAAGTAGGAATGCTCTCGTTTAATTCTTTCCTATTTTATTTGGCGTTCCTTTTCACCCCTAAATTTCTTTTATATTGTTTTAATGTTTGTACACCACTCTGCTGTTTTGCGAAGAGCGGTAAATCAAGAACTAATAAACATAAACATAAACATGACACTTATTGGATTGGATGATTTATTTTTCCTAATTTATTATGCAATATTTTTTTTATTTAGAATAATCTCTTTTCCCCAATTTATGGAGGCTAGATACTCTGTAAATCTCTGTCTTATTTTGATTTGGAGATCTTTATTTTGCTATATGCATTGCTTGTGCTTCTAGCTGGGCTGTAAATTTTGGAAATTCTTAATACAGAAATAGGGTGCTGAAGAGAACTTAAAGTTGTGTAAACTATAGGCCTGTATGCATCCTTTCCCCATCGCAGTCTTGATGTTGTGTTTCACTGGTGTAAGCTGTCATGGGCCAACATTTGCAGATTTGAGATGTGTCAGTGAAAATATTGCAAAAACATTTTTACGCTGACACCTCTCCATAAAATTCCAGGAGACTAATTATGTGGGTGATGTCAGAGAGATGCCATTAACAGGCAGTGGTGTAGGACACTTGGGGCTAGATTTACTAAAATGTGGCAAGGATTTGCATTTGGTACACATTACTTGCCAAAATTAACCTGCAGTCAGTGCAAAACCTCCGTACTAACCGCTGAGAGGATTCCCAGCATCTTCCCATACAGTGAACGCAAAGACAATACGCTTACCACATTGCAGTTAGATACGAGACTGAGATGGCTTTTGCTGTTCCGTAGTAACTATCTCCATATTAAAAGCAAAGTGCAGTCCCTGCACCACGTTATTTATTTAACTAGGCTTATATACTGCTTTTCTACCAGTCAAAGTGCTATACATTCAGGTACTGTATATATATTTTTCTCTTGTTCCCAAAGGGGCTCATAGTCTCTGTTTTTGTACCTGAGGCAATGGAGGGTTAAGTGGCTTGCCCAAGGCCACAAGGAGCACCTGTGGGACTGGAAAACCCCAATCCTTCCAGCCGAAGGTTACTGTCCTTTAGCAGGATTCAAGCCCCTAGCCCTCTGGCATGAGGTAACTTGCCCCTACCACTAGGCCACTCCTCCCTCCATTAGGGCACCAACATGGGAATTAGTGAACACTGCAAGCCGTTGCTGTGTTAGCATGCACTAATTCCTGCATGTAAATAGGCTCCTTGGTATGTTAGCGCAGGGAATCCAACAGGTCTAGTCACTGCCCTCCTTTCCCCTTTTGTCCTGCAGTTTTGAGGAGTAGATGCAGCTCAATCCTTCTTAATAGACAGTTTCCAATGGGCAATTTTCAAGTTGTAACAATATAAGGACTGAGCAGCTTTCTATCACTGGTTCACTGTTTCTCCTTCTCTCTTGTTTTCCTTGTCTCTATTTTCCTCCATCTCTTCTTCTGACTTTCTTTCTCCCTGACTCTTGTAGGTTTTCTCTATCTCTCTTTTGTTTTCTCTGACATTCTTTCTCCTTTTTTCTCTCCCTCCAGTCTCCTTCTTTCCCCTTTCTCTCTCTCTTCCCCTCCCCCTCTTTCTCTCCCTCCTCTTTTTCTCTCTCTTGCTCTTTCCACCTGTTCTCCTCTTTCTTTCTCTCTCTGTTTCTTGTTCCTGTCTTCCCTCACACTTTCTCTCTGTTCCTCTTTTCACCCTTTGTAGTGTGCAGGATTTATAAATATTCATAACTGCTAGATAAGGGATGGGAGACTGCAGCTGAAGAGGGAAGAAACGTCTTTCAAGAGTTTTTGCCATTTTATTTTGCTATTGGACTGCTATTGCCCAAACTGTGAGTGATAATGAACAAAAGGATTTTAGCTCACCGTAGAAACTGAATGACAGATTAAATATTGAGTCATCTGCTAATGAATATACTAACCTCAAATGTGAAAACTAAAAAGACAAAAATGGAGCACTTGAGAGATATCATATAATCTCCACCTGTCAAAGTCCTTCAGTCAGAAAGCTTTCTTCTTCCGAACTCTCTGTCGCATTCACTCTTTCCTCTCACTTATATTTAACTCATTCCACTTTCTTTCACCTCTCTCTTGCTTGCTTTATATCTTTTTCTGCCTCCTGGTTTACATTGCTCACTTATGGATCCCTTGTTTGTCTGTGTCCCTCATCAGATCTCTCTTCTGACACTTCATATTTTCTCTCTTTTTGTTTATTCCTCTCTCTACCTTCTGTCTCTTTTTTCTAAACCAGTGATTTCCTCCTTCTTTGGTCATTCACTTAGCTGAAATTTGACCTAATGGAACTTTAGTGCTGGGAATCTGTAGGACTTTCTCCTTTGTTATTCCTGGTTTGACCTGCTGCCTAGCCCAGTCATTGCCTCAGCAGCTCTCGCATGAATAGTTGTGGATATACAAGTTTCCCATCAGACTCCCTTCAGTATATGTATACCCAGAATTCGACCAGTACACATCACTGTTTGTCAACAGCAAATCCCTTCCCCAGGGGGCTTCAAATATTACCCCTGCAGTATCCTAGCCCCAATGGTCCGAAGAACAGAGATGAGGTTAGTCTCAGAACAAATCTATATCTTCAGCATGGTCAGGGGCAGCCCAAGGGTGGTGCAGGGCAATGTACGGAGACTCATTGTGGGACCTCATTTGCATATCCACTGGACCTCATTTGCATAAATTGAATTTATTTTATTTTAAAATGTATCTGTTGCCATCTAAAATTTTAGGTGGCTTTCAAAGGAGCCTTTCACAAGCCTTTCTTTTGTCCTGGCAATGACGTAGGACCAATATAAATAAATGGGTGTTTCTGCACTTAGCGCATATTAACATTTGTGAATGTGAATTAACTTTAAAACGTGCCTCTTAATGAGTGTCTGAATACCATTTGCATGGGCAGTGAGGATAAAGAAAGATTACCAGATTTCTACATTACTATACTCCAGGGCCAACTGCCAGGAAGTACTATAAACCCTGCTCATTTAGAATCCATAGCAAACCCATCGTATCATGACAGCAGGGGCAGCTCAAGACAATCTGCTCCCTGAGGTGACGTATGAAAAAGGCGCCCCCCCCCCCACCTTAGAGGGGGGCAGGGCTTTTTCAGAAATCCAATCAGAGACTGGACCAACCCAAAAAGCCGATTAGATTATATGGAGGAACTGCAAGATGTTTGCACACAGGGCCATATTGAGCTGCAATCACGCCCTGTGAGACTTGCAGCTCAGGCGCGCCCCCCCCCCCCCCCATACCTCCGTCCAGCGCTGCCTGCTCTTTCCCTGCTGCTGCTGCCCTCTGTTTTTTTTCATGGCGGCGCCAGCAGCAGGGAAAGAGCAGGCAGCGCTGGACGGAGGTATGGAGAGGAGGAGGGGGGCATGCGCCCGATCTGAAAGGCGCCGGCACTTTAAGCAGATCTGTCCCTCCTTGACATCGAGTCGGAGGAGGGAGGGACCAGACCTGCTTAAAGAGGCTTGAGGAGCGCATTTTGGCTGCCTGCTATAGTCCTGCCAGCGGCGGCAGGGCAACAGCAGACAGCCAAAATACGCCTCCCAAGCATTTCCGCCCTGTGCGGCTGCATCGCTTGCACAAGGCTAGGTACATTCCCATTTGCACACCAAGGAACTAAAAGACAGCAAGAACTAACAGCACAGATTATAAAACTAAATTATAACTCATTTTTATTTTGTTGTTATAAACTGTGTTATGGTTCTTGCTTTTTCTTTTTCAACATATATATTGCATCCACAGTAGGTGCAGAGCAGAACCAGGACATTCACCCACAGAACTCAATATTTAAAAAAAAAATCTGATTCTGATCATCTCACTAACAACAACAACAACCACTATTCTCCAGTACCAGGCATATTGTGAACTAATACAAAACCCTACAACAAAGAACAAACCTACCGTACCATATCAGCACTTCCAAAACTCACATAAGGAGCCCATCCAAAAAAAAGCATCACTGTAAATACTACAGTGAGCCCTGGAACATCCATACACCTATTTGAAAAGCTGAACAAGTCAAATTACTACAGTACAGTATAGAACTTTATGTAGAAACTCCATGTTAACAGAACACCTGACCTCAGTCACACACTCACAACATCGACCCTCACCAAGTTTTGAATAAGTAACCACAATCTAAAGTAAAAATAATATGTAGACTAAATTTAAATTGAAACCCCAAGAAGCCAGAGTCCACATGCAGTGCAACATTAGATAAATAGATAAATAAGAGATGCAGTTCCCCAATACTGTGTAAAATATAAAAATAGCACAAAGTCCAATCACTAAAATTAAATAAAATTATTTTTTCTACCTTTGTTGTCTGACCATTTTATTCTCTGATCATGCTGGTCCCGATCTGAGGCTTCTGCTTTCCTGTCTTCTCTTAGCTCTCTTTCTGTGGTCTATGGACCATCTGCCATTTCTTATCTCTTCTTTTGTTTTCTTCACTTCCTTCCAACAGCCCATTTCCAGTTCCAGTAACCCTCCTCAGTATCAGCCCCCTTTCCAGTCCTTCCCTCCCAGTACCTTTCAATGTCAACTGCCTTGCATTCCCACGACTGCAACCGGTGTCCATTCCCTTCCAGTCCCCCTCCTTCCCCACTGTCCAGCCTCTTCTAGTCCAAATACCATCCCAGATATTAGCTCAGTCCACTCTCAGTGCCACCATTCAGGTCAGCTCCCTTCCAGTCATCCTACCCTCTGTCCATCCCCCTTCCAGTGCCATTTGCATATCAGCTCCCTTCCAGCTTTCTCCCCATTACCCAACCACATACCACTCCCATCCCCAAGTGTCAGCTCCCTTCCAGTCCCCCTTCAGTACATCCCAGGTGTCAGCTCCTTTCCAGCCCCCTCCTTCCCCCATGTCAGCTCCCTTTGTGTCCCCTCCTTCCCCTGGCAGACCCTCCCATTATCTGCTCCCTTCCATTCTCCTGCATCAGCCCATTTGTAGCCCTAGCCCCTAGTTTTCTTCCAGGGCCAGCAGCACTCTCCTCCCCTCCCCCAATAGCCCATTTCAAGTCCCAGCCCATTTCCAGTCCTATCCCCCCGATCAGCCCACCTCCAGTCCTACCCCCCCATCAGCCCACCTCCAGTCCTAGCCCCCCCATAGCCCATTACAAGTCCTAACTCCCCCCCATCAGCCCAAGTCCTTGCCCCCCATCAGCCCATTTCCAGTCCTAACCTCCCCATCAGCCCATTTCCAGTACTAGCCCCCATCAGCCCATTTCCAATCCTAGCCCCCCCATAGCCCATTACCAGTCCTAGCCCCCCCATAGCCCATTATGTCCTAGCCCCCCATAGCCCATTTCCAGTCCTAGCCCCCCATAGCCCATTACCAGTCCTAACCCCCCCATCAGCCCATTTCCTGTCCTAGCCCCCTATAGCCCATTACCAGTCCTAGCCCCCCATCAGCCCATTTCCAGTCCTAGCCCCCCATAGCCCATTACCAGTCCTAACCCCTCCATCAGCCCATTTCCAGTCCTAGCCCCCTCCATAGCCCTACCAGTCCTAACCCCCCATCAGCCCATTTCCAGTCGAAGTCCCCCCCATAGCCCATTTCCAGTCCTAACCCCCCCCATCAGCCCATTTCCAGTCCTAAACACCCCCCATCAGCTCACCTTCAGTCCTAAACCCCCCCCCCTCATTAGCCCATTTCCAGTCCTGGAACCCCCCATAGCCCATTACCAATCCTAACCCCCCCATCAGCCCATTACAAGTCCTAACCCCCCCCTCCACCCCCCGGGAAATTTTAAAAAAAAAGAACCTGGCTGCTGAAGCCGCTGCCGCCATGGCAGCAGGAAGTGCCCCATGGCCACCCCGGCAGAGCCCTCCTGTCTCCCTTAGCGTGGCTTTACAGAGCCGTGAAGGCTGTGTAAAGTTGCACTGAGGAAGACAGGAGGACTCTGCCAGGGCGGCCACGAGGCACTTCCTGCTGCTGTAGGAGCTCCTCACCTCGGGGGTTTTTTTTTTATGGCCGGCAGCGGCGTACTCAACCTTCGTTTCCAGTCAGCCGTGGCTCCCTGCTTCTTAGAGAACTGTGGCTGTGATGTGCCTGCAGTTTTAAATACAATCAAAACCGGTGCAGAGCCTTCCTGCGTCTGTGAAGGACTCCTTGCAGCATTGTCCCGCCCCCAAAGGAGCTTCCTCCTTTGGGGGCGGGACAAAGCTGCACGGGGTCCTTCACGGAGGCAAGAAGGCTCCGCACCAGTTTCATTTATATTTAAAACTGCAGTCACAGCACAGCCGCGGTTCTCTAAGAGGCAGGGAGCCGCGGCTGCCTAGAAGCAGAGGTTGAGTTTGCCGCTGCTGAGAAGCAGACTCGGCAGCAACTTGTGCATCTTTTTTTGGGGATTTTTTTTTACTTTTGAAGGTGAAGTGAGGCAACTGTTTTGGGGGGCATTTTTTGTCGCCCTCAAGACTTTGCTGCCTGAGGCAGCCGCCTCACTTCGCCTCATTATAGAGCCGCCCCTGCATGACAGCACTACCGGGACTCACAAAGCAGCAAACCCTACCTATCAAAAGGCAACACTGCAAATATTAAACCAATACATCTCAGAGAATACCAATACATCTCCTACTGGGGAAAGAGAGCAAGTGGGACTGTCACATAGAAACTACATGAACAGAATACTGCAGCTCAGTTACACATGCAGAACATAGACCATCACCAAACATAGAACAAGGGATCACGATTTAGAAATATGAAAACAATAATTAAACTGGGAACCCCAAAAGCCAAACTTGGACTGTACAAAAACACTGGAGAAATAAAACTATAAATTAATTTCCTCTTGTACTAAACAAAATGCAAAGACGTTAGCGATGCACATTTCCCAGAACTAACATATTCCGATTAATAAATTCAAAATAAAATAGTACTTTTCTACCTTTTTGTTGTTTGGGCATTTTATTTTTCCATCGCAGCTGCCCCAGTCACTTTTTTCTGTTTTCTTTGTGTCTTTTGCTATCTCCCCATTGTCTCCTGTCCATTTGTCCTTTCTTCTGTCCTCTAGATTTTTCTATTCTCGCTCTACATCTCCTCCAACATACTGATCTTTCCCCTTTTGCTCTTTCCTCCATCTCTTTCTTTATTGCTTTTTCATCCCTTCATCCTCAATCCCCACTTACTCTCCCAATACCTGACCAATCATAGATTTTTCTTCCCTCCCACACAAAATATATTTTCCCCTCTCCATCCTCACTCCCCCAGCACCATCCCCGTCTAGTCCTCCCTCATCAGCTTCCTTCTAGTGCCAGCCCCACCCAGCATCTGCTCTCTTCTAGTCCCATTCTCCCACCTCCCTGCATCAGCCCATTTCCAGTCCTAGCCCCTCATCAGCTGATTTCCAGTCCAAGCCCCCCCCAATCAGCCCTTTCTTGTCCTAGCCCCCTATCAGCCAATTTCCAGTCTAGGACCCCCAATCAACCCATTTCCAGTCCTAGCCTCTTCCCATTAGCCAGTTTCCAGTCCTAGCCCCCCCCCCCCCCATCAGCCCATTTCCAGTCCAGGACCCCCAATCAACCCATTTCCAATCCTAGCCTCTTCCCATTAGCCAATTTCCCGTCCTACCCCCCCCCCCCCCCCCCCCACCCAGCAGCCCTTTACATAGTAACATAGTAAATGACGGCAGATAAAGACCAGTATGGTCCATCTAGTCTGCCCAGTAAGATGGCAAGAGTAGGTCACTTGCCGCTCCATGCAGGCCACCCCTCCCCATATCTTTGTTTTAGGGGTGAACCCTCCCCATGTCTTTGTTTTAAGGGTGAACCCACCGCTCCGTGTAGGACACCCCTGTATGTTGAGAAATTAGTTAAGTTTATTTTGATTTTATCCTGTTGCTGTAAAGGGATCCACTGTGTCTGTCCCATGCCATTTTGAAATCTGTCACTGTATTTACCCCCACCACTTCCATCGGGAGGGCATTCCAAGCATCCACCACCCTTTCAATGAAGTAGTATTTCCTGACATTGCCTTTCAATTAACTCCCTTGCAGCTTCATATTATGCCCTCTAGTTTTACAGCTTCCCTAACTTTGGAAGAGGTTTGTTTGTTCATTATTTCTCTTTAAGTATTTAAAGGTCTGAATCATATCTCCCCTATCCCTCCTCTTCTCCAGAGTGTGCATATTTAGGTCTTCAAGTCTCTTCTCATAAGGTTTCTTACACAGGCTCCAAATCATTTTAGTCGCCTTCCTCTGAACAGTTCCCAGTCTTTTTATATTCTTTGCAAGATATGGTCTCCAAAACTGAATACAGTATTCCAAGTGAGGCCTCACCAGTGACTTATACAGTGGCATTAGTACCTTTTCCTTTCTGCTGGTAATTCCTCTTTGTATGCAGCCCAACATCCTCCTGGCTTTTGCCACCGCCTTGTCGCACTGTTTTGCCACCTTGAGATCCACAGAAATAATCACACCAAGGTCCTTCTCCTGGTCCGTGCACACCAACCTCTCGCCCCCTATCGCGTACATTTCACCTGGATTTCTGCTTCCCAAATGCATGACACTGCACTTCTTCACGTTAAATCTTAACTGCCAAGCATTAGACCATTCTTCCAGCTTTGGTAGATCTTTTCTCATGTTATCCACTCCTTCAGAGGAGTCCACTCTGTTGCAAATTTTTGTGTCATCTGCAAAAAGACAGACTTTTCTATGCAGTCTTTCAGCAATATCACTCACAAATACATTGAACAGTGCCAGGCCCAGGACTGAACCCTGGGGCACCCCGCTAATTAATCACCCTCCTTTCATCCGAGTGAGCTCCATTTAGCATCACCTTCTGTCGTCTTTCAGTCAACAAATTTCTGATCCAGTTCACCACCTTGGGACCAATCCCCAAACTACTGAGTTTATTGATAAGCCTCCTATGAGGAACAGTATCAAAGGCTTTGCTGAAATCCAGAGAGATGACATCCATCGCATGCCCCTGATCTAGTTCTCTGTTCACCCAGTCAAAGAACTCAATCAGATTTGTTTGGCAAGATCGTCCTTTGGTAAAACCATGTTGCCTCAGATCATGCAACCTGTTGGTTTTGAGAAAGTCCACTATTCTCTCTTTCAGAAGTGCCTCCATTACTTTTCCCGCCACCGAGGTAAGCCTTACGGGCCTGTTGTTTGTCACTTCTTCCCTGTCACCACTTTTGTGTAGAGGTACCACATCAGCCATTCTCCAGTCCTGAGGAACTTCTCCTGTTTCCAAGGATCTGTTGAAAACATCCTTTAACGGTCCTGCAAGAACCTCTCTGAGCTCTTTCAGTATCCTGAGATGTATCCCATCCAGTCCTATGGCCTTGTCCACTTTCAGTTTTGCAAGTTGTTCTAACACATCATCTTCTGTGAATGGTGTGGTATCTACTTCATTCTCATTTTTATTTTTGGGAGTCACAGATGGTCCTTCTCCAGGATTTTCTTTAGTAAAAACAGAGCAGAAGTATTTGTTTAGCAATTTTGCTTTTTCAATGTCACTTTCCACAAATCCGTTCCCAGCACTTCTGAATCCTGCAATTCCATCTCTGATTTTCCTCCTCTCCCGAATATACCTGAAGAAAGTTTTGTCGCCACACTTCACATCTTTAGCCATCTTTTCCTCTGCCTTTGATTTTGCTTTCCTTATTTTTCTTTTTGTCTCTTTTAGTTTGCTCCTGTATGTATTACTGTGTTTCTCTGTTTGCAAGCTTTTGAGTTTTGTGAAAGCTGTGTTTTTTGCCTTTATTTGAGCAGCCACTTCTTTGGAGAACCAAATAGGTTTCCTTCTCCTCTTGTTTTAATTTACTTTTCTTACATATTTATCTGTTGCCCCTTTTATTGCCGCCTTTAGTTTAGCCCATTGCAATACCACTTCCCTTATCCCCTCCCACCCTGCCAACTCCTCCTTCAGGTACTTGGCCATTCTACTGAAGTCAGTGTTTTTGAAGTTTAGGACTTTGAGCTTGCTATGAATGGACTGCACCTTGGCTTTTATCTCAAACCACACCGTGTGATGATCGCTGCTGCTCACAGGGGCACTCACCCGGACATTCGACACGCTCTCACCATTGGTGAGCACTAAATCCAGCATTGAGCTTTCCCTGGTTGGTTCCATCACCATTTGTTTAAGTGACACATCTTGGAAAGCATCCACAATTGTTTTGCTTCTTGCCAGATTACAGTCTCATTCTAGCCCCCCATCAGCCCATTTCCCATTGAAGCCCCCCCCAATCAGCCCATTAACGGTTCTAGCCTCCCATCAGCCCTTTCCAGTCCTAGCCCCTACCCCTGAAGAGCCCTGCAGCCCTTGAAGAGCCCCGTGCCTGTCTGACCGGCTTCAGAGGGAGCTGGGGAGGCTCAAAGCCCCTGCTCACCTCTGCACAGCGGCTGGAGTAAAGAGCAGCATTTTCCTTCACTCCCGCAGCTTGTTCTCGTGGAGCCTGCTAGCGTGCTGAGTACTGCGAAACAGGAAATATCCTTTAACCTCTGGCATGTCAGCAGGTTTCATGAGAACACAACTGCTGGAGTGAAACAAAACTTTGCTCTTCTCTCCGACAGCTGTGTAGAGGTGAGCCTGGGCCGCCGGTCTCCCCAGCTGTCTCCTAAGCTGGCCCTGCAAACAGTTGGGAGCAACAGCACGTACAGGATGAAGTTGGCACGGGGCCCCCTGAAGCATGGGGCCTTGCGCAAACAATATTCCCGCACAATGAACAGGCCGGCCCTGAGTATGATAGAGTACGGCACTGCCCACAAAGTCACTGGCCAGGTTCTCTCTACCATCTTCTCCTGTTTCTCTGATTTCCATCTTCTCCTCTTACCTTTTCTCTGCCTGATGGAAGCAGACCACTTCTGACTTGGATCCTGCGAGTGCTGCAGAGTCTGTAGAGCATACTTGGAAGCAGTGACTTATATTTAGAATTTTGGATTTCAGGTTTTAACCGATAGTGAGGCAGACTCTTAACTAAGGAACTTAAAGAGGTCGATTCAGGGTAGTCTCATGCCCAGTTCCTTTTGCTTTCAGAGCAGATAATCCATGCACATAAGAGGGAGACTCTAACAGAAATTCTCAGATTTACAAGTTTTCTTGTTTGTCATATTACATATGTCATGAGGACACTGGTTCCCAAAGCTGATCCTAGAAACTACCCCAACACATCTGGTTTTCATGATAACCTAAAATATCCAAAGTTAGGGTTATCAGATCTTTGGAGAGCATATCTGGGACACTTGGGCATGTCTGAGCTGGGCTGGGAGGAGCAAGAGTCCTTCTTCCTCAGGCATCTTTCCCCCATACAGTATATTTCAAAATGACCAGTCTAAGTAGCATTCAATTGTTTCAAAAGTTTCAAAAAGACAATAGCAGCCCTTATCAGTGTGCATACATACATACATACATGCTTAAACTTTACTTTAAATATCTAGATAAATATTCTATATATTTTTAAAAATCGCCCTCTTTTTTAAGAAAAGAAGTTCATTTTACATTTTCTCCTACCAGGATAGAGAAGACAGCATTAGAAGCCTGTCCTTTGTTTCTGTCCTCACTGAAATCGGGGATGGGAGGTAGTTATAGTCCATGGAGTCTGGGCAGAGCTGGCCCAAGGGTTTCTGCCACACTAAGCAGAAACCCCTTCTCGCCGCCCCCCACCCCCACTGATGCCGCCCCCCATCTGCCACTACCGCTTTTGGAAATACTGCCGCTGCCCGCCTCCCCCTCCAAACGAAATCAGCGGTAGCTGGGGGGGGGGGGGAGGAGGGGTGTAGCACGGCTGCCTTTGTATGCTGCTGTTGCCGCCGCCACCCACCTGGGGACATCTGATAACCTTATCCAAAGTAATTCAATGAATGTAAAAGCATCTCATGAATATTCACTGTGGATGTCCTGGAACTCAGATATGTTGTAGGTAAAGCAATGTTTAAAGATATACTGTGACTTCAGCACAGGGAGATGCTGTAGTCTCCATGGCCCTGCACCTTAAAACATTCCTCAGGCTGATAAGGATATTACTTCTTCTTTTTTTTTTTTTTTTTTTTTTTAACTTTTATTTTCATTTTGCAACAAACAAAAGAAACAACACACCAAAGGAGACAAAACAAGTATACAATAAGGAAAAGCAAACCCTATTACCCCCCACCCCCCTGCTTCTTCTCTAAGCCGACAGTATCAGCATGTGAGCGCTTCCAAACAACAGTGATTGTACATCAAAACGAACATAAATAGCATCTGCGATACAGAATGATCATGTGACAGAGAGTTATACAAATTTAAACAGTCAGATGAGAGCATTTAGCGGTGTGAACATAGTCATTGAGCATCTTCCATTTAGACAGATGATGGGGGGTCTGAACGGAAGAAGCAAACATACGAGGTATTTGTTCATATTTACTGTAGAGACAGACATGATTCCACCATTCATTGGGGCTCAGATGGGAGCTATTTTTCCAGTATTTCGTAATTAGGGAAATAGCAATGCCCAGCATAAAGTCTAAAAGGAAGTAAGCCGATTTTGGAAGAGAGGGGATCCCCGCAGCTGAGCGGAGTCCCACTATCCTCCAAGACAGGGGCTCTTGAAAGTGCAAAATAGATTGGATACGACCCCAGACCCGACGCCAGTAATACTGTAGTGCGGGACATTCATACATAACATGAGTTAGTGAACCAATGGCTGCATGGCATGTCCAGCATCTATTGCCCTGGGAGGTGTTCCATTTGGCTAATCTGTCAGGAGTATAGAAACACCGGTGGGCTAGAAAGAAGAGTGTCTGAGTGAGTGAGGCGGATCTGGAGACCCGTGTCACTCTACTCCAGACAAGGCTCCATTGCTCCGGGGTCAAAGTTACATGCAGTTCCCGCTCCCATGCTTTCTGTGCTATAGGGGTACCTCTATTTACAGCATTACTTAAGGTTTTGTAAAAGTTAGATGCAACACCCGGTGAGCTCCCGATAGATCGGATAGTCTCCGACAAGTCTTGGGTAGGGGATTCCGATGGCGGGAGCACCTTAGCACTCCGAAGACAATGCTGTAGTTGCACCAACTGAAAGTAGTGTTTCGCTGGGAGACCAAATTCAATTTGCAATTCACTAAAAGTTTTCCAGCGATCATCATGGAACAACTGGGTAGGGGTCCAAATGCCCCTAGTGTACCAGGGGCTCCACGCCATCGGTTTATTTTGTATTTGAAATCGAGTATTGTACCAAAGCGGGAGTCTGTCTAACGGACAGAATCGGGAGTCTAGAGATTGAATAAGAGTATTAAAGGCACCTAAAGTGTCTAAAAGCATTGGTGGATAGTGGGAGTCTGATGGGAGAGTCATACCAGGGAGAGAAGTAAGAGGAAACGGTTTGCAAAGGTTCTCCTCTATGTCTAGCCACACAGGTCTACTCGGTGCTAGATCTTCCAGCCAACGAGCGCCTTGTTTGAGAAGAAAAGAGTGGTGATATTTCAGGAAATCAGGGAATCTGACACCCCCATTTTCCTTATCAGCTTGCAACTTATGCTTCGCTATCCTAGGTGTCTTGTTTTGCCATAAGTATCTAGTCAGAAGGCCCTCTAAATCTTTATATGTACGTCGAGGTAGGAGACAGGGCAACATTTCTAAAATGTAATTCACTTTAGGAACAATCATCATTTTTATGGTTTCTAGGCGACCCCACCAGGTAAGTGTTAAAGGAGTCCAACGGTGAGTAAGCGCCCGGACTTTAGAGGTTAAGTCTTTGGCATTAAAGGAGATAGCGTCTTCCAAAGGAGAGCAATAGTGAACCCCAAGGTATTTGACCATGCGAGGTTGCCATAAAAAGGGAAAGGATTGCATATCTGCTTGATGAATCAGAGGATTTAGTGGAAAGGCTACCGATTTGGTCCAATTTATCTTATACCCCGAGAGTTGTGAATATTTACCGATTTGCTCTAGGACAGCCGGCACTGAGTCTAAAGAGACAAAGAGCATAAGGTCATCAGCATATGCTGAAATTTTGATTTCCCTATGAGAGAAGGGGACTCCATGAATCTCCTCCGATTGCCGGATTAGTAAAGCTAAGGGTTCGAGTGCAAGATCGAAAAGAAGTGGAGACAGTGGGCATCCCTGACGAGTACCGCGTTGAAGGGGAAATGGCTGAGACTTTAAAGCATTAGCACAGATACTGGCTGTAGGCTGTGCGTACATGGTGTGGAGACAACGGAGAAAACCTTCTCCGAATCCGTACCAGCGGAGAGTTGCAAACAGGAAAGGCCATTCTAAGCGATCAAAGGCCTTCTCAGCATCAAGTGAGAGGCCAACAAATGGTCGATCAAGATTAACTGCGGTAGTCAGTACATGACATAGAGTCCGAGCATTGTCAGCAGTTGATCTACCGGGAATGAAACCGCATTGATCTGGGTGTATTAAAGTAGACATCCTATCAGAGAGCCGGGTGGAGAGAATGGTGGCAAATATTTTATAGTCCGCATTTAGGAGGGAAATTGGACGATAATTAGCTGTTAGTTGCGGATCTCTCCCCTCTTTCTCAAAAACTACTACATTTGCCATTGAAAAGGACCCAGAAGGAGATCCCTCCTCGGCCAGAGCAGAAAAATAAAGTTTCAAAACTGGAGCTAAGTCAGCGTTAAAGGTTTTGTAGAATTCAGCAGGGAGACCGTCCGGGCCTGCAGCTCGACCTGTGGCACATCTCTTGAGAGCAGAATGAATTTCTGATAAAGTGAATGGTTTGTCCATGGCCTCTCTATCTTCGTCAGATAGGGTCGGTCGTTGTACCCCTGAGAGCAGTCGTTCAAATACTTCTGGCTCAAAATCACATTCAGATTGATAAAGCCGAGTATAAAAATCACGAAAGAGTTCTAAGATTTCTGTATCTTTAGTGACCAGGCCCCCCCCCCGACGGATTACGGAGAGCGGTAACACGCTTGGCTTCTTTTTGACCTTTCAGGGCATTCGCTAACAATTTGCCAGCACGGTTATTTTCCCGGTAATACAACCCGTGTTGTGATTCAATATTTTTAGCAGCAGCAGTATATAAAAGCTGATTGTATTGAAAGCGGAGGCGTTGTAAACGGAGTAAAATACATGCGTCAGTACGGGACGTGAGGAGACGCTCCCCAGCTTGTATCTGTTGCTCTAGAATCAGTAAGTGTTGCTTTCTTTGTTTCCCCTGTCGAATTTGATAGCTGGTTATAGTAGCACGGATAGATGCCTTAAAACCCTCCCACCAAGCCCAGCTTGCTGTGTCATGGGGTGAGTTAAAATGAAAGTAATCTTGGATAGCGGCCTTTATGTCAACCTGAAAATCTTTTTGATCTAGTAGGGATCTATCAAAAAACCAAGCACGGGGATGATCATCTCGCGTAGTGACATGTAATGAAAAAGATATGGCAGCATGATCAGAAATATGGAGAGGATGAGTCCTAGCCGTGTCCACTTGAGAAATCAGTGCTTTGGAAATGAGAAAGAAATCTATTCTAGATTGTGAGTGATGGGGGGCAGAGAAAAAGGTGTACTCTAAGTCGGAGGGGTGAAGCAGCCTCCATATATCTACTAGCGCAAGATCTTGCATCAGAGCTGTAAGGGTAGCAAGACTCTTGGGTGGACTACTCGTTCTAGGCGGTTGTCTATCTATCAAAGGGTCTAGCACTTGATTGAAATCGCCACCAAGTATTAATGGAGTATTGGCAGAGGCCTGTGCCAACTGCGCAATACTTGCATAGTAAGCAGGGTTATCCACATTCGGGGCATAAATACAAATACACGTGAATTCACTATCTCCAACCTTAAAGTGTGCACGGGCCCATCTACCCTCCTTATCAGAGCTAGTATCTATTACAGTAGCTTGCAAAGACTTCTTAACCAGAATGGCTACCCCACACCGTTTGGAAACGGCGGGAGAATAGGCAGCCACCATGTAAGGTTTAGCATTGAGTTTCAGTGTTTCAGCGGAATTTAGATGCGTTTCCTGAAGAAACACTAAATCAGCATGCTCATGGTTAAGATAGCTAAGAATTTTCTTTCTTTTGATTGGACTATTGATGCCTTTTACGTTAAGTGATAAGATCTTACATAAGGCCATTGAGAGAGGTTAAAAATTCTGAAAGAGAACATGATAACGCACATAATTTCACAATGTCCCTCATAGTAACTGTTTCTGGCTGTACACATGACATGATAGAAAATGAGCTAATGTAATACAATGAAGCGCCCCACATTAAAAAATAAGAACCGCAGTGCGGTAGAGAAGAAGCAGAACCCCAGAAATTACTGGCGACCATGTGTCTGCGGGGAGAAACCCCAGAGAAGGCCGAAATTGAAAACATATAACCTGTATAACTGTGCGTGTTCCGAATCCAACCGAGGCACACATCATGGAGGGATAGGAGACCAAGAAAGTCATATAAAGACAGAAAGAAAAGTCCAGGCAGTCTCTGTGCTTGGCTATGACCACCGCGTCGGGCCCTTCAAAATGGCGGACAGAGCCGGCAGATAATAAGTCCAAGTTGTTGGGTTAGCGCATCTGCTCTGCTTCTTTGGAGTCTAAAAATGTTGATAGTAGATCAGGATCTTCGAATGTCCTAGTTTGGTTGTGGAGAGTCACTCGGAGCTTCGCTGGATACAACAGGCCAAAGCGAGCCTGTAGCTGTTGAAGTCGAGGGCGAAAAGCAAGGAGTCTCTTCCGACGGTCAACTGTGGGCTTTGCCAAATCAGGGAAGAAGGAGACTTTATGACTTTCAAACTCCAGATGACGATTCGCCCGGGCAGCATTTAGAATTTGTTCCACTTGTTGATATCGTAGTAATCGAAAGATAATAGGCCGGGGGGTCGTTCGGTTGAGCGCCATATGGGTAGGAACACGATGTGCTCGATCAATTTCCAGATCTCTATGAAATGTGATCTTCAGCAAGGAGGGAAGAGTTTTGAGCAGGAATTCTCTTATATCTCCTGCTTCCCCGCCCCCTCCGGTATTCCAAGGAGCCTCACATTGTTGCGACGGGCTCGATTATTGCTATCTTCCAACTCTTTTTGAAGATTCTGTATCTGGCGCTCAGCCTTGTCCAGTTTGACCAAGCGCACCGCGTGCGAGTCGAGGACCCCCGCCATGTTGTCCTGCCGTAATGAAAGACTTTCAAGTCGGTCCTGGAGCACACCGAAGTCTTCTCGCATGGCTCGAAGCGCTTCTCTTCTCTGTTGGACTGCACCAGTTCCTTTACGCCGCGTATTTCCTCTAAGATCTCCTGATGCATTTCGGGGTTTTCCCGAAGTGGAACCATCTTCTGTGGGGAAGACACCTCTGTTTTGGAGCGTTTTCCGTGTGAAGAAGAAGGAGACCCGAAGTCCAAGCGCGCTGGTTTATGGGCCGCCATCCCCCCGAGGTACCCCGGTAAGTTCGGAGCAAAAAATTGAGTTTATGTAGGTATTAAGTCAGGATTCTGAGTAGGCCTCTCGGGAGCTTCAGCGCGAAGCGTCTAACCCGCTGGACATCAGGCTCCGCCCCTCAAGGATATTACTTCTGTGTTGTTTTCTTTTAACAAAACGCAGAAAGCAGCTTGAGAAAGATCTGCCTTTTTCGCTGGTTAATTTTGAGATGTAAGAGAAGATTTCCTCATTCTCCTAATTTATACCTCATTTCCACTGGCTGGGCTCGAGCACCTTGAAGAAATCTGGGAAAGCAGCCACCAAATACATGTCTGACACTTAAAAGCCTTTTTGGTTTATAAATGAAAATATTTGGAGCTCCTGTGTTCGATTTAAGCCACAAAGCACATTATTGTTACAATAGTTCAGCTCCCAAGCCTCATAATCAGAGTAAAAATTCTGCTGATCCACAGACTTGCAAGAGAACGTTTCCTTTGGAGAAATCGTCACTCTCAAATTACCTCTGACTTTAGACAAATAAACAGGACACTTTAATAAGCTGCAGGCCACCCAACATCCCTACATTTATCTACCGCCTGCCAATATCTTTCATTCTCTTGCTATAAAATCTGTTCAGTGCTTGCTTTATGGACATCAGAGCCTGCAGGAGA
Organism: Ichthyophis bannanicus; assembly: GCA_033557465.1. Lineage (NCBI taxonomy): Eukaryota > Metazoa > Chordata > Amphibia > Gymnophiona > Ichthyophiidae > Ichthyophis > Ichthyophis bannanicus. The sequence goes on along the minus strand of CM066041.1, from coordinate 178,124,807 downwards.
GCTCCTGTCTGCTAAAATATGAACATTAAAAAAGTCTTGGAAAAATATTTAGCAAAGGGGAAAACTGATAAACCTCAGGCAGTTTCACAGTATTTGATATAAATTCTAGCAGAGGCTCCAGGAGAAGTTTGTCGTGCAGCTCTGAGCCTTCTCTTGATGGCAGGAAACAAATGTGTTTATTTCATGGGTTGTGAATTTACAGCAACAAGCACTGTGCTCGGCCCAGAATGTAGGGTGGAGTCTGGCAAGCTCACCCCTAGAAAGGAAAAGTCCAAAATTGTCACAGGATTACAGGTTATCAGTCAGCAACAACAGATGGTGTTTCTTCTGACTTCCAAACCCCTATCAGGATACTTTTTATTAGTACCTGAATACAAGCTGATGAATTTAGCCTCTGATGTTATAGCACATAGAGATCCTTCCCTCTTTTTCCTCTGAGAAGTCTCTAACACCACACCTGCTACCCCTATTTCTGCAGAAGGTGCACGCCCAGGAACCTGGATTATTCCTAGATGTAAATTCCATCTCTTTAAAAAAAAATCAAAACAAAAAAACCTGTGAACTCACCAGGGAAACAAAGAATTATGAGGAATGCTCCCTTTCCCAAGGAAGTATCACTTATCTCCATAAAGCATTTCTAAGTCCCAGACACTCACAATGAATCCTGGACTTCTCCCTGGAACAGTCAGAAAGAAAGAAAATTCTAGACTCTCACTCAGCATTGAGTACCTCCTATTGAAGTGTCTGGAAGACACTACGCATGCTCTCTCCCTGATAGCAGTGCTATGTGTCTCTGAAGACATACTACACATCAGCAGTAAGGGTGATTTTTAAGATCCCTTTGCAATAGACAATTTAATTTGGTATGGATAAAAGGAATCAATAAGCTTTTGACCTAGCACCATTTTCTCAGGACAACTTGTTCAAGTCTGGCTTTCACCCTATGGAGGGGTAGCCTAGTGATAAGTGCAGCCAGCTAAACACCATAGAAGCCAGGATTCAAATCCCATTTCTTCATAGAAACATAGAAACGTGATGACAGAAAAAGACCACATGGCCCATCTAGTCTGCCTTTCCATATCAACTACAATAGTGCCCTTTTGTCTTTTAGAAATCCTCTCCATTTGTCACATGCTTTTTTGAATTCAGATACTATCCTCGTCTCTACCACCTCCACTGGGAGATTATTCCATGCATCTACCACTCTATATTTCACATAGTACTCTTGAGTCTATCCCCCTTCACCTTCATCCTATGTCCCCTCGTAGCAGAGCTTGTCTTCAATTTAAAGAGACTCTCCTCTGCATTTATGTCTCTTTCATATCTCCCCATCCCGCTTTTCCTCTAAAGTATACATATTATGATCTTTAAGTCTGCTCTCATATGCTTCATAACGAAGACTACTAACCATTTTAGTAGCCAACCTCTGCACCGACTCCAACCTGCTTATATCCTTTTGAAGGAGTGGTCTCCAGAATTGCGCACAATACTCCAAATGAGGTTGCACCAGAGACTTATACAGAGGCACTATCACCTCCTTTTCTCTGCTGGCCATTCCTCTCCCTGTACACCCAAGCATCCTTTTGGCTTTTGCTGTCATCTTTTCTACCTATTTAGCTACTTTAAGATCGTCAGACACAATTACTCCCAGTTCCTGCTCTTCTTTTGTGCACCGTTCCTTTGGATTTTTGCAGCCCAAGTGCATGACCCTGCACTTTTTAGCAATAAATTTCAGCTGCCACATTCTAGACCATTCTTCAAGCTTAGCTATATCCCTCCTCATGTAATCTACTCCTTCCTGGGTGTCTACTCTATTGCAGATTTTGGTATCATCCGCAAACAAGCAAACCTTACCTGACAGCCTTTCCGCAATATCACTAACAAAAATGTTAAAAAGAATTGGACCAAGGACAGATCCCTGTGGCACACCACTGGTAACATCCTTCTCCTCAGAGTGACTTCCATTTACCTGTACCCTTTGTCGCCTCCCACTCAACCAATTCCTAACCCATTCAGTAACTTTAGGGTCCATCCTTAGGGTACTCAGTTTGTTTATAAGTTGCCTATGTGGAGCAGTGTCAAAGGCTTTACTGAAATCTAAGCACACCACATCTAGGGCTCTCCCTCGGTCCAACTCCCTAGTTACCCAGTCAAAGAAATCAATCAGATTTGTCTGACAAGACCTACCTCTGGTGACTCCATACTGCCTTGGATCCTGCAATTTACTGGACTCCAGAAACCTCACTATTCTCTCTTTTAATAGCCTTTCCAATAATTTACTAACCACAGAGGTTAGACTAATGGACCTGTAGTTCTCAGTGTCATCTTTACGTCCCTTTTGTGTAAAGGGACCACATGTGCCTTTCTGCAGTCCTCTAGCACCACTCCCGATTCCAAAGAAACATTGAAAATGTCAGACAGTGGAGCTGTTAGAATGTCCCCAATCTCCTTCAGTACTCTTGGATGTATCCCATCCGGACCCATTGCTTTGTCTACTTTTATTTTAGCTAGTTCCTCATAAACACAGTCTTCTGAAAATTGTTCAAGATCCATATTGCTTCTGTTCCTATTTGTGGGTGTTTTCTGAGGTCCTGCTCCTGGCCCTTCATCTGTAAACACAGAACAGAAATATTTGTTAAGCAATTCCTCTTTATCTTCATCAACTTCTTCATATTCCTCCCTTTCACCCTTGAGTCTGACAATACCACTTTTGCCCTTCCTCCTCTCAATAACATATCTGAAAAATGTCTTATCCCCACATTTTATTGCATTGGCTATTTTTTCGTCTTTTTGTATCTTTGCTATCATGACTACTTTGCTAGCTTCTCTAAGTGTTTCCAAATATAGATGCCTGTCTTTCTCTCTTTGTGATGTCTTGTATTTCATGAAGGCCTCCCTCTTTTTCTTCACCTTTTCAGCTACTTCTTTTGAGAACCATAGTGGCCTCCTTTATTTTATTTATTTACATTCTCTTATATACCGTGCTATTCTGCATCAGTGCGGTTTGCATTGAACAAACTGAAATTACATTGAATAGGGCATTATAACTTGGAGATAACTATTTTACAGGGAACATGGGCTATGGAGGGTTAAGTGGCTTGCCCAAGACCACAAGGAGCACCTGTGGGACTAGAAACCCCAGTCCTTCCGGCCCAAGGTTGCTGTCCTCTAGTGGGATTTGAACCACAGACCTTCCAGCCTGAAGTACCTTGCCCCAACCACTAGGCCACTCCTCCACTCCACTCCTTTACCTTTTACATTTATTTACCTTTCTAACAAAAAGATTTGTTGTCCATAAAATATTCCCTTTCAGTTTTGCCCACTGTTTTTCTACATCCCTCAGCTGTTCTCATCCCACTAACGACTTTTTGAGGTATTGTCCCATCTTGGCAAAGTTAGTTTTCTAAAGTCTGACCCTCGTTTTTGAATGGATTTTATCAGCTCTGGTCCTAATACCAAACGACACCATCTGGTGATCACTGGATGTGAGATGATCTCCCATTGTAACATCAGAAACACTTTCCTCATTGGTAAGCACTAAGTCCAGTATGGCCCCATCAAGTGTGGGTTCTGTTACCAGTTGCTCTAATAGTTCTCCCTATAGAGAATCCAGGATCTCCTTACTTCTAGATGACACTGCAGCAGGGATGTACCAAACCACATCCGGTATATTGAAATCACTTATCAGTAGCACTTCTCCTTTCATGGCAATGCTGCGTATGTCATCTATTAAATCGTCATCCACTTCTACTCCCTGTGAGGGAAATCTGTATATGTCTCCAATGCAAATGGATTTCCCTTTCCCTCTTTCTAGTTTAACCCACATTGACTCCTCTCTTCCTTTTAAGCTCTGCAATTCTATAGCTTTAATATTAGTTTTTTACATATAGTGCCACTATACTTTATTTACGAAGGACAGGGTAGCCTGTCCTCCATGAATAAAGTATAGCTTAGTATAATTACATCCCAGTCATGGTTTTCTGTGAACCGTATCTCTATAAGCACCACTAAATCCAAGTCAGCCTCTTCCATTAAAGCCTCAACATCTGGGATCTTATCTCCCATTCTGCGGGCATTTATACACACCGCTTTCCAGATGTTGCCTCTTTTACCCATTTCTACAGAGGTGTTTAATGTTTCACTTACTTGGGGGTTTTCTTCACCCATCCCCAACAAATTTATTTATTTATTTATTTATTATTTTATTTAACATCTTTTATATACCGCACTATTTATAATCAGCGCGGTTTACATAGAACAAGAAAACATCAGACAGAATACAATATCTGAGTATTTTACATATAACAGGAACAATAACTTGGGTAAACCGGGGTAATTAATTAAAACAAATAGTAATTATTTAGAACAAATAGTAATCAGTGTAACTATTTACATTCGGAAGAAACATTGTATATAAAGGAGCAGTATTGGTAAGGGAGAGAGGTGTGAAGAGTTGTTGGGATAGCAGAGGTTACATGGAAAGAATGGGATTGTTGCTATTTGAGTGTGATAAGTTGTGAATGGAGTGTGCCTGTGTTACTATGTTCTCTGGAAAGTATTTGGTGAAAAGGTGATGTTTCAAGGCCTTTTTGAACTGGAGGAGATCAGAGATGGACCTAATGTGTGGTGGGAGGGTGTTCCAAAGTTTCGGAGCGCATAAACTGAAGGCTCGATTTACTGTTGAAGAGTTGTATCTTAAGGACTCTTTTGGTATCATTAGCAAGTTTAATTCAGTAGTTCTTCTTAGCCTGTTGGTAGGGGTTGGTTGTATCATCTCAGATAATGATGAGGAAGAGAGTCCTTTTTGAGCTTTAAAGGCCAGGAGCAGAGTCTTAAAGGTGATTCTCGCTTGGATGGGGAGCCAATGTAGTTGTTTCAGGAGAGGGGTTACGTGTTCTCTTCTAGGTACCCCGAAAAGCACTCTTGCTGCACTGTTTAAGGCTAGTTGAAGCGGGTTTAGAGTAGATTGAGGGAGTCCTTGTAATATAGAGTTTGCGAAGTCAAAATGGGGAATAATTAGAGCCTGGTAGACTGTACGGAAATCATCTGGATCAATCAGTTGGCGGAGGTGTCTGAGGGATCGAATTTTGAAATACACTGCCCTTACTGTGTTGGCAATGTGGGACTTCAAATCCAGATTCTGATCCAGCGTCACTCCAAGATATCGAATGTGGGATTTTATTTGCAACTTAGCATCTTGCACGTCAAGGAATGTAGGTGGGGTGAACTTAGAGTTCCTTGAGATAAAGAGAACTTCTGTTTTTTTGTGCTGAATTCTAAGATTTTGAGTCAATAGCCAGGTTGAGATGGCGTTAAAACAGTTGGTTATGGGGGTGATGTTCATATTATCTATGCAGAATGGCATATAAAGTAATACGTCATCAGCGTAGATCATAAAGTTGACATTGAAGGACCTGATAATGTTACATAAGGGTTGCATGTATATGTTGAATAATAGTGATGATAGAGAAGAACCTTGCGGGACTCCTTGTTCTTGGTGGAACGGATCTGATGTTTCACCATTTGAGCGAACATGTTGCCATCTATCTGAGAGATATGAGATGCACCATTCGAGGGCATTTCCACAAAGACCCTTCTCTCTCAGGCGGAAAATGAGAAGATCGTGACAGACTGAATCAAAGGCAGCCGCAATATCTAAGAATATGAGAACAAAACCCTGTTTGATGTTATCGATGCCAGAGTTTAAGCTGTTGAGGAGTGAAGTGAGGAGCGTCTCGACCCCGTGCGATTCTCTGAAACCGTGTTGACAGGTATCCAAAGGTGCTTCAGTGTCGATATGGTCTTGTAGTTGTCTGTAGGCTATTTTTTCAATTATTTTTGCAAGCGTGGGTATGCTGGAAATGGGTCGATAAGAGTCTGTTTTTTGTGGATCTAACTTGAGGTTTTTCAGTAGAGGTCTGATAGATGTCTGTTTGAGGGCAGCAGGGAATGAGCCAGTGTCGAATGATAACTTTATGATCTTGGATATTATTGGAGCAAGCTCTTTGCGAAGATCCTTTATCCAGAAGGCTGGGCAAGGATCAATATGAGCTGTAGATAAGTTGAGAGATGAGATCATATCTTCAATCAGCTTCAAAGAAGGAGTGGAGAATGACACTAAAGGAGCTGGGAAACCCTGAATGCTCGAGACAGGGGGTATTGTAATTTTATTTGTACAGCAGATCTTAGATTGTATGTAAAGAGCGTATTCTTGTGGGTTGATTTCACACTGGTGTTCCGGTGATGGTTCCTTGGCTAGTTTCTTGACAAGAGTAAATAGGTCGTGGGGTTTATTTAGAGCACGTCTCAGGGTGTCTGTATGATATAATTTCATTTTATCTGAAATGGCTTTACGGTGGGCGTCAAGATGTTGCAAATATGTAGTCTGATTGGTATTGGTGCGTGACCTCCTCCATTTCTTCTCGAGTTTTCGCAAAAGTTTTAGGGATTCTTTCAGGTCTGATGTAAACCAAGGTGCCGTAGTCTTTTTTCTTGAGGACTTGTTTCTGGGTGGACGAGATGAAATACGGTTGAGTCGGTTATTCCAAGAGGTGATAATTTCTTCCAGGTTTAGTGTAGAGTCTTTGAGGAGCGGATCAGTTTCAACGAGGATCTGTTCTCTGTTAAAAGGTTGGAAGGATCTGGATGTGGAATTTGAGTATTTATCTAGGTCCTTGTCGTTTGAGTATTGTTTCTTTTGACTGGGAATCTGGAATATAATGAGATTATGGTCTGACCATGGAACAGCTGTAATTGCAAGTAGAATATTTTGAAGTTGATTGTGTGTGGATTGTGGGGCAAATATAAGGTCAAGGATGTTGCCTTTTTTGTGTGTGGATTGTTGTACAACTTGCTTGTAACCTAAAGTTTCTAGAGCATCTATAAAGGCGTCAGATTGGTTGTCTTGTAGAGATGGTAAGTTAATGTCTCCTAAGATCCAGTTAGGTCTATTTGGGTTCTGTGAGTTGGAGGCGAGGTTTATAATGGTTGATAGGTCATCTGGTGAGGATGATGGCGCTCTGTATACTAAGTTTATAGAACATAGGTTATTAGAGATAGAGACGGTTTCCAGGTGGTTGTTGCTAGAAGAGTCAACCATTTTGAAATGGAGATCTGTCTTGGCGAGGATAAGTACCCCTCCTCCTCTTTTACTTTGTCTGCTGCTGTTAAAGACCACAAAGTTGTTGGGGAGGAGCTGGTTAAGAATTATATTATCTTCGGGAGACAGCCATGTTTCGGTGACCATAAGGATATCGAGGTTGTGAGATGTTATTATGTCTGTGACGACTGGCCATTTTTTACGAAGAGAGCGAGCATTAATAAGGGCACATTTGAGAGAGCAGGGTTGATTATAATTTCCAATATTTAAGTTTGTAGTATGATGAAGAGGTATGTGTAATAGATAATGGTGATGAGAACGATGGGCCCAGTTTCCATTGTGGTGACTGGTGCCTGACCATTTTCTCCAATTGTTATGTAATATAGATATGGAATTGCCTGGAGAAATTAAAGCTAGAATATCTGGTATCAGACCTATGATGAGGAGGTATAGGCCTAATGTTATCCTGATGTGTTGGGCCATTCTCAACTTGTCTAAATGTGAAGAAAATTGCTTGAGAGGGAGATTTTAGTGCGGGAGAGAATAGAATTAATTGTTAAATGATTGGTAGAAGATTGTTAGGGAGGTCAATTATTTAGTGAGACCTGAGTAACTATTAACTAACTTTGCTTCAAGAAAGGGTGTACTATTCTGTGATGGAGTGAATAATATCTAGCTAAGCAGAGAGCATTTACTGGAGTTTAGTAAAGTACAGATGAATGTTACAAACATTTAATTACTGAGAGGTAAAATATAGATTCAAATCAAATTCTATTGCATGACATTTAGCGTTGAACATTTAAGTTAATATCTGCAGTTGCACATTAACAAACTGGACAATTACAACTGGTTACATAATGAAAACATATATGTTCACCTGAGAAAGCTGATTGGAGTGGCTTAGTGACTGGGTGGATTAAATGATCTCTTGAGTTGTTGTTAAGATTTGTTAAAACAAAGATGTGGAACTGTGAACTCAGTGGGGGTAGACGTATGATCTATACTGCTGGTTTTACAAGTGCCCCGCCTAAGGGCCACGCCTAAGGGCCACGCCAAATGTAATTTAAAACCCTTTTCAGTAGGTTAGCCAGTCTGCTGCTGAAGACCCTTCGACCTTTCTTGGGCAGATGGACACCATCTCTGCTCAGCAGTCCTTGGAACATCAACCATAGTCCAGGAAACCAAAACGCTCTCAGTGATACCATCTACACAGCAATGCATTCATCTTCAGGATGCAAGCTTTTCTGCCTTGACCTTTACTTTCAACAGGGAGGATTGAAGAGAACACCACCTGCGTACCTATCTCCTTCACCCTCTGTCCCAGAGCCATGAGGTCACTTTTGATACGCTTGGAGGGATACCTAATAGTATCATTTGTGCCGATATGGATGAGCAACATCTGATTATTTATTTATGTGGTTTTATATACCGCCCGCCAATAAATCAAGGCAGTTTACATAGAACAATTAACCATTACATGTACTTTAACAGATAACCTTTTACAAATAAGTGAATCCCCAATCCCAAGTAACATTTATAGAAAAGTAACTATTTATATTGTAGTTATTATTTACATTACAGGTTACATTTTCAGGGAACTTGAGTTTGTATAATGGTGTTCAATACTTTATTGATGGATCGGAAGTATTATGGGCTCAGTGTGATCTAGCTAGTAGGGTGGTTCATACTTAGCTAGGAGTCACCTGTGGTGTTCTGGATATTGAACAGGTAACTGTTTCTTCAAAGTATTCTTGGAATAACCATGTTTTTAGAAGCTTAAGGAATACTTGATGGTGTTTCGGGGATGTTGTTTTCTCTGGGGGTGAGTTCCATAGTCCTCGTACATAAAGAAGGAGAAGGATCTGCTGTATGTAGATGAGATACTTCTGGTGAATTCTGCCGGGGTGGCTAGGGAGTTTCTGGTATGGGTCCTTCTTTCTCTATTTGTCAGGGTGGTCTGTAGGAGTGTTCTTAAGTAAGTAGGAGGTTCAGTCTGTAAGGTCTTGAAGATGGTATGTAAGTTTTTGTATTTTATCCTGCTGTTTATCAGAAGCCAATGAAGATTTTCAATATTGGGGTGATAGGTTCTCTTATTGGGGTTTGTGTGATGGTTTGGGTGGCAGTGTTCTATGCCAACTGGAGGTGCTGTATGGTTTGCTTTGGGAGGCTAGTAAGTATTCCATTACTGAAGTCCAAGTGGGGAAGTACCATTGCTTAGGACGTTGTGCGGAAGTTGCTAGTGGACAGGAGAGGTCATAGGTGTTGTAATGTTTTTATTTTGGAGTATATTGCTCTTGTAGTATTGTTAATGTGGCTGGTCATATTTAGCTGCCTATCAATTGTGATGCCTAAGTATTTGATCTAATTTTTGACCTCCAGGTATGCATCTTTTACTTTCAGGGTTGTTGGGGGGATAAATATTTTGTCTCTCGATACATAAAGGACCTCTGTTTTTTATAGTTTATGATGAGGTTGTGTCCGGATAGCCATGAAGCTACTTCGTCAAAGCATGCCGTTATCTTGGTCTGACCGTGGTTGCTAGTGTCTAATTGGGTGTACAACATAATATCATCTGCATATATGTGGTACTAGATATTATGTTTTTGAATTACTTTGCAGATGGGCTGTTTATAGAGGTTAAAAAATAGTGCTGATAGGGTGCAGCCCTGTGGAATTCCCTGTAGTTGAGGATATGGCTTGGATGAGTTAAGACCTATTTTTACTTGCTGTTTCCTGTCTATTCGGTAGAATGTGAACCATTGTAGAGGAAATTAATTTATAGTTTTATTTCTCCAGTGTTTTTGTACAGTCCTACTTGTTCTGTTTCCCCAGTAGATGTATTAGTATTCTCTGAGATGTATTGGTTTAATAATTGCAGTGTTGCCTTTTGATAGGTAAGGTTTGGTGCTTTGTGAGTCCTGGTAGTGCTGTTATGATACGACGGGTTTTCTATGGGTTCTGAATGAGCAGGGTTTATAGTACTTCCTAATGTACCTAGCAGTTGGTCTTGGAGTATAGTAATGTAGAAATCTGGTAGTCTTTATTTATCCTCATTGCCCTTTATCTAGTTTATCCTCATGTATGTATGTTAAAACCCCAACACCTTGCAAATGGTATTCAGACACTCATTAAGAGGCATGTTTACTAAAAGTTAATGCACATTCACAAATGTTAATGTGTGTTAAGTGCAGGAACACCCATTTATTTCTATTGGCACAGTGGCACTTAACACACATTAATATTTAGTAAACATTTAGTAGGTCATTGCCTGGAGAGAAAAGAGGCTTGTGAAGGGCTCCTTTGAAAGCCGCGTAAAAATTTAGATGGACAACATATATATTTTAAAATAAAATAAATTCAATTTATGCAAATGAGGTCCCATGGATATGCAAATAAGGCCCCTCAATCAGTCTCTGCACATGGCCCCACATCACCCTTGGACTGTCCCTGCTTCCAGGTGGAGGAAGGGCAAGCAGGAACACCTGAATGGTGCAAAGGGATCAAGAGGTGGTATAGTAAGCAAAAAATGAGGCAAAATAGGAAGGACAGGAAGTAAGATAACCGCAATGAATCAAATAACTCGTGCACCTGTCTATAACTCACCTTAAATGTGGATTTGAAAAGGCGTGTAATTAAAGGGGATATTTACTGCCGTTCAGGCAGTCTCTGTTGCTTCTGTAAAAGATAGTTTGTATTTTCATAGGCAATTTGAAATGTATGAGAATTTGATGCAAGCAAGAAATTTAAGATTTTTGAATTTTCCTATAAGTCACTATCTTTCCCCACTTATTTTATTTTATAAATATTTGAAAGAGGTGTTGTTTGATTAACCGGAAAATTTCAAGGTTGCAAACATATATTGTTGTTGTTGTTAAGTGCCGTCGAGTCGGAGTCTACTCATGGCGACCCTCTGGATAGCTATCCTAAATTGTGTTCGGTCTTGAGTCAGGCGGCTCATTGTTGACAGACTGGTACCCCTTAGCTGCTGTTATTGTATCGATCCATCTCATTGCTGGCCTTCCTCTTTTGCGTTGATCTTCTATCTTGCCAAGCATGATGTCTTTCTCTAATGATCTCTCTCTTCGCATGATGTGTCCAAAGTATGAAAGTCGAAGTCTTGTCATCTGAGCTTCTAAAGAAAGCTTAGATTTGATCTCCTCTAGTACCGACTGGTTTGTTTTTCGGGCAGTCCATGGTATACATAGTACTCACCGCCAGCACCATAATTCAAAGGCATCAATTTTCTTCCTATCTATCTTTTTCACTGTCCAGCTTTCACATCCATATGATGTTATTGAATATACCATGGCTTGAACAAGTCAAATCTTTGTATGGAGAGAGACATCTCTGCTCTTGAGAATCTTATCTAGGTCTTTCATAGCCATTCTGCCAAGAGCAATGCGTCGTCTGATTTCTTGACTGCTTGTTGCTTCTTTATTGATAGTTGATCCAAGTAGGTTAAAGTTGTTCACGACTTAAACTTCTTCTCCTTCAACAATGAACCTGTTGATTATGCCAGTTGTCATGATCTTTGTCTTCTTTACATTAAGGTGCAGGCCCATTTTGAGACTATGTTCTTTGATTGTGAGAAGCAAATGTTTCAGATCATCTTCACTTTCAGCCAGTAATGTGGTATCATCAGCATAGCGAAGGTTGTTGATGAGTCTTCCACCAATCTTCACACCTCTGTTGTCTTCATACAATCCTGCTTCTCTGATGATTTGTTCTGCATATAAATTAAACAGGTAGGGGGGAAGTATGCAGCCTTGTCTTACACCTTTGCTTATTTTAAACCATTCTGTTTCTCCTTGATCCGTTCGAACTGTTGCTTCTTGATCAATGTACAGATTGTGCAAGAGTATGATCAGGTGTTCTGGTATACCCATGCTTCTTAATGTGGCCCAGAGTTTCTCATGGTTTACACAGTCAAAAGCCTTGCTATAGTCGATAAAGCACAAATAGATATCCTTTTGGTATTCTTTAGTCTTTTCAAGGATCCATCTCACATCCGCAATGATGTCTCTCGTTCCTCGCCCTTTCCTAAACCCTGCTTGCACTTCAGGTAGTTCTTGTTCCAGGTATGGTTGTAGTCTCTTTTGAATAATCTTCAGTAGAATCTTGCTGGCATGTGGGATCAGAGCGATTGTGCGATAATTTCCACAGTCAGTTGTTGGATCACCTTTCTTTAGTATTGGTATAAACACAGATCTTTTCTTGGCCATGATGTTGTCTTCCATATTTCTTGGCAGAGCCTTATAAGTACGGTAACAGCTGCATCAGATTGCTGTAATACTTCTATGGGAATGCTATCAATGCCTGGTGCTTTGTTCTTTGATAAGGCTTTCAATGCTGCTTTAACTTCTTCTTTCATCACCAATGGTTCCCGATCATAAGGTACAGGTTGAAACGGCTGTTGGTCCACTTGATCTTTATCATATAAAAACTCTGTATATTCCTTCCACCTTTTCTTGATCTTCTCAGCATCATTCATCATAGAACCTTGAGCATCTTGTAACATTCCAATTCGAGGCTGGAACTTCTTCTTTAACTCTCGTAGCTTTAGGAAAGCCAGTCTTGTTCTTCCTCTAATAGCTTCTGCTTCTATCGCCTTGCATGCGTCGTTGTAGTACTTTTCCTTGTCCTGTCTTGCTGCACGATGGAAATCTCTGTTGAGTTCTGTTATTGTCTTTCTTTCTCCTCTGACTTTAGCTTCTCTGTGTTTCTGGGCAATTTTCAGAGTTTCTTCCGTCATCCATTTTGGCCGTTTTTGCTTTTTCACCTTTTGTAGAGACTTCTCGCTTTCTTCCAACACAATCTTCTTGATGTCATTCCATAACTCTTCTGGAGCTCTGTCATTTGTATATAAAGCAGAAAATCGATTTTGCAGGCAGTCTTTAAATTCCAGTGGTATATTCTCAAGGTCATATTTTGCTGCATTCATGAGTGGTTTGCTCTTTTTCAACTTTAGCTTGAGTTTGCATACTAGTAGTTGATGATCTATACCACAGTCAGCTCCAGGTTTTATCTTTCTTGATGTTATAGAACTTTTCCATCGTTGACTTCCACAGATGTAGTCAATTTGATTTTTATACAATCCATTGGGTGAAGTCCATGTGTACAGTCGCCGCTTGTGTTGATGGAACAAGGTGTTTGATATGAATAGATCGTTAGTCTTGCAGAATTCTATCAGTCTTTCTCCAGCTTCATTTCTGTTGCTGTCCATATTTTTCAACTACTTTGCCTTCTTCTTTGTTGCCAACTTCTGCATTCCAGTCACCCATGACTATCAGGATATCCTGTTTGCATGTTCTGTCAATTTCAGCTTGTACTTGTTCATAGAACTCTTCAATTTCATTCTCTTCTGCAGCTGTTGTTGGGGCATATACTTGAATTATAGTTGTGTTGATAGGCATTCCTCGTAGACGAACAGAGATTAAGCATGCACTGACTGCATTGTATTTCATTACAGTTCTTGCAAGTTTCTTCTTTATTATAAATGCAACACCATTTCTTCTTTGTCTTTCATTTCCAGCATAGTAGACCATGTGATCATCTGATGCAAAGTGCCCGATGCCAGTCCATTTCAGTTCGCTGACACCCAACAGATCAAGTTGTACACGTTCCATTTCATTCTTGACCAACTCCAACTTCCCTTGGTTCATGCTTCGTACGTTCCATGTTCCAATGCATAAGACATCTTTACAGCTTCTGACTCTCATTTCATGCGCAGCTACATCAGCAGTCAGACGTCCCGATGGCTTTAATCCAACCACATCATAAATGCTGGCTTTACTCTGAAAAGTCTTCCGCTCTTCCCCAGTAGCTAGTTGAGTGCCTTCCGACCTGGGGGTCTCATTTTCCAGCACTATAGCACAATTTGTTTTGTTGTAACTATCCATTGGGTTTTCATGGCAAGATACAGAAGTAGATTGCCGGGCCTTTCTTCCGCGCAGTTTAAGTTTGGTGTTGTTGCCGTTGTCACAGAAATGTGATCTTCCGCCGTCAACATTATCCCATTCTGCTGCTGCCCAGATGGGAGGTTTGTCTTGGTCTGGCACCTCAGCTGAGACCTGTCCATCTTGGGAGACCCTGCCAGTAGTTAAACTACTGATAGTTTAGCTCTCAGCATCACTGATGCACACAAGCCCTCACAGCACGACAAGCTGCAAACCAAGTGAGGGCAAACATATGTTATTTATTTATTTAACATTTCTTATATACCGCGCTCTTTGTCATCAGTGCGGTTTACATTGAAACAATATAACACTTGGTCATTTGAGTATGACGTTCGTTTACATATAACAGGGATTTTAACAAGGAGGTAAACTGGGGAAAACTATTTACATTTCTAGCAATATACATGTTGGTACACAACTCGCAGTACTTTTATGCAATTAGCTATCAGAGGTTAGGAAATGTGAGAGTGGGGGAGGGCGAAGGGGGGGATATCTAGATGTTTAAAATGCATAAGAAACAGGTGGTGTTTGATGGATGTTCCTTAGTTCCTAGAAATAAGAAAGTGGTTAATCGGGAAAATGGGGTTGCTGACCAGTTGGTTTCTCCCCAGAGCCTGGATATTTCTGATTTTCTTGAGTCCTCCTCAGATGTTATTTGTTGCTCGTGCAACTTTGATGGTCACGTTTTTATCTGAGATGGACAAGAATATTATTTTGAAAACATATTTTCCTAAAAAGAATGTTTTATTTTGTGGTCAGAGGGTTATTCTCTTTCCCGATGTGTCACGTACAACCCAGATTCACCGTAAGGCATTTTTGGAGTTGAAAGATCGTACACTGGCAGTGGGAACTTCTTTTTTTCTTAAGTTCCCCTGTAAATGTGTAGTAGGCCATCTTGGGAAGAGTTATAGGTTTCTGGAACCTGATCAATTGTTGGTTTTTCTAAATAATCTTGAGTCTTTCGTTTCAGTGACAAATTAGTTAATATAGGGTAATAAATAGAAAAATGTTTTCATTCTGCCGATTATTAATGTGTTTAGATAAGATTTTATTAGTATTTATGTTTCCACTCTCCCGTAATGTGGGCTAGTATGTTTTATGTGGTATATATAGGATAGCTGCGAGTGTTGGCTATCTTATTTACTATTGCTTATTTCTGTTTTGTTTCTTCATATTGCTTTACTGTTTTTCTGTTTGTAAAAATATGGACATTTAATAAAAATTAAAAAAAAAACATGAATTAACACACCTTAAGGTTAGTATACCTTAGCAACTAGCCCCCTACATTTCAAAATCCCCAACCAAAACGTGTTCTTAAACTAGCAAAATAATAGTTGAAGGAAGAGGAAGAGAAATTGGTTATCCAGTCTGCCCAGCTATGATTCCTCCTTTCTGGATCTCTTCAACTTTGGGGCTAATAGATGGGAATCTAGTTCTAAATTCAGAAATACCTTCCAAATTATTCCTTTTCCAGGTGCATTGTGCTGTTTAATCCCTTTTCTTGGTAACATGCAGACAAATGATGCAGAGATGTAAGTTCAAATGATGGCGATGGTGGCAACAGGAACTCCCCTCCCTCCCAAACTGCTACCCAGCTTCCTATCCCCAAAACCTAGAGGAAGAAAGCAGCAAACATAATTTGCTTTTCATTCTATTGCATTTATATACCACAGCACAATATAAAAGACCACTCTGTGGTTTACAATGAAAATGCATAATCATATTAAAATGAAACATAAGCCATGTACACATAGACCAAAAAAAGACATAAAGATCTCCAAATTACATATTAAAGATATAACAATCTTAGGATACAACTTTTAGAAGGAAGTTACTTACCCCTGGGAATAAGGATCATGCGACTGGCTACTTTAGAGATATGTCAGGCACTTGTGACCTGGATTGGCCACTGTCGGAAACAGGACACTGGGCTTGATGAACCTTTGGTTTGACCCATGTAGGAAAGAAAAGAAGAAAGAAGCCACCCTATTGAAAAATTAAAAAGAAACATTTTTAACATTTTACAGAAATATAGAAGATTCTGTTCTTGATGTAATGAAAGCTTACTTTTCAAAAAGCTACTGCACCACCTACCTTAATGTTAGCATGCAGGAGACTTTGGCTCGGCAGAAGGAGGTAAAGTGCTTATGTGTTTTTCTGACTGCTGGGGACAAGGCAGAGAGTATTTATTTTATTTATTTATTTAGTATACATTTGTATACCGCTACTTCCAGCGATCAGCAGCAGTTTGATTACAGATTGGAAATTGTCAAATCATGACAGGAAATTTTTGAGGTATAAACACATTGATTAGACAGGAAAGCACAGCACACAGAGAACTATTTTACAGGGAACATGGGCTATGGAGGGTTAAGTGGCTTGCCCAAGACCACAAGGAGCACCTGTGGGACTAGAAACCCCAGTCCTTCCAGCCGAAGGTTGCTGTCCTCTAGTGGGATTTGAACCCCCTGACCTTCCGGCCTGAAGTACCTTGCCCCAACCACTAGGCCATTCCTCCACTCTAAAGTAGAAAGTGTTCTCACTGATGGAAGCAGCACAACACCTTTTTAAAAAGTAAACTACTCATATATCAATCACACTTTGCCTCTGTTACTACAGTGTGGCATCACTGGGCCCCTCTACACGGTGGGGGATACTTGGGTGGAATTAATGCCACTGAAATGATGTCATCAGCATGCCGTAATTTGTTCCTGTTTTGGAGATGTAAGGTTTGGGGTTTGCATCTCCGTAATACTTAAAAAAATGGAAGATTTTATATTCTTTTGCCGGGGTAAGCGTGGTCAAGAAAACATTGCATAAAAAAGGCCGTGACAGATTACCTCTAGAGGGATTTTTGTATTTTCATTAATGGATAGTTGGAGAAGAGCTGTGCAGTACCATGTTAGTGTGAAGTGGCAGGGGATGATGAAACCTATCTCTGGGATTCTCTGTAGCTCCCACGCTCTCTGATGTTACATTATCCCCAGGATTACCCTGCGGCTCATATGCTCTGAAGGTCACTAACCCAGGATTCTCCTATTGTTATCAGGCTCTCTGATGTCATACTATCCCCAAGATTCTCTGCTGTTCCTGTGAGATCATATTATCTGTAGGATTCTCTATTCAGAAATTGATGGACAGGTTTGCAGACCTCTGAATCAAGCTTCATGTCAGCTTATTTTTAATTTGACCTCAGAAGCAGGAAGGAGCTGTACAGGCTGCAGGTATGATACAGGGCAAACCTCAACACCATGCACAAAATTCTGCATACAGACTTAGAAACAACTAAAGCAAATTCTTACAGTCAAAATCTCTCTGCAGGTTGAATGCAGACTTCCTGTATTTTTTTTATCAGATTCTGCTAGGTTTAGTCTCAGTTTGTCAAATGCTTTCAGTCCCCTAAGACCAAGCATTGGTTCAGAGAATTCAGAACTTATTAATTATGGAATTTATATTTTGTTTTTGTACCATGTGACTTCCTGTTATTTCCCCCAGGGCTCTGAAGAGAACAATAAACAGTACAGGAAGAGCTTCAATAGCTGAGATGTAGAAACAGACAAGGGAATAGGGTAAAATTGGTCGGGGAGGCTACAGTGCAGCTCAGCTTCAGTTTGAGGTCTAGGTCTGGTAACACCATGAGAAAATGCCCCAAAGGGAGTGGGGGAGACCAGCCTGAGATGGGAAATATGAGCAACAGATTCCTTTCAGCTAGCATATGAGCACCTGCTCTGGAAAAAGGAGCCTCCTGTGACCAGCCAAGGTTTGCTCATCACTGTTTAATCTTGGATTCCTTTAGCTCAGATTCACCAACTCAACGTGTTGAGCCAGTGAACTGGGAGATCCTGTGTAGAACAGACGAGTCCTTGAATCATGATGACACAATATAGTTTATTGAATAATGAATCCTCTATTGTTGAAATCATTTTGTGCTATATAAATAAATACGGTCTGTTTTCATGCTTCTGAAACTGTGCATCTGCAGTACGAGGGGGGAGGGGGGCTGATAAGTCTCTGGCACTGAAGTGTGCCCGTAGCTTTCTGTTTTGTTCCAAGCCCAGAGACCTATCAGCCCCCCCTTGTATTTATCAATCATGTATGCATTTAGCATGTGAAGCTGCATCAGAGGTGATAAAGTTATATCATATTGTATGTATAGAACATCTTCCTTTAAAGACATTTCAGTCCAAGGCAATTTGCAAAGTCATGAAATGCAGAAGAAATGCAATACGTTACAATAAGTACATCAACCATTTAAGAAAATATAATTTGTCTAATGTATTTATTTTACTTTTTCCATATGTTTATGTTTATTCAGGCATTTGATATACCGCCCCCCATTACATCAGGGCGGTTTACAATACAATATAGTAAATAGTGAAAAGGAAAATAAATTACAATCAATATAGAGGAAAGGGGAGGGGAGAAAACTTCAGACATGAAATACAGCAACTGAAGAGTAGGCAATTTTCAATTTGTAGTCCCTCCCTAAACTTGGCCCTATCCCTACCATCTTTGTTTTGTTTTTTACCTTTTCCCCTCTTCTGGATCCTATGTGACTGGACATATTGCAACAGTACAGTGCATAATATGATGAAATGAGTGTGTACTGATGTGGCATGACTGTGTTGTGTGTGAGTACAACCAAAACTATCGAGCCTGTGCCTAATTCTGAATTACCAACATTGCTTAAAATAATTTTTTTGTCAACCAATATTCAACATTATTTCAGTGTAAATCCACGGTTCTACCTTTTAACTTTCAAAAGGGAGACTATGATAAAATGAGGGAAAAAGCTAAGAAATAACAAAAAAGAGCAGCTGCAAAGGTTAAAGGTTTACATCAAGCATGGGCGTTGTTTAAAAATACTATCTTGGAAGCCCAGACCAGATGTATTCAGTATTCATCGCTTTAAGAAAGGTGGAAAGAAGGCCCAAAAACGGCCAGTAAGGTTTAAAGGTGAGGTCAGAGAGGCTGTTGTAGCCAAAAAAGCATCTTTCAGGAAATGGAAAAAGGAGCCAAATGACGATAATGGGAAACAACATAAGCACTGGCAAGTTAGATGCAAGGCATTGATAAGACAGGCAAAGAGAGAATTTAAAAAAAAAGCTTGCTGTGGAAGCAAAAACGCACAATAAAAACTTTTTCCAAGTACATTTGTAGCAAAGCTCCTGTACGAGAATCAGTTGAATCATTAGATGATAGAGGGGTAAAAGGGGCACTAAGCAAGGACAAGGCCATAGCGGAGAGACTGAATGAATTCTCTGCCTCGGTCTTTACTGAAAAAGATATAGGGAAGTTACCCATGACTGAAATGGTATTTAAAGATAATGTATCAGAAGAACTGAAACAAATTTTGGAAGATGTTTTACAACTATTTGATAAACTAAAGCATAGCAAATTACCAGATCGGATGTTATACATCTATTAAACAGTTTTTTTATACTGCTTTATCATTTTAGTCAAAGTGGTTTACATTGTAATTTAAACTTGGTACTGAACATTGATAACTTGGATATTTCTGAGATAATGGAGGATAAAGTGACTTGCCCAAGGTCACAAGGGGTGCCAGTGGGAATCAAGTCCTTGATCTTCTGGGTACTACTCTAACCACTAGGTTCATCCAACAACTCCTAGAGTGCTGAAAGAACTGAAATATGAGAATGCACACCTACTATCTGTGAACTATCATTCAGATCATCTGTAGTACCTGAAGATTGCAGAATGGCCAATGTAACACCAATTTTAAAAAGGGTTCCAGGGGTGATCCGGGAAACTACAGACCTGCGAGTCTGACATCAGTACCGGGCAAAATGGTAGAAACCATGATAAAGAATAAAATTACTGAATGTGTAGACAGCCGTGGTTTAATGGGAAAACGTCAGCATGGATTTAGCCAAAGAAGATCTCGTCTTACTAATCTGTTATATTTTTTTGAAGATCTGAATAAAAGTGAGCCGGTTGATATAGTTTATCTGGATTTTCAGAAAGCCTTTGACAAGATCCCTCATGAGAGATTTTTGGTGAAATTAAAGAGTCATTGGATAGGAGGCAGTGTACTATTGTGGATCAGGAACTGGTTAAAAGATAGAAAGCAGAGGGTAGGGCTAAATGTTCAATTTTCTCAATGGAGAAAGGTGAATAGTGGTGTACCCCAGAGATCTGTGCTGGGTCCGCTGCTTTTTAACATATTCATAAATGACCTGGAAATGGGAATAATGAGTGAGGTGATCAAATTTGTAGATGACACAAAAATATTCAAAATTGTTAAAACATAGGAGGATTGTAAAAAACATCAAGAGGACCTTGATAAATTGGAAAACTGGACATCCAAATGGCAGATGAAATTTAATGTGGACAAGTGCAAAGTTATGCACCTAGTAAAGAACAACCCAAACTATGGTTACACGATGCAAGGTTCCACTTTAGGAATCACCACACAGGAAGAAGATCTGAGCATCTTCATGGATAACATGTTGAAACCCTCCGCCAAGTGTGCAGTGGCGGCGGCCAAGAAAGCAAACAAAATGCTAGGAATCATAAGGAAAGGAATGGAGAATAAAACCAAGGATATTATAATGCCTCCTGATCGTTCCATGGTACGACTGCACCTTGAATATTGTTTGCAATTCTAGTTGCCATATCTTAAAAAGGCTCTAGCAGAATTAGAAAAGGTACAGAGAAGAGCCACCAAAATGGTAAAGAGGATGGAAAGATAGTCCTATGAGGAAAGCCTTAAAAGATTAGAGCTCTTCAACTGGGAAAATAGATAGCTGAGGGGAGATATGATAGAGGTCTATAAATTAAAAGGACAGGTAAGCATAGATCAGTTGTTTACCCCATAAAAAAGTAGAAAGACTAGGAGACATGCAATGAAGCTACAATGCAAT
The DNA here is from genome assembly GCA_033557465.1 of Ichthyophis bannanicus. NCBI lineage: Eukaryota > Metazoa > Chordata > Amphibia > Gymnophiona > Ichthyophiidae > Ichthyophis > Ichthyophis bannanicus. The sequence goes on along the minus strand of CM066041.1, from coordinate 178,103,865 downwards.
CCATTTAAGACTAACAAGTAAATATTTTTTCACTCAATGTGTAATCAAACTCTGGAATTTGTTACCAGAGGATGTGGTAAAAGCTATTAGTGTAGCTGGATTTAAAAAAGGCTTGGAGGAAAAGTCTATAAACTATTATTAAAGAGGATCTGAGAAAGCCTCTGCTTACCCCAGGACAAGCATTGGGAACCTATATATCCTTTTGGGAAGCTGACAGGTACTCATGACCTGGATTGGCCACTATTGGAAACAAGATACTGGGCTTGATGGACCTTGGTCTGATCTAGTATCACATTTCTTATGTTCTTATGGTCTATTTTAATGAAGTACTACTACCACCTTTCCCACATCTTTATGGTCACGCTTATATATGTAAATCCATTAACATTCAAACCTTTTCTGTGAGCAATCTGTTCATTATTTTATTGCCATCCTTTCACGTATCTTTATGATGCCAAGTACAAAACATATGTTGAGTAGGACTGTTTGTAGGATGCGGATATAAACATACAATGGGCACAGAATGGGACACAGCAGCTCTCTCTCATGTATTTGCTGCAGTAGATATTGTAGGTACAAATGTATCTGGCACCTACCCCTGCCCCTGGGAGAAGAGACATGGTAGGAAAAGCAAGTGCTTTAGGAACAATATTTTTCCTCGTATAGTAATGACTTATGCTGTCCTTCCATAGGCCTTATATCCAATGTTCTCGCCAAGCTGTGCAGGATTCCTCTGGCTACACTGCTGCCACTAGAGGGAGATGCTGCGCTATCACACTTTTAGGGGAAACGTTCTCCAAATGGGTCAGTTTTGCGAATCCCATGACAGTCATGAACCTTACCCCTATGTGGAATAGGATCTCAGACGCTCAAATTTACTTGCATTGTGCCAAAGAAAGCCTCCTTCTGGAGTTCGTTGAGATGTAACATGTATTGTCAAGGTGTGCTTGGAAATTCTTCTTAAACTCAAGCCTCTAGCACCCAATATGATGGAAAATATTTCTATATCTAGTCTGTCATACTTTCTTAGACCCTGATTGCATTTATTGGTATTTCAAGATCTTCTCTCTCTCCACACGCATCATAGAATAATCACTTGGAACCAATACCTTTATTATGAATGCTGCTCTGGTAGTTTTCTCTTTACCACTATGTCGGGTTTCCTCGCATCCAGTTTCTTATCTGTCAGAATGGTTATGTCCCAAGTTATCAGAACGTCTTCATTATCACTTTCATAGGGTCATGCCCCCAGTACCTTTTTGGAATATCAATGTTACACTATTTACAAAGTTTCCAATGGATGAGGTGTGCCACCCGGTGCCTTTCTCTATAGGATTTTTCTGCCATCAGAACTTCACAACTGGTAGTGCTCTTCGTATCTAAAAAATGCGATATTACAGCACCTCCCCTTACATGAACAGAGGACTCTTGCGCAGCTTGGAGGGAACATTGCTTACATCACCAGCCAATCCTGTCATTGAGATGCAGCTATAATGCCTAATAGCTTATAGACAGCAGAAAAATCGCTCTTTTATTATTTATACCTTTTTTCTTTATTTGGGGGTGGGGGGGGGGAGCGGTGCCAGCAGTTTCCTAAAGCTTTTTAGGGCTGGGATCTGGTATCATGAGTTTTCATCCAAGAGGATCCAAGGATTATTCCAGCCAATTTATAACCCCTCTCAACTGCACAGTTCAATCATGTCCTAGGCTGAGGGACATGCACCAGAGCTCCTCCCATAAAACTGTCATCATGGGTGTTAAATTCAGCCACTAAGTGTTGCCTTGCTTCACCAATCTTGGCTGGCCCAAGAAGGGAAAGAGCTGACCCCAGGACCTGAAGCTGGATCCTCAGTCGAATGATTTGCTATGGCTCTCTGTGCTTTATATATGTACAATCCAATAAGCGTTGGGTTCCAAACTTCTGGACCAGCTTAGTTCCTGGAATCCAGGCCAATGTTGACGGATCTGATGCAGACTGAATATGAGTAAATTAGGGTGACTTCTTAAATGGTCAGTGCTCTTCGTTTTAAAGCATACAGAGATAAACAAAGATCACAATATGTTTACTTTTGAGGAGAGGTGGGAGAGGGGAGACATGATAAAGATATTTAAATACTTCCATGGTATAAATGCGCAGGAGGAGAGCCTCTTTCAATTGAAAGAAAACTGCAATGAGGGGCATAGAAACATAGAAACATGATGGCAGAAAAAAGACTACATGGCCTATCTAGTCTGCCCTTCCGTATAACTACAATAATGTCTTTTTTTCCTTAAGAGATCGTCTGTGTTTGTACCATGCTTCTTTGAATTCAGATTCTGTCTTTGTTTCTACTACCTCCACTGGGAGACTATTCCACGCATCTGCCACTCTTTCCGTAAAGAAATATTTCTGCATATTACTCTTGTGCAGGGGCTCAAACACGCGGCCCGTGGCCCGCGAGAGAATTTTGTGCGGCCCGCGACACATTTCGAGATGATGTAGTTGATGCCGGTATGTGATCACCGCTAATTAAGTTTGCCTCCCCGCCATGCCGGTGTTCATTGCTTGACCTCGCACAGCTCCCAAGGGCGAGCCTGCAGCCCAATGCTGCTCTGAATGGTTCCTGATCGCTGAAATATGATGTCCAGCCTTCCGCTTTCTGTGATCAACCCGGTACAATTGATGTGTGTGAGAGCTGGATAAGCGGTGCGGCGCTTCACTGCAAGTCTGCGCTGCCGTATGTGGTGGAGGGTGAGCGGATTTGTACTGCAGTGGCTCTGCGATGTTTGTCAGAGGTGGGGAGTAGTACTTCGCAGACACTGACTTTTTTCCATTGTAAAAAAAAGTTCCGATGATGCGGCCCGCGGGTTACTTTACCTCATTTGGCCCTCAAAGCAATTTGAGTTTGAGACCCCTGCTCTTGTGTCTATCCCCTTTCATCCTCATCCTATGTCCCCTCATAGCAGAGTTTGCTTTCAATTGAAAGAGGCTCTCCTTTTGCTCATTTATGACACAGAGGTATTTAAACATCTCTATATCTTCTCTATCCTGCTTTTCCTTTAATGTATACATATTTAGATCTGTAAGTCTGTCCCCATATGATTTGTAGCAAAGACCACTAACCATTTTATTAGCCACCCTCTGCACTGACTCCATCCTGTTTATATCCTTTTGAAGGTTTGGTTTTGAGAATTGCACACAATACTCCAACTGAGGTCTCACCAAAGACTTATACAGGTGCTCTATCACCTCCTTCTTCCTGTTGGCCATTCCTCTCCCTATGTACCCAAGCATGCTTCTGGCTTTCACCTTCACCTTTTCTACCTGTCTAGCCACCTTAAGGTCATCCAAAACAATCACGCCCAGGTCCCGCTCTTCTTTTGTGGACAGAAGTACTTCACTCCTACACTGTACCACTCCGTTGGATTTTTGCAGCCCAAGAGCATGACCCTGCATTTTTTAGCATTAAATCTTGACCATTCTTCAAGCTTAGCTAGATTCCTCCTCATGTTATCTATTTATTCCTGGGTATCTACTCTATTGCAGATTTTGGTATCATCTGCAAAGAAGGAAACCTCACCCTACAACCTTTCAGCAATATCACTAACAAAAATGTTAAAAATTGGACCAAGGACAGATCCTTGTGGCACGCCGCTGGTAACATCCGTCTCCTCATAGTGAGCTCCATTTACTTGTACCCTTTGTTGCCTCCTACTCAAACAAAATCTAACCCAGTGAGTCACTTTAGGGTCCATCCCTAGGGTACTCAGTTTGTTTATAAGTCGCCTGGGCATAGGTTGAAGGTGAAAATGAACAGAGTCAGGAGTAATCTGAGGAAATATTTCGTTACAGAAAGGGTGGTGGATGCATGGAATAGACTCTCAGTGGAGGTGGTGAAGACAAGAATTGTATTTGAATTCAGGAAAGCATGGGGCTAATACAGAAGATCTCTGAAGGAAAGAAAGGGATTGTAGAGTTTAATAGTTCTTATGGATGGGCAGACTAGATAGACTGTATGGTCTTTATTTACCATTATTTTTCTATGTTTCTATGATTAGCAGCCATTATGACCCCATTTCACCAAAATTCCAGCCCTGCTTTTGTTCCTGTTTCCGAACTGGCTCCATAATAACTGGTTCAGAGCCAGGCACTCATTCCACATTGTCAGAATCTGTCAATTAAGTGGAAGTGTTGCTCAGGCCACAAGAAATCATTCTTTCTGTCAAATGGCGTGGAGGAGAGTGGAGGAGTGGCCTAGTGGTTGGGGCAAGGTACTTCAGGCCAGAAGGTCAGGGGTTCAAATCCCACTAGAGGACAGCAACCTTGGGCTGGAAGGATTGGGGTTTCTAGTCCCACAGATGCTCCTTGTGGTCTTGGGCAAGCCACTTAACCCTCCATAGCCCTTGTTCCCTGTAAAATAGTTATCTCCAAGTTATAATGCCCTGTTCAATGTAATTTCAGTTTGTTCAATGTAAACCACACTGATGCAGAATAGCACAGTATATAAGAGAATGTAAATAAATAAAAAATAAATGCAAGCCTAGTTGCATCGAAATTGATAGCCACTGGCCAGCTTGGTGGCTCAGTGGCAGCTGGATTGCCATCTGGCAACAGCTTTGATCTAATCCTGGATTTGCCCATTGCATGCAGGAACTTGTTGTGTTGCTTTTCTTGTCTTATGGTGTATAATAGAGATATCAGAACTAGAAGTCCCTGCATGCAATGAGATAAAGCCAGGACTGGATCATGCCTGTCAGGAGAATACGGAGCCAGTTGGCAACCCTAGTGGTAGTGTGCCATACTGTTATGTAGAGGGTTCCCAGTTCAATTCTTGGACTGAAGCCTTCTGTACCCACGGAATGCTGCAGAGTTGGTGTCAACAGGTGGTGGTGGTAGTGGTGGAGGGAGGTATCAAAGCCCTCATTTAGGGCAACAGCTTGAGGCTGGGTTTAGAACACATGATTGCAAGGTTTTGAAATAGGTGCTGGTGCATGACTCCCAATCTCAGGGCCATCCTGCAACAGTCAGATTAGGAGCAATGGGGGAAAAAAAGAGGAGAAAATCCCCAGAGACTTGAAAATGAAGAGTCAGCATAGTTCCAGTTGAGCAGGAACTAATAGGAAGACTGACTGCTCTTCCACCATTAACCGCTCCCAGTTACATCATTTCCCAAATCTGTTACATTGAAGTAACTGGATAATTCACATTGCAATCAAAGGCCTGATCTACCTGTGACACTGAGCCCAGTCTCTTCTTCACCTCTGCAGATGATGTTTGCTAAGGACGCCTCAGATAGTCCCAAAGAGAAGCATTTACCATTGTGATACCAGCATGTCGCTAAGTATCTGTACTTTGCAGAGGATGTAAATACAAGTAATAGTCTTCTTGCAAAACAGGCAAATACAAACCCAGGATGCAAAGGTAAAGTCTGGCAATATGCTAAGAGTTGAGGAAGCAAGGCTTGTGGACTGGACTCTAGCTCTTTTCTACAAGGTCCCTTGTTTCCTTTGTGTATGCAGAAATACTGCAGGGTTAAATTCTGACCCAGACCTTTCTGTTCAAGGCAGCTGCAGCTTTGGGTCTTCTTCCAATCCTCAGTCTACAGGTTATAACCTCCACTTCATTTATCTCTCTCATTTTTGACAGATGCTCATCTGTTTCCCTGCCCTCTCACAGTAACCCTGGGCTAAGCCAGACCAAATCAGCAAAACTCATTTCTGACCTGAAATGCTTGAAATATCTTTACTTCTACAGGGAGAATTTGCAGCAGGCAAGATAACAATGTATTTTTGACTTGTCTGTTATAAACAAAAGTTGTTTTGTCAAAAATAAAACACTAAGCTTCATTTGTGGAATATTTTCTTTGCACATTGCAAGAAAATAGCCTTGAACTAACTGAATTGTTTATTTCAAGGGTTCTCAGCCCAGTCCTTGTGACACATCTAGCCAGCCAGGTGTTCAGGATAACCACAATGAATATGCTTGAGAGAGATTTGCATACAGTGGAGGCAGTGCATGTTCGTTGTGGTTATCCTGAAAACCTGACTGGCTAGGTGTGTCACAAGGACTGGATGAGAACCCCTGGATTAGATTTAGAGCACAGGGGGCCCTTTGTCAACAGGATTGTGTGCTGAGTGGAGCCTCTTTCCCATCCTTTATTTGTGTGCAGTGTCCCTCATATTTATTTAGTTATTTACATTCTCTTATATACTGCGCTATTCTGCATCAGTGCGGTTTACATTGAACAAACTGAAATTACATTGAACAGGGCATTATAACTTTACCCTATTATAACATAGGGTAAAGGCACCTACTGCTGGGATCCACATTAGCAGTCAGCACTCAGGAAATGCTACTTATCTTTTCTATAGCACTACTGACAGAAGTGAGACTTGAACCATGGCTTCCCAGCCTACCGCTCCAACCACTAGGCCACTTCCTCTCCTACTGCACCCCTGAATGCAGTGTGCAGGAATTAGTTGGAAAGGCAAGGCAAATAAAGCAGAGAATATTCTGATGTCCCTGTACCAATCTATGAAACAATCACCCGTTGAATATTTTGTGTAGTTCCTGTCACTCCATCTCAAAAAAGACATGGCAGAACTAGAAAAGGTTCAGAGAACAGCAACTAAAATGATAAAGAGGATAAAACAGCTGCTGTATAAAAAGGCTGAACAGATTAGTTCTCTTTAGACTGGAGAAGAGACAACTGAGAGGGATATAAGACAGTGGATTTATAAATTCATAGTAATAAATTAATGAGGAATTGGCATTAGAACTAGGGGTTGCTCCATGAAGCTAACAGGCAGCAGATATGAAACAAATTAGAACATTTCTTTTTTTACTTAACAACTAACGAGCTGTAAAATATGTTGCCAGAGGTTCTAGTCAAGTCAGGTAAAGTGATTTGGACAAATTCCTAGAGGAAAAATTCATATAAACAATTATTAGCCAAGCAGACCTCAGAAAGCCACTGCTTACTCCCGGGACGTTGCTGCAAGGAATGGATCTGTACTTGGGATCTGTTGGACACTTCCTATTGACCCAGATTGGCTGCTATTGGAGAAAGGATGCTGGGCTTAGTGGACCTTTGGTTGGACCAAGCACGGCACATCTTACGCTCTTATACTGTATTTATGCAGTGCAATAAAACAAAGTAACAGGGCCAGGCAATTCATAGTTGTGAGACTCCCAGCACTAACCCTTCCTTGTAGGAGTGTTCAGTCTGCGAAGCGACACTCTCAGGCAGGGAGAACAGCTTCCTTGGTCTATACTAGAGCCCTAGCATTGTATTAGGCTAAGACCTTGCTTCACACTCTAAAAACAATATGACTAGTCTTTTCACATTAACCCAAGATGATCTTGCAGTCCAACGGTGCAAAATTCCTGGCCAGCTCATAGATGGGGTTTAGAACATTACTCCATGTGACCAGAGTAAAAGGTAGGCAGCAAGCCCCCAGCCCTGCCCTGCGGCCCTCTCCCCACCCTACCGCTCCCTCCTTCCTCCTGCTGATGGACAGCAGGGATACCCGCTTTCCTGCCTCAGCGGTACAAGCTGCTGGTGACTGACAGCTTCTCGCAGGTGGCAAAATGCCACGCGCATTCCTCTGCCGACACCAAGAGTGATTCCTGGTATAACAAGACAGCTGCAAAGAGAAGCAAATAAGCCAATTAAAGGAAGAAGTTCTGATAGCTGGCATTCCTTCCTTCGCCACACTCAGAAATTGTATTCCAAGAATAAACACGGTGCTGCCTTGCCGGGGAAGGGAAAGTGGATGTCCTCATTATGCAGTGCTTTCAGACAGCTAGTGTCAAAAGATTAAAGGAACAAAACTCACTTTCTTCTTGTTTTCCTCCCCTCCCCAAGATGGAATGCAGTGAGATGAGCTATTAAAATACTTAGGTAATAGGAACAATTTCTTTGGCTTATCCTGTGTTATTGCTGTCGCTGCTTTCTGCTTTTTGTCTTCTTTGCATCATGGCTGTAATGCTCCCCTTCCCCCCATCTCTCATCCCCGCCTCCCTAGGATTCTTTAGTCTACTGAAAATGTATGCAACATACTGATACACAAAGCTCGGTGGTTGAATGTCCTATTCCTTAAGGGCCTTGCCTAAACGACCATGGCTCCTGTGTACCTGTCTGGGAACAGAGGCATGAGCTGGAGTGGAGGCGTGGCCTACTGGTTAGAGCAGTAGGGAAGCCAGGATTCAAATCTTGCAGATGCTTCTTGTAACCTGAGACCTCTACTGCCTTAGTTACCAACCGAAAGCCTTCTGGGGAAAGGAAGTATCTACTGGACCTGAATGTAACTCACCTTGAGCTTTCAAAAAAACGCTTGAGCTCAATCTAAATAATAAATAAGTCTGGGGCAACATGATTTCCAACAACACAACAGATAATATCCAGACCACTCCTACATTCATAGAGGCCTGTTTCACTTTCAACACATCAGTAGCCTGGGCCCACAGTCATCCTATGCAGCACTGATACTATATCTCACAGAGTCATCAACAAGTTAAGTTAAAGTGTTCTGATTATACAGGAGCATTTCTAGTGGAGAGCTCTTGTCTCTGAGGAAGAGATAATGATTCATGGGGCAATGAGATGTTCTGGCAGCTGTTTTGGTCCTGGGTTGTGGTGTTTTCTACTGGACTACTGTGAGAATTGTACAAAGATCCGACACAAACATTTGCAAGCACAAAGGCTCCTTCTTCGAAGGTAATTCAGAAAACTCAGATGCAACATTTTTGGAGAACAGCTTCTATTGGACCAATACAAGATAAATTTATTTATTTATTTAGCATTTCTTTTCTACCGCGCTATTATCATCAGTGCGGTGTACATCAAAACGGAACATATGCATTCAGGGTTACTAAAAATGCATTTACATTTGAACAGGGATTGGAACTTGGATAACAGGATAATTAACAAAAGTTATACAATAAAGTATCTACAATTATATACATGGTGAGTGTAATTCCCTATCGGGGCTACACCGGAAAGTATCTGGTGAATAAGTGGTGTTTTAGGGCCTTCCTGAGTTGTGTTAGGTCTGTGATAGCTCTGATGTCAGGGGGAGGGCATTCCAGGCTTTGGGGGCATAGAAGCAGAAGGCTCTGTTAGTTGTTGCCTTCTTGCATCTTGTTGATTCTTTCGGGACTGTCAAAGTGTTTACTGCTATGGATCTTCTACTTCTATTGGGAGGTGAGGTGTGTATCAGTTTGGTGATGGCTATGGGGCACTGATTGTTTAGGGCTTTGAAGGTCATAATTATATTCTTATATAGTGTTCTAGCTTGAAGTGGTAACCAATGAAGCCTTTTCAGGATTGGTGTGACGTGGTCAGTCCTCGATATTCCTTCTAGCACCCTGGCTGCCGTGTTCATTGCCAGTTGGAGAGGGTTTAGAGTTGCTTGTGGGAGTCCGTATAGGATAGCATTTGCAAAGTCAATGTGTGGCATCACCAGGGCTTGGTAGATTGTTCTAAAGTCTGTGTACTCAAGTAGTGGTCGTAAATGACGAAGTGTCCTTATCTTGTGGTAAATTGATTTTGTTGTGTTTTTTATATGCGCCTTCATGTCCATCCTTTGGTCAAGGGTGATGCCTAGGTATCTGATGGTGGATTTGGCTGTCAGTTCTGTGCCCTTTACCTTTAGTGTGCGTGGGGGTGCAAAGTCCTGGTTCTTCGTTATGAACATTACGTCAGTCTTGCTGTGGTTGATTCTCAAGTTCTGTGTGAGGAGCCATTCCACAACTGCGTTGAAGCAGTTTATCAGTGGAGTAAAATCAGGTTGGTCTGTTGTGAAAGGCATATAGAGGAGGATATCGTCAGCATAAGCTAGGCAGGATACGTTAAAGGAGCGAATTAGGTCACAGATGGGTTGCATGTAGATATTAAACAATAGTGTGGATAGTGAGGAGCCTTGAGGTACTCCTTGATGCTGTAGAAATGGGTCTGATGTTGTGGTGCCAAGTCTCACTTGTTGCCATCTGTCGGAAAGGTAGGACTTACACCAGCTCAGTGCTGAGTCCTGGATTCCTTTTTCTTCAAGGCGTTCAATAAGAATTTGATGACTCACAGAGTCAAATGCAGCTGAGATGTCCATGAATATAAGGGCAAAACCTTGTCGGCTGTTATCTATTCCGGTGATTATGGTGTTGAAGAGGGTGATGAGTAGGGTCTCCACACCGTGTGCTTCCCTGAAGCCATGTTGGGAAGGGTCCAGGGGGGCTTCAGTGTCAATGTGTTGTTGTATTTGGTGTTGCACTGCCTTTTCAATTATTTTGGCTAATAGTGGGATGCTGGATATCGGTCTGTATGATTAGGACCCCAGAATATTTTGCAGATTTGTCAGCCTTAACTCAGTCTTGCAGCTCTCCTGTTGTACGTGTCAGTGTCTGACACTTAAAGTGCAAGAGAAGAAGGAATCCAATGAAGACAAAGGGAGGTATTAACCAGTAGTATTACCATTTACAAAAGAGATTCCCAAAGGGATCCTGGGTAAATACTGAGTGAAATGATTGTTTGGAGAAAGAACAATTTATTGTGCATGAACATAAAGACAGCGACGCCACTTGCAGCTCCTCAGAAAAGCAGATTTTATTTCCACCTCTGTACATCTTTCAGAGCTGCCAACATCACACAGGAGATGAATTAGGAAGGAAAATTGGTCATCAGCCCTAGCCAAAATGCACTCTTCCATGGTGAATGAGGCGTGTGTCCATTAACATACTGACGGGCCATAATAAGCAGCTAATAGCTGGCACACCACTGCCGCTAATTGAAAGTGTATCAGGAGGCTTCTAGGCTGGAGCGGCCATCTTCATTCTGGAATGTCTCATTGGACGGGACATTGCTCTCCAGACACCTTCCTGGATTAAAGTGGTGCAGCACATTGGCAACTGAGACCAGAGGCTTTGGTACAGAAGCCAGAAATTAGGGCTGATGAAAAATGCCAGTAAAGGCCGTTTGGGGAGTGGGAGCGATTTATGTAGTGTTACTGTTTAGGGAATAGAAATCAGGAATGACACATAAGGGTTAATCAGTGGATCACCTTAAATTGTAATAACTCTTTAAGCACTCCCCACCTCCCCAAGAGGATGAGTGCACATCCCATCAGAAAGATGCAGAGAATGAGTGGATGAACAATATGACCAGGCCAGATTTAAACTGTGGGTGCCCACAGGCAACAAGGGAGGGAAGAATCTCCAGAAGTCATCAAGGATTTCCCCTAGATCACCCCCTTCTGGAGGTCCCTTCTTATCTTCAAGTCCCTGTGCTGTTTGCTGTGTAGCATGCCCCTTGCCCCAGGCCTACGGCAGTAATGACACTGGAAAGAAAATTCACATGGGGTCTGTGAACTTTGCACACTCACAGGCCCTGCGAAGCCCCGTTTCTCAGTCAAGTTTCCATGGCAACAAGACGTCAGTGTGGAATGAGGGGCAGGGCACTGCAGGACAAGCAGCCCTGCTTTAGCGCCGTTCACATTTTGGTAGTAGATGTAATATCTACATTGTCTATTCCCAAATCCCAGAGCTGCCAACTTCTTTCAATCCAGTAAGGACACTGTAAACCAGACCTGAATTTCTGACGACCCTTTCCTGATGCATGATTCGACCAGCAGCCCTGATTTCAGTGGGTAACCGAAATTACTACGTCTAAGTTGCACAGACATCAGATATTGTACACAACATACCTAAAATGCAAGGGTGCCAATAATGTTGACCATAATTATACCTAACTTGTACACAAACTTAGCCAGTATCCCCAATAGGTCCTTTTTATTTTAATAGTATATAAGAGTCCAAACTTATCTCATACGGCAGTATATGTATCTGTATAGTGCTGTGTACGCCTTGTAATGCTATACAAATGATTAATAGTAGTACTAGTAGGACTACAAATACCTCACTGCCTTGGGGTAGAAATTGAAAACTAGGACTGACCCAAAATGCCTCTTCTGGAACTGAGTAGACTGTCAGTTCTGAAAGCTGGGCCTGAATACAAGGTCATAATGAGTCAGCTTTTCAGACAGGCTATTTTTTTAGCAAGAAAAAAGAAACACTGCTTAGTCTACCCTTAAATTTGGAGTCTGGGAAATTTTAGGAAGCAGAAAATTGAAAATGGTAGGAATATCTGTGTTGCTAAAAGGGAGCCTCCCTTTTATTAGCGCCAATTAGGGCTGATTAAGTCAGTATTTCTCAACCTGGACCTGGAGTACCACCCTCCCCCACCCCAGCCATTCTGGTTATTAGGATATCTACCATGAAAATGTATAGAGGGATTTGCATACAGTGGAGTTAGGGCACTGGATATTCATAGTGAATATCCTAAAATCTAATTGGCTAGGGTGCCAGCAGCAGATTTAACCGGTTGGCTGCCCTTAGGCTTTTAAAAAGCTGACTATCTCCATCTCATATCATGAATCATGATTGGCCCAGGAGACCAATGTCCTGTGATTATGCATTGACTCATCCTTCCTATAACATGGCCACACAGGAACAGCTGCTCCATTGGACTTCAGATAGTATAGTGAGCTGCCGGTGGCAAGGTGACCACCCACAATCACTTGCCTACTCTCATTATTGGGATGTCCATCACTGCCAGGGGATACTCCAGGACCAGCATGGGAAATACTGAACTAGTTGATTCAGGGGCAGACAGAGAAAGTGAGTCATCACAAGAATTTCAATTTTTGTCTTGTTTCAAGCCTTTTCATAGGAGGAAAAAATCCTCCCAGAAGACCTTAGAACTGGAGTTGTAAAACCAGGCCAGATCTACTTTTCCTTAGGGTTTACAGTCAACCAACCAGCAACTTGACTATTTCTCCTATCCTAAAACATTTTCTCCTTTTCCTGTTGATTCTGCAAAACTTAGAATACTATAGGAGGGAAGTTAACAAAAACTTGATTCTGAATGTATTGGATAGTATTTTACTAAGGGTGTCCATTGACACTGTCCAACAATTAGGTTTTTACAACTACCCCATGTTCCTGGGGGACATCTATTTTCTATTTGTCAAAAATCAGTAGGAAAAAATAAATTACTTCTTAAATTGCAGAGAAAATGGCAACTAAGAATTTAAAAAATGCAAGGGAATTGCATATAAATAATTAGCTTGATTGTACATTAAAAATTATGGAGCAAATCTGTAGAAATTGCAGATTGCAGGCAGCAGAACAAGTCATTGCCATCTCCTGTGCTTGTTAATAGTGTGAATTAAGACACAGACAAGAGGGATAGTGATTAGATTAAACGTTCATATTTCACCATGAGATAATTCAGCATCATGATTTCCACACATTTCATACTGGCAACCCCTTTCTCCCTCCTTCCTTCCAGTATCACCAGTTTATTTACGGAACCCCTTTGTGAGATTTATCAATCTCCTCAGCTCAACACACACAGATAAACACACACTTTTCTTCTTTTCTCTGAAAAACAGGAGAAAATTTTGAATTCTATCATCTTTAATAAAGACAATTCTTGTAATTTTATAGATAAAAGCCTTGTTTATCTTAATCCCTATTTTCTATCCACTGTCCCCCTCTCCAAACATACTCATTTGGCTCATTGCAGCAAGCATCCTAGGTGTGGAGGGGGGGGGATGGGGGGAGGAATCACGTAACCTGGCTCCCTTTGCAGTCTTACTATAAGTCCTCATTCTGATTGTTTAAGTGTCCTTCCCATATAATGACCACAGCCCTCACCCTCCGGGGTTGTGGCCAAACCAGGAAGTAGAAGCCCTTGACCTGGAAAGCAGAGACCATCTAGGTAGTAGTAGTAGCTGCATTTGAGTCATGAGATGAACCCTCGCAGGTGTTTTCGTTCAGCTTGATTGTTATCCTGTCCTCTCTGCTTGAAAATGCCCTAGGGAGAGAACAGGAGGTAGAGTCTGATTCATCCCCTGGGAAGACAGCTAGGTATTTTGGGCCTCATATTCATAGAAACATAGAAAAATGGCGACAGAAAAAGACCACATGGCCTATCTAGTCTGTCCTTTCATATCAACAACTACAACAGCCCCCTTTTTTTCCTTTAGAGATCCTCTGTGTTTGTCCCATGCTTTTTTGAATTCAGATACTGTCCTCGTCTCTACCACCTCCACTGGGAGACTATTCCATGGATCCACCACTCTTTCCGCAAAGAAATATTTCCGCATATCACTCCTGAATCTATCCCCTTTCACCCTCATCTCATGACCCCTCATAGCAGAACTTGCTTTCAATTGAAAGAGGCTCTGCCCTTATGCATTTATGCCACGGAGGCATTTAAATGTCTCAATCATATCATCTCTATCCTGCCTTTCCTCTAAGGCATAGGTTTTCAACCCAGTCCTCGGGGAACCCTAGGCCAGTCAGGTTTTCAGGATCCCCACAATGAATATGCATAACATAGATTTGCATACAATGAAGGCAGAACATGCAAATCTTTCTCATGAAAACCTAACTGGCCTAGGGTTTCCCAAGGACTGGGTTGAAAACCCCTGCTCTAAGGTGTACATATTAAGATCCTTAAGTCTGTCCTCATATGCTTTATAATGAAGACCACTAACCATTTTGATAGCCACCCTCTGCACTGATTCCATCCTGATAATATCCTTTTGAAGGTGCAGTCTCCAGAATTGCACACTATATTCCAAATGAGGTCGCACCAAAGACTTATACAGAGGCACTATCACCTCCTTTTTTCTGCTAGCCATTCCTCTCTGTATGCACCCAAGCATCCTTCTAGCTTTTGCTGTAGCCTTTTCTACCTGTTTAGCCACTTTAAGATCATCAGACACAACCACGCCTAGGTCCCGCTCTTCTTTAGTGGACAAAAGTACTTCACCCCCTATACTATATTGCTCCCTTGGATTGCTGCAGCCCAAATGCATGACCTTACATTTTTTAACATTAAATCTCAGCTGCCTAATTCTAGACCATTCTTCAAGCTTAGCTAGATCCCTGCTCATGTTATCTACACCTTCCTGGGTGTCTTCTCTATTGCAGATTTTGCTATCATCTGCAAAGAGACAAACCTTACCCGACAGCCCTTCCGCTATATCACTAACAAAGATGTTAAAAAGAATCGGACAGATCCTTGGGGCACACCACTGGTAACTTCCTTCTCCTCAGAGTGAGCTCCATTTACCTGTACTCTTTGTCGCCTCCCACTCAACCAATTTCTAACCCAAGCAGTAATTTTAGGCTCCATCCCTAGGGTGCTCAGTTTGTTTATTAGTCGCTTGTGAGGAATGGTGTCAAAGGCTTTACTGAAATTTAATACACCACTTCTAGGGCTCTCCCTCGGTCCAACTCCCTGGTCATCCAGAAATCAATCAGATTCGTCTGACAAGACCTGCCTCTGGTGAATCCATGCTGCCTCGGATCCTGAAATCTGCTGGACTCAAGGAACCTCACTATTTTCTCTTTCAGCAACATTTCCAATAATTTACTCACCACTGAACTAATCAGCCTGTAGTTTTCAACCACATCCTTACTTCCGCTTTTGTGTAAAGGCACCACATGAGCCTCTCTCCAGTCCTTTGGCGCCACTCCTGACTCCAATGAGGCACTGAAAAGGTCAGTCAGTGGAGCTGCTAGAACATCCCCAAGGTCCCTCAGTATTCTAGGGTGTATCCCATCCGGTCCCATTGCTTTGTCTACTTTAAGTTGAGCTAGTTTCTCATGAACACAGCGTTATGAAAATTGTTCAAGATGCCCTTCGCTTCTGTTCCTGTTTGTGGGTGTTTTCCTATT
Organism: Ichthyophis bannanicus; assembly: GCA_033557465.1. NCBI lineage: Eukaryota > Metazoa > Chordata > Amphibia > Gymnophiona > Ichthyophiidae > Ichthyophis > Ichthyophis bannanicus. Next base: position 178,088,141 of record CM066041.1, on the reverse strand, counting down.
CCTGGTTCTTCATCTGTGAACACAGAACAGAAATATTTGTTAAGCAATTCCGCTTTATCCTCATCAGCTTCTACATATACCTCCCCTTCACCCTTGAGTCTGACAATACCACTTTTGCCCTTCCTCTTCTCATTAACATATATGAAAAATGTCTCCCCCCCCCCATTTTATTGCATTGGCTATTTCCTCCTCTTTTACAATCTTTGCTTTCCTGCCTACTTTGCTAGCTTCTCTAAGTTTTTCCAAATATAGATGCCTGTCTTCCTCTCTCTGTGATCTCTTGTATTTCATGAAGGCCTCCCTCTTTTTCTTCACCTTTTCAGCTACTTCTTTCAAAAGCCAAAGCAGTCTCCGTTTCCTTTTACCTTTATTTACATTTTAAGAAAAAGGTTGGTTGCCCTTAAAATATCCCCTTTCAGTTTTGCCCACTGTTTTTCTACATCCCCCAGCTGTTCCCATCCTGCTAGACTCCCTTAGGTATTGGCCCATCTTGGCAAAATTAGTTTTCCTAAAGTCTAAGACCCTCACTTTTGAATGGATTCTAACAGCCGTAGCCCTAATACTGAACCACACCATCTGGTGATCACTGGATGCAAAATGATCTCCCACTATAACATCAGAAACACTTTCACCATTGGTAAGCAGCAAGTCCAGTATTTATTTATTTTATTTATTTATTTACATTCTCTTATATACCGCGCTATTCTTCATCAGTGCGGTTTACATTGAACAAACTGAAATTACATTGAACAGGGCATTATAACTTGGAGATAACTATTTTACAGGGAACATGGGCTATGGAGGGTTAAGTGGGTTGCCCAAGACCACAAGGAGCACCTGTGGGACTAGAAACCCCAGTCCTTCCAGCCCAAGGTTGCTGTCCTCTAATGGGATTTGAACCCCCGACCTTCTGGCCTGAAGTACCTTGCCCCAACCACTAGGCTACTCCTCCACTCCACTATGGTCCCTTCACGTGTGGGGTCTGTTACTAATTGCCTGAATAGTTCTCCCTGTAGAGAATCTAGGATATCCTTACTTGTAGATGATACTGCTGCAGGAATATGCCAATCAGCATCTGGCATATTGAAATCCCCTGTCAGTAGCACGTCCCCTTTCCTAGCAATGCTGCGTATGTCTTCAATTAACTCTCTGTCCACCTCTTCCTCTTGTGAAGGAGGTCTGTATATCATGCCAATGCAAATAGATTTCTCTTTCCCTCTTTCTAGTTTAACCCACAATGCCTCCTCTCTCCCTTTTAAGCTCTGTAATTCCAAAGCTTTAATAGAAATCTTTACATATACTGCCACTCCTCCTCCCCTTCTTCCTACCCTGCCCTTTCTGAATAAAGTATAGCCTGGTATAGTTACATCCCAGTCGTGGTTTTCTGTGAACCATGTTTCTGTAACTGCCACTAAATCAAAGTCGGCCACTCCCACCAAAGCTTCAACATCAGGGATCTTATTTTCCATGCTACAGGCATTTATACACACCGCTTTCCATATGTTACCCCTGTTACCCATTTCCATAAAGGTATTTAATGTATCACTTACCTGGGGGCTTTCTTCACCCATCTCCAATGAATCTAGTTTAAAGCCCTCTTCAGTAGATTAGCCAGTCTAATCTCCAGATATTCCCCTTAGTCGTGGCTATCTGGTGATATTCAATGGCACTATGAATAGTGCCGCTAAATAACCTTACAGACTGCCTTGGTATCATCATGCAGTTAGTGCCAGGGTGGTTGTGTGTGGAACTGGGGCAGTTATCTGGTTAGCATGATATTCAGCCAGGGCCGGTGCAAGGACCAAAGGCACCCTAGGTGGGTCCTCCATCCTGCCACCCCTGCTACTCCATCTGCCCCTCTCCAGGGCCAGCAGTGGTGACAATGACCCCAAAAACACAACACAGCACTTACCCAACATCTCAGGGGCTGCGTCACCATTCCTGTCTTGCAAAATCTACCGTTTCTGCCCCCTCTTGAGGCAATGGAGGGTTACATGACTTGCCCAAGATCACAAGAAGCAGCAGTAGAATTGGAACCTGACTTCTCTGGTTCTCAGCCCCCTGTTCTAACCATTAGGCCGATTACTGCTCAGTCTTGCTCAAACCGTCATGTACTGATTTGATGCAATGGCTCACCTGTGTGATTGCTTTATGTAAGTGAGAACATTGACATACTGTCTGAGAGAAGCAAATGGATCTTGCAGCTTCCTTCAAAGACTACAAACCGATCTGCTCCTCTTCCCCCTTGCCTCCTGTCTGCATGCAATTGAAGGTGAATGTTGCTGCTGCTTCTGGTTCCTTATAAATGGTTCTAATTCTGCTGAAGCCAGAGGCTCAGACCTTTGAAGGTTTGCTTTCTTTAATTGAGTGTGCCTGGAGCATTTAACCCTACTTATATGTGGAGCTCCTCTCTGTCACACTTACACAGGTACATACCTAAAAAAATGCTCTAAGATTTATGGCGGATGCTCTGTAAAGTAACTCTTTTTTCAGCACTGTTGAGTTAATTGTGTTTTTATTAATCCAGATGAAGGCTGCACTCATACAGCAGAGGCTCTCTTGAGTGCCAGTCTCTAGCCAAAAGAAACAATGTTTTCGCTAAATATCTCCCGGTCCTGCTGCTGAACAGCCATTTGTGAAGGTGGAGGAAGGGAGTTTGAGGAGTTGCAAGGGCCTACCAACCTTCCAGGGCTCCTGATTACTGCTTATGGGAAGAAGGGGCCACCGCCAGCAGCATGTTGTTAACCTCCAGTGATTTCAAGCACCCTCGGGTCCACTGTCTGTGCACAGATTACACGCAGCTGCTAGCACAGCGCTCTCCGGCAGTCACTAATGATGCTGAAATGATCTGTTTAGGTGCTGTCAGTGCCAGCACAGTCTATTATACACGATAAAACGACAATCAGTAGCCCAGGGGGAGGGGGAAGTTTCTCTTTGATGGTGTATTTGTAGTCTTTTATTTAGATTTTCTTGACACAAAATAGGAAGACAGGTACCTGGCATCGTGAAGGCAGCATATACACAAAGCCAGAAAGAGGAAGGACAATGCTTTGCATCTGACCTTTAAAAGCAACACATACAGAACATAGTCCCTAGGTGCAAGGACTGATATAGAAGAAAGGAGTGTGCAAATATCAGCTCCATCAGAGCAGCCAGAAAGGACTGTGGCAAGACAATAATTTCTGAAACAAAAAAAATGAAGTGTGATTTGACCTGCAATAGATAGTGGTTACTCCTGGATGCAAGTGTGATGTCTCACACAAAACCACTAGCTAAGGAACAGGTTTGCTTTGCTCCAGTCTTCAGACTCATCTTAGGCAGAAGGCTTTGCTGCTAATGAAGGGATATTAGACCACTCTAGACTCCAAACTGCCACATGCTTCTTATGTAGGATGCAGATTTTCAGATTTCTCTCCCCCCCACCCTCCGCCTTCCACACAATCAATGGCGATGGGTGAGTAGAGAAGAAACTGGACATTTTTCTCTGATCCTGTGTTCTGCTTTCTGAACTCCTGTTGCAAAGCATTTTGGGATCTGTAGACGTGCTTTCAAAATTAGCAGTAGTAGAGCCCAAAGCCAGGCATCCCTTTGGATGGAAGCCTGCCAGAACAGATGCCCAAGTCTGAAAGCTTATTAAAGTTCTCTGTTTTTATGCCCCACTGCTGGTTTCAGTGTGTTTCCCAGGCCTGGACATGTACCTTCAGAATCTAAAATGTCAAGTAAAATGCTTTATTACAGTGATTCCCAAACCTGTCCTAGAGGAGCCCCAGCTACTCAGGTTTTCAGGATATTCACAATGAATATTTACAGGAGATAAAGCTTTATGCAGTGGAGGTAGTATATGAAATCTATCTCATGCCTTTTCATTGAGGATATCCTGAAAGCTCATTGGCTAGGGATCTCCTGGGACAAATTTGGGAACCACTGAGTTAACACATGCCTGTCATTTTATATCTATCACTCCAAAACATTCACGGATTTCTCCTTCTACTGCTTCAGTAGACAGGGATGAACTAGAGAGCTTTGGAAATGGAGTTCAAGAGAAACCCTGATGAAGGCCAAAGTAAAGTGAGTCAAGAAAATCACAATTGTTCACTCAGATAAGGTGCACTTGGGTTTTCTTTGTGCTTTGATGCTGATTCTTTGTGCTGTGTGCATGTCTGTGTGAAAGTTTCCTTAGTTTATCTTTGAGTGTAGCTAGGAACCATATTTGTATAACTTTTTGTCTATGCAGTTATAAACTTCCCCCTTAATGAAGACTGTCTAACATTATTTTCTTCCTTGAGAAAGTGCTAAGGGGATCATTCTGAACCATGCGGGGATGGACATCCATCCCTGCGGTGTGCGGGGTAGTTAGTCGGGGGTGGGGAATGGGCAGCCTGGGGGCAGAGAGTGGGCGGGCAGTGGGCGGTCGCCGGTCCTGGACATACAAGGACGATTCTAATGTTGGCCCTGTATGTCCAGGGCCAGCTAAATGGCAGGGGAAGTTATTCCGCCTCCGAGGTGGAATAACTACCCTGGATTTCTTTTTTGTTTTACTTTTGGGGCGTGGAAGGGGCTGAGGGAGCAAGGGGCATTCTCCGAAACCCGACCCTGGCCTTCGGAGGCCGGAACAGGGTCAGGCTGCAGGGAATGTATCATTTTGGTCAGTGGCCGGCATCATGGCTTTTAAATGGAGCCATGATGCCATTGTGCTGCAGCTCCATTTAAATACCATAACTGAGTTAGTCGGGTGCTGTCCCAGCCTGCACGTACAGGACTGTTCACTATTCTGATCCCGCAGGGCTAGATGTGCCCCGCAGGATCAGAATCACAATCCCCTCTCTGCATCCGGTTCAGACATGACACACAGAGGGGATCTAGGTCCAGGACAGAATCGGGCCCTAAGTTATGTTTTAGTTCTAGAAATAATTTTCTCTCCCTTCCTCTGGCTTTTACCTGAGACACTGGTGAGTAGTTATTAAAAGGAAAATGAAAGGGCTTCAAACCTTGAGTTCATGTTACACATTGATCTAAAATGAAACTCTTTTTGTTAACAACGGACAGCTGAGAGCTCAAACCACCACAAACAATTGAATTCCCATTATTTCCTAGAAATTGCCCTACCTGAGCTGGACAAGCTCAGCCCCACCCCATCCCTTTCAATAGAATAAAATTATTATTATTATTTTGGTGTTCCTACAGAACCTTGACCAGGGTGTTCCAGCAATGGCAGCACTAACAAAAAAATGGTGTAAAATATTGATCTGCTGGTCTCCAAAGACCCTGCTAATGATTAACATTGAATTGAGCTGTTCTTGAGCTGCTAAATGAGTATCAGAAGATCCTTTGAAAGCAGCACCAGCAGGAGAAAGAAATACGCTTATAGCTTATGGGCTGCTTGGACCCAAGAAATACTGTCATTTCTTTCCCAAGACGAGAGAAGTGTCATGCGCCAGTTAAATTATTCCCTCCCCTACCATTAAATGGAAGTTTTATTGGCTGCCCTGACACAGACTAGTAGCCTGTCTATTTAATGAACAGGCCTGATGCAAGCACACAGCGGCAGCAGCAGCAATTCCATGGGCTTCCCTTGGCAGCCAGTAAATTGTCTGCACTTTCCATCCCTCGTCTTCAGATCACTTCAGAAAGAACTGGCTTTCTATCCTGCCACAATGAATATGATAAGATTTGCACTCCCATGCTTTTAATTTTCTTGTCTTCCGTTCTTTTCTCTGTCCTTGATGAACCAGGTAACGCACCAGACCTTACAAGCACCTCTTAATTCTGAAGGCTTTAGTTTATTTGGTACCTAAGAAAACCAGAACAAGTCCGTGCATGCAACCAATGGCAAAAACAAGCACTAGACAAGCTTGCGTCCTGCTTACAGAGATGGTCCAAAAGGAGGTTCGTTCACAGAGTTAGTTGTAGCTGTTTTGCTTAATTTTCAGCAGTAGTGCAGCAGTACGTGTAAGCTATGGGACTGTTATAAGAGATTCTGTACCAGTATAAAACCCAGCCTACCTCAAAGTCTGCCATATAACAGTGAACACTTGCACAGAGAGACAGATGTAGGATTTGTTACCGGAGGATGTAGTAAAAGCTGTTAGTGTAGCTGGGTTTAAAAAAGGTTTGAGCAAGTTCCTGGAGAAAAAGTCCATAAACCATTATTAAAGAGTACCCGGGAAATACACTGCTTGCCCCAATAGAAGTATTGTGGAACCTGTGTCTTTTGGGGAAACTGCCAGGTACTTGTGACCTAGATTGGCCACTGTTGGAAACAGGATACTGGGCTTGATGGACCTTGGTCTGACCCAGTATGGCATAGCTTATGTTTTTATCTGGCACCAAAGCACTGAGACGTCAAATTAATCTCTCAGAAGTTGGTACTACCCCTCTGTGCATGTTAGCAAGGAGACACCCTCTCGTTGTACCAAATATAGAATTATGTTTCCATTATCTCTCTCCAAACCCCTCTCAAATTCCAGGCCTAAGTGGAAGAATAACGTGCATGGCCCTTGCATTTACCAATGCCCCTTCCTAAGAAAGCCTTTGCATTCTGCATGCCTTGGTTTCTTATAACAGACCTGTCTAGTTATGCGCTATATCACTACACCTGCTAAAATGGCCTATTACAGCACCAGCACTGGGAGAACATAAGAACATAAGATATGCCATTCTGGGTCAGACCAAGGTCCATCAAGCCCAGTATCCTGTTTCCAACAGTGGCCAATCTAGGTCATACGTACCTAGCAGTTTTCCCAAAAGACACAGGTTCCGCAATGCTTGTACTGGGTCAAGCATTGATATCCTGGGTCCTTTCTTAATAATGGTTTATGGACCTTTCCTCCAGGAACTTGTCCAAACCTTTTTTAAACCCAGCTACACTAACAGCCTTTACTACATCCTCCGGTAACAAATTCCAGAGTTTGATTACACGTTGAGTGAAAAAATATTTTCTTTTATTAGTCTTAAATAGTTTACCCTGTAGCTTCATTGCATGTCCCCTAGTCTTTCTATATTCTGATAACGTAAACAATCGATCTACATTTACCCGTTCCACTCCGTTCATTAATTTATAGACTTCTATCATATCTCCCCTCAGCCGTCTCTTTTCCATGTAAAAAGGGGAAGGCGATGGCAGTGGGGGTGTACTATGGTCCGACTGGCCAGAATGAACAAATGAATGATGAAATGCTCAAAGAAATCAAGGAAGCTAACAAAAGTTACAGCACAGTAGTAATAATGGGTGATTTCAATTACCCCGGTATCGACTGTGTCAGTGTCATGGCAGGACATGCTAGGGAGATAAAGTTCCTAGATGAAATAAATGACTGCTTCTTGGAGCAGCTGGTTCATGAACCGCCCAGAGGGGAAGCTATAATGGACCTAGTCCTTAGTGGAACACTAGATCTGGTGCAAGAGATAAGGGTGTTGCGTCCACTTGGCAATAGTGATCATAGCATGATCGCGTTTGATTTAATTAGTGGAGGAGGGATAGTAAGGAAATCCACAGTACTACCTTTTAACTTTTGAAAGGGAGACTATAATAAAATGAGAAAAATAGTTAAGAAAAAACTAAAAGGAGCAGTTGCAAAGGTTAAAGACTTACATCAAGCTTGGGTGTTGTTGAAAAATACTATCTTGGAAGACCAGACCAGCTGTATTCCACGCTTTAAGAAAAGTGGAAGGAAGTCCAAACAACTACCAGCATGGTTTAAAGGTGAGGTCGGAGAGGCTGTTGTTGCCAAAAAATCATCTTTCAGGAAATGGAAAAAAGTGCCAAACGACAAAACCTGGAAACAGCACAAACACTGGCAAGTTAAAGCAAGGCATTGATAAGGCAGGCAAAGCGAGAATTTGTGAAGAAGCTTGCTGCGGAAGCAAAAACACGTAATAAAGACTTTTTCAAGTATATTCATAGCAAAAAACCTGTGAGAGTCAGTTGGTCCATTAGATGATAGAGGGGTTAAAGGGGCACTAAGAGGCGACAAGGCGATAGCGGAGAGACTGAATGAATTCTTTGCTTTGGTCTTTACTGAGGAAGATGTAGGGATGTTACCCATGACTGAAGTGGTATTTAAAGGTGCGGAAGAATTGATGGAAATATCGATACATTGGGAAGATGTATTACAACTATTAGATAAACTGAAGAGTAGCAAATCACCTGGGCCAGATCATATACATCCAAGGGTGTTGAAAGAACTGAAATATGAGATTGCAGACCTGCTATTAGTAATCTGTGAACTATCATTAAAATCATCTGTAATACCTGAAGACTGGAGGATGTCGAACGTAACACCAATTTTTAAAAAGGGTTCCAGGGGTGATCCGGGAAACTACAGACTGGTGAGCCTGACATCAGTACCGGGAAAAATGGTAGAAACCATCATAAAGAAGAAAATTGCTGAACATGTAGATAGTCATGGCTTAATGGGAGACAGCCAACATGGCTTTAGACAAGGAAGATCTTGTCTTACTAATCTGTTATGTTTTTTTGAAGGTGTGAATAAAGAGGTAGACAAAGGTGAGTCGGTTGATATAGTGTATTTGGACTTCCAGAAAGCCTTTGACAAGGTCCCTCATCAGAGACGTTTGGCAAAACTAAAGAGTCATGGGATAGGAGATAGTGTACTATTATGGATCAGGAACTGTTTAAAAGATAGAAAGCAGGGCTAAATGGCCAATTTTCCCAATGGAGAGAGGTGAATAGTGGTGTACCCCAGGGATCTGTGCTGGGTCCGCTGCTTTTTGACATATTCATAAATGACCTGGAAAAGAGAATAACGAGTGAGGTTATCAAATTTGTAGATGACACAAAACTATTTAAAGTTGTTAAAACCAAAGAGGATTGTGGAAAATTGCAAGAGGATCTTGATAAATTGGAAGACTGGGCATCAAAATGGCAGATGAAATTTAATGTGGACAAGTGCAAGGTTATGCACCTAGGGAAGAACAACCCAAACTATGGTTACACGATGCAAGGTTCCACATTAGGAACCACCACCCAGGAAAAAGATTTAGGCGTCATTGTGGATAACATGTTAAAACCCTCTGCCCAGTGTGCAGCGGCGGCCAAGAGAACAAATAGAATGCTAGGTATCATAAGGAAAGGGATGGAAAATAAAACAAAAGATATTATAATGCCTCTATATCGTACCATGGTGAGACTGCACCTTGAATATTGTGTGCAATTCAGGTCCCCGCATCTTAAAAAGGATATAGTGTTTTTAGAAAAGGCTCAGTCACCAAAAATGGTAAAGGGGATGGAAGGATACCTCTATGAAGAAAGGCTAAAAAGGTTAGGGCTCTTTAACCTGGAAAAGAGACGGCTGAGGGGTGATATGATAGAAGTCTATAAATTAATGAACGGAGTGGAACGGGTAAACGTAGATCGATTGTTTACGTTATCAGAATATAGAAAGACTAGGGGACATGCAATGAAGCTACAGGGTAAATTATTTAAAACTAATAAAAGAAAATATTTTTTCACTCAACGTGTAATCAAACTCTGGAATTTGTTACCGGAGGATTTAGTAAAGGCTGTTAGTGTAGCTTGGTTTTTAAAAAGGTCTGGACAAGTTCCTGGAGGAAAGGTCCATAAACCATTATTAAGAAGGGACCCAGGATATCAATGCTTGACCCAGTACAAGCATTGTGGAACTTGTGTCTCTTGGGGAAACTGCTAGGTACGTATGACCTAGATTGGCCACTGTTGGAAACAGGATACTGGACTTGATGGACCTTGGTCTGACCCAGAATGGCATGTCTTATGTTCTTAGGACATGCAGGGGTAATGAGGTGTACTACAGACTTGTATTATATACAGGGAACTAGAGAGGTTCTGCACTCCTCCTATAAGTCTGTTCCAATCCTCTTCAAAGGCCCACAAAATCTGGCTCAGTTGCTTTGACCACGTATTACCAAGCACGTGAATATCACAATGAAACATATGTAATTCCATTTTTTTGTAGGGATTAGGCCCTGCGGAGGCTAAGGAGTTCACCTTCAGAATCTGCAACAAAATTAATGCACTAAGTAGAGGGCTTGGAAAACAGGTTCTTGGGATCAGACCAACAAGTGACTCACTATCTATGGCATCTCACAAAATATAGGTCATACTCCAGGAGTATGTTCCAAGCCAAGAGCAGTTTGCTAAAAAGAACAAAGTCAGTAACACAACAGGAAAAAAAGAAGAACGGCACAGAGAAAGTAAGTCTGAAACTTCCACCATTTCTAGCCTTCAGCAATTATTCATTTCTGAACACTTACTGACTCCACTGACACTTGCAGCTTTGTGGTTCAATATTTCCATGATATGCTGGGAAGCTCACAGTCGAACTATAGCATTTATGCAAGCAGCACCTTTTATTGTGGAAATGTTGCATGCTTTTTTATCTATTGAGGATTGGTTAAAAACCAATAAACTGGAGCTTAATTTACTAAAACCTAAGCTTTATTGCTTAGCTGGGGCAATGTTTGTATCCTTCTTGGTGGAATTATGCTCAGGGATATTCTGATACCTGGATAATCAAGGCATCATATTTGATGCATAATTATTTTGAGACTTCATCTTCTGTTAAAATTGCCATGCTGTGCTATCTAAAGCCTTTCTTGACTCAGGTTGTAGTCGATCTTCTATTTCAGATGTTTATCTTATAAAACATAGACTACTGCAGTTCATTGTTTTTAGGGTTCCCAAAGAAGTTCTGCCTGCTCTTCAACTTACACAGAACATTGCTGCGCACGTGATATTAGGACTTTCCAAATTCAAGCACGCTTCACCTTGTTTGCAGAAGTTGCATTGGTTGCCAGTGGAACACAGACCGTGATATAAAATCTTGGCTTTTGTATTTATGGCCTTGCGCACAGTGTGGCTTGTACACTTCAGATCTCTTATTCGATAGTATCAGTCTTTGTGCTCTTTGGGCCAGTGCCGAAAGCCGGCATTGAAGATGCACGCTGTTAGCTAAGTATGTATGAATCTATGTAGCACACCGATCGCGAGCGACTTCAGCGCTGGCATGTAGAAGGGGGTGCATATGAAAATTAGCCAGGCGTTAAACTGCAGCGTTAAACTGGGAGAGCAAGCCAAATGCATGCGCACAGAAGTTGGCACAAGTTTGGCACTTCACCTCTAATGATCCAGGCAATGGGGAAAGCCCCTGATGCCATCAAAATACTGTCAGGGGGCTGGAGCTCCCGACACTGACCCCCCCAAGAGGAAAAAAATCCCTGCTGGTCCAGTGGCCACAATCTCCCCATCTACCCCAAAAAATCCCCCCTGGTGTCCCAGCAGCCCCAATCCCCTCACCCACCCAATAAAAAATAAAACCTTGATGGCCCAGCGTCCCCAATCCCCCCACCCATCCAATTAAAAAAAAGAAACCTTGGTGGCCGAGTAGCCCCAATTCCACCCGCCCACCCACCCAATAACAAAAGGCCCCCAAGCCCCCCACACCCTCCCGGTACCTTTAAGATGAAGTGGGAGCATTAGCCATGTGCTCCTAGCCCTGCACCACCATCTTGAAAAATGGCAGCACCTGGCTCAGAATGGTGCATCCTGGGATGCACCTGGTGGGTCAGTCAGCCATATAAGGCATTTTCTATATGGCAGTCTGACCCTGCCCAGTAAATCCTGGCATGGTTCCAGGTGCCGCTATTTTTCAAGATAGCAGCGCAGGGGCGGGCGCACATGGGCAAAGCTCCTGCTTCATCTTAAAGGTACCAGGAGGGGGGTGTGGGGTTTGGGGGCCACCAGGCCTTTTGTTATTGATTGGGTGGGTGGGTTCAGGGCTGTTGGGCCACTAGGGGGTTTTTATTGGGCGTGTGGGAGGATTAGGGCCGTTGGCCCAGCAGGGATTTTTTTTATTGGGTAGATGGGTTGGGGGATGGGGGTCCCTGGGTCACCAAGGATTTGATTTCTGTGAGGGATTGGTGCCGGGGTATCAGCCTGCTGACAGTATTTTGATGGATGGGGGCTTTTCGCAATGCCTAGATCATCTGAGAGGAAGGTTGACATCAAAATACTGTCGAGGACACACAGAAGATGTTTAAGACACCTCCGACTAGGCATAGAGATATTGGTGCTTTGGCTGATTGCATAATCCTCTGTGTTTCTCTGCATCGGGCACAGACAATATTAGCATGCTATTTTAATATGTGCAGCTCATTTGCATATAATTTAAATATGTTTGGCGTTACTGTGTGCGCTTGCTTTTCCTTTGCTGTTTACGCATGTGTCAATCTCTTTTCTGCATTTGGCATGTCAGAACTTATGCGTATAAGTTGCCTTATCTGCGCGCAAAGGGCACGTTAGTCTTTCTGCATCAGCTCATTTGTGCTTGAATGGTTCTAGTTTCCTTTTGCTCCCATTAGTGTGTGAAGTGCACAAGGCTGAAACTCATATACGAGCATTTTCCTGAGCTGCCATTGTTCCCTGGAATACTCTAGCAGTGTACGTGCATGTAGAGACTATATGAAATTTAGGACATGCCTAAAGACTATAGGGGGGGGGAATATTCAGTGGCGGCGGCGGCTATCGCTTCTACAGTGCACAACCATTGCTGCTGAATCTTAATCCTGGATATTCAATGATGGGGCCATATCCAGCCACTGGCACTTAATATCCGGCTCTGTCGCATGGCGCAGAAGCTAATCCAGCAGCAGCAATATTGAGCCGCTGCCCAGTTAGCTCCCACAGGTAGTGCCAGTGACGCTTCCTCTCTGCCCACAACACGGAGATATTCATCTGCACTGTGTTGCTGCCACTGAATATCCCTCTAAACGGCATTTACACAGTTTACAGGTAGATTGAGAGAAACGTTCTCTCCAAGCAGAAAGGAAGAACCTTGTCTTCTCCTCCTCCTAGGACTACTGCAGGGCACAGCCCCCTTTCAGCTGCCTTCCACGCACTCTAATAAACAACAACTCCAGTAACATAGAGGCAGAGTGGATGGTGCAATCTAGTTATCCACCCTTCTAGTCGAGGTTCGAGCCTACCTGCGAGCCACAGAAAGCAAGCATTTTAAAGTTCTCTGTTTATCCAGGACAGATTTTGACAGCTTCGTTCTCTCTAGCCCATCGTCTTGGACAAATGAGCGCATAAGATCCTTCACCTTCACACCCAGCCCTCTCACTTTCTATGTCTCACCACAAAACTTTGCATTAATCCTAAAGAGCTATAATCCCATCTCAGTGATTTTTGGACCTGCTTGGAGTCTGATTGCCTTGTGTTGGTCTATAAGCAACCAGACTCTGGGGGCAATTTCTCCAAGAGTTAATTTTGTGCATACCATGACAGTCATGAGCCTCACCTCTAAGCCAGCGTATGCACATGGGTATTTAACAAGATGGCTCTATTCCTAAGAGGCTAGCAGTCGGTCCTAGTTATATCCCCCATTTCTTTAAGAATGGCAGCACTAAGATGTCATAAATACAGTAGGGTGAAACCAGAAGTGCTTCAACCTGCCTTGGTGAAACAGAGCTATCACAGTCATCACACTATGGATACACTGCTTTTACTAAACCTTTGCATAGTGACAGTAACAATGAAAGGAAAATGTTATAAAATCCAAGCAAAGAGATTCACACTTACTGCATTGCTAGCTAAGGGTCTTTCTTCTCATCAACAATAGACTCAGGGAGCACAGGAAGCAGGACTTGTAATGGGGGGGGGGGGGGACATTAGCAGAATGGAAGGGTCTTGGGCATCTGTGCTGCTGGGTGAGACTATCACAGCATAGAAGCAAGCAAAAAGTTCAATCAGATTTGTAAAGGGCATGATTTACAAATCGGTCACATATTTTGCTAGGCTGGGATTTTCGGATTAGTCTGTAATACTTAAGCAGCTTTGGTAATAAAGCCCCAAGCTGCGCCAGCCGGGAAGGCAGAGGGTAGGCGGAAGCCTCTGTATTCTCACTCATTTTCCCTGTGTTCTTTTGATCTGGCCAGCCCCATTAATCTCTGCTTTATCTGCCTATGGAGAAGAATTGAGCTCCTTATTGGATTTTTGTCAAGAATAAATGATTTAGTTTGGGGGATACTGAGGAAACGATTTTGTGTGGTATTACACCATCTAATAAATGAAACAGCAGGGATCAATTCCTTTCTTGCAGTGTGTTCAACAGGCAAGGTGAAATATGTGCTTCAATTACTTAGTACAGTTATCCATTGTGTGTGTGTGTGTCTATAATATCTCTACATATATTATTTGCTCTGCTTGTGTGCCTGTTACTCCATCAGTCAAATTCTAAAACTCATACCTGCACTGCGTTTCCAGGATATTTAATGGCTCATTTTATTTTCCTGACAGTCTATTCTTGGCAACCCACCAAAATTTGTCCCTTAACACCTTAATTGAAAGCACAAGAAAAATGATCTTCTCATTGCACATGTAAAGGTTGCACTTTTCTGTGCAGGCTACATGGGTGGAAATGGGTGTGCATGCATGCAGTGGCCCTCTGACCATTGCTCAGGCTTTGTGCACACAAAAGTGCTTGTGCAGCTGCATGCCCACTTTCAGCAGCTGGGAGGAATGCAACAGTTGCCTCACTGCGTGTGCACATCTGCCTACTGGGAAGGGAATGCATTGTATTGAGCAGTGGGCCAATTCTGAGCTGCTGAAAGCAGAGGCATTCCCAGAGACAAGTAGTGAATCGACCTGCATAAATGTCTTCTCCCCATCTGGCTTTTAGGGGTTAGGATCATCTGGATTTATTTTATGACACTTTACATTTATAACAGCACCTGACACTACTGCAAACAAGCTCAAATGACTTAACTGAAATGTGGCCGTTGCCTGCCGAAGCTGATAGAGTAGGTCAATACTTATCACGATGATATTTTTTCCAAGCGTTCTTTTCTTGTCTTCTTTTAGAACAGTGTCATCAAAGATTATAGACTGCCACATGTGCTCAATAATGGCCAAAGAAAAGACCACTCAAGAAGAACTGTAAGCCCAATCAGATGCCAGCCCTCAACCCTCCTTCTGTGTATGAATTTCACAAGCTGGGTATCATTCCAGCGTGGAGGAGGGGGAGGAAACACCTTTTCCTACGTTATAATAAAGCTGCACTGCTGGATTTAAAACTCATCAACTGAACAGAAACAGGAAGAATATCCATGGCCCAGGCTCCCAGCTTTCCTTCCTCTTCCTAGGCAGGTTCCTTCCCCACTCCCCACCGTCCTGCCCTCAGGGTCATAGGTCAGTGCTGAGGCTGCACTTCATAGCGCTGAAGACCAAGCCACACCCAGAGAGGTCAAAGACTGACAGACACACACCTGGCTTCATTCAATAGCACTGTATTTATTTGGCCAAAACATCCACAGTCCATCATCCTTTCTTTTTGCTAAAGAGCTCCTTAATTAAATTAGTTTACTGTCTTTAATGGAATTTGTATTTTAACAAACCACATGCCCGTGTTCCTTGACTAATATAATTCTATGGAAGACTCTAGTGACCTGAATTAACTACTTGACCTTTGTTCTGTGCATTTAAGTTACCAAGACAGGCTTGTCATGTCACTTATGTTATTATAATTCAATTTATTCTGTTTCTATATGTATCATAACACTGCACTTGTGTGCAGGGACATATCTGCAACATCAGACTACTCAATATATTTCCTGGAAGCATTAAGAGTTCTAATAAAAAAGAGTAAATGTTATACCATAATTGCCTTTACGGGGAGTGTGAATGCTGCTTTGTTTAAAAACTAAACCAATTGTGATGTCATTAAAGCATTGATGACAGAGGTTCTTATTCCATTCACCACCTTCCGATTTTGTTGCTTCTTGGTTACCTAGGGTAATTATTTTCAGTTCTTGCATGTTTTATTCTGAACACTTCCTGCCTAGGTAAGCGTCATGGCTGCGTTGTCATCTTTATCATATGGTAACCTTTGCAGAGCAGGCAGAAGACAGCTATGCATGAGATGAGCGGCAGAGGGAAAGAGAGACACACAGGGAACTTATTAGAGGGGATTTTTCAGGAGAATAATCATTTTCTTTTGTATCTGGCCTCTGCCATGATGCTGCATTACTCACATCAGAAGGAAAAGATTACTGAAGCACACACACTCTTGTCTGCAAGACACATTCACTTGCCCCAGCCTGGGAGATAACAGGTGTCGCCCATTAACTTTATAGAAAGCCCTGATATAGGAAAAGGAATCAGTCCTTCG
Organism: Ichthyophis bannanicus; assembly: GCA_033557465.1. Classification (NCBI taxonomy): domain Eukaryota; kingdom Metazoa; phylum Chordata; class Amphibia; order Gymnophiona; family Ichthyophiidae; genus Ichthyophis; species Ichthyophis bannanicus. The sequence continues at coordinate 178,071,978 of CM066041.1, read as the reverse complement.
CTCTCAGACATTCTGCTGTAATTTTGACAAATTAGTTCCAGATGTGAAAGGAGAGGCAAGAAGCCCAGTAGACAAAGGAAAATCAAGTTTTGGTCACCTTGTCTAGGGGTGCTGCTGCATTCCTCTGCCTCAGCTTAGCGAAACACCCCCACCTTGATCTAGATCCTGCCCCATCTGCTACATAGGGTGGCTTCTGGCTATTTGCCAGGCAGGCTGGGCTGTGTCAATCCTGGTTTTGCTTTTCTTGGAGTTTGAGTATTCTGGAAAAGCCTATAGATGTAATAGGATGAAACCAGGACCAGCTTACCCTGTCTCCTGTGAGATGGGGTCAACTGGTGAATGGATCATGAAGAGATGACCTGATTGTACTTATTCAATCCAGCTCACCATGACTGACATATGAAGACTCTCCCTCCCCTCTTGCATCCATTATTCCCTTGCTTCTCCCACTAGACTCTGGGTAATTGCTTTTGACACAACATAATTGTATATTGACTTCCTTGTAAAGCAACCTGGTCACTCCTGCTATATAAATCCAATCCACCTAAAGTAAATAAATTCAAAGTTCTACGCACCTCTGGAGTGGTTGGCTCAAATTTAAACTAAAACCCCCTCTTAATCTCTTCTAATGTTGGGGAGGTTCCACTCTCTGTTCCTGGGGGGGGGGGGGGGGATGTAGAGAGCCAGTAGCCTCTGACATCTGGCTCTTAACCATACTTTGGGCTGACTACATGAAACTTCCTTAGATGTCGGGCTTTTGTTCTTAGATGTTTATACATTGTAGATTTAGGTGTTTCTTTTCCAGATAATTAGGGGTTCTTTGAGAATACAACAAAATCTATTTTTATTGGTGTTTTCATGCCACAGGTACAATTGCAGGGCAGCTTTTCTGGTGGCATCAGAGGTATACTTTTGTGATACTTAGAAGTCATTAGCACAGAAAAGGCATAAGAGAAGCCAGCAGAGAAGTGAAAGAGTTCTGGGGAAAGTGGGGGTTTTTTACATCAGGGCTATTTTAGGGGAGCTGATCTGTTAAAACCTAAAATCAGAAGCCTTACTTACATGCTACATAGGTGAACTAACAGTTACTAAATATATTAGTTGAAGGTTAAGAGCCCATCCGAAGGTATCGATGATTGGATGATACAGTACATTTCAGAGCAGGAGCATAGCCACAAGTGGGCCGGGAGGGGGGGTTGGGAATAGGCCCTCTGTTTTAGCCTCAGGGCCCTCCTGTGGCTTTGCATGATTTGCAGCTGTGGTGCACCTGTCCTGCCACATGTGAGGTCTTAACATGTGCACTTCCACTGTAAATTGAGGAAAGAAGGCCTGGCTCCGGCTATGGCATGGATGAGGTAGGTGCCTGTGTCAGGGAGGTATATGCCTATGGCCTTCTCATATTTAATCTTGGGCCCCCCAAAATTTGTGGTCTAGCTATGCTATTGTGTTAGAGACCAGAGAGTGCATTAGCCAATAGATAACTCTTATCAAAAATTGCATTAATTGTACAATAATATCTTGGGTGGGGGGGGGGGGGATTGGTGGGTGCATTTGGGCCCCAGCATATTTTTTGTGGAAGTGGGAGGGAGTGGAAAGGGCCACTTGGGCCACCAAGGAAATCTTTGGAGTGGGGGTGAGAGATCAGGGTCCATGCACCACATGCCACCAGGGACTTTTGTGGCGTTGGGAAGGGTTCTGGAGCATTAGGGAGATTGGAGAGACAGAGGTGCAATGGGGACTGTTAGGAGGGGATCATGTGGTCTGGGGTTCAGGGCACACTAGGCCACCAGGGCATATTTTGGGAGGGCAGGGATAGAGGACAGCCTGTTTTTTGCGTATTTCCCCTCCTGTCAATGTCTGAGCCAGTCCCTGCTCCCATACTGACTTGAAGGGAGTCATTTTACTCACCATGTAGCAAACAGCTGCAGATTACTGCAGTACTGTGTGATACTTTTTCTGACAGACACATACTTTTTTTTACCAGCGATAATCTGCATGCCATTAGTATTCTGCATCAGGAATAAAAATATTTTGCAGTGAGTGTATTAGAAGATTGTGCGCTGAAGCCTAATGTTTCATGCATCAAAGCCATGGCCTGTCAGGACCAACCTGTGCAACTCTTCCATTGTACCTGTGGCGTAGGGGTAGTTGTGGGGTTGTTTGTGTTGGGTTGTTCACTACATACACATCTTCTGATATTTGCCTTACACTGTATATCAGGGCTGACTCAGAGAAAGTTGGAGCACAAAGTCCTTCAGGCCTCCAGAGCTCAGAAAGTCATTTTTTTAACTTACGGGTTTGTCAGATGGGGAAATGTTTTGTGAGTTGATCTGAACTGTGCACTTTCTGCCTCTTTTATTTCACTGGTTTTTCAGGCCAGCTCAGATTAAAGTAGTTTCTTCATATTGCTTTTCTGTCAGGCCAAACCACTTTGCACCTTTGCAGAGAGGAGCTTGTCCCAATAGTGGTTATCTTTCCTGAAACAGAGAGGCTGCACCTCTGTCCGCTTATGAGGAGATGCACGCGCATGATTCACGAGCTATAGACTAAAGGTTCTCGCATTAAATTCCTCGAATCAGCCCCTCCAAGTGGTCAAGTTGTCCAGGAATCAAAAAGAGAACAGAAACAGTAAAATGACTGAAAATCCAGCTGAAATTCCACATTCATGGGCTTTTACTGTAGGGTAACACTCACGCGTGGTAAACCTCCCTCTAACCTGAGGCAGGATGAGTACAGAAGAAAATCCCAGAACTGGGGACAGACTCACTCCGTTCATTTGCTATTCTCATTAGCATCCCTTTAAAACCTGGAGACATCTCCATAAGTGGCAGGTTTCTCTGTGCCTGAAAGTGCAGCTTCATCCAGCATGAGATGGATTGGACCTCAGTCGGGACCGATCGATTCTCTACCGGTGGGTCTTCTGTTTGCAGAAGCATTTCTGCCATTGTGGCAGGTTACAGGCATATTGGCAAAGCCTAACAGCTCCTCTTCGATTGAATCTGGCCTCTTCATCTCTGACAGGCTGGGAAGATGGAGAGCGGGACAGGAAGGCTGGATGATGTTCTGTTTAGTATGCTGTATCGTTGACGGCAAGGGCATTAATTGAAATGACTGTTGTATTCAATTTGCATATTAATACTTTCCTGCAAATTTCCTTTTAAGATCTTGCAATTTTTATGAATGCCGCTTTCTTTATCACCTTAATGACAAATTACCATAATGTCCCCAGACTGAAATGGCTTATCCTTAAATAGGCAGCATAGGTGCATTAGCAGAGCTCTGTCTGTGGGTATGGGGGGGGGGGAGAGATAGAGAAGAGGCGCTTGGTACTGGAATAGGAGGGGGTGCTACAAGGCAGAAATAGGCGAGTACTGGAGTAGTAGACTGGTGATGCTGCATGTCGGGAGAAGGTATCTCAGACGCAGTCAGGTGGATGGAAGGAATGGTGTAGGGAACAGAAGGCTCAGTGGTATGACATCATCTAGAGAAAGATGCTGAAGCATGTTTCAGATTCACTGCCTGAGGATCAGCAATAGGTGCCTCACAGAGAAGCTGGGGAGGGAGAAAGTGTTCCTTCCAGAAGGCTCTTTATTTCTAACTAGAGTTTGTATTTTAGCTGCACCTGCCTTGGTTGCTCTCTTCTCTCCCGCAGAGTGAAAGCTGGTACACATTCTCTCATTTTCACATCTGCTGTTGACAGATCATCATTTCCAAGAAAGAAAAATAATGTTGCTTTGCCCCTGAAACACAATCCTACACCTGCGCAAGTCTAGCCCTGTCTGTAGCGTTCGAAGTTCCACCAATAACGTTATGACTACTATTACCATTAATAATTTATATAACGCTACAAGGCGTATGCAGCGCTATACAGATACATATAAAAGAAGGTCCCTGTTTACCAACCTAGCCTGTCTCTTTCCCCTTCTGCTTTCTTTATGGACTCATTGTAGGTTTTGTAAAAACAGATACACCCCTGGAGTTGTTCCATTTACTGAACAGGACTTCTGTTAGACTGTTCCTTAAAATTATTCCTTACCCAGAGCTCCTCAATCCCACAGCTGCAAAATAATTTCTCCTCTTGATGTTTCAAAAAAGGATTAAACCAGATTGACATATAGCCAGAAGCATCACAGTGTTTTTTGAGGGGGGGAGGGCAGTGTCTCCAAATGGGTTAGTTTTGTGTATACCATGACAGTAATGAACTTAACTCCTAAGCCATGGTCTTTGGAGTGTGACCTCAGTTTTTCTGTGTTGGTTTACCTATGCCCTGCCAAGTCACTGGGGTTTGCACAATCATCTGATGACAGACAGTACAGCTACACCCCTCTTTGGTGGAACCCAGTTTTGTAAGGGGAGCATTTTGATAGACATCAAATGTTGCACTGCTACTATAAAGTAATGCCTTTGGCTTAGAAGCAGCCACTCTTTTGAAGTAGGCCACTTCCTCCTGCCCCCATAGAAGGGTCTCTGGAAAAAGGAAGCCAGGGGTCTGGCTTCAGTGGAGCTGAAAAAACACGAAATTCTTTCAAGCTTGAAAAAAACAGCTTGTGCTCTTGCTGCTCTGGTGAGATGTTGTCTGCAGAGAAAAGGAAGCATATGTGATGGCCTGCAGAAGTCAGCAGAGACAGGGTGCATCATGTCTTCCCTTGGCAGCCCTCCTCCTGCCATCAATTTGGTTCTTTGATTCTTCAGAAGGAAGTGAGGTCTCTTGCCCTGTGCCATGGTGTCGGTGGGAAAGAGAGGGGGAGCAGGCACAGAACTTTTTAAAACAGTAAAATCCTTGCATCATACGCCGTAACACCACACACTATAAAAGTCTGTATGTTAAAGTTCACCTCCTTATAACGCTTGTGGACTATAAAGTCATATTCACAGTTTAAAAGAAGCAACAGACTCAGGAAGGGTCATTTTCAAAACCATTCGCACCAGTAAGAGTTCAGCCACTGACATAATGTCTTTGACAATTTTCCATCCTGTGGGTGACTACAGGGGTGTGCAATGCGCACGCTGTCATCTGCATTTAGCACAGGTCTTCCTGGGGGCAGGAAAGGGTGAGCACTTCCATATTTTCAAAAGTATGCATCTTATTTCCGTCAGAAACAGTCCCTTCTGGAAAAGGAGGTCCAGGTATCCGTGGATGCTTTTTCTTCGGCTAGGGTTGCCAACTTTTTCACCGAGAAAAACCCGACACCTTTGGCTCGCCATGCTCCACCCATTCTCCTCCCCTAGGCCCACCCCTGCCCCGCCCCCAGCCCCACCCACAAAAATTACCGAGGATACGTGTAGGCTAACTTCCTTGGTCAGATAATAATTAAACTGGGAACCCCAAAATCCAAACATGAAATGTACAACACTGGAGAAATAAAACTATAAAGTAATTTCCTCTTGCACTAAACAAAAATGCAAAGATGTTAGCAATACACACTTCCCAGACCAGACATATTCCAGTTAATAAATTCAAAATAAAAAGCATTTTTCTACCTTCTGTTTGGGCATTTCATTTTTCAGTTGCAATTGCTCCAGTCACTTTCTTCTGGTTTCTTCGTGTCTTCTGCGAGCTATCCATTTGTCCTTTCTTCTCTTTTAGATGTTTTCCATTCTCTCTCTATATCTGCTTTAGCATACTGATTATTTCCCTTTTGCTCTTTCCCCCAATTCTTTCCTTATCCTTTATCATCCATTTAAATTTCACCCTTCCATTCTCAAGCCCCTCTTACTCTCCCAATACCCGACCCATCATAGACTTTTCTTCCACACAAAATATATTTTCCACTCTCCATTCTCATTCCCCATCCATTCTAGTCCTCCCCCAAAATCAGTTCCCTTATAGTTCTAGACCCACCCAGCATCCACTCCCTTCTAGTCCCATTCTCCCATGCCCCACATCAGCCCATTTCCAGTCCTATTCCAGCTCTTCATAAGCCCATTTCCAGTGCTAGCCTTCACATCACAGGCCATTTCCAGTCCTAGCCCCTGCCCCCCAATCACAGCCCATTTACAGTCCAAGTCCCCCATCACAGCCCATTTGCAGTCCTAGCCCCCCTAATCACAGCCTATTTCCAGTCCAAGTTCCCCCCCCTCCACCATAGCCCATTTCCAGTCCAAGTCCCCCCCCATAGCCCTTTTCCAGTCAAGGTCCCCCCCCCCCATCACAACCCATTTCCAGTCCAAGTCCCCCCCCCCCATAGCCCTTTTCCAGTACAGGTCCCCCCCCCAACATAACTCATTTGTAGTCCCCCCTCCCATGCAGCTGCTGCTCCTGCTTCTTACTGAAACAACCCTAAAAAACCCCTAGTCACTGTGAAAAATTAAACTAAACATAACACCTCCACCAACATACTAAAATCCCACTAATGTATATTTTTATATTCTTGTCGGAGCCAACCGGGGGAGGGCTGGAATTGTATAACCAACCCCCACCAGACGGTAACCTCCTTTTATTATATTTTTCACCCCCAAAAAACAATGAATGTATGAAACAGTCACTTATCTTCAATGAAGTTTTAATCCTTTCCCAAAACAATTTTGCCAAGAATGAAGTTGCACGACGTGCACGTTTCGGGTGGACCCCTGTATCAAGTGCTTAAGACTTCTCTTTCAGGCAATAGAAAAACGCCGTCCTCACGGCTTGGGATCATCATTAAGCTGCTTCTTACTGAGAAGCAGCTGCAATAAAGTTAATTTAAAAGTAAGGAAACCTGTGAGAAACCCTCAGCTCCTATGAAACTTCTTCTGCAGGGTCCCTGGCTGAAAAGGAAGTGACATCAGAGGGGCGGGCACTGCAGAAGGAGTTTCATAGAGCCGGAAGGCCCCTCACAGGATTCCTTACTTTTAAATTAACTTTATTGCAGCCGCTGCTCTGTAAGAAGCAGCAGCAGCGGCTGCAAGGGGGGGGCCAGGACTGTGATCGCAATCGCGATCACAAGCGCAAAGCCGGTTTTCTGCTCTGGCCGCTCCGATCTCGCAGCCAGAGCAAAAAAACGGCTTTTCAATGGCCGGTTTCGGTTCTCTGCCGGCAGCCGGCCCGACCACAGGAAAACCGGCCAGGCCGGCTGAAAACCGGCTGCTTGGCAACCCTATCTTCGGCAGTTTTCAGAGCGAAATCACATGCAAACTCTCATTTTGAAACCTGATGCAAAAACAATGAGTAAAATGTAGCCCTGAACTTTGTGGTTATGCAGCAGTATGAAAATCTTTCCCAATGTTATTAAGCAGCCGTTAGGAGAATTGGAAAATTAAGCATGTGCACTTCCTGGCCTCTCATTGGCAGAGATTAAACATAAGGTCCTCAGGAACATACTTTTTAAATCTTTTCGTTGAGATTCAAAGCCTGTACAATATGGACAGAGGAGGTGGTGTTAACACTCTGCCACCCACCCCCATTATGGACACAATGAGGCAGCCATGAGGTAGCTATAGGTAGCCCTTCCCCCAAGCCATGCTGCGAACTGTAGATAGCCCTTCCCCCAAGCCATGCTGCAAGCCATGAGGCTCTGATCAGCCTGACCCTTCCCCCGCAAGCCATGAGGTAATCAGCCTGCTAAGAGAGACATTGAGATTCCAGTAGGCACCCTTCCCCCACTCCAGGTCTGAGCACAGTATTTCCCTAGCCCTGAAACCAACAGACCAGAGCATACCGGTTTGGACAGGTCACCCAGGTACCTCCCCCAGGGGCTGCTGATTGGTGGGCAGGAAATACCTGTGGCAAATGGGATTGTAGAATGAGTTTAAAACTGTACTGTATATAAGGCATTGTAGGCCGTCCCTCGGAGTTCAGACCCTTGTGGAGGTTGCTGGTATCTCTGTCTGATCCTGTGCACATTAAAGATCCTGTTTGCATTCCAGCCTGCCTGTGAGTTTTCCTTCTGTGGGTGAGTGATTGAATAAGAGCTTTTCACAGCGATTGCTGCTACATTTTGGTGCGTTGGCCGGGAAATATTAAAAGAAAAGCCTCTCTCATCACACCCACGGTGGGAAGACTTCTGCTTTTGCAGCATCTGGGCCTCCACCAGTCAGGGACCGGCCCCTCCAGGTGATTAACTGTCCTTGGCGCCCCCGGGCCACTTTGTGCTCGGAAGGACACCTTGATTTGTCTGGACAGCTGGTCCCTGCGGTTGAATCCCCGATTGAAAAACCAGCTGGATAGACTGGCATCCAAACTTCCTGTCTGATCAGAGTTCTGGTGAGTACTGCTACCTTGTCTGGGGCTAGTTCTGTACTCTATCTGTGAGTCCTGGTAATTTCTGGGAACCTGTAGCAGCCTGATCAACTGCACGAGCAGTCCTAGTACGGGCCTTAGTGGCCCTGAAGCCATTGCTCGTCCTGTATCTGAATCTGAATACCGGTAAAATCTGAATATCTGAAACTGCAGTAATCTGAGATCTTTTAAAAGCGCTGCCGAAAGAAAAAAAAATGTAACTAAATATAGCACTTGATAAGTTAAACATACCTGAGATAAAGAATAGATCGCTGCTTCTCTTCTTTCCGTTCTGCTTGTGGAGAGTTTTCTGAAGCGTGACTGCAAGGAGAGGGCTCTAATATGCTTCCGTTCCGTTTCTAATTTGTGTTAATTTCTGCTCCGGTGTGAATTCTGCCCTCCATGTGCTCCGGTGTGGTTTTACTGCCTTTCTCTGAACCCCCGATGTAATTTCTGTGCTCCGATGTAAGTTTCTGTTCCCCCCATGCTGCTACTGTGTGATTTCTGTGCTCCGATGTTGAATTCTGCCCTCCATGTGCTCCGGTGTGGATCTACTGCCTTTCCCTGAACCCCCGATGTAGTTTCTGTGCTCCAACGTAAATTTCTGTCCCCCCTCCCATGCTGCCGCTGTGTTAATTTCTGCTCCGATGTGAACTTCTCTCTCCGTTGTGCCCCGATGTGAATTTTCTGCCTTTCCCTGCTGTCCCGATGCACCGCTGAGCCCCCCTGCTGACCCGCTGAATTTTCTGCCTTTCCCATGCTGTCCCGATGCACCGCTGAGCCCCCCCTGCTGACCCGCTGAATTTTCTGCCTTTCCCTGCTGTCCCGATGCACCGCTGAGCCCCTTTAAAGGGTATTAAGAGTGCAGCGCTGCCAAAAGCTATTAAATTAATTTTTGCCCCAAGCAAAAAAAAATAAAAAAATCATACTGACCGTAATTTGTGTGCCGCGGGCCGGCGGGCCCCTTTTTAAACTGCTCCGTCCTTGTTCTGTGTGCCGCGGGCCGGCTGGCTCCCCGATTTTAAAAGTGTATTTTTCTCCTCCTCTCCCGCATGTTTGAGGTCCGGCTGGCTCCCCGATTTTAAAAGTGTATTTTTTCCTCCTCCTCCCGCATGTTTGAGGCCCGGCTGACCCGATTCTGAAGTTGGGAACAGCTGAGTCTGTCCGGAGGTATCCAGAGCTGAATCGGGCAGTAGAACACACGTGGAGGCGGCCATCTTGAAAAGACCACGTGTAAGCTACACTGCAATATACTTAAAGTGACTCTGGAGCTCCATCTAGTGGACATTAGCTGTAATTACTACTATTACCTGTGTTTTAAGTGATCCTGGAGCTCCATCTAGTGGTCATTTAAAAACTAGCTGTATTTTTATCCTTATGGTTAAAGTGATCCTGGAGCTCCATCTAGTGGACATTAGAAAATAGCTAGCTATATTTCTCATACTGTATTTCTAATGTCCTCATGGTGAAAGTTAGATCCTATGATACAGCTAGAGAGAGTGTCTGTGATGTATTTGTAACAAGCTGCTGCTGGGGAAGGAGAGTGTGTGAGTATTCGCTGCTGAGACGTCTCTGTTTTCTGTTTTCCCTCTTTCTTTTTCCCTTTGTGGTCCTGTGCGTTTTGTGCAGCCAGACTCTGCCTGTTACCAGGATTATATTGTATGTTGTATTCCCAGAGGTGAGATTAGAAAATTTACACTGAACATTGTGATTTGTGAATTGTGATTGGGGCATGGGGTCCGGAGGCTGAATTGTGGTGAGGGAGTATCCGGACCAGCTTCCCTGTATGGATTCATGGCTGGCCCATATAGTTAATGTACTGTTATGTAAAAATTGCTAGTGGCTCTGTGTTTGTTAGTGGCTCTGTGTTTGGTTGTGACATTAGGGAAAGAAAGTTTTTGTCCAGACATTAGGTCTTTATATTTCAGGATTGATTTTGATACTCTATCAGTAAAAGGTGAAGTTATTGACGAGTCGCCCCTGTGTCCCCAAACAGTGAAAAACACCAGGTCTACTGATTGCAGGGAAGGGGACAGTTTGGAAAAGGGGGGGGGGGGGGTTTGCTGTGTGTGGACTGTGGTACTGGTATATCAGTGAAGGAAGACAATTGCATTGTTTGATGCATATCCAATTTCATTGCTATGTTACATGCATGATCAGTGGTCAGGGAACCAGGTGTTTTGGTCACACCTCTCAGCGGTGACTGGGGGATAGTTGGAACTGCTGAAATAGTTTGCATAGCTATAGAAAGATACTGGGAGGAGTTCCTTCTTCTAGCAGATGAATGTAGGCCCATTAGAGAGGACAAAAGGAAAAGAAAAAAAAAATCATCTAGGAGTCTTTCTCCTAGAGGACAAAGAACCCCAATTCACCTAGCCACACCTAGCCTGCAAACAATCCTCTTGTCATCAATTTTAATTGTAGAGTTTGAGCTTCTAGAACCATGAGGTGCCTCTTTTGAGCATCCTCAAATGTCTGCTGGAAGCAAACAAAGGCTGGAGAAAAATCCTTATAAGATCATGAAGAAATGAAGATTTTTTTTACTTGTCCTTTAAAGCCTGGATTTTCTCTGGTACATATATTTGGTTTTGACTGCACATACAAACTTAAGCAAGTAATACTTCTGAATGATATGCCATCTTTGGCAGTTTATTCTGCAGACAGTAAATGCTGTGCTGATGATTGCGTTCTTTCCTGCTTGGTACCTTAAACTGCCTTGATCAACTGTATTCATTTTTCTGATACTACAATGATATTGCATTCCAGATATCCACCAACCTTCTTATAAAGTATCAGTTTCATGCCTGTTTTTGAACTATAAGATACAAGGTAATCACTTTGCCTTGTTAAGCTCTGTGCTCATGAATGATGAACAGGACAGTAACATCATAGGTGCTATTTAGAATAAATTCACCTGTCCTGCTGTATTTGAATTTTAAATGTTGGTGTCCAGAGTTCAGGAGCACAATATATTATAGCACTGTGAGATACAAAATCTTTTTAGTTTATACATTTGTACTTTGTTACCAAATATACTGGTAGGAGTACATTATGTAGAGGTCCAGTATACACAGCAATAAGATGAGTAAATATTAAATTTTGGAAAGGGGCTGATCTGAAATCGCTTGGTTCCCAAGTATATAAAGCAAATTTAGTGGAAAGATGGAACTGTGATTCCCAGAAATATGGAAATATTTGTAAAAATATTATTTACAATATAATGATAACATTAACTCGAGTTGATTGGATAAAACTAAATCTTACTTGTCAGCAATGATCCAGGAGAGCTTTGAGAAAATGAATGAGAGAGAGGGGCAGAAGGTGAGACGACAGCCTAGGAAAAAGGCAATAAAACGTGCTACTCCAAGTGTGATGATCTGGGCCACTGGAATTCTGACTGCTCTAAGACTCCTCGGGGACCCACAAGGCCTGAGGAAAACACGAACCTTGTACATTTATGCCTCTGAAGAGACATGAATAGGCAGGGGGAATAGGCCAAGAAGAACCCGAGGAAGTATTGCCATGAGGCCTATTCACAAATGCCTTGCAGGCCAAGAAGAACCAGAAGGAGTATCGCCATGAGGCCCAACCACCAATGCCTTGTGCCCTCTTAGTCTCTCACCTCAAGAGGATCTCTTTTGACACCATAATTAATGGATAGCTTACATAAATCTTTGTGGACCACTGCATTTTCAAGATCAGTCCAAGTATTTTTAAGTTTCCTACAGTACTCTCACTGGGAACCAGGTGTACAATAGACTCTAGCCATACATGAGAGATATGTGGCTGTCATGTTAGGAGCCATATTTCTTTCTATTGGAATTGATGTATCGTTTATATTGAAGATTGTTTAGACAGTCGCTATTTAGAATGAGCACCCATGCCAATCTAGAACTGCACCAATTAAGTTAGTGGGAAATGGACACTGTTTACAACAATACTATGTCTCTAACAATTGTTTTAGCAGCCTTGCCAGATAAGGATACATTAGTATGGTATAGAAAAAGAAAAAAATTGAAGGACCTATGTATGTAGTTGATGGAAAGTGTTGTGAGGGGTAAAGTGATATATTAAGAGGAAGGACTCTGATGGACAGTAAACTGATGAAGGTAATTAATGATGTGGAAGGACTCTGATGGACAGTAAACTGGTGAAGGCAATTTAATGATGTGAAGTGATGTATCTGGCTAATGAATATAAAAAAATGATGAGGGATAATTGATGACAAAATCTCACAGGCAAAAAAAAAAAAAAAAAAAAAAAAAAAATTGGTTTGTTTCAAAAAAATGTCAGAATTACATAACACGCGCGTGCACTTTTCTGATCTGTAAACATTTGGAGATCAGTCAAGGGCATAATGGAATATTTCCTACCAGCAAAGGAACCTCCAGTGATAATGGATCCAGGAGTGGAAGCAGGATCTGCTGACTCCCCAGTGGCGAGACCCGTATACTGTTCTGCGGACCACCCCACGGCTGTCAAGGTGGCTGAAGTTGCTCCGAGGATCCATCACTCTCGTGTCAAGGCCGCTGCACCAGAAATTGTTCCAGCCTGGACTTCTGTCACAGTTCCAAACCAGCCCCTACGCTTTGACACTTCTGCCCAGTACGGGGTTCTAACAGACTGCCGACGAACTCTGGACCACCGGAGAGACTGATTTACAGACACCTTTCCTGGAACCGGGATCAGACTGAGAAAAGGTGCCTTAGCTGATATAGACTTGCTTTCAAACTAGTGCAGAGACTACTAACACAGCAGTATTACTTGCCCAAACTGCTCTGAACATGCAGACCTGTATACGTAACTCTCTACCTTAACTTGTCCCATTGCTGTACCGTACATTTTAACCAGGTGCCTTTTTCCTTACAGGTTGTTTCCACCCTTGGCACCCTGGTAGAACGCAAGGCGGCTGCCACGGTCATGGCCCTGACCCAATATACTCCTCTGCGGCTTGCCTCCAGTAATACAGCCCTCAACCGCCTCTAGCGGTTGAGGTCTTACTTAAAAAGGGGGGAATGAGGCAGCCATGAGGTAGCTATAGGTAGCCCTTCCCCCAAGCCATGCTGCGAACTGTAGATAGCCCTTCCCCCAAGCCATGCTGCAAGCCATGAGGCTCTGATCAGCCTGACCCTTCCCCCGCAAGCCATGAGGTAATCAGCCTGCTAAGAGAGACATTGAGATTCCAGTAGGCACCCTTCCCCCACTCCAGGTCTGAGCACAGTATTTCCCTAGCCCTGAAACCAACAGACCAGAGCATACCGGTTTGGACAGGTCACCCAGGTACCTCCCCAGGGGCTGCTGATTGGTGGGCAGGAAATACCTGTGGCAAATGGGATTGTAGAATGAGTTTAAAACTGTACTGTATATAAGGCATTGTAGGCCGTCCCTCGGAGTTCAGACCCTTGTGGAGGTTGCTGGTATCTCTGTCTGATCCTGTGCACATTAAAGATCCTGTTTGCATTCCAGCCTGCCTGTGAGTTTTCCTTCTGTGGGTGAGTGATTGAATAAGAGCTTTTCACAGCGATTGCTGCTACAACAAAACTGTTTGGATTGTAGTCAAACTAGGAGGACTAAACCACCAGTTTAAAAAAAGACATCATCATGTAACCACACAAGCCTGTAGCCTCCTTAAGTATTAATTGTATGGGAAGAAAATGTCTGGAGGAGTTTTTACATCATTCTGAGGCAAACACACTGAAGCTTCCTAATTAATATCAGTGGTACAAGGGAAAGGTATGTCCAAGTGTGTATCCCTTTGATGTTATAATATGCAAGTCTGTAGCCTTGGGAAACTGTGAGACAGAACCAGAATGAATCCAGCAGCACAAGTGCTTGTGATTGTAATCCTCCTTCTTCTCCCCCCTCCCTGCATATGTATTCCAGAAGTGACCTGGACTTTTTCTCTCAGACCTGTGATTTCTGTGCTGGAGCTACGGACTCTGACTTCTAGAGTGTAGGTTCTTTGGTAGGACAGATCTGTCACACTCTGGGTCTGGCACAAGCACAGCAACCCTGCCGTGGTGATGCAACAGGGCTATGGTCAGAGGTAACTTGGCCAGAGGGAAAGTAAGTGGCTGACACTGTGACTGCTGGGGTGACAGAGATGTGTGTGCTAACAGAACGTGCACAAGTTGTCTCTTATACACTGTGATCCTCCCGGTTCACAGCAGAATTGCCACAGCAATATCTCCCCTTCCAGGTAAAGAGAAAGCCACAACAAGGAGGGAAAGGGAGGGCTAGAGGTAGACCCCGAGGAAAAGATCAGGGTTACTTTAAGTCCAAGGCTTCGCCAGTGGTCTTCACTCTCCTTCCTAGCCCCTGGGTTGCAGATATAAATCAGGAAGGGTTGGCAGGTGTTCCAGGGCCCAGTATTGAGTGAGGTCACTTCCTCTGCAACACTTGATCCAGAAGGACACATGACTGAAGAAGAGTTTGGTAGTGGAGAAACTGAGTCTTCCTCAATGGAACCGCTTCAGCAAGGTACGGAACCTATGGACTGTTCCTGTAGCAGGAGGGACACTAGGTGTCTGGCTGAGTGAAAAGAATATTTGGTGGATAAAGTGCTCTGTCTTAGGACAGTTTGTGAGAGGAACAAGCAGAAGAAAACTCAACAGGTAAGAGCTTGCTTGCCAGAGGGTGGCGGCTGTCCTCCCTGCTAAACTTAAGTAGCAGAGAGGCAGAGTAGCAAAAGGCTGGGAAAGAACTTGCCCTTACCAGCAATAAACTATTATAAAACCTGTGGCACAAATGTTGAATGCTGATAAAGACTGTTGGTTGCTTTTTGAGAGCTGATTCACTAGTGGTCTGAGCTTCCATTTGTAAGACAGAGCCAGAGCAAAGCAGCAGAAGCTGCTGTCAGGGAATAGAAAAATCCTGGACTGGGCTAGTTCCTATCCAAGAACTGAAGTCTGCAGTGAACTGTGGGACCAAGAAAGGAAGACTACGATTGAATTTGTGAGCTGTGCTATTGGTGAGAACTGCTGAACATTTTTAGAGGAGTAAGGACTTGAGCTCTCAATATTTGGAAAAACTTAGAGAAGCTAGGAAAGTAGTCAGCAAAGCAAAGATACAAAAAGAAGAAGAAATAGCCAAGGCAATAAAATGGGGAAACAATACATTTTTCAGATATGTTAGTGAGAGGAGGAAGTGTAAAAGTGGTATCGTCAGACTCAAGGATGAAGGGCAGGAATATGTAGAAGCTGATGAGGATAAAAGGGATTTGCTTAACAACTATTTTTGTTCTGTATTCACAGATGAAGGGTCCAGAACAGGACTTCAGAAAACACCCACAAATAGTAACAGAAGTGAAGGGCATCTTGAATGATTTTCAAAAAAGTGTGTTCGTGAGGAACTAGCTAAACTAAAAGTAGACAAAGCCATGGGGCCAGATGGGATACATCTGATATTTCGGTGTTCACAGACGAAGAACCGGGAGAAGGACCTCAGAAAACACCCACAAACAGGAACAGAAGCGACGGGCATCTTGAACAATTTTCAGAAGATTGTGTTTATGAGAAACTAGCTAAAATTAAAGTAAACAAAGCTATGGGACCGGATGGGATACACCCTAGAACAGCGATGGCGAACCTATGGCACGCGTGCCAGCTGTGGCACGCGAAGGCCTTGCAGCTGGCACGCGGGAAGGTCGCACATTAAAAAAAAAAAAAAAGCTGCCCGCTGCCGCCGCGGCGGCATGGAGTGTCCCGCGGGGCTCCCTCTGCCCGGCGGGACTCTCCCCGGCGCTGCTCAGCCCCTCTCGGCCGGCTTGCAGAGACGCGAAGGGAGAGTCTCCCTCGCGTCTAT
Source organism: Ichthyophis bannanicus (assembly GCA_033557465.1). NCBI lineage: Eukaryota > Metazoa > Chordata > Amphibia > Gymnophiona > Ichthyophiidae > Ichthyophis > Ichthyophis bannanicus. The sequence goes on along the minus strand of CM066041.1, from coordinate 178,055,978 downwards.
GTTAAGCCCGCAGGAGCTGATGGTAAATTTCCAATCTGCCCCTGCGGGCTAAAGCGAGACGCGAGGGAGACTCTCTCTCCCTTTGCGTCTCTGCAAGCCGGCAGAGAGGGGCTGAGCAGCGCCGGGCGAGTCCCGCCGGGCAGAGGGAGCCCCGCAGGACACTCCATGCCGCCGCGGCGGCAGCGGGCATCTTTTTTTTTTTTATTGCCATGAGCCGAGGGACGGGGGTTAAGACTGGCAATGGGCTAGGGAGGGAGAGCGGGGGGCTAAGACTGGCAATGGGCTAGGGAGGGAGAGAGGGGGGTTAAGACTGGCAATGGGCTAGGGAGGGAGGGAGGGAGGGGGGTTAAAAACTGGCAATGGGCTAGGGAGGGAGGGGGGTTGAGACTGGCAATGGGCTAGGGAGGGAGGGAGGGAGGGGGTTGAGACTGGCAATGGGCTAGGGAGGGAGGGGGGTTGAGACTGGCAATGGGCTAGGGAGGGAGGGAGGGGGTTGAGACTGGCAATGGGCTAGGGAGGGAGGGAGGGAGGTTAAGACTGGCAATGTGCTAGGGAGGGAGGGAGGTTAAGACTGGCAATGGGCTAGGGAGGGGGGGGGGTTGAGACTGGCAATGGGCTAGGGAGGGAGGGGGGTTGAGACTGGCAATGGGCTAGGGAGGGAGGGAGGGGGGTTGAGACTGGCAATGGGCTAGGAGGGGGGGTTAAGACTGGCAGTGGGCTGGGGAGGGGGGTTAAGACGCAGTGGGCTATGGGGGGGGAGTAAAGACTATCAATGGCCTGTGGGCTGATGAGGGCTGGCAATGGCTATGAGCTGATGAGGGCTGTCTGGAAATGGGGTGATGGGGGGGTTAGGACTGGTAATGGGCTATGGGGGGGTTAAGACTGGTAGTGGGGCTGATGGGGGGGGTTAGGACTGGTAATGGGCTATGGGGGGGTTAAGACTGGTAGTGGGCTGATGGGGGTGTAGGACTGATAATGGGTTATGGGGGGGGCTAGGACAGGGAAATGGGCTGATGGGGAGGGGTTTAGGACCTTGAGGTGGGCTGATGTGGTTAGGACTGGTAATGGGCTGTGGGCTGATGGGGGGGGTTTAGGACTGGCAATGGGCTATGGGGGGCTGACTGGAAATGGGCTGATGGGGGGTTAGGACTGGTAAAGGGTTATAGGGGGGGGGCTTAAACTGAAAATGGGGTGATGGGGGTTAGGACAGGAAGTTGATTGACGGGGGGCTAGGACTGGTAATGGGTTGGGGTGTTGCTAGGACTGGAAATGGGCTGAGTGGAAGGGGAGGCTTGAACTGCAAATAGCTGATGGGGAGGGGGCTTGGAATGGAAATGGGCTGTGAGGGAAGGGAGCTAGGACTGAAAATGGGCTGATGGAAAAGCTAGGATAGGACTGGAAATGGGCTGTTGGGGGGAGCTAAGATTGGAAATGGGCTGTGGTGGGGGCTTGAATTGAAATGGACTCATGGAGGGGCTAGAACTGGAAGTAGGCTCATGGGGGGGCTTGGACTGGAATTGGGCTGAGTGGAGGGGAGCTATGATTTGACATGGGCTGATGGTGGGGCTAGGAAATGAGTAGAAATGGGCTGATGGGGGGGCTAGGATTGAAAATGAGCTGATGAAGGGACTTGGACTGGAAATGGGCTGATGCAGGGACTAGAAGGGAATGGATGCTGGGTGAGACTGGAACTAGAAGGGAGCTGATGTTGGGGGAGGATTAGAATGGGATGGGGCTGGGAGAGTAAATGGAGAGGGGAAAAATATTTTGTGTAGGAGGGATGAAAAATCTACAATTGGCCAGGTATTGGGAGAGTAATTGGGGATTGAAGATGGAGGGGTAAAATTTGTGTGGATGAAATAGGAATGAGGAAAGAGCAAAAGGAGAAAGATTAGTATGTTAAAGACGATGTAGAGAGAGAGAGAATGGAAAAAAACTAGAAGAGAGAAGAAAGGACAAATGGACAGCAGACGATGGAGAGTTAGCAGAAAACATGAAGAAACCAGTAGAAGGTGGCTGGACCAATTGCAACTGAAAAAAAATGCACAAAAGGTAGAAAGATATCTCTTTATTTTGAATTTATTAACTGGAATATGTCAGCTCTGGGAAATGTGCATCATTAACATCTGCGCTTTGTTTGGTACAAGAGGAAATTCCTATTTGACGTTGCCACTTGTTCTCTTTCCCCAGTATTCTCTGAAATGTATTGGTTTAATATTTGCAGTGTTGCCTTTTGATAGGTAGGGTATGGTGCTTTGTGAGTCCTGGTAATGCTGTCAGGATACGGCGGGTTTGCTATGGGTTCTAAATGGGCAGCGTTTGTAGTAGTTCCTAATGTGCCTGGCGGTTGGCACTGGATTATAGTAATGTAGAAATCTTTTAGTCTTTCTTTATCCATACACTCATTAAGAGACATGTTTACTAAAAGTTAGTGTATGGTAACATTATGCAAATATTTATGCAAATAAGACCACTTATGCAAATGACGTGCTGGCACTTTGAGGAAATTCTTTGGTTTTGTGCGGCAGTTTGGGCACTCGGGCTCAAAAAGGTTAGCCATCACTGCCCTAGAATATTGAGGGAACTTGGGGACGTTCTAGCAGCTCCACTGACTGACCTTTTCAATGCCTCGTTGGAGTCGGAGTGGTGCTAAAGGACTGGAGAGAGGCTCATGTGGTCCCTTTACACAAAAGTGGAAGTAAGGATGTGGTTGAAAACTACAGGCCAGTTAGTTTAACTTCAGTGGCGAGTGAATTATTGGAAACGCTGCTGAAAGAGAAAATAGTGAGGTTTCTGGAGTCCAGCGGATTATAGGATCTGAAGCAGTTTGGATTCACCAGAGGCAGTTCTTGTCAGACAAATCTGATTGATTTATTTGACTGGGTTACCAGGGAGTTGGACCGAGGGAGAGCCCTAGATGTGGTGTATTTAGATTTCAGTAAAGCCTTTGACACTGTTCCTCACAGGCAACCTATAAACAAACTGAGCACCCTAAGGATGGACCCTAAAGTTACTGCTTGGGTTGGAAATTGGTTGAGTGGGAGGCAACAAAGGGTATAGATAAATGGAGTTCACTCTGAGGAGAAGGAGGTTATCAGTGGTGTGCCCCAGTGATCCGTCATTGGTCCAGTTCTTTTCAACGTCTTTGTTAGTGATTTAGCGGAAGGACTGTCAGGTAAGGTTTGCCTCTTTGCGGATGATACCAAAATCTGCAATAGAGTAGACACCCAGGAATGTGTAGATAACATGTGGAGGGATCTAGTTAAGCTTGAAGAATAGTCTAGAATTTGACAGCTGAGATTTAATGTTAAAAATGCAAGGTCATGCATTTGGGCTGCAGCAATCCAAGGGAGCGATATAGTATAGGGGGTGAAGTACTTTTGTCCACTAAAGAAGAGTGGGACCTAGGCGTGGTTGTGTCTGATGATCTTAATGTGGCTAAACAGGTAGAAAAGGTGACAGCAAAAGCTAGAAGGATTTTTGGGTGCATAGGGAGAGGAATGGCCAGCAGAAGAAAGGAGGCGATAGCGCCTCTGTATAAGTTTTTGGTGCAACCTCATTTGGAGTATTGTGTGCAATTCTGGAGACCGCACCTTCAAAAGGATATAAAGAGGCTGGAGTCAGTACAGAGGGTGAGTACTAAAATGGTTAGTGGTCTTCATTATAAAGCACATGAGGACAGACGTAAGGATCTTAATATGTATACCTTAGAGGAAAGGCAGGATAGAGGTGATATGATTGAGATGTTTAAATACCTCCGTGGCATAAATGCACAGGAGGAGATCCTCTTTCAATTGAAAGCAAGCTCTGCTACGAGGGGACATGGGATAAGGGTGAAAGGGGATAAGGAGTGATATGTGGAAATATTTCTTTATGGAAAGAGTGGTGGATCCGTGGAATAGTCTCCCAGTGGAGGTGGTAGAGATGAGGACAGTATCTGAATTCAAAGAAGCATGGGACAAACACAGAGGATCTCTAAAGGAAAAAAAGGGACTGCTGTAATGGTTGATATGGAAGGACAGACTAGATAGGCCATGTGGTCTTTTTCTGTTGTCATGTTTCTATGTATTGAAGGAACTTGGGGAAGTTCTAGCAGCTCCACTAATTAACCTTTTTGATGCTTCTTTAGAGTCTGGAATGGTTCCAGAGGACTGAAGAAAGTCAGATGTGATCCCTTTACACAAAAGTGGAAGTAAAGATGAGGTTAAGAACTACAGGCCACTTAGTCTGACCTTTGTATTGAGTAAATTAATGGAAATGCTGCTAAAAGAGGATAGTAAGGTTTCTGGAGCCCAATGGATTGCAGGATCTGAGGCAGCATGGTTTTACTAGAGGCAAGTCTTGTCAGACAAATCAGATTTTTTTGATTGGGTGACCAGAGAGAAGGACCGAGGGAGAGTCCTAGATATGGTGTACATAGATTTCAGTAAAGCCTTTGACACTGTTCTGCACAGGTGACTTAAAGATAAATTGAGCACCCTAGGGTTGGACCCTAAAGTGGCTCACTGGGTTAGAAATTGGTTGAGTAGGAGACGACAAAGCGTACAGGTTAATGGAGCTCATTCTGATGAGAAGGATGTTACCAGTAGTGTGCTGCATGTATCTGTCCTTGATCCATTTCTTTTTTAACATTTTTGTTAGTGATATTGCTGAAGGGCTGTCAGGTAAGGATAGTCACTTTGCGGATGATACCAAAATCTACAATAGAGTAGACACCAAGGAAAACATATATAACATGAGGAGGGATCTAGCTAAGCTTGAAGAATGGTCAAGGATTTGGCAGCTGAGATTTAACACTAAAAAATGCAGGGTTATACATTTGGGCTGCAAAAATTTAAGGGAACAGTACAGTTTAACCCTGGAATTACCAAGATTTTTTGCACACACTAAATACCGTTGGGGTCATAAATGACCGAACGATGAATTTTAATTGTTAACCATGAAAAATTTAAACTAAGCAGACAAAATATTATTCCGAATTAATTATTTATTGTATGAAGGTTAAATGTTTTGAAATTTTAATGCTTTATCATAAAATTGCATGAAGAAGAGTTGCCATGAAAGCAGTTTTTGCATGCACTTGATGAACACAGTAAAGTACTACAGTCATTTGCATGAGACACAGACAATTTCTGAATGTTCTTTGCAAACATTGCACTTGCAGGAGGTGCAAACTATGTTGATTTTCTTGTCTTTTTCTCTGGAACAGCAGTGACATCTTGCCCTTTTCTTTGGGATCCCGACATTGCAATGCTGGAAGAAGTCTCGCTGCAATTACTCTGAAGCAGCTGCTTTCCTAATTCCAAGAGGAAAAGATGACATCTGTGCTTTGACTTGGACTGCCATTCTGGATTTAGTGACATCCAAACAATGAAGGCGTTCAAAGCACTGATGTCCAACATGTTGTAGAAGATTGTCACTGGCCAGCGTCTTGTCATTCGTTTTGTGGTATATGTGCGCAACATTTGATCTGCCGTATCTACTCCACCTTTACTAGAATTATAGTCCAAGATCATGTGTGTTTTTTTGTCTGGACATGTGTTATCTACTTCTTCTTGATCATGCAAACTGCTCAGAAGAACAACCACTTTTCCTTTCTTCGGGCAATAGGAAACCAGAGTGGTGTCATCGCGAAAGGCAAACAGTGAAGTGAATACCTCTCGGTCCTTTGCTGTTAGAAATTCTGGAGGTAATTCTTTTCTGTTCTTTTGAATTGTCCCCAAAAGTGTTATTTGTTTTTCTAGCAATTTCCGTGACAGGGATAAACTGCAGAAGAAATTGTCAACAGTAACATTTCTGCCAGATCGCGTCAATCCTTCAGTGAGTTGCAGCACAACCCTTTCACCCTGATTCTGTTCCCTGTTTTGTCCGAGTTCCCTTCTTGTATATACTTGAAGACGCAGAACACATGACGTAGCACTGTCACACAACATCCATAGCTTTATGCCATATTTCCCAGGTTTGCTGGGAATATATTGTCTGAACGGAACACGGCCACGAAATGTAAGCAGTTGCTCATCCACGGTAACATTTTCACCAGGAACAAAGGCGTTACTTAGAGTTGCTTCCCAGGTATCAAAAATGTGTCTGATTAGAGCAAGCTTATCCACGCCTCATTGTTCACGTCTGTTGGTTGCATCATCAAATCTGAGAGCACAAGAAATTTGCTGAAAACGGTTACGGGCCATATTTTTGCCAAAAACAGAACGACCATCTTCAAGGTTTCACAACTGAACTATGGATTCATTTCATGACTTGTACACCCCTGAGAGGATCAGAAGTCCAAGAAAATGTTGAAATTCTCCATCTGTCAAATCTTTCCAGGTGTCGTCATAAATGTGTCTTCCTTGTTTGCTCGTCCACATCATGATTTCATTCAATAAGTTCTTCCTCATGAACAAGTGGAATGCTGCGAGAGGGCCATCAACATTTCATACAGCACACCTTGTAGGACCTTGTTATATGGGCATGACATTAGCTCTGGCGTATCTTCCAGCAGCTTGCTTTATATGTTTCCTGTTCCATGATGTGGTATACATAGGCTTCAAAGGCAACATTTGTGCTTATAGTTGATGACCTCTTAGCTCCTCTATGACCACAACTAAGATTCCTCACAGATGATACTGACACCGAGGACTCCTGCCTTCTTCCCCGTCCAGCACAGCCTCAACCTTTGCCTCAACCTGTAACTTGACTCTTTGCTGCAGGCGATGTTACCGGCTCAACATCAGTCTCACATTCACTTGGCGACCAACTACTGTCGCCATCTGAATCATGACTGTCATCATCAGATTTATCACCCGAACTTGGTTGATATGCTTCTTCGCTTGCTGAATATGCTGCATCATCAGACGACTCAGAGCCGTCACTGTCAGCATCTCGTTGCAATATTTCTCTTACTTGGGCAGCTGAATACTTTCCTTTTGACATCATAAACAATAACCTAAATTAAATAAACAAAGATAAAGTTGAATAAAACACAAAGCAGTTTTACTATAGGTGTACAATAATCATGATGAACAAGCTGAAAGCCTTTAGATTTCATCAGAAATAATGAGAGAACGTATGATATCAATTACAGAAAATGTGTAATTTCCATAAAATAAGACAATAACAGAACTCAACAGAGATTTTCAATGTGCAGTAAGACAGGACAAGGAAAAGTACTACAACGACGCATGCAAGGAAATAGAAGCAGAAACTATTAGAGGAAGAACAAGATCAGCTTTCCTAAAGCTACGAGAGTTAAAGAAAAAGATCCAGCCTCGAATTGGAATGTTACAAGGTGCTCAAGGTTCTATGTTGAATGATGCTGAGAAGATCAAGAAAAGGTGGAAGGAATATACAAGTTTTTATATGATAAAGATCAAGTAGACCAACAGCCGTTTCAACCTGTACCTTATGATCGGGAACCATTGGTGATGAAAGAAAAAGTTAAAGCAGCATTGAAAGCCTTATCAAAGAACAAAGCACCAGGCATTGATAGCATTCCCATAGAAGTATTACAGCAATCTGATGCAGCTGTTACAGTACTTACAAGGCTCTGCCAAGAAATATGGAAGACAACATCATGGCCAACTGACTGGAAAAGATCTGTGTTTATACCAATACTAAAGAAAGGTGATCCAACTGACTGTGGAAATTATCGCACAATCGCTCTGATCCCACATGCCAGCAAGATCCTACTGAAGATTATTCAAAAGAGACTACAACCATACCTGGAACAAGAACTACCTGACGTGCAAGCAGGGTTCAGGAAAGGGTGAGGAATGAGAGACATCATTGCGGATGTGAGATGGATCCTTGAAAAGACTAAAGAATACCAAAAGGATATGATTAACACAAATTTGCTGTCCATATTGTGATTGCTAAAAACAACAAAATGCACTGGGCTGTGATCATATGTCTAAGCCCTAAAGTCATAAACACCTAATGTGACCTTATTTGAAGGCAGAAAAGGTCACATTAGATGTTTATGACTTTAGGGCTTAGACATATGATCACAGCCCAGTGCATTTTTTAAAGATCCCCGCATACATAATACAAAATCGAGCTTTACTACAATATTATGATAAGAAACCCCAGGCACTATAACAATATACCATTCTGTTGTTTTTAGCAATCACAATATGGACAGCAAATTTGTGTTAATCATATCATATTAGACATACTATGGATTTTTCTTTTTCTGTTTCTGTTTCATTAGTTTCATCAGTAGTATATAGGATTAACATATATATGACAAGCATCACATAGAGACTAAGGGGCTTGTTTACAAAGCTGCGGTAGTGGTTCGCGATCGCGATCGCAGCCGCGGCCCCATTGAAATCAATGGGGCCGCGGCTCCGATTACGATCGCAAACCGCTACCGCGGCTTTGTAAACATGCCCCTAAGAGAGTATAGTTCAAACTCTATAATTTTATACAGGTGTCACACACCACATTTAAAAAAAGAAAAATTTAAGTATGTTTCCTGTCTAATTATTGTTTCACCACAACATCCCATTATGTTTTTGTTTTTGCCTGCCCTGCGTTTTGTGATTGGTGTTTTGATGGGTTTAATGTTCATGTTCATTATGATTTGGATTTTTATCTGCAATACATTATATTCACAGCATCAATGTACTACACCTTCATGTTTTAGTTTGTATTTTTTAACTGTTCTTAATTTATAATTTTGCATATCGTTTTCATATGTATTAGCATTTTTATTTTATGATTAATTATTGTTATTTTATTTTGTTTTATTTATGTAAGCTGCATACCCCCTGAAGAAGGCGTTCGCCGAAACATGTTGGGGTTCATTAATAAAGCAATTTTGAGACCACCACACGTCTCAGCGAAAAAGATAGACAGGAAGAAAATTGATGCCTTTGAATTATGGTGCTGGCGGCGAATACTGTGTATACCATGGACTGCCCGAAGAACAAACCAGTCGGTACTAGAGGAGATCAAACCTAAGCTTTCTTTAGAAGCTCAGATGACAAGACTTTGACTTTCATACTTTGGACACATCATGCGAAGAGAGAGATCATTAGAGAAAGACATCATGCTTGGCAAGATAGAAGGTAAACGCAAAAGAGGAAGGCCAGCAATGAGATGGATTGATGCAATAACAGCAGCTACGGGTACCAGTCTGTCAACAAAGAGCCGCCTGACTCAAGACCGAACACAATTTAGGATAGCTATCCAGAGGGTCGCCATGAGTCGACTCCGACTCGATGGCACTTAACAACAACAACAACAAGAGTACAAAAAATAAATTATACATAATTAATGATAAATACCTTTGTCAGATCAAAAAATTCACAAAACTGCAAATTGTATCACAATCCAAACCGGACGTAAGCAACTGGGGTCAAAAATGACCCCACTGGTACTCTGTGCTGCAATTCATTACTAGCGTCACCTAGCGGATGAAAATTATTCCTCTCATGGCACAATATAAAGAGAATATTGACATGTGAAAAGTCATAAAAAGATTGCATTCTTGAACAACTAGTTTCCGAGATACGCGTTGTGAAACTTGCAATGGGGTCACTTTTGACCCCATCGGTACTCTCAGGGTTAAGGGATGAGGTACTTCTGTCCACAAAAGAAGAGCGGGTCCTGGGCGTGATTGTTTCTGATGATCTTAAAGTGGCTAAATGGGTAGAAAAGGTGATTGTGAAAGCCAGAAGGATGCTTGGGTGCACAGGCAGAAGAATGACCAGAAGAAGAAAGGAGGTGATAGTGTCTCTGTATAAGTCCTTGGTGCGACCTCATTTGGAGTATTGTGTGCAATTCTGGAGGCCGCACCTTCAAAAGGATATAAACAGGATGGAGTTGGTGCAGAGGATGGCTTCTAAAATGGGTAGAGGTCTTTGCTATAAACCATATGGGGAGAGACTTAAAGATCTTAATATGTATACTTTAAAGGAAAGGCAGGATATAGGAGATATGATAGAGATGTTTCAATATCTCCATATCATAAGTGCACAGGAGGAGAGCCTCTTTCAATTGAAAGAAAGCTCTGCAATGAGGGGACATAGGATGAGGGTGAAAGGAGATAGACTCAACAGTAATATTCGGAAATATTTCTTTACGGAAAGAGTGGTAGATGCATGGAATAGTCTCCCAGTGGAGGTAGTAGAGACCAGAACAGTGAATTCAAGAAAGCATGGGACAAACACAGAAGATCTCTAAAGGGAAAAAAGGGATTATAGTAGTTGATATGGAAGGGCAGACTAGAAAGGCCATATGTTTCTTTTTCTGTTGTCATGTTTCTATATTTCTAAGAAAAGCTGTTTAAGGTTTATTTTGTTTGCTTAAAACTCTGGGAGGAGAATCTTGATGACAGAAAAAGACCACAAGGCCCATCTAGTCTGTCTTCCATAACAACAACTACAACAGTCCACTTTACAAGGACTCTGTGTTGGTCCCATGCTTTTTTGAATTCAGTTACTGTCCTCATCATCTACCACCTCCACTGGGAGACTATTCCACGGGACCACTACTCTTTCCGTAAAGCTTCTGTGCAGTTAAGTCACTCATGAATCTATCTCCCTTCACCCTCATCCAGTCCCCTCGTAGCAGAACTTGCTTTCAATTGAAAGAGGCTCTCTCCCTGAAAGTATGCCACGGAGGTTTATTTTGTTGGTGACAATGTGCATGCCATCCTACAAGCAAGTGCCAGTACCCACAAGCCAGCTGGTAAGTGCACATGGCATTTAGCAGCGATAAGGACACGCACACACATCCACCAGCTGTCTAACTAACGTGCCCTCACTGCAGCAGTCTCATCAGTGCCATCCTCACAGTGGAAAAACACTTTGCAATAAAATTTCCTGCTGATGGTACATACCATATGGAGAAGAGACGTGGTGCAATTGGGAAGTTGTCTTTGTAATTTGGAGTGCTTAGGGGCATTTCTATTTGTCGTTTCCCAGCCATCGTTTCTCATGCTCCTCCTTGAAGTGACCTCCTGTTCCTTAGGGCTCTGATTGCAGTCTTCTGGTGGGAAGTGCAGACATAAGGGGCTATAGAAAGCACATGTGTGTGCTCCAGACTCCGAGGAACTCACTACTTATCTTGCTGGGGCGGTTGCCTCTATTCCTGCAACGAATACTTGAGCATGCATAGAGCATTCTTGATTTATTTCAATTTATTTAGCTAGTTAACTTTCTTATTTGCGTCTTTCAGTTAAAACCAAAAAAATCCTCAGAGCTTCTGTTAATGGCACGGACACAGAAGCAAGGTCACCTTGTTGGTCCCTTGTCACTCCATAGTTATACTGCAGGGGGCAGCACAAGGCAGGATACATGTGCATTGGAGAGCTGCGAATGAGGTCTGCGGGAGAAGTGGATGAAGCACTACTCAACCTGTGTTTGGCTCAGATCAGTGTATTTTGACTTCCATCTGCATACTAAAGCATACTAAATACATTCACAGAGTTTTCTTTCTGTCTCTTTATTCAGTAAGTGAAAGGGATTTCTGTTCCTGTTTCACAGCTCTACCAAAAGTGAAGGAAAGGTCCGGAGCTATCCCCTGGAGGCTGCATAGAATGAGCACATGGCCATGCTTTTTGGAATATTTTGAAGAAAAACTGAATTTCCTGTTCACAAAGCCTGTCAAATGCTTCCAGTCCTGGATGTCCCAGGGATGGGGAATCTCAGGTGCAGGAATTAATGCTGGCTGGCCTAGGTTGACCTCGGTGTTGATATTTTCCAAAAATGAAGTATTAGCAGCAGGCTTCACCTTCCATTCTGATTGAGGGAGGTGGGGGGGGGGGAGGGGAAGTCATTCACTGCAGTTCAGAAAGGATCCAGGTAAGCGACCTGGTAAAAAAAAATGGCACTGATTAGCTCTGAACTTGACTTTGCAAAGAAGGTACCTTCCAGTGTCCCCGACTTCCTGTTCTCAGAATCTTTGCTGACATTAAACAAGCTGCAGAAATATTTCCTCTAACAAAATTATCCTTTTGTTTCTGCCTCCAGTTTGGGAAACTGGGAACATCCCTGCATGAATCAGGCAGAAGCTGAAAGATCATTGGGTCTTGCATTAATATTTGAAAAACATATTCTCAGCAGGACTTCGAGGGAATGCCAAATCTGATTTCAAAAGAACAATTCAAATGCAGCTGCCTCACTGTAGATGATCTAAAATCTTTCCCCAGCTATAGAAGAGACATTTAAGTCAAGCACCTGCTAACTGAGTTGCTTCTGGCCACCTTTGCTACCCTTGCTGCTGTATGCTGAAGACAGGGCTGGCTGGCAGAAGATGAGCCGTGAAAGTGGATATTAAGCTTTTATTGCAAGGTGATGGGCACTAATTATGGAGCTGCTACACAGGGAAACTGAGGCTGACGGGTTCAGGCAGGACTCGGGATCGTAAGTCTACCAGAATGTGCTGGGAGCACTATGCAATTACTGGGAATACTCCCCCCTCATGTCCACACAAGCCTGGCATTTTCTGTGCTGCCTCATCTGCCCTGGCAGATCCGTTTTTTACCTGCGTAAAATAAAACGGAAAGACTGGTCCTAGGTTTTGCTCTCTTTCCAGATACAAAGCCCAACAAGGAGAAGATGCACTGTAGATGCTGTGCGTGGAGAAAACGTGATGGCCTCGAGATCGCTGTTCTTAATATACAGCTATGTGGGCTTTGGTGGGCCGCACCATAGATTTTTGTAATAGTCTTTATGTGGGGCTACCAGCCAAAGCTATGAGGTATTTCCAAATTCTGCACAATATGGCTGTCAGAATAGTCTTGGGTATCCCGTGAGCATGCTTTCTGCTCGTTAATCTACATCAGCTCCCTATGAGAAAGCATGAACAACTTAAAATGATGACGCTGGCTTTTAAGGGATTTCAGAATCATTGCCACATTTTTCTATGGGAGAGGTTGGGTGGTATATGTCGGGGAGGTGTCTGAGGGTCAATTGTTATCCATACCACTACTCAGGCAGATGAGGAAATTGGCCTTATGAGGTTGGGCCTTGTCACCTGTGGTTCCTAAATTATGGAACTTGCTTCCTATCACCCTTTGGATAGAGGGTCTGCTGGCATTTTTGGAGAAATTGAAAGCCTTCCTATTTGGGAACGGACTGGCCTGAGAGTAGTGCTTTGGTAACTGTGAAAGTGGTGAGGCTTCCAGGAGGGGTCTGGGACTGGAACAGTACTTTTGTTGTTTGAATGTTAGTTTTTGTAACTTTGTGCACTACTTTGTATGGGGTATTTTCCCAGGAAGGTGGCATACAAGTGTTTTTCTAAATAAATAGATATTTGGTAAAGTTCTGCTCAGAATCTTGGCCAAGTCATCAGTGAGACATTTGGTGCAAAAGACAGCCAGAGTGATGCATCCCAATTAAGCAGGGAAGATCAGAAATGGAGTGTAAGGTATGCTACGAGTACTGATACCTACTATGCAAATCTACAACTCTAGCCACCTTACTGGGCAGACTAGATGGGTCCTGCTGACCTTTATCTGCCATCATTTACTATGTTTTGGGGAAGGGCAGACTAGACTCCATACGGTTTTCTAAATGGACTTTAAAAGATTCTTTTTAATAATCTAGTCATTGCTTCTATTTGACAAAACTTCTAGAGGAGGTGAATTTTCAACCAGCCTTCAAACTCCAACTGATGGACTCTAGTAATGAGCAAAAAACGCTGCCTAGGCTAGTGGGACATTCCTACCTCCTGCAGTGTGTCTGTCCGTTCCCCTGCTGATATCACATCCTTGGGTCCATTTTCAGTACAAACCATATATCAACTGTGCAAACAGGTTTCCACTGCTATGACTCTGCTACTGGAGACCTTGTTGAAAATGTCTCTGACGTAAGTCTCTCTTTGGAAAGTCTGCATCTCATGATTATCAGTGGCTGCGTGTTATGTCTCTTAAAGAAGGCTTTCAGCTTTGATAGTGTTATACGATCTTCTTTCATGGACTGTCTTCTTTAGTGTCTGTACAGTGCGGCGTAGGCTTGGTAGTGCTTTATAAATGCTTAATAATAATAAGACTGCAGTGAACGGACAAGCTGTTTTACGTATACTTTTCAGTGTGTTTGTGGTATACCCTTGCTCACTCTCTGCAGGGTGACCCATGTTGCTATCTTTCAAAGGACAGGGGCTGGGGGAGAGGGGGTGTCTTTTTTTGACTAAGTTCTCCCCAGCTGTCTGGGGATTGAGGAGGAATTGCTTTGCAGCAGAGAGGTGGCAGTGGAACAGAGCAGAACTTTCTCAATCCAGACTCACCTCAGCCAGAACCTCACCTAGAGAGTGAGTGAGGAGAGATAAGAGTTATGATAGTACATATGCAGACAGAGAGAGAGAGAAAGAGAGAGTGCAATAATGCAATTCAGACACAGGATGCACACAGCCAGAATGCTAAGTGCTGCCATCTAGTGCCTATAGATAAGATTTATCTGCCAGTCTAGTTACATAATATACTTGTCACTATCCTTCAAGATAGATGTTAACAAAGCAGGGCTAGTCCAGGCTGGCCTTCATAACCCTTAGTCATGACATCAAAAATAAACGACTCTTTTTGCTAGTATCCACAAGGCATATGAATGAATTTCCCAGTTCCTTGCCTATTCCTCAGATCATTCAGTGCAGCAGACTTAGAGAAGCAGCACTCTCATTTATAGCAGAATAAACTAGAAACGGGCTCCTTAGTAAGTCAAGGGAAGAGGGAGCCTGAAGCTCCATGCTGGGGCCAGAGACAAACCCCACTTTCCCTGCTCCATCCAACACATTTGATTAAATAGACAGCAGGACACAACAGGGGGACGAAGCAGTTAGAAAGCAAAATGTCTGTTCTCATTTCTGTTGTATGGATTCCAGTCCCACCACCCTCTTGAAAGGAACTGACATTTGACTTCCATGCCTTGTGCTAGAGAGAGGGGTTGTCCCTGCTATCATTCTCTATAAGCATCTCCTTTAGTGTGCCTATAAGCACAGATCTAGTGTCCAAGGCATCAGAATCCCTATCGCGCATCAACCATTGAGCAGAGTCATCAGCCCAGGTGCTGCAATCTGATTGTACACACAGATATGCATGCAGGGGCGGTCCAAGGGGGGTGCGGGGCCACGTGCAGAGACTCATGGCTGGGTCTCATTTGCATAAATATTTGCGTAATGTTAATGTGCACTAAACATGCCTCTTAATGAGTGTATGGATAAAGAAAGACTACCAAATTTCTACATTAGTATACTCCAGTACCAACCGCCAGGCACATTAGGAAGTACTATAAACACCACCCATTTAGAACCCATAGCAAACCCGTTGTATCATAACAACACTACCAGGACTCACAAAGCACCATACCCTACCTATCAAACGGCAACATTGCAAATATTAAACCAATACATCTCAGAGAATACCAATACATCTCCTACTGGGGAAAGAGAACAAGTGGCACTGTCAAATAGCAACTACATGAACAGAATACCTCAGCTCAGTTACACATGCAGAACACAGACCATCACCAAACAAAGACAAAGGGATCACAGTTTAGAAATAGGAAGACAATAATTAAACTGGGAACCCCAAAAGCCAAACTTGGAATGTACAACAACACTGGAGAAATAAAACTATAAATTAATTTCCTCTTTTACTAAACAAAATGCAGACGTTAATGATGCACACTTCCCAGAGCTGACATATTGCAGCTAATACTTTTTTATTTTGAATTTCTTTTTCTACCTTTTGTTTGTGCATTTTATTTTTTCAGTTGCAATTGCTCCAGTCACTTTCTTCTGGTTTCTTTGTGTCTTCTGCTAACTCTTCATTGTCTGCTATCCATTTGTCCTTTCTTCTCTCTTCTAGTTTTTTTCCATTCTCTCTCTACATCTGCTTTAACATACTGATTTTTCTCCTTTTGCTCTTTCCTCCATTTCTTTCTTTATTCTTTTTTCATCCACTCAAATTTTACCCTTACATCCTCAATCCCCACTTACTCTCCCAATACCTGGCCAATCATAGATTTTTATTCCCTCTCACATAAAATATTTTTTCGCCTCTCTATCCTCGCTCCCCCAGCCCCATTCCATTCTAGTCCTCCCCCACCATCAGCTCCCTTCTAATTTCAGCCCCACCCAGTATCCGCTCCCTTCTAGTCCCATTCTCCCATCCCCCCACATCAGCTCATTTCCAATCCTAGCCTCCTCATCAGCCCATTTCTAGTCCTAGCTCCCCATCCATTTCCAGTCCTATCCTAGCCCCTCCATCAGCCTATTTCCAGTCCAAGCCCCCTCTCACAGCCCATTTCCAGTCCAAGCCCCTCTCCCCATCAGCCATTTCCAGTCTTAGTCCATCCCCCCCTCCCCAAGAGCTCCGTGGCTGTCTAAAAGGTGTTAGAGGAAGCCGGAGAGGCCCCGGATCACATCTGACAGCCGCCGAAGTGAAAAGCGTTTTGTATTGTAGATTAGGACGCTAGTGTGCTGAGATCAAAGGGGACTTCCTGTTTCCTGGCACTCAACCCGCCAGCGTCCTAAACTACAGTACAGCTGCCAAAGTGAAGAAAAAAGACGTTCTTCACTTCAGCGGCTGTCAGAGGTGAGCCGGGGCCTCTCCGGCTTCCTCTAAAGCCACCCTGCCTGCCGGTGCTGAATGTGGAATGTTCTTGGCACGGGGCCCCCTGAAGCGCGGGGCCCTGTGCGAACAACATTCTCGCACAATGGACAGGCTGGCCCTGTATGCATGCAAAGCACATGCACATCACACACATTTTCTGCTAAGCCATAGACCTGTGGATTATTCTGGAGCTTCAAAGAGTAAAGAGTATCTTAAGAACATAAGAACTGCCATACTGGGTCAGACCAAAGTCCATCAATCCCAGTATCCTGTTTTCAACAGTAGCCAATCCAGGTCACAAGTATCTAGCAGGTTCCCAAAAAAGTACATAGCTTCCATAACCCTTGTATTGGGGCAAGCAGTAGATTTCCCAAGTCCTCTTTAATAATGATTTATGGACCTTTCCTCCAGGAAATTGTCCAAACCTTTATTAAATCCAGCTACACTAACAGCTTTTACTACATCCTCTGGTAACGAATTCCAGAGTTTGATTACGCATTGAGTGAAAAAATATTTTCTCATATTAGTCTTAAATGGGTTACACTGTAGCTTCATTGCATGTCCCCCTAGTCTTTCTACCTTTTGATGGCATAAACAACCCATCTACATTTACCCGTTCCACTCCATTCATTAATTTATAGACCTCTATCATATCTCCTCTCAGCTGTCTCTTTTCCAAGTTGAAGAGCCCTAACCTTTTAAGCCCTTCCTCATAGGGGTATCCTTCCATCCCTTTACCATTTTGGTGGCTCTTCTCTGTACCTTTTCTAATTCTGCTATATCCTAGACTAGAATTGCACATAATATTCAAGATGCAGTTGCACCATGAAATGATACCGAGGCATTATAATATCCTTTTGTTTTTTTCTCCATTCCTTTTCTTATGATTCCTAGCATTCTATTTGCTTTCTTGGCTGCTGCTGCACACTGGGTGGAGGGTTTCAATGTATTATCCACAATGATGCCTAAATCTTTTTCCTGGATGGTGGTTCCTAATGTGGAACCTTGCATCATGTAACCATAGTTTGGGTTGGTCTTTCCTAGCTGCATAACTTTGCACTTGTCCACATTAAATTTCATCTGCCATTTGGATGTTTAGCCTTCCAATATAACAAGGTTCTCTTGCAATTTTTCACACTCCTCTTGTATTTTAACAACTTTGAATATTTTTGTGTCATCTGTGAATTTGATCACCTCGCTCGTTATTCCTATGAGTATTTCCAGATTATTTATGAATATGTTAAAAAACAGCAGACCCAGCACAAATCCCTGGGGTACTCCATTATTAACCTCTCTCAATTGAGATAATTGGCCATTTAGCCCTACTCTCTGCTTTCTATCTTTTAACCAGTTCCTGATCCACAGTAGTACACTGCCTGCAATCCCATGACTTTTTAATTTTGCTAAAAGTCTCTCATGAGGGACCTTGTTAAAGACTTACTGAAAATCAACATACACTATATCAACCGGCTTGCCTTTATCTATCTGTTTGTTCACGCCTTCAAAAAATATAACAGATTAGCAAGACAAGACTTTCCTTGGCTAAATGTATGTTGGCTTTCTCACATTAAACCATGACTATCTACATGTTCAGTAATTTTATTCTTTATAATGGTTTCTACCATTTTGCCTGTTACTGACGTCAGGCTCACTAGTCTGTAGTTTCCCAGATCAGCCCTGGAACCCTTTTTAAAAATTGGTGTTATGTTAGCCATTCTTCAATCTTTCGGTACTTCCAATTGATTAACGAGATTCTTCAAGAATAAAGGATTTATGCCCGAACACATTATGCCCCCATAACCCTTCTAAACACCTTTAATGTTGGGGGGGGGGGGGGCAGGGGTGATGCCTATTCGTTCCTGCCTCTGTACTACCAACCTGGAAAATGGTAACGCCTGACCCTGTCATGGTGTGTTGGGATGCATTGTCTGGGGTTAGTCTACCAATGAGGTAATTATTGTCTTATTTGGCAGACTGCCCCATGCAATGCATCCTGAGATGTACCACAAAGGGTCAGGCATCCCCTCCTGCCTCCCAACATTAAAGGTGTGCAGAGGCCTTTTTGTAGGAGTTGAAGGGTATATCAGGAGCATATTGAGAGGGCTACTTGGGCCCTAGCATATCTTTGGTGGAAAGGGGGAAGGGAAGTAAAGGAGGCCATAAGCCACCAGCGACATTTGTGGGCTCGAGGGAGTGGGTCAGAGGAGGCCAGGTAGTCAATTAGTGTGTGGAGTGTATGCCAAAGTAAAGTTCCCTTTTTCTCCCAGTCTCTCGCAAAGGTGCCTCCAAATGGTTTGTCCTTCAATGG
This sequence comes from Ichthyophis bannanicus, assembly GCA_033557465.1. NCBI lineage: Eukaryota > Metazoa > Chordata > Amphibia > Gymnophiona > Ichthyophiidae > Ichthyophis > Ichthyophis bannanicus. Next base: position 178,037,115 of record CM066041.1, on the reverse strand, counting down.
TGTTCCATCACCTGGTGCTATCTTCTACTTAATTTCAGCCCCTCAATGACATCACCTGGAGTGGGTGGGGCTAAAGAAAACATCAGAGTTAAAGCCAAGCTGCCTATGCAGTAATGAAAAGATCCGGGATAGATGGATCCCTAGCCTTCTGGTAATGTTTGGCTTACACAGTGACGCCCAAACTCTTTTGATCTTCTCAAGTTATTGTTTATTACTTAATCTTGCAGTGTATCCTCATGGTCTAGTTTCTTTATCTCTGCAGATCACTGCTAAAGCCTGATTCAATAACCCACTGTGTGAGCACTGGTTGTTATACAGATGGGTATATGCCAAGCAGCTACTGTGTCAGGAGAATGCAGACTCTAAGCACAGATGAGATATGAGCTGCTGAAATCACTGTCTCCCAAATTTCAACAGGATGTGGCAAGCAGTCAGTCCAGGGGCATTACCCTCGCACCATGCATCCCTCTGGCTTGGTGTGCTGTTGAGAGTAATACGATAGGAAAGGCTGACTAGTGGCACAGTGCATGCCAGCAGCCTGATGGCAGGAAAGTGGGCTCAGAAGCGCCTCAGCAGGATCGAAGCTGAGAGGCTTGGACATCTGGTTGTCACATTTACAAAAGAAAAATTAAGGCAAAAGGCTTTGGGTAATCCAGCGCTGTCTGACAGTGATCATCATCTTCATTAGAAAAAAACAACTAATTATTATCCTGCCTCATTAGGAATTTGAGCTCTGTGGCTCCAGACCTTCATTAAAAAAATGACAAGTTAGGACTTAATTATGTTCATCTGCAGTCCAGTACAGCAGAAGACATTAACCCATCCACCCTCTCCGCCAGGACCCTTCTCATTATCTCCATGCAGTCAGTCCCTTTAGTTCTTGAAATGTGTCTGATGTACTGAAAAGAAGCACCTCCCCCACTCTCCTTTGCTTTTCTCTGCCGTCTTTTTCCTTTATACAGACACAAGCTAGTACGGGGCTCTTGTCCTTCATATAAAGCCAGCGCTCCAGCTGTTTTAGGCCTGGTCAATGGAACTCCTTAACCTCCTTTAACAAACCTTTCACAGATTAAAGATGGATTGTTCAAAGTACCCAGCTGCAGAAACTAACACAGAATGTCTCCTTTGCAAACTAGACATCTCCTTTCCCAGTGATACCTCTTCTGTAGAGAGGCCTCTTCTCTTCCTTTGCCTTCCCCCAATAAAACCAGCCACTTCCCAAATTCCTCATCTGATAATCCCTGCAGCCTCCTATTCTGTGTTGCGAATGGTTAAAGCTGAATGAATTTGTCACAGTTAGCATCAAGAGAATGTCTAAGTAGTCTTATTCCCAGTTCTTCAAATATGGGCACAATCTTGTGAAATTCTCTCCACCCCTGAATATATGGGGTCACAAAACTGGTTCTCAAAAAGTCTCAGAATTTTCCACCAGCATCGCTGTGCTCACATAAACTCAAATCACTTCACAAACAACTTTTCAGATCGTAAATCCCAGTTTTTGATTTCCCATGCATACCAAATGGTAGAAAATGCTTGATACCTTAGGCCCATGGAAACAGAGGGAGGAAGAAAGATTCTATATGTTTGTGAGTGTTGGCCTCACCTCGGCAGGTGTGTGAGTGGGTTAGGAACCTCCTGTAAGAGGAGTCATCAGCACTAAACTCGAATATTATCATCCCAGCCCATTCCCCCTGCCAGCACCCCTACATATCACCTCCTTTGGAGGCGGAGCCCCTTTCAGTTTGATTTTCACTCTAGGCATCTACTCAAATACAGATTCCAAGGACATGGTTGCTTGCACAGTGCCAAGGGGCCTGCCTACTGAGTTGCTGGGCCTTTGCTGCAGGCGTCCACATGGTATCATCACATTTCCAGGAGTCTGAGCGACACACTCAAGTGAAGAACACTAGATTTACAGCTCTGGAGCAAGTGTGTTAAAAAAAAAACAACAAATATTATATCACCGAGTTTGACAACATAATTGCTGTTTCCTCCTGAGATTTCGTGGAGGTTTTACATTTTTAAGCCTTTGCATGTTTAGATCTATCTTTTGCCAAATGATGTCACACTACATATTCTGACAAGGTTTTTTTTCTTATTTGCTGACAAGGAATTAAAAAGACTTGAACAAATTCATTATGTGAGCCAGAAAATAGATCAAACCACATGGGAGGGATAACAAAAGAGTAAGAGGTTGTGCTTCAGAAGCCAGCACTACAGATACCAAAGCCCCATAAATTTATGCCCTGAAAAGCACAGGCTCCCAATTAGTGTGCCACACACCCTTTGCCATGCAGAGAAAAGAAGAGCTGTGTCCTGGTGACTGCTGTTGCTGGTAAAGTGCTTATTTTCTTCCCTCTCATTCCCCATCCCTTGTGCTGTCCGCTCCTGCTGGCAGAGGGGATCATTTTGCAGCACATAGTTGCAACTATTGACGACTCCTCTGCTGGCTTCCCTCTGAGATCAGAAGTGCACGTGGAAAGTGGGTCTCGCCCCACATGGCTCAAAGTTTTGATAAAAGCCCTAAGGAGAAGAAGGGAGCAGCTGTAGGCAGAAGCGCTGCTCACCCCATTCCTCTTGCTGGCTGGAGTCCATCCTAAGGGGGGTAGGGAAGGAAGGAAAAGTAGTGATGCAGGGGTGGGTGGGGGAAAAGGGAAGGTGGAGATGCTGGGGGGGGGGGCTGGTTGATGCTGCAAGGGAGTGGGTGGATAAGGGAAGTTGATGGTGGTAATGACATGTGGTGAGTGGGAGGTGAGGGAAAGGAAGGTTATCATTTTGGAGGGAGGTGTAGAAGGGATGGTGGCGATGCCTGGGGAGGTGAGAAGGAAATGGTCTTTTACAGAGCTGGCTCTCCAGTCCACAGATGAACCTACAGGCAATGCCATTTCACACATATTCTTACCTGTGCAGGCAGAGAGGCTGCCAAGGGCGGGATTGGGAAGGGCTTCACTCTTACGCACATACTTTGGAATTTTCAGAAGGATATGAGTAAAATGTCCTGAAAATTGGTGCACACGTTTTAGCAGGTATGACTGTGCGCAGGTACGTTGGTGGGATCATTTTCAAAGTAAACTTATCACTGTCTAGCATCATCATATTCCCCCTCCTCTATCTCTTCTCTGGCATCACCACCCTCCCTTCCCTCCCAGTCTCCACCCCTCCATGATATCATTGCTTTCTTTTCTTTTGGCAAAGCTAACTTTAACCCCACAGAAATAACTATTAACCGATGAGGGAGCTTTGAGCAAGCTGGCAGATGGTGAGTGTGCCACGCACCTTTTTCCAAGCCTGCCACATTCCAATACCATGCAGGGATTTCTATAGATGCTTAAGTCCGGGTGAGAGAGACAATTCCAGGACAGTGGGAGGCTCTGACTTGAGATTTGGTGAAGAAAATGGCTGTGAGTTTTGGTAATCGCTTATTCTCACAGAACTGTCATCTGACCTATTAGTGTCTTCCATTGCCTCGGGTACAACTTAGACTGTAAGTCCACTTGAGCGGGGAGTTAACTGGTCTATCTGCTTGTAACGCGCCTCGAGCTTAGATTTGAAAAAGACAAGTAATACAATCTCAGATCAATATAAAGCAGTCAGAAGATTTTGCTGACACTTGTCAGTGAAGTTGTAATACTGAAATTTGTTGCAACCCTAATCAGAAGTAACTTTCATTTATTTCTTCATCTCTATAGAATTTACACTTTTTGTATCTGAGGTAATCGAAGGTTAAGTGGCATGCTCAAGGTCACAAGAAGCGTTAATGGAGAAAAACAGAATTTGAACCATGGTTTCCCTGGCTCTCAGTTTGATGTTGCAACCAGACTCCTATACCACCTTTCCAGCTGCAAAGAGCCTTCATGAAGTTCAATAACCCTGGTCCACAGACAGCAGCACCAGGAGTCCTCAAGTGTTTTGCAGTATCATGTGAGCCCAGTAAAAGAGAGTTAATTCTAACAGAGTGTACAAGGTAATTCTTTAAGATGCTATTTCTGTTAAATTTACCTGTAAAGGGTAAGCGTGGTAAGTTCTAACAGATAAGACTTTGGTTTACAAATTCCGATAATTCTCCTGCAGAGTTTAGCAAGGGAAGACATTTTTCACGCCTGTAATGCATGTGGATAAGAACTGATGTTCATATGGTTCCTTGCTTGAAATTCTTTTCTGCTGGAAATGAGAGGAGTTCCTGAGAAATGCAGTTTCATGTTAATTTTCTGAAAAGTTGTCCATGTACCATGTAATTTAGGCTGCGCTAAGTGATGCGACGTGTGCATGGTGAACCAATTACTTGCAAGTGTGCATCCTATGTCTTAGCTGGCTTACAAAAGTTCATAAGTCTCCCTTACGCCATTCCTCTTTCCTCCAAGTTACCACTCTTCCTTTGGCTGTGCTCTTTATTTGAAACGGAGGTTATTTTTGGGAACCCGGTATTAACAAGCAATCACATCTCTATTGTCCAGCCATTGTGGTAGGGAAAACACCAGCAGGGCAGGCTCTAGGCTGATTGGTGCCCTATATGAAACTGAAATTGACAAAATCCTTTCAGGGTACCAGCTGTGACACAGCCTTCCCTTCTTTGGAAGTGATAATAGTTGTAGGACCCCCTTCTCTTTCCTCAGATTCTTTGCCCACACCATTATTTTCCATGGAGTAGAGGAGTAGCCTAGTGGTTAGAGTAGTGCCTGGTGACTAGGGTTTGATTCCCACTGGCAGTCCTTGGGCAAGTCACTTTACCCTCCGTTGCCTTGGAAGAAAGGCCTGGCATCTTGCCAAGAAACCCAGGGACTGCTGGGATGCCAGGAGTCAACATTGACTCAATGGCATGCATTACATTATCTTCCAAATTCCTCTTTCCCTAACTACATGATGGGGAAGGCCATGGGAGGGGGGTACCAGCATGTAGCCCCTCATGCATAGCACCTTGTGTAGTCACACTCCAAGAGCTGGACCTGCTCACCAGTGACTCCACCACTATGGGCAGGGATTTAAACATAGATTAAAAATGGAAGATTTTGGGGGGCGGAGTCTGCCGCGGTAGAATATGGCCGCATAGATCGTTTGCTCCCTCCCAGCATTACAGAATCCTAAGCAGAAAAAGGCAACGGGCGCCCTTGAAACCAGCCTAGTGTGGTAAAGGAATCGGTGAACATGACTGCCTTGAAACCGGCCAGATTAGATTTCCAGCAGACGGCGGGGCAGTCTAACAAGAGGGCAAAACAGGAGCTCACGTCTCCACAGAAAATGGCGCCTGACAAAATCGCAGCAGACGGGGTGCGAGAAATCCTACAGGAGCTCCGGGAAGTGAAAGCACTTGTCACCACTAACTCCGGGGCCCTAACATTGGTACAAGAAGACCTGAGGGAAGTTAAAGACCGTCTAAGTGATATGGCTAAGCGCTTGACAGAGGTAGAAGCGAAGGTGGAGAAGCATTCTGCAGTGATTGCGCAGGTCGGCCCGCTGGCAAAGAGGGTAACAGCCCTAGAAACGCTTTTGGAAGATCAATCCAATAGGGCTAGGAGAAGTAACATACGAATCCTGGGAGTCCCTGAAGGCCGGGAAGGCTCTGACCCTATAAGTTACCTTGAGAAGCTTATACCAGAGGTATTGGGACTAACCTTTGAGAGGCCCCTGGAACTGGAGCGGGCCCATCGCGTGCCATCGCACCCCTCAGCACAGACCCCACGACCTCGGCCTTTTGTAGCTAAAGCACTTCGCTATCAGCACGTATTACAGATAATGCAAGCGGCAAAGCAGCGGCAGAACGTGCAATTAGAAGGTCACAAAATTACCTTTTTCCCCGATCTTAGTAAACAGACGGCCCAGCGACGTAAAGATCTCCTGGCCTGCCGGCCTCTCCTGCTACAATCGCAAGCGCGATTTGGTCTCCTTTACCCCGCAAATATGCGGGTGACTCTGGACAACCACACCCAAACCTTCACGGAGGGTCATACTCTCCACGCTTTTCTCCGAGAACGGGCCTGGATGGAGGTCGGATCCTAGAGCGGATAAGACTATGTGTTCTCACAGTAAAGTCATCACGCAACTTTTGGGGCATTGCGACTCAGAAGGAGAACTGTGCGGACACCTCCAGCTCCTTAAGCCCGGCAAGGATACTTGTGGGACAATAGGTTTGCCTGTGGTTGTCTACACATACCTACTTATCTATTAATGCATAGGGGCTGTAGTTTTCCAATTGCGTAGATTTCCCTGTCTGCCTCACTATTTGATTACAGGAAATGACATGTTATTAGCTTCTAAATGTTGGGAGGGGGAAAGTTTGGCCTGGTTGGGCGGTTGGGATTCCACCATTCAAGCTACAGTAGTTTATGGCGGGTTACAGCCTGGTTATGTGTATGTTAATGTTTTAAGAGTGCCTTCCCTGTTCATGGGGTTGTTGACCGTGAATGTCCCCCTCCTGTCCCACGATAAGGTCAAATATGGCTAATAGCCGGGTGCGGGTACTGTCCCTGAATGTTAAAGGTATTTCCAATCCTGCCAAAAGGAAGAAAATCCTGACTTACTGTAATCATCAAAATGCAGATGTTATATATTTGCAAGAGACCCACCTATCACTCACAGAGTCCTATAAAGTAGCAGACAGGACCTATACGAATATACTTTCCGCACCAGCCCTGAGGAGGAAGGGCGGGGTCATTATTCTAGCTCGGAAGACCCTCCAGGTAGAAGTCAAGGAGACAAAAACTGACCCCGCTGGCCGTTGGGCTAAGATGACAGCCACGCTAAGTGGAGATCCTTACACTTTTATGACAATATATGGTCCCACTATAGATGATCCGCAATTCTTTGTTCAGGTAGCTCAGGAGCTCTTAAATAGCGGGTCCTCGAGAATTATCCTGGGGGGAGACTTTAATCTCATACAGGATCCACTCCTGGACAGGACTCCCTATAAGCCGCAACATAAGCCACGCTCGTCAACGGAGTTGCAGAACATGGAAGAACTGCTTGGACTACTTGATCCCTGGAGGTTGCTCTTCCCCAATGGTAGGGAATATTCTTTCTACTCACTACCGCACAACTCTCAAACTCGCATTGATTATTTCCTAACCTCGAAAACATTATTGCCTAAGATCCTGGATATAAGTATACTCCCCATAACGGTCTCAGACCATTCCGCGGTTCTCTTAGATCTTAGCGTGGGCCCAGAAAGGAGTGCCTCGAAACGGTTCTTCTTTGAGAAGCACTGGTTAGCGGATGATGAATTTCGTACCACTATGAAGGCGGCTACTGCTGAATACTTTGAAGTTAACCATTTTGGGGAAACTTCCACATGGGCCTGGTGGGAAGCTTACAAAGCCACTATGCGAGGACATATGACTGCTTACAAAATTCGTAAGCGGCTTGCAGAGGCGCAGAGGAGGAAGGAGCTAGAAGTTGAAATTCGAGCGGGCGAACGACTCCTGGCCCGATGGGCAGACTCGACAGTCCTTATGCGGTTACAGAAGCTTAGGTTCCAGTACAATACGCTTTTGCAAGCAGAAGTCAGTGATTCAATTAAAGTCCAGCAAGGGAGATGTTACCATGACAGCAATCGGGCGAGTTCACTGCTAGCGAATATGTTAAAGACGAAACGAGCTGTGACCAGGATTGCGGGATTGCAAGACTCGAGTGGAAGATTGAAAGTCTCTGATGAGGAGATTCTAGCACTTTGTGAAACCTTCTACACCAAATTATATCAATCCTAAGTCTCCTGCGATGAATCGGCTTTTTCGAATTTTGTCTCTTCAATAGATGGTCCCCGACTAACGGAAACGCAGCAGCAGTTTCTTGCAGCAGACATCACTTGTAAGGAGCTTCATAAGGCACTTCATCAGCTGGCTAAAGGGAAAGCAAGTGGTCCGGATGGTCTGCCAGTGGAATTTTATGAAGCTTTCATTGATCAGCTGACACCGGAACTACTACTTTATTACACGGGGGTGAGAGAGGAGTGTCCTGCTGTAGGTACTCTGGCAGCCGCTACGATAGTAATACACCCTAAACCAGGGAGAGACCCGGAGAAGGTGGAGAACTACAGACCTATCTCGCTATTAAATTCAGACTACAAAATCTACGCCAAGATACTAGCCAACCAATTGTCCAAGGTTTTGGAGTCCCTTATTCACCCGGACCAATGTGGCTTTATGCCCGGAAGATCCACGACAGATAACGGCCGTATGTTGGCCCACGTTCTCCGTAAGGCACAGCAAGTAGATCAGCCCCTGGTAGGCCTTGCACTAGACGCGGAAAAGGCATTCGACAGGGTCGAATTCTCCTATTTATTTCGAACCATGCACTGGATGGGGGTCCCTGACAACTTCTTGAAAAATATACAGCTGCTATACACTAAACCGGTGGCTCGGGTAGCAGCGAACAATACTACTTCCCGGGAATTCCTTCTCACCAGAGGCACTAGACAGGGCTGTCCTCTATCGCCTCTGCTATTTAATATAGCCCTGGAGCCTTTGATCCTTAGAATTCGCCAGGCATCTAATGTTTTGGGAATGCCGCTGGAAGGCTATCACTGCAAATTGTCAGCCTACGCCGATGACCTTCTACTATTTCTGGATGTAAATTCGGTGGATGCCGCCTTGAAGATAATAGAGGCATACGCTCGTATTTCGGGATACAAGCTAAATTTGGACAAGACCACAATTATACCTCTCACATCTGCAGTCTCCGAAGAGGAGCTACGGAGGTACTCCTTCAGGTGGAAAAATCAACCTTTAAGTATTTGGGAGTCGCGTATGGCACTACCCTGACAGACACCATCTCGCTTAATGTGGATCGATGTACCTAGATCTTGCAAGACTGTGTGGCTACATGGACACCACTGAACCTGACGTGGTGGGGCCGCTTAGAAACCATCAAAATGGTTATAGTGCCCAAGATCACGTACATCCTCAGCATGATCCCGGTACTCTTTGACAAGAAATTCTACCAGGAACTAGAGAGAAAGTTGCTGGTTTTCTTATGGGCGAAGAAAACACCACGTATTGCAGCCTGGAAACTAAAGCTTCCCAAGAAACAAGGGGGGGTTAGTTTCCCGGACTTCTACTGGTACCATATTGCAGCCATAGCTAAACAAGGTTCCTGGTGGGCGGAGGAGCCAGATACTCCAGGTGTCCCTAGTTGGCTCTCAGTGGAATCGGCGGTGAGTGATCCTCTCCCATTACGTCACCGGATTGGAGCCGCGCCAGCGTATCCGTATACACAGACAAAGGACATGATCCATCGAGCAACTCAACGAGCCTTCCATTTGGTGTTACCACTATTGGGAGAGGTGCAAGCCTTCACGGAGGCCACTCCGCTTTGGCTTAACCAGCGATTTAAAATAGGTGGGACTTGTTTCGCCTGGACCACTTGGATACGTCACGGTATTCTAAGTCTGGGTCATCTACTTAGGGGACAGAGATACAAAACCTTTGCGGAATTACAACATGAATTCCAACTCCCCTACAAATGCTTCTTCCAATGGGGCCAACTGAGGCATTGTTTGAGCAAGGCAGGAGTTACACCCCTTCATGTTGTTAGTGGACGCTCGTCTTATCTTCGGATCCAAGAACTCCGGACAGGGTCCGGGCAAGTATCGCAGTTGGTGGAGCTCCTTAGATCCGCGGACGGGCGTAGCCCAAGCGGGGCACGATTGGTATGGGAGACTGAAGCTGGACCCCTCGCGACCTCAGAAATGTGGGCTTCCTTTTGGGGATCTCAGACCCGGATATCTCGATCGGCCTCCCTCACGCAGATGCTATTTTTTCTAGCACATCGCGCATATCTGACCCCAGTCAAGATCTCCAAGTGGCAAGAACAGAAGGATGATCGCTGTTGGTCCTGTGGACACGAAGTAGGGACCCTATCACACATGCTGTATTATTGTCCACACTTACTCCTGTACTGGCGAGGAGTATGGCGACGAATACAAAGACTGCTTGGGATAACGACGCCCTTATCCTATCGGATAATCATCTACAAATCTATGGCGGAGGTACCTTGTCTCCAGAAGCACCATCATGCCTTGTTTGATCTCCTACTGAGTTTAGCACTGAAGGCCATTATGAGTCACTGGAAGTCTTTCAGTGCCTTGAGTGTGGAATACTGGTGGAATCTGGTGTGCTACCATCGATCCTGTGAGACAGCCTATGTTCAGCAGAATCCCGCCTTCAAAAGATTGCTAAATAAATGGGACAGTCCTGATACGCAATAATTACTGTAGACACTATATATTGGTGTTAGGTGGTGGGACATGAACGGTCAACCCCCCCCCCCCTCCCTCCCTTTCCACTATCACTCCGATGCTCCGGTACGGGAGAATAGACATGAACCTGTCTGGATCTGCCTGTTATTTCTGTCTAATCCACTTCTTCAAATGTACTGTTTGGTGTGAATGTAATGTTTAGAAAATGCTAAATAAAGTTTTCAAAAAAAAAAATGGAAGATTTTGGCCGGCAAACCTGAAACAAAGCACCACAGACAAAATGGATCAATAGATGGAAGCAGTTATGTCCCAGGAGGCCTGAGGTATACATTTGATTGCAGTATCTGGATCACTGCGTATATCCCTAAGTAACTAATTCCTCTAATGCGAAACTCAAAAGCTTCAAGCTTACTTTCCACCAAACTCTCTGCAGCTTGGCTTATGTGCGTTTTCTTCAAAGAATGAACCCAGATCAAGGACTAACAAAACCTTACATTAGAAAATATTGTCTGAGTTTGGTGAATAACGACAATGAGTTCCAGACGTCTTTGTATATCTCACAGGAGTATCAAGATTCATTTTCCCTGAGATTGTAAGACACCTCCTGTCTCAGTATCAAACAGAACTTCTCTGCTTCATTCAGCATGTGCACGCCTCACGATCATTGCACGGTTTGGGATGTTCAGCCACCCCCCTATTCTACGATCATTAAAATATGGAACTGGGCAGAGGAAATGCTCTGAGCAAACTCAAAATCCCCCTCTCTACACTTGAGTCTCTACACTACCCAATGTAAATATGACCAACAGACTTACCAGACCCAGCTCCATAGAAATCAATGGAAAACAAGGACTGATTAAATGCAAATCAGAAATATTTCATTTATGGTGAAAAATATGGTATATGTAAAGCAAATTAATTTGGAGATATTATTTTGTGTGGCTTGGGCCAGATGCCCACTCAGTAAGTGACCCAGTGCATGAATAGGGGCTATTGTAATAGCCTTATGATTCAGTAGATAAGGTAGGAATGGGTTAACAGGCGTGGAAAATGCAACAGAGTGTTATGTGTATGATGCGCAGGCGGGATGTGAGTTACACTACTGCACTGTTAATTGGCATTTCTAAAGCGCTGGTAGACGACAGATACACATTAGAAACAGTCCATGCTTCATGCTTACACTCTAGTCAAGCAGGGCGGTGTTTGGGGGCCCAGGGCAGTTGCCCTGTTTGTGACCCCCGTCTGCCTCATGCTGAAGGAGGACCAGTCTGCAGGTGGGCTTTGGGGTCCCCTTACCCATTTTTTGCCTTGTCCCCTGCATGTCTAACACTGACACTGTAGTCAAGACAAACATACATAACATGCAAGAGTCTGTGGGAAATACATGCATTACAAAAAATGATTAAGATTTAAAAACAGTTTTAACAGGGGTATTTTTAGACAGGATTTAAATATGACCAGACATGCATTCATATCTGAGCTGCTGTGATGGAAACATGCCTATACAGTAGTGTTAGTTAGTGTTATGAGTAGTCTCTAGGAATGACTCGTGCTTGCCAATGCAGTGCTGCGGTATACCATGTTGCGTATGTCTTTTAGGATTTCCACAGTCGGGGGGATGCCTCATAGATGTATACTCTGAATAGGTGCATATCTGTGAAAGTGTGTGAGTGAATTAGTGCAATGGTGACGCAACAAAGCTAATACAAATAAAGTTAGACTTAGAATAGTATGAAGAGGATAAGTAGGTCACATAAACTAATAAATGTATTAATTCAGACCAAAAGGGGACAGTCATGATGCTTCTAGGAAATAAAACACTTGCTCTTTAAAAATATCTTTTCCTGATGTTTGAAAATAGGAGAATATTGGTTTATAGTACTTTTTCTGGAAGTTATTGCCTGATAGGCTGAGCTTGTTCATGCTCATTTTCCTTGTTTTGCACAAATGTAATCTCATTGTAAATGAGCCAAAATTGTTCCTGTAGGAAGTACTGGAAGCTGTTTGGTCTTGGCAGGATTCTAGTGCAGAGTTCTGGCAGCTTCAGACAGGAGTAATTATATTTAGGTCTGAGGGCTCCCGGAGGTGAGCAAAAGATTTGCCTGTATTTGCGGGAACCAGTGTTCATGGGAATGTCTTTACGTGGATTTCGGGGGATGCTTAGGTGATACGGTGGTTCTGTCTTTTCTGCAGTGCAAAGATCATTTTCCAAACTGTGACAATGATCTTCTCGTTCTGTTTTTATGAAAGTTACTGTTTTGCAAAATCCAAATATTCACTGTTCATCCATCAGAGGGCAAATCAGTGTTAGGTAAATTAAGCCAGGAATTACCTCCTTGTCCTGATATGGGAAAATGTCTTGTGGTGGTTTAAGTAGAAGCCTTCCAGGAGATGGGATACATTCCAGGCATCTGATGCTAGAGGTGACAGGCAGTCAAAAACAACATTTCTGTCTGATGTAGGGGCATGAAATAATGACTCATCATGGAATGTTCCAGTTGGAGTTGGCAGGCGCACACTCTACGGGATATGTTTACTAAGGGTGGTAAGGGAGCAAAGGTGCCATTAACGGGCGTTATCTGTGCCCGTGAGCGATTAATGCCCCAGAAGGCACTGATCATGCTGGATTAATGTGCGGAAACAGGCCACCTGGTGTTAAGGTAAAAGGAGGTGGAGAGTGGGTGGGAATAGCGTGTGCTCCCCTAACACCGGATTGTGTTGCCATTCATTAGAGCTCCCAGCTCTGGGAACTCTACCACCATGTGAAAGCTCATGGTAAGGGCTATTTATGAGGGAGAGAGCCTATTTTAATATCAGCAATGTGCTCTACCCACCGGAATTCCCAAAGTAGTGCTGATAGTGCTCCATTGGCAGCAACAGCATGGTGCCCTATTAAGAAAGAACACTATGTTGTTGGTGCCAAATTGGCAAAGGAAGTGTCATGTGGGTGATGCAGTGGGGCTGGCTGGTCCACTAGGGTGACCAGGCCACTGCCTAGGGTAGTACATCTGTGATGTCTGGGATGAGTGTACTGTGACAGTGGCAGACACATACATGCTGCTGCAGTCAATAAGAACTTATTCCACCCCCACTGCCACTATGCTGCCATGTCAGTATTGTGTGAGGTGGGGATGTGGTCACAGCGGCTGTGGCCTACTGTGGACAAAATCTTTGTCCTGGTCCTGTGTGTCTGGTGTAACACTGCAGTTGACACTGTCAATGGGATGGCAAGCATGTCAGCAGCAGGTACAGCGAAGCACATGATGATCTTTCCCTTCCAAGGTCCAAGGCAGCAGCACGCACGCTCATTTCCCCCGGTGGAGGGGGCAGGAGTGTCAATATGTGCTTTGCTGCATGTGTGCAACTTCACTAAGGCCGCCCGCAGGACTGAAGCGGTGGCTGTGCCACGATGGCAGGGAGGGAGGAATCGGCCGGCATGCTATCCATCATGATCATTGGATCACGGCACCCGGCTACTTTCCCAAGTGGATGGGCTGACCCTGGTATTAGGATACCCCCCACCCGCACATGTTGAGTGGAAATGTGCATGTGGGGGGCGGGGGGGGGAAATATGCCACTGAGGCAGGAATAGTATACAATATGATGACAGCCCATGTCAGAGTAAAAATGCCCACCCTGCCCCTCACCTACCAAATGACAACCATAACCTGTGTATGAACCGGTGACCCCTCCATAAGTAAGTCAGTTACAGCCATCTGAGCCATATGTGAATCTATATAAGCTATGTTGGTCTGCATGATATGAGATTATTCCATGACTGTCCCACAAGCATACACCAGGGAATAGGTATGTTGGTTATTCTGCTAGTACACCCATGGTCTGCAATGTGTGTGTATATGTATCATAACCTGCCCCTTGGAATGCACAGATCCCATATGTAAGACATGAATGTCAGTAGAACCAGCATCATAGCTAGGCAGTGCAACATACAGACCTAACAAGATGTCCCTCTCCCATACCTGCCAAACATACCTTGTCAGACAGCTATGGCAGAGAGCCTGCAGAGATCTAAGCAGACACAGGCATGCTCCTACTCATGGCCGAATGCATCCTGACAATGGCCACATATCTACCCATGAATTGAAGACCCCGCCCCCATGGCTGCTCTGTGGCTCCATACACATAGTGAGTGTGTGTATGAGAGAAGGGTCAAAGTTTCAAGATCAGCCTGTGTATCAAGAATTGCTTGTACGGGTGTGTTAACTTTATCCTATGTTTCTAGATCAGTATCAGCATGTGCAGCTTTCAACATTTTGTCCAGCAAGAGTCCACACACTCAGCTGCCACACTGAGAAACTGCACCACCCATGGCTGGATGGCACAGCATGCTAATAGCACTGGCAAACTGAGCAGGTGTTGACAGTGCCCGAGCATTGCAAAGCACGCTAATAGTGCCTGCAGGCATTGCAAAACATGCTAATAGCACCTGCACACTGAGCAGGTGGTGACAATAATGGAGAATCAAAGGAGGTAAAAATGCCAACCTGCCCCACTTTTGAACACAGGGTCATATCTGTGTGTGTGTGTGTGTGTGTGTGTATCTCCAGAGTAGTGTGAGCATCAGCAATGCACTGTGCATGCATGTGGTACCAGGCTTTATGACTGTGCATACAACATGCTGCAGGTCAGCTATACAGCAACCCCACATACTGTGTGAGACCCCATTTACAGGCAGGAGGTCAGTTTTCAGTCAGTACTTGCAACCTGTGGCTGTGACGCTGTAATGCTTTCCCATTTACACCATCTTCAAGGCCCATCCCTACAGCATTCCCCTGTGTGTTGCAACCCTCACCTCTGACTGCGCCTCCAGGCCTCAGGACACACCAATTTGCACAGGTGAGAGGCCAGATTAATGGCAGCTGCCATAATAGCTGTATCCATGGCAACAGTGTCAGCCCATCTGGTGCAGCTGCAGTCTATAGAGAACTAGGATTGGGGGAGGGCTGACCTCTGTAAATGTTCAATTCATGCACTTAGTTGGTGACACTGGAAGGGTTCTTCAATTTACCTGCATGCACGTCACTCTTGTCCCATGCTGCTGTTGCAGAGTGCAATCCGGGTGACTCTTTGCTCAATACACTGTATGAACATACAGGCAGGTTCATATCAGGAAAAATTGTACTCAATAAACACCATCTGAGCACTGATCATTGGGCAAAGAGGTAGACAAAGGTGAGTTGGTTAATATAGTGTATCTGGACTTTCAGAAAGCCTTTGACAACGTCCCTCATGAGAGACTTTTGGTAAAATTAAAAAGTCATGGGATAGGAGGCAGTGTACTATTGTGGATCAGGAAATGGTTAAAAGACATTAAGCAGAGGATAGGGCTAAATGGCCAATATTCCCAATGGAGAAAGGTAAATATTGGAGTACCCCAGGGATCTGTGCTGGGTCCGCTGCTTTTTAACATCTTCATAAATGACCTGGAAATGGGGAATAACGAGTGAGGTTATCAAATTTGCAGATGACAAAAAACTATTCAAAGTTGTTAATACCCATGAGGATTGTGGAAAATTGCAAGAGGATCTTGATAAATTGGAAAACTGGGCATCCAAATGGGAGAAGAAATTTAATGTGGACAAGTGCAAAGTTATGCATTTAAGAAAGAAAACCCCAAACTATGGTTACACAATGCAAGGTTCCACATTAGGAACCATTACCCAGGAAAAAGATTTAGATGTCATTGTGGATAAAATATGTTTTCACTCAACGTGTAATCAATCTCTGGAATTTGCTACCGGAGGATATAGTAAAAGCTGTTAGTGTAGGTGGGTTTAAAAAAAAATTTAGACAAGTTCCTGGAGGAATTCCGTGGAATAGTCTCCCAGTGGAGGTGGTAGAGATGAGGACAGTAACTGAATTAAAAAAAGCATGGGACAAACACAGAGGATCTCTAAAAGTAAAAAGGGGAATGTTGTAGTTGTTTATATGGAAGGACAGACTAGATAGGCCATATGGTCTTTTTCTGTCATCATATTTCTATGTTTCTGTGTTTCTATGAAAGGTCCATAAACCATTATTAAAGTGGACCCAGAATATCCACTGTTTGCCCCAATACAAGCATTGTGGAACCTGTGTCTTTTGGGGAAACAGCTAGGTACTTATGATCTAGATTGGCCACTGCTGGAAACAGGATACTGGGCTTGATGGACCTTGGTCTGATCCATTATGGCATATCTTATGTTCTTATGTTCTTAAAGCATTCAGCAGTACATTACCTATTAGCCCAAATGAGAGTCCAAATGCATCTGTGTGCCTGATTGTGGCAGTGGGACACTGACCTCTGAATGGTATGTGCACACTTCCAGCTACTAAAATGTGGCACAGGATATCATGCTGGTCTCTGCATCGCCCACCACCATATGGGAAGCCAGTGCCTGGAGGTGAATGTTTGGGTGAGGGTAGGAATGCGGGGAACAGTATCATACGTGTTTAGCATGTGCCCTTCATAGTTAGCATTGCTGGCCAAAACCATTGTTCACATGCCCAGAAACTATGCGGGCCTACTCAGCGTCTGCATGTGTTACATCAGAGGGCCTGCATGACAGTCTCAATGGCTCTCCATGGGCACCGAGTGTGACGGTCACAGGTATGGTGTAAGAGTAAAAGGAGGCAGGGTATGGTGATATATGTATCGCCAGCAACTATCCCAACATCCAACCAATGTCCAACCTGCCATGCTTCCACATGCTCTTGGGAGGGGGAGGGCCAATGCGTCTGCAGCATCAGAGAGTGCAGGTGTTGCACTGGCCAGGTTTGGAGTGTCCATGGCTAGGAACAAGACATTATATGGGAGTACAGGCATGGAACTAAGTTCAATGCTCACTGCCTAGAACTGTGTAGGAGGACACCCTATTTGTGTATGTGACAGACGTAGCCCACTATGGGCCAACATGCACTCTCAGCCTGTCTCTGGCCCACTTTCCGCTGTGCCACGCATTGCATATCCCATTCACAGGTCCAAGATAAAAAGGGTACATAATGAGGAGCAGAGGATCCTGGGTATTGCCAAAAACAGAGTGGTTTGCACAGGATTTCTATATGTTGGAGGTTAGGTCAATGGCTGAGCCATCTTAGTGTGGGTCTGCCATGGGCATAGTCTGGGTGCATACATCTGTTCATGCTGGGAGGCCATTCTCACTCTGACTGAGCTGTGACCATTTCACGGCTATGTATGCACATGTTGCTATATAGGATAAGGCTGTAGAGATTTGTGGGCTGTTTCTTTTATGGCAGTCCAGTTACTAGATGGGCTGCTGGTTGTCCACACTGTTTGTACAAGGTCAATGTGTTCATGGTGGCTATGTGCACATGCAGCGTGTGGGGACTAGCAGCATGTGGGGCACAGATGATATGTAAGTGGCTGACACAGTCCAGTGTTGCCCAACATATGCAGGCTGCCTGTGTTTGATCTAGCTGATTGGCATGCCCAGAAAGTTAGGCTAGCAGCTGTTCTTGGACTGTTTAGTAACCTACTGATAACTATGATCTTGGCAGGCCCTTCTGCCCGCCACCCCCCCCCCCCTCCCAAACAACACTCACTGCATTTGGGTTCCTTGGAGAGAGCTGCTGCAACTTTAGGGATTAACATGAGATGTTATAGGAGAGTCCCTGGCCAACAGGAGCAGGACACAAGGCCCAGATTAGACAGGCCACTCCAGCATGCTGCAATTGTACAGAATACCAAGTGACTAGCATCACACACTGCAGACAATACCTGTAGCACACTGGCAGTGATATTGAACTGCTCCAGAATGGGGAGAGTCCATCTATTGCAGTGCTTGCTCTGGGGACCAGGTAATGTGTGTCCTTCCTCACCTTCAGGGTGACTGCTGAAACAGGTCATTTGCACATACGGCAGATGTTATGTGCAGAAGGCACACAGTGCAGTGCTGATTTGATGGATTGCTGCATTCTCCATATGGTCATCGGTTGCATATATGTGCTCAGATTGTGTGGTGCATCATGAGTGGTGGAGGCGCTAATCGATACTGGCACCCAGAGCCCCAGTGGCAGCTATAGTGGCGATTGTGATCACTGAGTATTGCTCAGTACCTACTTGTCTGCTATGATGGTGGGAAACATGTGCCTGGCCCCTCGAGGAGGGCAGGATGGTCTGCGATGGACTGTTGGGGTCATTAATGTGGTGTGAGTTAAGTATATGTGCAGGTGTACCTGTCTTGCAGTGTACAGCAGGTGACAAGGGACTGCACTCCCTGCACATGTGCTCCCTCAGGGGTTAGTGCCACACTGAAGTACAGTGCACCTCTGCATGCAGCTGTAGTTTGGCATTGGAGGTACAGTGGAAGGACGGAGCACCCTGACCTCGCATGTGGCTTGGCCTTTGGTCAAGACAAGTATTCTGCAACTGTGTGTCTGTACAGTAGCTACAATATTGTGTGCCCAGTGCAATGCATACTGCATATATGCCGCTGTAGGCAGGCCCTGGATGTGGTGTACAACTGCCTCAGAATGTGCCAGCCACATTGTTTCATGTCCTAGGTTTTGGCCATTGTAGTCAGGGACCTCTTTGATTCTTAATATTGCTGTTCAGAAAGGTATGAAGGTGTAGCCTAATGGTTAGAGCACTGGCTCAGTAAGCAGCTGACCAGGGTTTGAATCCCACTTGTTCTCTTTTTGGCTGTGGGAAACTCACTTCATTATACTGCCAAAAACAGTTCGGGGTCTGCATTGTCTGGGGGACACACATTCTTATACCTTTTTATGTGTTACGGTAGCACATTAGGTTTGTACTGTAGATATGCACATTGCAATCATGCCCATCTGACAGCGTGACCTTATTGGCTCTGCTGTGGCACATTGCAAAGAATCTGACATGTTCACCATGCAGATGTATGACACATGAGTTGTACCTGATTGGACTATTTCATCATGATTATGACTGCATATTTTTGGCTCCATCACATATATGCAGCACCTACAGGCACATCCCACTCCTGGGATGGCCACCTGCAGGGATGATCACACGTCCTTACTTTCTCCATATGGCCAATGTAAGAGATACTAGTTCAGTTGTTATATGCACATGTGTCAGGGAGATTGTATGGTGGTTAGGATAGTTGAGACAGCTGTCTTACCTATACATCTGGTATTGGAACTTTCCTGTGGCACAGCTACAAGTTTTACAATACTCACTACAACTGCATTTGTGCAGGCATATCAGGTACATCAGGACAGCAAGGCCATACTGCACTCTCATCTACCACCATCCATCCTCCAGCCCATCTATCAGCATATGCATATCATGTACAGTCATGCATTCTCCTGCCAGCTACTACACTATGGCCCACACAGGGACATTTTCAACATTCGGATGTCTCACTCACACCTCTTCCGTCTCCAGCCCTGCTCAGTCATCCTTTTGATGCCTGCATCATGGCGATTCTGGCTCCACCAGGGCACAGTTCTTCCCAATCCTATGCCACTGATATTACAGCAGATTACGTAGGTGCCCCTCACTGATACAGTACAGATGCCTCCCACATGCTCAACCCACTTACTGACAAGTAGGTAGGTTACATATGGATCTGACATGTCCATCAGCCCTTATCTTTCCTCCCATCCATCAACTGAAATGTGACTTTTACAGAGTACCCTCATCCTTCATTAAGGAGACTACCATTTTCAGGCGTTAAGATGCATGCTTGACAACTTAACACACAATATCTTGTTAGCACACGATAAGTAGAGCCAAGCGCCCTTACCGTCAGAACACCTACTGCCCACCCTGGCCTTTACTGCATGATGACACCCTTAATGCTGCCATTACCGCTTGCTAAACGCTGCGCCTTTACTGCTCTTTAGTAAACATACCCTTATGTCTACACATGAGTGTCCCAGACTATGAGTGAAGTAGTGAGTGCATGTCTCATGTCCTAGAAAATGGATTCCTCAAGCAGTGGGACAGTCACTAAGCAGAATTAAGCTCCCAGCTGAAATGGGCCTCCAGCCTGTGCTCTGCTTTATCCAGGGCACCTTTGTTTGTACCCTGTATTTCCCTGTATGTCTCGTGCTTGCCAGATGAAGGCTTCCAGGATGGATATGGAGAGGTTTTTGATTCCCAATGTAAATCTGCTTAGCATCAATACTGAACAATAATCTTGTAACGGATGGTATTTGTCCTAATAAACAGGCCCAGGAACAGAGACTTGTGTGTGTAACACTTTTGTGTTACAGCTTGGCAAAGATGCTCCTACCAGACCCCTAGCATGAAAAAGAGCCTTTCTGTAGTTTCGTGACAAGAATCTGTACAATTTTACCAGTAGGAATATGATTCTCTTATCTATGGAAAGTTATCCTTTCAGCTGTGCTTTCTTCTTCACAACTTAACCATGGCATTATTCCTTAATATTTACTTATTGTAATTGTGGGAACCAACCCCCCCTCCCCCCCCATAAAAGCACACACAGAGATCATTTTCACAAATCTTTTGAAAACAAGACAGAAACTGTCTAAGTGAACGAGCAGATATCGAAAATGAACCATATAATACAGCCACTATGATGGTTTGCTTAAATATATAGAAATAAAAATTCAGGGGGCAGGTTGCAGGCAGTACGTTTTAGCTGGCTTAATTTAAAACATTTCCGGAATTAGCCTCCTATCTCCAGGTCAACACAAAATTATATCGGAATATATAAGCAAAAGTTTGCTTGGTTGACAACTGCACATTTAGTATGGAAACTCACCTCTTTGGCAGAGCTGAAGGGGGAAGGGATTAATGATTCTCATATCAAAGACATTTTTTCTAAAAAAAACCCCAAAAACTTAAAATCACATTCCTTGGATTTTTACCAGTACCAGGCAGCTTTGCCTGGTGGTTCAGGACAGCTTCCTTTGCCAGCAGAGCAGATTTGGGTCTGTGCATCCACGAATAACTCTTGCAGAACGCTGCCTGGACAGCCCAAAAGAAAGGCAATTGAAAAGTGTCTGGGCTGAAAGGCTGTGATCGATAGGACCATTCATCTGTGAGGTTTGATGTTCCCTCCACAGTTGCAATCAAGGCGCTGGAGACAGCACTGGCAGAAAGTGAACACAGCAATATATTCAATCAAAGAACAGATGGAGAGCTGATAGAGTGCGCAGGAAAGCAAGTTTCCATAATAACATCCTCTGTTTCCCTCCTCTGCTCTAAAGCAATTCCAGAAGCGCATTTCTTCATACCACCCCCTACATAAACACTGTCCATCATCAAGCCCCAGTGATGACCCCACAGCAACTCCGAGCTCTGATCTACCTCTCACCAGATACTAGAAGTGAACACTGGGGTCCATTGTAGCCATGGGAAATCTTCTCCCTCTCCCCTATCTCCCTTCAAGTATCAATTTAGGAATGATCAGTTCAATAAAAAGCACAGCCAAAATGCTACGCTTTCGTATAAGCTGCTCTTTCATGCCTCATATCAAATATGAAAGAATTGTTTAACATATGTTAATGAGTGTGAAACTCACACACAGTCTGCAAAGATTTACAAAGGACTGTCGTCCTGCATGATTTCACAGCATAGACCAGAGGTAATATCCTTTTCTGTATCTAATGCTGATTTATTGAAGCTCCTGCAGGACCTCACAGCACAGGAGGCGATGTCCTCCATTGTATTTAATGCAGATCTCCGGGCGTTCCTGCAGGACCTCACAGCACAGGAGGCGATGTCCTCCATTGTATCTAATGCAGATCTCCGGGAGTTCCTGCAGGACCTCACAGCACAGGAGGCGATGTCCTCCATTGTATCTAATGCAGATCTCCGGGCGTTCCTGCAGGACCTCACAGCACAGGAGGCGATGTCCTCCATTGTATCTAATGCAGATCTCCGGGAGTTCCTGCAGGACCTCACAGCACAGGAGGCGATGTCCTCCATTGTATCTAATGCAGATCTCCGGGAGTTCCTGCAGGACCTCACAGCACAGGAGGCAATGTCCTCCATTGTATCTAATGCAGATCTCCGGGAGTTCCTGCAGGACCTCACAGCACAGGAGGCGATGTCCTCCATTGTATCTAATGCAGATCTCCGGGAGTTCCTGCAGGACCTCACAGCACAGGAGGCGATGTCCTCCATTGTATCTAATGCAGATCTCCGGGAGTTCCTGCAGGACCTCACAGCACAGGAGGCGATGTCCTCCATTGTATCTAATGCAGATCTCCGGGCGTTCCTGCAGGACCTCACAGCACAGGAGGCGATGTCCTCCACTGTATTTAATGCAGATCTCTGGGCGTTCCTGCACGACCTCACAGCACAGGAGGCGATGTCCTCCATTGTATCTAATGCAGATCTCCGGGAGTTCCTGTAGGACCTCACAGCACAGGAGGCGATGTCCTCCATTGTATCTAATGCAGATCTCCGGGCGTGCATGCAGGACCTCACAGCACAGGAGGCGATGTCCTCCATTGTATCTAATGCAGATCTCCGGGCGTTCCTGCAGGACCTCACAGCACAGGAGGCGATGTCCTCCATTGTATCTAATGCAGATCTCCGGGAGTTCCTGCCGGACCTCACAGCACAGGAGGCGATGTCCTCCATTGTATCTAATGCAGATCTCTGGGAGTTCCTGCAGGACCTCACAGCACAGGAGGCGATGTCCTCCATTGTATCTAATGCAGATCTCCGGGCGTTCCTGCAGGACCTCACAGCACAGGAGGCGATGTCCTCCATTGTATCTAATGCAGATCTCCGGGAGTTCCTGCAGGACCTCACAGCACAAGAGGCGATATCCTCCATTGTATCTAATGCAGATCTCCGGGCTTTCCTGCAGGACCTCACAGCACAGGAGGCGATGTCCTCCACTATATTTAATGCAGATCTCTGGGAGTTCCTGTAGGACCTCACAGCACAGGAGGCGATGTCCTCCATTGTATCTAATGCAGATCTCCGTGAGTTCCTGCAGGACCTCACAGCACAGGAGGCGATATCCTCCACTGTATTTAATGCAGATCTCCGGGCGTTTCTGCAGGACCTCACAGCACAGGAGGCGATGTCCTCCATTGTATCTAATGCAGATCTCCAGGAGTTCCTGCAGGACCTCACAGCACAGGAGGCGATATCCTCCACTGTATTTAATGCAGATCTCCGGGCGTTCCTGCAGGACCTCACAGCACAGGAGGCGATGTCCTCCATTGTATCTAATGCAGATCTCCGGGAGTTCCTGCAGGACCTCACAGCACAGGAGGCGATGTCCTCCATTGTATCTAATGCAGATCTCCGGGAGTTCCTGTAGGATCTCATGGTTCTGGAAGCAATGTCTTCCACTGTTCCTAATGCAGACCTCCGGGAATTCCTGCAAGATCTCCTAGTGCAGGAAGCAATATTCTCCACTGTATCTAGTACAGATATGTGGAAGCACCTTCAGGGTCTCCTAATGCAGGAGGCAATGTCTTCCATTGTATCTCATGAGATTGACTTTGGCAAACATGATTTTGTCAAGGATTCAGAGATGAATTCCTCTTTCTTAAACTCTTTCTGTTATAAAAGAGATGTTTTCTGAAACAAAATGTGGTGATTCTGAACACCTCTGTATAGCTCATATGCTGCTTTTTCCGGGATATTTATTTTGAATAAAGTGATGTCCCTGCACATTATGCACTATCTGTAGAGCTTTTTTGTAGGAATACCTCTGAATCATTAAAAACAGTGTCACAAATCCTTCCCCCCTCCACCCTCCCCCCCCCCCACACACACACAGGGAAAGGGATGAGATGTCACTTGTGAGGTAGTGGTTAGTTTGTTTGCTAACATAGCTTTAGGTCAGCTTCAAAAATTCCCCCCAAATGTGCTGATGGTAACATTCCTGATGAATATTTGGTGAGCATTACCACTTATGCAGTATGTTTTTAGAATTTAAACTGAGTGAACCACAGGTAAGTCAGCTCTAGGAGCCAGGCACCATATTGTCAGGTATTGGTATGGTTAATTATGCCAAACCAGCAGCTTTTTCATTTGGTGTTGCCAAGGTTTTGTTTTGAATACTGTCGGACAAAGCAATGTAAAGTAGACTTTCCAATGGCCTAATTACCGAGAGCACCATTAAAAATTAAACTGCATCGAGGGTGAAAGGAAGTGTGATTAATGGGTCCTGTAAATTTCCAACCGGATGTTGCCCCTTTGATTACGCTAAGTAATGGATGATACAAAGCTCATTTATTTCTGAATAGAGCAAGTGTTCTTAATCTTTAGAAAGAAAGGATAGAATGAATTTTACAGCCCAACACTCTTGGCAACATTAAATCTCCTAGGACCAGTGTTCGCCTTGCAATACGACAGCCTTTCCTATTTGGCATGGGCAGGATCATTTTTAAAGTGACTTCCATGAGTGTAAAGCATTTTACCTTCCTAAGTCCACTGTTTAAAACTTGCCCTCCCTCAGTGTGGTTAAAAGTTGGTGTGCAGATGCTTAGCTGCTGTCGCAATTCAGCACATTTGGGTCATGCGCACTCTCTAAGCAAAATCCTATGCACATAAGAGGCGCAAGCGTCTGCATGTATCTTGTTCCTGGCAGAATTTATATAAAGTCAGCTCTTACTTTTGGTGGAAAGGCTGAGGGTTGAAGTACGCATGACTCCTATAAAGCACCAGCTGGACTACAAGTTGCAACCCCACCGTCCCATAGACTTTGCAAACATGATGCCAGAGGGGATCTGATGGTAATGGATGGGACCTTGCCATAGCCCCTGTACGTTATGAAGACCCCTGCACTTGACTAAACAGGTTGTGCTGAGATGAAGGTCTCTTCTAGCTGTGATGCTGAGCAACAAGCTGGCAGGTAATAGATGGGGGTCTCCAGGAAAATGAACATGTATAAATAGCCATAGCATTTACTTAAATGTCACTGCCTTTGCCAAGCTATTGTCTCTGCAGGATAAGCTTATTTACTGTGTGCTGGAGTCCCTCTGCTCAGGGTAAATGGTCTCATTTTTCCTTCCTGCCACGGTGCTCCTTCTATGCAGAGTATAGTACAGTGCAGGAGGAGATGCACCGTCCTAACCCACAATTACATCTGCCTTTATTTGTTGGGAGGGGGGGAGTGGAGGAAGGGAGAGAGTCATTTACCCATAGGCAGTATTGTGAATCACTTGTTTTACATCATCAGCTGTGGCACATCTTGTAAGAAGGGAAGAGTCGCCAATGCAAATGCCAAGAGACCGTAAGGCATATTTCCACCTGTAGTGACTAACAGTGCTGTGAATTTTTATGGCCATTAACCCCCACCGACATCCAATCAACTGCCTTCATAAAGTGCCTTGCACTTCTGTAGCAAAAGGGTGTCTTGCTTTGGCAGCTATGGTAAATAATATATTAAAATAAAGGAAAAAAATGATGGAGGAGTTTCTCTTCAAATGCAAATTCCCTACCAGAATAAATTACTTGATACAATAATCAGATCACAGAGAGTAGATTGATAACCCGACCTTGGACTGTGCCAGACATTGGCCATCAGAATGGGCTGGGCCACATAGCATCAGCAACTATAGAGCTGGGGGGGACAGGAGCAGAGATTGATTTGTTTCCCACCTCCCCAATCAAAAATAATGCCCTTACCAGGGATGATAGCATAAGGTGTTTGTCAGAGCAAGATGTAATGCTAGGCAGGACTGGTCCCAGAGTTGGTTCAGGGTGTTGCTGCCCTTGAAGGGGAAAAATACCTTTGTTACAGGTTGAATCCATCTTGTACTAACGTCTATAGCTCAGGCCTAAGAAAGAAACAGCTTGTTGACTTTTTTCATACTGAAACTGCAAAATCAGCAAGATTGAGCAATGAAATGAGCTAATATCCTGTCCCAGAGAGCTGACACAATGAGAGGCTCTGAAAACTACACAGGTAGTGAAAAGCTGTCACCTGGGCCCCTTGAATGAACAAAGGGGAACAGAACGAAGAACTTAATTTACAGGAAACAGAGCCAGCACACAGCGACAAGGACTGCCGTGAGAATGGGAAGCCAGGATGCCCAAGGGAAAAAATAAAGGGTAGAGATTGGGAAGCAGATTTGCTTGAAACAATAGAGAATGAGAAAAAAAGGGAAATCTATTTATCAGCAATTTGAGCCTAAAAATGAATATAAATATAGAGAAGAAATTCTAATAAGCAGACAAACATTAGCTGATCTCATTGGAGTGAGGCTGTCTCTGTCTCCAGGACCTTTTTACACTTAAGTCAGGTGCTTTGCTTGTTATAGATGTATTGATGCTATGGATTGATATTGAAATTTGTACCTCATAAGTTAAAAGCAAAGCTTGTGATGTTACAGGCCTGGCAAGATAAATAAATAATTTTCATGCTTTTATGGTGGCACGAGCAATTTGTTTAAAGTCCTGTATATATGTTGGGGTTGAACACAAGCAGCCAAACAAAAATAGAAAATCCTCAAATAATCTTAGGGGAAGCCCAGAAAAACCCCAACACCCTAGGCAAACCTTAAGCTTTACTCCTCCTCTGGCTGTCAAAATCTATTGTTTAGCTTTAAATGCCCTGCACTTTGCCACCCCCAAAAGTTGTTGCCCTAGGCAGCTGCCTAGTTTTCCTATTTGTTGGGCTGACCTCTGAATGGGTTGCACTCCGAGTTCAGCAGACTCACCTCTCTGATGCTGGGGGATCGGAGGATTGCTCTCTCAGTTTCTCTTGCCCTGGAGGAAACTGAGCAATTTAAAGTTTTCATTTCTCTGCCACTTTTATTGTTATGAAATGGGGTGAAGTACCCTCCAGGATTATGGCCTTTCTGAGGGGAACGTGTAATGGCAGGGATCGTAAAACAATCAGCTGCAGTAATAAGGAAGAGGGACACTAAAGCAGGAAGGGAGGGCTCTGCTCTGGAGATTGCTCATCTGGTGTCTATCAGCCAAATGGATCAGCAATTCAATAGGTATTCATTCTTAACTCCAATTTGCATCCACGATGAATGGGACGAAAGTGGCCCTGGTAGACTTTAGAGCGCATGTAAAACTTAGACACTCCCACACATAAGCGCTAGCTCCGTGGCTGCAGTGGGTGCTTGAGCACACCCAGTATTGAGCAGATTTCTTCACTGTGTCTGGAGAGGGGTAGCACCAGGCCCAGAATTAGGTATAGGCAATTGCCTAGGGTGCCAAATTTTGAAGGCACCATATGCCCAGGCCAAAGAGGCACCTGATTCCATTTACTTTAGGGCCATGTGCATGTGCTGCTTCAAAGGGACACCAGGGTGGCACTAAGGTGTTCCTCTATTCCTCTTCTAGTTCTCCAGTCTTTTGGATCTCTGAATTCCTACTATCTAGGATCTACTATCTGGTCTTTCCTATTGGTACCAAAATTGTAAATTCATTCTTGGGTAGCACCCGCAAATAATTTTGAAAGCTGGCTCTTATACACAGACATGCTCACACATGATAAGATGATAAATGTTCTGGGAGAATTTCTAACACAGTACTTACAAGGGCATTCCTAGGGGACGTCAACATTTTCCATCATTAAAAGACGCACATACCATAGATCTTAACTTCCCCATCATAACACTGGAATGCTTTTGTGATTCACTTTCATATTCTGATACAGATCCGAGGAAAAAGCTTCAATCTTTGAAAGCTAATCCAAAAATGCATTAAGTTTGCCCAATAAAAAGGTATCGCCTTTATTTATTTTATTTTATTTTTCTTTTTATTTATCAACCATCATAACAAATCATCATAGCTAAGAGAGGTACTACTGCGGTATGAAAAAATAACAAACTTTGCCAAAAAGCATGATGCCGTTTTTTAGTTATTTTGTCAGTTGTGATGTTGGCATTTGTGCCATGAAATGTCCTTCTAAGAAAAGAGAGTTCTGCAGTTCCTTGGTGGCAGAAAACTGTTGACAGTTAACGGGATACCTCATCTCCAAGTACATCCCATACAAGTCTAACAAATGGCAAAGACTGCAACAATAATAAAACACAATGGCGTGTTTCCCCTTTCCTGCATTCACAGACTGGACATATCTATATGGGGGACTTAACTGGAACAGCCAAGGTAAAATGTGTTGCAGCAGGGTAGCAGGGGGATGTGTGGCTGGTTGGGCATAGGGACTAATGATGTATGAGGTGCATATATGTATGTGAGGTGCAGATCTATTCCATGCTGTTTATATATAGTGATGTTAGAGTGGGATGGGGCTGAGTGTGTGTCTGTTCGTTTGAATGGAGCTTCATGTGTGCTGCTGAGGAGGTACAGATGTGGGTTTCTTGGGGGAGGGGGGCAGGCTCTCCATCTTTGTGTGTGGCAATGGCATGTAGGTTTCTCTCTCCCTTGCACTTCCTCATCCTTCTGCACTTGGTCTCTGTCCCCTCAACCTCTTGTACTATTTCCCATTCTTAGCCTTCAGTACAATCCTTCTTGCACTCTCCCTCCTTCTCTTCAACCAGCCATTGTCTCCCTCCCCTTCCTACTCAACTTTACCCCTTCTCTGCCTTTCAACTCTCTCCCTTGCACTCTCTTCTATTATTGGGTCTCCTCTAACGCCACTCCTCTCCAGTACTCTGCCCCTTTTCTCCCATCTTCTCTCCTCTCTAGCCCCACCCATCTCTTATGCTTGCCCTGCTTTCCTCCTCCCCTTCGTATGCCGCCGCTCAACCGCCCCTTCCCTGGTTTGAGGCAGCCCCACTCTTTATACCGGTGGGACCCAGGGACTCTCACCGGCATTTTCTGCCTGCTGCCCCATTCTTCAGATCGCAGGACCCAGGAAATCCTGCTGCTGCTGTCTTCTGTAACGAATGTTAAGTCCTACACAATTAGGATGGACCCTTCCCAGTAGGCACTATTGATTAACTGAAATGCACCTAACAAGAGGGGCCGAAAAAGCGGATGTATAAAACAGAAAACTGCTGTTAAGAAGCAGTGAAAATAAAGGAGAAATGTGGAAGTAACTCTCAAAAGCTCAGAGCTGCTTTTATTAATCCAAAATAACCATAGACTTAAAATCAATGAACCATCTCTAAACAAATATGGAAACAAAGCTCTTTATACCAAGAAAAAGGAGGGTCCGATCCAGTCCTGGTTTAGCCTGGTGCATGCAGCAAAACCAACTAGCATTATTTTTCATTATTATAGATTTCTATCTTCTGCAGTTCTTAACCACTGTAAATATTACTTTGGCGGCTGATGTACTAATATTCCTTCCAAAGAGAATCTGGAGTCTGAATCTGGCTTCCAGTTTCCCTAAGCAGGATCACAGTTTTTTGTAAGTACTAGTCCATGCTTTTGTGACTTCAGATTTGATCCAAACCAATAGTAGGAATTCTGGCATTGCAGGAAACGTTCCCTTGAAGCTGTGTGAGAGACTTCTGCCTGCACTGCTGCTGTTGGTGGGAGGAGGGGGGAGGGGAGGGATGTGCTGCAATATCACATTTTTAGTCATGAGGAGCAGAAAGGTGGAAGACTCTCACACAGTTTCATGGGAAGATTGCATGAAGGTTCCAAAGGGATAAGCAATACTGGGTCAGACCAAAGATCTATGAAGCCCAGCATCTTGCCTCCAACACTAACCAGTCTGGATCACCAGGAAGTGCCCAGTAGATCCAATAGAGCCGACCCATACCATGGGATAAATGGAGGCTTTTCAAGGCCTACTTAGCTAATAATGGTTTATGGACTTTTCCTGTGGGAACTTGTCAAAAGCCCTTTTGAGCACAGCTATGCTAGATGCCTTATCCACATTCTGTGCTAACAAATTTCACAGCTTGATTGCTCAATGAGAGAAAAAAATGCTTTCTCCCAATTGTTCTGAATCTGCTGCATGTTAATTTCATGTAGTGTTGCCTAGTCCTACTACGTCTATCATAACCCCTCTTAGTCATCTCTTCTCCAATCCATTATGTGTAGCTTTTACACTGAATGCAGGTATCACCATGGCTGTAAGAATTTCCCCCTGGTCAGCGCATCTTGAAGGACTACAAAAGGGGACTGCTACTTCTGGAGAGAGATCTGCAATTATAAGTATTTACTTCTGGGACTTTTTCTAAATCTTGGGGAAAAAAGAATTCTTTAGATTAAAGCTGATTAATCTGTGAACCCAGTGTAATTGTTAAATCAATCAGGGCCTAGTAGCAGCAAGAGTTTCCAGTTTAAATTTAAAACACAGCAGAGAGCTTTCTGGTTAAATTTAGAACCCAAGACTCCCTCTATCAAAGCAAGAGCTTTGGGACTCCCCTTGGAGAGTGGTCACAGATTACCTTAGAAGCACAGGACAGGGTACTGTGTAGCAGCCAGCTTTTAATGTCTTCTTTCCCTCCCTCCCTTCTCAACATCCACCCACGCCTGGGATAATCGTAGTTTTATAGGTGTTTAAACCTCTTAAAGGAAAGGAGGTGCCATATTCACTCTCAGGTGCAGCTGTCTATTCTCATCAGCATACATTAAGGACCTGAGATTAATTAAACTTCAGGTGAACAAAGTACATTAAACATATTAGGTATTGTTTTCTTAGTATAAGTACCCCTAGCAACCCTTAGTAAGTAAAGAACTTAAATATCTAAACACAACTTTAAAGCAAAGATGCAGACAGCAGTCCAGCAGCGAGATGGAGCTTTCCAGTCTTTTGCACAGAGTGTCACATGTATGATTTTCTCGCAGTTGGTGAGGGGTTTTACATGTGCACAAGGTGCAAGGAGCTCTTTGCTCTCAGGAAACGAGTCCAATCTCTGGAGGCAAGAGTAGCAGACTTAGAAGGCATAAGGAAGACAGAGAGGTACATAGACGAGACCTACAGGGATATAGTCCTGAGGTCCCACCTCCAGTCTGGCAGCATCCCTGTTGCCATGGTCACGTGACAGAATAGCATCACCCTGGTGTGGCAGGAAGTGATCCTGTAGCTAGGACTTGTCCTCCAGGTGATGTAAAACCCTCTCACACTGAGGAAGTTTCTCCAGGGCCATGCGCCATAAGGGACAGCCATTATAGTTGGTGATTCGATCATTAGGCATGTAGATAGCTGGGTGGCTGGTGGACGTGAGGATTGCCTGGTAACATGCCTGCCTGGTGCAAAGGTAGTGGACCTCATGCAACACCTAGACAAGGTCTTAGATAGTGCTGGGGAGGAGACTCCTGTCTTGGTACATGTCAGTACCAATGACATAGGAAAATGTGGTAGGGAGGTTCTGGAAACTAAATTTAGGCTTTTAGGTAGAAAGTTGAAATCAAGAACTTCCAGGGTAGCATTCTCCGAAATGCTTCCTGTTCCACGCGCAGGACCCAAAAGACAGGCAGATCTCCGGAGTCTCAATGCGTGGATGAGACAATGGTGTAAGGATGAGGGTTTTGGATTTGTTAGGAACCGGGGAACATTCTGAGGAAAGGAAGGGCTCTTCCGAAGGGATGGGCTTCACCTTAACTGGGATGGAACCAGGCTGCTGGCATTAACCTTTAAAAGGGAGATAGAGCAGCTTTTAAACTAGATAATAGGGGAAAGCCGACAGTCGCCCAAGAGCGCATGGTTCGGAACAATGTATCCTTGAAGGATACTACCAAAAAAATGAAGTTAGGGCACATCAGCAGAGAGGTTCCAATAAAGACAAAGATAGCCCAAATGCTCTTGAGAACAAAGCAGACAGAGCTTAAAGATTCCAAATTGCCCTTGCCTACCGATAACCAGATTAATATGAATAAAATACAGTATCTAAAATGCATGTTTGGAAATGCTAGAAGTCTAAAAAATAAGATTGGAGAGTTAGAATATATAGCACTAAATGAGAAGTTAGATATGATTGGTATCTCAGAGACATGGTGGAAGGAGGACAACCAGTGGGACACTGTGTTACCTGGGTACAAACTATATCGTAATGATAGAGCTGATAAAATTGGTGGAGGGGTTGCACTCTATGTCAGAGAGGGCATTGAATCACAAAGGATTAAAGTTTTGAAGGAAACAACATTTTCTGTAGAATCTCTATGGATTGAAATTCCATGTAAAAAGGGGAAGGCGATGGCAGTGGGGTTGTACTATCGACCGCCTGGCCAGAATGAACAGATGGATGATGAAATACTCAAAGAAATCAGGGAAGCTAACAAAAGTTACAGAACAGTAATAACAATGGGTGATTTCAATTACCCCGGTATTGACTGGGTCAGTGTCATGGCAGGACATGCTAGGGAGATAAAGTTTCTAGATGAAATAAATGACTGCTTCTTGGAACAGCTGGTTCATGAACCAACCAGAGGGGAATCCATTTTGGACTTAGTCCTTAGTGGAACACCAGATCTGGTGTTCCACTAAGGGTGTTGGGGCCACTTGGCAATAGTAATCATAGCATGAACGCGTTTGATTTAATTAATGGAGGAGGGATGGTAAGGAAATACACAGTACTACCTTTTAACTTTCAAAAGGGAGACTATGATAAAATGAGAAAAATAGTTAAGAAAAAACTAAAAGGAGCAGTTGCAAAGGTCAAAGACTTACATCAAGCTTGGGTGTTGTTTAAAAATACTATCTTGGAAGCCCAGACCAGCTGTATTCCACGCTTTAAGAAAAGTGGAAGGAAGTCCAAAAAACTGCCAGAATGGTTTAAAGGTGAGGTCAGAGAGGCTGTTGTTGCCAAAAAAGCATCTTTCAGGAAATGGAAAAAAGAGACAAATGGCGAAAACTGGAAACAGCACAATCACTTGCAAGTTAAATGCAAAGCATTGATAAGGCAGGCAAAGGGAGAATTTGAGAAGAAACTAGCTGTGGAAGCAAAAACGCATAATAAAGACTTTTTCAAGTACATTCGTAGCAAAAAACCTGTGAGAGAGTCATTTGGAACATTAGATGATTGAGGGGTAAAAGGGACAGTAAGAGGGGGCAAGGCTATTCCAGAGAGACTGAATTAATTCTTTGCTTTGGTCTTTACTGAGGAAGATGTAGGGATGTTACCCATGAGTGAAGTATTTAAAGATGATACTGCAGAGGAATTGAAGAAATATTGATACACCGGGAAGATGTATTACAACTATTTGATAAACCGAAGAGTAGCAAATCACCTGGACCGGATGGTATACGTCCAAGGGTGTTGAAAGAACTGAAATATGAGATTGGAGACCTGCTATCAGTAATCTGTGAAAAATCATCTGTAATACCTGAAGATTGGAGGATCCCCAATGTAATGCCAATTTTTAGAAAGGGTTCCAGTGGTGATCCGGGAAACTATAGACCAGTGAGCCTGACGTCAGTACCGGGAAAAATGGTAGAAACCATTATAAAGAACAAAATTACTCATCATTTAGATAGTCATGGCTTAAAGGGAGACAGCCAACATGGTTTTAGACAAGGAAGATCTTGTCTTACTAATCTGTTATGTTTTTTTGAAGGTGTGAATAAACAGGTAGACAAATGTGAGTCAGTTGATATAGTATATCTGGACTTTCAGAAAGCCTTTGACAAGGTCCCTCATTAGAGACTTTTGGCAAAACTAAAAAGTCATGGGATAGGAGGCAGTGTACTATTGTGGATCAGGAACTCGTTAAAAGATAGAAAGTAGAGGGTAGGGCTAAATGGCCAATTTTCCCAATGGAAAAAGGTGAATAGTGGAATACCCCAGGGATCTGTGCTGGGTCCGCTGCTTTTTGACATATTCATATATGACCTGGAAAAGGGAATAACGAGTGAGGTTATCAGATTTGCAGATGACACAAAACTATTTAAATTTGTTAAAACCCAAGAGGATTGTGGAAAATTGCAAGAGGATCTTGATAAATTGGAAGACTGGGCATCCAAATGGCAGATGAATTTTAAAGTGTACAAGTTCAAAGTTATGCACCTAGGAAAGAACAACCCAAACTATGGTTACACGATGCAATGTTTCACATTGGGAACCATTACCCAGGAAAAAGATTTAGGCATCATTGTGGATAACATGTTGAAACCCTCCGCCCAGTGTGCAGTGGCGGCAAAAAGAGCAAATAAAATGCTAGGTATGATAAGGAAAGGAATGGAAAATAACACAAAGGATATTATAATGCCTCTGTATCATTCCATGGTGCGACCGCACCTTGAATATTGTGGGCAGTTCTGGTCGCCGTATCTTAAAAAGGATATGTTATTAGAAAAGGTGCAGAGGATAGCCACCAAAATGGTAAAGGAGATGAAAGGATACTCCTATGAAGAGAGGCTAAGAAGGTTGGGGCTCTTCAACCTGGAAAAGATAGAGCTGAGGGGAGATATGATAGAAGTCTATAAATTAATTAATGGAGTGGAACGGGTAAATGTAGATCGATTGTTTATGTCGTCAGAATATAAAAAGACTAGGGGACATGCAACAAAGCTACAGAGTAACCTATTTAAGACTAATAAAAGAAAATATTTTTTCACTCAACGTTTAATCAAACTCTGGAATTTGTTACCGGAGGATGTAGTAAAAGCTGCTAGTGTAACTGGGTTTAAAAAAGGTTTGGACAAGTTCCTGGAGGAAAGGCCCATAAACCATTATTAAAAGGGACCCAGGATATCACTGCTTGACCCAATACCCATGTTGGAACAAATGATACTGCCAGGTATACCTCGGAACGTATCAAAAGTGACTTCATGGCTCTGGGACAGAGGGTGAAGCAGGTAGGTGCACAGGTGGTGTTCTCTTCAATCCTCCCTGTTGAGGGTAAAGGCCAAGGCAGAGAGGCTCGCATCCTGGAGATTAATGCATGGCTGCGTTGGATGGTGTCTTCGAGAGCGTTTTGGTTTCCTAGACCATGGGATGCTGTTCCAAGGGTTGCAGAGCAGAGATGGCATCCCATCTGTCCAAGAAAGGTCAACACATCTTTGGTAGTAGACTGGCTAATCTACTGAAGAGGGCTTTAAACTAGATTCGTTGGGGATGGGTGAAGAAAGCCCCCAGGGTAAGTGAAAGCCCCAGGTAAGTGATACATTAAATACCTTTATGGAAATGGGTAACAGGGGTAACATATGGAAAGCAGTGTTTATTAATGCCCGTAGCATGGGAAAATAAGATCTCTGAAGTTGAAGCTTTGGTGGGAGTGGCTGACTTAGATTTAGTGGCAGTTACAGAAACATGGTTCACAGAAAACCATGACTGGGATGTAACTATACCTGGCTATACTTTATCAGAAAGGACAGGGTAGGAAGAAGGGGAGGAGGAGTAGCACTATATGTAAAAACTACTATAAAGCTTTGGAATTACAGAGCTTAAAAGGGAGAGAGGAGGCATTGTGGGTTAAACTAGAAAAGAGGGAAAGAGAAATCTATTTTGCATTGGTGTGATATACAGACCTCCCTCACAAGAGGAAGAGGTGGACAGAGAGTTAATTGAAGACATACGCAGCATTGCTAGGAAAGGGGAAGTGCTACTGCTAGGAGATTTCAATATGCAGATGTGATTGGCACTTTCCTGCTGCAGTATCATCTAGGAGTAAGGAGATCCTGGATTCTCTACAGGGAGAACTATTCAGGCAATTGGTAACAGACCCCACACGTGAAGGGGCCATACTGGACTTGGTGCTTACCAATGGTGAAAGTGTTTCTGATGTTGTAGTGGGAGATCATTTTGCATCCAGTGATCACCAGATGGTGTGGTTCAGTATTAGGACTAGGGGCTGTTAGAATCCATTCCAAGGTGAAGATCTTAGACTTTAGGAAGACTAACTTTGCGAAGATGGGCCAATACCTCAGGGAGTCATTAGGGATGGAACAGCTGGGGGATGTAGAACAATAGTGGGCAAAATGAAAGGGGGTATTTTAAAGGCAACCAACCTTTTTGTTAACATGGTAAATAAAGGCAAAAGGAACCGGAGACCGCTATGGTTTTCGAAGGAAGTAGCTGAAAAAGTGAAGAAAAAGAGGGAGGCCTTCATGAAATACAAGAGATCACAGAGAAAGGAAGACAGGCATCTGTATTTGGAAAAACTTAGAGAAGCTAGCAAAGTAGTCAAGAAGGCAAAGATTCAAAAGGAGGAGGAAATAGCCAATGCAATAAAATGGGGAGATAAGACATATTTCAGATATATTAGTGAGAAGAGGACGGGCAAAAGTGGTATTGTCAGACTCAAGGGTACAGGGGGGGAATATGTAGAAGCTGATAAGGATAAAGCGGAATTGCTTAACAAATATTTTTGTTCTGTGTTCACAGATGAAGAACCAGGAGCAGGACCTCAGAAAACACCCACAAATAAGAACAGAAGCGAGGGGACATCTTGAACAATTTTCAGAAGACTGTGTTCGTGAGAAAACTAGCTCAACTTAAAGTAGAACAAAGCGATGGGACCCCGGATGGGATACCTAGAATTACAGAATACTGAGGGAACTTGGGGACGTTCTAGCAACTCCACTGACTGACCTTTTCAATGCCTCGTTGGAAGCGGGAGTGGTGCCAAAGGACTGGAGAGAGGCTCATGTGGTGCCTTTACACAAAAAGCGGAAGTAAGGATGTGGTTGAAAACTACAGGCCGGTTAGTTTAACTTCAGTGGTGAGAGTAAATTAATGGAAAACGCTGTTGAAAGAGAAAATAGTGAGGTTTTTGGAGTCCAGCGGATTACAGGATCCGAGGCAGCATGGATTCAACCAGAGGCAGGTCTTGTCAGACAAATCTGATTGATTTCTTTGAACTGGGTGACCAGGGAGTTGGACCGAGGGAGAGCTCTAGATGTGGTGTATTTAGATTTCAGTAAAGCCTTTGGACACTGTTCCTCACAGGCGACTTATAAACAAACTGAGCACCCTAGGGATGGACCCTAAAGTTACTGCTTGGGTTAGAAATTGGTTGGGTGGGATGCGACAAAGAGTACAAGTAAATGGAGCTCACTCTGAGGAGAAGGATGTTACCAGTGGTGTGTGCCCAGGGATCTGTCCTTGGTCCGATTCTTTTTAACATCTTTGTTAGTGATATAGCGGAAGGGCTGTCGGGTAAGGTTTGCCTCTTTGCGGATGATACCAAAATCTGCAATAAAGTAGACACCCAGGAAGGTGTAGATAACATGAGGAGGGATCTAGCTAAGCTTGAAGAATGGTCTAGAATTTGGCAGCTGGGATTTAATGTTAAAAAATGTAAGGTCATGCATTTGGGCTGCAGCAATCCAAGGGAGCAATACAGCATAGGAGGTGAAGTACTTTTGTCCACTAAAGAAGAGCGGGACCCTAGGCGTAGTTGTGTCCGATGATCTTAAAGTAGCTAAACAGGTTAGAAAAGGCGACGGCAAAAGCTAGAAGGATGCTTGGGTGCATACAGAGAGGAATGGCTAGCAGAAAAAGGAGGTGATAAGCCTCTGTATAAGTCTTTTGGTGCGACCTCATTTGGAGTATGGTGTGCAATTCTGGGAGACCGCACCTTCAAAAGGATGTGAACAGGATGGAGTCGGTGCAGAGGGTTGCTACTAAGATGATTAGTAGTCTTCATTATAAAGCATATGAGGACAGACTTAAGGATCTTAATATGTAACACCTTAGAGGAAAGGCGGGATAGAGGTGATATGATTGAGATGTTTTAAATACCTCCGTGGCATAAATGTTCAGGGAGAGAGCCTCTTTCAATTGAAAGCAAGTTCTGCGACGAGGGACATGGGATGAGGGTGAAGGGAGATAGATTCAGGAGTGATATGCGGAAATATTTCTTTACGGAAAGAGTAGTGGATCCGTGGAATAGTCTCCCAGTGGAGGTGGTAGAGATGAGGACAGTAACTGAATTCAAAAAAAAGCATGGGACCAACACAGAGGATCTCTAAAGGTAAAAAGTAGACTGTTGTAGTTGTTGTTATGGAAGGACAGACTAGATGGGCCTTGTGGTCTTTTTCTGTCATCATGTTTCTATGTTTCTATGTAATACAAGTATTGAGGAACCTGTGTCTTTTGGGGGAGACTGCTAGGTACTTATGACCTAGATTGGCCACTGTTGGAAACAGGATACTGGGCTTGATGGACCTTGGTCTGACCCAGTATAGCATATCTTATGTTCTTATGAAAAATGTATTTCTCAATTCCTTCTTTTATTTTTTGGTCCACCTGTAGTCTACCTCTCTCCAGTCTGACTCTGTCACTTCATTTAGTGGGATGCCTGATCCCTTCTCCACCTCACCATTAAGAAGGAGGGCTTTGTCCTTGTCTCTTCATGCAGTTTTCCAAGGTCACATATCTAATGTTGCTGTGTCAGTCTAGCCACTACCCAGTTCTTGCATGAGCACTTGTGAAAATGTTGAGCTGAGCATTCAGGACTGGGCTCCCATGGAAGAATGCATCCAAGACCAAGGGCACTGAAGAAATAGCAGCATTTACTCTATATTTCACTGATGAACAGAACAGAGCCTGACACTCAAAGCCACACTTGCTTATTTCAGTTCTTCTGATGTACTGTATCTCAAGTATATGTGAATCAGATGTTTAGGATCAGATCTCTGAGTTACTGGATAGCTTCAGAAGTAGTAGTCCAACAGTGAAGCACAGCTACCACACGATACAACACAAACCAGTCCAAAATGTGATAATCACAAATGGGTAACTTTATTATATAATTTTCCAATTCTGGGGTACACCTCTGGCTCAGTGTACCCCAGAATTGGAAACTTGTAGTCTAAAGTTACCCATTTGTGATTACCATGTTTTGGACTGGCTTGCTTTAGCTTCAGAAGTAGTACAGTTTTTGGGGTCTAGTCTGCCTGTGATTGAGCATCAACTATAACTGCTTGCAATAGGATCCATTGTCTGGTTTGGGTGACCAGAATCACACTTCAAACTGACTTTGAATTTCCACTTGTAAAGATGTATGCAACAACCAGCTGAGGTTCTAAAGTCATTGATAGAGCACCAAATCCTTCTTGGGAGGTTAAACTATACAAAGCTCTTGTAGAATCCTTAATGAGGTTCTTATTTGGAACATCAGTTGCGTTCCAAGTGTGCACTTGTTGCTTTTCATACTCCCATATTGGATTGTAAGACTTAAGGCAATGTCAAGGGGAGTTGACACAGATGTAGATGTAACATAGTAATATAGTATATGATGGCAGATAAAGATCAGCATAGTCCATCTAGTCTGCCCAGCAAGGCGGCAAGAGTAGGTGCACCTGCTGCTCTGTGCAGGTAGCCCTTTGCCATGCCTTTGTTTAGGGGTGTATCCACTGCTGCATGTAGGTCACCCCTCTTTGCATGTAGGTCACCCTTTGGATATTTTTGGATTATCTTGACCTGTTTTGACATTATATTGTTACAGTGAAGGTTATCAAGCAAGTGGAGGTTACCAAGACAGATAGCACACACTCTTTTGTAGTGCATTTCAATGTCCGTGCTATTGTCTAAAGAGCACAATTGACCTGGACACCTACGTCAAAGTCAAGTAGAGCCATTTGAAGAATCTTAGCTCCTAAAGTTAAACTGGACAGTTTTTGCATAAGTGCAACCTTGGTCTTTATTTTCCGACACATTTTTATATGATTCCCAAAGGAGAAACTTCTATGAAGTGTTATGCTGAAATAGTTGAGCTATTTATCGTTATTGATAAAACTTCCAGTTCAGCACTAGCCCCTCGATTGTTGAGATGGTGAAATGAAGCAGTTATTTTGAATGGATTTGGTTGTAGTTCCCATTTATGGAAGCAATCATCTATCTGAGAAAGATTCTTCCTTAGAATATGGCTTACAGACTTACCATATGTCCCTTGGTCGACTGGGGTTAGACTGTTCATGCAGACAAATTATAAGATCTGGTTTTTATGAGGTTGCTGATGAAGATTTTAAAAAAAACCCAAACATTCATTAATCATTCCAACTGGTATTGCCGGAGAGATGCCCAGGAATTTTGATTACTAAGCATTGAGTTAACGAGATTAAATATTAGATGGTATTTGATGATATGGGCTGTGTTAGAGAGAAGTCCATGTCTCTAGATAGTATCATAAGTAGATGAGAGATCTAACTGGTAGCTCTGTTTTTCTTTTTATTGACTTTGAAATCTACATTTGTAGCTTGTGAGAACCTGTTGGCAGAAAATTCTTGCTTGTTGAAATCTGGCTTGTTCAATAGGCAGATGTGTTGCAGCTGTTGGTTAGATGTATTTCATTAATGCATGCTCCATCGGTATCTATGTTGCTGACAGAAGTGAAAT
The DNA here is from genome assembly GCA_033557465.1 of Ichthyophis bannanicus. NCBI lineage: Eukaryota > Metazoa > Chordata > Amphibia > Gymnophiona > Ichthyophiidae > Ichthyophis > Ichthyophis bannanicus. The sequence goes on along the minus strand of CM066041.1, from coordinate 177,996,887 downwards.
ACATCTGTAGCTAGAGGGCTGTTCTTTTGATTTTCCAGGCTTCAACAGGGCTGCGACTTTTGCTCCTTTCCAGACTGCAGGAATTATGCCGCTTAGATGAATAGCAGTAAATAAGGTAGTCAACAATTCTTTCCTGACACATTCCAAGCTCTTTAAGAATGTCGGGAAAATGTTATCATTGCCAGTCACATTTTTTACTTTACTACTCTTCAGGGTCGTTGTAATTTCTTCCATAGGCTACAGCTGAGAGGATGTGGAATTTTCAGGAAAATTCATTAGTGCTGCAGTAGGTCACTTCTGTAGTCCTCTGTACATTGTTTATTTATTATAGCACTGTCCAAGAATGAAGATGTTAGAAAATGTGATTAGTACTAACTTTTGATACTCCTTATAATGATGGATCAGTGGCTCCAAGGTGGTGCAAGAAATGCTATACTTTGTAGCTAGATCCTGCAAATTTTAATCTCTGTTGTTTCTCACTATTGTATTCTAGCTTTGGTGTTATCTTCATTTGCCATTCTTGCATATCCTTTCAGCTTTCTGATTTGCTAGCTTGGCATGTTCCAATTCCAATATCCTTGGAGAATTGCTTTAGTTGCTCAGTTTATAATTGCTGTAATGAAAGCATCCATTCGATTGTTTGAAATATAAGGTCTGTTTTGGCCTGGAAAGCCAATCAGTTAACTTTCTGGAAATTCCATCGAGACACTGCTTTAGACTGGAGAAGCAATGTCTGGAGCCCGGTATAGATGACTGAATGTTGGTTGATGTTGACATCGAATGACAAGCACAGCCAGAGCCGGCTCCAGCTTTGCTTGAGGCTGTTGGCCCCCTAGGCAAACTTTAAGCTTTACAGCCCCCCCTGGCTGCCAAACTCTGTCTAGCTTTGAATGCCCTGCTGTTTGCTGCCCCCCAGAAATTACCATCCTAGGCGACTGCCTGGTTTGTCTAATGGTTGGGCCGGCCCTGAGCACAGCAAGGGGGTTATTTTTGGAAACCTTATTCATGCTTTGGATATCTGGAAACAGCCATAGAGATGTCCAAAGCATGGAGATGTCTCCAGAACCATTTTAGAAGCCAGGTCTGTGGACATCCCTGGTATGTGGACATCCAGGTATGAGTGGGGGCATGATGGAGGTGTGGCGGGGCATTCTCAAGAACTTGGAGATCCCGGCCTGATCTCAGAAATATCCTGGATGTCTGGGGTTATGTCCTAAGTTTATATATGAAGTGGAGGAGTAGCCTAATGGTTAGGGCACTGGATAGAGAACCAAGAGACCAGGGTTCAATTCCTGCTAGCACTCAATGTGGCCTTGGGCAAGTCACTTAACCCTCCATTGCCTCAGAAAATCCAAGCTACAATGCAAACTGCTTTGACTGAAATGATAAAGCAGAATAAAATACCTGTTCCAGGCTTCTGAAAAGTGATTGTTTTGTCAGTCAAATGTCCATAGGGTGTGGAGAAGGACCTACACTAATACCCCCTTTATTTGACAATAGGACAGTGAACACTGACAGGGAATGGAGGCTCATGTTTCCATTTTGCTATGCCTCTGGACATCCCCTTATCCTACCTTGCATGAGATGGATGTTCCCACCTCATTCTTTCCTAATGGGGTCATCTATGTGGCTGCCAGCATTACAAAAATCAGCCAGAGACATAGATGTCCCTGGTGTTTTTCTGCATATTCCACCTTGGACGTTTTGGATTTGACTTGGATGTCCTTTCTTAAATGCCACTTTACATGTACTAATATGGGGAAACATGCTTCAGTCAAGAACCAATCACATAGCAAAAGTCTAAGTCATGCAAAAGACTGAATCTGCAATATGGGAAATAAAGGAAGGTCCCAAGAGTGTTTGCTGTAGACATGTCTAGGTCTACTCCAAGCATTCATTCATACAGGACCATTGGTCTTGTGCACACATGCATTATATACTTGCATGTACACACCGCATGCAAAATTCTCATGAATTCACCTAACCTTTCTGCAGCAAAACTGCTGTTTTAGGCTGTGTTTCAAGAACAGTCATCCCTCCTTCAAGGTCATCGCTATTACTACCTGATATGTTAAATCAGCATTTTTCCTGTATAAAGAGCACACCATATCTTACAAAAATAAGCTTCAATCGGAATCTTAAAGACCCCAGGAAACACAAAGAGAACAGCACAAAAATTATTCCAGTAAACATGGGGCCATCTGAATGTTTTATTTTAGGTACTGACTCAGTATTGATTTGATTCCAATTAACTGTTCAATAGCAGCCAGTGCCTGTTAACATTCAGCACAGCCTCTCCAACGTTCTCCGCAGCCTTTAATCTCAGATTTATTCTAAAACTGTACAGAGTTCAAAAGCGAGCCAGAGATTTGTGTGCAGTACCGTCAGACTCACTCGTTCCTTTGCTGTTGACAAGAAAGCACAGCCATCAAAGAGCTGTGGCTATTGTTTATTGCGTAGATCAGCCCCCATGCTACGTTGTCGACTTTTCGCTTAGAAGGAAGAGTAGTAAGTGATCTTCTGCTGCCTCTAATGATCCCCCAGCATTGGTACAAATCTCTCCCATTTACCCCTACATATTTCATTCTGGGTGAAGCTACTCTTGCAAAGGCCATTAGAAGGCTGAGATCTCATTTTGTTCTCTATTAACTAACCCCCCCCCCCTCAATGGATTATATGAGTCCCTCATCCCAGGTCCCTCCCAAGGCTTATGCATGTTATTCTGTGAGCTGCATCTAAAGTGATATGAGAAAAGAACGAATATGCAATGAGCTGAGCAGGAGACACTGTGCCGGTCATTGTCAGAAATCTCTTGCAATGGAAAACTGGAGGAAAGAAGGGGAAGAAGTGGACATGTGTTATCATTTGGGACAAATAAATACCATGGCAGATAGAAAGGTTGAATTTCTCATGTATATCAAACAAATATGGTAGAAGAGAGGAAACAAAAGTCTCCTGTTGAAGACAAGTAGTGGTTACCTGGAATCGCTCCAAGATGTCATTCAAGATCTACGAAATTCAGTGAGGACAAGAACTGCAAATGTCACTTACATGCGTCATTTCTCCTGTCATCGCTACACCCTCTGACCATATTCTTAAGAAAACTGAGAGCAGGAGAACACCAGGGGAATATAAAATACTCCTGCCGTTCTGTGACCTCCCACCATCCCCACCCTGAGCAGAAGAAACCCCAACACCACTAAACTCTAGAGGAAAAGAAACCCTACTGCCTCTCACCACATCCAGTCTGAGTGCTAGACGTCTTTCTGCCTCCAATGACAGGACACCCGGAAAGGAGGAAACCCGGCAGCAGGTGAAGCTGAGACAGCTGACAATAAATCGCTAGGCTGAACTGCACAGAGAGCTCCAGAGATAGGCAGTGCAAAGAAGAGAATAGGAAATGTTTTAGAACAGGACATCTCAGCATAGAGGGATCAAGCACATCGGCTCAGTGTCAGAAGCGTTCCAATTGGCAATAAAAGATGATCTCTTTCCCAGATGCACTCACTCATGAAATCTTGAACTAAGAACATATTACTATCCTATTTTGTATTCTCTTTCACTGACTCAGTCTTGACTCTCTTTCTTTCCTTGTATCTTCTTTGGTTCTCCTTACAGGGCTGTTATTGATCCCTGGAACTGTCATATTATAAACCAACACTGGAGATTACTTTACTTTACCAAAGAGGGAGGAGGCAGCAAAGAGATGCACCAAAAGCTTCCCAGCAAAATAAATGGCCAACATTTCTAAGTGTGGCTGAAGATTGTTCTTTGCAAAACCATCGTGATATCTCTGTCAAAGGGCAGGGTCTCAGGGGCTTATCCAGCTCCCTTTTCTCAGTGTTGCACATTTTAAAGCATTTATTCTTGACATGCTAGGTTACGGTATAGCATTGACAGAGAATGTCCTCCATGAGTTAATACCTGAGCTGTTCCTAACGGAAAGGCCTGCTCAACTGAAATCATCTGAGCACTTTTCTCTCCCGTATCTGACAGCAGGCCCTAAATCTCCCAGCACAGGAGTTCATGCACCGTTATCCCTCAGCCACAGAAAATAGCTCTGCCAATAAACTTTACCTTCCTTTATTATTATTGATGTAGTTAAAGGATATGTATTTGTTTGTCTCCTTGCAAGTGTCGCTAACAGCTGCACAAATGTCGCTCATGTAGCCTGCTTTTGGAATGCTGAAAGGCGCTTTAACAGCACTGCCATTTTACCTTCCATACAGAGTACTTTAAGACAAACTAAATTCAGGATTGGTAGGTAAGCCCGGCCCCTAGAGGGATTACAATCTAAGTTGGCACCTGTGATAACTCAGGAAGTTCTCTGGTGGTCTGATGGGGGGATCACAGAGCAGAGCTCAGAGATCAGAAGAATAGACTATTGGTTAGAGCTGTGACCTGGAACCAGGAAAGCCAGTCTTCAAATCTCACTGCTGCTCCTTGTGGCCTTGGACAAGTCACTTAACCTTCTAGTTCCTCAGGTATAAATTTAGGAGCTGATACAGAAAAGTGTGCTACTGTTAGCACAGGGGCCAATTCCATTACATGCACGTCTTGGCCGCAGGCACATCCAAATCATAAATGTGCTTGATTTAAATGGGACGCCGCATTAGATACACACGCAGTTTTGGAATAGGGACAAACATGTTTTCGACGCTGCACGAACAAAGCACTATAAAGTATGGGACATGGCTATATGCAGCAAATGGCTTTGTACGTCCCCGCGCTACCATGTTCTGAAAGGTTAGACATTCACAAACCCGCCTGTCTCCACTATAGACTTGCGAACAGTCACGCCTCTGTGTAAAACGTGCATCTCCTAAGCTGCTCCACTCACTGACAGTGTTGTGCTGATGCAAACCACACAAGAATATTGATGATACAGAAATGGTGATGCAAACTAGACTATCTATACCAGTCTATTGCATGCCCAGAACACCGCAAAGATAGCTCAGGGCACTCTACGATAGTTTAAAGGCAGGTAGAAAATGATTCGTTTGGCATGACATACCTTGCATCGCAACATACATGGCAGAGGAAGACATCCTTAGTTATGCTTGCATTGGTCATCTCTGAAAACAGTCTGTGCAATGCTCAGTATGGCCCAGACGAATTCAAAAGAGGGTCTCTATAGCAAAACGTCACAACATATCCCTGTCACTGATAAGGGACCTGCAGAATGGACTATTCAACAGTGCAAACAGTGATGTTAAATGACCAAAAGCACCATCCTCACTCTCTACAATTGTGCACATATCTAGAGACCTATGATGGTGTCCCTGGGCATGTCTTAGTGCTGTTTGCACTGTTGACTGCTCTCATTCTGAAGGGCCCTTATTAGTGATAGGGGTATGCTGTGATGTTTTGCTATAGAGAACCTCTTCTGCTGTAACCTCCCCTATCACACTGGCACCTGGTGACACTGCAATCATCCCTACAGTCCAGGTACTGGCCAGGCATCCGTGTCCCTCCGGATTAGTGGATGAGCACAACTGATCCTCCTGTGCAACATTCAGACCACGCACACACATACTCTCACCTCTGCCAAAACCATGCCTTGCACCCATACACAAATGCTGTGAAGCTATGAAGGCGTGGCATCTCGGGACACCACAGCTGATCTGCATTTCTCAGGCAAACACGATTCTGCTCCCTACATACCATCCCTACATCTGAATTCACATTGTTCGGGACACTGGAATTGCTAGGGAAGCTGAGAATAGCCCCTTGGGCACAAGCAGCAAATGTCAGCATAGCCAAAATAAGGTTTATTGCAGTGCCTTATGTTTCTGTAGGAGTGTTTTTTTTCTTGTTCCTTAACCTTACAAATGCCCCTCACATGTGCATTCCATTCTATACAACTGCATCTTATGCCCTCCCAGACAGCAGACAGCAAACGCACCAGTACAGCACAGACGTGCCACAGCCATTCATCCCTATGGGATGCGTTGGGGGTCAGAGCAAAATATTTCTAAGTCCTGGCCTTATTCCACATTTCCGCAGGTATAACTTGGATGTCCATGGGTAATGCTGGAGACATACATGAGCCTCTACTGTATACACTTTAGATGTCTCTTCAGCTGGCCACACCCCCGTTCCACCCAGCCATGTTCAGAGATTTCTGTGCTAGCGCCATGTACGTGCAGATACGTGTGTTATCGGAATATGGTTCTAGACGTATTTGCCAGAAAAATGTCTATCCTGCACAACTATCCGGTTTATTCGTGGTTCAGAATGACCCCCACAGTGTTTAGGCACAATTTTCTGCGGTAGTATGAGCTGCAAATGTAAAAAGGGATTTACCGTGAGCCTAATCATGGTGCAGATACCAAGGCAAATGGCAATGCACAGCCCATTTAAATCTATGCCAAGTAGGTGATCATTAAGCAATGGGCTATGCCATCTAGGTTCAGAGCAATGTACAGAAGAGAGGAAGGCGAAGCTCAATGCTGGGACTGTAACACCAGCTTCGTGGAGACAAGGCTTTGCTCAAGAGGTCTGCTGTCAGCGCTGAGGAGGGATTTTATACCTGTTTCTTAAGCAGACAACCCCTGCAGCTTTTTTGGGGCTTTGCTGGGGAAATAAAATGGCAGGGGGAGCAGTGCATGCATATGTGCTGGAATGCTATGTGGCACATAACAGCAATCATTCTGCTCAGAATATACCAACGTTCAAAGATACCGACATTATTCTGAGCAGAAGGGTATTGCTCTTGTGCGCCACATAGCATTCCAGCACATGCAGGGGTGGCACAATGCCATTGTCTTGGGGGGAGGGGGCCCAAGTTCCGCCTTAACTTGCTCTAGGCTAGAGAACCTGCATGAGACTGCAATTGCCGACATTCCCTTTCTGTTCTGCCTGCGGGGATTCACTCTTTTGCAGGCAGACAGGAAGGGACTTTGCCAAATCATGGCAGAGAATTTTTGGTAGGACTAGAGCCTATGTGGCCCAACCTCTTCTGATGCCTATGCATACAAGTGCCTTTTTGTGTGCACCATATAGGGTGCTGCTAAAGCAGATGTGTGTGCAGAAGTACCTGGCTCGCTCTCCGTGATTAGTGCAGACATGCTGTTTGCTTACAGCATGGCTGTGCAAATCTTCTGTGCTAAATCTGCATCAACCTCCTTGATAATAAATCCCCTTGACCTCTTATTAGAAAGGGGTGAGCTACATCTACAACAGATGAAATATATATAAAATGTGCTCATAAGGAGAATTGTCACACTTTCGGTGCCAGTGGATTTCAGTTCTGAACGTCCGGTGAGCTTTGCAGATGCAAGAGAACTGGAAAAAGAAAGAGGCAATAGAGAAGAATTTTTTGCCATCTTCTCTAAGCTAAACCCCACTGGGGGACCCATTGAATGGACTATTCTCTGCAGGGAGGCGCTCTCTCACATGGATGGTGCTGTGCTCTTACACAATCAGAGGGGCTGCGTGCTAGAGACACACATCAGTGTCTTGTTCATGTCTAAAAGGTAAAATCGATGATATAACTAATATAGAAGGAAAAGGGAAAAAATGTTAAAAGAGAAACCTGTTTGTCAGCTGTTGGGAGCTGAGGCTCTGTCGGAGAAATTGCAGTAATTATACCATATAAAACTGGCAATTTAATATCCCAACTCTCTTCTAACAAAAATACTCTCACAAGTATTTGAGAATGAGGGATAGAGCAAAGCACTACCTTCTAATTTATTTACAGAGTAACTGTTGTTCACATGGCTCTGGTAAACAGAATACTCATAAGAACATAAGATGTGCCATAATGGATCAAACCAAGGCTCCATCAAGCCTACTATCCTGTTTCTAGCAGTAGCTAATCCAGGTCACAAGTACCTGTCAGCAGGGCCGGCCCAAGGGTTTCTGCCTCCCTAGGCACAAACCCCAGCCTTGCTGCTGCCCCCCTAGCTGCCGCCATTTCCACCCTCCCAGTAGCTGCTGTTTCCATCTTAGGAAGGGGAGGTGGACAGCGGCAGCCACGGGCAAGAAAGTGGTGCCTAAAAGCAGCCACCTTTGGAAATAATGCTGCTACTGCTGCTACCCGACTCTCCCCCAAACAGAATCGGGGTAGGGGTGGCACGGTTGGTCATGTGTGCCGCTGCTGCTGCCCACCTGGGTCAGCCACTCTAGGTGCCTGCCTAGCTCGCCTAGTGGAATGGCCAGCCCTGCCTGTCAGGTTCCTGAAAAGGTATAGGTTCCACAATGCTTGTCCCGGGATAAGCAGTGGATTTCCCGTGTCTCTTTAATAATGGTTTATGGACTTATCCTACAGGAACTTGTCCAAACCTCTTTTAAATCCAGCTACAGAGTGAAAAAATATTTTCTCTGATTAGTCTTAAATGTGCTGCATTGTATCTTCATTGCATGTCCCCTAGTCTTTTTACCTTTTTGAAAGAGTAAACAACTGATCTACATTTACCCGTTATACCCCATTCATGATTTTATAGACCTCTATCATATCTCCCCTCAGCCATCTCTTTTCCAAGTTGAAGAACCCTAACCTTTTAAGCCTTTCCTCATAGGGGTATCCTTCCATCCCCTTTACCATTTTTGTCGCTCTTCTCTGTACCTTTTCTAATTCTGCTATATTCTTTTTAAGACATTGTGACCAGAACTGCACAGAATAGTCAAGGTGTGGTTGCACCATGTTATGATACAGAGGCATTATAATATCCTTTGTTTTATTCTCCATTCCTTTCTTTATGATTCCTAGCATTCCATTTGCTTTCTTAGCTGCCGCTGCACTCTGGGCAGAGGGTTTCAACATGTTATCCATGATGACACATAAATCCTTTTCCTAGGTGGCGGTTCCTAATGTGGAACCTCGCATCATGTTTGGTTTGTTATTCCCTAAGTGCATAACTTTGCACTTGCCAACATCAAATTTCATCTGCCATTTGGATGCCCAGTCTTCCAATTTATCAATGTCCTCTTGAAATGTGTGACAATCCTCTTGTGTTTTAACAACTTTGAATAATTTTGTGTCATCTGAAAATTTGATCACCTCGCTCGTTATGCCCATTTTCAGGTCCTTTAGAAATATGTTAAAAAGCAGTGGGCCCAGAACAGATCCCTGGGTACTCCGCTTTTCACTTTTCTCCATTGAGAAACTTGGCCATTTTGTCCTGCTCTCAGTTTTCTATTTTTCAAACAGTTCCTAACCCACAAAAGTACATTGCCTCCTATTCCGTGACTTTTTAATTTCCCCAAGAGTCTTTTATGAGGGACTTTGTCAAAGGGCTTTTGGAAACCCAAGATACACTACATCAACTGACTCACTTTTATCTACCTGTTGATTTAAACTTTCAAAAAAATATGAGATTGCTATTTTTTGCAAATTGAAATATCAAGGATGTTGTAGATTAATGCATTTGCATGAAATTCTTGTGAAACTGACTTTTACCAAGACTTTTCAGATGTTGCAGCAAGCTTATGGAGAGGATTGTTTATGCTGCAAGCCATGTTACGAATGGGTACAGACATTTGAAATCGAGCAGAGCATCCACCAAAAATGATCCCAAAACTGGACGGCCTTCCATGTCAAAGGACGATGATGACGTCAAGAGAGTGCATGCTTTGATTCTTAAAAATTGCTTCCTAACTGTCCGTGAAGTTGCTGAAGAAATTGGCATCAGTAAAAGTTTGCATCACACAATTGTGACTGAAAAACTTCAGATGCATTGCATTGCCACGTCCCACGTCTCTGTACAGATGAGCAAAAAAGCGAACCGTGTCACAATCACTCATCGCTCCTTATCCATGAATTTTTGGTGAAACACGAGATGTTTCTAGTCCCGCAGCCTCCCTACTCTCCAGACTTGGCCCCTATAGACTTATTTTTGCTCCTGAAGTTGAAACCCACTCTGAAAGGTCGCCTGTTAAGACATGTTTCAGAAATAGCAAAAGGCACATGAGAAGAGTTCACTCTACTGCATGTAGTCCATAACTAATTCACAGGGCGTGATCGAGCACGTGGGAGGCTAAAGCTCAAGGTCACCACTACACATCATCATTATCGCGAGTCTGCTGTGTTGACTCACTGGCGCCCTCTTCAGCAAGTTTAGTTTGTTTTTGGACAGACCTCGTACATCTGATAAAGGTGTGAGCAAAATCCCTTCCCCTTCCCGCTGTGTGAAGGCCACATAGGTACTGCACCAAAATATTGCCACAAATCCATCAGAAATAGTGGCGAGATTGAAACTGCAGATATTTGCACCTGCACAGGAGAATGTTATTATGTAAAGTACGTACTTCTCGCATATTTCATAAAATAAGCACAAAACCAGTGAATTCACCTGTGCTGTGCTCAAACTCCTCTCCTGAACACAGCTATGCTCGAGTCACTTACAAGCCTGCTTTTAGGCCCCAAGTAGTTTTAGAAGAAGCCTTTCCCATGTATCTACTGGCATAGGCTCATGAAGCCTCCTGAATGTGGGGCTCAGCACAGTGAGGTGTACCTGCCACTGAAAGGAGGCAGATGATGCTCTGCAGCTGAATCAGTGCTTAAGAGCATAAGAAGACCAGTATCCGGTCTGCAAAAGCGAATCTCATGGAAGTACTCAACAGACCCAAGAGAAAAACTCCTTTCTGCAATCTGTCTTAAATCTCTTACCTGCTAGGTTCATGGAGTGTCCCTTAGTCTTAGGGGTATGTTTACTAATCGGTGGTATCGGCTTCTGTGCGATATCAGAGCCGCGGCCCCGTTGACGTCAATGGGGTCAAGGCTCCAATATCGCACAGAAGCCGCTACCGCCGATTAGTAAACATACCCCTTAGTTTTGCTTGGAAGGGTAAATTCCACTCCATTCATGATTTTATAGACCTCTATCATATCCCCTCACAGTCGTCTTGTCTCTGTGTAGTAGTGTCCTAACCTGTTTAACTTTTCTTCATACATGAACCATTTCATATCTTTTTTATTGTTCCTATTCTACCTCTTCTAGTTCCACTAATTTTTTTTTAGATGGAGTGGCCAGAATTGTGCCCAATACTCAAGGTGTGGTCACACATTGGCTTGATATAGAGCATTGGTTCTTGAACCTGTTCTGGGGGACTCCAGCCAGTAGGGTTTTCAAGATATCCACAATGAATATGAATGACAGAGATCTGCATATAATGGAGGTAGCAGGCATGCAAATATCTGTCATACATATTCATTGTGGATAATTTGAAAGCTCGACTGGCTGAGGGTCCCCCAGGACAGGTTCGAGAATCACTAATATAGAGGCATTCTGATAGTCTTTGATTTATTCTGTATTCTTTTCTGAACAGGTCCTAATATTCTGTTTTCTTTTTTGACTGCCTCCATATACTGAGTTGAGGATTTCAGTGTATTGTCTAAAATAACTCCAAGATCCTTTTGCTGAATAATAGAACCTAATATGGAGCATACGGGGTGATGTGTGCACAAGTATAAAGCCTGTGGCCCCGATATAAAAAAAAAAAAAGCTGAGCTTCAAAATTTAAGTTCTTGAATTTGTGTCCTATTTTCAGCCATATTTATGATCCTACGTTTTCAGCTGAAAATTCATTTTAATTTAGAAGCTTAAAAGTTATACTTATAAATTTGGAACTGCTATTCAGTTGCCTAGATTTATGAGCTTGGTGCTGAAAACCAGTGCTAGGCTCCTAATTTTCCCTACATTAGATTCACTCCTATTGCCACCAACTTTTTGTGCTCCAAAATTTAGGAATTCAGTGAAATTCTGAGTATAAATTTAGACACTCAGCCCTTGTAAACTTTCAAAGAGGCCAATTTAAGAACATAACCCTTAAAGTTAGGAGCATAAATCCTTTGAATATCAGGCCCTGGGTATACTTTTTATTGGCATACTTTATATTGATTTTCAAAGGGAAACATTTTTCCTTTGAAAATTGACTAAGTAAAAATATGCACACAAATAGACCCCTGCTAATTTATGGCACCATTTCCCCAACAGGGGTCAGTTCCAACTGAGCTCTACACTCAAGGGAGGAAAAGGGAGCTGCCAGCGGGGGTTAGAAATTTATAAAGAAGATGCTATTTTAAGTGAGGTCTCTTTTTCCCCAAACAACTCCATCTCTCAACTCGGTGACATTGATGTGGCCTTCCAAAATGTCAAAGGTTTTCGAGCAGTTGTCTCTGACAAAGAGATATGGGCAGATATTCAACCAAGTCTTTCTAATCTCCTGCAATGAGAAGGAAAAGAGGATTGTGCTGGAGCTGATAACAAAAGAATCATCTCATGAACTAATTAAATATTAGTGCCTGCAGCCAGGCAGCAGAGAGTTAAGCTGCATTAGTGGGAGAACAGAAATCTCTCCACTGTGTGGTAAGCAAATTGCGCTGTCCTATTGCAAAAACACTTCAGTGCCATTGATCAAACCACCGAGCGCAGTGGAACACACCGGAGCAGAATGTTAGGGATGGAGCATGGTTCAGATACTATCACTCACTTTAAACACAGACTTTTTCAATTCACTTCAATTTGCTGACGGTTCAGATCTAACCTGGATTGTCCCACTCACGTATCCTGATATGTGCATATTTTTATATTTAAGCACTAAAGTGAATCATGCACTCACGTTTGGGTATCATAGTATCAGCTGCCACTTTCTGCCACCTTTAGCATCAGTTTAATATCTTCACTAGGATGGTGGCAGAATTAGACAGGAAATTAATTGTGTTGAGATTATACTGGGAAACCTGGAAGTGCAAGGCACATACTTCCTACTGAAAATTTAAAAGACTAAAAAAATCATTTACTTATAAAAATCACATTTTAATTGCATTTTTCTTCCTGAGAGCTCATTAAAAGTTCTATATTTTTCACTAAAAAAAAAGACTTATTTGCCCTGCAACCCCCTGTGCCTAAAGGCCAATAGAGTTGCCTCTTAGCTAAGTGGAGGGTAAGTCAAACTTTTAACTTGGCTACCTGCAGCTATTTCTTTATCCCAGAAGGGCCCCACAATTGGCCAGCTCCACAGAGCCTCAGGAGTTAAGATCACCAGGAAAGAAGGACAATTGGCCGTATCTGTGTAAGTTGGGATGCTCTTTCTCAAACTATTAAAAAAGGCCTTCCAGTGCCAGACTACATGGCACCTTCTAGAACTTTGCCAAATCTTCAAAGCTGAAAGAGGAAAGCTGGACACTTTGTTTTTTGAACACAGTCAGGTCAATAGTGAAAAGAAGTTATGAAGTCAGTGGTGTTAATAACCATATAAATGGGTATAATTTTGGCCATTTCATTCACAAAACAGTTACACATCCAGAAAAGGGGCCTCGATTTGGGCAGAGTGAAGGTAGGAAAACAAATATCTCAGGTCTGTTTTCAAAGCTGGCAATGTGTTTTTTAAGTGGTACTGTAGAGTTTAAAAATGACATATATTCCTTGTCACTATGGGCCCAATTCAGAGACCTGAATAGCGAGGTTGCACACCCCAGTAGGACATGGAGCCCTGCTATTCGTTTGGAGCGTGTGCTGTCTCGCCCTCTTCCCGCACACACTGAGACACTGTGCAGAGAGAGCTGGACGGGGGTGGGGAGTGCGCAGAGCAGGGGCAGGCCGAGGCACCTCAGAGGTGGAATAAGCAGCGACGAAGGCGGCAATCGGGCACAGAAGTCCCCCCCCCCAAGGTTTCAACTGCAGAGAGGTCCCCTCCACCCGATCCCAGCACTGGCAGGCCCCGCCAGGGGTTGGGTGGCAGGGACAGGAGGTATGTTTCTGCAACAGGCATTCGGGACTCCTACTGGGCATCCCGGTGCCATGGCAATGGGACGCCATGCCAGCGGCACACCAGCAGGAGTATAGAGAGGGCTGGATGGGGTGCCAGGTGGACATCCTATGTCTCAGAATTGGGGCACCACCGGGTCGTCTCAGTGCCCGTTTCAGCCGCAGGAATGTCTAACTCTTGCAGTGCAGAATTGAGTAGGATCTGGGCCCATCCTGTTCTTGGATGTACAGATGGCCCGGACATTCCCCTTCCTGAATCGGGCTCTATGTGGATACTTGTATCAGTGGTGGCAGCTAAATATCATCACCAGCTGGATAATATTTAGTCTGACATCGGCTCTGCCCTCCCTCCACCCCTAACTTATGCAGATGGTATGGGGCTGGCCAGACAAATATTACTATTGTATAACATGTTTTGAAAATATAGGAATATAGGATTGATGTGCTCATTGACTAACAAAGACTGCATAAAGCCTTTTGAAAACTGGCCTGTGTATGTTCAAAAGTGAAATTCAGGCACTGAACATATAATACTCCTGCTGGAATTCTGCAAACAAAATTCAAACTTCTGTGTCAAAAGGTCTGAATTTTGCAAAGTTCTGTAGCTTTGTTTGTTAGAATACTTAGGTGTATGTTTACTAAAGAGCATTAGCTGCTACCATGGTGCTAATGTGGAATTACTGCACAGCAGTAACAGCTAACGTGGGAAAAATGCAGACTTTGCCGCCGTTTTCTGTGATGTCTGCAGTTCCCATTGTAGGTGCAGCCTTGGGCGGAGAGCGTGTGGAGGGTGAGAATACCTGCAATGAGCGATTGCTGTGGATGTTACCAGCCTGCAGTAATCGTCAAAGTTTGCAGGCTTTGCAGATGTAGTTATCGCTACCTCAATGGGCGGCAATAGCTGCATCTGTGCAACAGCACCCCCTCTCCTCCCCCCCCCCCTTCAATCCCAGCACTTTCTATGTAGTTTCTGCAGAGAAAATGCTGGGAATGCCCTGAGGCTATTGTGGGACTTTTGCAGCTTTCACCCGACGTTAGCTGCAAAAGCCTAACACGGGTTAATAAACATACCCCTACGAGTTATTGTGATATACATTATTCGTGTAGAGGGTAATTTTAGAATAGGTTACTTAAGTTAGTTGCGTGGGAAGGCACTTATTTTTCACCTATTTTCTAGCGACACATAAAGCGCGCTACTTGTGTAGAGCGGGGTTAGCATGCATTTTTGGTACCACGCTAAAAGTAGCATGGACACCACACTAAAAAGAAAACATGTTACCCGGTCAGCATGCATCTGGGTGGTGATTGGATTGGCATGTGGGCATTGCTACCACAGTGCTACTAGTGCAGGCCTTGGAAGCCCTTGCTGCCAACACTTGGCAAGAAGCAACTACAGCAAGCACAATGGGTGGTGGTAGTCGCGCTCCATGGTAGTTTTAACATGGCAAACTGCTAAATTCAGGGGGACAGCTGTCCTCACCACCCTGTATCTAGCACTGTGCCCCACGCTAGTAATACAGCCCAAACCCACGTTAATAGCGTGAGGCTTAGTAAACATGCCCCATAAGTACCTATGCGCCTTTATAAAATACTAGCAGAAATCCTGCGGAGTTTTCACTGACCTGGAAGGTGTGCATGTTTATGTCTGAATGAGAGCAGGGGAAAATGTTAGCATATAAGATACACACCTACCCGTGTATTGCATAAGCTGTGACTGCAACCATGCTCTAACCAAACTCCTCCCCTGAACACACACTTACACTAGAAATGCACGCCTACTTGTACCACACCTACGTTTAGGCATGAATTTTAGAAGAGGCCAAATTATCTCCATAAAACTGAACAGTGATCGCACCGCTGAATACCGACTTCACAATTTCTGAAAACACAAAACGATGATGAGTTCTCTGAATTAAATTCAGAGTTTCTTTATAAACCTAGGAAGTACAGAGGTTTTCATTGTCTGCAAAACATTTTATTGTCTTCTCTGCCCCCTCTTTTATAGGGCTGGAAGGAACTATCTTGTATCTCTGCAAAATAAACGTATTACACAAATCAAATTCATTCATTCCGAAGATAATTTTCAAAAGCCTTTTTGCAGACAAAGCAGCACTTCTCAAGCAGAAATAGGTTTTCATAAAAATTGTGCATCTCATATGCATATAAAATTATGCCTGTACCTGACTAGGTTTACCAGGACTGAAAGTAGAAGATCGGGGAGGGGTTAGCATTTATGCACATAAATTTAATCCTGAAAATGTCTATGTTCCAGAAAGCAGGCATACATATGGGTGCATAGTTTCCCTGGGGTCATTTTCAAAGCAGAAATATGCACATATTTTGACTTTGAAAATTTGCCTAGGTTGGCACGGGGGAAAGAACACACATATTTTTCATGTGTGCACAGTTATGAAATGTCCCATTGTATGCGTAACTTTATTTTCTCAACATTTTTATTCAACACTTTCTCCTGGATATAGCCGATTACACGTATATATTCACAATCAATTTAGAACGTTTGCCGACAGCTATACTTAGGACACTCAATCTTATTTTTTTAAAGAATTATCTATCAGTTTGATTAAAAGCTCAGAATACTCTACCTCTCAGTAACGTGCAGATTGATAGGCACACAGTTAATAATCTGCGCTTCAGACTCTGGGAAACCGATGATGGCTGTATTAAACAAATCTAACTGCTTATTTAATCAAAATGCTAAAGGAAATTTATAATACTAATTATTTATTTAAATTAATCTCAGTTTTAAATTACAGTGGAGTTACTGATGGCTGAGAATATTTTCCTGGTCCAATTCCATTTTTAAACCCTGAGAATTTAAATCTACTTAAATTTACTAAAGCATGTCAGTTTTTCAGTTGATGCCCCTAACAAAATCAAATGTACAGCTTACATACTTGACTAGTGAAAGCATCTTTGATGCATAGGGGGAGGGGCACACGTTCTTGATAAAAGAATAGATTTCTGTTCCAAAATAACTTATCAGCAGTTAAAAGCATGGCATCAAATGTGCGTTCCTTTTCAGGAAGTTTTTCCACTTTTTCTTCTCCTTTCCATCTCACATTCATATTCTGGAGGAGCACTTGAAGGCCACTGCAGAGCCTCTCTGCATTGTGTATAATACGTCAGAGCCCTTCGGTTCCTTCTGCCCCAAATCACTGCGAGAACAAAAAACTTTTGAAATGAATATAACACACTTTCAATTGAACCAGAAAGGGCTTAATAAAGATCTGGGCTGTCTACTGCATTATAAGGTATAAATATTTATAGCCTGGTCACCTTCTGATCACCCACCTATCTCTCGCACCCCCCCCCCCCCCGAAACTGTCAATGGAATGCTTTGTGATTCACTTATATATAATACGCTATTGTCATCTGTTGCTCCTATTGTCCTGAAAAAGAAGGTTGTAACCTTCAAAAGCTAGTCCAAAAATGTATTAAGTCAGTAGGTAAATCAATAAAACCATAAGTTACTCTGCTGTGCTTAGGGCATATCAGTTTTCTCTTGAAAAAGCCGTCTTTGCACAGCTGTCTCACCATCTCGACTCCACCAACTTTCTTCACCCCCGTCAGTCAGGGTTCCGACAGGGTCACAGCGTTGAGACTGTTCTCCTTGCCTTCACTAACTCTTTGCACGCAGCTCACGACTGTGGTGACTTTTCGGTGGCAGTATCCTTGGACTTATCTGCTGCTTTTGACCTAGTTGATCACTCTCTTCTTCTCCTTCGTCTGCGTGAGGCCGGCCTCTGCATTACAGTCTTCCAATGGTTTCACACCTTCCTCTCCTCTCTGTCCTGTGCGGTTCTTTCCTCATCTTTCTCCGTTCCACCCTCTGACCCCTTCCCACTGCCCTGCGGGGTCCCCCAGGGTTCTGTTCTGGCACCCCTTCTCTTTAATCTCTTTCTAGCTCCACTTGCTCTACTGATACAGCAATCCGGGATCTCCGCCTTCAATTATGCAGATGATCTAGTACTCCTTCACCACACTTCCCCCCTTCACCCTGATCTCTCTATTCTCAACTCTTGTCTTGCAAACATCTCTGACTGGCTCACTTCTAATTGTCTTCATCTTAACCTAACTAAAACCATTGCAATCTGGTTCACCCATGGCAGTCCTTCCCCCGCTGGCCCCCTCTTTCTCAGGATCCCCCGTACCCATAGTTTGCTGCTTCCACTATCTGGGTGTTCTTTTCAATCCCGATCTCTCCTTCCAGGCCCACATTTCACATATCACCAAAACATCCTTTTTTTTCCTTTGCCAAATTCATGCAATTCGCCCTTTTCTCACACCACCTGCTCTCACTACTCTTCTACTATCACTTGTTATGTCCCGTGTCGATTTTTCTAACTCTGTTTTCATTGGCATTACAAAATCACAACTAGATAGACTACAACGCATTCAGAATACTGCTGCCCGTCTTATCACACACTCTTCCCATCGTGATCATGTAACCCCTCTCCTTCTGCGCCTGCACTGGCTGCCCATCTCCTTCCTCTCTCAGTTCAAATTATTAACTCTGCTTCATAGAGCCCTCCATACTAGCACCCCTCAATACCTAGCAGATCTTATCGCACTTCACACCCCCAGACACACCCCGCTCATTACATCTGAACCGCCTTCATCTTCCTTCTCCCTCTTTCGCCCACCTCCAGTCCACCTGCTCATCTGCGTTCTTTTTCATTGGCCCTACACTCTGGAACTCACTGCCCCCTTCCCTCAGGTTGGAACCCCATCACATCACCTTCAAACAGAACCTAAAAACCCACCTTTTTTCCCTAGCCTTTGACCTTCCCTTCCCTTTTGTTTGACCCACCTCCCCAACTCTAATTGTTACTATGCTTTCTATCTTGTATGTCTATTTACTACCTCTGTCCTATTATTGATTGTAACTTCCTTTCACTTCCTGGCCTTGTGCCCACTTTCTAAGTTATTGTATATTGTGAACCACTCTGATTGTTAAAGTAGGGCGGTATATCAAATAAATAAACATAAACATGAGTCAGCCACAAATGGGTGATGTCATCCAACAGTGCCATGGATGGAATTGCTCTCCAATAGTTCAGTAGAGTCTAGAAGACTCTTCTGAACATATGCCCAGCCACCCCCCTCAGTCTGTTCTATCCGCCTGTCCATGCGGACGGATTTTCCTGCTCTCCTTGTTTGTTTAATTTTGTTTTGTTTTGTTTTGTTTTTCTTTTTAATTTAGTATTTCATACGTTTGTTTTCATTTCCATTCTCCCCCTGGATCGGAAAATGCTTCTCCCGCATCAAGAGATTCTTCTCTGTGGCAGTCGGTGTAGAAGCTGCCTACTTCAGGTGTGGTCTGCGGCAGCAGGGCCATCTCCTAGGAGCTATTCCTACCCACGGGCCATGCGTTCAGCCCCGTTAAGCCTCATCGGTCAGGAGATGTACATCAGAGTTAGAGTTCCACATAGGCCCTCCCACCAGAAGGTTGAGATGACCCTCGGCTAAAGCCACAGTTAGGGCGGCCTGATCCGCCACCTCTTGCGTGGTCTTCGATTTGCAAGGATCCCATGCTGAGCTCCCTGCTGTTCTTCAGGCACTACAGTTCTGCATACACCTTCTCATACCAAATGCACACAGACAGGGTGTACATCTCCCACATGATTGACTGGCCACGTGCCATCAGTGTAGAGAGCATGACCCACAGGATTATCCTGGTTCCCATGTGGCCATTGGTGGGACTCTGCTGTAGGCAGGTTCTTACCTACAAAGCATCCCTAATAATCACCAAGATTGCCTGGGTACATGGGAGCCGTACACCAGGAAAATAAAAGAACTTAGATCCCAGTCACTTGTCAGCAAAATTCCTTTATTCAGTACAAGCAAAAACTGCAAGCACAGATACACAAGTGTCTGTCTGAGGGACCCAGGTGCAGGCAACGTTCTTAACCTCCAGTACAGTGGGGAAAAGAAGGCTGCCCACTGAAGCTCTATAGGCACTCTCTTATATATGTTCTCTGTCACATTCTCTGTCCCAAAGTTCCAGTGAATTCTGCTTGAATTACTGACGTCATTTGAAAATGAAAAAAAAACTTGCAAAAAACCTGCAGGTTCAGAAGGTCAGAAGAACTTCTGCAAAAAGTGCTCTTCCCTCAGGACCCTCCTATGTTTATCACCAAACAACAGTTTATCACCAAGCAACAGTTGGTATTTCAACAAGGTCTGCATTCAAGGTCTGCTCAGGGTCTGCTTATCAGCTGGTCACAGCCCCCCCTCCCCCCCCCCGCCTGTGCTGTTTTCATGCTTTTCCATTTCCTGGAACTCCATCTCTTGGCACTGTCTGTTATCTTCAGGGCTCAGAGTATGCTTCCTGGTTGGCCTGTATTTCTCCTGTATTTCTCTGGGCCTATACACTTTGCACGTTCCCATCCAAAGTGTCTAGTTCCCCAGGCTCTCCCATACAAGGCTGCAAAATACTCTGCTTCACTAGCCCACATGCGTGTCTTCTTGTGCCAATCATATGTTACTGTGTATATTTTCAGGCAGGTAAGGGAGCAACCATACAAAGCAAACCTATAGGGCAGGCCTGAAATCCACACTTAGACTAATTATCCCTTTGTTCCCCACTTTTGTTTTTTTTATTGTGGAGGGAAATCAGAATAATCCCATTAAGGGGCATGAATGACTATCATTTGTGACAGAGAAGGATCGTCAAGAGGCAACTGTTCATATTGATCCCTAGAAATAACATTCATGGTTTTAGTAGTTTGCATCACAAGGCGTTTACAGCAAGCAAGCAAAATGGATAATACACAACAGCAATTATTCCAAAACACGCTGTACATAAAAGAGTAAGAAAGAAAACTTTTAGGTGTCCTCCGAGTCCGGAAAACCAGGAGGCAACATCCTAAGAGAATGGAAAACATACAGAAAGCAATAATACTGAACACATCAAATATTCAACAAAGTGATGAAGAAAGCTTTAAAAAATGGTACAGCAAAACTTGAGCTGGTGTGGGTATTGCAATTGCTGAAGCTCAAATGGCTTGCAGATTTCAGTTACTTTCTAAGAAAAACAATAAGAAAAGGATAACAATGCAATCATCCACAAAAGTCCCCAATCAGTCTAATAGTCCTTTTCATATTTTTAGATAATTTGGTCTTGCTTCTCAGCAGTTCCTCAGGACTTCGAAGTGTGCTTCACCTGTCTCTGAAGTTTAAGTTTGGTTTAGTTCAGAGTTCTTGGGATGGTCTGTTCCATCTGGATTATGGCCAATTGCCTCTGCTGGAATCTCTGCAGTGCAATTGGTGACATGGCTCCAGGCCTCATTCAGAAGAGCAGCAACCAATATTAAATGAAAAGACTAAATATTCTAGGTTAGATTTTACAAGGAGACAATGCAATGTGACAAACTTAATTTCATTCATATTTACATAAGATCATAACTATCTCGTATGGTGTCAACTATATCTCTCAGTTTGATAAATACTTTGTCTCTTTATCTCTGGGAATTCATTTACTAGTGGGAAATACTCCATCATGCCCTTGACTGATCTTTACATGTTTACAGATCAAACAAGTTGCATACATGTGTTCTGAAATTTTTGCAAGTTTTAGAATTATACCAATTTTGTGAGAATTTGTCATCAAATCATCCCCCTTTGCCCATGCATGCCTGACCAGTACATACAAAGGCAAAATGAGGCTAAAAAGCATCTGGAAGAACCACATGGCCAGTGTGGGTGTTCCAAAGTTTATCAGAGTGCAAAGTGCACCTAGCCTGTTTCCAGGTGTCTATTTCCAATTGTTGAATATGTGTTGGGGCTTAAGCGACTTCCTAAATTAAAGATTCTGGAGACAGCATAGTGGAATAAAGTTTGTTTGCATGTTCATTAGACAGATATGTCACTTTAAATTTCCTTCATCAGTTTAATGTTCATTAGAGTCCTTCCTCTTAATATCCCACTTCATCCCTCATAACTTTCTTCATTACTTGCATCATGCCACCAACTACATATATAGGTCCTTTCATGTTTGTATACCATACTAATGCATCCTTATTTGGGCAAGGCTGCCAAGAACATCAAACAATTGTTAAAAAC
The DNA here is from genome assembly GCA_033557465.1 of Ichthyophis bannanicus. Classification (NCBI taxonomy): domain Eukaryota; kingdom Metazoa; phylum Chordata; class Amphibia; order Gymnophiona; family Ichthyophiidae; genus Ichthyophis; species Ichthyophis bannanicus. The sequence goes on along the minus strand of CM066041.1, from coordinate 177,975,090 downwards.
TTAGTATTGTTGTACACATTTAGATTCTTCTCAATAAGCATCACAGTATGAGTAAACAGTGTCCCTTCCCACTAACTTAATTGGTCTAGTTCTAAGTGGACATGTGCTCATTCTAAAGAGGAACAATTTAGGTAAAGTCCTTAAAATATAAAACTATTATTTTGCAACATGTTATAACATCAATCCCAACAGAAAGAAATATGGCTCCTAACATGACAGCCACATATCTCTTACGTATGACTAATGCCTATGGTGTTACTGTCCTGTTCAGCAGTCATCAGCACTGAGTTGAACAATGCAAAGTAATTACTTTAAATTTTACAGTTCAGAAAGCAGACATTCAAATGACATGAAACGGAAACTTTGACATGAAAAAGTTGGACACTTTAATAACAGGATTGATCCTGTTATTTTGCCTTTTTTTTTTCTTTTTTTCATTTTACCGATTCAAAATCGAACCTCGTAACTACAGAGGAGCTGGTAACTTCGTTGTTTTACAAAAACCTCTTTATCTACAGAGGGATGAAGGTACAAAATCCAGGACTTAAACAACCACGCGATCCTTATGCTTCGTCCGTCTCCAGCCGCCCCTCTCATGAGAGTACGGAACCGTGGATCAGAACTCCACACTCGCTTCGTACGCAATTGTACGTCTCACACATACACAGTCAATCCTGGAGATATTAAGACCTAATGTCTGGGCAAAACTTTCTTTCCCTAATATTTACAACTGGATCCAAAACATAAACACTCTAATATTTTCTACATAACAGAACATAGCTTACATAAAATGTATATACAAGTGTGAATTCACTACTCACCCACTAGCTAAACCAGGTAAGTCTTCTCTCCTTGGAGGTAGACAGGAAACAAAAATACTCACCACTGGAGTCTCCCTAGGGAATCCAAGCACAGTACCAGTTTTCTCTTGTCCGGGATGGTATCCGCATCCCCTGAACCAGCAGGAGGTATCTCTCATTCCCTCGTGGAACGATATCCATTTTCTCTCGTCACTGGGATGGCATCCTTGCTTTCTCTCATCTAGACGGTATGCTCATCCCCTGTTTTCTTAATTTAACAGGAGGTATCCTGACTCTCTGACAAAACGCAGCCAAAAGCGCAGTCAGAGGAAACGCTGGGCAATTTGGATAAAAAAGAATTTAGGAGCCTATTGCTTGGGCCCCTGGGTCCCTCTAGGGTCCCTCAAGTCTCTGTTCGGGCGCCACTGCCAAGAAGACATCACACTGACATTGGAAAGGCCAATTTGGGGCAGGAATTAGCTTTTAATGACATCCCCTAGGCAAGGTCTCCCATGCCAAACTTCTCTCTAGCTCAGGTGCCATGACGCAGACTTCCCTGTTCCAGTGCCATCTTCAACTGCTCCTATCTGCTCTCAGAACAAGGGAAGACGCACTTTGGAGGATAGCCCTGCAGCTCTGAGTGCACTAAGCTATGCCACTAGCTGCAGCCAAGAGCGCTTCAGAATTGCCACTTCTCCTGGCACCATATGGTTAGCACAGGCAGGGCCCCCGCCCCTGACAAAGACCCCTTGGCGCCGACACCTGAATCGGCCTCCACGCCTTGTCCCTTGGTGCCATGTGACACTGGCTGCTTGAGGCATCTGCATTGGGATTGCTCCTTTTGCCACTGTTTTCCCTGCTCCCATTTCCTAGTTCAGTGTTGTTGAGTGACAATGTTGGTACACAACCTTTGTAAAGTAATTAAGTCCTATCGGTACATTTAAGCACCAAGCCATGCACGTCTTAATGATAGAATGAATAAGGAAACATCAAGGTTCTTTTTCCTACTCCTCAGGGATTTACAGCTAGATCAATGCTGTTAAAAGCAAAGAAATGAGGTATTTATGATATATATATATATATATATATATATATATATATATACATATATAAGGGCCACAGTGGATGTACGATGGGCCTGCTGCTTAACATGGCATTGGGCCTGTTTGCCTCCTCCCCCCACCAATCGGGAAGCTGTGATCTTGCCAGGACCTTGGGAAAATTTTCCACCATGACTGGAGCGTCATGACATTTGTCACAGTGTGACGTTTTTCTGGGTGAGATGGTGGCCTCCGATATAAGGTGAACAGGGCAGAGCGATCCCCCTTTTGAATTGCCTGCATTTCCTGCTCACCTCACATCAGAGATGCTGCTACATGGGGACCCGCTGCTTACTGGCAATGCAAGTAGGCTCAAGAAAGAAAAGCAGTCCAATGCTGTTCTCTCTAGCTGCCCGGGAAGGGCAGTGCGCAGCAGAGAGAGACCCCTGTAGTCTTCGAGGACAGATTGCCCCAGAGTTGCCCCAGAAATCAGGAGACAGAGTAGAGTGAAGGGAGCTGTGGCATGCCATCAGCACGTGGAGGAGCCGGGGAGCTGGTGGGTGCACTTCCCCTTAAAGGGGAAGCATACCCACTGGGAGCAAAGTAAAGAGGCAGGCTACAGCCACCAACGGTGGTTGGGGACATCAGGCATGGGAGTGGGCCAAGTCAGAACAGAGGGGTTGCCCTGAATGGATCAGTGTTCTCTGCCCCCTTAAAAGGAAATGCAACCTCATGGAGACACCAGCTCCCAGCCCCTAACCTATGTGTGTGTGTGTGTGTGGGGGGGGGGTTCTTCCTGATACAGGTGGACCATATTTATCCCTGGAGCTGGAGTTGTGTGAGGAGGGTGGACAGAGCAGCAGCACCGCCATGCCTGGAAAGTGCCCCCTGACTCAAAAGCACCCCACGGAGCCCGACAACTGGGCACTATGCAAGGAGGTGACAAGTGAACCCTCAAGGACCTGGGGCCAGCGGGTCGAGCACCTAGCTGAGGCAAAGATTCAGGAATCTCCCGGCAAGATATGCTGGCACCCCCAAGACCCCGGTGGCTAGGAGAGGAGCAGCTGCAGCAAGAAAGATAGTCCTGGCCACCTCCTTACCGCCTCCGACACCCAGGCAAAGCATGGACTCCACAGGCCCAGATGAACCGCCCACACACACACCTTTCCACTCGAATGCAGGTACTGGCGAGTAATCCCGAGCGACTCTCCACCCTTCACGTGACAGAGACCAAATACAGACAAACCTCTTCTCTTATTATTACTTTACCCTCTGTTAGAAACAAATTCTATGAGCTGTGCCTAAAACTTTCTTCTACCAAGTTCTCATTAGGGTTTCTTTCCCTCTTATTACTTTTCCATGTCTCCATCTTGCATGGTCTCTGAAGATGACAACTATATATCCTAATTAACTGGTCACTTTATCTGGCCATTAGTGCAGCTTCCCAAAAACCAGAACCACCTCCCTATTCAGTGTACTAACTCTCCCAGACATAACCATTTTTACACATGTTGCCAAAGTAATGCACTGGAAAGTTCATTTTCAAAGTCATTCCTGCAGGTAAAGGAAGGGGCATGTATAAAACTGCCCCCCCCCTTCCATCCGATGGGCGGGCAACATTTGTATGTGGGCAGAACTGAGGATTTTACTTACATGTATACTACTGAAAATTAAAATGTGTGTCATTTTTCACAAAATAAATCTGCACTGTAAATATCAGGTGTAGTGCGTGCATACAGTTTTCCTGGGATAACTTTCAAAATGGAAAGGTGTGCGCAGTTTCACTTTGAAAATTCAGCAAATTTCACAGAGTGAAAAATACATGCATGCTTTTTGCTAATGTGCACAGTTATGAAATAACCCTCAAAGTGGATGGAATAAAAAGAAGAGGGAGAGAGAGAAAGCCAGAGTAATACTAATAACAAGAAGAAAAAATTTACGGGGTAGAAAAAGAATGAGGACCATTCCTGGGTTCTAGTGCTGCTCCGAACTGTCCTGATAAGATAAGATATGCCATACTGAGTCAGACCAAGGGTCCATCAAGCACAGTATCCTGTTTCCAACAGTGGCCAATTCAGGTCACAAGTACCTGTCAGGTTCCCAAAAGATACACAGATTCCATGCTGCTTGCCCAGTGAGTAAGCAGTGGATTTACCCCGTCCTCTTTAATAATGATTTATGGATTTTTCCTCCAGAAACTTGTACAAACCTCTTTTAAATCCAGCTACACTGATAGCTTTTACTACATCCTCTGGTAACAAATTCCAGAGTTTGATTACGTGTTGAGTGAAAAAATATTTTCTCCGATTTAGTCTTAAATGTGCTACATTGTAGCTTCATTGCGTGTCCCATAGTCTTTCTACTTTTTGAAGGGGTAAACAACCGATCTACATTTACCCATTCTACTCCATTCATTATTTTATAAACCTCTATCATATCTCCCCTCAGCCATCTCTTTTCCAAGTTGAAGAGCCCTAACCTTTTAAGCCTTTCCTCATAGGGATATCCTTCCATCCCCTTTACCATTTTTGTCACTCTTCTCTGTACTTTTTCTAATTCTGCTGTATCCTTTTTAAGATATGGTGACCAGAATATTCAAGGTGTGGTCGCACCATGGAGTAATAACGAGGCATTATAATATCCTTGGCTTTATTCTTCATTCCATTCTTTATGATTCCTAGCATTCTATTTGCTTTCTTGGTTGCCGCTGAACACTGGGCAGAGGGTTTCAACATATTATTCACAATGACGCCTAAATCCTTTTCCTAATGTGGAACCTTGCATTGTGTAACTATAGTTTAGGTTGTTCTTCCCTAAATGCATAACTTTGCACTTGTCCACATTAAATGTAATTTGCCATTTGGATGTTCAGCCTCCCAATTTATCAAGCTCCTCTTGCCGTTTTTAACAATCCTTTTAGTAGAAGCATTGCAGAACCTGTGTCTTTTGGGGAAACTGCTAGGTACGTATGACCTAGATTGGCCACTGTTGGAAACAGGATACTGGGCTTGATGGACCTTGGTCTGACCCAGTATGGCATATCTTATGTTCTTATGTTCTTTTGTGTTTTAACAACTTTGAATAAATTGGTGTCATCTGCAAACTTGATTACCTCGCTCATTATTCCCTTTTCCAGGCAGGGGTGGCCCAAGGGGGGTGCGGAGACTTGTTGTGGGTCTCATTTGCATAAGGGACTCATTTGCATGAATATTTGCATAATGCTAACATGCGCTAACTTTTAGTAAGCATGCCTCTTAATGAGCATCTGGATAAAGAAAGGCTACCAGATTTCTACATTACTATATTTCAGTGCCAACTGCCAAGCACATTAGGAGGTACTATAAACACTGCCCATTTAGAACCCATGTATAATATAATTACTGAAAATTGTAGCCTATCAAATAATCCCCAAAATATAAAGCTTGACTGAAAAAAGTGCATGCTTTTAGTGAACTATTTTTGTTGGAATCTTTGTATAGAGGGGCGAAACGCCACTCAAGTAACAAAGCTTCCTATTTATTCTTTTTTATAAACGCCATATCAAGCTTCAAACTGTGAAACACCACCAAGTGAACCACATAAAATCAGCAAGAATTCTAAACATAGCTTGCAGGTGCCAAAAAACAAGCCTAGCGGTTAGCACTGGAGTATACCGCATTTGCAGATCCAAACTCCGATTTGGAAGAAGCCTGTTGCAGAGCTCATGAATGTTATCAGAGCTCGAAACACAGTCTGTGTAGCTGTCGGATGAGGATTGGGCTAAGCTTATTTGGATCTATGGTTTCAAAACCGTCTCAAAAACTTTTGAGGCATGGGTTTTTGCACTTACAAGCTAAGTTTAGCATTCTTGCTGATTTGATGTGGTTCACCTGGTGGTGTTTAGCCCCTCTAAACAAAGATTCCAACAAAAATGTTAACTATATTTATGCTCTTTTTTGATCACACTTTGTATTTTTGGCATTTAGAACCCATAGCAAACCCTCCATATCATAACAGCACTACCAGGACTCACAAAGCACCAAACTCTATCTATCAAAAGGCAACACTACAAATATTAAACCAATACATCTCAGAGAATACCAATACATCCCCTACTGGGGAAAGAGAATAAGTGGCACTGTCAAATAGAAACTACATGAACAGAATACCTCAGCTCGGTTACAAATGCAGAACATAGACCGTCACCAAACAAAGAACAAGGGATCACCATTTAGAAACAGGAAGACAATAATTAAACTGGGAACCCCAAGAGCCAAACTTTGAATGTACAATACTGGAGAAATAAAACTATAAATTAATTTCCTCTTGTACTAAACAAATCGCAAAGACGTTAGTGATGCACATTTCCCAGAACTGACATCCTCCAGTTAATAACTTTTTTTAAAAACTATTTTTCAATCTTTTGTTGTTTGGACACTTTATTTTTCAGTTTCAATTGCTCCAGTCACTTGCTTCTGGTTTCTTCGTGATCTTCTGCTAACTCTCTATTGTCTGCTGTCCATTTGTCCTTTCTTCTCTCTTCTAGTTTTTTTCCATTCTCTCTGTTTTAACATACTGATCTTTCCCCTTTTGCTCTTTCCTCCATTTGTTTCTTTATTCCTTTTTCATCCACTCAAATTTTACCCCTCCATCCTCAATCCCCACTTACTCTCCCAAAACCCGGCCAATCGTAGATTTTTCTTCCCTCCCAAACAAAATCTTTTCCCCTCTCCATCCTCACTTCCCCAGCCCCATCCCCTTCTAGTCCCCCAACATCAGCTCCCTTCTAGTTCCAGCCCCACCCAGTATCCACTCCCTTTTAATCCCATTCTCCCATCCTCCCCCATCAGCCATTTCCAGCCTAGCCCTCCATCAGCCCATTTCTGGTCCTATCCCCCCATCAGCCATTTACAGTCCTATCCTAGGCTCCCATCAGCCCATTTCCAGACCAACCCCCCCCCCCCCATCAGCCCTTTTCCAGTCCTAGCCCCCCACCCCACTCATCAGCCCTTTTCCAGTCCTATCCTAGCCCCCCATTTCCAGACCAAGCCCCCCATCATCCATTTCCAGTCCTAGCCCCTCCATCAGCCCATTTCCAGTCCTATCTTAGCCCCTCCTCTACCCTAAAGAGCCTTGCGCCTGTCTGACCATCTTCAGAGGGATCCGGGGAGGCCTGAAGCTCCGGCTCACTTCTGCACAGCCGCTAGAGTGAAGATCGATGTGTTCCTTCGCTCCGGCAGGTATATTCTCATGAAGCCGGCTGGCGTCAGAGGTTAAAAGGCATTTCTTGTTTCCCGGCACTCAGCGCACTTCACGCAAACACAGCTGCCAGAGTGAAGGAACACTCCGTTCTTCACTCCGGCCTTGGGCCTCCCCAGCTCCCTCTGAAGCCGGCCCTGCAAAACAGCCATGTACGGAATGAAGTTGGCACGGAGCCCCCTGAAGCGCAGGGCCCTGTGCAAACAACATTTTCGCACAATAGATGGGCCGGCCCTGTTTCCAGGTCATTTATGAATATGTTAAAAAGCAGCGAACCCAGCACAGATCCCTGGGGATACTCCACTATTCATCTTTCTCCATTGAGAAAATTGGCCATTTAGCCCTACTCTCTGTTTTCTATCTTTCAACCAGTTCCTAATCCACAATAATACATTGCTTCATATCCTATGGCTTTTTAATTTTGCTAAGAGTCTCTCCTGGTGGCAGGATACCCCATATTTTGCTGTTGCTTCTCCCCTTTCCCCAACTATTATACAGTGTCTTTTCTGCTCATTCTTTTGTTTAGAACCCCCTAGTGTTTTGGTTTATGCTTATTAAAAACTTTATATACCGCCTTTCTTACATAAAAACAAAGCAGTTTATAATATAAAATAATAGTAGAAATCAAAAAGAACTCCATTTTACCTAGATAGGACAGGAAAAGAAAAGATACACAGGAGAAGGAAAAGATGGTTATCACAAACATACCAACTGCAACTCATTGGTCTCTGACAGATTACCGCAGGCGCACTTAATGCCACTTATTGAGGTTCCTCTCGCTTGGCTTGTGGCTCATCATGCCGCGAGGGCTTGCATGCATCCGTGATGCTGAGAGCTATGCTATTGGTAGCTTAACTACTGGCAGGGTCTCCCAAGATGGACAAGTCTCAGCTAAGGTGCCAGACTAAGACAAACCACCCATCTGGGCAGCAGCAGTATTGGACGGTGTGGGTGGTGGAGGATCATGTGACAAACGGCAAAAGCGCTGGCATTATTTGCTTGGAAGAAAGGCCTAGCAGTTTACTTCTATATCTTGCCACAACAACCCAGTGGATAGTTGCAACAAAACAAATTGCAATATAGTGCTGGAAAATGAGTCCCCAGGTCAGAAAGCACTCGACGGGCTACTGGGGAAGAGCTGAAGATGACACTTCAGAGTAATGCCAGCATTTATGAAGTAGTTAGATCAAAGCCCTTGGAACATCTGACTGCCAATGTAGCTGCGCATGAATTGAGAGTCAGAAGCTGCAAAGATGTCTTCCATCATCAATTAGCTGCCCGAATGAAGACCGAATGCAGTTTAGGACAACTATCCATTAGTCAACATAGTTTTGACGACACTTAACAACAACAGCAATGCCCTTGGTTGAGCATTTTGATATCGTGGCAGCTAGTAACAATTGATGGTGTTTGCCATTAATGCAGAAGTTAACGCTACGTATCTTTTGCATTTGCATTCACAGGCGCAATAACACAAAAAGCTAATTATACCTCCTTGAGGTGTAGTTCCATTTCTCATATGAATGTGTTTGTGTAAATGTTTGTACCTTTGTTCTATGTTTCTTTTCGATGGCCTAATAGAAAAAATCTTTTTTAAATAATACTGCATTTCCTTAGTTATTTAGTATAGATTCGGTAACAATACAGACATAAGCTAATTAACGTGAGATCTAACAATTAATTCAGGCTTACTGGCGGCTCAGGTAAGAGGTGCTGTGCACGGTCATGGAAAAAGTCCTTTGTTTAATGCCCTAGTTGGGTCTTCCACTTCCCATGTTGGTTTGAGCCAGAGATGCTGCAGGGTCAACAGCCTCCAGGAAGTGAGGTAGGGAGTCAAGATTGTTGTTTAACGGTGGCATCTAGTGGCTGGATTTAGGTTCCATGATTGCAGGGTTTCATAAGGAGCCCCTCCCCAGCCAATAACTGGTTCTGATTGAATTGGAAGTTCAAAGAAGCAGGATTTAAAGTCTCATTCACATGTGTAGGTTCTCTCAATGATAATTATACTTGCCAAAATGTTAGAGCACTTTAGTACTGTATAATGACTTTATAGCCTAGTAAGTGCTGCAAGAGCATTTCCATTGGTGACTTTGGTAGTCTGTGGCAGTAAAATACCAAGGTCAAGCTGTCTTAATTACTGCAGCCACAACTCCTCAGGACCTCCTTCCAAAGCAAGATATTAATCAAGCGCTTCAAAAACGATGAGGGTCATTTGTAGCTGTCAGTCCTCACAGCGGGCAGGAAGTGAGTTGATAAGATCTGGAAGATTAGCGAACACTACGGTCTTTCTTTTCCATAAGTACAGCCCGAGCAGCCCATGTAGCTCCCAGATCTCCAGTCCCTATCTCTGGAGGCTCTTTACAAAATTGTGGCTTGGGGGCCCTTCATTGGAACATATTCCATTGCATCAGCCCAGGGCCGGCCCGTCCATTGAGCAAGAATGTTTTTGCACAGGGCCTCGCGTTTCAGGGGGCCCCGCGCAAAGAACATTCTGCTTTAAAAATAAATTAAATTTAAAAAAAAGCTGGCTGCGCGGCAAAATCGACTGTCCCGCGGGGCCCCCCCCCCTGCCAGGCTGAACCTCTCCGCGACGGCTTTCAGGTCTGCGAAGGGAGAGTGTCTCCCATCAGCCCCTGCAGGCTTATCGGAGCCGCGAGGGAGACAGTGAGACACTCTACCTTCACGGATCTGAAAGCCGTCACGGAGAGGCTCAGCCGGGCAGAGGGGGCCCCGCGGGACAGTCGATTCAGCAGCGGCAGCAGCCAGCTTTTTTTTTTAAAATTTTCCCTGAGCCGTTGGGGGGTGGGGGGGTTAGGACTGGTAACGGGCTGTGGGCTGATGGGGGAGTTAGGACTGGAAATGGGCTATGGGGGGGTTAGGACTGGAGGTGGGCTGATGGGGTTAGGACTGGTAATGGACTGTGCGCTGATGGGGGGTTAGGACTGGTAATGGGCTATGGGGGGTTAGGACTGGTAATGGGCTATGGGGGGCTTAATTTGAAAATGGGGTGATGGGGGTTAGGACTGGAAGTGGGTTGATGGGGGGCTAGGACTGGTAATGGGTTGGGGGTTGCTAGGACTGGAAATGGGCTGAGTAGAAGGGGGGCTTGAACTGCAAATAGCTTATGGGGACAGGGACTTTGAATGGAAATGGGCTGAGTGGAAGGGGGCTTGAACTGCAAATAGCTGATGGGGAGGGGAGCTTGGAATGGAATTGGGCTGTGAGGGGAGGGAGCTAGGACAGGAAATGGGCTGATGGAGCAGCTAGGATAGGACTGGAAATGGGCTGTTGGGGGAGCTAAGATTGGAAATGGGCTGTGGTGGGGGCTTGGATTGAAATGGACTCATGTAGGGGCTAGAAATGGAAGTAGGCTCTTGGGGGGCTTGGATTGGAATTGGGCTGAGTGGAGGGGAGCTAGGATTTGACATGGGCTGATGGTGGAGCTAGGAAAGGACTAGAAATGGGCTGATGGGGGGCTGGGATTGGAAATGAGCTGATGGAGGGACTAGAAGGGAGTGGATGCTGGGTGAGGCTGGAACTAGAAGGGAGCTGATGTTGGGGGAGGATTAGAATGGGATGGGACTGGGAGAGTGAAATGGAGAGGGGAAAAATATTTTGTGTGGGAGGGATAAAAAATCTACAATTGGCCGGGTATTGGGAGAGTAAGTGAGGATTGAGGATGGAGGGGTAAAATTTGAGTGGATGAAATAGGAATGAGGAAAGAGCAAAAGGAGAAAGATTAGTATGTTAAAGCAGATGTAGAGAGAGAGAATGGAAAAACAACTAGAAGAGAGAAGAAAGGACAAATGGACAGAAGACGATGGAGAGTTAGCAGAAGACATGAAGAAACCAGAAGAAAGTGGCTGGAGCAATTGCAACTGAAAAAAAAATGCACAAAAGGTAGAAAAATATCTCTTTATTTTGAATTTATAAACTGGAATATATCAGCTCTGGGAAATGTGCATCATTAACATCTGAGCTTTGCTTAGTACAAGAGGAAATTAATTTATAGTTTTATTTCTACAGTGTTGTACATTCCAAGTTTGGCTTTTGGGGTTCCCAGTTTAATTATTGCCTTCCTGTTTCTAAATTGTGATTCCTTGTTTGGTGATGGTCTATGTTCTGCATGTGTAACTGAGCTGAGGTATTCTGTTTATGTAATTCCTATTTGACATTGCCACTTGTTCTCTTTCCCCAGTAGGTCATGTATTGTTGTTCTCTAAAATGTATTGGTTTAATATTTGCAGTGTTGCCTTTTGATAGGTAGGGTCTGGTGCTTTGTGAGTCCTGGTAGTGCTGTTACGGTACGGCGGGTTTGCTATGGGTTCTAAATGGGTAATGTTTGTAGTAGTTCCTAATGTGCCTGGCGGTTGGCACTGGATTATAGTAATGTAGAAATCTTTTAGTCTTTCTTTATCCATACATTCATTAAGAGATGTCTTTACTAAAAGTTAGTGTATGGTAACATTATGCAAATATTTATGCAAATAAGGCCACTTATGCAAATGAGGCCCCGCACCGAGTCTCCGCACATGGCTCCGCACCCCCCTTGGGCCACCCCTGCATCAGCTCCATGTGCCTTTGTGTATACAATAAGAAGTTCCACCTGCACTCTCATGATAGGTGACAGTCAGCTGCCATTTACCAAGCCTGAAGCCAGGGCTTTTATTTCCGCCTCCTGGCAAACTAATAAGTAAATTAATACATACAAATTGCTTCTCTCTTACTAGGTACAGGTCTTACTCTTCCTTGACAAAGCTATGCTGACCTTTCAATGACTATTATCTGCACTCCCCTCCCCCCAGTCAAATATACTGTCCCTTCTCCTCCTGGACAGCTTTTTAGCTCCACAGGGTTTTACTCAGCAGTACTCTGCCTTCTGGTTAAAGAAGAAATTCCCATTGGCTCCTGGGCTGCTGCACCTCAGAGGATATGTCTTGGGTGGGATTAGAACCAATGTCCTTCGAGACACAGCAGCTCTATTGATCAGCTCAGAGGAGGCACTCTGGTTCACAGATTCTACAGTCTTTATTCTTTATGTTCAGTTGGATCTCTTGCCTCTTACCACTGGAGAAAGTTCATTGCGCTGACAGTCACAATAAAGCCATGAGTGGCACCCTGTCGCAGCCCCTGACAAATAGCACTGTTCATCTGTACAGTCACTTTGAGTTGTGACTGGATGGCTGGGATCCTGCACATATCTCCAGAGACCATTGCAGTAATTGTAAAGGTAGCTACAGAGCTGCTCCAAGCAATATGCATCAAAATCAGTGAGAGACAGCGCTGGCAATGACTCTCATACACTTATCGGTTAAAGCCAACACCAATAACCTTCTGTGCATTGACAATATTGATTTTGGGTGCTTATTCTCAAGTTTACAGAGGCTAAATGTGCATGTAATGTAATGTACCACCAAGCTGAAGGCCCTGGGGAATGTGACATTGTGCATCCTTTGCATAGCTAATGACAGGGATGGTCCCGATTACCTCTACACCATCATTTCACTTCGCACTCCTAAATTATTCCATTATGGTTAGATCTATAATCGGTCATGCACTACAATAAAGATAGTAGCAACCTGATTTTAGACAGCTTCCCTTGAAGACTTTATTAGTATTCAGCCTTTGAAGTGGGTGTGGCTAGCATGGTGTCTCATGAACAGAACAGCAGCAGTGAGAATGATACTCATTCACAACAGTTTGATTGGTCTCATAGGAAGTGCTTTCAGAATATTAGAATATTTCTGCAAATGAACTAAAATGTACATTTCCTTTACATCTACCTCTTACTCACCTCAACTATTGGAGTGACCTGTTGTATCATGAGCTCTACATAAGAACATAAGATCATAAGATATGCCATACTGGGTCAGACCAAGGTCCATCAAGCCCAGTATCCTGTTTCCAACAGTGGCCATAACAGTATCCTGTTTCCAATCTAGGTCATAAGTACCTAGCAGTTTCCCCAAAAGACACAGGTTCCACAGTGCTTGTAATGGGTCAAGCATTGATATCCTGGGTCCCTTTTAATAATGGCGTATGGACCTTTCCTCCAGGAACATGTCCAAACTTTTTTTAAACCCAGCTACACTAACAGCTTTTACTACATCCTCCAGTAACAAATTCCAGAGTTTGATTACATGTTGAGAAAAAAAATATTTTCTCTTATTAGTCTTAAATAGGTTACCCTGTAGCTTCATTGCATGTCCCCTAGTCTTTCTAGATTCTGATAACGTAAACAATCGATCTATGTTTAACCGTTCCACTCCATTCATTAATTTATAGACTTCTATCATATCTCCCCTCAGCTGTCTCTTTTCAAGGTTGAAGAGTCCTAACCTTTTTAGCCTCTCTAAAGAGGGGTATCCTTCCATCCCCTTTACCATTTCGGTGACTCTTCTCTGTACCTTTTCTAATAATGCTATATCTTTTTTAAGTTACGGCAACCAGATTTGCACACAATATTCAAGGTGTGGTCACACCATGGAACGATACAGAGGCATAATAATATCCTTTGTTTTATTTTCCATTTCTTTCATTATGATACCTAGCATTCTATTTGCTCTCTTGACCGCCGCTGCACACTGGGCAGAGGGTTTTAACATGTTATTCACGATGACATCTAAATCTTTTTCCTGGGTGGTGGTTCCTAATGTGGAACCTTGTATCATGTAACCATAGTTTGGGTTGTTCTTTCCTAGGTGTATAACTTTGTATTTGTCCACATTAAATTTCATCTGCCATTTGGATACCCAGTCTTCCAATTTATCAAGATCCTCTTGCAATTTTCCACAATCCTCATGGGTTTTAACAACTTTAAATAGTTTTGTGTCATCTGCAAATTTGAAAACCTCACTCGTTATTCCCATTTCCAGATCATTTATGAAGATGTTAAAAAGCAGCAGACCCAGCACAAATCCCTGGGGTACTCCATTATTCACCTTTCTCCATTGGGAAAATTAGTCATTTAGCCTTATCCTCTGCTTTCTATCTTTTAATCAGTTCCTTATCCACAGTAGTACACTGCCTCCTATCCCATGACTTTTTAATTTTGCCAAAGGTCTCCTGATAAGGGACCTTGTCAAAGGCTTTCTGAAAGTCCAAATATACTATATCAACTGACTCACCTTTGTCTACCTGTTTATTCACACCTTCAAAAAAACATAACCAATTAGTAAGACAAGATCTTTCTTGTCTAAAGCCATGTTAGCTGTCTCCCATTAGGCCATGACTATCTACATGCTGAGTAATTTTATTCTTTATGATGGTTTCTACCATTTTTCCCGGTACTGACGTCAGGCTCACCGGTCTGTAGTTTCCTGGATCACCCCTGGAACCCTTTTTAAAAATTGGTATTACATTGGCCATCCTCAAATCTTCAGATATTACAGATGATTTTAATGATAGATCACAGATTACTAATGGCATGTCTGCAATCTCATATTTCAGTTCTTTCAACACCCTTGGATGTATAGCATCCAGTCCAGGTGATTTGCCACTCTTCAGTTTACCAAATAGTTGTAATACATCTTCCCAGTGTATCGATATTTCTTTCAGTTCTTCCACAGTATCACCTTTAAATATCACTTCAGTCATGGGTAACATCCCTACATCTTCCTCAGTAAAGAGCAAAGCAAAGAATTCATTCAGTCTCTCCGCTATGGCCTTGTCCCATCTTGGTGCCCCTTTTACCCCTCTATCATCTAATGGTCCAACTGACTCTCTCACAGGTTTTTGCTACAAAAAGCCTTTATTATGTGTTTTTGCTTCCGCAGCAAGTTTCTTCTCAAATTCTCTCTTTGCCTGCCTTTAATCCCAAGACCAGCGGTTCTCAACCTGTGGGTTGCGACCCCCACGGGGGTCACCACAGGATTTAGTGGGGGTCGCCTCGCCCCACCTCTCTCCGCATGTTAAAAAAAAAAAAGCACCCAAGTTGCTGCCGCTGCCGAGTCCGCTTCTTGGCAGCGGCAAACTCACCGCCTCCCAGTCCCTTCTAAAGAAAGTTGTTTACCACTTCCTTTGGAGGCAGGACAATGCTGCACGGAGCCTTTTGAGAGACGGGAAGGCTCCGCAATGGTTTTACAGGTATAGCCGCGGTTCCCTAAGAGACAGGGAGCCGCGGCTGTAGAAGAACAGCAGGGCAGCAGCAGGCAGACAGGGAGAGGGGAGGAGGGGGCAGGGAACCTGCAACGGGGCTGACAGGGAGGGAAGGAGGAAGAGGTCTGACATGGACAGGGGGGCTGACATGGAGAGGGGGGGCTGACATGAATGGAGGGAGGGAGGGGGCTGACATGGACAGAGGGGGGTTGACATGGAGGGAGGGATGGCTGACATGGACAGGGGGGCTGACATGGAGGGAGGGCTGATATGGAAAGAGGGGGGCTGACATGGATGGAGGGAAGGAGGGAGGGGAGGGCTGACATGGAGAGAGGGAGGGAGGGAGGGGTGGCTGACATTGCTGGAGGGATGGAGGGAGGGGGCTGACATGGACAGAGGGGGCTGACATGGAGGGAGGGGGGCTGACATGCATGGATGGATGGAGGGAGGGAGGGAGGAGGGCTGACATGGACAAAGGGAAGAGACAGGGGGACATACTGTACAGACAGGCAATAAATGCTGGACAGAGGGGAGAGACAGTGCGGGTTAGGATTATAATGGGCAGATGGGGGGGACTAGGTTTGGTAATGGGTTGATTAGGGAAGGCTAGGACTGGGAATGGACTGATCAAGGGGGGTTGGTACTGGTAATTTGCTGATAAGGGGGTAGGACTGGTAATGGACTGATGGGGGGCTAGCACTGGAAATGAGCTGATCGGGGAGGTTAGGACTGGAAATGGGCTGATGGGGGAGTAGAACTGGTAATGGGCTGATTAGGGGAGCATAGCACTGGTAATGGGATTGAGGAGGGACTAGCACTGGAAATGAGCTGATTAGGGGAGGCTAGGACTGGTAATGAGCTGATGGGGGGGGGTAGGACTGGTATTGGGCTGATTAGGGGAGGCTAGCACTGGTAATGGAGTTGAGGGGGGACTAGCACTGGAAGCGAGCTGATTGGGGGGCTTCGACTGGGAATGGGCTGATTGTGGGGAGGGGAGGATAGAGCTGCTAGCCCTGGAAGAAAACTGGGGGCTAAGGCTACAAATGCACTGATACAAGGGGATGGGAGAATGGAACTGGAAGAGAGTGGATCTGAGAGGGGCTGCCATGGTATTTGTACTAGAAGGGACTGCTCAGTGGGGAAGGAGGGGGACTGGAAGGGAATGGACACCAGTGGCAGTCATGGGAATGCAAGTTGACATTGGAAGGTACTGGGAGTGAGGACTGGAAAGGGGCTGATACTGGGATGGTTACTGGGACTGGAAATAGGCTGATGGAAAGAAGTGAAGAAAACAAAAGAAGAGATAAGAAATTGCAGATGGACCATAGACCACAGAAAGAGAGCTAAGAGAAGACAGGAAAGCAGAAGCCTCAGATCGGGACCAGCATGATCAGAGAATAAATTGGTCAGACAACAAAGGTAGAAAAAATAATTTTATTTCATATTAGTGATTTTGAGGCAGCCATAAGGTTTAGCTGTGGGTAACCCCTCCCCCCACCCCCCAGCCATGAGGTTCTTACATAAGTGATCAGCTTGCTAAGAGGAGACATAAAGATTTCAGCAGGCACCCTTCCCCCCACTCCAGGTCTGAGCACAATATCCCCTTGCCCAGAAATCAGCAGACCAGAGCACACCGGTTTGGACAGGTCACCCAGGTACCTTCCCCAGGGACTGCTGATTGGTGGACAGAAAATACCTGAGACAAATGGGATTGTAGAATGAGTTTGAAAATGTACAGTATATAAGACAGTGTGGGACGTCCCTCGAGGCTCAGATTTTTTTGTGGAGACTGCTGGCACTCTGTCTGAGCCTGTGCGCACATTAAAACATCCTGTTTGCATTCTAGCCTGTCTGTGTGTTTCCTTCTGTGGGTGAGAGAGAGAATGAGAGCTTTTTCACAGCATTTGCTGCAACATTCTGGCACCCCAGGTGGGACCCCTTTAAATTAAATAAAAAGCCTCTCTCATCACACCCATGGTGGGAAGACTACTGCTTTTTGCAGTATCGGGCCTCTACCGGTCAGGGACCGGCCCCTCCAGGTGATTAACGGTCCTTGGCGCCCCGGGCCACTTTGTGCTCCGGAAGGACACCTTGACTCGTCTGGTCGGTCGGTCCCTGTGGCTGACCCCCGATTGAAAAAACCGGCTAGATAGACTGGCATCCAAACTCTCTGTCTGATCAGAGTTCTGGTGAGTACTACTACTGTTTTGGGTAGTTCTGTATTCCTGTATCTGGTAAATCTGGTAATTCTGGTATCTGGTAATTTCTGTGAATCTGTAGCGGCCTGATCACCCGCAACGAGCAGTCCGGGTAAGGGTCCTAGAGGCCCTGAAACCATTGCTCGTCCGGTCTGGTATCTGGTAAATCTGGTAGGAATAGGGGGGGCGGGCGCGCTTGCGAGCGCCGGTAAATGACTGCAGTATAAATTCAGTTCTGCCACCTCGGGTCCCTTAAAGTACTAAAAAGCACTGCCAAAATATTATATTAGCACTTAACCCCCTTAAGTGTGCTCTCCAAGCTGATTATTATAAAATTGTACTGACCGTGATTTTCCGATGATCAGGGCGATTTATTTAGAGCCTACACATGCTGTCTCTAATGAAGCATACTTGGGGGCTTCTTCTGTGTTGCCATGTGATTCTAGAGTTGGGGGCTTCTTTTGTGCTAGTGATCCTGGAGCTCCATCTGGTGGACATTAGAAAAATAGCTAGCTATATTTCTCATATTACTATTAACCTCATGGTAAAAGTTAAATCCTATGGTACAGCTAGAGAGAGTGTGTGTAATGTGTATTTGTAACAGCTGCTACTGAGGAAAGAGAGTATATGAGTATTCGCTGCTGAGACGTCTCTGTTTTCTGTTTTCCCTCTTTCTTTTTTCCTTTGTGGTCCTGTGTGTTTTGTGCAACCAAACTCTGCCTGTTACCTGGATGATATTGTATTCCCAGAAGTGAGATTAGAAAATTTACACTGAATATTGCATTCCTTGAATTGAGATTAGAAGATTTACACTGTAACTTGTGATTTGTAAATTGTGATTAGAGCATGGGGTCCGGAGGCTAAATTGTAGTGAAGGAGCATCCGGACCAGTTTCCCTATATAGATTCATGGCTGGTCCATATAGTTAATGTGCTGTTATGTAGAAACTGTTAGAGTGTCTCTGTAAATGTTAGAGTGTCTCTGTGTTTAGTTGTGACATTAGGGAAAGATTAGGGAAAGAAAGTTTTTGTCCAGACATTAGGTCTTTATATTTCAGGATTGATTTTGATACTCTATCAGTAAAAGGTGAAGTTATTAACAAATCGCCCCTGTGTCCCCAAACAGTGAAAAACACCAGGTCTACTGATTGCAGGGAAAGGGACAGTTTAGAAAATGTTTGGTCATGCCTCTCAGCGGTGAGTGGGGGGTGGTTGGAACTGCTGAGATGGTTTGCATAACTACAGAAAGATACTAGGAATGAAACCATTGGAATTGTTTGCATAGCTATAGAAAGATACTGGAAGATCAGGGAGGAATTTTCTTCTTCTAGCAGATGAATGGAGGCCCATTAGAGAGGACAAAAGGACAAATCACCTAGAAGTCTTTCTCCTAGCAAACAAATGGAAACCCATTAAAGAGGACAAAACCCCCCAATTCACCTAGCCTCACCTAGCCTCCAAACAATCCTCTTGTCATCAATTTTAATTGTAGAGTTTAAGCTTCTAGAACAATGGGGGGTGCCTCCTTTGAGCATCCTCAGATGTCTGACCAGCATCTTGATTGTGTAAGGGTGGGATCAAACAAAGGCTGGTCAAATTACTATTAGCAAAGATGTATGGGGTGGGGACTATCTGTAAGGCAAAGCTCATGTGAAAGAGCTAGCCTGCAAACCATTTCTTACAGCCCAGGCGGGAGGGTTTAGTGAAATTTATCAAGAAAACCTTCTTATTCCAATCAGATAGGCTGCTAGCTGCTATACTTAAAAGACTAATAGTCTTGTGTTTAAATGTTTTAATCTACAGTAAATATTGTTTTTCTTTCATTGCTGGCTGTTCATTGCCAAGTGCCCCTGGATGCTAGATGAAACAAACAAGGCATGAAACTAAGGAAACTGTTTCTGTTTTCCTTTGACTTTCAAAGTAGAGGTTAAAAGCTCTGACAGGACAATGGGGCATTCTGGGCCAGTAGTTACCAGGTTGCAATTTGAGAGTGATTTAAATCATGAGTGAATAAAAAAGGTAATCCAGCTTGAATTTTTATCTCTGGTACATATATTTGGTTTTGACTGCATATACAAAATTAAAAGTTAAAAGGGATTTTATATCCTGTGGCAAGCACCTCATAGAGGGTTTTCAGATCAGTTTGATGCCAGTCTCAGGTATTATTAGGTTTTAAATTAAATGTGAAAAGTACATTTTGGTTAAAAAAATATAAAAGGGAAGTGTTTGCATTCCAGATATCCACCAACCTTTTCATGCAAAAGTATCAGTTTCATCATTTGAATGCCTGTTTTCTGAACTGTAAGATTTAAGGTAATTACTTTGCATTGTTAAGCTCAGTGCTGATGATTGCTGAACAGGACAGTGGCACCATGGGTGCCAATTACACTGCCCTTTCCAATTTTCAAATTTAGTGGGAAGATGGAACTGAGTTCCCAGAAAATATGGAAATATTTGTAAAGTTATTTACAAATATAACAATAACATTAACTTGAGTTGATTGGACAAAACCAAATCTTGCTTGTCAGCAATGATCCAGGAGAAGTTTAAGAAAAAGAATGAGAGAAAAGAAACAATACTAAGTTTTTAAACAATTGTTTAATGTTCTTAGCAGCCTTGCCAAATAAGGACACATTAGTATGGTATAAAGACATGAAAGGGACCTGTATGTGGTTGGTGACAGTAAACTGATGAAGGTAATTTAATGATGTGAAGTGATGTATCTGGCTAATGAATATGTAAACAAAAAAAATGATGAGCACTTTATTCAACTATGCCGTCTCCAGAATATTCAATTTAGGAATTCATCTAAGCCCCAACACATACTCAATAATTAGAAATAGACACCTGGAGACAGGCTAGGTGCACCTTGCACCCTGATGAGCTTTGGAAAACCTACACTGACCATGTGGTACTTCCAGATGTTTTTTGCCTCCTTTTTGCCTCTGTATGTCCTGGCCAGGCATGCATGGGCAAAGGGGGAGCATGTAAAGGTCAGTCAAGGGCATAATGGAATACTCACTACCAGCAAATGAATCTCCAGTGACAGAGAGACAAGGAGTTAATCAAACTGCCAGATAAAAATTGACACCATACGAGATAGTTACTGGTAGACCATTGAAAGCTTAAACAGCAATATTTGTGATCTTGGTAAATGTGGAGGAAGTTAAGTTTATTTCATTGCAAAATCTAATCTAGAATGTTTAGTCTTTTCATTCAATATTGGTGCTGCTTCTCTGAATGAGGCCTGGAACCATGTCACCAATTGCAATCCAGAGAGTCCAGCAGAGGAAACTGGCCAGAGTCCAGATTGAACAGACCATCCCAAGAACTCAGAACTACACACCGCTGGAATGTGTGAAGGAGTCCCTATCTGGATCAGTGTGTCACATTGAAAAAGAGCCAAGATATCTGCCTATGAGAATGAGAGGTTCAAATTTTGAGAGAAACAGAACTTAAACTTCAGAGAAAGGTGAAGCACACTGCGAGATCCTGGGGAACTGCTGAGAGGCAGGACCACATTGTCTGAGAATGGGAAGAGGACTATTGGACTGATTGGGGGTTTTTGGGGGCTTTTGTGAATGATTGTATTGTTATCCTTTTAATATTGTTTTCTTAGAAAGTAACTGAAATCTACAAGCCATTTCGGCTTCAGCAATTGCAATACCCACACCAGCTCAAGTTTTGCTGCACTATTCTCAAAGCTTTCTTTAGCACATTATTAAGCACTGCTGCTTTTGATATACTTTCATGTTATGTGTTTTCAATATTATTGAGTTGCTGCAAGAAAATGATGTTACAATGTATGTTGTCTCTAGGGAACAGTACCAGAAGCTGCTTTTCTGATGCTCCCTATCTGTCTCAAATGGTTGTTGTCCATTGCCCTTAGTGGGATTACCTTTGCCCCATTCACAAGAAAAGAAAAAGAAAAATTGGGGTATGAAGGGAAATTGACTGATAGGTATGTCTAGTATGGCTGCATCCTTGCCTGAGGCTATAATACATTATGATGGCACGGAAAAAAGCATGTGGGCTAAGAAAATGAGTACCCAGAGCCCAGCACAACAAGAGTAAAGCCAGGGAACCATACTCTGAGCAGACGTGCACAGAAAATGGACCCAGCTAAGAAAAGACAGCCCAGGCCTGAACAGATTGAACAGGCCTGAGCAAGTTGGGCAAGCCTGGACAAGTTAAACAGGCCAAACAAAGCTGGTGGTACAAAGTGCCAGTGATTAATGAAACAAAGGAAATGGCAGGGTGTAGCCAGAATGACTCAACACTAGCAAGAATAAAAGCCATTAATATGCTAATAAGGGTGGATCCCAGGGAAAGAACCTTTGCCCCAAAGGAAAGAGGCCTCTGCAGACTTTTTTGCACATGGCCCTCCTTTGTCCCAAAGGAAAGAGGCCTCTGCAGGCCCTACAACCTTTTACAGACAGTACAGCAACTTTTGCACATGGAACAAAACTTTTGTGCAGGAGTTGCTACAGAGGGTATAGGGTATGTGTTGTTTTAAACTCACTGACGCAAGTGTTTCCATTGAACACTCTATCCAAGACCTACGTGATCTAGTTAATCATATTACTGACCCGTCCATGGGTCCTGGGTGGTTTATGAAGTGGTTCAGTTGGCTAGGGGGACTAAAAAAATCCTAGTGGTAGGGGTTCTTTTTATTTTACTGCTATGTGCCATTCTACCATGTTGTATCCCCATTCTTCACCGCTTCATTACCACCACCCTTGCAACCCTGGTAGAATGCAAGGCTGCTACCACTGTCATGGCCCTGACCCAATACACCCCTCTGCGGCTTGCCTCCAATAATACTGCCCTCTACCGCCCCTAGTGGTTGAGGTCTCATTTAAAAAGGGGGGAGTGAGGCAGCCATAAGGTTTAGCTGTGGGTAACCCCCCCCCCCCAGCCATGAGGTTCTTATATAAGTGATCAGCTTGCTAAGAGGAGACATAAAGATTTCAGCAGGCACCCTTCCCCCCACTCCAGGTCTGAGCACAATATCCCCTTGCCCAGAAATCAGCAGACCAGAGCACACCGGTTTGGACAGGTCACCCAGGTACCTTCCCCAGGTGCTGCTGATTGGTGGACAGAAAATACCTGAGACAAATGGGATTGTAGAATGAGTTTGAAAATGTACAGTATATAAGACAGTGTGGGACGTCCCTCGAGGCTCAGATTTTTTTGTGGAGACTGCCGGCACTCTGTCTGAGCCTGTGCACACATTAAAAGATCCTGTTTGCATTCCAGCCTGTCTGTGTGTTTCCTTCTGTGAGTGAGAGAGAGAATGAGAGCTTTTTCACAGCATTTGCTGCAACAATTTGACTACAAAATCATCATAACTTTGAAATCAAATATTGTTACTTGCTGTTGTGATTAATTGTGGTTTAAATAAGTACATTTTATAAATAAAAACATATTGCAAAGGCCTATAATATATTAATAATTCAACAAATGATTACAGCGACAATGCGTTAACGGTAAAGGAAGAGAGACGCATTTGATTTTATCATTGGGGGTCCCCACAAGTTGACCAATGGTAAAAGGGGTCGCGGTACACAAAAGGTTGAGAACCACTGCCCAAGAGGGAGCAAAAGGTGATAGTCATTGGTGCTATGGACTGGCTGATGTTAATAATATGAGAGTTCTTCTGGCTCGATCCACATACACAAAAGAGACCATCCATAGAGAGAAAAAGAGAATCAGGCAATACTGTATTTAAAGAGCTATTAATAATCCTTTCAATGCTGTTCTGACACACAGAAGGTCATGAGGGGGTTTATTTGGCCTCATATGTAAGATGGAGCTAGTCAAGTTTACATTTTGCACACAATATCAGCTCTGTCTGCATTTAGCCACTCTCTCTCTCACAGGCAGGCCTCAGCTTCCAAATCAACCTGGTTTTTTTTACATCTTCTTTCTTTCTATATTCACCCCATGCAGTAGCATAACCCGATTAAAAAGCCATGACATTAGGAAGCATCGCATTGTGTTCTGCATTTCTAGGAGAGATTCATTACAGCATGACAAGACCATATTTTCACGCTCTAAATTCGGCTGCACAATGCTTTTCTGAAGCATTTTGGACAACAGCTTTCTGGTTATTAGAGGGGTACGGTGCCTGATGCTCTTTAATCTCCCATGCTGTCGCCTGCATGAGGCTTAGTTTTCTGAGCCGTGCATTCCGTTCAAACACTCAGGGCCCCAGGGGAGGACAAACACAAAGACTGGAACAGAAGGTTTCTCCTACTCATCTTGCAAACTGACATCCCATATACATTTTGGAGATTGCAGTCCTTTTGTTGGAACTAAAGGGAGTTGCTAGGTGCTTTGCCTTTCAACTAAGAATGTTCCTCCTCTTCTGCCTTTCAAATTCATGTTGAGGGAGTGTTAAAAGTATCTGGAATGCAGAGAACTATTAACAGATAGTGCCATTGGTGTCCTTGTTCAAAGGGTGCATGTGACTTGGTGTCTTAACTCCAGGAATAAAGCACTGGTTTGTTTCTCTGCCTTTAATGATGTATTAACTGTTTTTCCCACCCTGGGATAATATAAGAGCAGTGAAAATTAGTTCATCTATCTATATGTTCTTGGTATCCTGCCTATCATAAATGAAGATTCTAAGGCAGTTTACAATAAAATTAAATCCACACAAACAGAAAAAAATATAAAAAATCAATACAATATCAACCCCCTCACGCCACTTCAATCTCTCCTTCCCCTCCCCTCAGGCCTCCTGAAACAACCTTGCCTTAGCCAGTTTTCCAAAACGCAGATAATTCAATTCTGCTTTCAACTCCTCTGGCAATTAATTCCACAACTCGGGTGCAAAACAGCAAAAACTGATCTGAGGAAAACATGGCACCTCTGGGTAGACTGCAAAGGTTTCAATAAAATAGCCAAAAAAGCCAGGTTACTTACCTGTAAAAGTGGTTCTCCGTGAACAGCAGGATAAGTCAGCCACACTTGGTGACATCAACTGATGGCACCATAGACAGTACTCTCCATAGCTCTGAGCATGAGCCAACTAGTCCTACCCACTGGCCCGCCCCCTAGCTAGCCAGTATGTCACTAGCTGAGTTCTTGTCACTAGGTAGGTGGGCACCAGGGGCTGGAGGCAGACCCCTTCTAGGGGAGGTGGACAGGTACATTGGCTAACTTATCCTGCTGTCCATAGAGAACCCCTGTTACAGATAAGTAACTTCGCTTTCTCCAAGGACAAGAAGGATGAGTCAGCCACACTTGGTGCCTCCCCAGCTGTGGTGCGCTGGGGTGGATGGGGGGAGGCCAAAGCCCTGATTAGGTTCAATGATGCCAATTCCAGGGTAACAGTGAGGAATGTTTTATTAGTGGTGCATGGAACATTTCAGGGCAGGGTAGCAGCAGGGTGCAACTGGAACCTGGATCTGGCAGCATGGCAGAAAAGTGCAAAGGTGCAGTAACAATAAATGTGCAATAGCAGCAACAAAATGTGCAAAATGTGCAAATGGGCATTGGTGATGGTACAGTGCATGATAATGTAGTCACAGTGTCTCAATGTGTGAACATGCAATAGCAATGAGGTAGTCTGGGCACGAACGGCGCCATGAGTAGTGTCAGGCTTAGAAAGAAGTGTCCAAGTGTGAGTTCACTGGAGTCTCTGCTGTACGTGCCATGAGGTCAAGACAATAATGTCTCTGGAAGGTGTGCACAGAAGACCAAGTGGTGGCCTTGCAGATGTCAGGAACCAGAATGGAGTGCAAGTTGGCGATGGTGGCAGCCAGTGTCCAGAGTTGGTGTGCGTTGACCTTCCGTGAATCTTGAGCTCCAGCCTGATGCAGGCAGAGATCCACAGGGAAAGTGTCCATTTAGTGACTAGGTGCCCTGGCTTATTGGGGTCATAGGAGACAAAGAGTTGTGACCCCTTCCACTGGTGGGCTGTCCATTGCAATTTCACGTGTACGGCCCTGATACGTTCCTCTGGGAGGGCATGGGGTGTCGGGTGGAAGCATGGAAGCATGTAAGTTCGATAGCCTGATTGATATGGAAGGCGGACGCAACCTTGGGGATAAACTTGGGGAAACAGAACAGTGAAAACAATGTAGAACAGTAACGGTGCGATAGGTAAAGTAGCACAGTGCAGCAGAATACTGTCAAAACAAAATGTCATAGTGCAGCAGTTGAACAATGGGTAGAATGGAGGTTGCAAAAATGGCAGTAGCAGTTCAATGTCAGTAGCTGTAGTGCAGAGGTAGGCCTAAGAGTCCTGAGTCTCTGCTGTGGTTAGGACCACCTGTCCAAAGGATGTGCCTGCCTGCATCTTGAGGTCGAGGCAGTAATGCTGTTGGAAAGTGTGCAGAAAAGACCAGGTGGCAGCCTTGCAGATGTTAGCCACTGGTATGGAGAGCAGGTTGGCGATCGTGGCTGCCAGCACCCTGAGGTCATGCACGTTAACCTTCGGTGAAGCTTAGGACCCTGCCTGCTCTAGGCAGAAATAGATGCAGGTGGAGATCCACAGGGAAAGTGTTCATTTGGTGACCAGTCAGCCTGGCTTATTAGATCATAGGAGACAAAGAGTTGGGTCCCCTGTCACAAGGGTGCCATCTGGTGTAGACAGGTGCGCAGGGCTCTGATGCAATCAAGTGTGTATAGCCTCTGCTCTTTTGGAGAAGTGTGGTGCTCTGGATGGAGTTTGATGGTTTGGTTAATGTGAAAAGCAGACACTACCTTTGGGACGAACTTTGGGTGTGTTCGGAGTGTGGCTCGGTCCTCGGAGAGCAGTGTGTATGGTGGGTGTGCCACCAGGACCTGCAGCTCTCTGATTTATTTATTTATTTATTTTATTTGAAACGTTTTTCTATACCACCCCTTCCAGAGATCAGGGGCGGTTTACATTGAAACATAACTTTTACAAGGAATGAATTTTAGGCAAGCAAACATTTACATGAAACTTGTAATTAGGCTGTAACATTAAGCCATTGAACTATCAGAGGATTAACTATTTACATCAACTATGTACATTCCTACATATGTTTGTGTGCTGTTAGTGTTGGTAGTGTTGGGTGTGGCTTATATTAGGTTATGGGGGGGGGGCGATATGTGTTGTTTGTGGTAGTGGTGGGTGGATTGTTTTCAGGGGTTGGGAGTCATAGTATTCAATGAAGAGGTGTGTTTTTAATTCTTTGCGGAAAGCCTTAAGGTCCTTGATTGCCCTTACAGACTCTGGGAGGGAGTTCCATAGTGTGAGAGCTGTATATGTGAAGGCACTCTTGCTCGTGTTCTGTTTTGTTTTTCTGATTGTGTGAGGAACTGTTAGTGTATTCTGATTGGTACTTCGCCTTGTTCTATTGTCTGATTGGGGATGAATTAGGGTTGAGAGGTGTGAGGGGGCTATTTCGTTAATTATCTTGAATGTGGTCATGATGATTTTGTATTTTACCCTGCTAGCAATTGGGAGCCAATGGAGATCATAAAGAATGGATGTGATGTGGTCTGATAGTCTTGCTTTAACTATGATTCTGGCTGTGACATTTTGGGCTTTTTGAAGAATCATTAGATTATTTTTGGGAATTCTGATAAGTATGCTGTTGCAGTAATCGAAGAGGGGTGTGATTAAAGCTTGTACAACTGTTCTGAAGTCCATGTGGTCGATGAGAGGCCTAATGTGTTAGATGATCCTTAGCTTATAAAATAAAGTTCTGCATATATGTTTTAGGTGTGGGATCATGCTTAGTGTCTTATCTAGGATTACATCTAGGTATCTTACGTCTTGTTTTATTTGAATGGGAGTGTTATGTATATGAATTGTTTGGGGTAGGGTAAAGTTGGAATTCCTAGTTGTGATCAACGCTTCTGATTTTTTATAATTTATGTTCATATTCATAGATTTTAGCCATCTTTCTGCTTCCTTTAGGCATGTATTCAATGTGTCGTAGGTGGTGTTTTGTGTTTCTATGGGAGCGCAGATCATGATATCATCTGCATATATATGATAGTAAAGTTTGTGGTTTTTAAATATGGAACATATCGGTTGGATATATAAATTAAAGAGTAGGGCCGACAGTGCTAATCCTTGCGGGATTCCTTGTTGCTGTGGGACAGTTGAGGAAGTGTTATGTTTTATTTTTACATATTGGGATCTGTTAGCGATATATGATGTGAACCATTTGAGGGTTTGTCCTTTTA
Source organism: Ichthyophis bannanicus (assembly GCA_033557465.1). Taxonomy (NCBI): domain Eukaryota; kingdom Metazoa; phylum Chordata; class Amphibia; order Gymnophiona; family Ichthyophiidae; genus Ichthyophis; species Ichthyophis bannanicus. The sequence continues at coordinate 177,947,545 of CM066041.1, read as the reverse complement.
GGCCTATTTGGTTGAGTCTGGTAATTAGTGTTTTGTGGTTTACATTGTCGAAGGTGGCTGTGATGTCTAGGAATATAAGGATAAATGCTTGCTTAGCGTTATCTAATCCCCGGATGATATATCTAGTAGAGCTAATAGAAGTGTTTCCACCCCATGGTGGGGTCGGAATCCATACTGATGTTCATGTAATGGTGCGGTGGAGTCAATGAAATCTTGTAGCTGTCATTGTGCGGATTTTTTGATGACTTTAGCTACAAAAGATATGCTGGCAATGGGTCTGTAGGAGGAGGGTTCTTCTGTAGGAGGAGGGTTCTTCTTTGTTTAAGATATTGTTCTTTAGTAATGGGCGTATTGCGGATAGTTTTAGTGTGTTTGGCATGATGCCTTGTTGAAGCGATTGGTTGACTATGTTTAATAGAGTGGGGGCTATTTCTGTTTTTGTTGCTTTAATCCACTCTACTGGGCAGCGGTCTAAGGGGGAGGTGGTGGTATTGATATTTGTGATTATGTCTATTATTTGTCTCTGGTCTAGGGTGTGGAAGGCATGCCAGGTATTGCTAGTTGGTGAGATCATTGTCCATGATGGTTGATACAAGGGATCATTGTATTTTAGTTTGTTGGCATAATAGTCAGCTAGTATTTGGGTTTGAATATTTATTTTGGAAAAACCTCGCCTATCTTTAAGGTGCAGAGGGCTAAGCGGGTAGCATCAAAAATCGCTGCTACCCATTTAGCCCTTTCCTCCACCCCCGCTCCACCCCAGAATGTCCCCAACACGCCCCGATGCTAATTGCATAGCATTTGGGCACATTAGGGACTTATCTGGGAATTTCGAAAGGTACTACCCATGTAGGTGCTTTTCAAAAATCCCAGATAAGACATTTACATGGTTAACTAGGGCAGTTACCCATTTAAATGCCTTCAAAAATGCTGCCCCACATCTTCTAGGAGGCATACTTCAGCTGAGCCGACTCCAGGGGCTTGGCTGCTAACTGGTTAAGGTCCCAGTGGGGCCTGGGGGCCCGAATTGGTGGGTAGAGGTTAGCCAGTCCCTTCTTGAATTGGGCGACTAGCGGTAATGTCGCGATGGAGCTGTTGCTGGTGCGGTCATGGAAGGCTGCGATAATGGAGAGGTGTACTTGGATAGTCTGTGCCTTCAGGCCACTGTGGAAGAGTGAGGTGAGGTATTGGAGGACTTGAGCCACCAGGCAGAAAAAGAGGCCTGGCCATTGTTGCAAGCACCAGGAACTGAAACATCGCCATTTTAATCCGTAAGACTTTCTTGTTGAGGGGATCCTTGCTGCGAGCACCACTTGCTGCACCTCCAAGAGCAGTTTAAGGGATGATAGCATTATTCGTTCAGCCTCCACGCTGTAAGAGCCAGTGTCTGCAGGCTGGGATGGAGGGTCTCCCCACCATCCAGAGTGATGAGATCCGGTATCAGGGGAAGATGCACCAGAGGTTCCAGCACCAGGCGGCGGAGGTAGGGGAACCACACCTGCCATGGCCAGCGAGGCATGATGAGGATGGCTGGCCTCAGTCTGAGATGATGCGCTATATGGTCATTGAATGAAGAGAGGGGGAGGAATAGACTAGTGACCACTCTCCCAGTGACACATCAGAGGCATCCATGCGATGGCTTAGATCTTTTTGTCAAAAAGAAGGATTGGCCTTTCCTGCGCTGGATGGCGTGGCCTTTTGTTGTTTGTGATCCCGCTGGCGTGGCTTCAAGCAATATGGTATGACTGTTGTTTGTATCGAGGAGGTTGCCACTTGCGGTAAGAGTTGTAGGTGTTATGGCACTTGGAGGAGGAGTACTATTGTGGTTGGAGGAAGCTCATTCCAGGCCCTCCTCTGCGAGGGTCTGGAGTATGGTGCAGCAGTTTTTCATATCATTGACCATGTCTTTTACCTTGTCCCTAAAGAGCGTGTCACCCATGCAGGGACCGTCCGCAATGCAGTCATGTGTGTCCTTGCGGAGTCTGGATGCTCACAGCCGAGCCAAGAGACAGACTGAGATTGCAGTTCCGCTATGTGGGCTGCCGTGTCAAAGGTGTTGAAGGTCACCCTGACTTGTTGTTTTGTGCAGTCCTCGAGGTCCGCAAGGTATGTCATTGCGGCCATCTGTGCTTCTGGGCTGAGGACCGAGATGATGGTTTTAAGGTTCCCTCTGATGACAACTTGGTAAAGAGCATGCTGGAGCTGATGGGCTGATATCCTTGCATACAGCAAGGCTCCTTGAAAGACCCTTTTCCAACATTGTCGAGGAGCTTGAGGTCCTTTCCCAGTGAGCTGTTTCCTTGGGTGCGGGCAGACTTGACTCATTTCAAGGCCGATTTCACCACTCTAGAGTGGTGTGGGAGTTGTGACTTCTTCAACCCTGGTAAGGCTTGTACTTGATATTTTGTAGCGAACTTTTGGCAGGAAGCGGGTCCGGTGGCGGGGTTCTGCCGCAGTTTTATTAAGTTGTCACGCAGCAGCGGGTGAACTGGAAGCAGTGCCACTATTTGGGGAGCCTCCAGGAACTTGAGGGCCCCCTGAGTTTCGGGCCATTGGTCCATGATGTCAGGGATAGCAATGCCCAAGGTGGAGATCTTCCACAGGAACTTGGGGTAGGAAGTCCTCTGTGGTGGAAGGAGGAGGGTTGGTTGCTGGAGCTGGTGTTTTGGCCTCTGCGGTCGTGAGGGTGTCCCCCAAGGTTAGGGACTTCTGGGTGGCTGCCTCGTTGTCCCCGCTGGGTATACACAGGGGACTCAGGGATTGCAGGAGTGAGGGGTCAGGAGAAGGGTCCAGTGATGCTGAGAGTGGGGACTGGTCCATTGGACGGGCAGTGATGAGGTCGGTGCTGCCTGAAGAGCTGGACATGTGTTCAGGGTGGTGGGGGCCTCTGTGACGCTGAAGAAGCGGTGGCATGTTATGCAGAAGACCACTGCTGGAGAAGGCAGGAGAGCAGATGTAAAAACTCAGGAGGTCCATCCGTGGTTGCATGAGGGCCCAGAGGGAGGGGTTGGAGTGTCCTGTTCCCAACTGTCCATAGGCCCCCTGTCTTGGCTAAGAGGCCACGCCGGTTGGGAGGCTATGCCTACATGAGACCCTTGAGAAGAGGAAGGACTGTGGATTTACCTGTATCTCCTGCAGTGTTCTGGGGGGCTGTCTGCACTGCTACTAATGCTGTCACTGTTGCTCTGATGACGGCGTCTGCTGTGATCTCCCCAATGGCTATGGCCGGGTGAGAGCTCTTGCATCTGCGCCATTTGTGAGGAACCTGATCAGCATTTTCCCGAAGTTTCTGTGTCTGAGTGGGGCTGTGGGAGCTTCTTCTGTGTCTGGCCAGCTGATCAGGGCTAGTAGAGCTGCTCCGGCATCGGCATAAATGTGCAGGGCTACAACTGCATCCATGGCGCCGACCAATCGACTCTGAAGAGGAGGAACAAGGGAACTCAGTGATGCTATGGTGCCGATGGCCAAAGCCGCTGGGGAGGCGAAGTCCAAGGCAGTCTAACTAATGGGAGCCAGGGAGGCGGAGGCAAGCCTGGGCAACATGGAGGAAGCAGTATGGCCAGGAAGAACAGCATGGCTGGGAGTGCAGGAGAGCTCCGGGGCTGCAAAGGATGCTGAGACAGCAGAAGGGCTGGCAGCAGCCATATTTGGAAGAGGCAGGAGAGTCTGAAAAACCTGGCTAGGGATGGAGGCCTGGGGGGATCACATCCCAGGCTGTTGCAAAGTTCTTTGCCTTTACAGCCAAGCGTTTTTCTGAGCCTTGCTCAGGAGGAGAGGAAGCTTGAGAGAGAAAGTCCTGGAGAGCATGGCCGCGGGACTTCCTTGCTCTGGGTGACATTCAGACACAATGAGAGTAGTCTTGAACCTGATGGTCCTTACCTAAGAAGTGTAGGCAGCAATTGTGGGAGTCAGAATTGCTCATTTATTGGGAGCATGCAGGGCATTTCTTAAACCCGGGCTTGGGCATCTTGCAGGTAATCAGTCTCTCTTCTGTGTAGATCTGTAGCTATCTTACGTTGGACTTCAGTTGGAGATGGGAGAAGTCCTACTTGCTGGCAAGGTGGAAGAACTGAAACTGGCTAGCTAGGGGCAGGCCGGGGGTAGGACCAGTTGGCAGATGTTCAGAAGGGCAAAACTCTTCTGAGCTATGAAGAGTACGTCCATCTCGGCGCCGTCAGATGACGTCATCAGGTGTGGCTGACTCATCCCGCTTGTCCTAGGAGAACTCAAGTAACCACTTTCCTCCCATAAGCAGAAATCTTGGGAGGGTGAGGAGCTTTGCTGTAATTTTCATACTTGGATGTCTCCATCTTTCTTAAGGAAGATTAACAACCAAGATGTCGAGGTGATTATTTAAGACGTACATAGTCTGCTATGGACCTAGATAGAAGCAGCTACCTGCAACATATCATAAATTGCTTACATTTCAAGTAAAGCTTTGCCTTTTTTAGGGAATTACACCAGCGTTATCCCATTTGATTATTGGGCTACAGGGAATTACAGGGGCAGGAAAGCACAACAGAAAATTCTGTCCCCTAAGGGAGAAGTTTTTCTGTAGGGCTAATATGCTAATAGAAATAGAGAAAACAATGGCAATAAAAGACCATATGGTCTATCCACTGTCCATCTAAACCAGTAGCCTGGTCTCTACAATCCCTTCTCCCTTTGAGATCCTTGGTGCTTGTTCATGATTTTCTCAAATTCGGATACTATTCTTGTCTCCACCACTGGGAGGCTATTGCATACATCTAAGATCTTTTCTATAAAGAAATGTCCTTAGATTACTCCCAAATGTGCCCCCATTCCAGAGCTACCTGTCCATTAAACAAGGCATGACTCGTGTTTGTACCTTGAAGTTACTTAAATGTTTCTATCATATAGATCCACTTTCCCGCCTCTCCTCCAGGATATACATTTTTAAGTCTGTCCTCAAAACCCATTCACCATTTTACTAGCTGACCTCTGTACCAACTCCACCTGGTTTATATACTTTTGAAGTTATGGTCTAAATAGCATACAGCACTTCAAATGAGGTCTCATCAACAGTTTATACTGGTCATTCCTCTCTCTATGCATCAAGCATCCTTCCGGCTTTTGCCATCACCTTGTCTCCATATTTGGTCATCTTAAGATCATCAGATATGATCATCTCCAGGTCCAACTCTTTTTTTCATACATAAAATTTCATCCTCTATACCGTACTGCTCTCTTAGGTATTTACAGCTCTAATTCTTGACCTTGCACTTTTTAGCATTAAATTTTAGCTGCCAAACTTTAGAGCCTAGACCATTCCTTAAACCTTTTAGACCCTCCTTATGTTTTCAATACCTTCAAAGATGTCTGTGTTGTTTCAAATTTTCAAATCATCCACAGAGAGGCAAACCTTTCTCAATAGGCTTTCCTATTTTTCTTCCTTTGTCTCAATAATGCTTTCCTGTCAGTTAAGTGGCGTTCCTTTCTTCCTGTACTTCTTTAGTAGCCTCCCCCTTGTTTATTACTGTACACCGCTCTGACACTTCAGTTTGGGCGGTATATCAAGTCTTGTTAATAAATAAAAATAATAAATAAAATAGCCCTTTTGCAATGTGAGTTACAAATATATTAAAAAAGGCCAGACCAAGGACTGATCCCTGCGGCACACCTGTGGTAATGCCCACTTCTTCAGAGCGAACTCCATTTAGTACTATCCTTTGCTTCCCACTCAACTAGTTTCTAACCCAGTCAGTCAATTTTGGATCCATACCAAATTTCAAAATACATCATGCCATGTGTTGAATTTAGACCTACGGATGCTTCTAGCTGCAGTTTGGAGTGGTCGCCGAACATCAGCAGTAGAAGAAACCCAGAAGAAAGTAGCACCCTGGTCTCTTGATCACTAAATGGTGGCTACAATATTTGAAACATCTACAGGATAGGACCTCCCCCCCCAAAAAAAAATCCTGAATCCATGCTATAAGTCTTGCTAAGGTTGTTTTCCAATTCTGTATCTAATTTACGAGGATAAAAGTTTGGTAAATTTGTCTCTTTGTGTCATTCAGTGCTCTATGCTCATAATCAGCCCCCTGAAACCCTCCTTTTCTTTTTTTAGAAAATCCCTTCAAAACAAAAAGACTTTAACCATATTTTTGTCGGACCATTTGCCATGAGGGAAACCATCTCAAAGCAAATATTCATTTTATTCGTTTTTACGAGCCGATACACAGCTCAAAATCAATCCTAAGCCAAAACAAGGGAAATGCTCCACGCAAGCCCCTCCAAGGAATCAAAAACATAATGGGGAATAGCCCCTCTATTAAATGTGAAAACATGCCGAACTTGGCTTTCATCAAAATGCTTCCAGAGTTGTTCTTATCCTTCCTTCACGAATGCTTCCAGAGTTGTTCTTATCCTTCCTTCATGAAAGCTAAGTTTGGCGGTTTTTCACATTTAATAGAGGGGCTATTCCCTGTTGTGTTTTTGATTCCTTGGAGGGGCTTGCGTGGAGCATTTCCCTCATTTTGGTTTAGGATTGATTTTGAGCTGTGTATCGGCTCATAAAAACGAATAAAAAGAATATTTGCTTCAAGAGGGTTTCCCTCATGGCAAATGGTTCGACAAAAATAATATAGTTAAAGTTTTTTTGTTTTGAAGGGATTTTCTAAAAAAAAAAGGGGGGGGGGTTCGTGTGGTATATCTGATTATTTCCCTTTTAGTGGTTTGTTGGATAATTATAATTAGCCCCCAGCATCCAAAGAAATAAATTTCTTCTTAAAGTAATCATGCTTATAAAAGATTCTTAAATATCAAAATGGAAAGGATTGCATTTAAATCTCTCCATGAACAGATGCTAAGGCCTGTCAATCATCTTTCTGACTCCATGGATGGAGCTGAGGCGGGGAAGGAGTTGGATACCATGCTCGGGAGAACATGCTGCCCTTTCATCAAAATACATTTCTTCATTTTGTAATTTGCAAGTTGTCACAGCAGTGAACTCTGATAGCTTTACAGTCCTGACCTCATTCAGTCCAAAAGAAAGAAAATCTACCGAGTCCATGACCTTAATTCTTCAAGTAACACATTTTGAGAAGATCCAAAACCAGATGTATATTGTAAACACATCTAGTTTTGCTTCTTTTAAGATGCATTTCTGTATATACCATATGCACGCACACATATTAATACACACCCGCTCCCATATGCAAATACAGGCCTTGACCTTGTTTTCCATTCCAATTGCTCACCCTCAAATTTCCTTAACTCAATTCTTTCACTGTCTCACAACCACCTTCTGAGCTTCTTTCTTCAGCACTCTCCACCGCCATCTCGCCCTGTCACTTCCTTTCTTTTTAGAAAGCTTCAAGCTGTTGATCCTCTGTCTTTTTCATTATCTGTCTCTTCTCTTCTTTCTTGTACACTCTCCTCCGTCAATGCAGCTGTAGCCGCCTATAACGCTGCTCTGTCCTCCACTCTCCATACCCTCGCTCGCCCAATTTCACGCCCTGTGAGGCATACATCACCCTATCCCTGGCTTTCTTCTACAACCCACTACCTACGCTCACGTGCTAGTTCTGCTGAGCGCACCTAACTCAAATCCCGTGCCCACTCTGATTTCCTTCACTTTAAATTCATGCTCACTTCTATTAATTCTGCCATCTCACTTGCTAAACAAAACTATTTCATCCATCTGACCAACTCTTTGGCTTCTAACCTTCGCAGTCTCTTTTCTACACTCAACTCTCTATTTCAGGCTCCTCCCCCTTCAAGTCCTCTTCCCTCATAGCCCAATCCCTCTCCTTCTTCTTCTGCGTTAAAATCAATAAGATTACCATTCATTTCCCTGCTATTTCTTCTGCTCCTCCCTCAACTCAATTTCAACCATTGTGTAGAAGAATGGCCAGTATAAACTCATCCTCCCTCTCTCCCTTTCCTACCATCTCCGATGAGGAAACCTCTTCTCTCTTTTCCTCTGCTAAACCTACCACTTACTCCTCTGATCCCATCCCCACTAATCTCCTCAACTCCATATCATCCTCCATTATCCCTGCCATTTCCCATATTATCAACCTTTCTTTCTCCACTGCCATCTTCCCAGCTGCCTATAAGCATGTTTTGATCACTCCTCTTCTCAAAAAAACATCCTTGACTCTATTGCTCCCTCTAGCTATTGTCCCATCTCCCTTTTTCCCTTTATTTCCAAACTCATTGTGCATGCCGTTCTTTCTCACTGTTTTGACTTTCTGTCCACTCATTCCCTTTTTGATCCCCTTCAGTCTGGTTTCTGTCCTCCTCATTCAAGCGAAATAGCCCTTGACAAGTCTCTAGTGACTTATTCTTGGCAAAGTCTAAAGGTCTATACCCAATTATTATTCTTCTTGACCTTTCTGCTGCCTTCAATACCATTGACCTTGCTACATTAGCTTTAGAGACTCTGTTCTATCTTGATTCTCTTCCTATCTCTCTAATCGTTCCTTCAGTTGTCTGTTCTCAAGGTATGTCCTCCTCTGCTATCCCTTTCTCAGTTGGTGTTCCCCAAGAGTCCATTCTCAGCCCACTCCTTCTCTCCCTTTATACACAATTGCTTGGTTCCCTTATCTCATCCCTTGGCTTTCAGTGTCACTTCTATGTGGATGATTCTCTAATTTATATCTCTTCACCTGATCTTCCTCCTTCTCTCCAGGCAAGTATCTCCACCAGCTTATCCGACATTGCCTCCTGGATGTCTCAGCACCGTTTAAAATTGAACAAGCCCAAAACTGAGCTTCGGGTTTTCTCCCCTAATCCATCCTCCAGCCTTCCTTCTTTCTCCATCACTGTTGAGAACGTTCCTATTTTTCCTGTTTTCTCTGCTCGTAACCTTGGGGTCATCTTTGATTTCTCCCTGTCATTCTCATCTCATATCCAACAAATTGCTAAATCCTGTCACTTTTTTCTCTTTAGCATTAACAAGATTCATCCTTTCCTCTCTGTCTCTGCTACTAAGACTTTTGTTCACTCCCTTATTGTCTCCCAGTTTAACTATTGCAACCTCCTCCTTGCTGGTCTCTCTCAGTCTCAACGTTTATCTCTACAGTCCATTCAAAACTCCACTGCACCATTAATTCTTCACCAGCCATGTTACTGCCATATTACTCCTCTTCTAGTCCTTTCACTGGCTCCCTATCTGTTACTTCATTCAGTACAAATTACTTATCTTGACACATAAATACATTCACTCTGCTACTCTTCCTCACTTTTCCTCTCTCCTCTCTCCCTGTACCCCTCCACATGATCTCCATTCCTCTTCTACCTTCCTTCTCTCTATGCCGTTTTCTTCTTCCGCTAACTCCAGGCTTCGTTCTTTTCACCTTGCTACTCCATTTGCCTGGAGCAACCTGCCCCTGTACCTGCAACAAATCTCTTCCTTCGCCCTCTTCAAGTCCAAGCTCAAGACTCACCTCTTTGAGACCACTTTTGGTTTTTAATACCCTCCCTTGTGTTTCAGCCCTTATTGATCTTATTCCTATCATATTATTTTGTCCTGTATGTTTGTCTTCTAGATTGTAAGCTCTTTGAACAGGGACTGTCTTCTTTTGTGTCTGTACAGTGCTGCATATGCTTCTTGGACCTTATAAATGCTTAATAATAATATTCAAATGGAGTAATGCAGTTAGTAGACCTGTTAGCCATGTTACTTCCAGGGGTATTTTCTCCAAATGGGTTAATTTTGCAGATACCATGACAGTCATGAACCTCACTTCTATGCCAGGGTATGTGGAGTATGATCGTAGTCTCTCAAATTTACTGCTAATGCTCGGCGTAATACTCGCATCGTGCCAAAGAGAGCCTCCTGCTGGAGTTTGTAACAGGTATGGGTAGTTTGTCAAGATGTGCTTGGAAATTCTTCTTTATCAAGTCTGCCACTCCCAGTACAATGGGAAAGATTTCTGTATCTTTCTGCCATATTTTCTGTCTCTGACTGCATTTCTTGGTACTTCAGGATCTTTTGCCTCTCCACATGATTCATAGAATAATCACTCAGTACCAACACTTCTGTTATCAATGCTGTTCTGGTATTCTTCTTCTTTACCACTCTGTCAGGTTTCCTGGCATCCAGTTTCTTATCCGCAGGAATGGGAATGTCCCAGGTGATCATAACCTCTTCATTCTCTTAGGGTCATGATCCCAGTGTTTTTCAGGGACAGTGATGTTGTAGTGTTTCCAGAGTTTCCAGTGGAGGAGGCGTGATACTTTGTTTTGCCTTTCTGTATAGAAATTTTCCATCATCAGAACTTCACTGCCTGCTATAATGTGAATGACTGTTTCCAACTCTTTCTTACAGTCTCAACATCATCTGTTTTGCCAGTTTTTTCAATACTCGCCGTAAACCATTTCATCCATAATCCACTGTCCTGGGCTGCAACTATCAATCTTTCATCCTTTGGTTTCAGTTCACCTCTCCTTAACCATTTATGTGTCCATTCTTGATCGACAAAAGGTTCTTGGTGTAAAATTCTGTATTTTCCACTGTATCTGTGCATTTGCCACTTGTTTTTCCTCGCTTGCTGATCTAATTCTTGGAAGAGTTCTTTCTCTTGTTTTGCAAATTCTGTTACTTCCTTTCCTGTGCATGCTTGTGGATTCTCACTCATTCCTAATCATTTGAACGCTTGTCAAGGTTTGATGATGGAGACAGATCTTGAATGTTTACTTTCATATTTCAGCACTTTTTGCGTATTTAGATCTGATGATGCTGTCGGGTAGGCTTGGAGGCCTATGATATGAGTTCTGTAGGTGTAATCAATCTCTATAAGTCCTAGCCCTCCTTCAGCTGTAGGAATGTAGGGCCCGATTTTCAACAAGGTGTCGAGGTCGGCCATACCTGGTCAGGAAAAGTGCTTGAATCATGAGTCAGGCGCCGCCAAAACGGGCAGGCAATGAAAATGCAGCACAAACAGAGCACAGCGGCAGGCAACCCCACAGCATATATGGGTAAGTGCAAGACATGGAACCCGGGATCTGAGCCCAAGGTTGACAAGTGATACCTGTGTATGTGACCACAATGGTGGCCAGAGAAGCAGGACAGCAGGTATGCATGGACCCATATATTGCCCATCCGACGTACCTGTGCAGAGAAGACACAGACACACTGGCCCTGCAGTTTTTGTAAGAACCTCCTGTAGCTGGGCAGAGAGACACCAGCAGTATTGTGGTGAAGAGAAGTGTAAATGTCAGCCCTGACAAGAGTGAAAGCCTCATCAGATCCGTGTTGCAGCACGAGGGGGTTCTCTACCCTAGGGGGGCCGTCGGCCAAATCTGCAGCTGTCAACAGCCATATGGAGGGGCACCCAACTCCAGCTGCACAAGTAAGGAGCCCACAACAGGAAGGAGGGGGGACTGAGCACCATGCTAGGCACACACACCCTGAAAGGCACAGTTGTGTGTCTGCACAGGGAGACAGGACTGTGATGCCAAGCCACATGCATGTCACTGCCCCATGTTTCCCAATCAGGTGTTGGTGGGGGGATGGGCCATGCAATGGCTTAGGTGGCAGCCCTGCCTGCCCGCAGCAGGGGGCATACCCACACACAGCGTGGTGATGCCACTGCACCCCCTGGTGGCAGTTGGCAGCAATGCCACAGGGCATGTACAGCAATAGTAATGCCCAATACAGGAGGAGCTGTGAATGGGCTTGGCACCACAGGGGACCCCGCCAGCTGATGTGGACACCCTAGACACCTGCTCCACCCCCCAGCCCCAGTGCCCTGATGCAGGAGTCTGGAGGGACCAGTGGCAAACACCATATAAGTGTTGCCAGCCTGTCCCTGCAAGTGGATCCACCACCATTGACCACCTCCCCTATCCATCTGTGGAAGCATGTCAATGATATGATGCCACAGAATATGACAGGTCTGTAATGTTGGGCATGCACAAACTGTGACACCCTATCCTTGCACGGTGCACAACCAACCATGCAGTGATATGGTCCAGGGGCACTGGATGCCCCCTGCCAGGGCATGTTCCAGGGCATTCGTTGCCCACAACCATGTACCATGATGCCAAGGGATGTAAATGTGCAATGAATAGGAAGGGGGGGGGGACTGCAGAGGCATCCTGGTGGCACAGGACACATGTCAAAGGGCCAGGGTAGTGGTGGGCAGGGATATAGTGGCAGAAACCAGAGGTGTACAAATGCATGCACTCACACCTGCCACCCATGGGAATGCCCCTGTCCCCAGGATGGGCAGGTCGACAGACTGTGGCAGGTACAGGTATACCCAACAGGTGAAATGGTAGCACCCAACTGAGCCCATGTGTGTCCCCCCTTCCCTCCCACAGTGAATATGGTGTGAGACGCATCCTCAAGGCCCTCAAGTGCCACTTCCACACACTGCACCAGAGGAGACCTAATCAGCTGCAGTAGATCTTGGAGCAGCTGGCAGCTGAGGAAAGTCAGTGGGGCAGAAAGTGGAGGCCAGCTGATGCAGGGGGTGGCAACCATGGCTGCCAAACTGGTGAAGGCAGACCACCTGGTGGTGGACTCCCTCTGTACACAATGATGCGAATGTACTATGGGCAGCTGTGCCATCCCCCAGTGCCACATCCTTTGTGGGCACCAATTGGCACCCCAAATGTGCAGGTGCACATGCACATGGCTAGGGCACGGCATGGAAGGCAGTAAAGGGGCACACACACCCAGCAGTGGCCCAGGTGCATATTGTGCATTTACCTACACTGCCCCCTGGGTGTGCCCATCGCCTGGGTGACACTGGCAAGGCTGCAGCATGGCAGGGGGGAGAGGATAGAGCTATCTGGGGGTAGGCAAAGAGGAGGACATGCAGAGTGCACTGTGGGGGAGGCATGCCCCTATGGGCAGCAGGTGGATTGAGTGGAGCATGTGTCTGCCCCCCAGGGATGTGCCAGTCTGACCCAAGGGCCATGCCTCTGCGGACCAGTAACCCCCCTCCTCTCTCCCCACAGGCAGTTCCAGGGGAGACCAGGAAACCACTGACCCAACCCAGCTACCATCCAGGTGCAACAATGCAGTGTCACAGGAGCATACCAGGGGTCCGACAGCACAAGCAGCACCAGCAGTGACAGGGACAAGGCTGAGGAGGCGTCCAGTGACACTGCATCAGAGTACACCATGTCTGAGGAGGAGGGCAGCGAGGGGGTCATGGCACAATGGTCAGAATGGGGAATCAGAGGAGGAAGGATCAGAGGGCCTGGAGCAGGGTGGAGAGGCAGAGGGGCCAGGGGGGAAGGGAACAGAGGGGCTAGCAGGGGAGATGCAGGAATTGCCCACCACCACCATCAGGCACCCCATGGGGAGGTCAGAGGTGGGGCTGCAGCCCCCAGCTGTACCCTTCAGCCCACAGCTATGCCCATCCACAACCCAGCCAGGTGGCCATGTGCCCACTGCATGGCCCACCACAGGCCAGGTGCAATGGCGACCAGCGCCATGGTCACACTGTGCAGCTGGGGGCCCCTACAGCCATGCCAGCACCCATGGGCATGCCCTATCCATGCCGCACCAGGCCCCTCAGTACCACCACCCCCACGACCCTCCAGTGACTGGGCTTTCACCATCCTGGTGGCAGATGCAGCTCCTGAAGGAGAATGTGCGATGTACAGCAGGCCCCATTGCTGAGCACATAGATGCCCTAGCCAGTACCATCAGAGGGCATAAGCAGGGCCCCCCTGCACCATAGGAAGTCCCCCTGGTGGGGTGTGCCATGTGATAGGGCATTACATCTCTGTACATATGTATACTGTCTGCCACTGTTGGCACTGTTGTAGATATTGGCACATGTTGTACAATAAAAGGGTCTCTTTTTGCAAACACGCTGTGTCATTCATTTTGCGGGGGGCTGGATGTCTGTGGGCATGGGATATGGGCACGCCCACACTGCACAGGTATGGCAGGGGCCACTACCCATGCAGATGGGCTTCGGCCAGTGATGCTACCCATGCTGGGTGGTGCCCACAACCATCTGCATGGGTAGTGCCCCTCCACCATGCCAACACAGTACTGGCTGAAGGAGCACAGGTGTGGTCCAGCATCACTGCACACCCAGGGTACCCCCCTGCTCCGCAGTGGCGCACAGTCGGAGCGACGGCGTGTGCCTTTCCATATGCCTCGATTGCCATTCCCGCATATGGTGGAGTCTGACCTACCTGGGTATAGTGGTCTGGGCGTCCCTGTGTGCCTATGTTACCATCACTCAGTGCTGTGTGGCTATAGTGTCCTATGGCAACAAGCTATGACATGAATTTTCAAAATTTCAGTGCTCAAGGGCCTACGCGGGTACCGGATATGCCTTTGGACAGAGCATGGCACCGCTGTGCTTCGTAACTATGTAGGTCTAAAGGGACCTACATGGGTACCCAAACTCCACCATAGTGCCAGGCTACATGATGGCAGACAAGGCACCAGGGGTGGCAAAGCACACACAGAAGGTGAACTTTACACCCTCTGAGACATCCATGGCCCAGGGGCTCATCTTGCAGCATTGCACTGCACTCTTCAAGGCAGAGGATGCCAGCACCCAGCTGAGAGTTCGGAAAGACATCATCAGGAGGGTCAATGCAGTCCACCACCACAACAGGACGAAGTTGTGGTGCATCAGGCAGTAAAGGAGAAAGGGTCAGCAACAACAGGCTTCCATCTGGGAAGCAATGCAGACCCGCCCCTCTGGAGGAGTAGGTGCTGCAGTCCATGGAGGAGGTTGCTGTCACAGGGGTTGTGGGCTTTGACAGCTCCTCCACAGGCACACAGGAGAGCGAGTATGGTGCCCATGGCCTGGGTGGGCTGGTGATGGCTATGTATATGTTCCTCACCAAGCCACCGCCGACCCAGGCCATGCCAGTCAGTCTGCCAGATCCTGGATGCTGCATTGTGTGGGTACGGTGTGGTCCATACACCACCTGCTGGTTCCATAGTGGGCCTGGTCCCACCCCATAGGCCAACCCAGCAGTCCATGTCACTAACCTCTGTCACTCTTTCTTCCCCACAGACCTGCCAGGGACCCTGCCCTCCCAGCCTGAGATAGATAAATTGGTGGGAGTCTGACCAAACAGCATGGATGATGCCAGTGCACAGCCAGGCTGCATCACAGCCATCAGGGCTGGTGGGCATGATAGGGCAGAGGAGCAGTGCACCATGCAGGGCAGAGGAGCGGTCCAGTGCACAACCCAGGGCAGAGGAACAGTCCAGTGCCCCAGGCAGGGTGGAAGGGCAGTCCAATGCTCCAGGCAGAACAGAAGGGCAGTTGGGATCACCATTCAGGGCAGAGGGACAGGCCAGTTTGTATGTTAGTGTATGGAGCCTGAGACAGATGACACCCCACTTGCTGAGCTACAATTTGAGCCTGTGGGTGCAGGGGGAGGTGGCCTGGACCAGGAGCTACTGCAGGAGGGTGCACACCTGGTGACTGGCACAGAGTCCATACTATCCAAGCTGCAAGATATTTGGCAGGGCCTGCAGGCTGTAGAACAGGCAAGGGAAGTGGAGCACGAGGAGTGGCGGAACCACAGATTGTGCATGGAGCACCACATGGAGGGGTGCCTATGACTAATGAGGGAGATGGCAGCTTACCAGGCACCATTTTCTGGTTCTCTATGCAATTTGGCAGGTCACAGGCAGGCACAGGGGGTGGGCAGTGAGACTGCCAGTGCAACAGCTAAGCCACCTGCTATCCCTGACCCATTTTTGCCAGCCAGCCTTGCTGGGGAGGACGATGGCATTGCCTGCATGCCAACTGACATTGCTCCACTGAGTCACAATGCATATGTCAGCAGGTGCCCATGGCTTGCGGGGAGCCAAGAGGCAGGGGACAGATGTGGGGGGAAGTAATGAGGCACACTGCATGCATACAGTACTAATAGGCATTTTTTATTGTATACTCTGAATGTCCCATGCTGGCACTGGTGCAGTGCGCTCCCCTCAAAAACTCTCCTATATCACCCTCTCATGGCGGGCCAATGCCCTGGCCTGCTGCTGGTTCCCAGACTCTGCCGCATCGCCATCTGCTGCCTCTGCAGCATCCCATGCCTCTGCAACCACTGGCTCTGGATCCAGCAGCCCTCTCATCTGTGTCAGGTTGTGCAGTACATCATGCTATGAAGATCAGGCACACATGCTCAAGACTGTACAGGAGTTCCCCATCGCTCCTGTCGAGGTACCAGAAGTGGCTCTTCCAGCACCCTTATTGCATGCTCCATGACTTCCTGGGTACACTGATGGGCGGCATTGTAGCACTCCTCCTGCTGGCTCATGGGATGGTACACTGGGGTCAGCAGTCAGGTCCTCAGTGGATAGCCATGGTCACCTGTGGGGGCAATGTGAGATGTGCACATGAGCATAGGACATTCTTGGGGCTGAGTTAGGGGCAGCTGTGGTTTGCATGCAGCACACCACCTACCGGCAGGCTAGGGTGCATGTTCTTCCAGTTGTCATCACTGAGGCAGTGGGATGGCATCAACATGTGGCATGTACAGCTGGCAGCCATTTAGAGAGGGGCAATGGGTGATGGTGACATGGGCTAACCTGTTGGGAGGGGGGCCAGGGGCAAGGCATAGAGATGCAGTTGCGGGGTCTGCAGACTGGGTTGGGAGTTGACGTGGCTGTGCCCTACATGTCTGCTGCCATGTGGCTGCGCTACATAGTGCCAACCCATGCCCTTCCACATTACACATGTTGGTGCATGCTGCCTGCTTTCAGTCACATGGCTTCCCCTGGTCATCACTGTAATGTGCATTGTGGCCCACGGTGCACATGGCTCTGTAGGGTGGCAGACCATGTGCACACAGTGGTCCCCATCTGTTGCATTACGTCTGTCATACATATATCACCACCTGTCTGCAGTACACACAGCAGCATAATACTGCATGCATATGTTTGGGCCCTGTCCTGGGGCTTGCACATGTGCCTACTCACCTAGCAGCCATGCGTCTCCAAGCTGGCCCCCAGCTGCTACCTGTCCCAGGCTGGACTGGGCGAGGACAAAGGCATCATGGCAGGATCCTGGGTAGCAGACACACATATCTGTGAAGGTCATGATGGCATCCACGATGACCTTCATGTTCATGGATGTATACCCATGCCTGTTCCGGTATGCCCTCTGATCCAGCTATGGTGCCCGTAATGTAATGCTGGGTTCCCATTGGCTCCAAGAAGCATAGACTGCACCCACAACATTGTAGAAAGCCTGCATTGTCTTCTGCTGCATCTGCTCTGTCCAGGGGATGGCTATGAGGTGGTGCATCCTCTGCAGCAGGGCCCTGGTTAAGGTATTTGTGCAATGGCTGGCAGTTGACTGTGTGATCACAACAGCTGCCCCGATCACATGCTGGGAGCTGCAAGTTGCAAGGACTCCCAGGGCGGTGGTCACCGTCATGAACACTGGCATGGCCTGACTTAGAGCCCTCCACCTCCATAAGTCCATGCTGAGGATCCTGCAAAGCTCTGTTATTGTTGCCCCATCCAGTCCGTACCTCTGGTAGATCTCCTCCTCCATCAGTTGCAGATAGCTCACCCTGGGCCTGTTTACACATGGGGCACAGTACCTGCATCTCAGGCACTGGGCTGCGGCCTGCCATTGGACACGCACTGCCTGCGGCATCCTCCACTGTGCCCGAGCATGGCAGGCACGTCTCCATCTCTGGATCACCATGTGCATGGCCCACATTGCTTCTCTGCTGGTCTGGTGTCACTTTCCAAGTGCATGGTTAGTGTACAGGCCTGCATGCACTCCCTCACTCTATTGTACACTGTTTCGCCTCTCCATGGGTTTGTTGGACCCCTTCTGAGGTCTTTATGCTCCAGGAAACGTTGCTTAGGCTTATCCGGTTTGTGAAGTCCAATGTCGGCACACACAGGTTTCGAAAATCCACTTTACATGGTTTACATGGAGCCACGCCCCCATTATGCCCCAGGGCCTTGGTACATGGCATTGTGTGGGTAGTAGCTACAACTCCACGATTCAAGCCACCTTGTTGAAAATGTGGTTTACACAGATTTGGCGGTTTTACACAGGTATCCCATGCCTAGCACTTCGAAAATTGGGCCCCTACAGTCTTGGCATACACTGAATCTTGTAAATTATTTCATGAGCATGGAGGAGTTTTCTTGTTCACAAATTTGTTTTTCAAGATCTTTTAGAGGCCAGTCTACAATCCCAAAGCTGTATGAGAGTACAGGAATTACCAGCTGATTGATGGCTTGTATCTTATTCCGTGATGTTAAAGCACTTTTCAATAACAATTTTAATCTCCTGTAATATTATTTACTAATCTTCTCTCTCAATAGTTTCTGCTCAAGTGTCATTCCTTTCTTTATTCCAAGATACTTATATGCGCCTTCCTGTTCAAGGTCCTTGATGTCACAGCCCTCAGCAAGGGAGATTTTTTCGGTTTTGCTCAATTTTCCTATGAAAAAGGTTGCCTTTGCACACTTGTCAAGGCCAAAAGTCATCCTGATGTCATCAGAAAAGCTTTTCACCACATGAAGTTGCTCTGCTAATTGTTGGTCGCTGGAACTGTAGAGCTTCAGATCATCTATAAATAGTAGATGAGAAGTTGCTTCTGGGTTATTTGTTTCTTTAGGATTCAGGCTAAATCCATATTCCAAAGAGTTGATGAGAACACTCATTAGATTAAGCACCAAAACAGAAGGGGCTACAGGGAATCTCCCTGAAATATTCCTTGCTGGATCTTAATGTTATGAATGATGTACTAACCATCTTCATATCTCAAAAAGAGTGTGGTTTGCCACTTTGTCATAGTGAACTTAATGTACTCTATCAAACCAGGATTTATTTCATACATTTCAAGGCAATGTATTATCCAAGAGTGTGGGATGCTGTCAAAAGCTTTCTTATAATCAATCCATGCTATACTGAAATTTCTGCCTTACTTAGCACTGGCCATGATGGTCTTATTCAACATTAACTGGTCTTTGGTTCCATATGCTCCTTTCTTATTACCCTTTTGCTCTGTTGCCATGATGTTATTGAGCTCCATGTGATCGTATATTCTGTCTGCATTTATCGCAGTGAACAGCTTATAGATTGTAGGTAAACAGGATATTGGTCTATAAATTTTAGGAATGTTACTCGGGTCTCCCTTCGGAAGGAGAAAGCAGAGTTACTTACCTGTAACAGGGGTTCTCCGTGGACAGCAGAATAAGTCAGCCACACCTGGTGACGTCCTTCGGTCGGCGCCATACAGAAGTGCTCTCTAGCTCAGAGCTCTGAGCCTGCCCAGGTAGCCCACCTCCACGCCCCGCCCCTAGCCGGGTCAGTATGTTCCTAGCTGTGCCTTCCCGGCTAGGGGCGAGCCAGTGCAGCGGACCTCCTCCAGGGAGGTGGGCGGGATTGTGTGGCTGACTTATCCTGCTGTCCACGGAGAACCCCTGTTACAGGTAAGTAACTCCGCTTTCTCCATGGACTAGCAGGATTGCGTCAGCCACACCTGGTGTCTCCCTAGCAGTGCGGAGCGCCAGGTGGAGGAGGGAGCGTGCAACAAGCAAAGATAACGCATGTCCGGGCAAACAGTTTAATGGTAGCCAAGGAGGTACAAGAACATGTAGAACTGAGGCAATAACATTGCTTTAAGGTGCATTAACAAGTGTACGCAAGCAGTGCGGTATAGTGCAATAAGGTGCAGTAACAACACAGTAAAACACAACAACATAGTATCGTGCAGTAAGGTGCAAGAGTGCAGAACAGTGCATAATGTGCAATAACAGTGCAGCATGTGTTAACACAATAAAGTGACATAGTCAAGACAAGCATGAGGAAGTCCAAGTCATTGGCTGTGGAGAGCCTCAGCTGATATTCATTGGGGCGGTGTCAGGCTCTTTTCTGATAGCGGAGGCTAGGACAGCTGTTCCCAATGCGCAGTCCTCCTTTGATCGCAGGTCTAGACAGTAGTGATGCTGGAAGGTGTGCGGAGTAGACCACGTGGCTGCTTTGCAGATGTCGGAGATAGGAACTGCCACCCACCCACTCCCTGGACCTTGAGGGTTAAGGGAGGGGCTGGCCTTGGTTGCCCTTGAGGGTAAGGTTGTAGTTGTGTTGGTGCTCAAGTAGTAAGGCTCATAGGCTTTGCTACGTTATTGGGAGAAACTGCTCTGCTCTTAAGGAACTCCCTGAATTCAGTAAGAAGTAATTCAGCCTGTGTATTTTCTGAACTAGGCTGATAATATCCTCCTTCAGGTAAATGCTTGTTTACAGTTCTTATCTCTTGGCAATTATCAGTGCTTCTACTTGGACAAGAGTTCAGCGTGAAAGCATTTCCCTTCCCCCACCTATCTCCATGTGAAAGTGCAGGGTAAAACGCTTCAGCTGTGCTTGGAGAGTCTTTCAGAGTTTTAAAAGGAAAACAGTTAGGCTTCTCTTGGCTTAACCAATTACTATCAAACTTTCTGCCTTTGTCCTGTCTTTCACAATTAAAGTTCACTCTTTCTGGCTTCCCACTGTTAAGCTTGCTAGCCATTCTAAACCCACCAGATACCTTGTGCTGGGGCTTCTTCCAGGGTATTTCTTTCTCCCACTGCCTCCTGTTCCAAGGTTCTGCTTGGTCCTTTAAACTCCTGAGCTGCAGCCTTGGGTCTCTCAGTGCCTTTGAATTCTTCTGCTTACAGAAGTCTTTCTTTGCCCCTGAGTCTCCCAGGTCTTGTCTGCTCCTTCGTGGATCACAGCTGCTTAGTGGTTCTCTCTCCCACGGTTCCTTTTCCTGGTCATCTGACCTATCCTCGTCCAGGTGCTTGTGCCCTGACTCCTCCTCTTCGCCTTCCTCTTGCTGATCGTGCTGATCTAACTGTTTCTGTTTCTGCATTCTTAACAAGCTACCTGAGTACTGCACTGCCCGCCTCCTGCTTGGGCGTGTCCAATCAGGGACTTGGCTTCTCTCCTGCCTTGAGTGAGGTGTGGTTCCTGATTAGCTCTGTGTTTTTTTCTCTCATAAGAGAAAATCCTGCATTCCCTTGCAGTACCGGTTCTCTCCACCGGATCACTATCAGTTTCCATTGCTTCATAAGAGTCTCCTACGTCACAGAACGGAGCGCAGGTTTGCAAGAGAGGTAGCCAATGCTCTGAGTCGGTGTGGGCCAACTCTAGACGGGGACTGATCGTCCGGTGAATCCAGGCAGAAGGAGACGCAGGAGGCCACCCAGTTGGAAAGTGTCCTCTTTGAGACGGGTTGGCCAGGCCTGTTCGGGTTGAAAGACACAAAGAGCTGGTCACACTTCCTGACCATGCGTGTCTGCTGGAGGTAGATTCTGAGGGCCCGGAGGCAGTCCAGGGTATGAAGGTGTTGTTCCTCGATGGATGAGTGAGGCTCCGGAAAGAAGCAGGGGAGCTCAATGGACTGATTGACGTGGAAGGGCGATGCGACCTTTGGAACAAACTTAGGGTTGGTCTGCAGGGATGCCCGGTCTTGGAGCAAGCGAGTGTATGGGGGGGGTGCCACCAGAGCCTGTAGCTCGCTGATCCTCCGTGCAGATGTAATGGCCACCAGAAACAGTGTTTTCCATGAAGTAAACTTCATCCCTGTAGAATGGAGTGGTTCGAAGGGTTCCTGCATTAGACGATGCAGCACCGAGTTAAGATCCCAGGGAGGAGCCGGGGGTCTGATCGGGGGTTTGAGGTTCGCTAGCCCCTTCATGAAACGTGTGGTTATGGGCAGCGTCGAGATGGAGTTGGCACCATCAACAGGATCATGGAAGGCCGATATTGCGGAGAGGTGCACCCGGATGGACTGGGTCTTGAGTCCGCTTGCGGACAAAACGTTGAGATATTGGAGAACTTGTGCGACAGGGCAAGAGGTGGGGTTGAGGCCTTGTTGTGCACACCAGATGAAGAACCTCTTCCACTTTAGGCCATAGGACTTTCTGGTGGACGGTCTACGGGCTGCGAGGACGACGTCTTGCACTTCCAAAGGCAAGTGGAGAGCCGAGAGGCTCAACCTTTCAACCTCCAGGCAGTGAGCGCGAGGGCTTTGAGGTTGGGGTGTCTCATGCTGCCTCCGTTCTGCATCAGCAGATCCTCTCTGGGGGGAAGGCGTACCAGATCCCCGTGGGCCAGACGTTGCAGGAGCGAGAACCACATCTGCTGCGGCCAGTAGGGAGCCACCAGGATGACGTGCGCTTTGTCCTGGATGATCCATTGCAAGGTTACTGGGATATGGGGGGTCGGCGGGAAGGCATACACTAGAGACCACTCCCCCCAGTACACGTCGAATGCATCCGCCGCTAGCCTGTTGGGTGCTGGGTGTCTGGAGCAGAACAGGGGGCATTTCGCATTTAAATCTGTGGCAAAGAGGTCTACCGACGGGGTCCCCCACCGGTGGAAGAGTACATTCGTCACCTCCTGTGAGAGTGACCATTCGTGAGGTTGCAGCTGCCTGCTGAGTTTGTCTGCTAGGGTATTAATGTCCCCAGGTAGGTAGGAGGCCCGTAGCTTGCAGCCGTTCTCTGCGGCTAGGAACCATATTACTGTCGCCTCGTTGCAGAGGGGGCGTGAGCCGGTCCCTCCTTGCTTGTTCACATAGAACATGACTACCTGGTTGTCCGTTTGTATGAGAATGGATTTGTCCCGCAGGTGCGGGAGGAACGCTAGAAGAGCGTATCTGATGGCTCTGAGTTCGAGGAGATTGATATATAGGCTTTTTTCCTTCTGGGACCACGCGCCCTGGGTACTGAGATGTTGGAGATGTGCGCCCCAACCAGTGTTGGACGCGTCCGTGGTGAGAACAACCTGATGCACCTGCTGATGTATGCCCTTGCCCCCGGACAGGTTGGATGGGGTCGCCCACCAGCGCAGGTGAGTTCTGATGCTTAGGGGCATCGGAACACGGGTGGATAGTGGCTGGGAATGCTGGTTCCAGAGGGAGCGAAGGTGCCACTGTAGCTTTCGCATCCTCAACTTCGCCGTGGGCAGGACTGAAGTAGTTGCTGCCATATGCCCCAGAAGGCGAAGGAGCGCTCGTGCAGAGGAGAATTCTGTCTCGGCCGTCTTGATTGCTAGCGAGACAATGTTGAGCAGCCGGCACTCCGGTAGGTAGGCTCGGGCTGTCCATGTATCGATTACTGCTCCAATGAATTCGAGCTGTTGGGATGGTTGTAGATGTGATTTGTTGTAGTTGATGACAAATCCCAGAGAAGTGATTATTGCTGTTGCTTTCTGCAGGGATGTCAGTAACTCCTGGGCTGAGGGCGCCGTGAAGAGCCAGTCGTCCAGGTAGGGAAAGACAGACATCCCGAGCTTGTGGAGGTGCGCTGCAACAACGGCTACGCACTTCGTGAAGACCCGAGGCGCTGGGGAGAACCCTGTACTGGTAGTGCTGCCCTAGCACTTGGAAGCGAAGGAACCTCCTGTGCGATTTGTGGATGAGGATATGGGTGTAGGCTTCTTGCAGGTCCAGGGACGCCATGAATTCGCCGGGTTGTATCAGGGGAAGAATGGCGTTGAGAGAGTACATCCTGAACTTCTCCTTGATGATGAACTTGTTCAGTTTGCGTAGGTCGAGGATAGGGCGCCATCCACCTGTCCTCTTTGGAATGAGGAAGCATCTGGAGTAGAACCCAGAGTTGATCTCGGAGGGAGGCACTTCCTCTATTGCGTGAGACTCGAGGAGGTGTATTATCTTTGTTGCCATGGGAAGTTGAAGGTGCGGAGGGATAGTGCTGAATGGTTTGCTGTTCTGGCAGGGTGGCGTGCAAAAACGCAAACGGAACCCCTTGTGGATGACTCGTAGGACCCAGGAGTCGGTAGATATCTTCTCCCACTCCTGTAGGAAGCGTGACAGGCGACCCCCTATTCGGGTGGGCGCCTGCGGAGATGTGTCAAAAAGAGGAGGCTCCTTTCATTGCCGGGGTGTTGGTGCCCTTCTGTCTGCGGTCCCTCTGGGTCTGCCGCTGGGTAGAGGTTCCTTGGTAAGAGTTAGACTTGTATTTTGGAGCTTGCCACTTCCAGTTGGTGGGGTATCTCTTGCTAGAGCTGTAGCCATTGGCACCATAGTAGGTTTTCCGCTGGTAGCTGCCCTTCTGAGGGGTGCTGCGGCGCTCGAATCCTTCTTCTGCCAAGGTTTGGAGGGTGGTACAATGTTCCTTCATAACATTGACTGCGTCTATGACTTTTTCTCCAAATAGCGAGTCGCCCGAGCAGGGGGCGTCCGCGATCTTGTCGTGTGTCTTTTCACTCAGGCCGGAGGCTCTGAGCCATGCCCATCGCCTGGCAGATATCGCGGTGCCAGCGGTCCGGACAGAGGTGTCGAAGGCATCAAAGGCTGTGCTAGCCAGATGTTTGCTACACTCTGGTAAATCAGCGAGTGAGCTGGCAATCAACATTTGCGTGTCCTTAGGAAGGGCTGTGATGGCATTCTTTATGTTTGCCACGCAGGTGTCCTGGAACAGGATGTGTTGGAACTGATGAGAGGCGATTCTGGCATTAAGCATCGCTCCCTGGAAGACCTTCTTGCCTATCTCGTCAAGTAATTTCTGATCTCGCCCAGGCGGGTTGTTAGCATGTGTTCGAAAGGACCTAATTCTTTTCAGTGCAGAGGAGACTACGATGGATTGATGCGGTAGCTGTGCTACCATGAATCCTGGTGTGGATTGGATTTGGAATTTAGAGTCCAGTCTTCTGGAAAATGGGCGTCCTGAGGTGGGCGTCTGCCACACCTTGAGGTAGTCGTCTCGCAGCTTGCGATGCATTGGTAGAGAAAAGGAAGGCTTGGGAGCAGCAAGGTACTTCAGGACCTCTGGGTCAGGTTCCTCGGCTTGGTCGGGTGAAGTCAGGGCCAGGGCGGTTGCCACCTTTTGCAGGAATCTGGGGTAGGACCGGTCTTCCGGGGGTGGAGGGGGCCCTTCCGGCTCTGGAGAGAGTCTGCCCTCTGGTGCAGTTCCATCATTGGAAATGGAGCCCACAACGGCTTCAATTTCCCGCTCTTCAGCAGTGCTGTCCGGGGAGGGGTTGATGAGAGAGAGAGGCAGTGCGTCCGCTGGTTCTGTGAAGGGAGCTCTGGCAGCGGGACCCCCCGAGGGGGTAGATCTTGAAGCAGTAGGGGGGGGAGTGGTCTGCTTGACTAATTGAGTCAGTAGCTTCAATATAGCAGAGTTATTGGCCGAGTCAGTGGTATGGCTGCAAGACCTCACCTGGCGGCTCCTGCTAGAGGAGGTAGAATGCCCTTTGCTGGCCCTGTGGTGCCTATGCCTGCGCTGTTTCTTATATGCTGGCTCGAGGCTGCCCACAGAAGAGTCAGAAGTGCTGGAATGGCTTCTGTGATTTTTTCTGCCCGTATGCTGCCGTCGGTGCTTGTGTCCCCTTTTATGCTGCTGCCAGCGTTCATGGTTGGAGGAAACGCTGTCCGGACTCGCTGCGGCGCCAGGAGAGAGGACAGTGTCTGGAGTTTTAAGTCCCGATGCAAGGAGGAAGCCCGCTGAGTTAAAACGGTGGGCGGAGCTTTCGTGGGCGGAGCTATCCGAAGCGTCGGCAGCATGGATGCTGTGCCGATGGTGGGCGGAGCTGGAGGACTGATCCGTGCGTCTGGAGGACTTCTCCCGGGCGCCATTGCAGGGCTCCACATGGCCTCGAGGAGAAGGGGAAGACGGCCCAATACCCTCCGGGTCTGCTGTCCTGCGGATGATGGTCCTCGCAGGGGTTGGAGCAGGCCTTACCTCAGAGATGCCGTGGCTTGTAGCAGCGGGGGAGGTCATCGGCAAGGCCTGGCTGGGGAAGGAGGCCCTATCGGGCACTTCCCGGGCTGCGGTCCTGGCAGAAGCAGGAATAGTTGTTTCGGTGGCACGGCTGGGGATGGAGGCCCTTTCGGGCACATCCTGAGCCGGCGGAGAGCTGGCGGCGCCTCGGGGAACCGTTTCAGAGGCTGGATGCTGCCCTATTTTCCTGCTAGCATCAGATGAGGAGCCCCCACAGCGAGTGCATCCGTGCGAAGAAGTGTATGTTCTGTGTCCGCATCGCGGGCATTTCTTAAATATAGATTTGGGGATGAATCCGGATGAATTAACAGTAAAACAAAGAAATAAATAAAAAATCAAGGTGTAGGAGAGCAGGGTCCGTCTTGCTGGCAAGGCGGAAGGAAGAAGACTGACCCGGCTAGGGGTGGGGCGTGGAGGTGGGCTACCTGGGCAGGCTCAGAGTTCTGAGCTAGAGAGCACTTCCATATGGCGCCGCCCAAAGGACGTCACCAGGTGTGGCTGACGCAATCCTGCTAGTCCATGGAGAAATGTTCTTCCTGTAATAAGCCATTGCAGTGTTAAGTAAGGCTGCTCAAAAAATTGATTTTTGCAGTTTGCCAGGTCTTGGTGGAGTGATGTTAACTGTTTGAGCCAAAAGTTGGTTACCCCATCTGTGTGGGACATTCAGTGGCAGATATCCAGTTTGTGCTGCTGGATATCATCTGTTCATGCCACTGAATGCCCTGACACTATCTGCATAGTGTTGGGGGTGGAAGTCAGCAGTGATATTAAGCCACTGGCCGGTTAACCCTAACCTGGTTAAAATTAGATTTAAAAAAAGCTTAGTTAGATTAGCTATTCAGTCAGTGATTGAATATCGCTGCTGACTGGCCAGCTAACTTGATAACCCGGATATTCAGTGTCTGTGGCCAGATATGGCCCCGGCATTGAATATCTGGGCATTAGTTAAAGCAGCCAGCCACTTTAATCGCTCTGGCTGCCGCAACTGCTGAATATACCCCCAACAATATCACACATACATAACTCCCCACCTATATGAATAGACCAGGGTCAGCTTAAGAGATGAACCAGTGAAGCACTGGCTGAGGGTACCTAAAGACTGACTCAGCAGCTTGCCCTTCACAGGGGCAGGAGGATGCTGTTTGACTCCCACTGCTATACTGCTCCTCTCTGATTCTGTGTTGGCAGATTTGAAACCCAAGAAAAGAGGCACTTCCTATTTCATGCTAGTAAAAGGAAGTACCTTTTCTCACTTTTCAAACTGCAGCAGAAAAGAGGCAGAGAGGAACAGCATGGAAGCCGGACCAAAGCAATTTGCTCCTTCCGCGATGTTCACCATTGTTGCAGATGCTGGAGCAGGTAGGAGAAGGGGTTGGGAGCAAGAGGACTGAGGCTGTTGAGGCTGAGTTCTGGGGCTGGGAAGAAGGGGTCTGGAGGCTGATGCTGGGGGCTGGGAAAAAGGAGTCTGGCTGGAGACTGATGCTGGGGCTGTCACAGTTGGACACGGTTGGAGGCTGTGCTGTGGGCTGAAGCTGATGTTGGAAGGCTGGGCGCTAGGAGAAGGGGTCCAGGGTCCGGGGTCTGATGCTGGGGGCTCAATAGAAGACTAGGAAGGAATGAGACAGAGGTGGCGAATGAGAGATCTAGGAAATGAGTTTGAGTAAGCAAAGGAAGGGTGGTAAATTCCTGAAAGATGAAAAGAAGGAAATCAGAGGCTGGAGAGGGAAGAAGGAGGAATAAAATCTAACCAAAAGTATATAAAAAGGCAGATGAGAGAAATGGAGAAGGAAGATAGATGTAGGAGAAGAAGGGAAGAAGACAGGGACAGTGAAGAAACAGAAAATGGAAATGAGATCTTGGAAAAGGACTTAAGAGGAAGTGGTGGAGCCCAATTTAAAAAAGAAATCTGACAATGAAGGTACCTTCCGGTGTTGGGCTGTTCTTGTTGTATGAGCCCTGACACTTGCACATTTCAAACCATACGACTGGCCCCAAATCTGGGGATGCTAAAGCAGAAGTTGGCTCAGGGTGCCATAACTGCTTAAGCCAGTCCTGGCATAGACACACATATATAAATACACACGTGCTCCCACTTGCAAACACATGTGCCCACACAAGTACACATGTACACACTCATATATACAACTAGACCCACAGCTCCTTCCATACATATAATTTGTTTTGCCTGGTATGGTGATGTGGGTAATCATAATTAAATCTATCCTACTTTTTATTTACAGGAAGTTTAATCCACCTACTCTGGCAAGGTATTTTATTGTACAGGTCTTCATTCTCGGCCAAAAGGCCTAGAAAGGGCTGTGCTCAGATCATACCTTAGATGTTGCTCTTGGCTAAAGAGATGAGCCATCAGTAACATAATGTAGCAGCAGAGCGCAGACAACCCAATAATACCAGGAGTCAGTTCAGAAGGTCCAAATCATTTATTTGTGCACAAGTCTCAAGCAGAATCAAATTCAAAATGGCTGAGCAATGGTTTCTAGCAAGACAACAACTTTTATAGCTTTCTTTCATATTCTAGACATAGGCAAACTTTCCATTGGTCCCGGTAACCCTTCTTACACCTTCTATTAGTTCCGGTACCATTACGTAGCTATCCAATTAGAACCTTTGACTGGGCTCAGCACCTGCTTTCCCCCCCTTCAGTCCCAATTACAATGGTCAGTTCACCAACTTCGATACTTTTCTCCTCCAAGGTCACTTTCCAGCTGGAATATGTGGGAAAGCAGGGCACTGTAACCTTTCTCTCAACAGAGTTAATTAATTCCATAGAAGCTGCACACATCTTATCAGTGTTAATTAAAATGGTTTACTGTTTTCTCTGAGTTTCGTTTCTGCTCAGCTATATTCATTTAAGCTTAGTTAAGTTTCAATTCTATGGAGGCAATATTGGGGGGGGGGGGAATTTCACTCCTCAGGGCCTAACCACAGGCCTCATTTACAGGTCAAGCTGCTTAGGCCTGCCTGCCTTTATTCAGCGTGGATCATAGGCCTTCGCCTACCACATTCCCCCCTTTGATTAATCTCACCCGAATGCCAATAAGGTGTGAGATGTAAATCACTTACCTACACAGGAGTAGGGTTTTTACCAATGGTTCCGGGGGGTGGGGTGCCATAAAGCTAAAATCTTAGTAGCAGTTTTCCGTTCTACAGTATTTTCAATCACACTATTAATAGATCGCATACAACAAGGGATTATACATGGTAATAATAGAAACAAACCTACAACCACTAGGATTATCATAAAGAAAGTGGTAAGTCCCCCCAATCCAGAGAAGATAGATTCAAACCAGTTAGGTATTCTAAGACCATGCCAGGTTTGTACTGGCACATAAGCTTGTTTTCGCATATTTTCAGCAATATCTTCAACTACTTGACCTTTATCATCGATCTTCAAACAACAATTGGTTAAATTCAATTTCCCACATACCCCTCCTTCAGCTGCTAGCAAATAATCGTTGGGATTTTTGTTATTGTTGTACAATTACAGCCCCCCTCCTTGATATTCTTCCCTTTCATACATGGCTTGTCCTGTCACTCTAGCCTATATGTTTTATGGTGTTCTGGAATACTGACACTTATTGTAAACCACCTTGAAGCTCCCTACAGCTGTGCAGTGTAACAAATCCTTGCAAATAAATAAGTACTTCCTTACTAGGGTTTAGAATCTAAAATGCTGACTTGGAAAGACAAAACTCTGCACGTCTAGCCCCATATTGTGAGAACTAGGAAGATAATGACTCCAGTAATGCAGCCCTCCCTTAGCACAGTCTCGCAGTCAGATCCAGCCACTGGCCTGACTGTATTTATTTATTTTGAGGGGGAAGGAGTTAGCTTGCACCTTTTCAGGAGTAACTCAAGGCCAGTTACATTCGGGTACAGTAAGTTGCACACCTGAATAAGAGCCTGAAGTTGTACTATAGACGACGGTCAATTGATGCCTACGTCAGAGGAGATCAGTACAGAAAGGCAGATTAGGACCTCCTCAGAATGGGATCCTCTGAGCACTGCTCTAGGAAACCAGGGTACCTTTCATCCACTTCCAGTCATTTCCAGATCATATCATCACAGTACGTTCCTGTAAATCCCCACTAACTGCCTGCAGGTGCTCCTATGTGCAAGGCCTCAAATTCAGGATCATTTTCAAATACATTCTACGTTTCTGCCTTTTTATTCCTTACAAGGCTCTTCTCAAGGTCAGCTTCTCATCATCCTCCAAACTTCCTTTTTACCAGGCAGGGCAGGATAAAAATGATAGATAACATTCTTCCCTTTACGACAGCTTGCTACTGTTATTAAGGAGTGTAAAAATGTTTTCTTTTAAAGAAAAACTATCCAATAGCTAGGAAAGTCAGCGCATGATGGATTACAACAGATAATCTGTCTTGTCAGCCTGGGACCACATAACCTTGATGTCATTATATTTCTTTTTGCTTCTTTCCTCTACCAAAATGCACAGTTTACTGTCTTGGAAAGCTGTAGTCCATGAGGCGTGTTCTGTGTGCACGACCCATCCATCTTCCTCTGAACCCTAACACTGGGAAATGAAGCTCCTGGGAAATGCCTTCCGAACTGTTCACTTCCTTTCTGTGGGGAGGGGTCTTTAATGGGGGTGTTCCCAGTATGGATCGCTATCCTGCTGTAACTCAGACTTATTGACTGGATGTCACCAGCCAAGTGCAGTTGAGACAGAGAGAAGGAAATGAGACCAAACCCCACAGACTGAGTGTGCAGTGTGCTTGGTTCTAGCAGGACATGTGCCGCCAGTCCTACGTTTACCCAACTGTATGCACAACTGGCAGTGGTGTTAAGCCTTTTTAAATGTCAGTGAATTAAAAATGCCAACACCTGGCCAGGTGTGGCTGTTGTTCCCGTGACTGATGATTACAGGTTTTCGGTAACAAAATTTATTTGCACAGGTCAGACACATGACACAAATATATCACACGCATTCCTGTATTTTCAAACTTCAAAGCAAGTTATTTTTGTTTTGGGTCCTCGTGTAGTGTGCGCGCCCCAAGATATTGTTAAAGCACAGGACAAAAAGCACTTAGTCTCCAAGCACCATGAAGTACATGTGACGCTATCTAACTAATATTGCCCCTAGTTATTAAACTGCATCAAGGGGCATTACTAAAAGCTGCGCCAGTAATGCATATGTGGGCTGCTACCAGCATGGGAGACCCATGCTAACTTCATGCCCCTGCAGGTAGCACAGTGCAAAGACACAGCATTACACAAGACAGCAGAGGAACACACTTCGGGCCACTCACGGAGGTGGCAACACGTACACCCACACTAGGGGCAGTTAGTGAGCTACTACACCCACAGTAGAGGCAGTTAGTGAGCTACTACACCCAGACTAGGGGCAGTTAGTGAACTACTACACCCAGACTAGGGGCAGTTAGTGAACTACTACACCCACACTAGGGGCAGTTAGTGAGCTACTACACCCACACTAGGGGCAGTTAGTGAACTACTACACCCACACTAGGGGCAGTTAGTGAGCTACTACACCCACACTAGGGGCAGTTAGTGAGCTACTACACCCACACTAGGGGCAGTTAGTGAGCTACTACCGCCCACACTAAAAATGAATTGCCATCATTGCCTACATTCTGCCCCTGGCCTGCCCAGTCCTGGCCTCATTGTGTGCTACCCGATTAGCGTAAGAGGTTTAGCACAAGGACCCATGTTGCCTTTAGCTTGGCACTCTTACTGCTTGCTAAACCCCAAGCTACCAGATAGCGCACTTTAGCAAACATACCCCTACATGTTTAACATGGATTTTAAGGCATATTAACTGTTAAAAGGGAGATCAAAAGAACAGTTAATCAGATGCATTAATTGCCATGTGAAGCATCTAATTCAGACATTCATGTTAGGGAGTGGGAAGTGTGCAGGTGTCATAAAAGTGTATTAACTGCTACCGCGGCAGAGAACATGGAACAGTTAATGACATCGCTAGAGGTACAGTAGCAGTGGCCTGCTATTAACATGTGGTAGTGAGCACCGCCCAGAGCGCCCCCTACAATTACTGTAGAAGTATTACTGCTACTGTGGGTTATTGTTTGCACCGGATTTGCATTAACTGCAAAACCTTAACATGGTTTAGTAAATAGGGGTTACACTGTGTAGCCTGTATAGATCATGTATTGCTATTCGAGTTTTACAACATAGCGGTTTACATCAGGTGAAGCAGCAGTGTTAATCTCTAACAAGGCATGAACGCAACTCATCCATTTTGCACAAGGGAGGGATGAGTAGAGCGACAATTTGTCACTTTTACCAAACATATATCTGTGAGGAAGAAGGATGAAGGGTGTGCAGACCTGAATCATAGGTGAGAGGATAAAAGGCTGAACTAAAATTGATAATTCATAAAGGATTAATCAAAGGCCTTGGTAAAAAACAAGGGGGAGAGGGATATTCCAAGGGATTAACACAGCAGATCTACTAACTGCATAATCCCTCTATCCGGGATATTCAACAGGTTAGTGCAGCTAAAAATCCCCGAGTACTGCCGCTGTAGCCCTGATGTTAATCATTAGCACCAGGGCATTCCGGGGACAGCATCTGGCCATAAACGGGCAGCGACAATATTGGGCTGCTGCTCGGTTATAGGAAGGTGATGAAAGGAAGGCGCAGCAAAGGCTGGCCTAACTTTTAGCCCAGAAGCTAATTGAGCTGAATATTGCCACTGTCCAGATAGCTTCCGAGCAACCCTGATAGTTACTGCTGGGGCTGGATATGACCCAGCATTGAATATCCGGGTTTACGTTTCAGCAGCAGTGGATAGCCTAATTAGAATGGCTAGCCACTGCCGTTGATTCCCCCCCTCCCTTCCATCCCCCTCCCCAAGTTTTTTAGCCCCTTTTTATAGTTTTTATACGCGGTCTCTTGATGTAAGTCCTGAGGAAGTGTGTCCCAGAGATGGAAGGGCTTGACAGTCGAATGCACTATTCTGAAAGAAAACCAGTCTAAGTCTTGTTTTGGAAGGAATTGACAGATAGTTGGCTTGTGAAGATGTTATAACAAGGGCATGTAGAAGTGTTTTAAGAGCCCTAGACTCAGGGCCAGCCCAACCATTAGGCAAACTAAGTGGTTGCCTAGGGCAGCAACTTCAAGGACGGGGGGGGAGGGCACGCGCGGAAGAGAGCCAGGCAGTAACAGCTAAACATTAGATTTCGATAGCTGGGCAGGGTTATAATGCTTAAGGTTTGCCTAGGCCCTAGGTCATCAACACCTCAAGCCAACTTGGGCCAGCCTGCCTAAAGTCCAGGAAGTATTTTAGAGATCTAACTCAATGAAAACAGCATATGAGCCACTTATAGTTTCTAAATTCTGGGAAGAAAAAGATAGATCTTTGTCCCAGATTACTCCTAGTAATTTCATTTTATCCCTAATTTCTATGAGAATCGTCTTTATTACTGGAATAAAAGGTATTGGTTTTTCCTGAAAAGAAATCCAGATAGCTTCAGTTTTCTTCAGGTTCAGTATGAGTTTATTATGCTTGATCCCTCAGGCAATTTTTCTAACTGGTTATATCGTTTAATCTCAAATTGGGAATCCCAAATGTCTGTGACCACCACTAGCTGAATATCATCAGCATCATAGACAGTGAAATGGGGTGGGCCACAGGGCCATGGTCCCACCAATATTTTGCCCTACACAACATCAGCAATTGGAGAGCTTGGGGGTTTGGCCAGAGATTAGTTTGTTTGGCCCCTCCAACCAAAATGAAATTCTACTGCCCCTGATCAGCATAAATGTAAAAACTAAGACGAAGATCTTGAATTAGTGTTACCAGGGGTGCAATGAAAATGTTAAATAATGTAGGGGCCGGCACTGGTCCTTGTGAAACACCATAAGAAAGAGACTGAAGAATAGATAACGTATTGCCTGTTGAAACATGAAAAACCCTGTTGGAAAAATAGGAGTGAAACTAATTCAAGACTGTCCCCTTAAGACCAAATGGCTGTAGGCGGTCCAACAAAAGTGTGTGATTAGTGGCGTCAAAGACTGCAGTAAGAACAAGTTGATTAAGTAAAACATCTCTAAAGTTATCTTATTATGTCACTATTTCATTAAGCAAGATTAGCGAAGACGTTCCAGAGCTGTGTCCATTTCTAAATCCAGATTGCTGAGGATGGAACATTCCTGTAGGGACCATGCAAAGTTGCATACTGGGAAGCTGGAACATCCTGCAGGATGCTAGAACTCTCTTAAACATATGCAGAGAGAGGAGCTGGAACAACTTTTATAGTGGGGGTGCAGAAAACTAATTTTGGTCTATGTTTAATGGAAGCCTCTAATAAGAACATAAGAAATGCCATACTGGGTCAAACCAAGGCACATCAAGCCCAGTATCCTGTTTCCAACAGTGGCCAATCCAAGTCACAAATACCTGACGAGTTCCCAAAAAGGCACACAGATTCCACAATGCTTATCCTGGGGCAAACAGTGGATTTCCTGGGTCCTATTTAATCATGGTTTATGGACCTTTCCTCCAGGAACTTGTCCAAACCTTTTTTTGATCTCAGACAGAAACAACATCCTTAATTCCAACATGTTGTAACATAGTAAACGACAGTAGATAAAGACCAGCATGATCCATTTAGTCTGCCCAGTAAGGTGTCAAGAGTAGTTCTTGCAATTCTGTGCAGGTTATCCCCCTTCATGCCTTTCTTTAGGGTTGTACCTGTTGCCCTTTGCAGGTTTTCTGTCTTCAAAAACTCTTTAAGATAAATTGAAATTCTTTTATTGAAGTTTGTCGAATAAAACGTTTTTCATTCAAATACAGCTGAAGAAGAAAGCTGAAAATCCTTCTTCACGTGTCCATTCAGTGTAGACATCACAGGCACAGCGGAAGGCTGCTGAGTGAGACAAGCCTCTATTACAGCTGTACCACCAAGTAGCAGAAGGAAAGCAGCATAATATGAATCCCTCCTAAACGAACAAGAAGTGCACCCTCCAGACTCTTCAGACATCTCTAACTGCTCTTTCTTTCATGTCAGAAGTCAATCTTGGTTTCAATTTGGTCTTCATCTTCCCTTTCTCTCTACTGTTTACCATAAAAATTAGTGTGAAAAAAGAAAAGGTGAATGGACTGAATGAATTGGTTCGTCTGGAAGCCCCTGGGTGCTCCACCTGTGGAAGGGAAGGTCTCTTCCTAGCATAGTCCGTTTCGGAAGGTATTTCCATTCCTTTTATCACCTCCTGTTTATCTCTCTCTTTCCTCCCCCAGTGTTACATGGAGCACAATCAAGAACTGTGCAGTAGGAACAACATTACAATGCATGCAAACAACTGAGAACTGTCCAACATTGTGAGAGTGGCCGTGCTAGACAGAGTCCAACAAAGAGTCCCATGGGTTACTGTCACAGGAGCATTGCTGAGGCCACTACCGCTCATCTGAAGGAGCTGTCTGCTAGAACCCCCTGGTCTAGGCATTAGTGTTTCTGGAAGATGTGTACAGATGGCCACTCTGCAGATGGCCCACACAGGGATGGAGTATAGGTTGGCAAGGATGGCGGCCACGGCCCTGAGCTGATGGGCGTGCACGCTTCCTGCAGGTTGGGCATCTGCCTGGGTGTAGCAGAATGCTATGCAGTCTGAGATCCAAAGCAACAGGCTCCTTTTGGTTACAGGGCATCCAGACTTATTGGGATTGAAGGAGATGAAGAGCTATGCCCCTTGCCACTGTGGAGCTGCTGTTCCTCAAGCAACCAAGGTTCAGGGTAGAAGATCGGTAGTTCAATCGTCTGGTTGATGTGAAATGCAGAGGCAACTTTTGGGACAAAGTTGGAGTTGGTCTGCAGGATGGCCCAGTCCTTGTAGAGTAGCGTGTACGGTGGGTGTGCCACAAGCGACTGGAGCTCGCTGATGCACCTTGCAGATGCGATGGCCACCAGAAGAGTGTTTTCCAGATGTTGTACTTGAGGGGCATGGACAGCATGGGTTCAAAGGGAGGCTGCGTGAGGTGGTGCAAGACTAACTTGAGATCCCATGGTGACACTGGCTGCTGTACGGTGGGCCTGAGGTTGGTCAAGCCCTGCATGAACCTCGAGACCAGGGGTGTTCCGAGATTGAGTCATCATTAGGGTAGTCATGGTATTGGACATGATAGCGGACAGGTGGCAGCATATATAGGCCAGAGTTGATGAGAGTGGTTAGGTATTGGAGGATTCACGTTATCAGGCATGAATGGGCATGAAGTCCTTCAGCAGTGCACCAGATGGTGGAGCATTTTCACTTGAGGGCATAAAACCTCCTCATCAAGGGGCATCTGACGGCCAGAATGACCTGTTGTACTTCCCTGGTAAGGTGGAAGGGTGACAGGATCAGTATTTCAACATCCAGGCTGACAGCGTAAGTGTTGACAGATTGGGGTATAGAGTTATGCCCTTATCTTGTGTGATGAGATCCAGCCTCAGTGGTAGTCTGATCGGTGGCTCCTGTGCAAGACAGTGTAGGAAGGAAAATCACATCTGCCTCAGCCAGAGAGGCGCAATGAGGATGATCCATGCCCCGTCCTGAATGATCTTCTGCAGTGTCATAGAGATTCATGGAGTAGGAGAGAATGTATATAAGAGTGGTGTATTTCCCAAAGATATGGTGAAGGCGTTCGAGGTTAGGCAGTGCGAGGATGGGTGGTTGGAACAGAATTTGGCACACTTTGCATTCTTCTCGTTGGCGAAGAGGTCAATATGTTGGCATCCCCACTTGCTGAAGGTGGTCTGCCACGAGAGGGTTGAGGGACCACTTGTGCAGGTCAAGCTGGTGGCTGAGGTGGTCTGCTAGCTGGTTGTCCCTCACCCATCAGATAGGAGGCTTGTAGGAGACAATCCTTGGAAAGATCATATGACCAGAGTTTAAGCACTTCCCTGCACAGGAAGAGAGAGCCCGTGCCCCACTGCTTGTTGATGTAGAACATCACCACTTGGGTGTCTGTCTGGATCAAGATGCATTGAGCCCAAATCAGGTGGTGAAAGGCTCTCAAGGAGTACCTGACCGCTTGCAGTTCCAAGAGGTTGATGTGGTGACTGCATTCCCAGGCGCCTTGGGTACGGAAAAATAGCAGGTGCACTCCTCAGCCTGCCTTGGAGGCATTGGTCATGATTTTAAGGTGGTGGCATGGCTGCCGGAGGGGTCTACCAACCGAGAGGTTGCTCTGTGGTTCCTACCAGGCAAAGGCCTCGCAGACCTCCACAGTGTTGGGGACTTGTCTGGACAGGGGCTGCAAATGTTGGCACCAGTGCTTGCATAGGTACCACTGCAGGTGACGCATGCAGAGTCTTGCGAGGGGCAAGACTTGGGTGGTCACTGCCAGGTGTCCGAGGAGGTGCAGCAGTGTTCTGATTGACCAAGGAGACTTTCTGGGTCATGGCTTTCACTCAGTGTGCTGGCATGGATGCTTTGATTTGGGTGGTCCTGAAGTCCACCTTAATGAAATCCACCTGTCGTGTGGGGTGAAGGTGAGACTTCTAGAAATTCACCAGGAACCCAAGGGATGATAGCAACGTGGTCATCTGGTTGAGGGAAGCCCTGATCCTCTGATGCGTGGGGACCATAAGGAGCCAATCGTCTAGGTAGGGGAAGACGCATATACCCTTCTTTCAAAGGTGGGTGGCTACCACAGCAACACACTTCATGAAGACCCTCGGGGCAATGAAGAGACTGAAGGGGAGCACCTTGTATTGATAGTGTTTCCCAAGCATGCAGAAATGTAGGTATTTCTTGTGGGTGGGGTGTATCGGGACGTGGATGTATGCATTTTTCAAGTCCAATGACGCTATTCATTCACTGGCCTGTATGAGTGGGAGGATGGAGCCCAGCGAGTACATCCTGAACTTCTCCTTGGGGATGAACTTGTTCAACTTGCGGAGGTCGAGGATTGAGCGAACTCTGCCAGATTTCTTGAGGATCAGGACGTACCTAGAGTAGAATCCACGGTTGAACTCCTGTGGCGGGACTGGTTCAATAGCCCTCAGCACCAAGAGTAAGGAAATTTCTGCAGTCATGGCTGACACAAGGTCCTGCAGTGTCTTGCTGTTCAGGCAAGTATGCTTCTGGGGTGGTGAGGAGAAGCTGATCTGATACCCATTGGTGCAATTTCCAAAACCCATTTGTATGTGGTTATCTGCTTCTAGGTGCTAAGGAAGGTTGAGAGCCAACCACCCGTCTTGAAAAAAGGAAGATGTGCTCTTGTTGGACGAGGAGTGGGGCTGTTTCTGCTGTTTTCGGTTCCTTTGGTGATGTTTTTGCTGGTAGGATGTGTGATAGGCCAGTCACTGTTTGAAGTGTTGCGGCTGCCACTGGTGGTATGAGTTGTAGGAGTTGTAGTGGTCGGTAGAGGAGTATGATTTGCATTGGTGTGCAGTCGGCTTTCAGTGGGTAGAGCTGTGATCCAGGCCATCTGCTGCAAGAGTTTGGAGGGTGCTGCAATGATCTTTGAAGTCATTGATTGTGTCCTTGACCTTATCCCCAAAAAGGTTGTTGCCCCCACATGGGGCGTCAGCTATACAGTCATGTGTATCTTTCCTCAGTCCAGATGTTCAGAGCCATGTCATGCGCCACATTGCAATGGCCGTCACTGCTGTCTGGTCGGCTGTGTCAAGGCTGAGCGAATCAGATACTTTCCACACTCGGTGAGATCTGCGATGATCGGTGAGGCAGCAGCCGAGAATTCTGGTGAAAGGGTGTTAAGGACCCCTCTCAACTTGTCCAGTAGAGGGTCATGGAACAGGACCTGTTGGAACTGGTGGGCCGCGATCTTTGCATTGAGCATCGTTCCCTGGAATGTCTTCCTTCCCACCTTATCTAGGAGCTTGGCAGTGGGTGTGTGACTTCTTGGTATGTTTTATAGCTGACTACACCACAATGGATTGGTGTGGGAACTGTAGTTTCTCAAAGCTGGGTGCAGCTTTCACTTGGTACTTTGTCTCAAGTTTCCTTGAGGTGGCTGCTCCGGATGACAGGATGTGCCTGATTTTGAGTAGGTTGTCTTGGAGGATCTTATGAACTGCTAGGGCCATCAGACTTCCGGGGGTGTCTAGCAACTTGAGGACATTGAAGATCTCGTTTCTGGGGTCTGGCGTGTCCGCTGGGGTGAGGGAGAACTGGGCCACCAGCCTCTGGAGGAACTTGGGGTATGTCAGGTCTCCTGTGGCGAGGGTGGTTGCAGCGGTGCAGGTGAGGACTCCAACCCAGCATTTGGTGAGCTGAAAGACCATGGAACCTTGTGTGGCAGCTTCCTCCCCTTTGCTATCCATAGTCAGAGGTTCTGAGGAGAAGCAGGGAAGTGAGGGAGAAGGCAGGGGAGGCGATGTCTGTTCTTCCCTGGGTGGCAGAGATATGGGCAGTTATGCCTTGGCCACCCTCTCCGGGTTTGCAGCAAGCAGGCAAGCATGTCTAATACTGCAGATGGTGATCGCAACCTGTCCCCTTTTCTCCGTTAGTGGCCCCGGGTGCTGCAGTAATGAAGGGTATGGGGCAGGGTCCCTAAATTGTGGGAACCTGAGGGGGTGGTGCGTACCTTGGTCTTGTGTCTGCCATGGTGAAAGGCACTTGAGAAGCTGTTGCTGCTGCTCCTGCTGCTGCTGTGTCTCCTCTTGTGGCTTCTGCGCTGTCTGTACTCCCTGTGAGTGCTGGGGATGTGAATGCCTTGCTCAGGTCCTGCCTCACAGTGTCACTTTTGTTTTTCAGTGCGGGGATCTTAGCAATGGCCAGTAGCCTATCTGTCAAAACAATTGGATGTAGTTGCAAAAGGCTGGCCCCCTTGTTTGAGAGCTGTTGCAGCTACAGCGCTCCTAGTGAGCAAAGCTGACAAGCTCACCCTGGGACAAAATCTTCAAGTTACTGTACCGCACTTTGTTCTGACCCTTATGGAACACAAAGAAAGTTTTTGGCTCACGCATTCACGGATGTTGAAGTACCAGAGCATGTTGTGTGATAACCCCCAGATACAACTGAAGGTCAGTCAAGCTTTGAATCCTGCTACGCTGTTACCAGTTGGTCTTGACCCCCCCCCTGATCATGACTGTTTAGAAACTATGGACACTGTATTCTCAAGTCGCCTGGGTTTGACTGATGTTCCTTTGGAGAACCCTGAACGGACTTTCTTTGTGGATGGAAGCAGTCTTGTCATCATTAATGGACATTGTTGTGCCGGATATGCAGTGGTGACCCATGACCTGGTAGTTGAGTCCACAGCTCTGGCCCCAGGAACTTCAGCACAGAAAGCTGAACTGATAGCTCTGACAATAAGAAAAGGGCTCTGTCTAAAAGTGTATCCAGATTCCAAGTATGCCCTTACAACCTTGCATGCACATGGGGCCCTGTACAAAGAATGAGGGTTGATAATCTCAGGAAGCCATTAAGTATGGCCCCGAGATATTTACATTATCAGATGCATACTGCCTACAGACCTCAGAATTTAGGTATGAATAGAACCCTGGAATCACAGTTATCTAATCTTTGTCAAGAGGTTCACCTGAAGTGGCCCCAGTTCTGAGTTCTTTCTATAGCCCTTCTTAGGATATACTTAGCCCCTACTAAGTCTTTAGGAGTTTCCCCTTTTGAGATTCTGTATGGGCGACCCCCGCCTATTGCACAAGGAATAAAAGGAGATATGCAACAGATTAGATGAAATTACTAGACAAGAACTATTGGTTTTAAGTTCTGTTTTGCAGAGTCTTCAGACATGGATACAAGCTCAGCTGCCCATCCATCTAACAGAACCCCTGCATCCTCTCAAGCCTGGAGTCTCGGTGTGGATCAAAGGGTGGAGAAAGACACCGTTGGCACCGCATTGGAAGGGACCTTATGTTGTCATCTATTAACCCCAACTGCAGTTGAAGTTGCAGAACTCGAACCCTGGATTCATCACAGTCAAGTGAAGTCAGCAGCCGTTGATAACACTGTAGAAAGGAAGGCGACTACAAACGTATTAGCTATATGGCAATATTACCCTATACCCCAAGATGATGCTGTTAGACGAGTATAATATGTGATTTAATTCCCACCCTTTCTAACTTACGGGTGAGAATAATCAAAGGGGGGAATGTGGTAGGCCATGGCCTATATAATAGCCTGTACATGTATGAGAGGCCTGCAAGCTAGGTCTGAGTCCCCACCCCCACCTAGAAATAGTAGTGCTGAGAAAGATCAAAGTCAGTGAAGGTCTGAGGATCTGCCTTAAACTGCTCTAAACTGCTTTTGTTAAGTTTGTGTTAATCCTTATTCAATTCTTTTATGCTGATGATAGATATGTTCCAGTGTTTTGCATTCTCACATTCTCTGAGCCTAGAAATGACCTTGTAGTAGGGATGTGTTTATGTCTAGAAACTGAGCCTTTGTTAGAATAGCCTGAGAAGGGGGAACAGGCCCAGAGAGGGTCCCTGATTGGACAGGTGCAGGGGGCATTGGAACCAATAGAAAGTCTGCATGTATCAAGCGGAAGAA
Source organism: Ichthyophis bannanicus (assembly GCA_033557465.1). Classification (NCBI taxonomy): domain Eukaryota; kingdom Metazoa; phylum Chordata; class Amphibia; order Gymnophiona; family Ichthyophiidae; genus Ichthyophis; species Ichthyophis bannanicus. The sequence continues at coordinate 177,906,387 of CM066041.1, read as the reverse complement.
AAATGTATAAATGAGTATGTCTCTGTAAGAATGTTGCTCAGTCCTTTTTGAAGCTTGACTCTCTGAGCCTGTGCACAATAAATTGGCTTGGATCTTTGAACTGACTCCTGGTATTATTTATTGCATGCTTATCAGCTGCTACAATACCACATCAACCTGCTGGAGCTCAGAGCAATTCACTATGCACTCAGAGCTTTCCACGATCGTGGAAACAGAACTGTGCTGATTCAGACAGACAACCAAGTGGCCATGTTCTATGTCAACAAACAAGGGAGGTCAGGTTCCCGCTCCCTTTGCAAGAGGCAGTCAGATCTGAGTCTTTGTACTCTCCAAGCACTGCCTGCTGCAGGCCTTCTATCTCCCAGGGTCACAGAGCCAGTTAGCGGACAGGCTCAGCTACCAGCTAGACCCGCACAAATGGACATTCAACCTGCAGGTGACAGCCTCCCTATTCCTCTGGTGGGGACGCCCACAAGTCAACCTCTTTGCCACAGAGGAGACAAAGTGTAGGCCATTCTCATTGCAACCCACTGGCCCAGACATATGTGGTTCCCCTATCTCCGCTGCCTGACACTGTTGCACCCCATATGCCTCTCCCTGCAGGCAGATCTCATCACACAGGATGACAGGGTGACCCTGCACCCCAAACTACCAATATTCGCATTGCCAGCATGGAAATTGAGAGGTTAACCCTGTCATCCCTCAACCTCCCCTCCAAGTTGCATCAAGTAGTACTGGCAGCCAGACGCCCATCGACAAATAAGTCCTACAGCTTGAAATGCAAATACTTCAGCACCTGGTGCACAGTGCAGCAACTGGATCCCTTCTCCTGCCCAGTGGCACAAACCCTCCAGTACCTTACCTCACTCTAACAGTAGCTTAAAGACACAGTCCATCCGCGTGCACCTTTCTGCAATCACTGCTTTCTACAACCGCGTCAGAGACAGATCCATTGCCACGCTCCCGCTGGTTACATGCTTCATGAAGGATCTAGTGAACCTATGCCCCACAGTCCGGCCCTAGTGCTTCCCTAGGACATCAACGTCATCTCAACCAGCTGACACACAAGCCCTTCGAGCCTCTGCAAAGAATAGAGATGAAGTACGCAGCCTGGAAGATGCTCTTTCTGATAGCAATCACATCTGACAGGATGATCAGTGAACTGCAAGCCCTTATGGCAAAGTCGCCCTACATGCAGCACTACCAGGACCAAGCCACCCTCCAGACACATTCCCAAGATGACGTCCACCTTCCACATCAACCGGACCATTGGGCTGCCGACCATCCACCCAGCACCTCATGCCTCCTCAGAGAAGCAGAGGCTCCATGCCCTGGATTGCATCAAGGCCCTGTGCATTTACCTGCACAGGACAGCACACCATCGACAAGGGACCCAACTCTTCATCTCCTATGACCCCAATAGACTGAGATGCCCGGTCACCAAGCGGACCGTGTAACTAAGGATCTCCAGCTGCATCACCTTCTGCCTAGACCAGGATGTGGCCCAAGTGACACCATGAGTGAATGCACAACAGCTCTGGGTGCTGGCTACCACCATCACCAACCTGTACATGGTGCCGGTGGTGGACATCTGTAAGGACACCACTTGGTCTTCCATCAACATATTCCAATATCACTACTGCCTCGACCTCGAGGCCTGGTCAGATACTGCCTTCAGCCACGCAGTCCTGGCCGCAGAAGAGACTCCAGCGGCAGAGGACCAATAGGATGCTCGGACATGCGCCTCACCCTTCTGATGCAGGGTGCATCCGAATTGTTGAACAATTTTGATTGCATTGTTGTTGCACATTATCTTTGCACACCTCACAAGTTGCTATTATTTTCCATTCAGTGACTTTACCATGTGGAACTAGCCCCACATGACTGTTGTTGTTGTTTACATATTGTTATTGTTACCTTGCATTGCCATGAGTGGCAAGTGCTACATTATTGTTGTTATTGCACCACATTATTGTTGTTGTTGCACTAGTAACCATTGCACATGTACCACAGTGTTGTGAGTGTTTTGAACAAGGTGCTGTGGGCACAGCATTCTAGAGTTCTCGTACCTTTGCCTATTGTGCCAATCAACTACCTTTTCCCCAAGGTCCGAGGCTCCACGACCTGTTTTTCTACCTGGCACGACTTCAGCCTCCCCCCATCCACCTCAGCACAGGGACATAGCTGGGGAGGCACCAGGTGTGGCTGATTCATCCTGCTTGTCCTTGGAGAAAGCAAAGTTACTTACCTATAATAGGGGTTCTCCAAGGACAGCAGGATAAGTCAGCCACACATACCCACCCACCTCCCCTGGTGGGGGTTGGCATGTCAGCTTGGTGTCCACTTACCTAGCAGCAGGGTCTCAACTTGGGACATACTGGCTGGCTAGGGGCAGACCAGTAGGTTGGGTCACTAGGGCTCATGCTCAGAAAGGCTTTGCCTTTCTGAACTATGGAGGGTAGTTCCATCTATGACATCGTCCGATGACATCACGAGGTGTGGCTGACTTATCCTGCTGTCTTTGGAGAACCCCTGTTACAGGTAAGTTACCTCGCTAAGCCCTTGGGTGCTGCACCTGTGGAAGGGAAGGTCACTTCCTAGCATAGTGAGTTTCTGAAGGTATTTACATTCCTTTTATCTCCTCCTGTTTATCTCTCTCTTTTCCTCTCCCCATTCCTCCACTATTTATTTATTTATTTTATTTAGACAGTTTTGTATACCACCTTATCCTTCAATCAAAGTGGTCACAACACAATTGGGGGATACATTTAACACGAGGGGATATGAGACACATACACTAATTCTTACAGGGAACATGGGCAAAGGAGGGTTAAGTGGCTTGCCCAAGACCACAAGGAGCACCTGTGGGATTAGAAACCCCAGTCCTTCCAGTCCAAGGTTGCTGTCCTCTAGTGGGATTTGAACCCCTGACCTTCTGGCCTGAGGTAACTTGCCCCAACCACTACACATCCTCTTTCCCCTTCTCCATATCCTTTATCCTCTCCCCCTTCCATCCACTCTTGCCCCTCTTCCCTTTCTGCCCTTGTCTTATGTTCCCTCTTTTCTCTTTCTGCCTTTCTCTCTTGTCTCCTCCTTAGCTATCTTTTCTCACCCTCTGTCCCATGCTATCTTTGATCTCCCTATCCATTTTATTTGGAATCAACTTTCCTTTTGTACTTTGATCAAAGCCCATTCTGATGCTGGCAGTGCTAGAAGGAGATATTGATGTGCCTTAGCCGTAGAGCTCTTTGCTGCTGTCTGATGTATTAACCTTCTTGGAGCTGGCATCGCTATCACTCTTAATTCGCCATCTTTCGCTCAGTCTTTAGTCCAAGTCAGGTCATTAGCTCTTTCAGACATCATATTGCCATGAGGTTTGAGGGGAGGGGGAAGAGCAAGTAAACCACCAAAAGAAGGGTCTCGTGGTAGAGCCACCGTGGAGTACTACTGGGATGACACCTTTCATACTTCACTACTAGGAAATGCTTTTTAACATTCACTAGAGAGAAACTCCCTTTGGCTGCAGCTTGGAATTAGATGTCTTTAATTACAAAAACCTTTTTAATTCTTCTGAATGCCTTCCCTGTGGAAAATAAAACCTCTCTGGAAGCTTCAACTTTGCTTTGAGGTTAATAGAAGGCTAATTTGAAAATGTCCTGTTAATGGGAAACCTAAAAATATCCCAGACAATTGCATTAAGTAGAACCTGCTTTGCTCTCTCCTATTGTTTCCTGTCTAATGGCTTCTTCTAACAGAACCTGGCACCTGGCAGAGCTACAGACACGCCCCAGGGGGCAGTTTTGAAAATGTATGTGGGGCTTGGACCTACAAGCACATTTTAAGAGAGAACCGTCCCTGCAGAGTTTGTTTTTAGAATTTGCAGACTGGCAGCACTACGAGTCTTCATTACCCTGGACTTTGTAAACCCTTTATATTCCACACCTGGAAATTACACTTGGAAATCACAAAGGAATATCTCTGCATGTGGTCTGCTGCCCCTCCCGCGCCCCCCCCCCCCCCCCGCCCCGCTCCGCTCTCCTCCTCGGCCCTTTGTGGTGCAGGTAAAGGTGCACGGGAGAGGTGGGACAATTTTCAATCCCTGATTTTACCTAGGAAATTCCTTGGTTACCTGGATAAAAGCTTTTTAAACTTTGCTCCCCACTCCCATTTCTCCTGCATACTTGAAGCATACTTGCATCAGCTAGTCAGTGACATTACCAGTGCACATCATTTATTTCCTGCATCAACCCCTGATATTCCACTGAGAAACCCCCCCCCACACACACACACACACAAAGCTCTGCTGATGCGCCTCACTCTTGCCGTGCAGCCCTCTCCTGCAGTTTCAGTACCAACACCTTTGCACATACATCAATGCACATCGGTTCAGACCCACTCCAGCCTGTGGCTTAGCTCAGAATTGTATGATCAGTACCTATCTGTAGCTCTGCCAGTCCAGCAGCTCATTTAAACTCAATGAAAGCAATTTCAAACATTATTAGCACTGCAGCTGTATATTTCCATAATGTCCTAACTGCAAAGTCTTTGTAGTTAAATTCTAGATTGGCCGGCCAGTGAAGATAATATTAATCTGATTGTTTCTGCCTCTTGCATGGATATGGAAACTTTTTAGAAGCAGTTGAACACACATCTTCTGTGCAGGGCCAGCCCTCTGCACACATGCCTGCTTGAGCAGAAGCCCCTCCCCCTCTGCCGCTATAGTCCTGGCACTTCTAGACCGTAATCTCTATAGAGCAGGGACTGTCTCGTGCATGTATAACGTTGTGTATGCCTTGTAGCACTATACAGATGATAAGCAGCAGTAATAGTAACTTCTTATTACAGAGTGTGCTGATCTTTGCTCCTGCTCTTGTGTTCAGTGATATGTTTCAACTATGTGGTTCTCTGTAGCAGTACTGAGCATCACTGTAAACAGCTCTGCCTCAGCATCCGCTATTCTGCTGCATATGTGAACAGCTGATTTGTAAATAGTAGCTTGCAATATAGTTTGATATGTTCTTTGTAAATGAGTTCTGTTCATTGTAAACTGCCCCTGGTCATTGGAAGGGGCGGTATATAAAAACGTTTAAATAAATAGAATAAATAAAATAAAGAAGTTGCGAGGGTCTTTCTGGATTTTTTGTCCTCCTCTGAACTGCAGCAACATGTTACAACTCCTACCCACACTACTAGCTAGGTTCTGGACTTGGTATCACCTTTGCACCCCTGTCCATTTCCTTCCTATGGACGGATCACTCCTTGTCTCCTTCTCCCTTGCCCAGCCTTCCAGTGCTTCTGCAGCACCGCAATCTTCACAACTTCTCTCCAGATTCCTTTGTGACCCACTGCCCCCCCCCCCTTTCCCTTCTGATTTTGAACTGCACTGTCCTGATGAACAGGCCCTTCTTTTCAGCTCGGTTATTTTGTCTACCTTTGACTCTGTTGCTCCCCTTAGATCTGTATTTTCTGCTTTTCCCGCCTCTAAGCCCTCGCACCATCCCGCCTCTAAGCCCTCGCACCATTTCGTCTTTTGAAATGTCAGGTCTGACAACTTGAACGCCATTGGCGGAAATCCCGGCCACCTGCTCTGCTTTCCTCCTTTGGTTCGCCTCCTGCCATTATCATGCTGCTATCACCCAGGCCAAGAAATCGTACTATTCTGCCCTTGTGCACAAAGATACATATTCCTCCCGCCTGTTCCGTTTGCTGCACTACCTTGCAAATCCCCCCTGTACTCCTTCCGATGCTTCGTTTCTACACCCACAGGTCTTTGCTTCTGCTTCTGCATCAGAAGATTCTCACTATCCAGTCTTCCCTGTTCTGCTCCTCGGTTTCTCCATCCTCTGGCCCTGTCCCTTCCCCCTCTACTACTAGTCTTTCTGTCCTTACCACTCCTACTTACAGTGAGTTCTCTCGTGCTATTGCTTCATCTCACTCTACCACTGCCCCACCTGACCCAATACCCTCAGAGTTGTTTAAACTAGTCAGCGATTCTTTTCTCTTGCAGATGTTCTCTATCATTGCTTCATCATTCTCCTCTGGTGCTTTTCCCTTTTTCTGAAAAGAAGCTGTTGTTCTCCCCATCCTTAAACTGGCTGCCACTGACTCCTCTGATCCTGTCAGTTACCGGCCCATTTCCCTTCTGCCTTTCCTCTCTTTGATGAGTGTTTGGTCACTCGGCAACTACAAGATTTCCTCCTCTGTTCAGGCACCCTCCATTCAGCTCAAACAGACTTTTGTCCTCATCTGTCCATGGAGAACTCTCTTCTGGCCATCATTCACTATCTCCGCTCTGCATTGAACTCCCATCACCGAGTCCTATTTGTGTCTCTTGACCTCATTGCAGCTTTTGATTTAGTTTACCACTCTCTCCTTCTTTCTCAGCTCTCTTCAATTGGTGTCACGGGCTCTGCACTGACCTGGTTTCACTCGTACTTGCTTGATCACTCTTATCGGGTTTCTTGGTCTTCTTTGTTCTCTACCCCTCAAACCCTTCATTGTGGTGTTCCCCAGGCTTCTGTCCTTGGTCCCATTCACTTCAACATTTTTCTGGCCCCCTGGGCCTTCCTGATTGCGCCCCTGGACATCACATTCTTTGTCTATGCTGACAACATCCAACTCCTTTTCCAGTCTCCGTACACTCTTGTCCATCGTTTTCCAGATCTCTGTCAAACTTAATTCTATTGCAGACTGGCTCTCTGGTCATAAGCTTAAGCTCAACACCTTCAAAGTTGCAAGCCTTTCTGAACATGTGCCAAGATGCCCCTCCTCAGAGCCCACCCCTACCCATCTCAGTCCATATCTAGCAGTGGCTGAGGTAAGGTGGCAGAGCTCGACAATGGACCAGAGGCTACCGAGGATGTGTGTCACCTTTATCCAAGGGGAGGAGTGCAGGAATATGTGGCTGACTTATCCTGCTGTCCACAAAGAAACCCCTGTTACAGGTAAGTAACCCCGCTTTCTCCATGGACAAGCAGGATGCGTCAGCTGCACCAGGTGACTCTGTAGCCATGGAAAGGGGCCACAAGTTGGCTGTGGGAGGAAGAAGGGGACCACCAGCCGAGGAAAGGTACATAGACAACAATCATCAAAAGAGCAGGTTGCCAGGAACTAGTGAGACATTCGAACTGAAATTGCAATAATGTCACAGTATCATGAAGGCAACACTACAACCACTATGCAACAATAGCATGAATGCAAACACAATGGCATGAATGCAACAATGCAAAGCATAACAGTGGCATGAGTATGACAAATCCAGCAAGTCAATAACAAGTTAGAATGTCCGCAACAGGTTAGAGTGTAAGAGTCAGACACATTGTTATGAAATGAGTGGATACTGTAATACTATAGTAGTGCCTACAGTGGAGCTGAGGTCCAGTCCGAGGTCTGGCGGTGTCCTTTAAGGCAGAACGGCTGTGGTCAGAATGGATCAGTCGAAGGAGCTATCTGCAAGCATGTACTGGTCCAGGCAGTAGTGTCTTTAGAAAATGTATATGGAGGACCAGGTGGCAGTCTTGCAGATGTCTCTTGCTGATACTAAGTTGAGGTGGCCATGGCTCGTAGCTGGTGGGCCTGGACATTGCTCACAGGTTGTGTGCCAGCCTGGATGTAGCAGAACACTATGCAGGCAGATAACCACTGTGATAAGATCCTCTTAGTAATCAGCCATCCTGATCTGTTGTGGTTGAAGGATATGAAAAACTAAGCAGTTGCTCCATTCTCAGGAGGTAAGTGCGGAGGGCACACACACAGTCCAGGATGTGGAGGTACTGGTCTTCAGGGGAGGAGTGAGGCTCAAGGTAGAAGGTGAGCAGTTCAATGTTTTGGTTCAAGTGGAAGGCCATTACCACCTTTGGGACAAACTTTGGGTGTGTCCTGAGGATGACACAGTTAGGTAGAGCTGAGTGTATGGAGGTAGGCGACTAGTGCCTGCAGCTTGCTGATGCATCTGGATGAAGTGATGGCGAAGAGGAAGAGGGTCTTCCAGGTGGCATATTTCAGCGGAGTAGAAATCAAAGTCTCAAAAGAGACCTGCATGAGCTGTTGTAGTACAATGTTGAGGTTCCAGAGTGGAACAGGTTGTTGGATAAGGGACCTCGGGTTGATGAGGCCCTTCATGAAGTGGGAAATAAGCAGATGCCCAGAGATTGAGGCATTGCCATGGCGGTCATAGTAGGCTGCAATAGCTGACAGGTGGATGCGGACCAGCATTGTCCTGAGGCCCACATTGTAGTATACAAACAAATAATGGTCACTTATTGTGAGAGTGATGATATATCAGATGAGGCCCACATTGACAAGGGTGGTAAGGTACTGGAGGACTTGCAGAATGGGGCAGGAGAAGGGATCCAGTCCCATCAAGATGCACCAGGAGTCAAAGCACTTTCACTTGAGGCTATAAGACTTCTTCGTGGACTTCCGCCTAGCTGCCATGAGGACATGTTGCACTTCAACAGTGAGGTGTAGGGAGAAGAGGTCAGTCTCTCAACTTCCAGGCAGTGAGGGCGAGTGTTCTCAGGTTGGGGTGCAGGGATCGACCCTCATCTTGAGTGATGAGATCTAGCACTAGAGGTAGCCAGATGGATAAGCCCTTGGTTATGCAGTGTAGATGCAGTAACTGTACTTGTCTTGGCTAATGGGGGGTGATGAGGATGACGGTCATCTGGTCATGGATTATTTTCTGTATCTCTTTGGAGATCAGCGGGGTTGTGGGGTATGCATAGAGAAGTGGTAGGTCACCCCAATGAATGATGAATTCATCCGAGGCGAAGCTGCGGGTGGGAGGGTGCGTGGAATAGAAGTGACTGCACTTCATATTGGAATTGCTGGAAAAGAGGTCAAGGTATGGGAGCTACCACCATTGGAAAAGGGATTCCACGATGCTGGAGTCAATTCATGTGAGTCTAGTTGATGGCTGAGGCTGTCTGCAAGCTGGTTTTGCACTCCTGGAAGGTAGGAGGCCTATAGGAGACATCCCCTGGACAGAGTGAAAGTCCAGATTCTGTGTGCCTCCGTGCAGAGTGCAAAGGAGCCCATTCCTCCTTGCTTGTTGATGTAGAACATGGCTATTGATTGTCTGACTGGATATGGATGGACGTGGGTTATCCATTGTTCGAAGGCCTTGAGGGTGTATCTGATTGCATGGAGCTCCAGGAGGTTGGTGTGGTGGTGGCACTCCTCCTCTATCCAGAGGCCTTGAGTTTGGAGGTGGTGTAGGTAGGTGCCCCAGCCCACTGTGAAGGTATCAGTTGTGATGATCAGATGATGGTGAGGCTGCTGGACATGCCGATCTGGGGCGATGTTCACTTGCTATGTCCACCAGGTGAGCATCTCACACTTTGCAGGGATAATAGGGATCCAACTTGAAAGTGGCTGTGAGTGCTAGTTCCAGTGACTCCCCAGGAACTACTGAAGGTGTTGCATGTGTAGCTTGGCATGGGGAAGCACATGTGTTGTAGCTGCCATGTGTCCCAAGAGGCATAGCATCATTCTGGCAGAGATGCAGTTGGAGACCAATACCCTCTTGACTAGAGCGGTAATGGTGTTCACTCACTGCGCTTGCTGGAATGCTTTTAACAGGGAAGTTTGGATGTCCACTGCAATGAACTCCAGGGACTGTGTGGGGCATAGATATGACTTTTCATAATTGACGAGGAAACCCAGCAAGGATAGCAGCATAACAGTCCTCTTTATAGCAGCCTCGACGTCCTGCTGAGAGGGTGTTGTAAAGAGCCAGTTGTCCCAGTACAGGAAGACACACACTTGGAGTTTGCAGAGGTGTGCATATTTGGTGAAAACCCTTGGTGCAAGGATAGACCGAAGGAGAGCACCCTGTACTGGTAGCGGCTCCCCAGAATGCAGAAGCAGAGGGACAGCCTGTGGTCCTAATGGATAAGAATGTGGGTATAGGCGTCCTGATGGATGGGAATGTGGGTATAGGCATCCTGCAGATCCAGGGATGCCAGTCAGTCATTTTTCTGTAGTAGAGGAAGGATGGAGCCCAGGAAGTACATTCAGAACTCCCTTTGAATGTGCTTGTTGAGGCAGCGCAGGTCCAAAATAGGGCAGATGCCCCTGGATTTCTTGGGGATTAGAAAGTACCTGGAGTAAAACCCTTGGTTGATGTCTTCTGGCGGAACAGGCTCTATGGTTCGTGACTTCAGGAAAGAGTGTATCTCCGTGGTCATGAGGAGAAACAATTGCAGTGGAGTCTTGCTGGAGGGGATAATGGTCTGATGAGGCATAGAGGAGAAACTCATGTGGTAGTCTCTGATGATATTCTCCAGGATCCATTTGTCCATTGTGATCTTTTCCCAGGTGCTCTTGAAGGAAGAGAGTCATCCCCCACCACCAGTGGACCTACAGGTGGGCTTGGGTTCAGAATGATGTCAAAAGGAGGGTGTGCTCTTGCTCAATGAGGGTGCAGTCTGTTTCTGGTATCTGCACTCCCTCTGGCGTGGCTTCTGTTGATAGGATTGTTGGTATGTCAGCTTCTGCTTGGAACACTGAGATAGTCAACGATGGTAGGGGTTATAACGCCATAACAAGGATTGTAGGATTGTGTGCCCTGGAATCTGCAGTGGCTGGAGCTGCACTTCAGGCCTTCCAAGACGAGCGTCTGGAGGGTTGTGCAACAGTCTTTTAGTTTGTTAACCATGTCATGCACCTTGTTGCTGAAGAGGTTGTCCCTGCAGCAAGGGGTGTCGGCAATTCTCTCATGAGAGTCCTGTCTTAGGTTGGAGGCTTGAAGTCAGGCCATCCATCTGGCGGCAATGGCTGCACCTGCTGTATGGGCAGTTGTGTCAGATGTGTGAAAAGTAGATCGGATTAGATTTTTATCATATTCGTTCATGTCCCAAAAGGTGGCAGATGTCGTCATTCTAGCTTCCTGTGGTAGTGCGTCCACAGCGCTCTTGAGCTTGTCCAGCAGAATGCCATGGAAAAGTATGTGCTGGAACTGATGAGCAGCTATTGTTGCACCGAGCATGGTGCTCTTGAAGGCCTTCTTTCCCCACTCATCCAATATCTTGCAGTCCTTTCCTGGTGGAGTGTTTGCATGCCAGTAGGAGTTCTTTGTGTGCTACTGTGCCGATTCCACAATGATGGAGTGGTGGGGAAGCTGAGCCTTCTTGAATTACAGGGACAGCTGTATGTGCTACTTGGCCTTGAGCTTGTGGGAGATGGTTGGCACCGACACCAGGGTCTTCCATATTCCCAGCCAACATTCCTGCAGGAGCTTGTGCACAAGTATGGACACTAGCGTTCATGGTGTGTCCAGATACTTCAGAACCCCAAAGACTTCATTCCTGGAGTCAAGCACATTGGTTAGGGTGAGAGGGAGTTCTGTTGTAAGTTTCAGGAAGAACTTGGGGTACATGAGATCCTTTGATGGTGAAGGTGGCAGTGGTGCTGGTAGCGTGTGGAATGTGTTGATCCTCCCATCGAGCCAAGGGTGACTGCCTCCTCCCCCTCACCATCTAATGTCAAGCAGTGGAGACACTGCTGTCTATGTGGGGAGCAAATGAGAAAGGAGAGCTATAGAGGTGGTAGTCTGCTGTTGCGAGTGTTGTGCCAGGAAGTGAGCCAGGAAACGTAGGATGTCCACAGGCAGTGGTGCATCAAACTATGAGGGAGCAGTGGTCCGGGGTGGGCTGCGCTGCCTGAGTTTATCACTGCTGTGGGAGTGCTTGCAGGGGAGACTGGTCAAGACAGAGTTGCAAGAGCTGGAAGATGGCTGGTATGTCTGCTGCCTCTGTGATCACAGCTGTAGCTACTGTTGCTGCTGCTGTGCTCTCTATGTCATCTATGCCTGGCTTGAGAGCCCCGGCGCCAATGGCTGTTCTTAAAACTGCTCTTGCTCTTTTCTTACCGTGTCGGAGGGCTCCTGTCAGCTGAAGGGGCAGTCCGAGGGCAGAGGTTTGGCATCATGGACATAAAGTTGTGGCCGATGAGGGCAATTACCATCAGCTCGGTTTGAATCTTGGCTCTGGCCAATCATGGTGCAGTGGGGCAGGACTCGCTCCTGCAAAGCTGGTCTGGCACTGAGAATAGGTGTGATCACTGTGGGAGGCAGAGAAATGGTTCTGTTGGGAAAGTGCTGTTAGCTGCCAGATCCAAGGGCCGATCAGGCCCAGTTGTGATCTGAAGAGGCAGAATTTGAGCTGCGCTCAATCCTGGGCTGGGGGTGGAGGCTGTCTTGAGCACATCCCATGACGCAGGGGAGTCTGCTGATGCGATCTCACTGGCGGCCATCTTCTTCTTCTTTTTCTTCTTCTTGGCCATGTTTGTGAGGGAGAGAAGAACCCCCATCCAACTCCTTACTGTCAGACTTGAGTAAATCCTGCAAGGTATGGTAGCAGGATCTCCGTGCATGGGGGGACATGCAGGCACAGTGAGGGCAGTCCTCCACACAGTGGGCAGCCCCGAGGCACTGGACATAATGCTCATGGGCATTGGTAGAATTCATTTTCTTACTGCACTTGGGGCAGTTCTTGAATCCGGGTTTGGAGCTCATTCTTCAGGATCTTGATCTCTGATTTTCTTTTCTTCTTCGATTCTTCTTCTTGGGTTTTTGTTGTTGTTGTTTGGGGAGAGCTGAAATTTTCATCCTTCTGGCAAGGCGGAAGAAAAAAGACTGAGGTGGGTAAGGGCAGGCTCTGAGGAGTGGTAACTTGGTGTCTATGGTGCTGTCGGAAGGATGTCACCTGGTGTGGCTGATGCATTCTACTTATCCATGGAGAATACCAGTTGGCACTACAACAAGAAGCAGAAGTTACTAGCACTGGTTGCCTCCTCTCCTAAACTCTACCATGGTGGAGGGAGGTGAGGAAAATAGAAAAAGCACATGACACTCAGAGACTGGGGCAGTGCCAGTTGGAAGCCAGGTCCAGCCCTGGCTCCGGCCCCACAATGATACTGAGCACATGACCCCGCATCCCCCATGAGCCTTCCCTGTTCCTGTCTGCAGTACTAGCAGCTTCTTTTTTCTCCTTTCGGGCTTTTTATGAAGTCACAGCTTTTCTTAAGATGCTCCAGGGTCAAATGTGTTCTAATAAAGCTAATCCACTTTGCATATTATCAGATCAAAACAGGATTTCCCCACCCATCATTATAACTCTCTGTTTCCTTTCACTGTGTCCATCTGAATAGGATGCCTTGGGAAGGAGAATCTTCCAAAACATTCAAGAGAAATAAAGACTCCCCAATTAATATTGCAGAGAACAGAGGACAGTAAGGTCACATGTCAAAAGGGGCAGGCTGAGTAAGTACTGGTTTTGTGCCATATCATTTACAGACTCGTACTATAACACAGCTGCCAACTTATCCAGTTCCAGTAGGCACATTTTAAGCTAGAAATCCAGGACTAACAGTCCTGTCCTAGCATTAAGGGACTTGCACCATTGATTTCAATGGGTTGAATAAGGGACTGTAAATACCACACTGCTTTGGCAATGTAAGTTGAAAAAACCAGGACTGACCTAAAATGTTTCTGCTGAAACTGGTACCTCTAATGTAACATAATCACACATGGTGCCATGAGGTAAAACCAGGAGTGATTCAGCCTTTGCAGATGACATGGAGTCAAATGCTATCCGTTTTAAAGAGGTGAATGTAACAAATTCCAGCTCAGACCCAGATGCATCTATAAACAATTTACGATGGGTCTCAAGACTTCCTTACTTGAGATGGCCTTCAATGGGCGAGGTTGAGGTTGCCTTAGAACAGGTGGGGGTGTTGCAGCTGGAGGGAAGATGATGGTCATGTTTATTCTGCAGAGTGGTGTCGGTGTTATGCTTTGCCTTGTCTTAATGCTTTTTTGAATTTATAAATTGGTTGTTCTCTATTGTATGCCCATTTTATATAGATTTTATTGTATATTTATTTTTGCTTAGTTATTGAACTTTTTTTTAATTGCTAACCAGTTAGCTTTCATGCATACAAAAGGTAATATTTCATACAAATTAATAAAGTGGGAGTTTTTCTCATTTTGTGTCTATGGCAAAAAATCTTAAAATATATAGATCCCTCAGTTAAGCATGATGCTTATGTTTAGCTGCCCCCTCCCCCCCTGAGCTCACATGCTTACATTTGCCTCTTGCTATTATCCTTCTCTTTCTCTATTTATTCTCTGCTTCTTCTTATTATGTGTAAGCTACCGTGAACACGACATTTATCAAATGAGGTGCAGCAGGTGTCAAAGTGAATAACTGGGGAAGAGCTAGATACTGTCCCTCCATTGCACCAGGTTTCCAAGTCACGTCTATTTGTACCAGTTCCATTAGCATCTTGTTGGCATGTCAGAAACACATGTTAGGAATCAGCAGCAATGGGCTGCCTCTCTCATGTTTCTCTGGTGGTGCGGGAGAGGTTGGAGGGGATCGTACGATGTGACAGTGCACCGAGGTTCTGCTGTAACAGAGAAGCAAAGGTGTCTAATGCTATAAGATCACTGTATCATTTATATAGCAGTGGAATAATTAAAGAGACACTAGAAATCTTTACTCATATTTATGCAAGATGCCAACAAACCAAGATTACTGAAGTGACTTGGCCAGATCCAATCACAAAAAGCCAGTGACAGAGGTGGGGATTAGAAGTGAGGCACAGGGAGGTGGAGTGTCATGCAGAATCAGTGAAAGAGGTGGCACAGATCTTGTCTGCCTGCTTTGTTTAGGGGGCAAGGAGTAGGAAGGGAAGATTGGTGGGGCTGGGGGAAGGTGAACTGTGTCTTCGCGAAAGATTGGCATGGATTAGCTTTCTCTTTCTCCAGAAACCCTCAGTCTTTCCCATATACTCTCTCCCTCTTTATCAGTCTCATAGGCCCGGCCCCAGCAGCCTCAACTCTCCCACCTGTTCTGTTGTAACTGCAGCAAGTCAATTTGATAACATATTTTTGGACCTTTGGCTTTTTTGATCTTCTATTCGTCTTATCATTTTTCTTATGTTTCTTTTTTGATTCTTTGCCAGTTTCTTTCCTGTTTTCTTTATTCTTTTGTTTTGATTTATTTCTATTTCCCCTGCCGCAGCTTATGAATTCCTTTTTCCACAATTCCTCTCCCCTCGGATTTCTAAGTTTCTTTCTTTCTGTTCTCTCAGCATTTCATCTATACTTGTCCACCCTGTTGTCATCTTTCTTTTGGTTATTTCAGTCCAAAATCCAAGGGCCACGTCTTTTGTGGGTTGGTTTTCCCCTGTGCGTTTCTTTATATCCTACTTATATTCTTCCATTCTCTTCTCCTGCTTTATTCTGGGCTCCTTTTTATTCAATGGTGTCCTGTAGGGTTTCAGATTTTGTTTCTACTTTGTATGAAGGTAGGAGGAGAGAGCAATTTCTCTGCCATTTGTTCCCATCTGTATCCAGCTTCTCCAAGTGAAGCCCTGGCAAGGACAGAGAAGGACTGTATTGTTGGACAGGGGGATATGGTGCTGGTTGTTTTAAACATCTATCCCACTGTGTCATGGGACTTTCAAAACTCAAATTTAATAGGAAATCTTAAAAAAGCAGTATGGCATCTGCTCCAGAATATGGAGACTGGCTTAACAAGAAAGCAAAGCTGAATGTAAGGATTCTGGCCATGATACCCAGGGCTGGCTTAACTATTAGGCAAGCTATACAGCCGCTTAGAGTGGCAAAAAGCCACCACAGTCAAAGTAAAGCAATAGGTCCGGACAGCCCCCCAAACTCAAGGAACCATCAGTGAGAAATCTGTTTATCCTCACTGGGCAGTTTACAAATAGCCCCTTTACCTAGTAGGTTTATTTTGGCAATTATAGTAACATAGTAAATGACGGCAGATAAAGACCAGTATGGTCCACCTAGTCTGCCCAGCAATATGACAGGAGTAGGTTCACCCCTTCCCATGTCTTTTAGGGAGTAGGTGCACCCCTACCCATGTCTTTGCTTAGTGGTGCACCCACCAGTTTGTTTTGTATGTTTATACATGTCCATTGATACCTTTTACCAGATTGTTCTGGGAAGGGTGAAAATCTCTGAGGGAGGCCTATATGTTTGAAAGTTAATTGAAGGGACACAAGACTGAAGTTTGCCCTAAGATGCCTAATATCCTTGAACCAACCTTGATAAAACCTCAAAATTAAGTGGCAGAAGTAAAAAAAAGGCAGTGTGAGAGTAGGCAGTGGAACCAGGACTAGCCCGTCCACTAGGTGGCTACCTAAGGTGGCAGACCTCTGTGGGCAGCATTGCATGGCACCCGCAGCAGACCAGGTGCTTTGGCACATATGGCCTGCGGCTCCTGACCCCCCTCCAACAGGAAGTTGTGTTGGACTGAGGTCAGAAGGGGCAGACCATGTGTGCAGAAGCACATAGCCTGCCGCTGCCACCGCCACGCTCCGACCCCAACAACAGAATCGGCAGCAGCAAGGGTGGTGTGGTGCAGCAGTGGGTCGGTACAGCCAGGGCTTCTGCCTGAATGGAACTCACACCCAGATCAGTTTTTCTGACACATAGCGCATCATTCAGTGTTCTTAATTGCTAAGCTAATAAGAGGCGCCTGTGCACTACACTATCTGCTATCGCATGAAATAATGAACTCCTTGCTTTTAGCATGGGAGTCTCATACGCATTCCCTCTGTCCTGTCTTTGTCTTTTTCCTGACACTGACAGGGTTACAGATGTTTTCCTGATGTTCCTTCAGGGCTTGAGGTCCTCAACCTCAATTTTCCCAAACAATTATCAGCTTTATCTCCCGGGTAGTGAAAACATGCTTTATCTAAGACAATTAACCACCTCCATTGGTAATAATGCCGCATTCATTCCACCTAAATGGATTCTCAGCACTGATGGTTTATTTTCTTGAAAAAGAACAAAAGTAGCAGATAATTGTAGCGGAACGCTATGATAAGTAATGTTTGCACTCCTTTTCGCAAGCATTCCCCAGGGGCCCATTATGGTAATTTTTCTTCTATAAGTGGCAAATTGTATAACGAGTGGAATGATAAAGTGGCGAGCAAGACAGGAATTTGCATATTAATACAACTGTCTAAATCATTTTTCGGAGTAAAGGCCGGACAGGACCCTTTATGGCAGTGCAACATTCCTTTACTAGTGTGGTGTTTTCGGTATGGTCGGTTGTGATAATGAGACTCCAGCTGTCAGCCAGCCGTAGAAATGGCTTATTTATGGCTCTGTTTACTCTCTCGCCTGCTTTCATACACCCCATAGTTACAGTTATAGTAAAGTTTAACATCCCTGGCTTATAAAGTTCATTACACACATGCTGACACCTTGCTATAATATTCCTAGCTGATAATGTCACCACAGATAGGAAGCTATTCCCAACACCACCACCTTGCCACAGAGGACTTACATTTACTGGTTGCCAACTGCTTTCTCTGCCTTTGATGGGCTGGTCCTTCAAAGATTGTCCAAATCTGGAACAGAAATGCAGACTGAAATCTAGATTTTGAAAAAAGTGCTAGAGAATCCAATGTTGGACCACTCTGGCCCAGCATTTCAGTTCTGTAAATACTACATCTGAAGAGTTCAGGGGACGTCGGCCCACAATGTCAGGGGCATCAAGGACTTTGACGGTGTACCAGGAACAATACTGCATTTTGCAGTTCCCTCAAAACTATGGGGCAGCAGCATCCATGAGGGAAGCCTATCTCTTTTCACACTTTCTACCTCCTGACCAAATTATTTGAAAAGAAAGGAGGGGTAAATCCACCTGGCCAATAATTTCCCCACAGATTGGGTAGGTAGGCTGAAATGCAAAGCTCTCTGAAGCTCTTCAAATCTAGGAAGGTTTGATTTTACTCTGGAAATTCAAAGTAAATGCTTAAATCAGTACTCACAAAACACTAAGGACCCGATTCTATATGACGACTAGCGGGGCTGTACGTCCTGGTGGGACGTGCAGCACCACTAGCCATCCTGCCAGAATTCAGAGACACTGAGTCTGATTCAGGTAGGGGCACATCTGGGTCATCCGGACGGCCCCAAGCAAGATGAGCCTGTCTGGATCTGATTCTGGACCGTGGGAACAAAACGTTCCCGTGGTAACCAGAATTGGGCCCGAGGACATCCCTGCATGCCCCTGACGCCTGCAGGGATGTCCTCCCCGCAGGCGACCCTGACTCCCGTAGCTTCAGCCCCCCTTTTCCCTGCCACCTGACCCACAGCTAGCCTCTCGTGGCCTGGATCGGGCGGCAGGGAACCCCTGCCCCCCGGGGGGAGATCCCGGGGCCCAATCGCTGGTTTTGTGCTGCTTATTCCACCTTTGAGGTGGAATAAGCAGCATGTCCCCACGGGCCTGTCAGGACGTACAGGGCCTTGATCTGAATCAGCCCTGTATGTGCTGCCAGGCTGGCCCGACCTCACTTTGCCCCGATCCTGCCCCCCCCCATCCCCCACCTGCTCTTCCCGTCCTGATGCTCAGGACATATGGGGAGAGCCGGAGGAGGAATCGGGCCTGGACAGCTTGCGGGGCTGCAGATCCCACCGGAATGTGCAGCCCTGCAACCTGTGTCCCTGAATTGGGCCCACAGTCTCCCCACACGCATAGAGGCTCTGTGCAGGGAGATCAAGATGGGGGCGGCACGGGGGTGGGCCAGGCACCTGGATATACAGGGCCAATTCAGTTCATAGCCCTGTATGTCCATGGAGCACTAGGGGGACACACAGATTATTCCACCTTGGAGGTGGAATAAGCGCTGGGTGCCCATGCGTCCTGGCCCAGCAGGCCCTCAACACAATGGAGCCACGGCAGGTACTGTCCCACTACCTGATCCCAGCCCTGGCAGACCCGCCAAGGGTCGGGCAATGGGAAAACCGGGCTTGGGGAAATTAGGCAGGTACACCAGCAGAAGCAGGAGGGCCCGGCCGTGCTGCCTCCAGGATGTCCCCATGGCTGCTATAGGGCACACCGGGCCGTCTTGTTGCCTAATCCTGTATTCCACAGGAGCATATAGCTCCTGCAGTGCAGAATCAGGTACAATGGAGCCCGTCCTGTCTGGGGACATCTGGATGGCCTGGACGTGTCCCTTCCTGGATCAGGCTCCATGTTAAACAATTACAGGGATTTTTATTTATTTATTTATTTATTTAACATTTCTTATATATCGCCTTTCATGATATCAAGGTGGTTTACATTGAATAAACTGAAATTACATTGAACAGGGCATTTATAACTTGGAGATAACTATTTTACAGGGAACATGGGCACTTTAGGTGTGCAGCCTGATATTCAACACCATTAGCTGGTTAGTGTCGCTGAATATCCCCATACACTGTGTAAAAATGGCCTGGTTAAAACCGGGCGTTCTGTGGGCAAATTAGGGATGGTGACAGTCACTATCCAGTTAGTGGCAATATTGAGCTGCTAATCAGATAGCACTAGCTGGTTAAAGTTCGAACAGCCCAGCTGAGATTCTCCCTCTCTGATTTGCTACCACCTCTGGTAGATTAGCATATAACTTCCAATTTGCAACCCGATCCCTCCATTCATGTATTAAGTGATCTCTCAGCCCTGTTTCCACCACTGCTCCTCATATCTCTTCCAAGCGTGTGCACCAACTTTATGGTGCTGGCTTCCACCCCCTCAACTGGGAAGCCATTTCCTCTTTCATTCTTACAAGCCCAGTATTTAATCCAATGCCTAGGCCTCCTTTCTTGTCTTCTTACCAAGTTATACTACTTTTACTATTACTATTAATCATTTATATAGCGCTACAAGGCGTACGCAGCTCTAAACAAACATATAAAGAAGACAGTCTGTAACAGTCCCCACAGCCACTAAAAGTGAGTGAGGCTGTTGTGCAAAATATCCGTCTTCCCATGCTCATTGATGTGTTGGCTTAAACCATGGTCACTCCAGATGGGTTGCCCCAGTCTTTCTGGAACCCTGATGTAACTGTAGCACTACTGGTAGGGTTGTAACCACCACTCTGTGCAGGTTATATACACTGCTGCTCCATGCAGACCATACTAGTGCCTTCTTGGAATCTGCATGCGGTCACATCGCTGCTATATAGATTTACAACCATCTCTCTGTGAAGGTTGCTGCTTTCCTAAGATTCCATAGTCCTAAGCTCATCCTACTGCCTCCATGTCTTAAACCTTTTAATAGTCTAAATAGTTTCCTAAACTCCTGAGGTCACTGCTTAAATATCTGTCCTCTTAGGTCCTTTAGACGTACAAGACAGTACCTGGCCACTACCAGATTGCTGGCACTGACCCAGTTGCTTTCTGTGGAATTGAAGCTCACTGGTTACCCCATGACCAGCAGGTTCACTAGATCAGGATTCCATTCACTGTCCTTTTGTGCCGTTCCAAGTGACTAGGTTGGTGTGTTTTGAAAGCTCAGATCAATTTCTCACTTTTTTCAAGTAGAATTGCTCTTGAACGTAATGTTACTAATTGGACAATTACTTCATTAACAAGTGTTAGTAATCAACTACTTGAAGGGCTTTAAGTTTGTTCTGGTTCTCAGCAAAATAATACCTTGATAGAATATTATTTACTCGATTAAGTCATTCTCTTCAAGACCTGTATGAGACTTTATGAATTTGTGTACAAGTATTTCATTATAACATAATTGCATAATTTGTTATCAAGGCAGATGACACTTTTTTGTTCTGTTTGGAGCACATAGCAAGGCTCTCATTCAGTGGTTTGGAGTGTGAATACTGATTGCTTTGTAAGAGAAAGGGGGGCTTGAACCTCATGGGTGTCTTGACATCCATTCTGGCTAGCCTTCTTCATACCATCCCACGACTGATATTCAGACCTGATTTTCCAATATCCACTTCAATTCTTCCTGATTTTAGAAAGGACCCATTTTACACGTGGATGTACATATCATATCTATGTTGCACAAGGGTTGTGTTGGGAATATATCAGGGGCTTGGCCTGGGCGGCACCAAAATCTACACGTGTGTCCCCAATTTTATACAGGGCATGCACACACATGATTAAAATTTTCCAAGTTTGGATTTATATCTGCTCCCCGACATGAATAGAAAAAGAAAAGCGCTCCTTTTGCCCTTCCCTTCAAAGGGAGATTAAGGGGGATATTCCCCTTTATCCCCAGTGTTTACTTCCCTCTCTTAATCGAAATGAGGGAAAGATAGAGATCTCCATAGTTAACTAAGCAGGATCTACTCATCTAGACTGGTAAAATGGCAAAGAATCCATGTGTAAGTCGCCGGGTTTCCGACACTGACTTTTCCCACATGCATGTGGAACCCAACCCCATGAGCTCCTCCACTTCGTTCTTTGAGCTAAATGCACATCCAAGGTGAGGGACGGAGTTCTGTCAATTTTACAGAGATTTGCAGACATTTTCACTTGGATGTCACTGCAACCACGTAAACAGCCTTTCCAAAATTTGCCTTCACATGTATTGACTCCTAGTAGCATGTACTGCTTCATTTTGGCATGTATCGTTTTGTATTAGAGCTGGCGTAAATGAAATAACTCACACTAAAACAAAACAAAGGTCAGCAAACGCAAAAAATAACAACACAAAATTAACGTCATCAAAAAGGTTTTCCAACACATCCCTAAAAATGAGAATCTCCAGCACTTCTTTGCCCAGCCTATAGCGTAGCCCAGTGTCTTTCATCAGATAATGGGTTATCCAAGTGACATAGAAACATAGAAAAATGACAACAGAAAAAGACCACATGGCCTATCTAGTCTGTCCTTCCATATCAACAACTACAACAGTCCCCTTTTTTCCTTTAGACATCCTCTGTGTTTGTGCCAATCTTTTTTGAATTCAGATACTGTCCTCACTCTACCACCTCCACTGGGAGACTATTCCACGGATCCACCACTCTTTCCGTAAAGAAATATTTCTGCATATCACTCCTGAATCTATCCCCTTTTACCCTCATCCCATGTCACCTCGTAGCAGGACTTGCTTTCAATCGAAAGAGGCTCTCTCCCTGTGCATTTATACAATGGAGGTATTTAAACGTCTCAATCATATCACCTCTATCCCGCCTTTCCTCTAAGGTGTACATATTAAGATCCTTAAGTCTGTCCACATCTGCTTTATAATGAAGACCACTAACCATTTTAGTAGCCACTCTCTGTACTGACTCCATCCTGTTTATATCCTTTTGAAGGTGCGGTCTCCAGCATTGCATACTATACTCCAAATGAGGTCACACCAAAGACTTATACAGAGGCACTATCACCTTCTTTTTTCTGCTAGCCATTCCTCTCCGTATACACCCAAGCATCCTTCTAGTTTTTGCTGTTGCCGTTTCTACCTGTTTAGCCACTTTAAGATCATCAGACACAACCACACCTAGGTCCTGTTCTTCTTTAGTGGATAAAAGTACTTCACCCCCTATACTATATTGCTCCCTTAGATTGCTGCAGCCCAAATGCATGACCTTACATTTTTTAACAATAAAATCCCAGCTGCCAAATTCTAGACCATTCTTCAAGGTTAGCTTGATCCCTCCTCATGTTATCTACATCTTCCTGGGTGTCTACTCTATTGCAGATTTTGGTATCATCCGCAAAGAGGCAAACCTTACCCGATAGCCCTTCCGCTATATCACTAACAAAGATGTTAAAAAGGATCGGACCAAGGACAGATCCCTGGGGCACACCACTGGTAACTTTCTTCTCCTCAGAATGAGCTCCATTTACCTGTACTTTTTGTCGCCTCCCACTCAACCAATTTCTAACCGAAGCAGTAACTTTAGGGTCCATCCCTAGGGTGCTCAATTTGTTTATAAGTTGCCTGTGAGGAACGGTGTCAAAGGCTTTACTGAAATCTAAATACGCCACAGCAGGCAGAACTTTGTACTGGAGAGATGGACCTGAAATCTACTGAAGTTATTGATTTTTATTTTGGGATATTCCTAGCTCACTAGTGCAAAAACCTTGCTAGATAGGGCATCATTGTTCTCTTCAAACACATATTAGACCTTTGGGAATATTTATAAAATGTGGTCTCTAGGTTTGCTAATAATAATAAATTTTCAAACTTGTTTTATAATTAACATTTAAAGAACCACTGGCAATCAAACAGAAATTATTAATAGAAAGAAAACAATAACCAATAAGTCCAGCAAATAAAACCTGCTATTAAATTCAAACCCAATATAAAGCCAGAATGTTTAAATATCTGCAGCTTGAGATAGATAGCTCAGACAGCTGAACACAGAGCAGATACAGTTTGTGAATACAAGCAGAAAAGTAGATTTTAATCATAGGTGACATGAAAGTTGATATGAAAGGAACATGGTTGGTGCATAATAATAATGATATTGAGGAGGTCTTGCTCATGTATGTGAGTGAAGATTTGGAAAATACTCTTTGATTGATTGTATCTGGCTAATAAAAAAGATAATTTATTTATTTTTTAAATGGACACCTTTTCTGTTCCTTCACTCCCCCTACCCCTGAAATGTCCTAGCTTCAAACACCTTAATAAGGTCTCTGATTTCCTTTTATTGATACCAGAGTCTGCTCCTCATAATGGCGCCTCTTGGTGCAAAGACTTCAAAACCTCAGGGTTGTATCAGGCCCACAATTATATGGTGCTAATATTCTATGTACCCAAGATTTCTGTGCAAAGAGAACGTTTTCATGTCATCTTACAAAGGATGAAATCCTTTTGCCTACAGGGCAGCTTGATGTCATCCGCCGCAGAGTGACAGTGCTGTTTTATTGGATACTAGACACTGCATGGTCCTGACAAGGGCACTGACGGGTCCTGAGCTACTGTGCACTATTTAGCCCCTGGTTTAGGAGCATACATCTCGGATCATGGACCAGATGTCTGTGTGTAAAACAGCAGCAGCCTCCTCACAGGTTATAAATAGCCCCCTTAAGTCTAATTTCAGGTTTGATTTAAAAACTTCAGCTCTCAGCCTCCATCTGTGATTTAAATCTTAAACATCCTATCTGCTCTTTCTTTAGCACCTTCCTTCCTGAATGTCATTACTGCTTGTGGTGCAGAATAAAGGTGTCTGGCATCCTTTCCCATCCCAGAGGAGAAAGCCCAGCAGGACAAAAGCCCTGGTTTTGATATTATTTACATGTCCTAAGCTAGCTTCCAAACCTTATTATGATTTTACAAACGTTTGCTCAACAGACAACCAAATTAGAATGGAAAGTGTGTTGTAAATATAGCTGGTTTTCATCTTGCTTCAATATGGATTTAGTTAGGCAGCCTGTAGTGTGTGTGTGAGAGAGAGAGAGAGAGAGAGAGAGAGTGTGTCTAAATGTTTGTATGTGTGTCAATTCATCAAATTATTTGCTTCTCATTTAGGTTCCTTTCTCAGGTTCCTGTGGCCTGGGTACGATCTACCCTATATCTTCTCTAAAGTGAGTACAATTTAACCATATCTAAGGTCCTTTTTAAAATAAAGTAAAGGTTAATTATAGTGGATCCTTCATTGGAAGACACCGCCTAGGACTGGTTTTAATCCTGTGATTCGGGTAGGAATCATGCAGTTATTGGTGCAAGATATAAGTTGCTCCAAGTAGGGTAGTCTTTTGTAGGATTTGCAGAGTCAAGTCTGGCAGGTCCAAAATTTGTAAATTTTAGGGAGTCCCTTAGGTATAGCCCAGAGAGCTCCAACCACAACTGGTATTACAATTTAGCCGTATCTAAGGTCCTAATTAAATTGCAGTAAAATATTTTTGTTATTATTAATTCATATAGTGTATAACAGATGTATGGAGCACTGTACAGTGACACATGAGATACTCTTTGAAGCCCCTGATCTAGTCAAGACAGACAGAAAAGACACATGGACAAAATAAAAGTTAGAGGCTTTACATTAAAACTATGCAGCCATAACTGAGAACTAAACCAGTTGGGACTATAAGTTGACTTGACTGAGGAAGAGGCAACTTCAGCTGAGAAAGGCCGCATGGACTGAGGCCCCTTAAGGGCCTATATGAGAAAAACTGACAAAAGGGAAGGTGGGTAGGGACAGGTTGATTGAGACTGTCTAAAGCTGGCCTTCCTCTAGGCGAGCTAGGCAGTCACCTAGGGTGGCCAATTTTAGGGGCAGCAGCCACAGAAGAAGACAGTTGACTGATCCATCACCATTGCTCCCGCCTCCCTCCCTCCAAGAGCAGCTCCCTTCTTTCTGCTACTTCTGAATATCAGCACCGGCAAGGTAAATGAAGCAGCCACAGAGTCTTACATACAACTTAAAGCATGGTGAAAGTCCCTGTCAGTCTCACCCCCACAACTGCAGGAAGTGTGTGCCAGAAGGGGTGGGGCTGAATGACAAGGGCTTTCGGTATGCTTGAATGTGAAGCTCTGCAGTGGCTTCATTTACCTTTTCAGTGCCCACACTCAGAAATAGCAGAGAGAAGGGAGCTGCTCCTGGAAGTTTTGCCGGGAAGGGCAGAAACAGCTAAAGGGTTGCCTAGAGTGACTGATACCTTGGGCCAGCCCTAAGTCAGACCCTAAACTTGCGTAAATGGGACACAGACCCAGTCACCAATTTGCATTCATTTCCGAATTTTATAGCACTTTTCCTAGTCTAGATTAATCAAAGTGGTTTACAATAAAAATACCGAATAATAGACATAGCACAGTAAGCAGATACTTGAAGCCAACAGTAAAAAAAAGCAGGCAATTACACTCTTAAACCAGCCGTTCTGTAAAGCAGACGCAAATGTTAATTGGCTAGAGTATAATAACTTAGCTCGAAGCATTGCAGGCTGATTCTGAGCGATCTCTGCTTAAACTAATGCTTCCCACCTGTCTATTTCAGGCCTCTCACATCAAAAGCTAAAAAAGAAAAAAATCAATAATACAGTGGCCCACACAGCTCTGACCCTTAATTTGTGCAACGGGGCAAGCTCTCAGCACCTAAGACACAGGAAAAGCCACCAAGAAGCAGATCCTTGGAGCCAGCAGTAAAAAGCAATCAATTCCAGCCTTAAACCAGCTATCTAAAGTGGCCATAAATGTTAACCAGGTAGACAAATTTAAAGCATAATAGCAGAGCTGGAAGAACTCCAAGCAGATTCTGAGAGAGCTCTGCTAAACTGATGACTCCATCCTGGTATCTGCAATGTCCACAAACTTGTGATTTAAGTAAGTCTTGCCAATCAGCTGCTTCCACAATTATTAGATGTTTGCCAGGTAATATAAGTGGGACCCTAATCACACGCCTTATTTACATTTTCAGCATGGGGAATAAGGGCTGCGGATTTCAATTGTCTGGCAAATGCCAAGGCTGGTTCTCACTCTTCCTTGCTGCTCCTGAGGGGTTTTTTGCTTTTCTGCTAAAAAATTTCAGTTTAGCTTCTGTGATTTTCTTGTGCATGCCAGAAGATAATTGAGGTCAAATGAACAGCTGTGCTGATGCCAGAGGATATGGTGGGCTTGAGGGGGATACATACAGGTCTGAAAATAGATTTTTATTTGAACAGATTATGGAACCCTCCATTTGCACCTGAGAATGTGAATGAGCGCTGGTGTCATTTGCATGGTTCCTGCACAGAATCCTAACCAAGGTCACTTGTGTTTCCAAACTTTTCATCTGCTGAGAAGCCTAATTAAAGAGAAGGAAAGCTGGTTTTGTGTATTGTACCAGGGGCTGATCAGCCAGACAGTGCATATAACATAATGGCTAATTTTACAAAGACTAGGCTCTGAGTGATATTGAAGGCTTGTGGGCCACTGTATGCCTAGTTGATGTTTGATGTTGGAGAAGTCTCCTGTTCAGGCTGTTCTTGAAAACTCTTACCTATGCAAGGTCCCATTAAATTGTAATACATATAAGCAAGTAAAAACCATGGTTGGATACTTTCAGAGAAATGACATACCTTCTCCCTCCTTTTCCCCATAAGGCTGTTACTGAACGTCTGAGAAAAGGCAAGAGCTAAATCCAAGTCCCTTTCCCTTGATGTGCGCTTGCACCAATGTGTTGAATCGTGGTGTATGGTCTTAGTATGTTGTTGGATAGTGTTGGTGATTGCAAAAATGCAATGCAATGTGTGCCTTTGAGTCAGTCCTGACTCCTGGTGACCCAGAAGCTCCTGGGTTTTCTTGGCAGTGTCACTGGAAGTAGATTGCCAGGCCTTTCTTCCAAGGCAATGGAAGGTTAAGTGACTTGCCCAAGGCCACAAGGAGTGCTAGTGGGAATTGAACCATGGTTGCTTGGTTACCAAAGCCAGAGTTCTAACCACTAAGCTACTCCTCCACCATTGTGATTGCCCCATTGTGTTATTGGATGGTGGTGTGTGATGGTACCAGTGTGTTGAATTATGGTGTGTGATGGAAGTAGCTTGTTAGATTGCTAAAGCTCAGAGGAATTTGCTGCAAGCTTTCTTTAAGGATGAAGGAGATACTGTCTCGCTCACATCTCTATTATAGCTGACTGGATGTGTCCCTTAAGTTTTATATTTTATATTTGCCCCTTACATTAATCACACTATTAGAGCTGCTCTTTATAAAATGAGATTAGCGTCATTTAGCTCATGATGACTTCAGAACTGTTTTTCAGATCTTGATTTATTTGTTATGGAGGAAACAAGGTCTGATCACATTACATCCTATCTGGTTGACAGGGCTTGTGCTAAACATGCTGGGGCCCAGGGCAGATATTTAGAAGACTACCAATTGGTTGTTACTACTTGAACTTCAGGCAGGCTTGGAGGCCACTGTGGCATATGGACCCAGCGTACTGCCCTGTTTGCTCCCACCTCACACCGGCCCTGCTCATTGAGCTGCATTGGTTGCCTGTTGAATGCAGAGTCCGGTATAAAATCCTGCTTATAATGTTTTAGAGCCCTTTGTGGTGTGTCTGTCTGCTATTTGTTTTCATTATTGTTGTAGCATCATGAGGCTGTTCATCCAAAGAGGCCATGTTCTGAAAATTCATTGATTGTTCCTTCCTTGAAAAAAACGGAAGGAAACAGATGAGAGCTTTTTCTGGTTTTGCTCTATCAGCTAGGTATTATTTGCCAAATGAAATGCGAACCATTTCTGTATTTAGTATTTTTTGCAAGAGTTTATAAACTTGTATTTTCTCCAGTGGTTGATTTCTCTGAATCTGATTGTGGTTTGATGTATGTATTGTGATGTTACCAAGAGACAGAAGATAGCTAAAGATGAGTTCCGGTCTCTATTCACTCTGTCACTATAGGCATTATTCCTGGGGATGGGGTTATCTCTTCCATACCTGACACTTCTAGAGTTAGCAGAGTTCTGGTACGTAGGCAGTTTCTTACTCAGCGTAAAGTTCATGACGGTTGCATACACGAGTTTCCAATTGCAGCTGGATGGTGAGACTCAGGATCAATTTCAGAGCCACTATTGAGTGATTAACTGATTAGAGGGTTGAGTGTGACACAACAAATAACATTCCATCCTCTGTGGTTCTTGGGGGCTTTTTATTAGATGCTTGTTCAAAGATAACAAGGGTCTGCCAACTCTTAGAACTTAAAAAACAAAAGGATAACCCTGAAATGTACCTTTTCTAATTTCTATATCATTCTGTCTCTGTCTGCCCCAATATTTTATTTAAGGCCAGAAAATTCATGCTGAGCATTTTCTTAAAATGCTTTCCTTGCTAAGCCATCTCAACAGGGGTAAACAGGACACAGTAGTAGTAGTAGTAATTAGTGTTGAATATTTTTATATGTTAGGGAGGAGTGGCCTAGTGGATGCATTTATATGTTAGAGAGGAGTGGCTTAGTGGTTAGGACACAGTACCTCAGACCAGGGGGCCAGGGGTTCAAGTCCCACCTGGGGACAGCAATCTCAAGCTGGAGGGATTGGGGTTTCTAGTCCTATAGGCACACCTTGGGCAAGCCACTTAACCCTCTGCTGCCTTAGGTACACATAGATTGTAAGCCCTTTGGGGACAAGGGAATGTACCCAGTACCTGTTTGTAGTGAATGCATGATATAAACTGCTTTGACTGAAGGATAAGGCAGAATAGAAAACTGGTGAAAGAAAGAATTTTACTACTACAAGAACTCATCAATGCGGGGCATGACCAAATAAAAACCAAAATGAAGACAAAAAAATCAATTTATGCACAGTTCTAGAACTGCTCTAGTTCTGTGCTTTCTAATTCCCTGATTTTTTAGTCCACGTGTTCAACATTTTGACTGTGGTCTATGGAAAAGAGGTACTGGAGCTGAAGGGCATTGACTGACTGGAACACTAGAGATTGGCAAATGAATTAGGTTGGGAAAGTCAGCAAGGTTACTTACCTGTAACGGGGGTTCTCCGTGGACAGCAGGATGAGTCAGCCACACATGGTGATGTCCTTCGGGCGGTACCAGGTTCAGAAGTGCTTCTCAAATTTCTCTGCTAGCCTTTGGGCATCGCTCAGTGAGTATCCGAATGATGATAAGTTGATAAGTTGCAGAGAAGAGGCAGATCCGACTTGCTGGCAAGGCAGAAGAACAGGAACTGGCCAAGCTAGGGGGCGGAAACGGGAGGTGGGCTAGCAGAGAAATTTGAGAAGCACTTCCGAACCTGGTACCGCCCGGAGGACGTCACCATGTGTGGCTGACGAAATCCTGCGGTCCATGGAGAACCCCATTTACTCCTTCCCTCTCCTGTCCACAGATTAGCTGAAGGGATAAACCAAAGCATCAAAGGGGAGTGGCAGCATCAAAGGGAGCATAAGAGGTTTGTTTATTCACTCATCTTTATTAGCTATCCATCCCAAAGGGCTTAAGGAAGATCACAAAACATTCAACACAACAGAGTTACTTACCTGTAACAGGAGTTCTCCGTGGACAGCAGGATAAGTCAGCCACACTTGGTGATGTCATCCGATGGCACCAAGACGGAAGTACTCTCCATAGCTCAGAAGGGCTTTTGCCCTTCTGAGCATGAGCCCACTGGCCCCACCCCCGGGCCCGCCCCTAGCCATCCAGTTTGTTCCTAGCTGAGTCTTAGCCGCTAGGAGGCAGGCACAGTTCGGAGGTCGACCCCCTTTCAGGGGAGGTGGGTGGGTATGTGTGGCTGACTTATCCTGCTGTCCACGGAGAACTCCTGTTACAGTTAAGTAACTCCATTTTCTCCTAGGACAAGCAGGTGAGTCAGCCACACTTGGTGCCTCCCAAGCTGGCAAGTGATGCGGTGGAAGGGGGGGAGGCCGAGGGCCAGACCAGAAAGAGGCCACTGAGGGATCGAATTCATGACCAATGACTTGGAAGTTATTGCAGTAACCAGAGGGCTAACCTCAATGGCTGCCACTTTACCAGGGCTGGAAGTTCGAAATGAGGCTGAGGGATCAAACCCATGACCTTCGCCTTGGAAGCCATTGTATTGACCAGTGGGCTATACATCTATGGCGGATATTTTACCAATGCTGGAGGTTTTATTGGTGTGCCCAGGAACCCTTGAGTCCCCCGTGAGGCAGGCGACACCGTTGCCTTATGCTCTTGAGCCATTGCAGTAACCAGAGGGTATACCCCTATGGCTGCCACTTTATCAAGGCTGGAATTGGAAAGGGAGGTTGAGGGATCGATCCCATGATCTCTGCCTTGGAAGCCACTGTATTAACCAGTGGATGATATCTTTATGGCGGACATTCTACCAAGGCTGAAAATTTTATCGGTGAGCCCAGGGATCCTGGAATCCCACTGTTTGGCAGGGTGACACCATAGCATTAGGTAGGGCGACGCCGTAGCGTTAGGCAGGTGTTACGACACAGTAGCGTAGTGCACCAGTGGGGTCAGCACAAATGCACAGCAACAATGGTTTTTGCCCCCCATGAGATGCAGCACTTGGTGGCGATAGTGAACGTGGCACATGCAGTCGCCATGCCTGCAGGTGCAGCCGCTGTGATTGCGGGAGTGCATCTCTGTCACCGCAGTTACTGTGAGAGTGTATGATCTCGACGGGCAGCGGCAGAGAGCAGGAGATAGAGTCCCATGAGCAGTAGCGTCGGGGCAGCCGCAGAGAGCGGGGACAGCCGCTGCCTCAAAGTGAGCATGCTACAAGAGCCGCCACCAGGAAGGATAGGAGTTGCGACACAGGGCTCTAGCTGTGCCAAAGGACCCATAGGTCCATTTGCAACTGCGACCCTTGCAGGCAACACGGACAAACGCTTAGCCGTCACAAGAGCGGGACGGCTAGCTCCTGCCTGGGCAAACCCGAACAGGCCAGCCGTCGCGGTATCAATGCTTAAGATGCATCACTCTGAAGCTCAAGATGCTGGAGGCCTCACTTGTACCCCTGGCCGCCTTCGGGCAGATGAAGGAGCAGGCAGGGATCCCGAGAGAGAGAGACCGGATGGCCAGGTTTATTGGGGTCACATGTGATGAAGGGCTGGTCCTTTGTTGCTGGCACATTGTTCGTGCATGCGCATTGTTCAATGTGGGCATGTAGATGTGTAGGGCTCTGAAGATAACCTGAGTACGGAGTGTCTGCTCCTCGAGGGAGGGGTCCTTTGGTCCGATGGACAGGAGTAGCAGTTTGGAGCACTATTCAGGATGCCATAGGGCTAGTCGATTGGATCTGCTATGCAATAACACTACTGGCGGTCAACCCCAGATCTGCCTGCAGTGTTATGGCTGCGTGGCTGTCATCAGGTGAGTCCCTGAGGTGATGACCATATTAGCAAGGGGGGGAAATCCTTGAGGTGATGGCGAGCTGAGTAGGGTAGCAGCGAGGCTGTTGAGCGCAGATGTTGGAGGCCACGATCGCCTTGCTGGTTGCGTTGAGTGCAGATGTTGGAGGCCACGATCGCCCTGCTGGTTGCCGCCAGGCATTGCCGGACTTGCATGATGGAGTTTCCATCAGGGACGACAGGTCAGGTCTGAGTTGTAGGGCTTCCATGATGACCGGCACAGGTTCTCGAGTTACCCCTTGTCCACCCACATTTACGTGGGGGGGGGGAGGCATCCAGGGGCCCAAAAGCCATGTGGTTAGGGAATAGCGCTGCTATAGCGCTGCTATTGGAGATGGCCAGGGCTCGGCCCACTTTGACAGGTGCCCTTCATGTCCACCACGTGGTGGGTAGGTTGATGGCAGCTGAGTCTGCCTGGCGGCTCTCCCTGAATCCCTAGTGCACAGGCACAGGACTATGGCTACCTTGCTGCCTTGTGCTGTCTGGGCAGGCTCTGGAGAGCAGGGCCATTGTGGCACTGCTGCCTGTCTGTTGTGACACTGTTGCCTGTATGGATAGGCTGTAGAGAGGGCAGTCATTGTGATACTCTGGCTGTGAGCTTATGCCCCAACCGGACCGGTCGCGCAGGTATTGAATCTGTGACCTTTGTCCCTATTATCATAAGGAGGGTCCCTGCCCCCTTGCATTCAGTGCCACAGGTCACTTAGAATTAATGACATGGAACTCAAGGATTGTCTTGTCACAGATATCAGGCTGGAGGGCGGGGCGCAGGTGGGAACTGCGGAACTTGGTTCTGCTGCTGATGTGGCTCTGTTATTGGCCTCGCGATGTTCTGACAGGGACGCAGGTTTCACCTGGAAGACCATGTTTTCCGAGACCTGCGGTTGGGACCTAGGCCGGTGACTCTGTGCTCTAGGACACGGAGGCTGCGACAGGGTCGGGGATGCACTCCATACCATGATGATGATGATGGTGATGATGGCGTTCCTCCAGTTTTATGGTAGGATTGACACGGAGGCTGTGGCGTTGATGTTCACTCCAATAGCATGTAGTCGATGTGAGGCATCTGGTGGTTCACCAAGGAGCCCGATTTGCTGGGTTGTTGCCTGTGTCTGCCATGATGGCAAGGCAGAGTTCGGCTCATTGTCAAGGTGCGGGGAGTCACCGATATTCGATAGCTTCTTGCAAACCAACCTTTCCTGCTGTGTCTTGTGCGGGATGCTCTTGGTGGTAGCCTGTTGTCCCCTTCTTTTTTTTTTTTTGTACAGGTAAAAACCTGTCAGCCCTGATTCAATAGTAAGTGTTCCGCATGGACCTTCTGGCTGCTGATGAACTTTTGTGGAGTGACCACCCGTTCCTGGACAACCTCCAATTGGTTTCCTGCAGGTGGAGGGACGCAGGCCTATGCAACGTGTGGTAATGCTGGGTTGGGAGAACAAGCGGGATTGAACTCCGACCCTTGCTTATGCAGGGGGCGCCCCCTGAGAGTGGATGTCCCTGGCTGCCTTGGTTGGCAAGGGAAAGGGGTTGGAAATCTATTAGTTTCCTGGATCCTGAAGCTCCAGCACTAACCAGTGCGAGAATGAGTGTGGATTGTCAAGCCTTCAACTGGAGGACACAAGGACGCCTGAGGCTTGTGTCCGGATCCAAGGGTGAACGACCGAGTTGCCACCTGTGTCATTGAGATTTAATGAGGGAAGATGCTCTGCAGGATCCACAGTCGGGACTTGAAATGTTTCTGGACACACTGGCAGTGTGTACTGCACCACACTGTTGCCGCTATAGCCTCACGCAGAGCTTTGACCGGGTGTGTGAAAAGGCCCATGTGTTGTTCACGGTATCTGTTCGTTGACAATGAAGGGTACCTCTGTTCCATGACCCACTGGCTGTGTACTACACCACGCTGTGGCCACCGTTAGCTCTTGCGCATCGTTCCAGCTTTCTGGAGGAAGGTAGGAGGGCCCAGGGGCTCTTACCCATGCGGTCCCATGAGGAAAGTATGGGGAATGCCTGCGCTTGCCGATACTCTATTCTCCGAGGCATCTGACCTGCAAAGTGGCCTTGAGTATGGGGACTATCCACAGCCAGGTGGGAGCCACTGCCTTATCCCAGGCTAACTGATTTGGTAGGCTCCATTGTGGCTAGTCAAGCCCACAGACCAAGCGCTGCTATGTGACCTTGATTTCTTGGGAGGCGACGAGGGTCCTCGCCAGGAGGGCCAATGGCTGCGGTAATGCGGAGAGGCATCTGCAGTAATGCAGGCATCAGAGGCTCTTTCCACGGATCAGCGCAGGAAACTAAGCGTGCAATTTTGGCTCGGAGTGCGGCCCTGCCTGTGGAGACCTGGATGGAATGATGCAGGGAGCTGCACTGAACCCGCTTCGGGATGGTGTAGGAGGCTGCACTGAAGTCGTGACCTTCATTAATTTCCCCTCCCTCGACGTAGATGAGGGTTGAGACCGGTCTGAATAGAGGGAGCCCAAATAGAGTCCATGTGGGGCCCGGAGCCGTGGCCTTCATTAACTTCCCCTTCCTCGACATAGATGATGTTGAGACCTGAATAGAGGAGCCCGAATGGAGTCCATGTGGGGCCCGGGAGCGCCAATGGAGTCGGTGTGTAGTCCTGTTGCTGAGCGCTATGCAAAACCTAAGATGGACAGCAAGCCTCAATGGGGACGGATGAGGACCGAGAGATCGAGTCACAATGGAGAGCCGGACAGATCTTTGCTACCGCCTGAGTCCAGAGTGGCCTAGGGGGCAAGTCAGATGCTTGCTGCTGCCGGATGTTCAGTGGTCCAGGGGCACTGAGCGGTTGCTCTCATAGGGTAGCAGGACTGCATGCAGTGTCAAGGACAGTGCCTTCCCTCGTGCTATTCAGGCGCAGAGATGTTTCTACATCGGGAGTTTTGCTGCGGTGGCCTCCATTGGCACGGTTCCAGCCAATGGCGCTGCAGGGGCTGGTTCCCACATCAGCACGGCGGCCTTAGGCAGCGCAGACACCAGGTGCTGGCTGTTTTCAGCGCCGTCCATTGGCACCGAGGGGACTGGCGATTGTGTCCAATCCTGCGGCAGAGAAGGCTGTCCGGGGACAGAGCCAATGGCGTAGCAGGCAGGTCAGATTGGCCAATGGAGCTGTTTTCGGCGCCGTCCATTGGCGCCGAGGGGACTGGCGATTGTGTCCAATCCTGCGGCAGAGAAGGCTGTCTGGGGACAGAGCCAATGGCGTAGCAGGCAGGTCAGATTGGCCAATGGAGCTGGATCTCAGCAGAAGGGGTGGCGACTTGCAGGGCCGCGTGGTCAGAGCAAGATGGCCACCCCCATGGTCCCCCACGAGGTGTGGTCCCGGTAGAGGAAGGGGGCGCCGGAACTGCAGCTGGCCGGGGACGGAGGCCCATAGGCACGTCCTGGGCTGCCGAGCCTCTGGGATGGCATGTCCTGGGCGCTGAGCCTCTCTGGAGCGGAATCCCAAGTCCGGAGTTCAAGACCTCGAACGGCAGTATCCACCTGCACGATGCAGGCTGGGACCAAGGCTGCGACCAAGGAGGCCAGATCATCAGGAGTCCCGAATCCCCTGTGCTGCATCGGCAACTGGGAGCATGTGGCTGAGGATGGAGGCCCTGAGGCACGAAATCACGGAGGATGGAGGCCCCGAGGTGTCTACGAAATCACGGAGGAGCAGCACTTGATCGATTTCTTGTTCGCGGCTCACAGGGGAGCTCTCCGTGAGGCTCTTATAGTGAACTTGCTACAGGCAGAGAGCCGAGAGCACATGTGGGCAGGAGGAACAGATCCAATGCTGGATCCAAGCTGGAACAAATCCAAAACAAGCATTAATGCAGTTTATACATATCTAAAGCAAGGTGAGCTTATTCTTCTCGTTGTTTTAATAGTTTTCAGTTGGAGAGTAGAAAAAAACCGTCTTGCTGGCAAGGCGGAAGAACTGAAACTGGATGGCTAGGGGCAGGCCCGGGGGTGGGGCCAGTGGGCTCATGCTCAGGAGGGCAAAAGCCCTTCTGAGCTATGGAGAGTACTTCCGTCTCGGCGCCGTCGGATGACATCACCAAGTGTGACTGACTCATCCTGCTTGTCCTAGGAGAATCATTACTACTACTACTACTACTATTAATCATTTACATAGTGCTACAAGGTATACACAGTGCTATACAAGCACATACAGAAGACAGTCCCTGCTCGTAGAACTTACAATCTAATCAAGACAGACAGACAGACAGAATGAGAGAAACAAGGGGTCAAATAGGGAAGGAGACACAAGGAGAACAAGGGATTAGGATCCAAATGCGGCCTCAAAGAGTTAAATCTTTAGGATGGATTTGAAGAGGGGGGAAAGAAGAGACTTGATGTAAAGATACAGGAAGTTTGTTTCAAGCATAAGGAGCAGCAAGGTGAAAAGATCGAAGTCTGGAGTTTGCAATAGAAGAAAAAGGCATAGAGAGAAGAAAGCCAGAGGAGGAGCAGATTTCACGAGGAGGGGTATAGGGAGAGAAAAGAAAGAAAGGTAATGAGGAGCAGTAGAGTGAATGCATTTATATGTTAAAAGAAGAAGTATGATTTGCATATGGAAGTGGAAAGGGAGCCAGTGAAGAGATTTCAGAAGAGGGGTAATATGAGTGTATCAGGGCTAGCGGAAGATTAGCCGCATAGAAGAGTTCTGGATAGATTGAAGAGGAGAGAGATGACACTGAGGGGGACCAGCAAGGAGGAGGTTGCAATAGTCAAGATGGGAGGTACCCAAAGAGTGGATAAGAGTTTTAGTAGTGTGTTCAGAGATGAAGAGACAGATTTTGTTAATGTTATAGAGGAAGAAACGCCAGGTTTTCACTATCTGTTGAATATGTGTAGAGAAGGAAAGGGAAGAGACAAAGATGACCCCGAGGTTGTGGGCTGAGGAAACAGGAAGGAGATGAGTGTTGTCAACAGTGATAGAGAATGAAGGAAGGGGAGGAGGAGGGTTTAGGGAGAAAAATAAGGAGTTCAGTTTTAGCCATGTTTAACTTCAGATGGCATTTAGACATACAGGTAGCAATGTCAGATAAGCAGGCAGAGATATGATTTTGGAGTGAAGGAGAGATGTCAAGAGTGGATAGATAGATTTGAGAGTTGTCAGCATAAAAATGATACTGAAAGCCATGGGAAAAGATGAGGGCACCAAGGGACTGGATATAGAGACAGAAAAAGAGAGGGACCAGAACAGATGGCAGTAGAGGAGGAACCACCAGAACAGACACTAAAAGAGCGATTGGAGATAAAGAACATAGTAACATAGTAAATGATGGCAGATAAAGGCCAGTATGGTCCACCTGTCCTAGCCTGCCCAGTAAGATGGCAAGAGTAGGTGCACCTGCCGCTCCGTGCAGGCCACCCCGCCCCATGTCTTTGTTTAGGGGTGAACCCACAGCTCCGTGTAGGACACCCCTGTTTGTTGAGAAATTAGATAGTTAAGTTTATTTTGATTTTATCCTGTTGCTGTAAAGGGATCCACTGTGTCTGTCCCATGCCCTTTTGAACTCCGTCACTGTATTTGCCCCCACCACTTCCATCGGGAGGGCATTCCAAGCATCCACCACCCTTTCAGTGAAAAAGTATTTCCTGACATTGCCTTTCAATTTACCCCCTTGCAGCTTCATGTTATGCCCTCTAGTTTTACAGCTTCCCTGTCTTTGGAAGAGGTTTGTTTGTTCATTATTTCTCTTTAAGTATTTAAAGGTCTGAATCATATCTTCCCTATTCCTCCTCTCCTCCAGAGTGTACATATTTAGGTCTTCAAGTCTCTTCTCATAAGGCTTCTGACTCAGGCTCCAAATCATTTTGGTCACCTTCCTCTGAACAGTTCCCAGTCTATTTACATCCTTTGCAAGATATGGTCTCTAAAACTGAACACAGTATTCCAAGTGAGGCCTCACCAGTGACTTATACAGTGGCATTAGTACCTCTTCCTTTCTGCTGATAATTCCTCTTTGTATGCAACCCAACATCCTCCTGGCTTTTGCCACCGCCTTGTCGCACTGTTTTGCCACCTTGAGATCCTCAGAAATAATCACACCAAGGTCCTTCTCCTGGTCCGTGCACACCAACCTCTCGCCCCCTATCGCGTACATTTCCCTTGGATTTCTGCTTCCCAAGTGCATGACACTGCATTTCTTCGCATTAAATCTTAACTTCCAAGCATTAGACCATTCTTCCAGCTTTTGTAGATCTTTCTTCATGTTATCCACTCCCTCAGGGGAGTCCACTCTGTTGCAAATTTTTGTGTCATCTGCAAAAAGACAGACTTTTCCATTCAGTCCTTCAACAATATCACTCACAGATACATTGAACAGTGCCAGGCCCAGGACCGAACCCTCAGACACCCCGCTAATCACCCTCCTTTCATCCGAGTGAGCTCCATCATCTTCTGTCATCTGTCAGTCAACCAATTTCTGATCCCGTTCACCACCTTGGGACCCATCCCCAAACTACTGAGTTTACTGATAAGCCTCCTATGAGGAACAGTATCAAAGGCTTTGCTGAAATCCAGGTAGATGACATCCATCACATGCCCCTGATCTAGTTCTCTGGTCACCCAGTCAAAGAACTCTATCAGATTTGTTTGGCAAGATCGTCCTTTGGTAAAACCATGTTGCCTCGGATCATGCAACTTTTGAGAGTCCACTCACTATTCACTCTTTCAGGAGCACCTCCATTACTTTTCCCACCACTGAGGTAAGGTTCACAGGCCTGTAGTTTGTCACTTCTTCCCTGTCACCACTTTTGTGAAGAGGTACCACATTGGCCCTTCTCCAGTCCTGAGGAACTTCTCTTGTTTCCAAGGATCTGTTGAAAACATCCTTTAACGGCCCTGCAAGAACCTCTCTGAGCTCTTTCAGTATCCTGGAATGTATCCCATCCGGTCCCAAGACAACACAGAGTCCCTAAAACCATGAGAGGATAAAGTGTTGAGAAGGAGAAGGTGGTCAACAGTATCAAAAGCAGCAGAAAGGTCCAGAAGAATGAGAATTGAGTAAAGGCCTTTGGACTTAGCCAGGGACAAGTCACTGGAGACTTTGGCAAGAGCCATTTCAGTAGAATGAAAGGGCAAACCAGATTAGATCAAAGAGCACTTGAGAGGAGAGAAATTCGAGTCAACTGCTAAGAACAGCACATTCAAGAAATTTGGAAATGAATGGGAGAAGGGAGATGGGTTGATAATTAGAAGGACAAGTAGGGTCAAGAGAGGGTTTTTTGAGGAGAGGAGTGATTACAGCATGTTTGAAAGCTGTAAGGAAGGTTGCAGTTGAGAGCGAAAGGTTGAGAATATGTGAGATGGAAGGGATAACAGAGGAGGAAATGGAGCTGAGGAGATGAGTGGGAATAGGATCAGAAGAGCAGGTAGTAAGTTTGGAGGAAGCAAGAAGAAGAGAGGTTTCCTCTTCAGAGTTTTCAGAAAAGGATGAAAGGGTGATAGAGGATGAGGGTGATATTGGAGAGGGGGAAGCGGGGGTGAAGAAGAAGAAGATTTGGTGCGGAATTGAAGAGTAATCTTATGCACTTTGTTATGGAAATAGTTAAAGTTTGGGCAGAGAGAGAAGGAGGGATTGGAGGCAGAGGTGCCTTAAGTAGAGAACTGAGGGTAGAAAAGAGACAGCGGGGGTTAGAGGCAAGACGGTTAGTCAGAAGGATAAAATAGTTTTGCTTAGCATGAACAAAGGCGGACTGGAAAGAAGTAAGCATGAATTTGAAGTGAAGCATAATTAAATCCCATAAATGGATACATTACCATTAAAATCAAGAATTAAGTGAAATATACAGGTACAGTTGTGGTCAACATTATTGGCACCGTTGCAGTTCAACCCCTTAATGTCCAATATCTCCTAAAAAAAAAAGTGGCCAGTGAAATGGCTTTGGACTATATATGCACACATAGTTGACACATAAAAGAATCAAATAAAACAAGACCAATTAAAAAAGGAAATAGGAGGAAATAGTATAAAAACTGGGACATTGCTGATTCTTTTGACAGTTTTCAAGCTTGAAGCAAAGCTAAGTGTTTGAGATGTTTACTTACCTTAAATTTGATTAAAAAGGAGAAGACGCAGCGAGGGGACAGACTCCATTCCATCCGCTTTTGCATGGCAGCTCCGACAAAAAGAGTTTTTTTGATAGCTGTTGGAGTTCGTGATTTTTTTCTTTGGTTTATTGCTTAATCCTGTTTTTGGGATACTATTTGTTTAGAACATGATTATTGGCACCCTTTTATTTTTTTTTTCTCAGAAATTACTATGGGGTATGTTTACTAAACTGCGGTAATGTCATTCGCGTTAGGTTCCGCGGTAAAGGTACAGATGCCCATATAAAGGCATGGGCAGGGAATCATTATGGCAAGCCGTCAGGTAACACGCGTTATAAGGCACGTTATAAGGCACAGTACAAGGCACGTGCCTTAACGTGCCTTGTACTGTGCCTAATAAGGTGCCTTGTAATGTGCCTTGTACAGTGCCTAATTAGGAGCCTTATAGCGCCTTATAAGGATTGCTGGCAACTGTGGTGAGTGTACTATGGGCTGGCAGCATGGATCTGCAAAGATATGACTCACAGGCAAGCAAAATATCTGCCTTGGACAGGAGGGAACAACAAGGAATCAAACCCATAACCTCCGCCTAGAACATCAGTGTACTAACCAGTAGGCTATACCTCTATGGCTTGTTGCATAGCAATGGCTGGGTACAGAAGGACTGCAGGTCACTGCACAAACCGTCTGCTTTGTGTGCCAGGATAGGGTAACCACACCAGCACCCATGATGCATTGCACATGCAGAACAGCGGCCTACAACTGACCACCAAATGGAGTCTGCACCTCTCCGGTACTGCAGTGTGGTAAGACGGACTGACAGTATGTGATACTGGCACAGAGTAGCTACAGACCATGCCATTGTGCAGGTTCCGTGTGCACCCTGAGGGATAGGATGGGCGCCCAGCACTAGGTCCACAGTACATGTGGTGCTAGAGATAGGTCCTGCTGCACATCCCCAGCACTGCCAGTGCGTGACAGGTGTCCCCAGCAGTGCAACTGAAGGTACATCTGTTCCAGCTGTGTTCTGCAGTCACATGTGGCCCTGGGGGACCAGACACCACCCAGATTAGTGTGTACCCGATGTTAAGGTCTGGCTGCCATGGGTACCTGTTATCAGGGCAGTGGGGTGTCTAGACTTGCATGAGGGCAATGTAGCACTGCCACTATGGGTCTAAGTGGTACCTATGCACTATATACCCCAAGGGGCCTCAATCACCCCTTTTGTAGATGAGGGTGTGGTGGGACAGGTGCCTGCACCCTGAAGAATGGCTGTAGAACCAGCAACCACAGTCCTGCTGGCAGATGACAGCCCTTCAGGGCTGCTGGGCGAGTGCCATACCTGTGACCATTGCAGACCAGCAGTGATGCTTGGGGTAGGCAGGGGAAGGCTTAACTGCCCCACCCCACGGTCTGCCATTCATCAACAGACAGCACAGTCAGACTGCACCTGCAGCATCCTACAAGGTGTTCCCACCATGCACAGGTGAACTGCAGACAGCTCACTAACCAGTCCATAGTGTATGCTCACAGGGGAACCCTGTGCACCCAGAGGTGGGATGCACAGCACAGACACCAAGCAGGTATCCCTGTGATTGGGCCCCAGAACTGGGAACACACAGGTATCACTGAAAACAAATAATATGTGACACTATGTGGGAACATAGACATGCCATGGTCACTGCTCGGTCAGAGTGAGAGTGACCCCCCAGCATGACATGCTGTGGCCACCCTGTCCATGCAGGTGGTAGTTGAGCACTACAGTGTCTCAGCCATTGCTCTCCACCCTGTGCAGATGCATCCTGGCGAATCTGCCCTGTCTGGGCCATACCCACAATACATTGCTCCTCATTATGCACATTTGCAGGCTAACGCTGGAAGCAGTGTGAGCAATGTGGGCTCAGTGAGGTGTTGGCAGACACAAAACAATGGAGAGACATACACACACTCCCTCACCTATCTCAGCATTGTGCAGAGATGGAGGTAGTTGACAACCCTACCCACCGCACTGGTCCTGATCACAGTGCTGACATTGCTAATCTGTGCAGGGGGTAGTTGCTGTGGTGATAACTGCAGCTCTGTGCTGGGGCTAACAGCCTGACACTGCATGAAGCTGTGGATAGTGGAGCCCTTGTGAGTGGGTGTCCGTACCCCTGTGCAACACTGTGTTGGGGTTTGCCCATGTTGTTGTTGTGGCTGCATTGTGGGCTAAAACTATGGGGAGATGCTCTGCAGGATCCACAGATGGGACCTGAACCTCTGACCCTCTGCTCTTGGACATGCTAGCTGGGTGTACTGCACCACACTGTTGCCACAGCAGCATAATTGTCCCTGGGGCTACCCTTATGTTCCTCGGCCAGACCTCTTCTGTTGCACTACACACTACATACTGGTACAGGGCATGGCCTAGGTCCACTGCAGGCGGATGCCACTGCTCCCTCCAGCACAATCACCCACCCCCTCTGCCATGCCACCATGACCATATGTTGTTTGTGCCAGTGGTGCA
Organism: Ichthyophis bannanicus; assembly: GCA_033557465.1. Taxonomy (NCBI): domain Eukaryota; kingdom Metazoa; phylum Chordata; class Amphibia; order Gymnophiona; family Ichthyophiidae; genus Ichthyophis; species Ichthyophis bannanicus. The sequence continues at coordinate 177,864,259 of CM066041.1, read as the reverse complement.
CCATCCTAGGCCATCCACGGGGTAGGTAGGCGACTGCCTAAGGTGTGGGTTCTGGGGTAGGGGTGCCTACATAGATGTCCACACTTCCCCCGGCACCGCCTGTCAATGTTATGTGCCCCTTGGGATACCTGCTGTGTAATGTCTCCTGGATGGGACACTGTGGGACACAGACTCATGGGCATGTCTGACCCTGGTCAGTTGCTGTCTTGCTGGTTTCCATTTTCTGCATTCCTATGTGCCATCTCAGCAACCGCCTAGTCCACCCTGTGCCCCATGTGACAAGGCAGAGCTGTCAGAGCACAAGAAAAAGGCTTTTAAACAAACTTTTTCCTCTGAACCTGCCAGGAATACAGGGCAGCTGAGGGTTAAAACCTCAGCGCACAGAGTTGCAGGGCAGGAGAGAAAAGAAAGGGAGCCACACCCTAGCTCTAGGCTGACAGGGAGAGCTAGCCAACCAGGGAAAGGGGTGGACTCTCACCTGATTGGACAAACCACTCCACTTAACCAGGAAGTGGTGGGTTCAGAGGGATCTGCAAGATCAGCCAGATCAGCCCGAGCAGCAGGATCAGCAAGATCAGCTGGATCAGAGAGGAGATCACAGGAGGAACGTAGAGAGCTACAGGAGGAAGGAAAAAGGCAAAATAGGAACTTACCTTTGGCAAAGCCAGAAAAAGGGGACTCCAGGAATGCAGATACAGCCTTGGAGTCAGGCATTCTTGGCAGAGGAACAGAAACAGAATCCTTATCCAAGAGGGGCCGAGCTCAGAGCAAGCGTGACCAGCTGGGATCCAATTACCTGGACCATTGCCAGCCACCTTGCAGAGAGAGAGCCACGTCTCTGGGGAAACAGCCAAGAATCCTCCCAGGAAGGGATTGCCCTCAAGAAAAGCTGAACCAGGTCAGAAAAACTTATAAGCCTTTTAAACAGAATATAGAGCCTGTGTCTGAAAGAGACAGAAGTAGTTCCCCTGATAGTTTACCTTGCAATATTGGCAGTGAACGTGGTAGAACTTGTAAGCTAGAAGCCAGCACAGGTGCACGTCACCTAGCTCATAATTGGCAGCAGCGTGATTCAAGCACGGATACGGAGCTGGAGGAATGGGAGATAGGTAGAGTCCCTGAAAAGCCTAGTTACAAGAAACACGTAGTTCCTCAACAGGGAAGAAGGTATAGGAAAAAGGAAGAAGGAAGAAATCCTTATGCCCAGCTCTTTAAGAGGCTGAATAAACAGTTATCCTTACAAGACTGCAGGACAGGCAGTGAGAGGGGAGAAAAGCAGATACAAGATCTCCTCCACCATTTAAGAGCCCTAGACTCGAATAGGCCAGATAGCCAAGGAGCTCAACTCAGCGACGAAGAATCCATGCAAACCGACATTCCATTGTCTGATCACAGTAGCTCTGAGATGGAATGCGGGATTTGCCAGTGTGACTTTTAAATGTACAGCTTAAACAGAAGCCATGTTTTAAGGCTGTTTTAAAAGCATGTAGAGAATAGAGTTTAAAGTACAGACAGGAAGTTGTCTGACTGCTGATACTAGTGAAGTGCATAATTCTAAGGCTTGAAGTGAATTATCCATGTGAAGGTGGAACAGGAAAACCACGCTTGTTGGAAGTTCTTTATTGAATGCCTTGAATGAGTATCGCTGTTAAGAAAGTCTACAGTTGTTTTGGACTACAGTAACCTGAGAAGTATCAGGGAACTTTTGTACAGGACTTTATTTGCTTTATTCATGTTGTTATCCTTAAATATCTGTTTTGGGGTGAAGAAAACCTGCTGGGAACAATAAACCTATTGTTTACCTTCAAATTGCTTTGGCTGTGATCACTGGGCCTACAACTACAATTTTTGCTCAACCAGAGAACAGCGATAACAAAGTAACATACACGACGCTGTAACCAAATACACTGCGTCACAAGTTGGTGTAATTGGTAAGACGAGGCGTCACATTATTGGCGTAGTTTTGAGGATTTTTCAACACTCCGTCCAGAAAGGAGGATATACCAACCCCAACAGTTGAAGTCCTGAGGAGAGAATAAACCTCGTGCAAGCTTGAAGAAGAAAAAAAAAAAAAAAAAAAAAAAAAACCCAAATACAAGAGGAAAGTGCCTGAAGGAAGAGCTGACCGGATCTGCAAGACCAGTTAGGAGCGCAAGAGCGGTGAAGCCGGACCAGAGTTCCTGTGCAAGCACCAGCGTATTCCTGATGAGCAAGACTCTCCACTTGTAGCAGGTAACCAGTAGCTGGGAAGGCTTGTATAAGGATACTGCTACAAGGGGGGAGGGTAAAGCAGACATAAGCCGGGAGCTAGGCAGGTGCGAGTGTATTGGTGCCGCACTTGGTGTGTTTTCTTTTGTGTCATTTCAGCAACAACGGGATGGAGCCCGCACACCTGATGTCGTGGGTAGCGGAGAGGTTCCAACAGCAGGAGGCGAGAGCAGCGCAGACACAGGAACGCATGGCGGAGATGTTCCAGGCGCAGCAGAAGCCGGTGATGGAGCTGCTGACTTCATGGATTGGAGAACAAAAGGAGACGACTCAAGTACTGAGAACTGTTTCTAGTTCATTAGGAACTAATGCAGGACTTGGACAGTGTGGTCAAGGAATGTGGTCATTAGGACCAATGTCTAAAGAAGTCGATATAGATGACCATATCGAAGTCTTTGAACGCATTGCTATCATGAGCGGATGGCCAAAAGAGCATTGGGTCATCAGATTTGCTACTTCCCTAACGGGAGAGGCATTAACAACATACAGAGAGATGCCCAATGATCTGGCTACTGATTATGACGCTGTGGTCAAAGCCATAAGAGAAAGGCTGGGCCTAACACCGGTGGTGTACCATCGCCGTTTAAGAGGGTGCAAATTAAACCCGGGCGAGTCACCACAGGCTTTATGCCATAGAATTAAAGCGTTAGTGCATAAATGGCTTTCACCAAGTAACAGGAGCCTTGACACTATTATGGATGATATTGTACTAGAACAATTTCTGGAGGCAGTCCCTAAAGAAGTACAATCTTTCTTGGTTCTACAGGACTGTAGAAGCACTAAAGATGCCATCACGCTAGCCGATCGCTTCTTTGCGGCAGAGGCAATAAGACAGCGGGGGATGGGTGTTTCAGAACAGTCAGTCCTGAGAATGCCAGTAACAAAGGGAAGAACTATGGTGGGAGAGTGTCCATCTAAGAAGCCCTTGTTTAAAACTGGGTGGGAAGAACGTAAATGTTTTCTTGCGGTCAACAGGGACACCTGAGAAGAAATTGTAAGGCTAAGCTAGCACTAGTGACTACTCCTTCCAAAAAGGTGGGGGAGGGATTCTTATTAGCAGTCACTGTTAACAACGTCCAGATTGAAGCGCTATTAGATTCTGGCGCTGACCAGTCAATGGTCTCAGAGAAATTCTGGAATGAGATAGGAACCCCGGAGGAGTGCCCAGAAAGACACCCTGAAGGAAAGATTAAAATTCGCTGTGTACACGGTGCGGATAGGCCTTATCCGGTGCACACAGTAGTGGTGGACGGTCTAGGGGTAAAGAAAGATATCCCAGTAGTGGTGGTGCCTAACTTACCCTATTCCTTAGTTCTAGGTAGGAATAGTCCACAGTTTAAGGAAGGCCTAGTACAAGCGTTAGCCGTCAAGGACGAAGCTGACCTTCTTATAAAAGGTAAAAACCCAAGGGGACGTAAAGAGGATCAGGACATATCTCCCTCTAAAGAAAGAGGTGGTATAGGTCTAGTATCTACATGCGCCCAAAGTAAAGACAGTCACGAGGATCAAAATTCTGTAACAGATCCCTTAGCAGAATTACCCTCACATAGTGGGTTGATAACTCCCTCTCGGGAGCATGCAAAACTTAAGAAGGGGGAAAATCGCAGGGAGAAACAGTGCAGGTCCCGTACTCGGACGGAACTAAGGGCAGGACAGGAGTTACCCTGGGCTCCGGCCCAATTGGTAGCAAAATTCCCTTCATTCCCCGATGAACAAAGGCAGGATCCAGCCTTGACCTATGCTTTTGATAAGGCTAATAAGAGAGCACGGTCATTACCCTATTTTCACTTAGTTAGAAAGGTGTTATATAGGGAAACCTTGGATCCACATTCTAAAGGTACCAGGAGGCAATTAGTAGTGCCCAATACCTTTAAAAATTGGATTTTGCGTTTAGCGCATATCCATCCCTTAGGGGGCCACGAAGGAGTAGAAGGCACCTTGAAACAGCTCTTGAGCCGTTTCTATTGGCCTGGCGTTTATCGCGAGACCGCAAAATATTGTAGAGCGTGTCCCGCATGCCAGAAGGGCACCCCCTATAGGCCAGTAAAACCACCCCAGAGATCTAAAAATCAATGGGTAGAACCCGCTACGGAAGAGATAGAGAGACCCCAGTTTCGAAGAAATTTAGGAGCCTGGGTACAGCATACATCTCAGGTAGTAGGCGAAAATCTGACCTCCAGTCAAGGGAGGCAGAAAAAAGATTATAACCTCCGCACCAAACCTAAGCGTTTAGAAATTGGTGAAAAGGTCATGGTAGTGATACCGGGTCACAAACCAAAGTTTGAAAGCACCTGGAGGGGACCCTGCCGGGTTATCAAACGAATAGGACCCTCCACTTACACAGTAGAAACCAGGAGGGGGAAGCAACAAAACTTCCATGTGAACGTTTTAAGGCCCTGGCACGAACGGGTAGCATTAGCTCGTTTAGCTACAGTTACCGATCACGAATTTAGCTACAGCCACCAGAGAAGGATTCCGGGCTGTTCTGAAAGTTTTCAGACAGCACGGAATATCTTAAATGGGGGGTTGTGTGACAAGGCAGAGCTGTCAGAGCACAAGAAAAAGGCTTTTAAACAAACTTTTTCCTCTGAACCTGCCAGGAATACAGGGCAGCTGAGGGTTAAAACCTCAGCGCACAGAGTTGCAGGGCAGGAGAGAAAAGAAAGGGAGCCACACCCTAGCTCTAGGCTGACAGGGAGAGCTAGCCAACCAGGGAAAGGGGTGGACTCTCACCTGATTGGACAAACCACTCCACTTAACCAGGAAGTGGTGGGTTCAGAGGGATCTGCAAGATCAGCCAGATCAGCCCGAGCAGCAGGATCAGCAAGATCAGCTGGATCAGAGAGGAGATCACAGGAGGAACGTAGAGAGCTACAGGAGGAAGGAAAAAGGCAAAATAGGAACTTACCTTTGGCAAAGCCAGAAAAAGGGGACTCCAGGAATGCAGATACAGCCTTGGAGTCAGGCATTCTTGGCAGAGGAACAGAAACAGAATCCTTATCCAAGAGGGGCCGAGCTCAGAGCAAGCGTGACCAGCTGGGATCCAATTACCTGGACCATTGCCAGCCACCTTGCAGAGAGAGAGCCACGTCTCTGGGGAAACAGCCAAGAATCCTCCCAGGAAGGGATTGCCCTCAAGAAAAGCTGAACCAGGTCAGAAAAACTTATAAGCCTTTTAAACAGAATATAGAGCCTGTGTCTGAAAGAGACAGAAGTAGTTCCCCTGATAGTTTACCTTGCAATATTGGCAGTGAACGTGGTAGAACTTGTAAGCTAGAAGCCAGCACAGGTGCACGTCACCTAGCTCATAATTGGCAGCAGCGTGATTCAAGCACGGATACGGAGCTGGAGGAATGGGAGATAGGTAGAGTCCCTGAAAAGCCTAGTTACAAGAAACACGTAGTTCCTCAACAGGGAAGAAGGTATAGGAAAAAGGAAGAAGGAAGAAATCCTTATGCCCAGCTCTTTAAGAGGCTGAATAAACAGTTATCCTTACAAGACTGCAGGACAGGCAGTGAGAGGGGAGAAAAGCAGATACAAGATCTCCTCCACCATTTAAGAGCCCTAGACTCGAATAGGCCAGATAGCCAAGGAGCTCAACTCAGCGACGAAGAATCCATGCAAACCGACATTCCATTGTCTGATCACAGTAGCTCTGAGATGGAATGCGGGATTTGCCAGTGTGACTTTTAAATGTACAGCTTAAACAGAAGCCATGTTTTAAGGCTGTTTTAAAAGCATGTAGAGAATAGAGTTTAAAGTACAGACAGGAAGTTGTCTGACTGCTGATACTAGTGAAGTGCATAATTCTAAGGCTTGAAGTGAATTATCCATGTGAAGGTGGAACAGGAAAACCACGCTTGTTGGAAGTTCTTTATTGAATGCCTTGAATGAGTATCGCTGTTAAGAAAGTCTACAGTTGTTTTGGACTACAGTAACCTGAGAAGTATCAGGGAACTTTTGTACAGGACTTTATTTGCTTTATTCATGTTGTTATCCTTAAATATCTGTTTTGGGGTGAAGAAAACCTGCTGGGAACAATAAACCTATTGTTTACCTTCAAATTGCTTTGGCTGTGATCACTGGGCCTACAACTACAATTTTGCTCAACCAGAGAACAGCGATAACAAAGTAACATACACGACGCTGTAACCAAATACACTGCGTCACAAGTTGGTGTAATTGGTAAGACGAGGCGTCACACCCAGTAGCCCCCACTGCATGTCCCGCCTGCATCCCCCATGCCCCATTTGCACCATCACCATAGTGGCCTTTCATACCTGGGCACTATGCTGTTGCTGCAAATGGAGCACTACTATCATCTTTCTTGGTCTCCTTGCCTATGCTGTACATTGCTGACACTGAAATAGTTTCTCTCTCTTGCAAATGTGTGCTAATGCCAGGTTTTCAGTTGCGTTAGGATTCAGCCCTTAATTTCTCCGCGTTAGTGTGAAAGGGGCCTCTCTCCACCCACTCCCTGCCCATTGACCCCTTTTCTCCGCCCTCTCTCCACCCTTTTCTGGACTTACATAACACGCCTTAACGTAGCTGCTGCTATGTTACTGCAATTTAGTAAACATACCCCTATGTCTAAATTGCACAGACATCCTTTTTTTATTTACTTTTTGAACATACTATTAAAATATTATGATGACATGCAGTTGGAATATTTCCAAATATTTCTCAAGATAATGTGCACAATATATCTAAAATGCAAGGGTGCCAATAATGTTGACCACAATTATATTAGGCCCTAAGTACAACCATAGCATTCAATATGATAATCCCAGCAGAAACAATCCCTGGTGCTCTAAACCTAAATTATATCCATGCAGTGCAGTACCATGCATATTCACCCTTCGATACAGTGTTTTCCCAGTTTTCTTTACTTTATTCAGTTCCTCCAAAAGCTATGCCTTTAATCCATTTTCTCAAAAGTATTTCGCTATAAGGCACAAAATCTGGATTACAGAGTTCCAGGGATGATGTGCTCTGGCAGCTGGAAAGGGGGTACTGAAGAAAGAGAAGGCAAGAAAAGTCAAAAGGGAAATGGAAAGAGTGAAGAGACCCACTAGAGTGGAAAGAAAACAACTGAGACAGAGAGAAAGGGATTTGATATGGAGGGGGATAGGCACTGCCTTAAGAAATCAAAAGAGAGAATTTGTAGAGAGAGGAGAAAGTAGCTGACATGAAAAAGACAAAGAGGAAATCTGCCTTATTTGGCAGTCTGACTCCACATGGTCCATCCACTCTTCCACTCATTCCATTCCATTCTTGTATCTCAGAATACTCATACACTAATCTTCAGATCCTCTATCTCCATTAAATATCCCCTTAACTGTGGTGTCCCTCCGGGCTCAGTCCTGGCCCCTCTTCTCTTCAGTATCTTTTTGGCACCACTGACCATTCGTATCCAACAATTTGGTATCTCCATGTATTACTATGCGGATGACATCCTATTACTTTTTCATACACACCCTACCCCTAATCTCACTGTATTGAATAATTGTCGCTCCCAGGTTTCTCTCTGGTTAAAAAATAATCATCTTAAATTTAACCCAACCCAAATATTTGCTACTTGGATCACCGGTTCCACTACTGTTCCACTCCTTGCTTCATTACTTAAAGGCACACCCATTCCATTGATGCCCTCCTTCAAATATACTTGATACTGCTCTCTCTTTTCAAGAACACATCAGCTCTGTGCTAAAATGCTCTTTTTATGGCCTTTGTCAAATCAGTGTCATCCATTCATTCCTCTCTAGCCCAGCCTTAACCACATTGCTTATATCCCCACTTCTGTCTTGTTTAGATTACTGTAACATTCTGGCTGTGCCTGCTGTCTGTGCCTTAGCATTTTGGGGAGAAAGGCCAGTGGGAGATTGTCTGTCTGTCTGTGCAGGCAGTGTGTCAGCAACTCCTATCCTCCTGCGACGTCAGTGTGATGAAGCCCCTGGGTGCTATATCATCTAGCCCAGAGGCCCTCTCGACCATGCCCAAAGGGGCAGAACATGCCCCTTTGGTGAACCAGAGGTGAATGGATGCGAAGGAGGGAATGTGGAACTGTGTCAGGTACTTTGCTGGCTAAGTGGTTTGCTGTGTATTGTTTGTGAAATGGGTAAACGTAAAGCTAAGACTGCATTAAAAGGTGTGTCTGCGGCCACAGCTGTGGTGAAGACCATGGGTCTGCTTGATAAACTTTTTGCAGTACACACAGGTCAATTACTCTTGTCTGAAGGGGCGTCTCTCAGTTCAGCAGATCAGACCCCTCCACCGATACCTCATCTTCAGTTATCTTCTATCGGTTTACTTGATGGCTCACCGGCAGGGCCGGCCCGTCCATTGAGCGGGAATGTTTTTTGCACAGGGTCCTGCGTTTCAGGGGGCCCCGCGCAAACAACATTCTGCTTTAAAAGTAAATTTTTTAAAAAAAGCTGGCTGCTGCCGCTGTGGCAGCAGCAGAATCGAGTGCCCCCTCCCCCTTCCCCTCCCCCCTGGGTCCTCCCTCCCTGCATCAGTCCCTTCGGCGCAGCTTTCAGAGCCGTGAAGGGAGAGTTTCCCTTTTGCAGCTCTGTTAAGCCCGCCAGGGTTGATGGGAAACAGCCCGTTTCCCATCAGCCCCGGCAGACTTAATAGAGCCGCGAGGGAGAAACTCTCCCGTGTGGCTCTGAAAGTCGCGCCGAAGGGACTGATGCAGGGAGGGAGGACCTGGGGTGGGCCCCCGCCAGACACTCGATTCTGCCACTGCCACGGCGCCGGCAGCCAACTTTTTTTTTTATTTAAACTGTCCCTGGGCTGATGGGGGGAGGGGGGGTTAGGACTGGTAGTGGGCTGTGGGCTGATGGGGGGGGGTTAGGACTGGTAATGGGCTATGGGGGGGACTAGAGCTGATGGGGGTTTAGGACTTGAGGTGGGCTGATGGGGTAAGGACTGCTAATGGGCTGTGGGCTGATGGGGGGGTTAGGACTAGTAATGGGCTATGGGGGGGTGCTAAGACTGAAAATGGGGTGATGGGGGGTAGGACTGGAAATGGGCTGAGGGGGGGGTTAGGACTTGAGGTGGGCTGATGGGGTTAGGACTGGTAATGGGCTGTGGGCTGATGGGGAGTTAGGACTGGAAGTGGGCTGACGGGCAGCTTAGAACTGGTAATGGGCTATGGGGGGGGCTAGGACTGGTAATGGGGTGGGGGGGTTGCTAGGACTGGAAATGGACTGAGTGGAAGGGGAGGCTTGCACTGCCAATAGCTGATGTGGACGGGGGCTTGGAATGGAAATGGGCTGAGTGAAAGGGGGGCTTGAACAGCAAATAGCTGATGAGGAGGGGGGCTTGGAATGGAAATGGGCTGTGAGGGGAGGGAGCTAGGACTGGAAATGGGCTGAGTGGGGGGGGAGCTAGGACAGGAAGTGGGCTAATGGATGAGCTAGGATAGGACTGGAAATGGGCTGTTGGGGGGGAGCTAAGATTGGAAACGGGCTGTGGTGGGGGCTTGGATTGAAATGGACTCATGGAGGGGCTAGAACTGGAAGTAGGCTCATGGGGGGGGGCTTGGATTAGAAATGGGCTGAGTGGAGGGGAGCTAGGATTTGACATGGGCTGATGGTGGGGCTAGGAAAGGACTAGAAATGGGCTGATGGGGGGCTGGGATTGGAAATAAGCTGATGGAGGGACTCGGATAGGACTGGAAATGGATGGGGGAGCTAGGACTGGAAATGGGCTGATGGGGGGCTAGGACTGGAAATGGGTTGATGCGGGGACTAGAAGGGAGCGGATGCTGAGTGGGGCTGGAACTAGAAGGAAGCTGATGTTGGGGGAGGATTAGAATGGGATGGGCTGGGAGAGTGAAATGGAGAGGGGAAAAATATTTTGTGTGGGAGGGAAGAAAAATCTACAATTGGCCAGGTATTGGGAGAGTAAGTGGGGATTGAAGATGGAGGGGTAAAATTTGAGTGGATGAAATAGGAATGAGGAAAGAGCAAAAGGAGAAAGATTAGTATGTTAAAGCAGATGTAGAGAGAGAATGGAAGAAAAAACTAGAAGAGAGAAGAAAGGAGAAATGGACAGCAGACGATGGAGAGTTAGCAGAAGACACGAAGAAACCAGAAGAAAGTAGCTGGAGCAATTGCAACTGAAAAAAAAATGCATAAAAGGTAGAAAAATATCTCTTTATTTTGAATTTATTAACTGGAATATGTGAGCTCTGGGAAATGTGCATCATTAACATCTGCGCTTTGTTTAGTACAAGAGGAACTTAATTTATAGTTTTATTTCTACAGTGTTGTTGGGCTTTTGGGGTTCCCAGTTTAATTATTGTCTTCCTGTTTCTAAATTGAGAACGATGCTCAAGCAATCGCTTCCTTACTGGATGCGACTATAGGAGAATTTGTTGTTCAAACACGGGGGGATGGGACAACTCCAGTACCTCTTCGAGGCCACTTTTCTTGCGGCCATTGTGATTTTTGCATTACCTCCTTGCAGGGGGACACTTGGATAGATCCTATTACTAATGAACAATACACATCGCGGTTTTTTTCAGATTGCTACACAGCTTTTGTAGTATATTTGTTAATCTGTCCTTGTAATTTGAAGTATGTAGGCAAGACTACACGTCCAGTAAGGAAGCGATTGCTTGAGCATCGTTCTCGTATTAATGCCCGCCAAATGTCAGCTCAGATGGTTCCTCATTGCCAACAATATGGACATCAGTTTGAAGATCTTCGATGGCGTGTTTTGAACGTGGTCGCCCCCCTGAAGATGGGGGGGGATCGCCAAAGCAAACTTCATTTTAAAGAACAACAGTGGATTTTTCGCTTGGGTTCTATTACTCCAGCTGGTATGAACATGGATATTGATTGGTGGAATCTTCGCCTATAGTCATTCGCTCTGGACTGAAACGGCATGTTATTGGATGGTTACTTTGACGTCACTTTTGCGGCCTTTAAGTAGGTATCGCTTGATGGTATGATTCATTCGCCTGAAGAAGAGCTGCAAAGCTGAGCGGCTTGAAACACTGATTAGTGTTGCATAGAATCATACTACTCCTTCACTGGTCCAGAAGATATGGTATATCAAGTTGAGACAGTTTCAGATACTACGAGTGAATCTGAGCTATTGCTTAAAGCTCTTGTCTTGAACACTTCTCATTGACAACGCGGCGGCCGCTATGAAGATCTTTGGATGCATTTTGATCTACTCCAGATGAGTATTTTTTTATCGTTGTTCAAGAACAAGGGACGATTACACTAGAGCAGTTTGAAACGTCTTTTAGAAAGCAAAATTTAGTCCTCACAGTGCAGGGGCAACGGCTTGTTAGTGCTGTAGCACCTGATCTAATGACCTGTAGTGGGCCATTTTAAACTAACTTTTGAATAAAATGGAGGGCTCACTTCGAGAGTAGAAAACTTTCTGCTCATCGGTGAGTGATCCGACAAAAAAACATAACTTTATTTGGTAGTATCACACAGCACTATACAGGGAGTTTTGGAAATCAAGTAATTTATGAGGGATATAGTTAGGTTGATTCCATTGGGTGTATTGGATATTTATGGGTTCTAAATGGGCAGTGTTTGTAGTAGTTTCTAATGTGCCTGGCAGTTGGCACTGGATTATAGTAATGTAGAAATCTTTTAGTCTTTCTTTATCCATACACTCATTAAGAGGCATGTTTACTAAAAGTTAGTGTAAGGTAACATTATGCAAATATTTATGCAAATGAGTTCCCTTATGCAAATGAGGCCCCGCACCAAGTCTCCGCACATGGCCCCGCACCCCCCTTGGGCCACCCCTGAGTGACTCTGAATCCTGCTTCTTTCCTATATCTATGATACCCCACCTCATACACCCACTCTATAATCTCATCTAATCCCTTCTATCCCTTATGTTTCACTTTTGTTGTAAAGTGACTATCCCCTTTCCTGTTTTTTATTAGAATTTCTTCTCTGTTTTTAAATTTACTATGAACTCCTCTCTGTTGATTTGAAGGACAGTATAACAAATTTTTAATAAATCATAAATCAGCCTGGGATGCACTGCGCAAGTTCAGGCACCATCTTTTTTCAAGATGGCAGCATGGAGGCAGAAGCAAGTAGGCATTACTCCTGCCCCCCAAAGCTGACAGCCTCAGGAAGTCCAGGAGGGTATGGTGGGGGGGGGGGGGGGGGTGCAATACCATACAACTTTTTTGAGGGGTCATTGGTGGGAGGTGTAGTGGCAGATGAGGGTAGGAGGTAGGGGACACTAGGGCCATTAATAAGATTTTCAAGGGGACTGGGGATGGGGAGTAGGGGCCACTTGGGCCACCAATGGTTTAGGGAGGGGTGCGGGTGGGAGTATTCAGAAATTCAGAGGTCAGGGAATGTCAAGTTGGTAAATCAATGGTCTGGGCCTGCCTGGATCATCTAAAGTGAAGTGTCACTCTACACCTGAGATTATCCTTTTCTGTCTTGACCTGGTGTAAAGACTTCGCACAGCTTTTTTTACTCTTCCCTTTATGCTAAGTTTCAGCGCAATTTTTTATATTGGAAGCAATTACATATTCTGTTATTTGCACGTGATTTGCCATACCCCTATGTTATGCTTTAGCGCATTGTTTTTTCTCAAAGGATATCGTACATTGGGAGTCAGACTCAAGTTGTGTCTTCTTGGGAAGGCAGAAGCCTGCACCGAGCACAGATGTTGCTTAGATGCCAGGATGTGAGTGTAAAATCAGAGACTAGGTATTGCATTAGGAATAAGCAAGCTAGATGGGTCTTGTGTTATTCTCTGAATTTTGCCTTCCCAGTTTTTCAGTAGATCACTGCCTTGCACACTTACCTTTTGCAGTAATTAAGCTGCCAGCAGTGAGAGAGGTGGCTGAGTTTTGTGCGGCGACTAAAGACAGGGAGGGAGAGAGAGAGAGGCTCCACTTTGTAACTAAGCTGGATGTGTTCTGTTTTATCTTTTGACTTACATTCATCGCCTTGAACTGCTTTGAAATTGAAATGCTCATACTGCCCTAGGGCCCCATTTAAAAGACAGCGATGGGTCCATTTACAATAAGCAATGTCTCTGACAGACTGACTTCTGCACAGAACCGATGTGGAACCTGGAGGCTAGAGCTGGCTCAGTATCTGCTTTATTCTCAGTATTATCATTTTCAAGCCTGAAGGGAAAGTACTGCAAACAAGAACCTGTTTAAACCTATAATTTCTTCTTTTTGTTATTAACTGGTTTCAGTTTTTGCATTCTAGAGAGAGAGAGAATACAGCAACTGTCCATTAGATAAAGAATTAATTCTCACTGCTGATTCTGTAGCTCTGCAGTGATGGAGCGTCATTGACATATATCTGAAAACCTCCATTTATCCTCCAAATGACCCTTCTGTGTTGTGTCTATATTGTTCATGAAAATTATTTAATTTAAGAAACTATACGGGTCAACTATGCCCCTAATGGTTTATTCCCACTATGGAGGTATTTCCAGAACATGAATAAAGGGTTTGTACGTGCGGAGGGGACGTTTATGTGCCCAAAACATCCCCGACCGTAGTCTGAAACACTGCTATCATGCATGTACACGGTGCTAGCACGGGGATCTCAGAACGTTCCTTGAAGGGGGGGAACGGGGCATGGTCAGCTGCAGAGATGTATAAAACATATTCAAGAAAAGCCCATGTACATATTAAGTGTTTCCAGGAAACGTCCACGTTATTCCTGCTGAAACGTGGAATAAGGCCAGGACTTTAAAACAATTCTACTCATCTCTGCCAAGCATCTCATATTGAAGAATGGTTGTGACAAGTATGTTCTGAACTAGTGTGACTGCAGTCTGGAGAAACACAAGATGCAGTTTTAAGGAACAGGGAGGGGAGGTCAGGGAATGTTGTAAGGTACAGAAACCTTAATAAACACCCTTACAGAAATATTAAGAAGAGCAATAGTGTGTATTATGGCTATGCTTAAGTGTGCTATTTGTGCAAAAGAAGCCAATCTAGGGGACCCTAATAATTCCTATGTTCTAAAAATGGGACTGCAGATGTAAGAATAGTATGAGTGTGAGTAGGGAAAGGATTCCTGTTTGGGAGAGAAACGGAGATCACATTTTTAGTCCTGGTACCCCATGCTATTATGTCATGTCATAGCTGTTATACTGTAGATTCAGGGCATCCTGTTAGCAGAATTATGTGTTTGTGACTGAAAGTGAGTGTGTATTGTGATGCCCAAAGCGTTTCTGAGCCTATGGAAATAGGAGAAAGACACACATTTACCTGTAGGGAGAGAAACAGGCAGGAGGCTTGTAGATCTCAAACTGCAGCTAAGCAGAAAAAAACTCATCTAGTTCCTAGTTGCAAGCCACGCCCTAGCTCTGAAGCAAGCTGTAAAGCTAATGAGAGCCAGCTGGGGGAGGAGCACGAGGCTACACTTCAGGCACATTCAAATAGAGTCACCAGGGAAACAGAAGGGGGAGGAGTTACCAGGGAAGCAGAACGCAGCAGGAGTCCTAAGGAGTTGGAAGGAAGGAAGACCTTCAGAGCAGCAGAAGAAAAAGGAGTTTCCAAAGGCAGCCCGAGGGAGGGTTCCAGAGAGAAGGAACCAGGGAGACAGAGCCATAAGAAAAGCTCAGCCTCAGAGAACACTGAGAAATGCATTGGAACTCTCAGGGGTAAAAGCCATAATCTTGAGAGGAGCCAATGTTGCACAGGAACTGTTTTGGGCACTGGAGAAAGGGTTAACTGCAAGCTGTGAGGAGAAGGAAGACGAGGATCTGGGCCCGCAATTGTCAGATTGCAAGGGAAAACCTGGGCTGAGAATGGGGGAAGAGCTCTCCTGGTCACAACGACAGGAACTGACCAAACCTCTTGATAGAGTTCTCAGATGTCCTGAACCCGCTCCCAGGGGAAACCAGGTTGGTAGCCCATGAGGTAGCTACCCCGCCGGGTGAGGTGGTATGACAGAGGCCCTACCGGTTTCCTGAAGCCAAACAACAAGAGGTGGTGAACCAGGTGAAAGAGATGCTCCTCATGGGGATCGTGGAGGAGTCTAAAAGCCCGTGGTACAGCCCAATTGTCCTGGTGCCGAAACCAGACGGGACCATGCGGTTCTGTATTGATTTCCGAAAAGTCAATGCCATCTCTCACTTTGACGCCTATCCAATGCCGCGGATTGAGGAGTTCTTAGATCGCTGAGGCCAAGCAAAGTACCTCACCACCTTTGATATGACCAAAGGGTATTGGCAGATTCCGCTAACCTGCGAATCACATCCCAAGACGGCATTTAGCACTCCCATAGGCCTCTTTCAGTTTCGGAGGATGCCTTTTGGGCTACATGGCGCTGCGGCGACCTGCCAGAGGCTGATGGACCTAGTATTATGCCCACACCAGAGGTACGCTATCGCCTACATGGATGATATAATAATCTATAGCTCTACCTGGGACCAACACTTGTCACATGTAAAAGCAGTCTTGAAGGCTATGAGGCACTCCGGTCTAACGTTAAATCCGTCAAAATGTATGTTTGCAAGTCAGGAGGTTAAATACCTGGGACATATGGTCGGGCATGACACGGTTAGACCACTGTTAGATAAAGTGTTAAGTGTGAAAGCATTTCCCAGACCTCTGACGAAAAAACAACTCCTCAGCTTCCTAGGCCTAATAGGCTATTATCGTCGGTTTATCCCCCACTTCGCAGAAGAAAGTGCGGTGCTGACGGATATGTTAAAAAAGAACGCACCTAACCAATTGAAGTGGTCCATGGCGGCAGGCCAGGCCTTTGGTCTGTTGAAAGAAAAACTCTGCGGTGCGCCCGTAGTACGCGGTGTAGATTTTGAACAAGCCTTCATTCTTCAGACAGATGCCTCGGAGAAGGGCCTAGGAGCCGTCTTATCTCAGAAACAGGATGACACAGAACACCCCATCATGTTTTTGAGTAGGAAATTAACGCCCCCCGAAAGAAAATATTCCACTATAGAACGGGAGTGTCTGGCCATAAAGTGGGCCATCGAGGCACTTAAGTTTTATCTTGCAGGACGTCAGTTTTTACTAGTTACTGACCATGCACCACTAAAGTGGTTAAACCATATGAAAGATCACAACTCGCGCTTGACCAGATGGTATATGACGCTGCAGTCGTATGATTTTCACATAGAGCACCGGGCGGGGAGATTACATTCCAACGCTGATGCCTTATCCCGGATTATGAGCTGTGCGGGGTTTGACACGCCAGCCCGTAATATCTTAAGGGGGGGGATGTGTGATGCCCAAAGCGTTTCTGAGCCTATGGAAATAGGAGAAAGACACATATTTACCTGTAGGGAGAGAAACAGGCAGGAGGCTTGTAGATCTCAAACTGCAGCTAAGCAGAAAAAAACTAATCTAGTTCTAGTTGCAAGCCACGCCCTAGCTCTGAAGCAAGCTGTAAAGCTAATGAGAGCCAGCTGGGGGAGGAGTACCAGGCTACACTTCAGGCACATTCAAATAGAGTCACCAGGGAAACAGAAGGGGGAGGAGTTACCAGGGAAGCAGAACGCAGCAGGAGTCCTAAGGAGTTGGAAGGAAGGAAGACCTTCAGAGCAGCAGAAGGAAAAGGAGTTTCCAAAGGCAGCCCGAGGGAGGGTTCCAGAGAGAAGGAACCAGGGAGACAGAGCCATAAGAAAAGCTCAGCCTCAGAGAACACTGAGAAATGCATTGGAACTCTCAGGGGTAAAAGCCATAATCTTGAGAGGAGCCAATGTTGCAGAGGAACTGTTTTGGGCACTGGAGATAGGAGACTGCTAGCTGAGAGAAGCCCTGACGAGGAGCCAGGCCCTTCAGCAGCAATCCAGGAACTTGCTGGAAACTTGCCTGCTACAAAGAGGACTGTGAGTAACTCTGTGACTAACAGTAGATTAGGTCAGCTAGAAGCACTGAGCCACTTAAGGAGAAAGAAGAGGTTACCAGTGTCTGCTGAAAACCCTCTAGATAAGGAAAAGTCTTGTTGGAGAAAATTATTGGAGTTGCTGGAAAGTGAAAAGCCTGAGTTTACACAGGGAGGTTTAGACCACGATACTGAAAGCACAGCTTCAGAAGAAATGCAGACAGAAGGCTATGGTTCTGATCATGACTCAGAATCTTCTGTGATGGATTGTTCTCTCTCTCATAGGACCTTATAATTGTCTAAGCAGTAGAAAGAGAAAAGCTTAAAGAATTTCATTTCTCTGGCAAAGCAAAAGGAAACAGGCTGGACATTGTTTTAAGAATCCTGTTTGCCTTTAAAATTGTTTCACGCATGAGACCACGTGATGTGGTGAGCTTGGGTGGACGCTCTCTGCTTGAGCTCCGGGCTCCTGATTCCATACCGGTATACTGAGCCGTTTTTTTCCGGAGGTGTTCAACCTGCGGAACAGTCCCCCCGAATAAAGAAAAATAAAATACCGATTCTTCCTCTGTAATCCAGCCTTGGTGGAGCCGGTATGGCAGCGGCGGCTAAGGCTAATCGGCGAGATAAGGAGCGGGGCCTGGGGCAGCAGAAAATGGCTGACTCGCCCCCGAAGAGCTGCCCGTCATCCTCAGCGGCCGCAGGGTCATTGTCGGAGGAGATTTCGGCGGCAGTTTCCGCGGCGCTGGCTACACAATTTGAGGTGCTGCGGGGAAAGTTGGATGCAGTGCAACTTTCCGTCGATGCTATCGGAGCCCGCATGCAACAGGCTGAGGAGCGGATTGCGCAGACGGAGGAGGAAATGGAGAGTTTGAAGCAAGAACTGGCTCAGGCAAAGACCATGCTTCAGGCCCAGGGAGGCAAGATCGATGATCTGGAGAATCGATCGAGACGCAGCAATCTCAGGCTGCTGGGGATTCCTGAATTGGTAGGAGATGCAGACTTATTGTCTTATGTGTCAGCTCTGTGCACCAAGCTACTTGGGGAGGACGGAGAGGGGACCCGGGTTGTCCTGGAGAGGGCACACAGAGTAGGCCCCAAGAACACGCGGGACATGAGACCCCGGATTGTTTTGGTAAAATTTCTACAATTCCAGCAAAAGGAAGCCGTCCTGAAGGAGGCTCGGAAAATTGGAACCGTGGAGGCAGATAATGCAAAGATTAGGATTGCACAAGACTATTCGGCAGCCTTAAGTCAGCGTCGTAAGGCCTATGCATCAGTCTGTCAGAAGCTGATTTCTGCCCACATTAAATTTACCATGCAATACCCGGCGCGATTGCACGTGGTGCATCAGGGCAAGCACAGAGCTTTCGACTCCCCGGAGGCCGCGATGGCATATGCGCTACAACTGGAGAAATCTGAACAAGCTGTGTCTACGGAGTCTTCGAGACTGGCCTGAATCAGTATGGGACTTCTGGGAGCTTCTCCTTTCGGTGAGCAGTGGACTGGGTGTTTGGTTTACGGGCTCCTCGCTGTGTTGCTGGACCCCCGGGGTTCCTTCTCATAAGAACCTAAGAACATAAGATATGCCATACTGAGTCAGACCGAGGTTCTTTGGGCCCGGTGTTCTGTCTCAAGCAGTGGCCAATCTGGGTCCTGGGTCTCTTCTTAATGACGGTTTGTGGACCTTCCTTTCTCTTATCTCTTTTTCACCTACCTTTATATTTTGAAATGCTGTGGCAGTTTGTTGTTACTTATATTGCTTACAGTTATGCTGACCAGTTCAAACTGAGGTGACGATACTACTGTATTGTATGGGAGAGTGGATCGCTAAATTTGTGGTTCCCGGGCCTGCCGCTTGTTGAGTGTCAGGATTACCCTGGGAATACTGGCTAGTTCTTGCCCAGGTGGAAGCGCCTAAACCTTTTGGCGGGTATTGGTGGGAGGGGGCGGGGGGTATTATCTGTCCAAGGAATGGGAAGCCCGGACACATCTAGCGGGGTTGGGTGGCTGAAGTGGGAATATGTATGGGGAAGGAGTGGAAGATAGGGGGAGGTGGGGAGGGGTGGGAAAGGGGGGAGGGGACACGGGGTGGATGGGAGGGGGGAGAGAGGGGGGAGAGAGGGGGGTAGCGGGGTAATGGGAAGGCAGGGACTGTGGGGGAAGGGTCGTCGCAACCTAAAACTTATGCACTTACATCGAGTAATCCATTCAGGAGAAAATAGGGGGGACCCCAGGCTGGGGGGGGTTTCCTTTAATACGCAGTGCTGGCAATTTGGGCCTAGGGGACTGGTAATTCTCTGCGGGTAATATCTTGGAATGTTTGTGGACTAGGCAGCCCGATTAAGAGATATAAGGTATTGAAAGCGCTGGCTAGACAGAGATGTGATATTGCGCTATTGCAAGAAACCCATCAGACAGCTGAGGAACATGCCAAACTTTATTTATTTTATTTATTTTATTTAACAGTATTTCTAAACCGCCTTATCTTAATAATCAAGGTGGTATCACAGCAAACAATCGGGTAAGGTGAGTGTGTTATACATGCAGTGAGGGTGAAATTTAGTTGGGTGAGTGTTGTATTGTGTGCTAGATTGGTATGAGCTATGTACAAAGTGGGCTATATACAGTGGTTCTAAATACATTTTCCATACATACATTGTTTAGGCGGGGTCATGTGCTGTTATACATTCTCTGGGGTTATGTGATGTGTCCATAGTGTTCTATGAACAGCATGGTTTTCAACTGTTTTCTAAAGTCCTTGAGGTCTGTGGTTGCCCTCAAATCGTCTGGTAGTTTGTTCCATATTGTTGGAGCAGCCATGGAGAGTGCTCTGTCCGTTGTGTCTTTGCGTGTGTTTTTGTATTCACTTGGGGTGCTGACTCGGTTGTGTGTTTGTTTTCTTCTAGGACGAGTGCTGGTGTCTGGTTGTATGAGGGTGTGCAGGCTGTTGGCTGATGTGTGCTGTTTTATCTTAAATAGGTTTATGATAGTTTTGTATCTGATGCGTGCACCGATTGGGAGCCAGTGTAAGTCCTTTAAGGTGGGTGTGATGTGCTCCTGTCTTGCGGTTCCGGATATGATTCGTGCTGCGGTGTTTTGTGCCAGTTGGAGTGGTTTGAGGGCTTGTTTCGGTAGTCCGAGGTATATTGGATTGCAGAAGTCCAGTAGTGGGGTTATCAGGGCTTGACAAACGGTTCGGAAGTGATCTGGGGCGAGGAGTGGTTTCAGTCTCCTGATGATTCGCATCTTGTAGTAGGCCTTCTGGATTGTTTTGTCTATGTGTGGCTTGAGATTGAGTTGATTGTCCAGAGTAACTCCGAGGTATCTCACTTCTGACCTTATTGGTATTGTGGTGCTTTGTATCTTTATATTTAGTGGGTGTATGAAGCTTTGGTTCCGGGTGATGATTAAAGCTTCGGTCTTGTTGTAGTTTATTGCGAGGTTGTTGTTTTGACACCAACTCGTCATCTGGGTGAGGCAGTCTGTTATCTTAGAGAAGTCCGGGTTGTCGATTGATATCGGGGTGTATATCATGATGTCGTCTGCATATATTGTGTATTGGATGTTGTTCTCTTTCATGATGTTGCATATTGGTTGGATGTAGATGTTAAATAGGAGTGCTGAGAGTGCGGATCCTTGAGGTACTCCTTGTCGGACATTTATGGGACTTTGTCGTGATTGGGTGGGTCAGGTTTGGGGAGTGCCTGCACTGGGGAAAAAAGGGGGTGTGGCCATTCTCATTCATAAGAAGGTGCGTTTTACGATGCAGCGACAGGTGGCTGATCCTACTGGAGATTTTTGCTGTTGCATGGCTCACTGGAAGACCGAGAGATAATCCTGGGGGACTTGTATGGTCCCAATTTACTGGATCAGGACTTTTTCAATCGTATTGCAGCTAAAGTGGAGCAAATGCCCGATGTGCCATTGCTCTTAGGCGGGGATTTTAATGGGGTCTTTGAGGTAGGTCTTGACACCTCGAGTGGCAGGGGAACTCGGGAAAGGACGCTTACATCTCAGGTGCTGCAAAGATTTCGGGCGCGCTTAGACTTGGTGGACCCCTGGAGATTATTACATCCCTCCGAGAAGGATTTCACTCATGTTTCGCAGGCACACGGTACTAGTGCTAGAATCTATTATCTCTTGCTTTCCACCCCCCTTTTTGCACATATGGGAGAAGCGCAGATAGGCCCCCTTGAGATCTCAGATCATGCAATGGTTTGGATAGAGCTGCAATGGGGGGGAGGAGACGGGCAGTCCCGTATATGGCGGTTCCCCATTGAACTGTATAAAGATAACCACTTTCAGCAATTCCTCGGTCAACGCTGGCGGGACTTTGAATTAAATCATCAGGCACATAGGGATGACCCGGAGCTGGTTTGGGAAACCGCTAAAGTGGTGTTAAGAGGTGATATAATAGGGTTTGTGGCGAGAAAGAGGAGATTACTGGCTGCGCAAATCATCAGGATGGAGCAGCAAGTGACCCAGGCGCGGGTGCTTAGTGGATGTGCCCCTACAGAGTCTAATAGGAAGCGGTTGTGGGAGTTGCAGGTTGCTTTGAACGAATTGATCCACCAGCGAGCCAAGAAATCCCTAATGTACTATAAATATTGGCTATATTGTTTTGGCGACAAACCGGGACAATTGTTGGGGAGATGTTTGAAGGGTCAGAGAGGAACGAGGTTGATAGTGGCTCTTCGGGATGAGCACGGGAATCTCCAACACAACCGGGCGGCGATTAGTGCAGTATTTAAAGGTTTCTTCCAGAAACTGTATGCAGCGGGGGAGTTTGCCCCCTCTACTATGGAAAAATACTTGCAAGGTCTGACCATACCGAAGGTGACTGCGGAGCAGCGGGGCCACTTGGGACAACCAATAACCCTGCGAGAGGTGCAGCATGTCATCTCAACTGCTAGTTGTTATAAGACTCCAGGACCGGACGGGTATGGGGCTGAATTTTACAAGCTTTTGTCGAACTGGGTGAGCCCTCTTCTAGTAGAGACCTATCGTCACAGAATAGAAGGCGGAGGTTGGCGATGGGGGGACAATCAAGCCTATATTACGCTCATACCTAAGCCGGGTAAGGACCCTCTACAGGCGGCTTCTTATCGGCCGATTTCCCTATTAAACTTTGATATGAAGCTGTTGGCGAAAATCTTGGCTGAGCGACTGGCGGGAATTTTAGGGGATGTAGTACATGAGTCCCAGGTGGGATTTGTGCGGGGGTGCTATGCGGTGCGTAATTTACGTAAAATATTAGTGTCTTTGGAGTGGGTGCATAACCAAAAGTTGCAGTCCCTTCTGGTGAGTTTTGACGCTGAAAAAGCGTTCGACAGGGTAAATTGTGATATGGTATGCAGTCTGTATGTTTCTCCGACTGCCAGAGTGCTGTGTAATGGGGTTTTATCGGATTCCTTTTCTTTGCATAGAGGTACTAGACAGGGGTGTCCACTGTCCCCTTTACTGTTTGTTTTGTCCTTAGATCCGTTGATACGGAGTATAGAAGCGGATAGACAGATCTGTGGGGTGGAGGTTGGTAAGCAGGGGTTTAAAATGTCGGCCTTTGCGGATGACATGCTGGTGCACCTGCTTGCTCCCAGGGAGTCTCTTCCCCGATTGATGGAGGAGTTCCGGGTGTTTGGTAGTTTTGCAGGACTTCGGATAAATGAGGACAAATCGGAGGCCTTAGATGTGTCGGGGCAACTGCGGGAACGCTGGGGGGGGGGGGGGATTTTCCTCTGAAATGGACAGAACAAAAGTTTAAATATCTGGGTATTGTCTTAACGAGGCTACCACAAGATCTGTACCAGACTAATTTTGAGAAAGTTTTGTCTGGGTTGCGGACTCAGCTGAGAGCTTGGAACCCTCTACCACTGTCGCTTTTGGGGAGAGTTGCGGCGGTTAAGATGGTGGTCCTGCCGCGTATTTTATACTGGATGCAGACATTACCAGTGTGGTTGTTACGCCGGGATCTGCACAGTTTAGAAAAGGAGATTCAGGGGTTTTTGTGGAAGGGGGCCAGGGCGCGTATTCCTATGTCCCGTATGGTTGGTAAATGGAATAGCGGAGGCCTGGGACTCCCGGATTTAGGGATTTATGCTTTGGCATGTCAAGCGCGGCATCTTGGGGACTGGTTGGGGGGGACAGATACCTACACGCCTAGGGATTTAGAGGCGGCATTAGCGGCCCCGGTTTCTTTGATGGGGGTTTTACATGTGGAGGGTGTTCGTCTGCCGAGTCGAATCAGGTGCAGTGGTATGTTCAACTCTATGCGACGCACTTGGCGACAGCTGAATAGCTTTTGGCACCGGAATTGGCAGGTGTCGAGTTGGCTGCCCATACGCGGTAATGTGCATTTCTTACCGGGTTCTGAATCCCGGGCGTTTCAGCTTTGGCAAGCCCAAGGTCTGAAGTATTTGGGCCATGTGGTGGGGCTTACTGGTCAATGCAAACCGTTTTCGGAGCTGTGTGCTGAGTTCACGCTGCCTCCTTCTCAGTATTTTGCGTATATGCAACTTGTTCATTATGTGGCTACGCTGCCCAGGGAGGAGCTAGGCGCAGATAGATCGGCACAGATTCTTGATTTTTTCGGGATTGGGGGTGATACCCCCCCGACGATAGCGGGGTTGAAGGCCAGGTTGGAGTGTTTTAGAGCTCAGCCGGATTATGGAAGGGTTGAGATGGCTTGGGTGGAGGAACTGGGACGAGCGGTACCGCCGGGCACTGTCCGGCTGGCTTTGAGGCGGATAGGAGGGCTGGTGGAGGGAGCTCGATGGAGGGAAATGCAATATAAAGCTTTGACTAGGGTGCATTTCTCCCCTCGACGAGCTCTGCGGAGTCATATCACGCAAGATGGGTCTTGCCCACGATGTTCTGAGCCATTGGCTACTTTAACTCATATGTGGTGGCAGTGCAGGCGCATTCTCCCTTATTGGTCACATATCAGTAAATACCTCATGGGAATGCTGCAGCAGAGGTTTCCCTGGACCGGAGCTCTGGTCATACTTGATCAGTTGCATCGGGCTCTTCCGGTTGGAAGGTGGGAGCGGTTACTGGTACGTAAGGCATGTCTGGTGGGGAAGGGCCCTATTTTACATCGATGGCGAGAGCGGGACCCGCCAACGTTCTTGGAATGGCGCAATAGTTTTCATCAGCTGATGCTAGCGGAGCGCTGGAGAGCTAGGGGCAAGGTAAAGAGGTGGTCCACCTTCATGCTAATCTGGGAGCCCTATATTCAGAGTTTGGGCCCCCGATGCAGGAATGAAATAGTAAATGTGGGATATTAGGGTACCAGAACAAGAAGAATGGGCTGAGGGGAACATGGGAACGGATTACGGGTAAATGTCTATGCTGGAGCTTTGTGGTTGCGACGACGGGGGAGGTGGGTGGGGGGGAGGGGTTTTTTTTCGACACTATTTATAAAATTGTATAATTGTATGCATTGCTTTTTGCCGTTGTTACATAACTGTACTTGGTGTTTGCCTCCACGCGGGGATAAGAGTACACTCTGCGGAGGCTTATTGTCTGCATTGTACTGGTTGTTATGTTATTGATGGTTCATAAATAAAGTATTCAAAAAAAAATTGTTTCACGCTGAATGAAGCAAGTAAAGCTTTATCCTGAATGTTGAAAGTTGTAAAACGGAAACCTCTATGTGTGTTTAATGCTGAAGGAAGCAATGAAAGTCTTATTTTGAATCCTGGAAGTTATGGAAAATATGGTTTGGGAGAAAGAATCCTATTTTGTTTAATTTACCATGCGTTGAGCTTTCTAAAGGCTCTTTTTGGAGGAGTAGAAAACCAAAATAAATAAATATTCCTGTGTTTGCCTTACAACCCTCGGGCCTCAATTTCTTTTGAAACCCACAACTACAAACCCCAGCAGCCCCGGCTCTGGACTAAATAGAGGTACGTCCCTATCCTAGGCATCCGCCTGGGGTAGTGGGCGCCACAGTATGCATAAGGGGTGTACGGGAGGATCTTGAGTGCTCATCTACAATTCAGGGGGTACCTGAAAGCCTGGCCAGTACATGGATCATATGGATGACCACAGCATCACCAAATGCCAGTGTGATCGGGCAGACAAAATCAGAGAAGGTTCTCTATAGCTAAATGTCAAAACATATCCCTGTCAATAATAAGGGATCTTCAGAATAAGGGCATGCAACAGTGAAATCAGCACTAAGATGCCCATCATGCACATTTTTAGAGACCAATGATGTTGCTGTTGAGCATGAATTAGTACTGTTTCCACTGCTGAATGCTCTTATTCTGAGTTTCCCTTAGTATTGACAGGGATATATTTTGATATTTGGTACTCTAATAATCATATATTGTTGGCAGTGTGCTAGGGCAGTCATACATCACCTGTGCCAGGCACTGGGAGACATGACTGATGGTGTGCCAACATTCCCCAGATTGTTCCATGAGGCCTGCATCCCTACCCAGTCCAGGATCTATGAGATTTGTGAGAGTGGTGATATATCTGGGGTCTGGCTACTTGGTGTGATGGCACAGGGATCTCCACTCCCATACCAACACAGGCCTGACCAGGGGAGCAGTGCCACAAAAGAGACTGTGGGAAGGCAGACAGGGTTTCCCCACAGATAGCGGATGTAGACAGACTGACATATGCCACGATGGGACAGGTGAAGCTGCTGGGAGCAATGCCAGTACCCAGATATGTGGGAATCAGATGCTATAGTCAGAAGGCCCTACTACTACCACTACTACTGATCATTTGTATAGCGATACAAGACATACGCAGCACTGCACAGACACATGTAAGAGATGGTACCTGCTCAGCAGAGCTTATAATCTAGTCAGGGCAGACAACACAGCAGCTGTGGACAGGATACATTTAGGGGGAATGGTAAGAAAACACAAGGGAGCTTAGGCGGATCAGATGCAAAAGCAGCACAATGAGGGGTGTAGGGCCATGTGCGGGGCTTGGTGCTGGGCCTCATTTGCATAAGTGACCTCGTTTGCATAAATATTTGCATAATGTTAACATGTACTAACTTTTAGTAAACATGTCTCTTAATGAGTGTATGGATAAAGAAAGACTACCAGATTTCTATATTACTATACTCCAGTGCCAACCGCCAGGCACATTGGGAAGTACTACAAACAATGCCTATTTAGAACCCATAGCAAACCCACCATATCATAACAGTACTACCAGGACTCACAAAGCACCATACCCTACCTATCAAAAGACAATAATGCAAATATTAAACCAATACATCTCAAAGAACACCAATACATCTCCTACTGGGGAAAGAGAACAAGTGGCACTGTCAAATAGAAACTACATAAACAGAATACCTCAGCTCGGTTACACATGCAGAATATAGACCGTCACCAAACAAAGAACAAGGGACCACAATTTAGAAATAGGAAGACAATAATTAAACTGGGAACCCCAAAAGCCAAACTTAGAATATACAACACTACTGCAGAAATAAAACTCTTAATTAATTTCCACTTGTATTAAACAAAATGCAGTCGTTAAAGATGCACATTTCCCAGAGCTGACATATTCCAGTTAATAAATTCAAAATAAAAAAGTATTTTTCTACCTTCTGTTTGCGCGTTTTATTTTTCAGTTGCAATTGCTCCAGTCACTTTCTCCTAGTTTCTTCTTGTCTTCTGGTATCTCTCCATTGTCTGCTGTCAATTTGTCCTTTCTTCTCTCTTCTAGTTTTTTTCCATTCTCTCTCTACATCTGCTTTAACATACTGATCTTTTTCCTTCTGCTCGTTCCTCCATCTTTTTCTTTATTCCTTTTTCATCAACTCAAATTTTACCCCTCCGTCCTCAATCCCCACTTAATCTCCCAATACCCAGCCAATCATAGATTTTTCTTCCCTCCCACACAAAATATTTTTCCCCTCTCCACTTCACTCTCCCAGTCCCATCCCATTCTAGTCCTCCCCCAACATCAGTTCCCTTCTAGTTCCAGCCCCACCCAGCATCTGCTTCCTTCTAGTCCCCACATCAGCCCATTTCCATTCCTAACCCCCATCAGCCTATTTCTAATCCTAGCCCCTCCATCAGCCTATTTCCAGTCCTATCTTCCCCCCACTCAGCCCATTTTCAGTCCAAGCCCCCCTCCCCATCAGCTATTTCCAGTTCAAGCCCCCCTCTACTCAGCCCAATTCCAATCCTAGCCCATCAGCCCATTTCCAGTCCTATCCTAGCCCCACCATCAGCCCATTTCCAGTCCTAGCTCCCCCATCCATTTCTAGTCCTATCCAAGTCCCCCATCAGCCCATTTCCAACCCTAGTCCCCCATCAGCCCATTTCCAGTCCTAGCTCCCCCATCCATTTCCAGTCCTATCCTAGCCCCTCCATCAGCCCATTTCCAGTCCTAGCCCCCTCCCACCACTCAGCCCATTTCCAATCCAAGCCCTCCTATGAGCCTATTTCCAGTTCTAGGCCCTCCATGAGTCCATTTCAATCCTAGCCTCCCCCCCAACAGCCCATGTCCAGTCCTATCCTAGCTGCTGCATCAGCCCAATTCCAATCCTAGCCCCCCCCCCCCACTCAGCCCATTTCCAGTCCAAGCCCTCCTCCCCATCAGCTATTTCCAGTCCTAGCTCCCCCCCCCACTCAGCCCATTTCCAGTTGAAGCCCCCCTTCCCATCAGCTATTTCCAGTTCAAGCTCCTCCTCCACTCAGCCCATTTCCTGTCCAAGCCCCCCCCCCCTTCCGAAGAGTCCCGTGACTATCTAAAATGCTTTAGAGGGAGCCGGAGAGACCCCGGCTCACCTCTGACAGCTGCCGAAGCGAAGCACATCTTTTTCATTCACTTCTGCAGTTGTACTGAAGTTTAGAACGCTGCGCGCTGAGGTCAAAGGGGACTTCCTGTTTCCCGGTGGTCAGCGCAGCAGCGTTCTAAACTTCAGTACAGCTGCCGAAGTGAAGGAAAAAGATGTGCTTCACTTTGGCAGCTGTTAGAGGTGAGCTGTGGCCTCTCCAGCTCCCTCTAAAGCTGCCCTGCCTGCCATTCAGTGCGGAATGTTGTTGGCGCAGGCCCCCCTTAAGCACGGGGCCCTGTGCAAACAACATTCTCGCACAATGGACAGGCCGGCCCTGGACTCAGGTAGTTTGTTCCAGGCATAAGAAGCAGCAAGGTGAAAGGAGCAAAGTCTGGAGTTGGCAGTTGAAGAGAAGGGCACAAATAGAAGCGATCTGACAGAAGAGAGGAGTTCCTGGCAAGGGGTTTGGAGAGAGATAGTGGGAAATGTTATTGTAGAGCAGCAGAATGAGTGCACTTATAGACCATAGGCATGAAAAGGGCATACATTTGTTGCTCAGCAATATTATGCAATGTTAGTTTGGGGTCTTGTGCATTTTGTGAGGGTCCATCCCTAGCAGTTTAAAGTGTGTTTATAGAGATGACCAGGGCAGGAATCACTTGGGCTGATTCTTAATGTCACGTACCATTTGATGCAAGGTATGTCCTGACATACATGCTCATATTTACATTCTCTTAAACCATCTAAGGGTGCACTGGGATTACCTAGCACTTTTTAGGGCATGAGGAGGACTGGTATATGGTCTAGATTGCAGCATCTGTCATTTCTCATTGGTATTTATGTCTAGTTTGCATCAGCAAACTACTGTCTGTGATGAGCAGTTTAGGAGATGCACATTTTTTCCAAGGGGGAGTGCTGTCCGTGAATACCTTGCAGGGACAGGCAGTATCCAAAATGTATAACATTTCAGAATATGATGGGTGTGGAGACATCCAAAACGTTTACCCGTGTCCAATGATATTGATGGGGGACATGTTTCCCCATTGTATTGCAGCTGAATAGTGCTTTGCCCGTGCTGCGCTGAACACGTCTACCTCCTTGATTCCAGACTCACGGGCACGTCCAGACACACAGATGAAGAATTAGGTTCAAACAGGGTGGACATGCATGTTGTGGAATCGAGCTCTATGTATTCTCCATGTCTCATAAGAACATAAGATTTGCCATATTGAGTCTGACCAAAGGTCCATCGAGCCCAGTATCCTGTTTCCTAAAGTGTCCAAACCAGGTCACAAATACCTGTCATATCCCAAAAGGTAGATAGATTCCATGCTACTTATCACAGGGATAAGCAGTGGATAACCACCCCACCCCACCTCTCTTTTTAATAATGCTTTATGAACTTTTCTTCCAGGAACTTGTCCAAACCTTTTTAAAAATCAGACGAAAACCTCAGTAATAATTTTTGTCAGACTTACTTCATACTGATCAGATATATTTGCCGATGACTTAGAACTGGTCCATTTTACTCTAATAATTATATATAGTGGTTCCCAATACCAATTTCAACCTAAAATCAAGTAGAAATCCAGACCAGATAGTGTTAAAATGCAATCACATAGCATAAAAGAATGCTAAAGCTGACATAGCGGTGTGTTTCGAACTTCATCACTAGCTCATAGTGAGGTAGGCTATGGCCTAGCATAGCCTGCTATTGTGAAAGGCCTGTAAATTAGGCCTGGATCCGAACTTCCATTAGAGCTAGAAAAGAGCCAGAAATCTGTGGAAAATAAGAAAGCTGTTTTAAAATGCTTAATCAGAAGTTTTTATAAATTCATAAGTCTTCTATTATTCTCTTGTGTGTGAAAGAACTAAAATGTTTCAGTATATGCATTCCAGAAGCCAAAGTTAACCTTGCAGTAGAAATGTAACGAAATGCAGAACTGTACCATTGTTCAAGCAATCCTAAAGGAGGGGGCCGGTTGCTAGGCTCTGGAGGGATTTCTAATTGGACAAATGAAGGGAATGTATAGCCAATGAGAAGTTTGCATGTATCAAGTTAGAACCAATAGAAAATTCTCATGTATCAAACTGAAAAAGCGGTATAAAAAGTTATGTCTCTGTATAAACCTTCGCTCAGTACCTTTTGAGGTTTGACTGACTGGGCCTTGTGCACAATAAACTGACTTGGACCCTGTCTATCAACTCCTGGACTTGTTCATTGACTGCACTTTGCTACAGCATATTCTTGGTGCGTTGGCTGGGAAGTGCGAGTGGTAAATGGTATTCAAGTGAATAATCCACGTGATTCGCCTTGAGGTTTGGCCCGGTTGGAACCGTGTCTGTCCGACCGCAGGGGAAACCTCAGGCGCCGCCGGCCCCTTTGTGCCGGTAAGGGTTCCGCCTGCCTCGGCGGGCCATCGGGTCCAGCTGGCCAACACCTCCG
The DNA here is from genome assembly GCA_033557465.1 of Ichthyophis bannanicus. Lineage (NCBI taxonomy): Eukaryota > Metazoa > Chordata > Amphibia > Gymnophiona > Ichthyophiidae > Ichthyophis > Ichthyophis bannanicus. The sequence goes on along the minus strand of CM066041.1, from coordinate 177,833,958 downwards.
ATCCGGGGGAGTCCAGGTTCCAACTCAGAAGCTGGTGTGGTATCGGGGACCGGATCCGGTGAGTAGACATTTTTGTGATTAAATAGTCAGAAAGAACAGCCTGGGGCAGCGTCTTGCAAGTGCAAGACCAATTTGGTAAATTTGGTATAGACTAACTGGGGAATTTTGGAAATCTCGCATGAGTGTGCGCAAGACAAGGGAGCCTGATCACCTCCCATAAGGGCGGTCCTAGTAAGCTCCGCGAAAGGAAAGCGGAAGCCGAAGCCATCGACCCTTCTTGTTTGGAATAGTCAGTTAGTCAGAAAATCTGGGCACTTGAAATATTGAAATATGATATTGTGTTGAAATAAGCTTGTATGTGAGTGAGAGGTCTTGAAATATAGACCGAGCGAGAGCGGACTCCTAAGTAGCGCAGTTCCTGGCCGGGCGACCGCGCCCAGGTCGCGAAAAGGAGGAAGCGAGTGGTGTTTGTCCCCCCCCCCCAGTGTTTTGTGGGCTGTACAGACCCCTTACCTACAGCCATACTACCTATCCTTATTGTTCATTGTCTCGTACGTCATTGCGTGTACGTAGGGACGTAGGGTACGTAACATACGCAGGTATGTTGAGTACGTAGGCAGTAGCGTAGGCAGGTACGTTTACATTATGGGAGGGACGGAGTTCAAGCAAACTCCGTTGGCATGCATGATCAAGAATTTCCGTAAAGGATTTTTGGGTGATTATGGTATTAAAATGACTCCATCCCGATTAAAAATGTTATGTGAAAGGGAGTGGCCCGCTGCTTCATGGCCCCGAGGGGGCACCTTTGATTTTGAGACAGTCCTACGAATTCATCAGCTTATACTGAGAGTGTATCCCGATCAGTTCCTCTATATAGATTCCTGGTTAAGTGTATATGAACAACAGCCCTCATGGATGAAGCGCTGTTATGAGGAGCACTGTAATATATTCGTAGCTACTACCAGGGGAACCAAAGAGGCTTAGGAAGCGAAGCCACCTGTGAATTCTGACCCAGAGCCCTCAGATATTCTGGATAGTTTACCCCGGCACCCACAGAAATTAGTCCCCACAGCCCCGCAACTTGAAGTAGAGCCCGAGGAGGAACCCAAACAAATACCGAAGCAACAGCCTAAGAAGCGCCCTACCCCGAGTGAAAGTTCCGGGTCAGGCCCAAGCACAGCGGGGGGACTTGACTCTTCTGATGAGATAGAAAGCAGAGGCTCTCCTGCCAGTTCAGGGTCACCCACCAAGGAAACTAGTGCTCGGGAGCCATATGACTTAAGAAGTGTTACTCCCAAGAAGAAGGAGAAAGCGGGGCACCTAATGCCATTACGCCAAGTGCCTGGAATTCCTGTTTTAAATGATCAGGGACAAATGGCGCCAGGACCAACCAGCTTAGTTTATGTACCCTTTTCTACCACAGATTTATTAAATTGGAAAACGCATTATGCTTCCTATACAGCTAAGCCCCAGGAATTAACAGAATTAATGTCTAGCATTATGCAAACCCATCAGCCTACCTGAGCCGATTGTCGTCAGCTCCTGTCCACCCTCTTCACCACTGAAGAGCGAGGCCGGATCGGGCAAGCAGCCCTCCGGTGGTTAGAAGAGAACCCTGTAGAAAGAGGGGCAGTAAGTCCCCCACAGGCAGCAGCTGCGGAATATCCAAATGAAGATCCTGGGTGGGACCCGAATGATGAAAGGGGGGCGACGGCCCTAACCAGATTTCGCCAGGCCCTAGTGCAGGGCCTAAAGAAAGGAGGCCAGAGGGCCATGAATATCGGGAAAGTATCAGAAGTCCTCCAGGGTCCAGATGAGAGCCCAGCGGCCTTTCATGAGCGGTTGTCTGAAGCTTATAGACCAGCGATGGCGAACCTATGGCACGCGTGCCAGCTGTGGCACGCGAAGGCCTTGCAGCTGGCACGCGGGAAGGTCCGCAATCGAAAAAAAAACAAAAACCCTGTCTGCTGCCGCTGTCGGGGCCTCCGCGGCAGAATCGAGCATGCCGCGGGGCCCCCCTGTACCCGGCAGATCCTGCCCTCCCCGTAGCAGCTCTCTGGAGCTACAGTCAGACGCGCCGGCTTGCAGAGCGCGAAGGGAAGAGTTTCCCTTTCGCGACTCCGTTAAGCCCGCGGGGGCTGATGGGAACTCCCATCAGCCCCCGCGGGCTTAACAGAGCAGCGAGGGAACTCTTCCCTCGTGCTCTGCAAGCCGGCACGTCTGACTGCAGCTCCAAAGAGAGAGCTGCTACGGGGAGGGCAGGATCTGCCGGGTACAGGGGGGCCCCGCGGCACGCTCGATTCTGCCGCGGCGGCCCCGACAGCGGCAGCAGACCGGTTTTCTTTTTTTTTTAAATTTTCCCTGGGCTGGCCTGGGCTGGGGCTGGGGGGGGGTGGGGGTTAGGAGTGGTGATGGGCTGGGCTGGGCTGGGCTGGGGGGGGTTAGGAGTGGTGATGGGCTGGAGGGGGGGTTAGGAGTGGTGATGGGCTGGGCTGGGCTGGGGGGGTTAGGAGTGGTGATGGGCTGGGCTGGGCTGGGGCTGGGCGGGGCTGGGCTGGGGGTTAGGAGTGGTGATGGGCTGGGCTGGGCTGGGCTGGGGGGGGGTTAGGAGTAGTGATGGGCTGGGCTGGGCTGGGGGGTGTTAGGAGTGGTGATGGGCACTGGGCTGGGGGGGTTAGGAGTGGTGATGGGCACTGGGCTGGGGGGGTTAGGAGTGGTGATGGACACTGGGCTGGCTGGGGGGGGTTAGGAGTGGTGATGGGCACTGGGCTGGCTGGGGGGGTTAGGAGTGGTGATGGGCGCTGGGCTGGGGGGGTTAGGAGTGGTGATGGGCACTGGGGGGGTTAGGAGTGGTGATAGGCGCTGGGGGGGCTTAAACTAAAAATTGAGTGATGGGGGATTAGGACTGGGAGTGGGCTGATGGGGAGGTTAGGACTGGAAATGGGCTGGTGGGATTAGTACTGGGAGTGGGCTATGGGGGGCTAGGACTGGTAATGGGTTGGGGGGGTTGCTAGGACTGGAAATGGGCTGAGTGGAAGGGGGCTTGAACTGCAAATAGCTGTTGGGGATGGGGCTTGGAATGGAAATGGGCTGAGGGGAAGTGGGGGGCTTGAACTGCAAATAGCTGATGGGGACGGGGCTTGGAATGGAAATGGGCTGAGGGGAAGTGGGGGCTTGAAGAAGGGAATGGATGCTGGGTGAGACTGGAACTAGAAGGGAGCTGATGTTGGGGGAGGATTAGAATGGGATGGGGCTGGGAGAGTAAAATGGAGAGGGGAAAAATATTTTGTGTAGGAGGGATGAAAAATCTACAATTGGCCAGGTATTGGGAGAGTAATTGGGGATTGAGGATGGAGGGGTAAAATTTGTGTGGATGAAATAGGAATGAGGAAAGAGCAAAAGGAGAAAGATTAGTATGTTAAAGCAGATGTAGAGAGAGAGAGAATGGAAAAAAAACTAGAAGAGAGAAGAAAGGACAAATGGACAGCAGACGATGGAGAGTTAGCAGAAAACATGAAGAAACCAGAAGAAAATGGCTGGACCAATTGCAACTGAAAAAAAATGCACAAAAGGTAGAAAGATATCTCTTTATTTTGAATTTATTAACTGGAATATGTCAGCTCTGGGAAATGTGCATCATTAACATCTGCGCTTTGTTTGGTACAAGAGGAAATTCCTATTTGACGTTGCCACTTGTTCTCTTTCCCCAGTATTCACTGAAATGTATTGGTTTAATATTTGCAGTGTTGCCTTTTGATAGGTAGGGTATGGTGCTTTGTGAGTCCTGGTAATGCTGTCAGGATACGGCGGGTTTGCTATGGGTTCTAAATGGGCAGCGTTTGTAGTAGTTCCTAATGTGCCTGGCGGTTGGCACTGGATTATAGTAATGTAGAATTCTTTTAGTCTTTCTTTATCCATACACTCATTAAGAGACATGTTTACTAAAAGTTAGTGTATGGTAACATTATGCAAATATTTATGCAAATAAGACCACTTATGCAAATGACGTGCTGGCACTTTGAGGAAATTCTTTGGTTTTGTGCGGCAGTTTGGGCACTCGGGCTCAAAAAGGTTAGCCATCACTGTTATAGACTGTATACTCCATATGATCCTGCCAGTCAGGAAAATTTACGCAGGGTGAATGCGGCCTTTGTTAGTCAGTCCCAGAGAGACATAAAACGAAAATTACAGAAATTGGATGGATTTGCGGGCATGAATTCGGCTCAGTTAATGGAAGTCGCTCAGAAAGTATTTGTGAATCGTGAGAATGAACAAGACAGAGAAAGTGAACGAAAGATGAAGAAGAAAGCAGATCTTCTTGCTGCTGCAATAACCGAACGACATGGGGGAGGTATCCCTAATCAAAGGACCAGAGGACGTGGAAGAGGCCGTGGAAGTGAAAGGCCTCCATTAGGTGCAAATCAGTGCGCCTACTGCAAGGAAGAAGGGCATTGGAGAAATGAGTGCCTGCATTTGGACTCCGCCCCTGCGAGGGGAGGAGGGAGTCCCTGGAGGCCAGGAGGAAGATTCCGAAGGAGAGGAGGAATGAATCGAGCACAGTTCCAGCAGGAGAGGGAAGAAGCCATTGAGGGAGTGGCAGTAGCAACGGGCTATGACCTGGATGACATGGATGAAGACTAGGCCAGACCGGGCTCCAAGTTCACCTTGGGTCCCCAGGAGCCTATGGTCAGTTTAAAGATAGGGGACCAATACATGGAATTCATGGTAGATAGAGGAGCAGAACATTCAGTAGTAGCCAAGCCAGTAGCTCCTCTGTCCTCACGATCTGTCACCATTGTAGGAGCCACAGGAAATAAAGCTACAAAACCATTCTTGCAGAACCGCATGTGTGAACTAGGGGGACAGAAGATAACACACCAGTTCTTGTATATGCCTGAGTGCCCTATTCCACTACTGGGCCGAGACATGCTTGCCAAGCTCCAGGCCCAAATATCCTTTGCTGAAGGGGGAGAAATGAAAATGACTGTGAACCCAAAGCCTTCTGGATTAATGGTGCTTACTGTTCCCCGAGAAGAGGAATGGCGGTTCTATAGTGCACACCCAGCAAAGTCAACTAGTCCCTGTATACTGTCATGGCGCAAGGCAGATTGAGCCGATGGAAGTAGAGGAAAACACACAGGGCAGTTTTAAAAACAGCAGTGCAGAGCACATGGCTAGGGGTTGTCAGGGGCAACCAAGCAAAACAAGAGCACAGGCTGTAGAGAAACGCCCAGAGATACCATTACATCATAGCTCATCAGCAAAGCAGAGACAGCTGCAGAGAGTTGAGCTAACTCAAGTCTCAAGGAATGACGCAGATAAAAAAAGGTCAGCCTTGAACAGAGCAGAGACACGTGCAGATTCAGGCACAGGGATACGAGCAGATTCACGTACAGGCACACGTGGAGAAGGAAGGAAACACAGAGACGCAAGCCAGGAGTCAGACTCAGTCTCTGTGGCAGAGAGAGAAGGAAACATTGAGAGGACTCGAGGGAAAGGAAAGTACAGCGCTCAGAAAAGCCAGGAGCCATACCTGGAAGGTTCAGACGTGGAATCAATCTGCACCTCAGAGGGGTTTATCCAAGAGGAGTTCACGAAGGTTAGTGCTGGGAAGTTAGGCTGCACTAAGCCAAGGTCCGTGTGGGGCCAGAGGGAGACTCCAGGATATAAACCATGAGGAGCAGGGAGAAGAGATAACCACAATAGCAGGAACCTGGGGAGCCAGAATACTTGTCCAAGAGATAATTCCCATGCTTTAGAAAGACGTCCTGTGAAAGGAAGAGAGGGGAAGAAAGGTTTCCACTTCCCGTTTACACACCAGCCAGGCAGAGCTCAGCCTGAAAGCCAAAGTACCTGGACTAGAGGAGCACTGAGTTTTACCCCCAGTGGTCAGGAAGTGTGTAGCCCACTAAGGAAAGATTCCATAGTGTGTGGTAAAGAACCTTTCTGCAGTGATAGGGGGGAGTGGTGCTCTGACCCAGCCGAGAGGAGAGAAACAAGCAGTAATCCACAATACAGCCCTGCAAGTTATAATTATCAAGAAGCACCTGAAGATATGGATTGTGACTTTGGTGATGATAATTCTGATATGTGCAAAATGGACTGTACGCTTGTTTTCTCTGATAGCATAACCTCTTTTTGTTAGGAGCCTAAGAAAGCCTGCTGGAGTGAAATCTGTGGGAGAGCACAGATTTCACAGTTAAAAGTGTGTGATTGAAAACCTGTTTTTCCCTCTTTTTGTTCAGTTAAAGCTGACAATAAGCATTTTTGTTCCCATTTGTAGTCTCTCACTTGTGTTATACCAGCTGTATGGATTATTTGCTTTTTGATATTTGTTGCAAGAATTCTCCCGGGACGGGAAATAAAACCTCTTTAAGCATAGCTACTCGACCACAACTACCTCCTTATTTCGATTAGCTATTGGGACCCAAAATCCCTGAGGGCAACATAAAGTCCTTGCTGTTAGAAGAGGAGCAACACCGAAGCCCCAGGCTCCCGCCTTGTGGGCCAGCAAGGTGTTTGACAAGTGGCGACGTTGTTTGGATTTTTGCGCAAGACTCAAAAGGGACAAGCACAAAAAGGACTACAGTTTGCTGGAAGGAAAGCAGTCATCCGGAAGGAGAGATAACCGTCAAGAAGTTTTCTGCTACCAGGAGTGGAACCCGGAGACACCTTTCTCACAAGCTGACCCCTGCATGGAGGCTAAGGTAAAAAGTACCTGGTCAGACGTGGGGAGGATACAGTGAGAAAGGGGGGTGCTGGTGGGCAGGGAGAGGGCGGTGGGAAAAAAAAAAAAGTGTGGTGGTATCGCACTTGGTTTTTGTTTTGTTTCTATCTCTCTAGGTATACCAAGGCAGAAGGATGGAGCCATTGGATGTAGCGGGATGGATGAAGACGCAATGGGATAAGCAAGTCGAGCTTATCCATTTCCTGCAGCAGCAAACAGAAAGGACCATACAGGAGCAGCAGCGGCCATTATTAGAGACATTGGACGCGCTTTTAAAGAAGCCCCGAGATGTCACTGAGGACGTCCCCATGGTTCTCCAAGCCGCTGGTCTAAGGTCGTATGGTGCCTTTGCATTAGGACAGCTACAACCACAGGACAATGTGGACGATTACTTGGACACATTTGAAAGGATAGCTACTACCTTGAAATGGCCAAAGGAGCAGTGGGCCACCCGCTTTGCCCTATCGCTCACAGGAGAGGCTCTTTCAGCGTACAAGGCTATGCCTGCAGAATTAGCTTCCAATTATAGTGAAGTAAAGAAAGCGGTAAAAGATAGATTGGGGCTTACCCCACTTCACTATCAGTGTATGTTTAGAGAGGCAGTAATTGGGCCTCGAGAAACTCCCAAAGCTCTAGCCCAGAGGCTAAAAAGTATAGCAAAGAAATGGTTGTTAGCTGAGGGAAGTTCAGTGGAAACAGTGATTGACAAAATTGTATTAGAACAATTTATGGAGGCTGTTCCAAAAGGGCTTAAGACTTTTCTGACCCTCCAGCACTGCCAGTCCTCAGAGGATGCAGCCTCTCTAGCCGAGCGGTATTTCGCGGCTGAGAGGACTGACACCCCAGGCCAAGGTAGTTGGTTGGCAGCTGGGAGGAGGAAAAGTAGCAGTAAAGGAAAATATGTGTCTGATAGGATGTATAAACCTGCCAAGTTGAATGTTAATGTCTCTGATGAGAATGTCTGTTCTGTACCCAAAGGTAAATGTTTTTGGTGTGGAAAAACTGGGCACTATCAGAGATCCTGCACAGAACGCACAGTCCTGGTGACAGGGACAGAGGAAATAGAGCAGGACGAATTCCTGGTTCCAGCACAAGTGGAAGGTATTCACACACTGGCTCTACTTGACTCGGGGGCTGACCAGAGCATGATTTCAAAAAGGCTCTGGGCAGCCATTGAGGGGCACCGTCAGTCGCCCCCGAGTCAAGCAGAGGGACAGGTTCGGGTCAGGTGCGTGCACGGCGCAGCCTCACATTATCCATTACACAGTGTAAAGATAAATGCCTTAGGAACACAGCAGAATATATTGGTAGCTATAGTTCCAAAACTGCCAAGGGAGGTTGTCCTGGGGAGGGATTGGCCACCATTTAGTCAAAAAATGGATGGAAAGCTTAATAAACCTAGCCTAAAGCCTACCCAACACCAGGTAGGAGTACAGGAGGGGGAAATAGAAGCTTTGGCCGCCAAACTCCCGAGTCCCCTGTTTGGCAAACCACAGAAGAATAGGACGAGACCACAGGTTCCCAAGAAGGGGTCGCCCTTAGGGAAGGCAAAGTGCGTCCTACAGTTCTGCAAAGTGTCCAACTTGGCCAAAAGCCCACAAAGAGCCACCCCAGGAGCGGCTGGCTATGATTTATTCAGTGCGGAGGAAGCCATAGTGGGAAAAGGAGGGAAGGCCTTAATTGATACAGGCATCCAGGTGAGAATCCCAGAGGGTTGCTATGGCCGCATTGCTCCGAGGTCAGGCCTTGCAGTAAAAAAATTTTTAGATATAGGGGCTGGGGTAATAGACCCCGACTATAGGGGATGTATTAAGGTCCTGGTCTTTAATTTTAGTAAGACCGACTTTAAAATCCATGTAGGCGATCGTATAGCGCAATTAATCTGCGAGCGTGTGGGTTTCCCCATAATAGAAGAAGTGTCTTCCTTACCGTCCACCATAAGGGGGGAACAGGGATTTGGGTCCACGGGCCAGGGTGAAGTCAAGATTATGATGGCCCTAGCAGAAGAGCCTAAAGAAGAAGACCTGGGTCCTCAAATTGCAGATTTGAGGGACAAGTCCAGACCTAGAGTAGGTGAAGGGCTTTCTATACCCCAGCAGCAAGAACTGGCCCAAGTCCTGGATAGGTTCTTGGACGTTTTAACTATGACACCAGGGGAAACTAACGTAGTAGCCCACGAAATTATAACCACACCGGGGCGAATAATTCGGCAACGCCCCTACCGCATGCCTGAGGCAAAAAAGAGAGAAATAGTCGAACAGGTAAAAGAGATGGTGAAGCTTGGTGTCATAGAGGAGTCACGCAGCCCCTGGGCGAGTCCAGTGGTGCTGGTGCCCAAACCAGACGGATCCATTCGATTCTGTATCGACTTTCGCCGGGTGAATGAAGTGTCACAGTTTGACGCTTACCCGATGCCCCGGATAGACGATTTGCTGGATCGTTTGGGGCAGGCGAGATACCTGACCACCCTTGACCTCACCAAGGGATATTGGCAGGTACCCTTAACGAAGGAGTCCAAGCCAAAAATGGCGTTTAGCACGCCTATAGGCCTCTTTCAATTTTGCCGCATGCCATTTGGCTTACATGGCGCGGCTGCCACATGCCAGCGATTGGTGGACCAGGTCCTAAGGCCCCACCACGAGTACATGCTGGCCTATATGGACGACGTGATTATTTACAGCACAACCTGGACCCAACACCTTGCAAGAATAGAGGCCGTACTCAGGGCACTTCGCAAGGCGGGACTAACACTAAATCCGGCCAAGTGTCTGTTCGCCACGGAAGAGGCCAAGTACTTGGGACACATGGTTGGGAGGGGGGTAGTAAGGCCCCTGGCCTGTAAACTAGAGAGCAAAGCAGAGACAGCTGCAGAGAGTTGAGCTAACTCAAGTCTCAAGGAATGACGCAGATAAAAAAAGGTCAGCCTTGAGCAGAGCAGAGACACGTGCAGATTCAGGCACAGGGATACGAGCAGATTCACGTACAGGCACACGTGGAGAAGGAAGGAAACACAGAGACGCAAGCCAGGAGTCAGACCCAGTCTCTGTGGCAGAGAGAGAAGGAGACATTGAGAGGACTCGAGGGAAAGGAAAGTACAGCGCTCAGAAAAGCCAGTAGCCATACCTGGAAGGTTCAGACGTGGAATCAATCTGCACCTCAGAGGGGTTTATCCAAGAGGAGTTCACGAAGGTTAGTGCTGGGAAGTTAGGCTGCACTAAGCCAAGGTCTGTGTGGGGCCAGAGGGAGACTCCAGGATATAAACCACGAGGAGCAGGGAGAAGAGATAACCACAATAGCAGGAACTTGGGGAGCCAGAATACTTGTCCAAGAGATAATTCCCATGCTTTAGAAAGACGTCCTGTGAAAGGAAGAGAGGGGAAGAAAGGTTTCCACTTCCCGTTTACACACCAGCCAGGCAGAGCTCAGCCTGAAAGCCAAAGTACCTGGACTAGAGGAGCACTGAGTTTTACCCCCAGTGGTCAGGAAGTGTGTAGCCCACTAAGGAAAGATTCCATAGTGTGTGGTAAAGAACCTTTCTGCAGTGATAGGGGGGAGTGGTGCTCTGACCCAGCCGAGAGGAGAGAAACAAGCAGTAATCCACAATACAGTCCTGCAAGTTATAATTATCAAGAAGCACCTGAAGATATGGATTGTGACTTTGGTGATGATAATTCTGATATGTGCAAAATGGACTGTACGCTTGTTTTCTCTGATAGCATAACCTCTTTTTGTTAGGGGCCTAAGAAAGCCTGCTGGAGTGAAATCTGTGGGAGAGCACAGATTTCACAGTTAAAAGTGTGTGATTGAAAACCTGTTTTCCCTCTTTTTGTTCAGTTAAAGCTGACAATAAGCATTTTTGTTCCCATTTGTAGTCCCTCACTTGTGTTATACCAGCTGTATGGGTTATTTGCATTTTGATATTTGTTGCAAGAATTCTCCCGGGACGGGAAATAAAACCTCTTTAAGCATAGCTACTCGACCACAACTACCTCCTTATTTCGATTAGCTATTGGGACCCAAAATCCCTGAGGGCAACATAAAGTCCTTGCTGTTAGAAGAGGAGCAACACCGAAGCCCCAGGCTCCCGCCTTGTGGGCCAGCAAGGTGTTTGACAATACCTACCAACCTCGTAGCCCCACCTGAAGTTTGGGCAGAAGACAATCCACCTGGCCTAGCAAAGAACATAGCCCCTGTCATTGTCACCCTCAAGCCAGGAGTGGAACCAGTGCATGTGAGGCAGTATCCTCTCCCTCGACCAGCCATTTGATGAAACTACTAAAGTATGGACTTCTCAAAGAATGCCAATCACCTTGGAACACCCCCCTTCTCCCAGTAAAGAAGCCTGGGACAGGGGACTACCGCCTAGTACAAGATCTGAGGCGAGTAAATGATGCAGTTGAAACTATACACCCAGTAGTACCTAACCCTTATACTCTCTTGGGACTGATCCCCACTGAGGCTACTCACTTCACCGTCCTGGACCTGAAGGATGCCTTTTTCTGCGTGTGTCTAGCACCCACCAGTCAACTTTTATTCGCTTTTGAATGGCAAGACCCCACAACAGGAAGGCGGGGTCAGCTCACCTGGACCAGATTACCCCAAGGATTCAAGAATTCACCTACTCTTTTCAGTGCTGCCCTGAATCAAGATCTTTCAAGTTACCCAGTGGACCCAGGAAAAAGGGTTCTTCTTCAGTATGTAGATGACTTGCTCATAGCCACCAACTCAGAAAGTGAATGCCTACAAGCTACTAGTGAACTTTTGTACCTCCTCAAAGATGCTGGATACAAAGTTTCAAGAGCCAAAGCACAACTATGTCAAACTGAAGTCAAGTATCTGGGATTCCAGTTGTCCAGTGGAGTCCGACGTTTCGGACCAGAACGCAAAGAAGCTGTATGTAATATCCCCACACCAACCACTAGAAGGCAAGTAAGAGCCTTCCTGGGGGCCGCGGGATATTGTCGCATATGGATCCCCAACTTTTCCCTGATTGCAAAACCACTATACCAAGCCACCAGAGGAATGGAAAAATCCCCACTAGATTGGGGACCTGAAGAAGATGTAGCATTCCAAACTTTGAAAAAGGCTCTGATGTCATCACCAGCATTAGGTCTTCCAGATGTTCAGAAGCCTTTCCATCTTTTTGTCCATGAGTCACAAGGAAATGCATTGGGAGTATTGACTCAATCACTTGGATCCTGGCAACAACCAGTAGCTTATCTGTCAAAACAATTGGATGTAGTTGCAAAAGGATGGCCCCCTTGTCTGAGAGCTGTTGCAGCAACAGCCCTCCTAGTGGGCGAAGCAGACAAACTTACACTAGGACAAACTCTTCAAGTCACCGTGCCACACTCTGTATTGACTCTCATGGAGCACAAAGGAAACTTCTGGCTAACCAATGCTCGAATGTTGAAGTACCAAAGCATGTTGTGTGAAAACCCTCGGATACAGTTGAAAGTGAGTCAAGCTCTAAACCCTGCTAAATTGTTTCCAATTGGTCCTGGGCCACCTGATCATAATTGTCTAGAAACTATGGACACTGTATTTTCAAGTCGCCCTGATTTGATCGATGTCCCTCTAGAGGACCCAGAATGGACTTCTTTGTAGATTGGAAGCAGTATGGTTATCAATGGACATCGTTGTGCTGGATATGCAGTGGTGACCCTTGATCTGGTAGTTGAGTCCTCAGCCCTGACCCCAGGGACTTCTGCACAGAAAGATGAATTGATAGCCCTCACCAGAGCTTTAGCATTAGGAGAAGGACTCCGTATAAATGTGTACACAGATTCTAAATATGCCTTCACTACTTTGCATGCACATGGAGCCTTGTATAAAGAGCGAGGGTTGATCACTTCCGGAGGTAAGGATATTAGGTATGGGTCCGAAATATTGAAGTTACTAGATACTGTTTGGGCCCCCAAACAAGTGGCAGTCATGCACTGCAGAGGTCATCAGGCAGGAGCAGGGGAAGTTGCACGAGGGAATAGATTCGCAGATGCCACAGCCCGAAAGGCAGCCACCACAGGACAAGTAAGGACCCAAGATACTGTAATGCAAGCAGCCCTATTCCCTGTGCCCCTCAGTTCCTGGGCACCCCGATACACTACAAGAGAGTTAGACTATTACTGTGAAAAGGAGGGAGGAGTCTTAACAGAACAAGGGTGGATAGTGCTACCACCTCCAGAAGATAGTCCACCACCAGGTCCTACAGTCATCCCTGAAGCACTAGGGCCAGCCTTTGTTCAAGCTTTCCATCAAGCCACACATTATGGGAAAACAGCTATGGAGAGAGCCCTGAGACCCCATTTCTGTATTTCATTGCTAGGGTCCCTAACCGCCTCGGTGGCACAGCAATGTCTGATATGTGCCAAAAACAATGCCAAGCAAGGTCCTGTTCCACCCCTAAGAGTTCAGTCAGTAGGGGTAACCCCCATGAGTGATATACAGATAGACTTTGCTGAAATGCCCTGTGTAAATGGATATCACTATATGCTAGTGTTAGTCTGCACATTTTCAGGGTGGGTAGAAGCCTATCCCACCCGAACTGAGAAAGCCCGAGAAGTCACTAGGGTACTGCTCCATGAGATTATTCCCCGATTTGGAATATCCTCAACTATAGGGTCCGATAATGGTCCATCATTTGTATCTCAAGTAACTCAACAGTTAGCTCAAGCATTACAAATAAAATGGAAGTTACATACTGCTTACAGACCCCAAAGCTCAGGGAAAGTAGAAAGCATGAATAGAACCTTGAAAGCTCAGTTGTCCAAGCTTTGCCAAGAAACACACCTGAAGTGGCTCCAGGTTTTACCCATAGCCCTTCTTAGGATACGTTCAGCTCCCACCAGATCTTTAGGAGTCTCCCCTTTTGAGATCTTGTATGGGTGACCTCCACCTATAGTACAGGGAATAAGAGGAGACATGAGACAGATAGGATCTGAAATAACTAAACAAGAACTATTAGCTTTAGGTTCTGTTTTGCAGAAGCTCCAAACGTGGGTGCAAGAACGACTACCCATCAACTTGACCGAGCCTCTGCATCCCTTCAAGCCAGGAATGTCCGTGTGGGTGAAAGAGTGGAGAAAAACCCCGCTGGCGCCGCATTGGAAGGGACCTTACGTCGTCATCCTGTCGACCCCCACTGCAGTGAAAGACGCAGAATTTGAACCTTGGATCCATCACAGTCAAGTGAAACTGGCAGCTGCTCCTGATCCTGGCCAATGGATGTCAGTGAATGATCCTGAGACTCCATTGCGACTCACCTTGAAGAGACAGCCAGTTTTATAGAGACCATCCACGTCACGCGAGAGTGACCATAGCAGCAGAAATAGAAGAAAGCTCAATATCCTCAATTATCCAGTTAACCTTCAGAGACTGTAATCACAATGTTCTTCCACTATTGCCTAGTGGGAGTGGTGATCCTGGGAATCCTAGAAAAGACTTTTCCACTACCTCCTTATGCAGCCTGCATAACCACCACCCGAACCGGACAAAAGATTACTCAGACTTTGCTCTATCATTCCTACTATACCTGCACTGGTACAATCAGCAGGTGTATTTATAATGGTACTGAATTGAACATTTGCACGAAGGGGAAAAGTAAGACTTGTTATAACCCCCGGCAGAACCCATCCTACTATACATTTGAGATACGCTGGAATGATGAAGATGGAGCCGTCCTGAATTCAACAAAACCTCTCACCAACCCCACAGAACCTATCATCTTGAACTTTGATGCTTGTGGGGCCATAAACAAAAATGCCTACCACAGATGTGCGTCTTGGTCATGGGAGCGAGCATACTATAATGATGATAAATACATGTGTCCAGAAGGCGCCTATGGATGGGGAAAATGTACCGGAAAAAGTACAGCAGCCACTATCTACACCACTTCATCTAGACATGATTACTTTTGCCCAAAATGGGAGTGTGTGTATTTTGCTACCTGGAAGAATGCACCAACGGGACGAGATGGAGATCATTGAAAAGGCAGCCTAACGAAAATTAGACTGTCAGAACCTACGAAATGTCAAAGAGGAGCTTGTAATCCTTTGCAACTCTTCATAGCCAACCCCAGCCATTGGAAGCAAGGATACAAGTTTGGGTTGCGTATTGCAGGAGGAGGTGTTGATCCCGGGACTATTTTATATCTGCGATTAAACACCAACACTCATGTATCCTCACCTTATCGTATACATCACTCCTTCTACGAAGCCATGAAATCAGAGTTTGAAATTCCTCCTGCTTCCCAGAACTTATTTCTTGAATTAGCGGGAGCAGTCACATCTAGTCTTCATGTTACAGACTGTTTGTTTTATTTATTTATTTATTTAACATTTTCTTCTATACCGCGCTATTAAAATCAGCGCGGTGTACATCGAACAAGAATACTGCAATGTATACAAATAACATTGAGTTTACAAAGAACAGGGAATTGAACATGGGAGAGAAAACAGGGAAATTAAATACATATTAACTCGAACTATGTACAATACTTTAATGTAAATGGGTGTTGCATTAGTTTTGTGAAGGTTGGTAGGGTTTGAGGGGGTTTTGTGGAGGTTTTGTGGAGGAACAACAATGGGAGACCAATGGCCTTGGGAGGCACAAGAACTGAACTATTCTGTTCCATATAATCAGACCAATCTGCACAATACCACAAGTGAATGGGTATTGGCCCACTCTATTGTAGGTAATTTATGCTTTTCTCGCTATGGACCAATGTTTAATATGGAAGTGGGGCAGCTGGTCTGTCTCAACCAGAGGTTCTACAACAGTACCACTAAAAAGACATCTTGGTGGTCAGGAGTTAACACTACCGAACCCTCCAATCCTCTGGTGCAATTCCCCAACCTTGCCAGTATCTGGACTAATTTAGCAGCATATAATTTATTTTATTTATTTTATTTTACAGTTTTTATATACCGCGCTCTTTGGTATCAGTGCGGTTTACAGATAACAAATTTCGCATTAGAACAGTCCTTTGCTTACATTATAACAGGGTCTTTTGCTTACATTATAACAGGGTCAGTAACTTGGAGACAACATGGTAAGCTATATACAGAAAGATATATTACCTCTGGAAATTTACAGTTAAAGTGGGTCGTAACTTTGGGTGTGCAGAGCGTCTAGGTCGTGTTCTGTTATGACTATGTTGTTGGAATGTCAGAGGCTGTGAGAGTGATTTGTGAGATGGGGGGAGGAGGTGTAGGGTTAGGGCCTAAAAGATGATGACAGAATAGGTAGTGTTTGAGGGCTTTTCTGAATTGAGAGAGGTCCTTTATTGATCGGATATGAGGAGGGAGATTATTCCAGCAAGTTGGAGCGAATAAGGTGAAAGCCCTGTCTCTGGTTGTTTGGTTACATTTAGTGTACTCCTTTGGTACGACAAGAGTATTGGCGGCTGCGGATCTTCTCAGTCTGTTCGTGGGGGTGTTGATAATAAGTGATGAGAGGGAGGGTGGGGCTATTTGATTAATTGCTTTAAAGGATAGCAGGAGTGCTTTGTAAGTTATCCTGGCTTGTAGGGGTAACCAGTGAAGCTCTGTTAGTATGGGGGTGATGTGGTCTCTACTGGAAGTGCCGCAGAGGATGCGGGCTGCTGAGTTCATCGCCAATTGGAGTGGGTTGAGGGTGCTCTTGGGTAGACCATGCAGGATGATATTAGCATAGTCAAAATGAGGTGTTATAAGGGCTTGGAAGACGGTTCGGAAGTTATTGGAGGCGAGTAGTGGTCTTAAGGGTTTCAGCGTTCTTAATTTGTAGTAAATGGATTTAACGGTCTGCTTTATGTGATCTTTGAAGGTCAGTTCTTGGTCGATGGTTACTCCCAGGTAGCGAATTGATGATTTACATGGTAGTTCCGCATCTCTCACCTTCAAAGTTGCGGGGGGGGAGAATTTCTTATTCCTGGTTACGAATAGGACTTCCGTTTTCTTGAAGTTTATTCGCAGGTTCTGGGATAGGAGCAATTCTGTAATCGCGTTGAAGCAGGCGATAATTGGGGAAAAGTCAGGGGCATTAATTTTTATTGGCGTGAATATTAGTACGTCATCTGCATAGATCAAGCTGGAGGCGTTAAAAGTTTTGATGATTTCACAGATTGGTTGGATATATATGTTAAATAGAAGAGCTGATAAAGAGGATCCCTGGGGTACACCCTGTTGTTGCTGGAAAGGATCAGAGGTTGAAGATCCTATCCGCACCTGTTGCCAGCGGTTGTTTAGGTAGGATCTACACCATTCCCAAGCTGATCCCTGGACTCCTTTTTCTTTAAGACGGTGAAGAAGTTGTACATGGTTAACCGAGTCGAACGCTGCTGAGATGTCAAGGAAGATGAGGATGAACCCATTTTCAATTTTGTCAATCCCTCTTGATAATTCCTGGCAAGCACCACCTGGACTGTACTGGATATGCGGAACCCGAGCATATGCTAGACTTCCTCATCATTGGGGAGGTGCATGTGTATTGGGAACCATACGACCTTCCTTTTTCCTTCTGCCTACATCCCAGGGAGAACAACTGGGATATCCTGTGTACCGGAGTCGACAATTGAAGGAGGCCTTGAAGATAGGCCAATGGGACAAATGGGAAAGTGATGAATGGCCATCAGAAAGAATCATCGCATACTATGGACCTGCTACTTGGGAGCAGGATGGGACTTGGGGATATCGTACCCCTGTTTATATGATTAATCAAATAATACGTTTGCAAGCTGTTGTTGAAATAATAACCAATGAAACTAGCAAAGCACTAACCCTTCTGGCGAAGCAAAGTACGCAAATGCACACAGCCATTTATCAAAATCGTTTAGCTTTAGATTATTTGTTAGCAGCTGAAGGTGGAGTATGTGGGAAACTGAATTTAAGTAATTGTTGTTTACAGATTGATAATAATGGGCATGTAGTTGAAGATTTAGCCATCCAGATAAGGGAGCAGACATTTGTGCCAGTCCAGACTTGGCACAGTTTAAAGATGGATGGGTGGTTTGGCTCATTATTTTCTTGGATGGGTGGATTGAAATCCCTTATGTTGATTGTCTTGCTCATATTAGCCATGTGCTTATTGCTCCCTTGTCTCTTACCCCTTTGCTTACGCATGATAACATCATCACTTGATAACACTATTGAGCGGAAGGCAGCTACTAAAGTCTTAGCTATGTGGCGATATCACCCTATACCCCAAAATGCTGATGCTATTACACCTGTATAATGTGTATATTGATTTATGAGTGATTTAATTCTCACCCTTTCTCGCTTGCGGGTGAGAATAATCAAAGTAGGGAATGAGGTAGGCTATGTGAAAGGCTATTGTGAAAGGCCTGTAAATTAGGCCTGGATCCGAACTTCCATTAGAGCTAGAAAACAGCCAGAAACTGTGGAAAATAAGAAAGCTGTTTTAAAATGCTTAATCAGAAGTTTTTATAAATTCATAAGTCTTCTATTATTCTCTTGTGTGTGAAAGAACTAAAATGTTTCAGTATATGCATTCCAGAAGCCAAAGTTAACCTTGCAGTAGAAATGTAACGAAATGCAGAACTGTACCATTGTTCAAGCAATCCTAAAGGAGGGGGCCGGTTGCTAGGCTCCGGAGGGATTTCTAATTGGACAAATGAAGGGAATGTATAGCCAATGAGAAGTTTGCATGTATCAAGTTAGAACCAATAGAAAATTCTCATGTATCAAACTGAAAAAGCGGTATAAAAAGTTATGTCTCTGTATAAACCTTCGCTCAGTACCTTTTGAAGTTTGACTGACTGGGCCTTGTGCACAATAAACTGACTTGGACCCTGTCTATCGACTCCTGGACTTGTTCATTGACTGCACTTTGCTACAGCAATAGTTCTACATCAGGGTATAATTCACTGATCTGTCTTGTGCTTCCTTAAATCTGTTTGGTCATGAAGACCCAGCTGGCTCGCAGAATCCGACCAGACCTTTACTTCCTCAAATGAATGACACTATCTGGTTTGGATTTCTACTTGATTTTAGGTTGAAGTCAGTATTGGGAGCCACTATAGATAATTAATAGTGTAAAATGGCCCAGTTCTAAGTGATCAGGGAATATATCTAATCCATATGAAGTAAATCCAACAAAAATAATTTATTACCAAGGTTTTCGCTTGATTTTGTAATATTACTTATCTTTATTTGGGACTCGTTTTGCACTAAATTGTTATAAACCCAGCTACACTAACAGCTTTTACTACATTCTCTAGCATCAAATTCCAGAGCTTAATTATGTGTTGAGTGAAAAACTATTTTCTCCGATTAGTTTTAAATGTGCTACATTGTAGCTTCATTGTGTGTCCCCTATCTTTGTACTTTTTGAAGGAGTATTTATTTATTTATTTAACTTTTCTTATATACCACGCTATTACAATATCAGTGCGGTTTACAATAAACAACATATTACTATGTGGGTGGGCCACATAGAGTTTACATTAAACAAGGGAGTAAAAACTTGGATTTAACAGGGAATGAACATATCTACAGCGTTATTTACAGCAATAAATACAGTACAGTTTATGTATTGGGTTGGTGCCCCATGTTATTCAGTGTGGGCCAGCTTAGGCTGGGTCTGCTTTTCTGTGCAGTTCTGGTCTGGGTAGATTGAGAGGTTTGATGTTGTATAGGTTACATTGTTAGACTCCGGGTAGTGTCTCACAAATAGGTAATGCTTAAGTGCTTTCCGGAATTGGGATTGGCTAGAAATGATACGTATGTCGGTTGGGAGGGCATTCCAGGCCAAGGGGGCACAGATTGAGAAAGCTCGGTTAGAGGCTGTCCTTGTGCAAGTGGTCATTTGTGTGGGAATCAGCAATGTGTTGGCCATTATAGTTTGTTTGGTTCTATATGGATGTGAATAGTGGATCAATTCTTTGATGGCTGGGGAAGATTGGTTGTGCCGGGCTTTGAAAGTAGTGATTAGAATCTTGTATAAGAGTCTTGCTTGAACGGGCAGCCAGTGCAGATTTATCAGAATTGGGGTGATATGGTTCATTCGTGGTGTCCCAGTCAGTACTCTTGCTGCAGAATTCATTGCCATTTGGAGTGGGTGAAGAGTTGCCTTTGGGAGCCCATATAGGATACTGTTAGCGTAGTCGAAGTGTGGAAGAACCAATGCCTGGTAGATTGTACGGAAGTCACTAGGGTCTAATAGTGGTCGGAGATGACGGAGAGTTCGTATTTTGTGATATATTGTTTTTACAGTGTTTTTTATATGAGCTTTCATATCCAGTCTCTGGTCTAAGGTGATTCCGAGGTAGCGGATTGAAGATTTGGTTGTCAGTTCTGCTTTCTTGACTTTTAATGTTGTTGGTGGGATGAAGGCTTGGTTTTTTGTAACGAAGAGGACGTCTGTCTTGGTGTGATTGATCGGTAAACAACCGATCTACGTTTGCCTGTTTCCTTCCACTCATTCTTTTATAAACCTCCATCATATCATCTCCACTCCTAGGGGTATCCTTCCATCCCCTGAATCATTTTGGCCACCCTTCTCTGTACCTTTGCTAATTCTAGTTTATTTTTTTTTAGATGTGGTGACTAGAACTGTATACATTAATCAAGTTGCGGTCGCACTATGGAGAAATATAGAAGCATTATGATATTCTTGGTTTGATTTCCCCATTCCTTTCCTTATACTTTCTAGCATTCTATTAGCTTTCTTGGCTGCCATTGCACACTGAGCAGAGAATTTCAACATATTATCTATGATGACACCTAGATCCTTTTCCTGGGTGGTGGTTCCTAATGTGGAACCTTGCAATGTGTAGCTATAGGTTGGGTTGTTCTTCTCTACAGGGCATGTTTACTAAAATACACTAAATTAGTGTGTTATTGGATTGCGAATCTAGCGTGGAGGCCCACGCTAACCTCAGAGGTCATGTGTGTCGGCTCCCTGCCGTTAGCATGTTATAACCATGTGGCATCATGCTAACAGGCATGCGGGTGCACTTAACGCCACCATTGAGGTGATCTTAAGTGCATTCAAGCTTACAGCAACAGTCACAGTTAGCGTGAACCCAATATACCTGCGCTAATTGATCACATTCCTCCCCTAATCTGTCCAGTCCCTGCCCAATCCTAGCTAACTGGTTAGCATGTGATTGTTAGCATGACACACTTAATGCATGCTAAACCCAGCACTAACAGTTAGTGTACTTTAATAAGCATTCCTCTAATTGCATAACTTTGCACTTGTCCACATTAAATTTCATCTGCCATTTGGACGCCCATTCTTCCAATTTCTCAAGGTCCTCTTGCAATTTTTAACAATCCTCTGATAATTTAACAACTTTGAATAATTTTATGTAGTTTGCAAATCTGATCATCTTACTCATTATTCCCATTTCCAGTTCATTTATAAATATGTTAAAAAGCAGTGGCCACACTACAGATTTCTGGAGCAATCCACTATTCACCTTTCTCCATTGAGAAAACTGACCATTTAGCCCTACTCTGTTTTCTATCTTCCGAATTATTTTGAAAGTTAGCAATGTAAATGCAAAAGAGCAGAGTTTAAACCCCTCCTAGTACGCCCTACAGCACCTTCCTGAGCCTGTAGCACAGGACTCGGGGAGAGCGCGGGAAGTGCTTCTCTCCTGCACCCATAGCATGCCACTCTACTCTACCTCTGCTCCCTGGCATCCCATCCTGCTACTCTATTCCATCCTCCACCCCCTTTTACCCAGCATCATCCTATCTCCCCCATCCATTCTATTTCGCACCCTCTACCCCACCCTAGCACACATTACTCTAGCCTACAACCAACTATAACCCATGCCATTCCATTCTGTTACACCTTCCCCTAGCTCCACTCTAACCCATGCCACTCTACCCACACCATTCTATTCTATCCTCCACCCTACCTCCACCTCACTCTGCCCCACTCTACTCCACCCATTCTATCCCATTCCATTCTACTCTACTCCACTCTTCACCCTACCTTTTCCCACTCTACCCCACTCCACTCCACCCACGCCACTCTATTTTACACGCCACTCTATCCCACATCATTCTACTCTTTTCCACCTTACACCTCAGTCTACCCTACTCCACTCCTTTCTACACCCCATATTCTACATAATTCCACTCTATTACACCTTTCTCTCCACTCTTTCTACCACTCCAACTACACTTCAC
Source organism: Ichthyophis bannanicus (assembly GCA_033557465.1). NCBI lineage: Eukaryota > Metazoa > Chordata > Amphibia > Gymnophiona > Ichthyophiidae > Ichthyophis > Ichthyophis bannanicus. The sequence continues at coordinate 177,812,088 of CM066041.1, read as the reverse complement.
CCTACCCCGGCCATTCCACTCTATTCCACCATACCCCTTGCTATTCATTCTGTACGCCGCTCTATCCATTCCACTCCAACTACATGCCACTCTATCACATCGCATTCTACTCTTTTCCTCCCTCTACCCAGTTACATCCTATTCTACCCCACTCTACTCCACCTCCACCACCATTCTACACCCCACTCTATCCCACACCATTTCCCTCTATTCCACCTTCTGTGCTGCCCTTGAGCTAGTGCCTCCATTCTAATAGAATTCTGTCCAGCTTACATAGATTGTTATTGTTGCTCTGCCTTTGTGACATCACTGATGGATGCTAGCAGCTGGCCCTGTGACATCATTCATGTCTCATTGGAGAGACATGGTGAGCTGGACCAGCATTGCTCAAAGCTCTAAAAATCGATCTGGGAAAGGATAGAACGGTTCCTGGAAATTGATTGAATAGTTCCGTGACATTTATTTAATGGTTGAATAGAGGGCTTTATGTGGTGGTTACTGAGCCTGTGTGTAAGGCACAAGTTAGTGTTTTATTGTCACTGAGCAGGGTTTACAGCCGTATGTGAGGTTTGTAGCACTGGCATGCTTCTTACCTTGTAATTCACAGTCAGTAACCATTTTATGCTCTGTAAAGTTAAAAGCTATCATATAATCTGTCTACACAAAATCTCCCTACGAACGTTTGTTAATTATTGTATAGTCACTGGGAGAATGCTCTCCAATTGCTTCATGGTTCTCCTACAACAGCATGTGTCTCTAAAACTCTTTGGAAAAAATCTACATGAAGATATACACTCTGAGAAAAAACAAAGGGCAATCACATGTGCTGAAGTAATATAAATAGCCCATGACAAATCTATAAGTAATTACTTTTTAATTAATTAAGAATGATGAAGTGGGTCGAAGTGCACTGAAATGTCTCTATACCTACCATCTAAACATTCATTACTAAGGGAGGCAAAAAAAGCATGTTGCAACAGAAATCCTTAGGTACTGTAACTGGTATTTCTGCTAGAGATAATCACTGAAAATACCCAATCAGATTCCACCCTAGCACAGGAGAGTTAGGTATGGGGCTATCTTCATGGGCAAGAACGGCCTTTATTAATACTGGAGCTGAAAGGTAGTTTCAACAGAGCAGCTTCAAGGGCCCCAATGAAATCAGAGCTCTCTGTCTGACTCCTTTTCCAGATTCTCTGGCCTTCATGAGACTCTCTCAGGATACTGCTCTCACCCCTTTTCATGTGTTGTTCCATTTATTTATTGATGTACAACTATATGCAACTACGTCTACTGTATATTCATTACTGTACACTTCAGTGAGTTGCGCAATAAATATAACATCATTTGCCAAAAAAACCAAAATAAAATAAAACATGTCACCTCTTATATTAAACAAGAATAAAAAATGGTTAAAACCTTTCTCACAATAAATTCTAATGGCTAAACTCATCAATCAGGGCGTGCAAGATCACATAAATACATTTTCAATTTCTAACATAAGGCCAACAGATTTGTTTCTTGGCGAATACTCAGAGGCAATGTATTCCAGTGTTTTGGTCCTGGTACAGAAAAAAGTACCATCGAGTAGCTAAACAATGAATTTTATTTCTAAATGGACATTCCAGTGTAGCAATGCGTCGATCGTGAAGCGCCAACTTGGGCTCATGTCGATGAACCTAGTTCAGTAGGAACTGGCAGTTTAAACTGGGCATTCTCTCAGCTATAAAGCTCCATCTCTCGAGAGGCTTCTGATTACGCAAAATATTAGGGTTAAGCTCCTAAATCAAGTCCATGCTTTCCCGTTTTTAGCGACCCATTTTGTTCATAATTACATTTGCAGTTTTAATTCTTCCTCACAGGGTTCTCTACAGATGCATTCCTGAATATTTCTCTAGTCCTTTTCATTGTTGCCTCCAATCTTAGCATGACAATCTCTTGACTAAGCCAACATTTGCTCTGATGTGGCTGGAGTTTACCTGTCATACTGTCTTTCCTTGCCCAGTTCCCTCCCTTTGAAAGTCCACTCCAAGCCTTAGGGATGAACCCGCCTTTGCTAGGTTTAAAGCTTTCTTCTTTTTTTTTTTTTTTTTTTTTTAATTCTTTATTTTCGTTTTACAACAACAAAGGAAAGGAAGACATACAGCTAAAAGACAAATACATACATGGAATATGATACATACACCAAAGTAAACCCCTGCCACCCCCCTCCCCCCTGCTTCTTCTCTAGGAAACTGAATCATTCTCGAAGCGGGCGTGTACTGACATTATTGTGTTACAAAACCTAACAGCGATCTGAAACATGATGAGTGTACATTAAACAGACATGTCGAAGCAATGAGCAGATTGTACATGATCTTTGAGCATCTGCCATTTAGACAAGCGAGAATAAATTTGGGTATGGAAAATAGCTCTCCGAAATATCTGCTCATATTTACTATATAAGCAGACAAGGTTCCACTATTCATTGACAGTAAGTCGAGAGCTATCCTTCCAAGTCCTCGTGGTTAAACATATGGCTATACCCAGCATGAAATCAGGAGAAAGCGACCCTTCTTAGGAAGAGAGGGGACCTCCGTCACTGAGCGGAGTCCCACAGTCTTCCAAGAAAGAGGCTCTTGAAGGTGTAAGGTAAATGGAATACGACCCCAGACCCGCCCCCAGTAAACCTGTAGTTAAGGACATTCATAAAGAATATGAGCGAGGGTCCTACATCAGTATGGCAAGACCTACACTGATCCCTGGCAGTTGTGTTCCATTTGGCTATTTTCCTGGAATATAAGAACATCTATGTGCAAAAAGGAAAAGAGTTTGGGTAACTGAGGCAGACCGGGAAACCCGCACTATTTTACTCCAGAAAACGCTCTAATGCACAGGGGTTAAAGTGGTTTGCGGTTAGCGATCCCAGGCTTGTTGGACTCTACAAGTGACAGTATCTGTACCCTGACATAATAGTTATAAAAGTTAGAGGCTACCCCATGTGTTCTACTAATAGAGTAAATTAGTTCTAATAGCCCGTCCTTAGTAGGGACAGAGGGCGGCATGATTGGAGCACTTTTGAGGCAGCATGGAAGCTGCATCAATTGAAAGTAATGTTTCGCTGGTAACGCAAATTCCCTGTATAAATCAGAAAAGGTTGTCCAACGAGCTGCAGAGAAGAGCTGTTGGAGTGTCCAGATCCCCCTGGAGTACCAGGGTCTGGAAGTAATCATACATGGCTGCTCGAATTTCCAACCGGAACTCTGGCTGAGTTAATAGGGCTCTATCAAAGAACCAGGCCCCCGGATTCCCCTGGAGTGCAGCAGTATGTTATTGAAAAGAAACAGCAGCATGATCTGAAATATGCTGAGAGTGAATCTTTGCAGCGTCCACCTGAGGAACCAACAGCCCCGACATCAGAAAGAAATCGATGCGAAACTGGGACTTGTGAGGGGAAGTGAAGAAGGTAAAGTCATGGGTGTAGTAACCTCCATAGATCGACTAGAACAATATCTGTGTTCACAGAGATTAGCGCGATGTGACTCTTGGGGGGACCACTTGTCCTAGGCGGCTATTTGTCAATCAGGGGATCAAGAATTAAATTGAAATCCCCCCCAATATCAATGAAGTATTAACAGAGGCCTGCGCAACCTGAGCAATAGTAGCAAAAGGGCAGGGTCATCTACATTAGGAGCATAAAGGCATATACATGTAACTTTAAAGTTACCTATCTTGAGGTGAACTCGGGACCATCTAACCGCTGTATCTGAGCAAGTCGCAATAATAATAGCATGCAGAGAGTTCCTATCCAATATGGCAACCCCACATTCCCTAGAAACGGCTGGGGAATAGGCGGCCACCATGTAAGGTTTAATATTGAGTTTGAGAGTTTTCCTTCGAATTGAAATGTGTTTCTTGGAGGAAAATCAGGTTCGCAGCGTCATGACTTAAATAACTTAGGATTTTCCTCCGTTTTATCGGATTATTGATTCATTGTACGTTCAATGAGAAAATCTTACATGGTGCCATCAATCGATAACAGACATTTTAGGTAAGAGCGCTTGAAAACTTACAACATAATCAGAATCTGTACAATAATGACATAAGCACCAAGTATGCTGGCCAATACACCCAAATTGAAAAGTATGTACCAAAGTAACTTAGAGAAGAAGCAAAACCCCCAATGAATATGGCGACCAGATGTCTGCGGGAGGAGGCCCTAGAGAGGAAGATAGAGACATAGTAAAAGAAAAGAAACACCAGAGTCCATAAGTAACACTGTCTCTGATACTCGTCGAGGCTACTATGGGTAGATGGAGTCGGGTCCCAGATATCTTCAAAATAAGGCAACAAACCGCCCTCGACAGACTCTTCGCTGAATCGCGGTAAATCCAATATGGCAGGCACAGCGGATATGAGAGTACTGGTAGGAATATTCTGGAAGTCAGCGCATCAAGTCGGCTTCTTTAGAGTCCAAAAACTCCGCTAGTAGATCAGGGTCCTCAAATGTTCTTGTCTGATTGTGAAGCGTGACTCGGAGCTTGGCCGGGTACATCAGGCCATAGCGTGCTTGTAGTTGTTGAAGCCTCGGCCGAAATTCCAGAAAGCGCTTTCGGCGGTCGACCGTGGGTTTAGCCATGTCAGGATAGAAGGAGACCTTGTGGCTCTCAAACTCCATATGGCCCTTTGCCCGGGAGGCACTGAGAATTTGTTCCACATGTTGATATCTCAAAAGTCGAAAGATGATAGGCCGCGGGGTCTTCCTGTTGAGCGTTATGTTTGTGGGTACACGATGAGCGCGATCGATCTCCAATTCTTTGGTAAAGGTGATTTGGAGCAGGGAAGGGAGGATTTTACCTAAAAACTCCTTCATGTCTCCCAATTCCGCTCCCTCCGGTATGCCCACGAGTCGTAGATTGTTGCGGCGCGCTCTATTATTGCCATCTTCCACTTCTTTCTGCAAGGCCCGCACCTGACGTTCAACTTTGTCGAGTTTGGACAGCCGGACCGCATGGGAGTCTAATATACTCTCCATTTTGTCCTGACGCGAAGAGAGCCCCTCCAGCCTACCTTGCAGTACACCAAGATCTTCCCTCAGCGCTCGAAGTGCTTCACCGTTTGACTGCACGAGGTCCTTAACCCCTCTAATTTCTGCAAGGATTTCCTGCTGCATTTCGGGGCCCTCGCGCAAAGCCAGCCCCTTCTGCGGGGACGGGGGTTCAGTTTTGGAGCGTTTACCGTGAGAAGCCGCTGGAGATCCAAATTCCAGGCGCGTGGGTTTGGTCCCCGCCATCTCACCAATGTGCCCCGGCAAGATCAGAGCAGAAATTCAAGTATGTCCGGTGTTAATTCAGGATTCTGAGTAGGCCTCTCGGGAGCCTCAGCGTTATGCGACCATCCCGCTGGACATCGGGCTCCGCCCCCCGCTTTCTTCTTAAAACAGGCATTTATAGATTTCTCTATTCCCTGACCCTTGTCTCTGTATCTTTTTATTCCCTTTGTCTGTCTTTTATGTATTTTCCTTTAATGATGATAATGTAAACCGCTGTGATGCACATGCTTGAAAGAAGGTCAGGAAAGTCTTTTAATAAACTAAACTAAAGCTAAAATAAACGTTCTCAAATTCCCTGGCTAATAGGTTTCTGAAATGGACTTTGCTCCAGAAATTTGTCCAAATCTACTTTGTAACCCACTGTGTTAGTCGTTTCAATCACGTCCTCTAGCAATAGATTCTACAGCTTAATTATGCATTGCATGAAAAATATTTATTTATAAATAAAGAAGTTCTACTTTCTGCAATTTGTTTTCAAGTTGCTGATAGGTTCATGGGGTGTCCTTTTGCTTTAGTGTTATTAAAAGGTTAAAAAAAATGTCGCCTATCTAATCGTTCCACTCCGCTCATCATTTCAAACTTCTATCACATCCTCTCTTAGTCATCTGTTTTCGAAGCTGGATAGCTCTAAGCTCTTTAGCCATTATGCAAAAGGAAGGTTATTCCATTCCTTTTATCAAATACAGCATTAGGGATTATTTGAAAAGGAATGGAGAACTTTGATGTGATATACTTTGAGTACTGATGTGCGGTTCTGGTTGCCCCATCTCAAAAAGGAAATAGCAGAAAGAGAAAAGATTGAAAGAGGGGTGATAACAATGAAAAAGGAGCTAGAACAGCTTCCTTATGAAAAGGCTGATAAGTTAAGGCTCTTCGGCTTGGAGATAAGACAAGTGAGAGGGGATATGATAGAGGTTGATAAAAACATGAGTGAATGGAAGAGTTATTTTTTAGCTCACACTTTTCTAGTAATAGTTCAAGGTAAGTTACATTCAGATAGAGCAGGTAACATAGCAACATGGTATATGACGGCAAATAAAGACCATCAGGGTTCATCTAGTCTGCCCAGCAAGGTGGCACCTGCCACTCCGTGCAGGTCCCCCCTCCCTATGCCTTTGTTTAGGGGTGTACCCACTGCTCCGTGCAGGTCACCCCTATTTGTTGGGATAGCAGAGACAGTTAAGGTTATTTTGATTTTATCCTGTTGCTATTAAGGGATCCACTGTGTCTGTCCCATACCATTTTGAACCACCCTTTCGGTGAACAAGTATTTCCTGACGTCGTCTTTCAGTTTACCCCCTTGTAGGCATTTCTCTGTCCCTGAAAGATTTATAATCTCTATCTGAGGCAATAGAGGGTTAAGTGACTTGCACAAGGCAACAAGAACCATCAGTGGGGCTTGAACTCGGCCTTCCCTGGTTCCTGTTGCTGTAATCACTAAGCTACTCCTCCACTCAGCTTTTCAAACAACATTAACACCAGAGAGCACCCTATGAATCTAACAACCCCCTGTATGAACACAAATCATACAAAGGATTTTTTTTCATGCCGCGCAGAATTAAGCTGTAGAATCGGTTGCTGGAGCAAGTGGTCAAGGTGACCAACATAGCAAGGATCAAAAGAGGTTTGGACAAGTTCCTGGAGGTAAAGTCCATAGAAATTATTAGCTAGGTAGACTTGGGAAAGCCAGTGTTTATCCCTGAAAGTTGAGTATGAGAAATGGGATCTACACATTGGGATCTGCCAGATACTTGAGGTCTGGACTGGCCACTGTCAGAGATAGGATGCTGGGCTTGATGGACCTAGCTCCAGTCTAGCATGGCTTATCTGATGTTCATATTTGTGTTGCCTTTCTCTCAACCTTTGTCATCTTTACTACAGTATATCCTTGCTGAGATGACCAAAGCTGCACACAATATTCAAGGGGCAATCCCTTTTCACTATCTTTTTATTACTTTTGGTTTTTCTTAATCCCAAAGGGTCTGGATGTTGACCAATCTTGTGCTCAGTCTTTGGAACCCAGATACTCAGCAGAACAGACATGCCGAAGCTTTCAAGTGGGAAAATTCCCAGCACAGACCTTCATGGAAGAAAAGGAAAACCCATTTCTGCCAGTAAGAATCTTTCATTTGATAAAGAGCACTCCAAACTTGAAATTATCTTTCTTTTTCTCTAACTTGGCCTGCACACTTCTGCCCACACAAACACTGACCCACAGAGAAGGGCAATTAGCTGAGTGAGACAGCATACCCTATTAGGAAATTAGGAATGTCTCACATCTTGATTCAAGTGACCTGAAGTGGTCTGTCTGGATGTTTTAACCATAAGAACGCTTCAAGAAAGAGACGCATGTTGTGGCCTGGCATTGTCTGAGTCCCGTATGACGTTTCTCACTGTCCCAGCACGTACACGTAATAGTGTAGATGCAGCGAAAGACAAAGGAGGAGGAGGAAGGGTCAGTGGTAAGATCCTTTGACAGTCTACTCATTTTGTTGTATTTATTTGAATTTATCTCAGACTTTTTCGTTGGTAACTCAAAGTGAATTATATTAAGGTATTACAGATCTTTCCCTTTCCCTGGAGGGTGGTTAAAGTGACTTATCTAAGGTCACAAGCACTGTTCCCTCTAAGCTGTGCGTGTGTGCGTGCGCACACACCTCACCAAGCGAGCGCACATACTTTACAACAGAGCGCACAAAAATTATGGCTCTGATTCTGATAGAAAACAACACGGACATCTTAAAATTTAAAAGTTATGATTGTAATTACTAGAAATTTCCCGCTTCATTTAGTAATCATCTATTTTCATTTAATTTGATTAAAATCAATGTTGTGTACATACTGTATTCTGACATGTAGTCAAATTTTAAAGTATATAACTCCGAGTGTCGTTATGTGGCGCACAAAAATTTAACCTTCCTTCAAAAGCTGCACAGCTGATATTTTATGCGCACACAGCCTACAGAAAATTAGAGGGAACATTGGTCACAAGGAGGTAGAAATCAAGAAAATTATTTTATCAGACAGAGCAAGGTCTTCTAATGGTAAAAGAAGTCATAACAAATATAGACACAGAACTGTATATAGGTGCAACATCTGTCCCAGGCCAATCCTTAATGTCTGATCCCGTTTTGATATTTTTCCATTGCATCTCTGGATTTGTTCCAATTTCTGCAAGTGAAGCAGGGCTACAAATCCATAATACATATAACATTTGTCATTTTTATACTGCTCCGTACAGGGGTAAGAACCCCTCTTCCCAAGTCGCTCCCACCTATGGGCCAAGTTTGTCTTTCTCTCCTACAAGTACATTCATTCTGCTAGTCTTCATTACTTCTCCTCTCTTATCTCCCTCTACACTCTTCCTCACGAGCTCTGCTCATCAGGTAAGTCACTGTTACCTGCGCCCAATCCTCCGTCACCAACTCTTAGAATAAACTTCCTGCTCCCTCTCTGATCCTATTCAAATCTAGCCTAAGACCCACCTCTTTTAGGCTGCTTTTAAATCTTAACCTTTTATTCTTCTGTTTCTATCTATGTTTTTTAAATCCCTAATGTTTAATTCTCCTAATTTGCTTATTTGTCCTGTTTGTCTGTCTTGAATAGATTGTGAGCTCCATGGAGCAGGGAATATCTCTTATATAAGGTGTACGGCTCTGAAAATATCTGTAGAGGCAGTAATAGAGGTGAAAAGCCTTCAGGTACATTATGTCCCTGTCCCAAAGCATTTACAGTCTATGGGGACACCTGAGGCAATGGGAGATAAAGTGAATTGTCCAAGGTCACAGGCAGGATCAATAGCCAAAGCAAAATCTGAATCTTGTTTTCCCTGGTTTTCAGCCCATTGCTTTAACCATTAGGCCACTTTCAATCTGAGTCCGAGTTTAGAAAAGTTAAGTAACATTTATGGTAACAGAGGGACAAAAGAGACATATTGAGTCCTGTGCTGTACCCTCGTTATTGGCGAGGACTGGTGCAGTGGTACTGGGTACCCTGGGTGAACCCTCAGCTCTGTGCCCTCCTCCTCTGAGATTATGATAGTTAACCTCAGCAACCATAATCATCCTGACACCACCTGCAAACACAAAACCCTGTAAAATGGATATTTGGACATCACACTTTTAAATACTAAATGTTGCTTTGTCTGCATGCATGCCCACTCTCGCTGTAGCTGAAAGAAAGTCCTGATGGCTCGCTGTTGTCTGGCTATCATGATCTAGCATTTTGCTTTAACTGCTGGTGCTCTTTGCCACCCTACGCAACTGCCTGCTCTTGGCTAATGGTTGAGCCGTCCCTACCATTGGAGCCCTCATTACTCTTTGCCTTACTGTTAATCAAACCCTATATGTCCCCTTTTTCCACACACACACACACATTGATCTGTTACTGGCAGCTTCTAGGAATTTTTTCATAAAAATTGCAAGAATACTCATATTTACTGAGCTCTCTCTGCACCAAAAGCTCTTTGTGTTTCTCTGAAGTTTTTTTCATTGAAAGCTAAATTCTCCACGTGCTTATCTTCCTCTACCTCCCTTGATCTTTATTTCTCTGCTTCTCTTTCTTTGTCTCTCCCTGGCCCCTCATCTTCTTTCTCCACTCACTTTTACATTTTGCATTCTACGGTTGATTCTTTATTTTATTGCATACACTGCCTTTCCATAGAAAATATTCACATACCCAACAATTAACGTGCTGTTTATCCACAGTGGAACTGGTACCCATCTACTTGATTTCTTGTGAAGTGTCACAGATTATTTTGCAGACAGACTGTGCTGAATATGGATTGTGAGCTGCCTTGACCCCTTGGAGAATAAGGTGCTCTAGAGTTTCTTCTGCAGGCTTAATCACATCTAAAATCCACTTCCCCATAATAATAAACTTTCTTGCAGTGAGTTCTGGGTCTCTCCAAGAGGCCATTACATCAGCAAAGGCTTGATGTCCAAAGCTTAATAGGCAACTAGCAGAGTCTCCCGCACCTCTTGTTCTCACATTGGTTTCAATAGCAGATGAAAAGCTGTTATAAGCACTATCCTTTCTCTCTCTAACTCACACAGCAAGCCTTTTAATCATAGGGAAAATGGAATTTAACAATGCAACAGAGAGGAATAACAATTAATGTTTTTCTTCCTGCCCTTTCAATGTTGTATTTCGTCTGTAATGGTGCCATTATGTCCTTGTTCAGGAACCAGTTACCCACTCAGAAGGTAAGAGGCATATGCAATTTTCTAAGCGGAATCTAATCTACTCAGAACCCACAGCTAAAAGAATTGTCATGACATTCTTTACGATGTTAGGGGTTCAAATACTTTTAAAATGAGTTAAACGTGAGACCAAGACAAGGAACATCTTTACGAATGTGATGTCAATGAGAACCCAATGGGATAACAGACACAGGAAAACAGCAATCAATAACCCACAGCATGAGACAAAGCCCCAACAACAGGGCTAAATAAGAGATGCACTTCAGAGGGCACCGGATTGATAGCTCAGTAGCAGGGCCATACCGAGACTGAGATGTGCCCTGTGCAATTTGCACATCGGGTGCGCGCCCCCCTCCCGCACCTCCATTTAGACACTTTATGGGGGTGTGGGAGGGGGGTGCATGCTCGAGGCGGGACAATGCTGCACAGAGCCCATCGAGAGACAGGAAGGCTCCGCAACGGCTTTACAGGTATAGCCGTGGTTCCCTAAGAGACAGGGAGCCGCGGCTGTAGAAGAACAGCAGGGCAGCAGCAGGCAGACAGGGAGAGGGGAGGAGGGGGCAGGGAACCTGCAATGGGGCTGACATGGAGGGAGGGACGGAGGGAGGGAGGGGTCTGACATGGACAGGGAGGCTGACATGGAGAGAGGGGGGCTAACATGAATGGAGGGAGGGAGGGGAGGGGGGCTGACATTGATGGATGGAGGGGGGGCTGACATTGATGGATGGAGGGAGGGAGGGCTGATGGACAGGGGGGGCTGACATGGAGGGAGGGAGGGCTGACATGGAGAGAGGGGGGCTGACATGGATGGAGGGAAGGAGGGAGGGGAGGGCTGACATGGAGAGAGGGAGGGAGGGAGGGCGGGAGGGGTGGCTGACATTGATGGATGGATGGAGGGAGGGAGGGAGGGGGCTGATATGGATGGAGGGAGGAGGGAGGGGGGCTGACATGGACAAAGGGAAGAGACAGGGGGACATACTGTACAGACAGGCAATAAATTCTGGACAGAGGGGAGAGACAGTGTGGGTTAGGATTATAATGGGCAGATGGGGGGGCTAGGACTGGTAATGGGTTGATTAGGGAAGGCTAGGACTGGGAATGGACTGATCAAGGGGGGGTTGGGACTGGTAATGTGCTGATAGGGGGTAGGACTGGTAATGGACTGATGGGGGGCTAGCACTGGAAATGAGCTGATCGGGGAGGTTAGGTCTGGAAATGGGCTGATTTATTTATTTATTTAGCTGCATTTATATCCCGCTTTTCACCAGGTCAAAGTGGTTGGGGGATACATTTAACATGAGGGGATAAGAGACACATACACTAAATACTTACAGGGAACATGGGCAATGGAGGGTTAAGTGGCTTGCCCAAGACCACAAGGAGCACCTGTGGGACTAGAAACCCCAGTCCTTCCGGCCCAAGGTTGCTGTCCTCTAGTGGGATTTGAACCACTGACCTTCCTGCCTGTGGTACCTTGCCCCAATCACTAGGCCACTCCTCCCCATTACCAGTCCTACCCTCCCTGATGGGGGGTAGGACTGGTAATGAGCTAATTAGGGGAGCCTAGCACTGGTAATGGGGTTGAGGAAGGACTAGCACTGGAAATGAGCTGATTAGTGGAGGCTAGCACTGGTAATGAGCTGATGGAGGGGGGGGGGTAGGATTGGTATTGGGCTGATTAGGGGAGGCTAACACTGGTAATGGGGTTGAGGGGGGACTAGCACTGGAAGCGAGCTGATTGGGGGGGCTGTGACTGGGAATGGGCTGATTGTGGGGAGGGGAGGATAGAGCTGCTGGCCCTGGAAGAAAACTGGGGGCTAAGGCTACAAATGGGCTGATACGAGGGGATGGGAGAATGGAACTGGAAGAAAGTGGATCTGAGAGGGGCTGCCATGGTATTTGTACTAGAAGGGACTGGTCAGTGGGGAAGGAGGGGGTCTGGAAGGGATTGGACACCAGTGGCAGTCATGGGAATGCAAGTTGATATTGGAAGGTACTGAGAGTGAGGACTGGAAAGGGGTTGATACTGGGGAGGGTTACTGGGACTGGAAATAGGCTGATGGAAAGAAGTGAAGAAAACGAAAGAAGAGATAAGAAATGGCAGATGGACCATAGACCACAGAAAGAGAGCTAAGAGAAGACAGGAAAGCAGGAGCCTCAGATCGGGACCAGCATGATCAGAGAATAAATTGGTCAGACAACAAAGGTAGAAAAAATAATTGTATTTCATATTAGTGATTTGACTACAAAATCATCATAATTTTGAAATCAAATATTGTTACTTGTTATTGTGATTAATTATTGTGGTTTAAATAAGTAAATTTTATAAATAAAAACATATTGCAAAGGCCTATAGTATATTAATAATTCAACAAATGATTACAGCGACAATGCGTTAACGGTAAAGGAAGAGAGACGCATTTGATTTTATCAATGGGGGGGTCACCACAAGTTGACCAATGGTAAAAGGGGTCACGGTACAAAAAAGGTTGAGAAACACTGCTCTAAGATGAGCAACAGCATAGGATATGCACTTTGTTCACTTTTCTTTAAAATAATTTTTACCTGTTCAGTTAGTTTAGCAAATGTGAGTCATCTGCACTCAGAGAAATGGACAAAGCAAGAATCTGTTGTGTGGAGCAAACTAAGCAACACAAAGGATGGCCACTTCTTTTCCAGTTTTTGTTGTTCTTATTTTATTAAAGTATAAACTTTAATAAAAGTAAATAAAACAAATATAATGCAATAAATACAGGAAGATAATTAATATCTTTGGCTGCTGCATCTTTATGTAGCATGTGGACAGTGCCTGAAACAAGGGCGGTTTACTGCAAGAAATGGCCTGCCCTTGAAAGATGAATATTGCCAGCAAAGCACAGAGTCTAGTACAAGAAGAACACTGCATGGTCCCTCTTATTTCACATTAGAAGAATTCTCCAAAGCGGATATTGTATCTGAATTTCCAGAGCAGATACCCCCTCTTTGCGGATGATACCAAAATCTGCAATAGAGTAAGACACCCAGGAAGGTGTAGATAACATGAGGAGGGATCTAGCTAAGCTTGAAGAATGGTCTAGAATTTGGCAGCTGAGATTTAATGTTAAAAAATGTAAGGTCATGCATTAGGGCTGCAGCAATCCAAGGGATATAGTATAGGGGGTGAAGTACTTTTGTCCACTAAAGAAGAGCGGGACCTAGGCGTGGTTGTGTCTGATGATCTTAAAGTAGCTAAACAGGTAGAAAAGGTGACGGCAAAAGCTAGAAGGATGCTTGGGTGTATAGGGAGAGGGATGACCAGCAGAAAAAAGGAGGTGATAGTGCCTGTGTATAAGTCTTTGGTGCGACCTCATTTGGAGTATTGTGTGCAGTTCTGGAGACTGCATCTTCAAAAGGATATAAACAGGATGGAGTCGGTGCAGAGGGCGGCTACTAAAATGGTTAGTGGTCTTTGTTATAAAGCATATGAGGACATACCTAAGGATCTTAATATGTATATTTTACAGGAAAGGCGGAATAGAGGTGATACGATTGAGACGTTTAAATACCTCCATGGCATAAGTGCACAGGGAGAGAGCCTCATTGAAAGCAAGCTCTGCTATGAGGGGACATATAATGAGGGTGAAAGGGGATAGACTCGGGAGTAATATGAGGAAATATTCCTTTACGGAAAGAGTGGTGGATCCGTGGAATAGTCTCCCAGTGGAAGTGGTAGAGATGAGGACAGTATCTGAATTCAAAAAAGCATGGGACAAACACAGAGGATCTCTAAAGGAAAAAAGTTGTTGATATGGAAGGAAAGACTAGATAGGCCATGTGGTCTTTTTCTGTCATCATGTTTCTATGTTTCTACCCCTTCCCCAAATGTCATCTGTGTGCTGGACTGAGCAGGAGATCTTGTGACCTGCTGAACCTATGACAGCTGAGCAGGAAAGATGCAATGAAAGGACAGAGGCTATATAATGAGAGCAAGATGCAGTCCATATTTAGGCACAGGCAGCACTGGCAACCTCCTAGAACAGTAGTACTTCAAGGCAAAGTTTGAAGCCTACTCCCACATACCTCAGGGCTATGTGCACGTGCTGCTTCCAAGGAGCCACACTGAGGTACGGTGGCCTTCCTCTGCTCCTCTTCTGGCTCTGACACCACTCCCCCCACCCACCACCACCTCCCACTGTCTAGGATTTGCTGTGTGTGGTCTTTCCTATGGACATCAAAATGCTAAATCCAGCCCTGATGCGATGGGAAAGATTAAGATGACATATTTTTGCTTAGAGGGGAAAGGAATAAAACAGAGACCCTTCTGTAGAAGGCACCTTACCTGCCCACCCATTCACCAAATAATGCATCTAGGAAACAGAACAGGGCCTGTCGATGCTGTACCAGCTTGCTATTTCAACTGAAGCTTTTCAGCTGGGAAAATGGAAGTTCGAATAAGTTTAATTGACAAAAATGAAACTGGATTCAGTAGCTTCTACTGGAGAAGAAGTGCTGTGATTTTACTACAGTATGTGAGAATAAAGGCAAGCTCTTGAGTCTGGAAAATTACAGGCTAGGGCGACTCGAGTGAGTAATGAATATCCAGGATCACACTGACATTTCACCTGAGAGGTGCATCAACAGGATCGTTATGAAAACTAAGCCACCTTTAAATGTCTTATCGTGAAATCATAGATATACACATACACTATACAATTATATCTGAAAAAATATATTTTTTATGACCACATATAAGATTCCTGAGAGGCTTCTAAGAGAGAGTTCCCTTCTTCATTCAATAATGATATGAAACATCCCTGTCGTGAGCTGACGGGTTTGTGTCTTGCTTCACTAGAAAGATACGGTGGTCTCTGGAAAGCGCAGTGCACCCCACAGCATAGATCGCAAGCAGGTCAGCACTGTGATGCCTCCGGTGCGTTTTGTTAACACTACAGCTGGGAGCTGTTGAGTAAGAGGCACTTTCCAAATCAGTATATGCTAATATCACTGCAGCAACGGCATTTAGAGCAGACTTAAAAACAGGAAGGATTCTCTGTCATAATTTCCAACCGAATTATAGCATTTTCCTTGTTCTATTGCTTACCTGCCATTGCCTGCGAGGGAGCTGCGCTCATTTTAATTGTGGAGGGTGTGCAGAACTGTTATTCACACATGCTGCAGCATTTCACAAGCCCTGCTCCAGACCCTCTACTTGTATCTCTATGAAGATGCTTTGGAAAGTTGAGAGGGACAGAGGCAGAGACGGAGCTGGATTCCCTTCCAAGCATGGCCTGGTGGCAACATCCCTCATGTTACTGGCACGAGCTGCTTCCATTAATAAGATAATGATGGCTTATTTAACTTTAAGCGGAGACAGGGTGCTGGGCAAATTACCTGTGCATTGATTGCTTAATGATGGGATGCTAACAATGCCTTAGCTCTCTGCCTGAACTGAAATTGACCTAAGGAAAGATGAATTTTAGATTCTCAAATTTACCATTTAATGAAGCAATCCCACCATCCGTTCTTATGCCCAGCGCATGGAAGAACCAGAAGCGCGTGGACACAGTGCCACGTAGTGGTTACTAAGCCCATGATCTTCATTGAATGTTACTGGGATGGGCTCACATCATGCTGGTACAGCGCAATGGAAACTTTAACTCCATAAGACGGAAGTATTTTGCTTGTGACACTGCACAAAGACTGTCAAAAAGCTCAGATAAATATATTACTATTAATTGCTGAAATAATATTTTTTGTGCTAGGCATTAAGCAAACACAGAGCTCTAGAGAAGCGTTTTATCTTTGCTTCTTGGTAAGGAGTGTGGTGGGGGAGAAGAATCAGTATTTGTGGAAGTTTAATAACGCAATCCAGTCTCTTATAACTTATGGCTACCCTTATGAATAAGATCTGAGTGAAAAAATCCCTTTCCACCAACTTCCATGACAAGTATCTTGTTCTGCAGTATGTACCTTTGATATGAGGTGCATTTACCAGATCTTTATGCTATCAGACTCATCAAAAGACATCTTGATGGGACCTGAAGAGATCATCTTGTCTGTGCACTTTATCAAGGCGGGATTCACTGCACCTACATCCATCGCAGAGAGATATTTCTCTAATTTCCTCTTGAACATTTTCATGAGTTTAATAATTGTCACTGGATCAAGACAAAACATTTCACCCAGAATTAATTCCAGGATACATGCCCCCAGTCCATACCTATCCAAAAATACCACTCAAGTCAGAATCCCTATGTCCCACCTTACCAATCCTCCAAATTGTGTCAGTAGGACATCCATGTCCATACAGAAAATTTATTGAAATCACACATGCATGGATAAATGGTGATCTCATCAGCTTTCCTCCCTTCTGAGAGGAAGCCGCATGTTTGCAAATGTGCTGGGATATTACCTATTATCAGCCACTACTACTAAACCAAACTTAGAACATAAGAACATAAGATATGCCATACTGGGTCAGACCAAGGTCCATCAAGCCCAGTATCCTGTTTCCAACAGTGGCCAATCTAGGTCATACGTACCTAGCAGTTTCCCCAAAAGACAGAGGTTCCACAATGCTTGTATTGGGTCAAGCATTGTTATCCTGGGTCCCTTTTTAATAATGGTTTATGGACCTTTCCTCCAGGAACTTGTGCAAACCTTTTTTAAACCCAGCTACACTAACAGCCTTTACTACATCCTCCGGTAACAAATTCCAGAGTTTGATTGCACGTTTAGTGAAAAAATATGTTCTCTTATTTGTCTTAAATAGTTTACCCTGTAGCTTCATTGCATGTCCCCTAGTCTTTCTATAATCTGATAACATAAACGGTCAATCTATGTTTACCTGTTCCACTCCGTTCATTAATTTATAGACTTCTATCATATCTCCCCTCAGCCGTCTCTTTCCAGGTTAAAGAGCCCTAACCTTTTTAGCCTTTCTTCATAGGGGTATCCTTCCATCCCCTTTACCATTTTGGTGGCTCTTCTCTGAACCTTTTCTAATAACACAATATCCTTTTTAAGATACAACGACCAGAATTGCACACAATATTCAAGGTGCGGTCGCACCATGGAATGATACAGAGGCATTATAATATCCTTTGTTTTATTTTCCATTCCTTTCCTTATGATTCCTAGCATTCTATTTGCTCTCTTGGCCACCGATGCACACTGGGCGGAGGGTTTTAACATGTTATCCACAATGACGCCTACATCTTTTTCCTGGGTGGTGGTTCCTAATGTGGAACCTTGCATCGTGTAATCATAGTTTGGGTTGTTCTTCCCTAGGTGCATAACTTTGCACTTCTCCACATTAAATTTCATCTGCCATTTTGATGCCCAGTCTTCCAATTTATCAAGATCCTCTTGCAATTTTCCACAATCCTCTTGGGTTTTAATAACTTTAAATAGTTTTGTGTCATCTGCAAATTTGATAACCTCACTCGTTATTCCCTTTTCCAGGTCATTTATGAATATGTCAAAAAGCAGCGGACCCAGCACAGATCCCTGGGGTACACCACTATTCACCTTTCTTCATTGGAAAAATTGGCCATTTAGCCCTACCCTCTGCTTTCTATCTTTTAACCAGCTCCTGATCCACAATAGTACACTGCCTCCTATCCCATGACTCTTTAGTTTTCCCAAAAGTTTCTGATGAGGGACCTTGTTAAAGGCTTTCTGAAAGTGCAAATACCTTCTATCAACTGACTCACTTTTGTCTACCTGTTTATTCACACCTTCAAAAAAATATAACAAATTAGTAAGACAAGTTCTTCCTTGTCTAAAGCCATGTTAGCTGTCTTCCATTAAGCCATGACTATACATGTTCAATAATTTTGTTCTTTATGATGGTTTCTACCATTTTTCCTGGTACTGACGTCAGGCTCACCGGTCTGTAGTTTCACCCCTGGAACCCTTTTTAAAAATTGGTGTTACTTTGGCCATCCTCCAATCTTCAGGTATTACAGATGATTTTAATAATAGTTCACAGATTGCTAATAGCAGGTCTGCTATCTCATATTTCAGTTCTTTCAACACCCTTGGATGTACATCATCCGGTCCAGGTGATTTGCTATTCTTGTTTATCAAATAGTTGTAATACATCTTCCCAATGTATCGATATTTCCTTCAATTCTTCCGCACCTTTAAATACCAATTCAGTCATGGGTAACATTCCTACATCTTCCTCAGTAAAGACTGAAGCAAAAATTCATTCAGTCTCTCCGCTATCGCCTTGTCGCCTCTTAGTGCCCCTTTAACCCCTTTCTTATCTAATGGACCAACTGACTCTCTCACTGGTTTTTTGCTACGAATGTACTTGAAAAAGTCTTTATTGTGCATTTTTGCTTCCGCAGCAAGCTTCTTCTCAAATTCTCCCTTTGCAAGCCTTATCAATGTCTTGCATTTAACTTGCCAGTGCTTGTGCTGTTTCCAGTTTTCGTCATCTGGCTCTTTTTTCCATTTCCTGAAAGATGCTTTTTTGGCAACAACAGCTCTCTGACCTCACCTTTAAACCATGCTGGCAGTTTCTTGGACTTCCTTCCACTTTTCTTAAAGCGTGGAATACAGCTGTTCTAGGCTTCCAAGATAGTATTTTTCAACAACACCCAAGCTTGATATAAGTCTTTAACCTTTGCAACTGCTCCTTTTAGTTTTTTCTTAACAATTTTCCTCATTTTATCATAGACGCCATTAAAAGGTTAAAAGATAGTACTGTGGATTTTCTTACCATCCCTCCTCCACTAATTAAATCAAACGTGATCATGCTATGATCACTATTGCCAAGTGGCCCCAACACCCTTATCTCTTGCACCAGATCTGGTGTTCCACTAAGGACTAGGTCCAATATGGCTTCCCCTCTGATCGGTTCATGAACCAGCTGCCCCAAAAAGCAGTCATTTATTTAATTTAGGAACTTTATCTCCCTAGCATGTCCTGCCGTGATACTGACCCAGTTGATACCGGGGTAATTTAAATCACCCATTATTATTAATGTGCTGTAACTTTTGTTAGCTTCGTTGATTTCTTTGAGCATTTCATCATCCATTTGTTCATTCTGGCCAGGCGGTCGATAGTACATCCCCACTGTCATCGCCTTCCCCTTTTTACATGGAATTTAAATCCATAGAGATTCTACAGCAAAGTTTGTTTCCTGCAAAACTGTAATCCTTTCTGACACAATGCCCTCTCTAACATAGAGTGCAGCCCCTCCACCAATTTGATCAGCTCTATCATTACGATATAGTTTGTACCCAGGTATCAGTGTCCCACTGGTTGTCCTCCTTCCACCATGTCTCTGAGATTCCAATCATATCTAACCTCTCATTTAGTGCTATATATTCTAACTCTCCCATCTTATGTTTTAGACTGCTAGCATTTGCATACAAGCATTTTAGAGACTGTATTTTATTCATATAAATCTGGCTATTGGTAGGCATGGGTAATTTGGAATATTTAAGCTCTGTCTGCTCCATACTCAAGGGCCTTTGGGCGACTTTACTCTTTTTTGGAACCTCTCTGCTTTTGGTAATATCCTTCAAGGATACATTTTTCCGAACCATGCGCTCTTGTGCGATTCTCGGCTTTCCCCTATTATCTAGTTTAAAAGCTGCTCTATCTCCTTTTTAAAGGTTAATGCCAGCAGCCTCGTTCCATCCCGGTTAAGGTGAAGCCCATCCCTTCGGAAGAGCCCCTCCTTTCCCCAGAATGTTCCCCAGTTCCTAACAAATCCAAAACCCTCATCCTTGCACCATTGTCTCATCCACGCATTGAGACTCTGGAGCCCTGCCTGCCTTTTGGGTCCTGCGTGTGGAATGGGAAGCATTTCAGAGAACACTGCCCTGGAAGTTCTGGATTTCAACTTCCTACCTAAAAGCCTAAATTTAGCCTCCAGAACCTTCCTACCACATTTTCCTATGTCATTGGTGCTGACATGTACCAAGACAGCAGACTCCTCCCCAGCACTATCTAAGACCTTATCTAGGTGGTGCATGAGGTCCGCTACCTTCACACCAGGCAGGCATGTTATCAGGTGATCCTCACGTCCACCAGCCACCCAGCTAGCTACATGCCTAATGATTGAATCACCAACTATAACTGCTGTCCTAACCCTTCCGTCATGGGCACATGGCCCTGGAGAAACTTCCTCAGTGCCAGAGGGTTTTACATCACCTGGAGGACAGATCCTAGTTACAGGATCACTTTTTGCCACACCAGGGTGATGCTCTCCTGTCACGTGACCTCTCTCCTCCATGGCAACAGGGATGCTGCCCGACTGGAGGTGGGATTTCAGGACTATGTCCCTGTAGGTCTCGTCTATGTACCTCTCTGTCTTTCTTATGTCTTCCAAGTCTGCTACTTTAGCCTCTAGAGAATGGACTCGTTCCCTGAGAGCAAAGAACTCCTTGCACCTAGTACACATGTAAGACCTCTCACCAACTGGGAGAAAATCATACATGTGACATTCAAGGCAAAAGACTGGAAAGCCCCCATCTCACTGCTGGACTGCTGTCTGCATCTTAGTTTTAAGCTTATGTTTAGATCTTTAGGTTCTTTACTTACTAAGGGTTGCTGTGGATACTTATACTAATAAAAGTGTACCTAATACGTTTAATATATCTTGTTAACCTGAAGCTTAATTAATCTCAGGTCCTTAATGTATGACTGATTTGGATAAAGAGCTGCACCTGAGAGCAGCTCCTTTCCTTTAAGATGTGTAAGTACCTATAAAGCTACGATTATCCCAGGGGAGGGTGGGTGTTGGGGAGGGAGGGAGGAAGGGAAATAAGACTTATTAAAAGAGGGCTGCTACACAGTAATCTGTCATGTGCTTCTAAGGTAAGCAGTGACCAACTTCCTGGGTGATTAACAGTCCTTGCTTGAATAGAAGGAGTTTTTCAAAATGGCCTTTTGACCTGCCACCTGGTTTTAACACCTATTTAAAATGTTTCACAGGTCTCTAGCTCCCTAGATAGAAGGCCTCTTTGTAAAAGTCTCTAGAAGACTTTAGTTATTGCTCAAAGAATACTGACCCTGTTTTTCCTTTTATGCTAAGTTATATTCTGATTTGATTTAAATTAAAGCTTGTTACTGCTGCTAGGCTCTGACTTAGTATGAAATTTAAACTAGACGCTCTCTGCTTGGTTCTAAACTTAACCAGAAAGCTTTTTCCTGTGTTTTAAATTTAAACTAAAAGCACTTTGCTGCTACTAGGCCCTGAGTGAGTATTAAAATTAAACTACAAGCTCTCTGCTGGGTTCTAAATTTAACCAGAAAGCTCTCTTCTGTGTTTTACATTTAAACTTAAACTGCTGCTACTAGGCCTTGAGTGGTTTAACAATTACACTGAGTTCACAGATTAATCAGCTTTAATCCAAAGAATTTCCTTCAGAAAAATTCCCAGAAGTATATACTCACTATTGCAGATCTCTCTCCAGAAGTAGCAGTCACCTTTTGTAGTCCTTCTTTGCTCTTCCTGCCATCTAGGAAGAAAAGACAGAAGACCTTATGACAAGATCATGTCTGCCAACTGACTTTAGGCCACGCATGATCTCAATTGAGGCTAGAGCATTTGTTCCCATGCCAAGGCATTCTAGAGGGTAGTCATTACGCTTTATTAAAGGAAGACCTACAAATCACAACTTGCTTTGAGAACAGAGGTAAAACTAAAAAACCTCAACAGGCCCCCAAAATCATCATGGTGGTCTTGGCAGACTGATGAGAGTTCTTTCTCTTGCCATATTATTTGTCCCTCAGAAACAAACTGAGTTGGTGTCTTGCATGCAGGTTTCTCGAATCACAGCCAGAGCCTGGAACTCAAGGGAGAGCAGAAATGCGTTTTAGCCTCCCTTGGTTCCAGCATTTTCACTTTGGAATACAGACAACTAGGTAAGTGAATAAAGTTAAATTATTAAAACACTGTCAAGGACAAATAGCAACCTCCATAATGGATGGATTTAGACCTAATCTCATTTGGAAGCCAGGAGGTTGTGCAAACTGACAGCATTTAGCAGAGTAGCAGAAGATGTGGTAAATGTCCATCCTGCCCTGACAGGGCTGTGCTTCCCTTCTCAGATAACGCCATTGGATTGCCACTGATACAGCTTATGGAATTCAGGAAGCTTTCTTTTAGATAAAAAAGCAGGCAAAAATTTGTGAAATTTGGCAGGACATTCGAAAGCATGCGAGTGAAAGGGTTTTTTATTCTTCCTTCCAGAACTGGTGCAATCTGTCTGAAATACCTTAATTCATATACCTACAAACTGCCCAGACAGCAGTGACCACAGCAAGCAGAACCAGACAAAACTGCAGTGCACAGTGAACACCCAGTCACCACCCCGACTCACACTAAGCAGTTAGCATGGGATTTTTAGCACACTGTGTTTTTAGTACATGCTAATGGTTGCTGCTTGTGCAGTAAACCCTGCGCTAACGATTAGCGCACTTTAGGGAATTCCAATTCTCTGCCAGGATTTCATAGATCCATACTTAGAACTATAGGCACAGAGAATTGGATGGCTGACAGCACCACTAGGCCTAATTTAATTTCTCCTGCAGTCTCATAGACCCCCCCCCCCCTTCCCCGTTCATCTCTGACATTCCCTCACATTGCCACATCTAGGGATTCACTAGCTTTGTTTTGCAAGTCTCATGCACTATGCTGCAATGGGAATTTCTTGCAATGTACTTACACTGCGCCACACTAGCAAGCACTTGGCTAACGCTCCAACTGTTCCTCTGAGGTTTTCAAACAGCAAGAGGATGGTTAACTCCTAACAAATTGAAAGGGTGAATAGTTGAAAAGGAAGAGATAATGAATTTATGGAACAGAAAAACACACGAAACCTTGTAGTAATAGATGGTTTCTGTTTGGCATTTAAATTTTTCAGCATGACATTATTCGTGCCTAAAAATTCCTGAACTGTAATTTATTAACAGTCTTAAGTACCATTACAGGGAAGTTATAGCAAAATGCAGCAGACGAGAGAGAGAAAAGGGAACTATCTTGTCATTTTTGTGCATCAAGCAGCACCCCCCTTGTCATTAGCCCATTCCACAGAGGCATATTACTTAAGCGATTAATGACATGGAGTGAGTTCTGACAAACAGCAGTGCATTGTGAAAAACATTTGTCTTACCGGTATATCCACACAAACAAATCTTCCAACTGGAGATGGATCATTGCTTGAGAAAGTTAATGGTGCGCCTACAACACACAGCTGCAAAAAACAATTAGCATGTATAACACCTCAGCCAAAAAGAGAAGGGGTGACCTAAGGGATAGAGCAGTCCTGGAAACATACCTAGCCTGTCAGGTTTTCCGGATGACCACAATGAATATGCATGAGAAAGATTTGCATAAAATAGAGGCAGTGCACGCAAATCCCTCTCATACATATTAATAGTGGTTATCCTGTAAACCTTACTGGCCAGGTGTCTTGAAGACTGGGCAAGAACCCATGGGTTAGAGCAATAGCTGAGGAACCAGACGCCCTATGTTCTAATCCTCCTTCTTCCACTAACACCCTGATGACCTTGAAGCAATCTTTTTATATACCGTTTTTTTCTGTGGCCACCTAAATTATAAGCTCTCTGAGTCAGGGGACTTGTTGCACCCAACTGCACCAGATAGATCCCAAATAAGGAGACGGATGAATTGTGCATGACCACTTTTTAACAGGAACTCAGGCTTGTGGGGACTTAAGGCTTATAGTTAATTATTAGAATGAAGTTTCAGCTAGTTGAGATCAAATAAGCTAACTGCAAACTATCTACATTGTTATGCTCATTATCATACTTGAACGAAGACTCATCAGAGAGGGGGTAGGGGTGCTTGTATGTTTCCCCAATAACCTTTGTTTTCTGTGTCTTATTTCAACATATATTCATGGCACTTTAGGGGGTCTGATGAGATAAGGGCGAACCTTCAGACTTACGCCACCCCCCTCCCAGATTTCGATAATTAAACTCAACGATCATGTCCATTCTAACACTACCCCTCCCACAACAATCCTGAAAAATGCATTACTGGGGCAGAGGAGTAGCCTAATGGTTAGCGCACTGGCTTGGGAACCAAGAGACCAGGGATCAATTCCTACTAGCTCTCCTTGTGGCCTTGGGCAAGTTACTATATGCCCACTCTCCATGCAGATGAAAGAATGTGCTGGTGGCTCTTTTGAGTTTGCATTGCAGTCGGAATCTATTGCTTTGCTTTGATGGCTGCCTGCTCTCTTCCACGCCACCAATGCAGCTGCCTAGTCTTACCTAATGGTAGAGCTGGCAGCCCTGGAGAGAATCCTGACAGGAGCTTCTTTCAGTCGGATATACACTTGGACACATCTATGTTCCCGAAGGAACCATTAGTTCTGTGTGGAAGTTCCTGCTCTTTATTTTGTCATATCAAACGTCCTTAGCAGTCCCCTGTAAATGTTTCTGACCCTGATAAAGAAACCTTCACCTAACTACTTTGCCGATTCCACCTAAATTGTCTCAGTAGGTTTGAGGCTGTTTATCTGTCATATACATTTTAAAACACTTTTAATTGAAAAACAAATTGGGAATGTGCACAGGGAAAAATGTCAGTTCAATTTCATTTTGCTTGGCCTTTTGTTCCCAATTTTTAGACTTTTTCTGTTGGTTTCACAAATTTGTGCTAATGAAAAATGTTTAAGTGCAAGTTAGGACTTTTTAATGAATGCAAATTGACTATATACATGTTAATTCATAGGTTAACGTGTTAAATTAATTTTGCATGCATTAAATTTGTTAAGGCGCACCAACGAACCGAATGCACATCCTTATTAAAAAAAAATAAAACCTCATTCCCTTAAAAGGAAAAAAGGGCCTGATTTTTAAAAGCTTTTCTTCTACATGGAAAATAGTTTCTATAAACTAGGTCCGAAAGGATACACAGACACGGGCATCCATCACGTCACTCAGAGCTTCCGAGTTATTCAGTTCCAGGAGAGAGAATTTTTGGCCAATTCTTACATCTCAAAGCATTGTGGTATTTGTAGTCCTTGATTCTACCTAGGGCTGGCTCAACTATCAGGCAAGACTAGATAGTCAGCTAGGATGGCAGCTTCTGAGGGGTGTTGAAGCAAAACGTTCAGATAAACTCAGAGTGATCAGGACATTCTTTTACTTGCAGAGACAGCGGGCACATGCAAAGGCATAGAAAAGGGCTGATGTGGCCCATCTTCACGTCAGTGGCAACAGAGAAGAGGTGGGAAACGACAGGAGCATGAGCCTTACCTCGGCGGTTGGAAAAATAATGGAGATGTTACTAAAGGAAAGTCTAGGGAGCTTTCTACAATCCATTCAGTTGCTAGGGCTCAGGCAACATAGATTGTGCCAGATGAAATCTGATTGATTTCTTTGACTGAGTGACCAGAGAACTTAATCAAAGGCATGTGCTGGACATGGTCTACTTGGATTTCAGCAAAGCCTTTGATACTATTCCTCACAGGAGACTCATGAATAAACTGAGATCCAAGGTGGTGAACTGGATTAGAAACTGGTTGACTGCCAGATGACAGAGGGTGGTATAGTAAATGGACTTCACTCAGAAGAAAGAAAGGTGAGTAGTGGAGTGTCTCAGGAATCCAGTTCTGTTCAACATCTTTGCAAGTGACATTGCTGAACAGGGCCGGATTTACCTTGAGTGAGGCCCTATGCCAACAAAAATTTTGGGCCCCCAGCAGGGGCGGCCCAAGGTGGGTGCGGGGCCTCATTTGCATAAATATTTGCATAATGTTACCATATACTAACTTTTAGTAAACGTGCCTCTTAATGAGTGTATGGATAAAGAAAGACTAAAAGATTTCTACATTACTATAATCCAGTGCCAACTGCCAGACACATTAGGAACTACTACAAACACTGCCCATTTAGAACCCATAGCAAACCCGCCGTATCCTAACAGCACTACCAGGACTCACAAAGCACCAAACTCTACCTATCAAAAGGCAACACTGCAAATATTAAACCAATACATTTCAGAGAACAACAATACATGACCTACTGGGGAAAGAGAACAAGTGGCACTGTCAAATAGGAATTATATAAACAGAACACCTCAGCTCAGTTACACATGCACAACATAGACCGTCACCAAACAAGGAATCACAATTTAGAAACAGGAAGACAATAATTAAACTGGGAATCCCAAAAGCCAAACTTGGAATGTACAACACTGTAGAAATAAAACTATACATTAATTTGCTCTTGTACTAAACAAAGCGCAGACGTTAATGATGCACATTTACCAGAGCTGACATATTCCAATTAATAAATTCAAAATAAAGAGATATTTTTCTACCTTTTGTGCATTTTTTTCAGCTGCAATTGCTCCAGCCACTTTCTTCTGGTTTGTTCGTGTCTTCTGCTAACTCTCCATCGTCTGCTGTCCATTTGTCCTTTCTTCTCTCTTCTAGTTTTTTCCATTCTCTCTCTACATCTGCTTTAACATACTAATCTTTCTCCTTTTGCTCTTTCCTCATTCCTATTTCATCCACTCAAATTTTACCCCTCCATCCTCAATCCCCACTTACTCTCCCAATACCCGGCCAATTGTAGATTTTTTATTCCTCACACACAAAATATTTTTCCCTTCTCCATTTTACTCTTCCAGCCCCATCCCATTCTAATCCTCCCCCAACATCAGCTCCCTTCTAGTTCCAGCCTCACCCAGCATCCATTCCCTTCTAGTTCCTGCATCAGCCCATTTCCAGTCCTAGCCACCCATCAGCCCATTTCCAGTCCTAGCAACCCCCCAACCCAATACCAGTCCTAGCCCCCCCATCAACCCACTTGCAGTCCTAACCCCCCATCACCCCATTTTCAGTTTAAGCCCCCCCCTATAACCCATTACCAGTCCTAACCCCCCATCAGCCAACTTCCAGTCCTAACCCCATCAACCCATTTCCAGTCAGCCCCCCATAGCCCATTGCCAGTCCTAACCCCCCCCATCAGCCCACAGCCCATTACCAGTCCTAAACCCATCAGCCCACCTCAAGTCCTAACCCCTCCCCATCAGCCCTTTTCCTGTCCTAGCCCCCCATAGCCCATTATCAGTCCTAACCCCCCCCATAGCCCATTACCAGTTCTAAAACCCCCCAACAGCCCACAGCCCATTACCAGTCCTAACCCCATCAGCCCACCTCCAGTCTTAACCCCCCCAGCCCATTTCCAGTCCTAGCCCCCCCCCATAGCCCATTACCAGACAGCCCCCATCAGCCCACAGCCCATTACCAGTCTTAACCCCCCCCAGCCCATTACCAGTTCTAACCCCCCCCCAACAGCCCACAGCCCATTACCAGTCCTAACCCCATCAGCCCACCTCCAGCCTTAACCCCCCCAGCCCATTTCCAGTACCAGCCCCCCCAATAGCCCATTACCAGTCCTACCCCCCCAGCCCATTACCAGTTCTAAACCCCCCCAACAGCCCACAGCCCATTACCAGTCCTAACCCCATCAGCCCACCTCCAGCCTTAACCCCCCCAGCCCATTTCCAGTCCCAGCCCCCCCCAATAGCCCATTACCAGTCCTACCCCCCCCCCATCGGCCTAAAGTAAAATTTAATTTAAAAAAAAAACGCTGGCTGCCGCCGCGACAGCATGGACTGTTCCCGCGGGGCCCCCTCTGCTGCCGCGGCAGCATGGATTGTCCCGCGGGGCTCCCTATGCCCGGCTGAATCCCCTCTCTCCCTGCCGGCTTTGAGAGGCGCGAAGGGAGAGTGTCTCCCTCGCGTCTCTGTTAAGCCCGCAGGGGCTGACAGAGACGCGAGGGAGACACTCTCCCTTCGCGCCTCTCAAAGCTGGCAGGGAGGGAGGCAGGGAGGGGATTCAGCCGGGCATAGGGAGCCCCGCGGGACAATCCATGCTGCCGCGGCAGCAGAGGGGGCCCCGCGGGAACAGTGCATGCTGTCGCGGCGGCAGCCAGCGTTTTTTTTTTTTATTTAATTTTAAAAAGGCTATTTTTGTGGGCCCTTGTCAGCTGTGGGCCCTACGCCATGGCGTAGGTGGCGTATAGGTAAATCCAGCCCTGTTGCTGAAGGGTTAGAAGGAAACGTTTGCCTTTTTGCGGATGACATGAAGATTTGCAACAGTGAACATGCTGTAGAGAATTGACAACATGAGAAATGACCTAAAAAATTTTGAAGAATAACCTAATGCTTGACAGTTAAGATTTAATGTGAAGAAGTGTAGAGTGATGCACTTGGGATGCAGAAATCCAAAACAGCAATATGCGCTAGGGAAGATATGCACGGACCAGAAGAGAGACTGTGGGGTGATAGTGTCAGAGGACCTCAAAGTTGCAACACAATATGACAAGGTGATGGCCAAAGCCAGAAGGATGCTAGGCTGTATACAGAGAGGCATAAACAGCAGAAAGGAGGAGGTATTAACGCCCCTGTACAAGCCATTGGTGAGGCCTCACTTGGAGTACTGTGTTCAGATTTAGAGGCTGTATCTCACTAAGGATGTAAACGGTGTATTTTTCCTAGAAAAAAAAGATGCCAGTACTCATGCAGGACTCTTTTGTTAATATATGAGGATCATGCGTCAATTTTAGCAGCCAATGAAAAAGGGGCCAGTACTCCATCCCACCATGTACACCCTCAAAAACAGCCCTGGATGTAAAAAGAATTGAAGTAGTTCAGAGATGAACTTCCTAATGGCATGAGGTTCGCACCAGAAGCGGCATGAGACCTGAATATGTATACTCTAGAGGAGTGGAGGGATAGGAGAGATATGATACAAATGTTTAAATATTCAAAACTGTATAAATGAGCAAAGAAAATGTTTCCAAAGATGGGGAAACTATCAAACTAGAGGACATGAAATGAAGATGAAAGGAGAAAATTTTAAAAGCAACACCAGGAAATATTTTTTCACAGAAACAGTGGAGGATGCCTGGGTGGGGATAAAATTGTGAGAGAATTCAAAAAGGCCTGGGATAAGCACAGAGGATCCCTACACAGCAAGAGGAGCATTCCTGCTCAGAGCAAAACTTAAATAACTCTGATGCTTCAAAAAAGCACAGCAGGGGCGGCTGTCACAAAGTAGCAGTTACAACCCGAAGTAAAAAGCAGAGAGCAGGAGTAACGTACACAGAGCAGCAGTTACAACGCAAATAAGAAGCATAGAACAAGGGAAATCTGCGTGGAGAGGTCGTCACAACCCTAAACACCTTGCTGGACAGATTAGATGGGCTATGTGCCATTATTTATTATGTTACTCTGATGTCCAATTGTACATCTTTGTCCAATTTATACGTTGATGTGGGAAGGGCAGTGCTAGGATCATCGTGATTGTCGAGTTTAATTAGCAAAATCTCAGGGGAGGAGAGTGTAAGACTGAAGGTTCACCTAGGATGCCAAAGCCCTGATTCCACCAATAGAAATCAATGGTGCAGACCCCACAATGCACCAGCGAAGGCTTGTCAGAAATGCAGGACTAACCCAAAATCTCCATCCTGGAACCAGGGAACTTGGCAGCTCTGTGTCACTGTATCTCTTGGCTAGCGTTAGACATGAGGGGGGCCCCAAATCCTACCTGCAGACTTTCTCTTTCAGCTTGAGGCAGACTTGGAGCCCCATTGGCATGTGGGCCCAGGGCAATTGCCTTGTTTGCCATCCCCTAACACCGGCCCTGCCACATTTCAGATCAGTGGTTCTCATCCCAGTCTCTGGGACATACTTAACCTATCAGATTTTCAGGATATCCACAATGGTGGCAGCGGAAAGAAATCTCTCTCATACATATTCATTGTGGGAAACCTGAAAAGCCCAGCGACAGGTGTGCCCCTAGGACTGGTTTGCGAGACATAACTTTGTTGGCTACAGAATTGACAAGTTATCCAGTTCCAGCATTGAGATTTGAAGTCAGTGCTGGATTTCTGACAGGCTACCATTTGAAACCACCTATATGAGGATGGAGAAGTAGGACCACAAAGGCCACAATGCACCTTTACATAGGTTCAAACCAGGACTTGTCAAAATCTCTCCCTCCTCGAACTGGGTAACCTGGCCTATCTGTACAGATGTTAGAGCAGCTGCATTATTCTAATTATTGCTATTTCTATAGTGACAGCAGATGTAGACAGCGCTTTGCAAACACATATGGTAGAATCTCTGCTGTGTGGCACCGTTATATTTCTGCAGTAGATAATATTAGCAGACTACTTCAGGGTTTATGCAGTCACCGAGCAATAAGGTTTTGGCTTTGTTGTTATTGGTGCCTTATAATAACATGTTTTCTTCCTTCGTGCACATATCAGTTCTACCCCGGGTTTATCATTTAATTGCCCCACCCTCTATCCTTATTTCCAAGCACCTCTGTAAGGTCAGTGCAGTCTTTGGAGAGAGAATTCATTTCCAATATGTTCCAGCTCTTGGCAGGGTCTCGGAGAAATTGAAAGCACTGCAAATGTTTCCTGCATCTAAATGCTGGTGACACAGCAGGGCACAAACTCGCCATATAATCCAGGTTATGAATTGTAAAACAGATCAGATGTAAAGGAGCTGCAAAATTCAATAAAGATGGACATAGGCAGTGCAGTGAGGAGGCAGGTAGACTAAATGAGCTTTATTGCAGTACAGTTGCAAGTGCTTTAGAAGGTCCCTGTGCAAACCTGGCTGTGGGTTAACCCCCTAAGTGCCACCAGCTTTAGTTGTTAGAAAAGGGAGGAAGGATAGAGAACAATGTCATGGATAGCCCTCTACTGGTGAGAGAGAGCAACTGCAGGTGAGGAAAGAATACAGCTTCCTTTGCTTGACTAGCAGGGGGAGATCCTGGTCAGGCCTAGTGCAAGGGTACTGAGCACCATAGATGAACCTTTAGCCTTGCACAAGGCAGGTACAAGGGTACTGGGTTCCCTAGACAAACCTTTAGCCTTATGCGGGGCTGGTGCAAGGGTGTTAAGTGCCCTAAGTGAACCCCCAGCCTTAAGCCCCCTCACAATTCGTTTTTAAAACCCTAGCACCCATCATTTAAACACTATGGGGTATGTCTACTAAACTGCGGTAAACGTGAATAACGCGCGTTGTACGACGTTAACGATCGTTAGCGTGCTATAGCGCGCGCTATAGCGCATTAACGATCGTTAACGCGCTATAGCGTGCGTTATCACGCGCTAACGAGCGTAATGCTCCGCGGCGCGGTAAAACACCGCAGAAGGTGGAGAGAGGGCGGAGAGAAGGGGTCAATGGGCGGAGAGTGGGCGGGGAGAGGCTAACGCGCTGATTTCCAGAGCTGAATTCCAACTCGAATGAAAACCTACCGGTAAAAGCACTTTAAAGGGGAGAGAAACCATTTACGTGTCAGCAATGTACAGCCTAGGCAGGGAAACCAAAAAAAGGTGATAAGTGTGATACATGTGCACAGAACAAAAGGGCACAGAAACACCGAAAATGACCCCAACAAACTGGAAAAAAACAACAACCAAGCTGGCCAATAGTGGTAGCAATGAGAAACATCAACCCCCCCCCCCCGAGTAAGCTCCATAGAACAGAGATAATTCGTGGAAGGGTCCATATTCCGTCCCCATACAAGGTGCATGGGCCCACAGTGAAATAGCGCTGCTCAGGGATTTCCCCACCATCGGACAGGGTTCCTATGGCGTGCACATGTCCCGCAACATCAGGGCGGGCATGTCGGAACGGGAAACCGGGCAGATGCTGGAAAAGGGGATACAGAGGGCTGCAGGCGGCACATGCAGTGGCGCAGCTGGGCCACAGTAGGGACTAGGGTGATGCTCAGTTGGCCCATAGGAATGCGTAAACAGTACAGCCAGACAGCAGCTGATGAGGGCCCAACATGGGCACGAGTGTGTTTCGCAAAGTGTCACAGGGGAGAGTACCCAACAGCAACCCCCAAGGGCACGGAACACTGGCAGGCGGGGCTGGGGGGGAGCGTGGACGTCTATGCAGGCACCCCTACCCCAGAACACGCACCATAGGCAGCCGCCTACCTGCACACTGGATGGCCTGAGACCGCACACCACCAGCTCCACCAGCAGAAGGGCATGTCAGCATGGTGGCTGAGGGATACTGGTGGTGGAGGGGGCAGTGGCAGCTGCCCGGAGCAGACCATGGCCTAGCCAACAGTCATGGTATCACCAGGGAATGCACCATCTCTGTGAGAACATGGTGGTGCAGTGCACAGAACCACTGTATTCAGAAGCAGAAGGTCACAGGTTCAAGTCCCAGCTGTGGTTTCTGCCAACCCAGTCCTCATATTTTACCCACTACTATAACGTGCTAATACAGGCAGAACCGTTCTTGCAGATGACGTAAACATGCCCAAAACACCATCATTTTACCCTACAGAGCACAGACACCATAAACATGCACATTACCTAGAGCAGAGCCTCCCAAATGCAGTCCTGGAGGGCCAAACACCATTCCAGTTCCATGCTGCCTCTGATAAAGATGCCTGTGCTGCATTTCTATGTGCCACCCCCATGGTATGCAGATGTATCTCATGCATATTCATGAGGGACAGCATGAAAACCCGAACAGTGTTTGGCACCGCAGGACTGGAGTTGGGAACCTCTGCCGTAAAGCAGCAGCCAACAGGGGCAGACACACCCGCACCCACAGGCCCCATTATCCCAAGCCTCCTGGAGAGGCAGGACTTTGGGCTCTGCGTGCATCTCCCAATACTAGCACTTGCATACCTTAGTAATGCCACCCTAAACCTGGGAATATGGTACACAGCTATCAAAAGGTTGCTATGAGTACTGGCAGATAGCAATTCCTAGGTTAAGTACAATGTTCGGAGTGAGCTGCATCATAGCAGCCTTTCTGATGTCTGTGGTGTGTGCTTCAGGTCTGGTCTCTGACAGTGTTTACCACCCTCGGGAGTGACCCCCACCAGTATTGCGTACCATATCCATGCCTGCACTGTGCCTAGGACTGGTGTGGTGGCCAGGGCTGCTAAACACCTCTATAGTAGCACAATGCTGGCCTAGGTGTGGGAGTGTGTGTCTGTCTATCCAGTGTGTGGTGGCTGCAAACACCCTCCACAGCCCACACTGCTAGCACTGTTGCCAGTATTGGCCTGCCAATGTGCATAATGAGGAGCAAGGTATTGTGGGAATAGCCTGGATAGGGTGGCCTGGCCTGGCCGCATCTGCACAGGGCATAGGGCAATGGCTCAGACATTGTAGTGCCCGGACACCACCTGCACGGACAGCGTGGCCACAGCATATCCTGCTGGGAGGTCACTCTCACCCTGACTGAGCAGTGACCATGGCATGGCTAGGTTCCCCCATAGTGCTATATAGTATTTCTTTTATGTGATATTTATGGGTTTCCTTTTGGGACCCAATCACTGACTTATCTGCTTGGTGTGTATGTTGATATCCCCGTTCTGGGTACATGCATCTCCTCCGGGACCATGCACTATGGACTAGCTGGCGGACTGTCTGCAGCTAGTATGTGTCTTGCTGGAACACTGTGCAGGGTGCAGCGGCTGGAGGCTTGCTGCTGGAGAATGTCAGATAATGGTGGGGGCAGCTGCGCATTTCCAGACCTGCCGTCTGTCTGCTATTGCCTTATGGATGTGTAGTGCTCTGCATTGCCTGCCCTGTAGGGTGTTTGATCCCGAGTAGGACTGGGGTGATGGTCCCCTCTACTGCCACCATTGCAGGGGGTTGAAAGTGGATCTGTGGGCGGGAGATCCTGTCCCCCACCCTGAGCCCTAGAGGGTGCGTTGGGTGGTGGTATGTAATCTCCCTGGTAACCACAGCAGAATGTGGGTGTGGTGCCGTGCAGTCCTCCTGTAGCCAGCCATGTGTTTATTAGCAGCTCTAGCCCACTGGTTACTTCACTGCCCATGGAGCCAGAGGTCATAGGTTCACAACCCACAGTGGGGTTCATTGATAGGGCTGTCTTAGGCATTGTCTATTTTTACTGTATATTAGTGCTGCCAGCAGAACCACCCTCAGGGTACTGTCACCTTAGGGTAGCTCAAAAGGCGCCCTATAGGGCACGCCTTATGCGGCGCCCTATAGGGCGCGCCTTACAAGTCGCCCTATACGGTGCACCTTCCACTTCGCCCTATAGGGAGCGCCTAAATATTCCTATCAAATGGTATATAATACATGACCATGTCAGAGAGAACGTCACTATTGGAACATATTGCATAAGACGGGTACAATTTTCCTGACATATGCAAACTGTAACCCGCCTGCAGACTGTGGATTAAAATATTATAGTTGGCTTTCAAAGGGTTACACAGGATGCCTCAGCCAGCCTTTTTCATTAGGCACACTGGGGAATCAAACCCATGACTCTTGTACCATCAGTCTGTGTAGTAACCGTTGTGCTACAGCTCTGTGTCTGTCTTTGGGTGTCTGCACGCTGTCTGAGGCGTGCGCGCGCTGTAGCGATCGTTGCTGCGCAACTGCGCGTTATCGGTTACGATGTCCCGCCCATGTCCTTTTTTGGCTTTCCTTCCACTAACGCGGCTCCTAACGCGAATTGCACTAACGCAGTTTAGTAAACATACCCCTATCTCTCCCAGAGCAAGCCTATAAAAACACATATTTGGACATAATATTTCATATATTAAACTTGTTTTCCAAATATATGCATAATGAGGGAGATTTCAAAAAGCCACTTACAAGTGTAAATGGACTAATTGCGTGTTGTCCAGTCTGCCTTCAGCAGTGAAGACTCTGAGTTTGTGTGACCTGCTGAGACCCATTACTTTGCTTTGACTGTAGCTGCTCTCAGAAATCCTGCAAACATGCATAATTGGACAGCATACTGTTAAATGCTAAGCTTTGCCTTGTGTGTAAATGTGTAGCTTGCTCTTCCTGCGGGTAAAGGAATGCACTGGTGGCTCTGAGTTTGTGGGAGTGGCAGGATCGACGGCTTTGCTTTGACTGCTGCAGCTGCTCTTTGCTGCTCCTCCAAAGCTGCTGTCCTTGGCTATTATGTCACAGGGTACAGAACGCTATGTGCCATCATTTTTGATCCTCTTCTGTAGGGGTGTGCATGGAAAAAATATTCATTTTATTTGTTTTTTTCATTTTGTTTACTATTTTTTTCCTTCGTCTTTTAGCATGCTCTAAAACCAGTTGTCATGCTCACTAAAACACTGAAATAAAATCAAATTTAATGTTACTCCTTTCTGTGCTGTTTTTGGATAGGAAATGATAGAAAAGAAAAACATAAGAACATAAGATAAGAACATAAGATATGCCATACTGGGTCAGACCAAGGTCCATCAAGCCCAGTATTCTGTTTCCAACAGTGGCCAATCTAGGTCATATGTACCTAGCAGTTTCCCCAAGAGACACAGGTTCCACAATGCTTGTATTGGTTCAAGCATTGATATCCTGGGTCCCTTCTTAATAATGGTTTATGGACCTTTCCTCCAGGAACTTGTCCAAACCTTTTTTAAACCCAGCTACACTAACAGCCTTTACTACATCCTCCGGTAACAAATTCCAGAGTTTGATTACACGTTGAGTGAAAAAATATTTTCTTTTATTAGTCTTAAATAGTTTACCCTGTAGCTTCATTGCATGTCCCCTAGTCTTTCTATATTCTGATAAGGTAAACAATCGATCTACGTTTACCCGTTCAATTCCGTTCATTAATTTATAGACTTCTATCATATCTCCCCTCAGCTGTCTCTTTTCCATGTTAAAGAGCCCTAACCTTTTTAGCCTTTCTTCATAGGAGTATCCTTCCATCCCCTTTACCATTTTGGTGGCTCTTCTCTGAACCTTTTCTAAAATCGCTATATCCTTTTTAAGATACGGTGACCAGAATTGCACACAATATTCAAGGTGTGGTCGCACCATGGAACGATATAGAGGCATTATAATATCTTTTGTTTTATTTTCCATTCCTTTCCTTATGATACCTAGCATTCTATTTGCTCTCTTGGCTGCCGCTGCACACTGGGCCGAGGGTTTTAACATGGTATCCACAATGACACCTAAATCTTTTTCTTGGGTGGTGGTTCCTAATGTGGAACCTTGCATCGTGTAACCATAGTTTGGGTGTTCTTCCCTAGGTGCATAACCTTGCACTTGTCCACATTAAATTTCATCTGCCATTTTGATGCCCAGTCTTCCAGTTTATCAAGATCCTCTTGCAATTTTCCACAATCCTCTTGGGTTTTAACAACTTTAAATAGTTTTGTGTCATCTGCAAATTTGATAACCTCACTCGTTGTTCCACTTTCCAGGTCATTTATGAATATGTCAAAAAGCAGCGGACCCAGCACAGATCCCTGGGGTACACCACTATTCACCTTTCTCCATTGGGAAAATTGGCCATTTAGCCCTACCCTCTGCTTTCTATCTTTTAACCAGTTCCTGATCCACAATAGTACACTGCCTTCTATCCCATGACTCTTTAGTTTTGCCAAAAGTCTCTGATGAGGGACCTTGTCAAAGGCTTTCTGAAAGTCCAGATACACAATATCAACCGACTCACCTTTGTCCACTTGTTTATTCACTCCTTCAAAAAAACATAACAGATTAGTAAGACAAGATCTTCCTTGTCTAAAGCCATGTTGGCTGTCTCCCATTTAGGTCATGACTATCTACATGCTGAGTAATTTTATTCTTTATGATGGTTTCTACCATTTTTCCCGGTACTGATGTCAGGCTCACCGGTCTGTAGTTTCCCGGATCACCCCTGGAACCCTTTATAAAAATTGGCGTTACATTGGCGATCCTCCAATCTTCAGGTATTAGAGATGATTTTAATGATAGTTCACAGATTACTAATAGCAGGTGTAACACCGAAAATCCACCCTATAGCTTTAAGACACAAAAAGCTGAAGAGTTCAGCACAGACTCTGGTAGAAAGGGAGAGAAAAAGCTTCATAGTTGCTATAGGCAACCAGAGCAGGCTGAGGCACGAGACCTGAAGGCACGCCCAGCCAACAGACACTCCCCAAACACTGAGGGAAACACTCTGCACATGTGCAGGAAAACGCCCCTAACTCTGCATAAGAAAGCAGGCAGGCAAGCAGAGATAGTTCAGGAACGGGCCACAGTTCAGGAACGGGTCACTGTTCAGAAGCAGGCCAGAGAGGAGGATCCTTATTATGCTCGAGTCCAGGAGAGAGAGAATCCAGGAAGAGAGGCTGAATGTGATTCCTGTATGATTCCTGACGAAGGTTTTGAGGACACAGAAGCAGAAAGCATTTGTGAAACCTGGCAGGTTAGAGAAAACCTGAAACCCTTCAACAAAAGGTCAGAGTACTTTCAGCCTAACCCTGTTTATTGTGAGGCCTGGAATAAGAAGCCAAGCAGGGCTGCGAGACAGAGCAGGAAGCCATTCTCCAGCCGTGAGCTTAACTACAGAAAGCCCTTTGCAGTGACGCAGGAGGGATCTCCCAGAGACAGCAGTCAACGGGGAGAGTGCAGAACAGCTGGTAGGAAACCCTTTGCTAATGAAAGCCAGAAGCTTTTAAGATATTCACATCCTTGTGAAAGAGATAGTGAACAGCTTCAGGATATATGTATGAATGAGGAACCTGAATGTTTGTATGTAAAGCCTGGCAGAAAACTGACAAGAGCAAAGTTCAATAGAAAGACTGCAAAGCAGTTTTATCAAGGCTCAGATAATTATCTCCCTGACCGTGAGGAGAGTATTGAAGAGAGACCAGTCACTGGCTGGAGGAAGTTACAAACTCTCTGCCATAGGGAAGACGAGGCAGTTGAGGAGCCTATGTGTATTGACCAAAATGAATGTTTGTCTTATGATGAAAAGATGGACTGTTCTTTATTGATTACTGAAGAGACCTCTCTACGCTGAAAGCAGATAAGCCTGCTAGAGAGAACAAGTCTGCACAGAGGAAGCTGCCCAGGTGTTTACCTGAATTATCTATTTTGCTTTGTCATTTGATTTGTTAAGCAAGAAGCTGTACTTTTCTTTAACCATTTGTTTATGCCAGAAGCATGGCTATCTTTTGAGTTTGGAAGTTGTATCATTTTTGGAAATCCAGCAAAACCCCGGGAGGGGAATAAATCCTTGTTTAAACCTGACCCTCAAGTCGCAACTACACTTTCTTTTAATAGAAAGGTCAGGGCCAGTAGTGCACTAAGCTAACTAACACTAGTTTAGCCTCTGCTGGTGACACAGGTCTGCAATCTCATATTTCAGTTCTTTATCATCCGGCCCAGTAAGCAAGGTTTACTTACATACAATGAAGATTCTCCACCGCAGTGCTTTTGGTGAACACCCTCGTGCCAAGGAGAGTCCAAAGGAAGGGCTTGGTGTTGGTAGTGAGAGCTGAAGACAGAGAAACATAGGTACTTCTTCTGGGTGTGGTGCTTCAGTATGTGGGTGTAGTAGACTTGGAGGTCCAGGGAGGCCTGCCAGTCATTGGATTGAATAAGAGGTAGGGATGGTCATTTGGAATTTCTCTATGAGTTTGCACTTGTTGAGAAGATGAAAGTTCAAGATGGTACAGAATAGCGTGAGTAGAAGCCTTTTTTAAAATTTCTGTCAGAGGCACTGGTTCCATGACTTCGACCTGGAGTAAGGATTGAACTTCTACAAGAAGCATCTCTGGAACCACTGGAAGTGGCAGTGTGTGGTAGTCCTTTGTTATTTTTGTCCAGGCCTCCATTATGTGAAGGTTTCCATCCCTCAGCAGTCAAAATCTGGGGTTGTTCTTGGAGGAGGAGGACAGAGGCTGTTTCTGCTGTTTTCACTCCTTGGGACGTGATCTCTGCTGGTGGGTGTCATGTTGGGGCTGTGGCTTCTGGTGATGGGGTTGCCATTTGTTATAGGGCTGTAGGAACTGTAGCAGCATAAGGAGGAATATCCCTTGCAGTATTGTGAGTCTTCTGGGCATAGGGGTATGGATTAGGCCCTCTGAGAACAGTGTCTGAAGGGTGGTGCAGTGGTCTTTAATGATATTCATTGCTTTCTTGACCTTGTCCATGAAGAGATTTTCACATGAACAAGGAGCATCTGCGTGATGGTCATGGGTGTCCTTGCAGAGGCCTGAGACTCTCAGCCGAGCCATACATCTTGTGGCACTGGCAACTGCCATGGTATGGAAGACAGTCTCAAAAGCATTGAATGTTGCCTGTATGAGGTGCTTTCCGTAATCTAAGTCATGGAGGATGGGGCAATCCAGTCCCTATGATCCAAAGGGAGGGATGCCAGGGCACCCCTGATCTTAAGGACTAGGAGGGAATTCTGGTAGAGAATGTGCTAGAACTGGTGTACGGCAATGCAGGCATTCAGCATGGAGCTCTAGAAGACTTTCTTGCCCATTGTGTCCAGAGATTTGTGCTCCTTTTCTGGATGGAGCAAGAGCTCTTCAACTTCTTCAGGGCCAATTACACAATGATGGATTGATGTGGCAGCTGCACCTTTTCGAGCCCTGGGGTCAGTTAGACGTGATAGTTTACAGCTAGCCTTTTGAATATGGGAGATCCCGAGGAGGGTGCTTTCCAGATCTTGTCTCGACAGTCTAGGAGGATTTTGTGCACAGAGGTTGATAGTGGACTTTTAGGGGTTTCTAGGTACTTTAGGATCCTGAAGACTTCATTGCATGGGTTTGATTTGTCACACGGCGAGGGCAACAGCAACAGTTGGGCATCCAGCTTTTGGAAAAACTTGGGGTAGGTCAGGTCTTCAGATGGTGAGATAGGCAGAAGCAGAGGGGGTGGCGAGCCTGGAGAAACGTCTGGAAAGGCAGAAGATCCAGGTGTGCTGAGTCCACTGGAATCATAGGAGTCAGAAAAATGTTTGGGGATGAGGCTGCCATCCTCTTTGTCAGAGCAGTTGTGCTCTGGGGAGAAATGTGTAAGGGGAGGGGCAGCAACTTTCCTCATGATGGTGCACATGAGTTCTGGGCCACAAATCAAGTGATCAGGTTCAATAAGTGTTGCTGTGAGAAGCCAGCTTTGGATTCCCCAGGTGCTGGGAGGGCAGCCATAGAAGTCTCTGTGTGGTTGTCACTGGAGGAATCCTGGGCATTGGAATGTTTGGAGGGGGAAGAGGATGGAAGCTTTGAAGGTGCACTCTATTTTTCTTGATCAATCTGGAGATGAGGATGAGGATGAGGAACTGAGAGGGTGCTTATGGTGGTGGCAATGTCTGGAGCTCCTGGAACTGTTTTTGCTGTTCTTGTGCTTGTGATTGCAGCTGGCACTTCTGGCTGCCTTCTGTCTGTCTCTGTGTCAGTGGTTGTCCTTGGCACTGATGGATGAGTGGGGTGATGCTTGCTGGCCCAATGGGCAAATTGAGAGGAGGGAGGCATCCTTCGTATCAAGAGGCATGGCCACCCTGACATCAGTGCACGCAAGAGTGTAAGGAGCAATGCCGGTGCCATGGCAGCTTGCAGGCAGGGGTTCCCTGATGAGTGTACCCATTGCTGCAGATTGTCCCTGCTCTAATCTACCTGAGTGACTAATCCTTCCCCCTCCTGTCCCCTCTCAGCCCCACTGAGACATTGTATAGCCCCTTTTTCTGTCTTCCACATGTGCTTAGCTCTCTGTTTGCCTCTCTCTCCACGGGGAATAGAGCAGCTCCATTACAAGCTCTGGTTCACACATTGAAACTGCTTGTTTTGTGAGTCCTGTCTGCCTATCTATATATTTATGTTTATTTATTTATCATTGTTAATGTGCTCTTTTACCTCATTTGTACCTTTTGCAATCTTGTTCAGCTCTTCTCAGCAATCTTGCTCCTCCTCTGCCTTATTATCCATCCCTCCCACCCCTCAGCCCACCTACCTCCTGGCTAGCATTCCCTTATAGCTATCCTGTGCTCATTACCGCTATTACTCACAGGTACACCCTAATCCTCTGAGATCTCTGTCCTTCCTATCCTTCATATATTTCTATGGACTTCTGTTCTCCTTTCCATTTCTCTCTTATGGCTCCACATCATTTTCTTTTCCTATTGTTAACACTCCCTAATCTTCTCCCCTTGAGCCAACAACCTCAAGCCCCCCTTCCTTATTATCTCACTTTTACCATTCCCAGTTCTCCCAGCATCTTGTCATCTATCCTTTCATCATCTCTTGAGCTTCACCATTTTCTCCCTCTCATTCAGCCTTCTCTTCTCTCTCTTAAACAACCTCACCCTCGTTTCTACTGTGCTGTCTACTCTTTGCCCTTACTCTTCTACTCCTTCTCTTTCTGTCTTCGGATGATATCAATCCCAACCCTGGGCACTCTAGACTTTTCTCATGCTTTTCTCATGTGGTAGTCCTTTGTTATGATACTGAGGACCAATTGGTCTATTGTTATTTTTGCCCAGGCCTCCATGATGTGAAGGTTTCCATCCCTCAGCAGTCAAAAACTGGGGTTGTTCTTGGGGGAGGAGGACAGAGGCTGTTTCTGCTGTTTTCACTCCTTGGGACGTGATCTCTGCTGGTGGGTGTCATGTTGGGGCTGTGGCTTCTGGTGATGGGGTTGCCATCTGTTATAGGGCTGTAGGAACTGTAGCAGCATAAGGAGGAATATCCCATGCAGTATTGTGAGTCTTCTGGACATAGGGGTATGGATTAGGCCCTCCGAGAACAGTGTCTGAAGGGTGGTGCAGTGGTCTTTAATGATATTCATTGCATCCTCACACACTTGCTCAAATTGTATTCATATCCCTCTCCTTTCCCCCTCCTCTCTCCCTTTCTCATGTGCCTTGTGGAACGCACACTCCAACTCTAATAAGTTTGCCTTTATTCATGATCTCTTTATCTGAAATGCTCTCCATCTTCTTGCTCTGAGACCT
This sequence comes from Ichthyophis bannanicus, assembly GCA_033557465.1. Classification (NCBI taxonomy): domain Eukaryota; kingdom Metazoa; phylum Chordata; class Amphibia; order Gymnophiona; family Ichthyophiidae; genus Ichthyophis; species Ichthyophis bannanicus. The sequence goes on along the minus strand of CM066041.1, from coordinate 177,769,862 downwards.
GGCTCCTCCCAGAACACTCAGCTTCAGTTGCTATTCTCTGTCATTGTGACTATCAATTCTCCCACATGCCTCATCCCATTTGCTATGGTGGTGGTGGTGTTGAGCTACTCTCTCCCTCATGCCAATTTCAACCCCTTCTTCTGCCTCAGTCTCACTCCTTTCCCTCCTCTGGTCCACTCCATCCTCCTTTTTATCCCACTACCTCTCCAGATAGCTGTTATTTACCGATCCCCTGACAAGTCCACCTCTACCTTTCTCACAGACTTTGACTCATGGCTTTCCTTCTTTCTGGACTCATATTTCCCCTCCCTTGTGGATTTTAATATTCATGTTGATAACCCCTCTGATCCTTAAGCTTTAAAGTTCCTTTCCCTTACCTCTTCATTCATCCTCCAACTTTGCTGTACTGCCCCCACTCACCGGCACGGCCATTGCCTTGACCTTGTCATCTTCTCTAATTGCTTTCCCTCTAACTTCTGTACTTCAGTTCTTTCCTTATCTGACCATCACCTGCAAAGCTTCATTCTTCATCACTCCCCTGCCTCAACCTCGCCCAGTCTCCTCCAACCTCTTTAGAAATCTCCATGCTATTTACCCATTGGCTCTCTCCAGTACTGTCTCACCATCTCTGTCCTCCACTATGTCATCTAAGTCTGTTGATTAGGAAGTAGCTTCCTATAACACTGCACTCTCCTATGCTCTAGATGCTCTTGCCCCACCCATGCCATGTCCTGTGAGGCGTACTGTACCTCAGCCCTTGCTGTCTTCCACAACCCGCTATCTACATTACTGTGCCAGCTCAGCTGAGTGCATTTGGTTCAACTCTTGCACTCTTGTGGACTTTCCACACTTCAAATTCATGCTTGCCTCCTTCCTGTCAGCCATAGCACTTGCCAAACAAGACTATTATATCCATCTGACTAACTCTCTCACCTCCGACTCTTGCTGTCTCTTTACAACTCTCTGCTCTCTCCTCAAGGTGCCTCTGCCTCTGACCCCTCCTTCCCTTTCTGCCCAAACCTTGACTGAGTATTTCCATGACAAAATCCACAAGATCACACTCCAATTCCCCACAAGGTCAGCTCTATTCCCTCTTCCTCCCCCCCCCCCCCCTTCACTCCCAACTTTCCCTCTCAACCTCTGCTACCCTTTCTTCCTTTTCTAAGATCTCTGATGAGGAAACCACATACCTTCTTTCCTCCTCCAAACTCACTACCTGCTCCTTTGATCCATACCCACCCCTCTCCTAGGCTCTATCTCCTAAGCTTCATCTCCTCCACTATAATCCCTTCTCTCTCTCATATTCTCAGCCTATCACTACAACTGTTCCTGCATCCTGTAAGCATGCTGTGGTCACGCCTCTCCTTAAAAAATCCTCACTTGACCTACTTGTCCTTCTAACTATCTCCCATCTCCCATCTCCCTCCTCTCCCTCCCATCTCCCTCCTCTCCTTCATCTCTAAACTACTTGAACATGAGGTTCACCACCGTTGCCTTGACTTTCTCTCCTTTCAAGCCCTTCTGGATCCCTTGCAATCTGTCTTTCATCCCTTCTGTTCTACTGAAACAGCTCTTGCCAAAGTCTCTAGTGACCTCTTCCTGGTAAAATCCAAGAACCTTTACTCGGTCCTTATCCCTCTTGACCTTTCTGCTGCTTTTTGATACTGTTGACCACCATCTTCTCCTCAATACCTTGTCCTCGCTTGGTTTTAAGGGCTCTGTGCTATCATGGTTCTCTTCTTATATCTCCCATCATACTTTCAGTATCTGTTCTGATGGATCCTCCTCTACTGCTATCTCGCTCTCAGTTGGTGTACCCCAAGGGTCTGTCTTGGGCCCACTCCTTTTATCTCTCTATACCCAATCACTTGGTATGCTCATCTTTTCCCATGGTTTTTAATACCATCTTTAGGCTGATGACTCTCAGATCTGCCTCTCGACACCTGAAATCTCTCTGGCCATCCAGGCCCAGATCTCTGCCTGCCTATCTGACATTGCTACTTGAATGTCTCACTGCCATTTGAAATTGAACATGGCCAAAATCAAACATCTTATTTTTCCCCCTAAAACCACATCTCCCCTTCCTCCTTTCTCAATCTCTGTGGATAATCCCTACTCTTCCCTGTTTCCTCGGCTTGCAACCTTGGGATCACCTTTCCCTCTCCTTCTCCACACACACACATCTAACTGATAGTTAAAACCTGTTGTTTCTTTCTTTATAATATCAGCAAAATTCACCCCTCCCTTTCTGAACACACTTCTAAGACACTTATCCACTCTTTAGTGACTTCCCGTCTAGACTATTGCAAACTCTTTGCTGCTGGTCCCCCTCTGAATCATGTCTCTCCCCTTCAATCTGTTCAAAACTCAGCTGTGTGGCTAATCTTCTGTCAACCCCTATACACTCATATAACCCCCTCTTCTCAAGTCGCTTCATTGGCTCCCTATCCGTTTCCATATCCAGTTCAAATTTCTCCTACTGACTTCATTCTGCTGCTCCTCTCTTGTCTCTCCCTACACCCCTCCTCAGAAACTCTGCTCTTCTGGCAGAGTGCTTCTATCTGTGCCCTTCTCTTCTACTGCCAACTCCAGACTTCAATCCTTCACCTTGCTGCTCCTTAAGCCTGGAATAAACTACCTGAGTCTATCTGTCAGGCTTCATCTTTGGCCCTTTTGAAATCTAGGCTGAAACTCACCTCTTCGAGGCCGCTTTTGGATCCTGATGCACGTAGTCTCCAATGTGTTTCCTTATCATTCCCCTAAATATGCCCTTGTCCTCAGCTGTTGTGCTGTCCTGAATTAATTGTAAGCTCTGATGAGAAGGGACCATCTCTTATATATGTCTGTACAGCACTGCATATACCTTGAAGCGCTATACAACTGATCAGTAGTAGCAGTAGAGTAGAGGCATACTGATGGGAGCTCCTGCCTGCTCATCCGTCATGGTGCTGAGGGGGCCCTGAAGCTCAAGTATGTGCAGCAGTGGGGATAGACCATAGAGCACAGCCATGGTTGGCGGCTGGCCAGGAGAAGGAAGCATGAGCTCGCCAAGAGTCGAACCTAGAATCTTCTGATCCAGTCAGATGTGCTACTGGCCCCATTGTATGGCTGACTCATCCTGCTTTTTCATAGATGTCATTTCCCAGATATACTCCAGGAATTCTGGTGAAGAATTTTTGCAGAGGATGATTGGGAATAAAATATGCCCTTGATAGAGCCGGTATCTGATGTGTACACATTTTCCTATGTGCTACATGTTTGTTCCTGAGGGAGGCAGTGTAGGGCAAGACTTCCTATTTTTGTCTTTTTCTGCCTGCATGGGGTCTGCAGATCCCTCACTTCCAAACAGGAAGTGAACCTGCCAAAAAACACCGCTTAGGATTTACTCAGCAGTTTAAAAAGCTGCTAGTTGCTTCTCTAAACATTAATTAATTTGTTAGCGATCGTAGTCACTAGGGAGCAGGAAGGAAATGAAGCTCTTTCATATGGAAACAGTCAGGTCTCAATCTAATTCTTCTTTAATTAGTTCCATTTCATTACTGGTAACATTTGACATTTCTGGAATTAATTGGGCCATACCCATGTGACTGGACTCTAACAGCGTTATCTTTTCCATGACCTTCTGTCCTAATGGCGGATTCTTGCACGGTTGCAGCTGAGATCCTTCCTTTCCTTGTCTGACTGAAATGCTGCTGCATAACCAGGACTCATTTCTGGGCACCAGAGGGTAGTATATAATATATATGAGCTTTCTAAACTCTGCCTGAGTGATGCCAGTTTGAAAAAGATGCAGCTTTCAGCTTAAGCAGTTCCTTAACAGAGCTGCAAAGTTATTCAGTTCCAGGAAGGAGGCATCTCCATCTCTGGCCCTAATCAAATCCAGGCTAAAACCCCACCTCTTTTAGGCTGTTTTTGGATCCTGATCTCCTTATTCTCCTGCTCGTTACCTATCTGTATCTTGCCGATCCCCTAGATTTACCCTAGTCCCCAGTTGTGTGGTCCATCTTGATTAGACTGTGCGTTTTGATGAGCAGGAGCTGTCTCTTGCACATGTGCGGCACTGCATATGTCTTGTAGCATTATAGAAATAAGTAGTAGTAATAGGTCAGTCCAGGCTTCGAACTTGCATCTCAAAGCAAGTATTTGTAGTCCCCGATTCTGCCTATGGACATCAGTGCTGCAGCTCCCATAATGCAACAGGTTGCAGTTGTCCGAAATCCTGGTGTGCCTAAAATCTGCCTCCTGGAACTGAAGAAGTCGCAACTCTGCCTTAACGTCCTAGTTATAAGCAGCCACACAACATTTTCCTTCCTCCTTCACACATGGGTTGCAGTCACACTTGCCTTTGGAATAGCTCAGTTCTGTTAAGGAGAGGTTGATTAAAATCAATCAGCTGGCAGGAAGGATTTCCGCAGGAGGGAAGGGGCCGGCATTTTGAGAAGCTGCCCACAAGTGGAATCTTCTCATCTCAGAAACAAATTCCACAGGAAGGATCTGGGGCGTCAAGGCCCAGGGTACCCGAGTCTAGGATGTTCACGCTACAGCGGGAGTCTGCAGTATTGTTAGCACCTCGACATACTCAAAACTCTCATTTTGTGGAGGAGCAGTGATGATAGACCAGTTTCCTAAGTTCAAACCAAGATGTGATTTCAATGTGCCTGGGCCAGCAAAGCCCTGCACAGACTGTAGAAGACGAATTCGGCTTCCTGCACGGAAACTTCCGGTAATCATTGATGCATGAACTCTACCAATTGGAAGCACAAGTAGTATGATGAGTTCACCTGTTCTTGGGGTGGGGGAGGGGAGGAGGACACAGGCTGAAGAAGCAAATGAAGCATCAGTTTTCTCTGCAACAGTCTAGACTGCTTGAGATGAAGAGGATCCATCAAGGGAATATTTGGTTTTCTTCTTAATCAGCTGCAGCACTGTTACTAGGCTTATATATTTTGCTAAGGTGATGAGCATTATTAGTTGTGTGACCGGGCACAAGCCTGTCAAAATGGAAGGCGGGCTAACGACCAACAGGTGGACAAAGAGTGTTAGATAAGACAGCACTAATTAGCACATTGCCCTTTCAAAAATGCAGTTCAAGGATGAAAAAAGTTTTTCATAGTTGGTTTTGAAAGATGAATCTTCAGGTAGATTTAGTAGACTTCAAATAAAGGATTTATGTACTAGTAGACTACAGAGCGTCAGCAAATGCAGGATTCCTCTTCCTTTGGCGACGATAACCCCTGCCCATGTATATTTAGCCCTGCTTTGGCTAGAATTAGCAGCCGAGGGAGCCTGTTTCCAAACTGCAGTCCCAGACGTCCATACCGTCAGGACAGCTGGCAGACACACACAGTAAGAAATGTGTGCATTTCTTATCTTAGAGCCAAGCTGCTGGCCAAATGTCCACCTCATTAGATTCTATCTTCTGGCAGTACAGCTCTCATTAAGCCTTCTGTAGTGTGGCGAGGGCTAACTGAGCTGATGGCAGTTTGCAAACCCTGAACAGAGTCATCCAACTTTACTGACAGTATCCTGAAGTGACCCTCCTTTTGGGCTGCTCTATAGATCAACTAGCAACAATAACTTGTGCAAAGCGAAAAAGCAAATCACATTTCTGAGAAAAATGCGAAAGGTATTCATTCCTACTTATCGCTAATATGCTCTTTCTTCCATAGTAATGGTAAATGACAGCAGGTAAAGACCAGCATGGCCCATCTAGTCCACCCAGCAAGATGTTTGGGTGGTAACTGCTGCTCTGTGTAGGCTATCCCTGCTCTATGCTTTTTATTTTAGCTTATAACTGCTGCTGTGTGACAACTGCCCCTGCCAGTGGTGTACCAAGGGTAGGACGGTGGGTGCTCGCCCCTGCAGGCCCCACGGAGGCAGTGCCGCAAACTTACGATTAAGCTTGGTTTGCCATGGTGCCTTGCGCTCCAGGGGCTGGCTGCTCTGCTGTCCTGGCCAAAGTTTTGTGAATTGCGAGACTTCAGCCAGGAGAGCAGATCAACAGACCCCTGGAGCACGAGGCATCACGGCAAACCAAGCGCAGTCATAAGTTTGCTGCGCTGCCTCAATGGGGCCGTTTGGGGTTGGGGGGTTGCATTGCAGTGCATAGGGCCATGCCATGCTTGGAGGTGCTGGCAGTGTAGGGGGTGCCTGCCCCAGGTCACAGGGGGCTTAGGAATGCCACTGGCCCCTACTATGCCTTTTTGAAGTGTAAAAGTCATTAAAGTTTTGCTTTGAGCAGAACTGCTCCTCTTCCTAGATAAGGATCCTCTCTGCTTATGCCAGGCTTTTTTTGAATTCTGTCACTGGTTTTGTCCCCACCTCCAGTGGGAAGGCATTCCAGGCGTCCCCCACCCTTTTCATGAAAAAGTATTTCCTGGTATTGCTTTCAATATTTTTCTCTTGGTGCAGTTTCTCCAAATGGGCGAGTTTTGCACATACTTTGACAATTATGAACCTCACTTCTAAGCCAAGGCATGTCGAGTATGATCTCAGTTTCTCAAATTTACGCTAACGCTCGGCATAGTGCTTGCATTGTGCCAAAGAGATCCTCTCTCTGGAGTTCGTAAGATGTTACATGTAAGGGTAATTTATCAAGGTGTACTTGGAAATCCCCCTTTATTATCTCCTTTCAGCTTCATTTCAGGTTCTATTGTTTTATAGCTTCCCAGTCTTTAGAAAGGTTTGCTCATTTAATATTTGTACTTTTCTCAAATATTTAAACATCTGTATCGTATCTCCCCTTTCCTTCAGGGCTGGCGCTATCAATAGGTGAATTAGGTGGTCGCTTAGAGTACCAGTCCTTTGGGATGCCCATGGCCACCGCTACCGCCCCTGTCCAGGGCCAGCAGCGGTGGCAAGCGCTAGAGCCTTTGATAAGTATTGTGTCACAGTTCCTTTGCCATTGCCGTTACTGCTGGCCCCAGAGAAATGGGAGTGGGGGGAGGCAAGATGGAGGGACCCGCCTAGGACACCTCCAGTCCTTGCATCAGCCCTGCTGTCCCTCCTTTCCTCTATGGTTTACATGTTCAGGTCTTCAAGTCTCTTCCCATACAGCTTCTGGAACAAGCTCCATACTATACTAGTCACTTTTCTCTGAACCGCTTCAGGTTTTTTATATCCTTAGCTAGATACGGCCTCCAAAACTGAACCCAGTACTCCAAGTGAGGCCTCACCAACAGCTCATGCAAGGGCATTATCGCCTCCTCCCTGCAGCCTAGTATCTCTCTGACTTTGGCCACCGCCTTGTTGCATTGTTTTGCAACCTTGAGATCCTCAGACACTATCACCTCAAGGTCTTTCCCCTGGTCTGTGCACATCATTCTCTCACCGTCTATTGCTCTTTTGGATTTCTGCACCTCAAGTGCATCACTTTCCACTTCTTTGCACTAAATCTTCAGCATTAGACCAGTCTTATAATTCTCCTAGGACAAGCAGGATAAGTCATCCACACCAGGTGGCGTCATCCGACGGCGCCGAAGATGGAAGTAGTCTCTCTCTCTAGCCCAGAAGGAGTTTCCCTTCTGGGCATGTATCAACTGGCCCTACCCCTAGGCCCACCCCTAGCCAGCCACTTTTGTCTTTTCCGCCTTGCCAGCAAGACGGACCTCTTCTCTCTCCTACTGATCTTCAATCAAGATGCCTGGAAAACAACCAAAACCGGGCTTTAAAAAATGCCCCAGCTGTTCCAGAAAGATGAATACCACTGACCTGCATGATCGTTGCCTGCGGTGCCTGGGAGTCTCCCATAAGGTAGAAGGATGCGCACATTGTGCCCGCATGTCCCCTAGAGCCATAAAATCTAGGAAGAATGCGCTTCGTGAACTGTTTCCTGCTCCTCTGCCTTCCGGAGCTTACAACAGTGCCTTGTTCCCTGCCAGTTCTTCTCCTGCCTTCCGGCCTCAGTCGGTGCCTCTGCAACACATGTCGGCGCCCTCTACTGCTGTTTTAGCCCCGGGTGCGCCGGTTCCGGCCTCCTCCCACGGCTTATCTGTGCCTGGCTTCATATCCCCCACCGGAGCTTCTTCTTCGGATCCGGTGCTCCCGGCAGCCCCGTCCATCCACGAGGCTCCCATGGCGGCAGCCATCTTCTCTGATGTCAGCCTTGCAAGCTCCGTCCACCGCGGTGTCATTGGCCGGCGCCAGGAGAAGCGTCAGGCAAATCACAGAAAATCACGGCACAGGAGCAGATCACGCCACAGATACCATCAGTGCAGATCGCGCTCAGCACGGAGGCACCGGCCCGACCCGCACAGAAATTACAGGGACTACTCCAGCTACAGCAGCAGCTCCAACAACGCAGGCAGCCACCAGAGCAGACATCAACAGCGCCATCGGCGGCACCGGAGCCACCGCAGCTTCTGCACACCCATAAGACTCTCCTCTTCTTGGGACAGCGATTCCCACGAAACAGCAGCCTCCTCACCAGACAGGTACGACTCCCCAGGGTTCAATGAACGGCCTCTCATCCCTGTACCTCCGTGCACTCAGGGGCCTGCCACTACATCCCACAAACCTCTTGTGGCTACGGAAGCTCCTGCTCAATTTTTATCCTTTCTCACCAGTCTCTTTGAACAATGGTCCCGCTCCTCGACAGTGTCAGCTGCGGGAGCCCTTCCTAGAGTCCCCAGCGAACTTGCAGATGCTCCTACATATCCTGCACCTGACCCTGCACCAGACCCCGGTCCCTCCGCGGTCCCTATGCAGGAACCCAGGCTTCCTCACGACGACACTGAGAGCAATACTGCAGCTTCTGAAGAAATCTCCTCCAACACTGGTCCCCAACCCGCGGACCCTCCCAGCAACCCAGAAGACCTTTCATACCCCAAATTCCTCTGTAAGGTTGCTGATGCTCTGGGTCTCCCCAGCACTGTCCCTCTTATTGACCAGTGCCCCGAAACTCAGGCCGCAAGAAAATTCCTGGCGGCGCCACGCTCCTCTGCGCACCTGCCATACATCCTCTGCTGAACGAAAACCTGCTTGCCATATGGCAGAACCCCTCCTCAGGGGCCCCGACATCTCGGAAACTGGATGCAAAACATCAGGTCCAGCCTTCCCCAGGCTTTGACAAGACGCAACTCCCCCACCACTCCATAGTGGTGGAACCCGCTCTTAAACTAACAAAATCAACACGGACACAATCCAACTTTCCGCCCGGCAAGGACCTAAGGCTCCTCAATGAGGTTGGAAGGAAAACCTTCCAGGGATCCATGCTATGTGCTAGAGTCGCCGCCCATCAACTACAACAAGCCTTGTACCAGGACACTCTCATAGAGAAACTAAAAGCGACTATTTCCGTTTCCAGTCAGGAGGCACAAGTGGCTGCTTCTACCATCCTCCTCAACTCGCAGGAATGCACTAAACATCAGGTGCAGGCAGCCTTTGATGCTTTTGATGCGGCGGCCCGCACTGCGGCTACCTCCATCTTGGCTCGACGTCTTGCCTGGCTGAAAGCTTCAGGCCTACGGGAGGACACACATGAGCGCATTGCCGACGCTCCCTGCACAGGGGACACCCTGTTCGGAGATAAAGTTAATGACACCGTCAGCGCCATGAAGGACTGTTGTACGACACTCCAGACTCTCACAGACGACGGCCTAGAACGCCCTGTTCGCAAGTCATCCTACCAGCATAAACCCTTCTCCTTCTCATCTTACAAACGCCAGTACGGCTCTTACCGAAAGTGGCAGCAGCCCTACTACAAGCAGCAATCACACTCCTCCCAAGCTTCCTACAAGCAAAAGCCCCGCCAGCATGAAAGGAGACGGCAAAAGCCAGCTCAGCCGGTGTCTGGAAGGACCAACCAGACCTTTTGACGGGAGGACTGGGGCCGACTTCCCCACGGGGGGCCGCTTGGCCAAGTTCCTGCAAAATTGGAAAACCATTACGACAGACCAATGGGTACTAGCAATCATTGCCAAGGGATACCGTTTAAAGTTTCTATCACCACCCATGCAGCGGGCGGCTCCGCGTTGCACTCACTCAACCTCACTATTGGAAACGGAGATTTTGACACTCCTGGCCTCCAACGCAATAGAGCCGGTCCCGGAGGCGGAGATCAACACTGGATTCTACTCCAGATACTTTCTTATTCCCAAGAAGTCTGGCGGCATGCGGCCCATCCTCGACCTACACAAACTCAATCGATTCATCGCCAAAGAAAAGTTCAGGATGCACTCCCTCGGAACCATCCTGCCCCTTATCCAGCCAAAGGAGCGGCTCACATCCCTGGATCTCATGGATGCGTACACACATGTCCCCATTCGCAAGGCTCACAGGCGATACCTGTGCTTCCAAGCCACCGGTAGACACTTCCAATACAAAGTTCTTCCGTTCGGCTTGTCCCCTGCTCCGCGATTGTTTACAAAATGTGTGGCAGTAGCGGCAGTACACCTTCGCAAACAGGGAGTCTCTGTTTTCCCCTACCTGGACGACTGGCTTATCTCCGCTCCTTCCGTCAGAGCAGCCAAGCGGGCTACCCAAACAACCATCTTTCTGCTGACATTCTTGGGTTTTCTGGTGAATTACCCAAAATCACACCTCAACCCCTCTCAACAGATGGAGTTCATAGGAGCGATCATGGACACCTCCCGCTCTATGGCCTTCCTTCCCCGATCAAGGATGGACACCATCAGAGAACTAGCACGCCTCGTGCGAACGCAGCAGTCCTCGCCGGCAGGGACCCTCCTGCGCCTCCTAGGACACATGGCGGCAGCCAACCAGACGGTACCCTTAGCGAAGCTCCACATGCGCTGCCTCCAGTGGCACCTTCGGGCAGCCTGGTCCCAACATTCACAGTCTCTGGAGACCATCATTCCCCTCGCCAATACATTACTTTCCTCCCTCCGTTGGTGGACCCTCAAAAAGAATCTAGCATGCGGGAGACCTCTCTCCCAACCACCACATCAACTAACCATCACCACCGATGCATCACCTGTGGGCTGGGGGGCACACTGCCTCCACCTGAGGACACAAGACGTCTGGTCACCTCAGGAGCGGCGTTACCACATAAACCTTCTCGAGCTCAGAGCCATGAGATATGCACTGGTGGCCTTCCAGAACTTGATCTCGGGCAAGACAGTTCTTCTGAAAATGGACAATCAAGTGGCTATGTTCTACATCAACAAACAGGGTGGGACAGGATCACGACCCCTTTGCAGAGAAGCCCTTCAGATCTGGGCTTTCGCGACTGCCCACCTTTGCACACTCCAAGCCTCCTACCTCCCCGGCCTTCAGAACCAACTTGCCGACAGACTGAGTCGGCAACTCAATCCACACGAGTGGTCCCTGAAGCCCCAGGTGGCCCTCCTTCTTTTTCAAGTCTGGGGTTCTCCTGCAGTCGACCTCTTCGCCACGGAGAGCAACACGAAATGCAAAACCTTTTGCTCAAAACACCCCTCGGTGCGGAGCCACGCAGCGGATGCATTCGACGTGTCATGGGGGGAATGGTCTCTAGTGTACGCCTTCCCCCCCATTCCTCTGATCTCCAGGACCATCCAACGAATCATCTCCGACAGAGCTCAAGCCATCCTGATAGCCCCATACTGGCCCCGTCAAGGATGGTTCTCACTTCTCCACCGACTACAGGTGTGCCCCCCGATACGCCTACCTCTGAGTTCAGACCTCATCTCACAGGACGAAGGGAACATCCTTCACCCCAACCTTCGGACCCTTGCTCTTACGGCCTGGAGGCTGAGCGGTGTCACGTGCACCACCTTGGCAGGGTAATAGACCAAGGTAGGTTGGACACAAAAATATATAAGGTTGAGTTTGGCAAGTGTTTCACAGGGCCCAGGGACTTTTAGCCTGGTAGCCTCCTTGTTACCAAATCTCAAAGAACACAAAGGTCAGAGTGGAGGGAAAACAAAGGCATTTATTTCCCCTTCTTGCAAAGGTTCAAACGGTTGGGCAATAACATCAACACAAGTGTCCTTACTTCAGGTTAGAAGAAAAAGTAAAACATGAGTTTAAAGCAAAACTGTTATCTTCACAGAGTAGTGAACAAAAACAAACATTTTCTATTCCACAGGTTATGGCTTATACGCTAGGCAAGGACTCCAGGCTTCCTGTCATGCAGTAATTACAGTCCATTTCTGAATCTGAAAGCTCTTTAGCAAATTCCACTTGCATCGGTTCCAATTCGGAAGCCTCTGAAACTGAGTCAGTAGTTTCTGGCAAATTGTAGTCAGACTTCTTATATAACTTTTGTATGACCTCCCAATGCTCAGGGTTAAGTGTAGGGCGTCGGTCCTGTGCTCTCCTATACTGAGAACACTCCTCCTTCTGCAAGGATTTTACATTAGCTTCATGCAAACCTTTCTCATTAAAAAGTCTCTTATTTGATAAACGTTTATTGTACGTTGTATCATAGGCAGTTTTATATGGACAGTATTTCTCTGCTCCCTGTCCTCCCCATATACCAGCAGTCTGAAACCTGCTTCGAGTAAAATAAGGGTTACCTTTTATCTTTGGCTTTTCTACTCCAGGTGAGGGTTGAGGCCTGCCTCGGCTGGGATTCTGACTCGCTTGAGCAATAGGCCTTAGGTTCTCCAGCCGTCCTTCAGTTGGCTTCCTACTGCAGTCACAGCAATGCCTTCGCCTCTCTGGACGAAGAGCACTCACTCTTGATGGAGCTGTCTCTCCTCCTTCTCCTCGGTTGCTCCTCTCTTCATGCCACAGCGGTTGCTGCTGCCTTCTGCCAAACTCCTGTCCAAGGGCTACTGCTTCAGCCCTTCCTTTCCCAGAACTGGCCTTCTTCCTGCACCTCTCTTCCTTGAAGAGCACACCTTCTCCTCTCTCCTTATCTCTGAGGAGAACCCTTTCTCCTGGATCTGTCCGTTCTTCCGATTCTGCCTCTTCTGCTGGTCCTGCCTCTTCTCCTGGTCCTGCTTCTTCTGCTGGTCCTGCCTCTTCTAGACTCTCTTTAAGAGGTACTCCTCTCTTCCTTGATTGGAGGCTGGCTGGCATTACCTCACGACCTATGGGGCGTGGTTCCTCAGTCTCTCGGAGGTCCCTCTTGCTCCCTCTATCTGGTTCCTCGAAATATTGCAGCTTATGCCTGACTTTTTCTGTGTTTAAAACATTTTCTTCTGTTCCCAGAGGGTCTGCTGCGTGACAGCGGATAGCCCTTTCCACTTTCCGCCTTCCACATGATGTAGAACAGGGGGTACTCGCCTCACGTCGACCATCAACCATAAAATCCTACAGCCTCAAGTGGTGACGCTTCACCTCCTGGTGCTCCGCTCAGGGAGTGTCCCCTTTCTCTTGCCCCATACCGACAATTTTGCAGTACCTAACTTCCCTGTCCCAACAGGGGCTTTAGACACAATCCATCCGGGTCCACCTGGCAGCCATCGCAGCATTCCACGAGCGCCCAGGGGACGGCTCAATTGCCCAGCTGCCTATCGTTGCCCGGTTTATGAAGGGCCTGTCTAACCTTCATCCCCCAATCAGGAGGCCGGTACCACACTGGGACCTTAACGCAGTCCTCAACCAGCTCACGCTGCCTCCCTTGGAACCCATGCAATCAACCGACATCAAGTTCGTCTCTTGGAAAACATTGTTCCTGGTAGCTATCACCTCAGCCCGGAGGATCAGCGAACTGCAAGCACTGGTGGCACACCCACCATACACACAGCTGTCCGAGCACCGGGCCTCCCTCCGGACACATCCAAAATTTGTTCCGAAGGTGGCCTCCGCCTTCCGCATTAACCAAACTATCGAGCTCCCTACCTTTCATCCGGAGCCACACTCCTCCCCTGAGGAAGAACGTTTGCACAAGCTCGACTGCGTCCGTGCCCTGAGAATCTACCTCCTCCGGACAGCCGCACAAAGACAGAGCACGCAACTCTTTGTTTCCTACGACCACAACAAACCGGGTCGCCCAGTCACCAAGCGCACCCTGTCCCTCTGGATTGCTGCATGTATTTCGTTCTGCTTGAACCAAGCCGGCAACGGACCCTCGCCACCAGCAAACGCTCACCAGCTGAGGGCGCTCGCGAGCTCTATTGCCAATCTACGAGCGGTACTGGTCACCGACATCTGCAAAACGGCCACCTGGTCCTCTATCCAAACCTTTCAAAGACACTACTGTCTGGACGGACAAGCAGCCTCCTTCGGGAGGGCGGTCCTGACGGCAGCCTGCGCCCCCACCGGGCCTTGACTCTGATGTTGCGTATGCCCGGACCTCTCGGTCGCCAGTGCCCGGAAACTCTTGCTCCTGTGGATTGCTTATGACGCTGTCGAATTGCACCTGTTAGTTGTTAACTGCACATGTGGTGTTTTGGTTATACACGTTACTGCCTGTTTGCACATGTTCACTGCCTGTTTGCACATGGTTACTGCTTGTTTGCACATGTTATTGTTTTGTACATGTATCCTTGCACCTGTTCACTCAGGTTCCTGATTGCACCTGTTACTGTTTACATACGGCCGGTCTGCCGACCGGCGGGAATAAACAATCTTGTAACCTACCACTCTTGGTGTGACTTCCTACCTCCCTGCCAGGGCCCTTCCACCTCAGCATTCACTGCTAGGGAGGCACCTGGTGTGGATGACTTCATCCTGCTTGTCCTAGGAGAAATCGGGGTTACTTACCTGTAACGGGAGTTCTCCGTGGACAGCAGGATAAGTCATCCACACTTCCCGCCCTCCTCCCCTGTAAGGACCCTCGCAGGTCACGGCCCTGTCCCCCCTAGCCTCTGGCTCAGCTCGGGACACAGTGGCTGGCTAGGGGCGGGCCTAGGGGTAGGGCCAGTTGATACATGCCCAGAAGGGAAACTCCTTCTGGGCTAGAGTGAGAGACTACTTCCATCTTCGGCGCCATCGGATGACGCCACCTGGTGTGGATGACTTATCCTGCTGTCCACGGAGAACTCCCATTACAGGTAAGTAACCCCGATTTTTTGTAGATCATTTCTCATGTTGTCAGCTCCCTCCGTGGTGTTCATTCTGTAGCAAATCTTCATGGGATCTTCAAAAAGGCAAACTTTCCCTTCTAACCGTTCAGCAATGTCACTTACAAAGATGTTGAACAGAACTGGATTCCTGAGGCACTCCACCACACACTTTTCTTTCTTCTGAGCTAATTGCATTCACCACTATTTATTTATTTATTTATTTATTACAATCTTTTATATACCGCGCTATTTGGTATCAGCGCGGTTTACATGAAACAAAATAACCAGAACAAACTATTCTGAGTTTACAGAGAACAGGTATACAAACTTGGGTAACATGGGGGAACTATTTACAAATATTATTTACATACAGTCGTTATGATGATGACAATGGACATTGATCATGATATCACACTGAGAAAGTTGATGAGGTTAACTGATAATTATGGTGTAGCTACTTTGTTGGTGGGATTTGGCTTGGTGTATTGCTGGGTGGATAGTATTTGAGGAACAGGTGATATTTGAGTGCTTTCTTGAACTGGGTTAGGTCACTATCCTCTGTCATCTATCAGTCAACCAATTTCTAATCCAATTCGTCACCCTGGGTCCTGTTTTCTTGTTGTAGGTGAAATAATGGCATTGCACATTGACTCTGTACAGCACAGTGCATCAGTTATTATTATAGTTCAACTGTTCCTCTTAGAAAGTAACAAAACATGCCACATAGTCTGGAGTAGTGGTTCTCAACCCACTCTTCATACAGCCAGCCAGTTGGGTTTTCCTGGTATCTGCAAAGAGCATGCAGAAGGTAGCATTGCCTCCATATATGCAAATCTATCTTATCATGTTCTTTGTGGATATCCTGAAAACCTGACTGGCCGGGTGTGTCCCAAGCAGTAAGATGAGAACCCTGGGTAACCAGTTCAGCCCCAGCTGATCCAGTCCTGGTTGTATCCCTCCTCAACCAACTACTTCCCCCCAATTTCTCCATACATACGAGACATCGGGAAAACAAAAAAGGAGGAGATGTACTCATAATCTCCAAATCTGACCTCAACTTCCATATTCTGGACTCTTCTAGCACAAACAGCCTGGACATCCTCTCCGTTGCTAACCAACAATGCTCTCTCAACCTGTTATATAGAACACCATCCACTTCTCCAGACGACCTTCCAACCATCATTGACCTTGCAGCTAGCACTCTCTCTCCCAATAAACCAAATTGGATAATGGGTGATTTCAATCTCCCATCTTTACCCCAAATCCATGCAAATGCGTTCCTTGATGCAATGGAAGACCTAGGTCTCAAACAAATCATCAATGAACGCACACACACGAAGGGGAACATTCTTGACATGGTATTTGTTCCACACACAGTCACAGACCAAAACCTCAATCCTCCAATATCAGTTTTGGATGTACCCTGGTCCGACCACAAATTGATCATCATCCAGATACCCATCAACAATGACCAGCCGAATGGAAGCCAACCTTCGAGCATCACCTCTCGAACTGCCACTAGATGCTTTTGCCCCTTCGATAGGGAACACATCCTGTCTGAGACCCCATCACTCATTAACAAAACCACACCGGACCTTGATGAACTAATTGCTCACTGGAACGCTAGCCTGCGTGCTATCTCACAACAATCGAACCCAAAGAATACAGCAAGGACAAAAAGAAGCTGCGCCCCATGGTTCTCCCCTGAGCTGCGATCATCTCTTACGCAACTACGTAGACTGGAACGCCGATGGCGCCGCTCACGCTCAACTGATGATCAGACCGCTTACTGAACCCACCTTGCAATACACCGAGAAACAATCACTACCAAAATGAGACAATATCACTCTGACACCCTAAAGAGGTCTCTGAACAAACCTCGTGACCTCTTCAATCTGGCCAAATCCCTCTCAAAAGAACCATCTCCTGAACAACATAGCGAGATCCACCCGCAACAATTCGCTGATTACCTGCAATCCAAGATTGTGCAAACCAACAAGGTGTCAGCGGTCCCATATCAAGAACCAACGGGCCTATCCCCACTCAACATATTTTCCACACCGTCCGCTAAATGTATCGAGGACACCATAGCCTCTCTCAACACATCCACCGCACAGACTGACCCATGTCCAGCTTTTTGGATCAAGGAGCTACGTGATGTGTTCAGCCCTGTCATCACAAAAATAATGAAACTCTCCTTCACAACAGGATATTTTCCCACCTCACTCAAGCAGACCTCCATTAGGCCACTATTGAAAAACCCCAAACTTGATCCCCAAAGAGTTGACTCCTACCGGCCAATAGCCAGTATCCCCCTCTTAGCCAAAATAATTGAGAAAGAGGCACAACGGCAAATTCAAGATCACATCGATGCCGCTGCTCCCTTAGACAGCTGCCAACATGGGTTCAGAGAACATCATGGGGTCGAGACACTACTCACTGGTCTATTCAACGAATAGACGAATGCTGGTCTCTCTGGGACTGTCCTTCACTGGTTTCGTTCTTTTCTTTCTTGCCGTTCGTTCTCAGTGGTTGCTGGGTCCGCTTCTTCACCCTCCACTCCTCTTACTTGTGGTGTGCCACAGGGTTCTGTCCTTGCCCCTCTCCTTTTCAATGTCTTCTTGGCTCCCCTTGCACTTGTGGTTCAGCAGTTTGGTATCTCCGCGTACTATTACGCGGATGATATCATTCTGCTGCACCACACTGATTCACATATCCCTGATATCTCTCCTCTTAATCTCTGTCTTTCTGCTGTAGCTTCTTGGTTCACTTCTAATTTTCTTCAGGTTAATCCCACTAAATCATTTGCCATTTGGTTTACCCTTGGAAGCCCTTCCCCCACCTGCGCCCCTTCCCTCTCTTCCCAGCCCATTCCTCTCGTCTCATCCCTTAAGTATCTTGGTGTTATTCTTGATTCCTCTCTTTCTTTTAAAGAACACATCACTTCCATAGTTCAACGTTCTTTTCTATCCCTCAAACAACTTCGTCCTGTGCGTCCTTTTCTCTCACCCTCTGCTTTTGCTACTCTTATTCTTTCCTTTGCAATTTCCCGTCTCGACTACTGTAATGTTTCTCTTGCTGGTCTACCCCAATCTCAACTCTCCCGTCTACAACGTATTCAGAACGCAGCTGTCCGTCTCCTTTCCTGTGCTTCTCGTTATGACCATGTCACTCCCTTACTTCTGCATCATCACTGGTTACCGGTTTCTTTTCGTATACAATATAAGGTCCTCACTTTTGTGCACAGGGTGACTCACACTGGTACCCCTCTCTATCTTGCAGATCTTCTTCAGTTTCGTACTTCCCATCGTCTGCTCCGTTCTATCCACGTTAATCGGTTGGCCCTTCCTTCTCCTTCTCAAGCTCACTTGGAGTCTACAACACGCTCTTCGGCTTTTTACTTCTTGGGTCCTAGGCTCTGGAACTCACTTCCCCCCCCTCTCCGTGCAGAGCAATCATATCAAGCCTTCAAACGACAGCTAAAAACCCACTTGTTTTGTTTGGCGTTTGACCTCCCTCCCTCGTCCGTGTCTCCCTCCCCCTCCTCTTGTTGATGTTTCTTCTTATACTTTGCTGTTTCTATTATCTGTCTCTCTGCTGTCCTTTTTAAGATTTTAACTGGCGTTCTTTTTAACTTTTCTGACAGCCTATGTTGTAACTGTTTTAATTTTTGTTTGTAAACCGCCCAGACGCCATTGGTATGGGGCGGTATAGAAAGCATTTTAAATAAACATAAATAAACATAAACATAAACATCATCACAGGAATTGACAACCTCCGTCAAGGTTTTGTGCTCATCTTCCTGGACATCGCCGCGGCGTTCGACTCCGTGAGTCACGAAATTCTTCTTGGAAGACTGAAAGAGAAGGGCGTCTGCGACAGTGCACTAGGTTGGTGCAAATCTTATCTAGACGGTAGATGGCAATATGTGAAATCTGGATCAGAAGAGTCAATACATTTCCATCAAAAGCAAGGGGTACCTCAAGGCTCTTCGTTATCCTCCTTACTTTTCAATATCTACATGCAGCCCATCTGCAATATCATCAGATCATTCAAGGTGAAATGTTTGATATATGCAGATGATATTCTATTATACATGCCCTTCTCCACAACTCACATGGACCTGACCCCACTAACAGAATGCTTCAATGCAGTTTCAACATGGCTCCAGACACAGAACCTACGCATCCAACATAAAAAAACAGAGGTGCTATTCATCACCAGAGACGCCAACTTTACTCCCCCATCCCACATCAGTGTCAACGAAGCTGATTTACAAACCAAAGATACAATAAAATACCTTGGAGTTACTTTGGACCAACATCTCGACATGAAACGCCACATAAGCAACATAGTCAAAACCGTCTATTGCAAAATCCGCTCACTCAAGCACCTACGCTCCCTGTTGGACCCAGAGGATTTCCGAACCATATATCAAGCATTGATCCTGCCGCATTTTGACTTTGCAAATGCCATCTTACAAGGTCTCCCCCAATCCACACTAACCCCCTTACAGTTGGCCATGAATGCCGCAGCTAGGGTCCTTTACGGTGCACCCAGAAATGACCACGTGACCCCCATTCTCAAACAGCTGCATTGGCTACCGATCCATGGGAGGATCACCTTCAAAACCCTTCTGTTAGCGTTTAAGGCAATCAATGGTATTTCAGCCTCCTCACTCACACATCTTATCCACATTGTCCCACCCAACAGATCCAGAAGAGCAACAGCTGTCAACTTGCTAGCAATACCAAAGACATCAATAAAGTCCAACACGACAACCACAAACAGGGCACTCAGTTTTTATGTTCCCAAATGCTGGAATGCTCTACCCCCTGACATTAGGGCCATAGCCAATCTATATCAGTTCAGGAAGGCTATCAAAACCCACCTTTTCCTCCAATACTTCCCTGACAGCAATTGAATCTAGATATACCTCTCAGGAAATGACCCAATCTAGAAAGGCCCTTACATACATTATCTTGTTTTACCTATCCTTCCAGTGTAAATAGCTTATGTATATAGTTAACCCCGTTATCCAAGTTTGTATTCCTGTTCGATGTAAAACCTGACAGCTTGTTGTTATGGTCGTTAAGTTATGATGTAAACCGCGCTGATACTAAATAGCGCGGTATATAAGAAATTGTAATAAATAATAAATAAAATTGTATGCATGACCTTCTATGCCTGATTTTGTACCAGAAATTTGGACTACAGTTCCATGCATGCAATATGATAAAATCAGGTCTGGATCAGCCAGGTCTAAATTAATATGGAGCAGCTGGCCATCCTATTTCTGGTTTACATTCTAGATAAAGCTGTGTGGTTGCATGCTAGTCTGCTGACTACTGGAATGAAAGATCCACAATCAAGTTATTTATTTACCTATCTCATATTGGAGTGGAACTTATCCTGGGGGTTTGAAGCAGAAATACTTAATTAACACAAACCATAACTCCGTTCTTCATGAAATATCATAAGATCCATAAAGCAATAATCACAACTAATACAATTTAATAAAAGATAACTGACATAATATTTAAACCTAATTATGTTATCAAGCACAAATTGATCGGATTCTGTGAAATGAAATCAGTGTCCCCACATGTTTCATCGCAGCCTCAGCCTGGAGCTGCCACTGTGCCAAGCTTTAGTCGCCTGATGGAAGCAAAGGTCGCTCTTCTACAGGACACTGCTCCTGAGCCAGGCTTGCCATGTAAATGGTGCTGCTGGTGAAAAAGCCCTTCACCTAGTCCTTAATAGCCAAGCAGAGGGCACAGGTGGCAGACTTAAATGTGCCTCCATGGCTGATCTCGAGATGAGTGATGAAATCTTTTCACTGGACTGAGTTAATGCATTTTTGACCAGCTGGTCCCTCTATCCTTCTGCAGAGAAACATAAAAACATAGAAAATGATGGCAAAGATCATTTGGTCTCTTCAGTCTACTCCACTCTACAACCCCAGTCCTCTCCATCAGAGATCTTCAGTGCTTCTCGTGTGCTTTCTTGAATTCAGATACAGTCCTTGCTCCTGCCGGGAGACCCTTCCATGCATCATCACCCTTCCCATAAAGAAACATTTCTGAAAACTACTGAGTCTACCCCCTTTCATCCTATGCCCCCTCATTCCAGAGCTTCCTTTCACATGACGAAGGCCTGCCTCCTGTGCATTCATGCCATGAAGGTATCTTAAACATCTCTATCATATCTCCTGCTCTCGCCTTTCTTCCAAAGTATACACACAGCTGTCCCCATATGCTTTCTGATGGCAACCACTAACCCAACTGTTCTGGAAAACGGGGCAGAAATGTAGTGAGAGATTTTGTCTCCTCGTCCCCTAAGCTAGTGGTACTCACTTCCAGTTCTCTAGGTTCACAAATGGTTTGAGTTTTCAAGCTGTCCCTAATGAATATGCGTGAGACATACTATGCATATTCACTATGGACATCCTAACAATCCAACCCATTTGTGGTCATCATTGGCTGGAAGTGACTACCACTGCCCTAGGCATTATTTGGTGCCCCCTGCCCCCTTCAGGTTTCAGCAGCGGACATGGGGCCTATGAGCATGAGACTACTGGCTGTACAGGCTGCCTTTTCCCTTGTGAGAACAGTAGCGGAGCTCGAGGTCAGTGGGTAGACAGGCGGTTATTAATCAAAGAAAACTGGGATTCAATTAGATTCCTGCATAGTGGCAGCTTTATTTTCCCTGAGAATTTTGTCTCCCTAGGCATGAGCTAAGCTTGCCGAAATGTACTAACTTTGCCAAAAAAATAGTCTCGCCTATAACTTCTCAAGTTTACATTTGAAATACAAACCAGTCAATCAGGAAGCATTGGTGATATATACTATCCAATAAAAAAATCCGCCTGTCCAGCACCTTCCCTCTTCCTGAAGAGCTGGAGTCAGGGAGAGTTCCAAAAATGCAGCACTCTCTTCTCCGCATCCCCCCACCCCCCCTCCCCCCCCCCCCCCGTCCTGAAATGTAACATGCTCTTCCAGAAGAGCACTTAAAGCTACTTGAAAATATATTGCACATTTACTTCAAAAAGTCGGTCCATTCCTGTTTGTCTGAGGCTTTAGACAGACTCATTTTATTATTTCTAAATGCTGTCTCTATATTGCTCTACACCTGCCGCACAACATTTTAATATAAGTGAAAAAGGCATATTACTCTGCGAAGAGAGACATAACTCAATTTGTTTAAGTGTTCTCAGCTATGGATGCAAATGGCTCTTTTTTTTTTTTTTTTCAAAACAATCCAAACACTTTGTTGTTCTCTAACTCCCTCCATTTACTTCCAATTTGGGTTAAATCACCAAACGTAATTATGAGGCAAAGTAAAGTGTCACTTATCAGAGCCCACAGTCTGTCCCTTAAGCGATGTGCTTGTCTCGTTTTGTGATCATCTTCGTCAGCAGGGTCCCCCGGGCACAGCAGTCTCTCGCCCTTTAGTCTTGGTGACAGCTTTCAGGAGGTTGCTGTTTGCCCTTCAGCTACAGTTGGAAAGGCGAATAATAAATCCAAGTAAATACATAAGAGACAGGAGCCAAGTCTGCTTTCAGATGACACAGTAGAGATGGGGGGATAGTATGTCCACTGGGTGGGAGGGTAGCACACTGGGCTGGATACTTGTACACCAGAATGAAGGATGGTACATTGGGTTGTGTATTTGTACAATGGGCTGGATTGGATGGCTCAGTGTGTATTTTGCTCTCGATGGTGGTATGCTCTGTACACTGGGACAGGTATTTGTATGTTGGGCTGGAGGATGATACACTGGACTGGACAGTTGTACACTGAACTGAATAGCTGTACATTGAGTTGGGTATTTGATTCGATGGTGCTATGCTGCATACACTGGGCTGGAAGACGGTACACTGTGTAGGCTGCATCAGTGACTGACAGACTGCTGTGGCTGTTTCTGTGATGCTGCTGGAAAGACAAAATGCAGGACTCACTTGGTTTATTTATTTATTTAGCTAAGCTTATATACCGCTCAGTCTAAAAGTCAAAGTGGTTCACAGAAAACGAAAAGCAAACAAAGCTTACACAGAGCAAGAACTTAAATTAAGGGAAATAAAGGGGAAGACATTGAAGGTTTACCTAATTTGCATATACTGTAAAACAACACCTTGTCTGGGTAGCCTCATCAGTCGCTAGGTGGTTGGTTGCCCCATAATTAGCTCTGGATTGTAAGGTACACTGGATGCTCCACACTTGAGGATAGATAGAGAGGAATAGGGGAAAATAATAATGTTGTGCTCTGTGATGACCTTTCCTTGGGAAATAACCAAAGCTGGGCTTCAGTAAAGCACGGAGTCACTTACCTGCTTCATGGCTGGGCATTTGGGCAATGGAACTATGGCGGGTTCCCTTTACCCAGCAAACTCAGCTCCACCACCCTCTAGTGGAGGCTGGAAGTACAGCACATACCTCCCACAATCCCCAGTCAGGGCTGCCTGCGAGGCTTTCTCATCAGCCCAAGTTATTCTGATGAACGATAAGAAATTGAGGCCAGGAAATGATTGCACTAAGGCCCTCATCAGAAACTAATCATATTTCTCCCTGTTCAGCCAAGCATCTCCAGGCAGTGGTGAATGAGCCTCAGTCCGTCTGCCTCGGAGGCCCAGCTTGTAATTACTGAGGCTTTTTCTTCCTTCTCCTCCTCTCTCGAAATGGTTTTGTGTGGCTGGATCGGGCGGGCAAGGGGCGGGGGGGGGGGGGGGGTGCAGCTGCTGCACAGGTACCAAATGCCTCATCTTAACATTCATGTAGTATTCATGGGGGGGGGGGGGCTTAGTTTGGGCTTGTTTGTAGAATTCATGCAGATTCTGCGGGAAAATGTTAATCACTGAAAATCTTTTACAATTGTCCTTCTGCGTGAACCTCTGCCTCCTGCATCATCTCTGCTGGCTGGGGAATTTGGGAAGATATATGTGTGCAACGCTGCATGTCTGCATCTTCACGTGCAATTGTCAATTGGTGAGAGAATGCATGCCTGAGTGCCCTTGAGCGAATGTAAGGGCGGGTGTGTATCAGAGTGTATTTCTGTGTGGTTTTGTATTTGTGGGGGGGAGGGGAATGCATCTCTCGGTTTTCACATATGTGGACCAATGCATGTTACTGCGTGGGGGATAATGTTTGGGTCAGTGCATGTACTCATATGTGGGTGACCGTGTTGTGTTCTATTTTCTTTCTATGGTGGTGGCCAAAGCTGGAAAGGAAGCTTCCTCCACACCTCCCCCCAGCATGGCACACCTCGGCTCAGTCTCTCTCATCCCTTTTCATCCATTGTTCCTTCTCTCTCATTCCTTTTCATGTCACCTCACCCTCTCTCTTTTTTCAGGTGAGTTTATTTCCTCTCTCTTTTTTCAGATGTGCTTTCTTTACGGATGTTTTGTCACTTCTGCTTTTTAGTGGACTCTCTTCCCTTCTCCACTTATTATTTTTCTAGATCAGACGGTCCATGCATTTTTCTTTAAGTATATTTCCTTGTTGTTTCAACTCTTTATTTCCTAAGTCTCTTTCTTCAAGTTATTAATGTGATTGTTTCTTGAAACATGGGCCTAACCAGATGGTGTGTAACGCCTGCATCAAAGATTATTTTATAACCAGACATGAACTCTCTCAGAATGTTAATTCCCACCAAGAAAGATCAGGGGGAAGTAGGAATTCAGAACTTAATTAACATTGAATCAATCATCAAAGATTGCAGATGGCTTTAGTAAGTTCGTTGGTCTTCGTTATAAAGTATATGAGGACAGACTTAAAGAGATGAATATGTATACTTTAGAGGAAAGGCAGGATAGAGGTGATATAATTGAGACGTGTAAATACCTCCATGGCATAAATGCACAAGAGAAGAGCCTCTTTTGAATGAAAGCAAGCTCTGCTACGAGAGGACATAGGATGAGGGTGAAAGGGGATAGACTCAGGAGTAATATGCGGAAATATTTATTTACAGAAAGAGTGGTAGATGCATGGAATAGTCTCCCAGTGGTGGTGATAGAGATGAGGAAATATCTGAATTCAAAAAAGCAAGGGACAAACACAGAGGATTTCTTAAGGAAAAAAGGGGACTGTTGTAGTGGCTGATATGGAAGGGCAAACTAGATAGACCATGTGGTCTTTTTCTGCCATCATAATAACATAGTATATGATGGCAGATAAAGACCAGTATGGTCCATCTAGTCTGCCCAGCAAGGCGGCAAGAGTAGGTGTACCTGCCACTCCGTGCAGATCACCTCTCCCCATGCCTTTGTTTAGGGGTGTACCCACCGCTCCATATAGGTCATCCCTATTTGTTCAGATATAAGAGATAGTTATGCTTATTTTGATTTTATCCTGTTGCTATAAAGGGATCCACTATGTCTGTCCAATACCATTTTGAATTCTGCCACTGTGTTTGTCCCCACCACTTCCATCGAGAGGGCATTCCAAGCATCCATCACCCTTTCAGTGAAAAAGTATTTCTTGACATTGCCTTTTAGTTTACCCCCTTGCAGCTTCATGTTATGCCCTCTAGTTTCACAGCTTCCCCGTCTTTGGAAGAGGTTTGTTTGTCCATTAATACTCTTTAAGTATTTAGAGGTCTGAATCATATCTCCCCTATCCCTTCTCTCCTCCAGAGTGTACATATTTAGGTCTTCAAGTCTCTTCTCATAAATCTTCTGACGCAGGCTCAAAATAATTTTGGTTGCCTTCCTCTGAACCGCCTCCAGCCTTTTTATATCCTTTGCGAGATACGGTCTCCAAAACTGAACACAATATTCCAAGTGAGGCCTCACCAGCGACTTGTACAGTGGCATTAGTACCTCCTCCTTTCTGCTGGTAATTCCTCTCTGTATGCAACCCAGCATCCTTCTGGCTTTTGACACCGCCTTGTCACACTGTTTCGCCACCTTGAGATCATCAGAAACAATCACACCGAGGTCTTTCTGCTGGTCCGTGCACATCAATCTCTCGCCTCCTATCGCATACAGTTCCCTTGGATTTCTGCTTCCCAAGTGCATTACACTGCACTTCTTCACATTAAATCTTAACTGCCAAGCATTAGACCATTCTTCCAGAGTTTGTAGATCTTTCCTCATGTTCCCCACTCCCTGAGGGGAGTCCACTCTGTTGCAAATTGTGGTGTCATCTGCAAAAAGATAGACTTTTCCATTCAGCCCTTCGGCAATATCACTCATGAATATATTGAACAGTACCGGTCCCAAGACCGAACCCTGGAGCATGTTTCTATGTTTCTAATGTAACAAACACATAGTTGATTTCTGACTTGTGGCAATAATTTGAACTCAACCCCCAAGGCCGCCTGAATCAGTCCTTCCTGAAGACCCAAAAATGACAAAGATGCTGGTAGCACCTACACACTAACCAATTTATTAAGAACATAAGAACATAAGAAATGTCATACTGGGTCAGACCAAGGTCCATCAAGCCCAGTATCCTGTTTCCAACAGTGGCCAATCTAGGTCATACGTACCTAGCAGTTTCCCCAAAAGACACAGTTTCCACAATGCTTGTACTGGGTCAAGCATTGATATCCTGGGTCCCTTCTTAATAATGGCTTATGGACCTTTCCTCCAGGAACTTGTCCAGACCTTTTTTAAAACCAGCTACACTAACAGCCTTTACTAAATCCTCCGGTAACAAATTCCAGAGTTTGATTACACGTTGAGTGAAAAAATATTTTCTTGTATTAGTCTTAAATAGTTTACCCTGTAGCTTCATTGCATGTCCCCTAGTCTTTCTATATTCTGATAACGTAAACAATCGATCTACGTTTACCTGTTCCACTCCGTTCATTAAATTATAGACTTCTATCATATCTCCCCTCAGCCATCTCTTTTCAAGGTTAACCTTTTAGCCTTTCTTCATAGGAGTATCCTTCCATCCCCTTTACCATTTTGATGGCTCTTCTCTGAACCTTTTCTAATAATGCTATATTCTTTTTAAGATACGACGACCAGAATTGCACACAATATTCAAGGTGCGGTCTCACCATGGAACGATATAGAGGCATTATAATATCTTCTGTTTTATTTTCCATTCCTTTCCTTATGATACCTAGCATTCTATTTGCTCTCTTGGCCACCACTGCACACTGGGCCGAGGGTTTTAACATGTTATCCACAATGACGCCTAAATCTTTTTCCTGGGTGGTGGTTCCTAATGTGGAACCTTGCATCATGTAACCATAGTTTGGGTTGTTCTTCCCTAGGTGCATAACTTTGCACTTCTCCACATTAAATTTCATCTGCCATTTTGATGCCCAGTCTTCCAATTTATCAAGATCCTCTTGCAATTTTCCACAATCCTCTTGGGTTTTAACAACTTTAAATAGTTTTGTGTCATCTGCAAATTTGATAACCTCACTCGTTATTCCCTTTTCCAGGTCATTTATGAATATGTCAAAAAGCAGTGGACCCAGCACAGATCCCTGGGGTACACCACTATTCACCTTTCTCCATTGGGAAAATTGGCCATTTAGCCCTACCCTCTGCTTTCTATCTTTTAACCAGTTCTTGATCCACAATAGTACACTGCCTCCTCCTATCCCATGACTCTTTAGTTTTGCCAAAGGTTTCTGATGAGGGACCTTGTCAAAGGCTTTCTGAAAGTTCAGATACACTATATCAATCGACTCACCTTTGTTCACCTGTTTATTCACACCTTCAAAAAAATATAACAGATTAGTAAGACAAGATCTTCCTTGTCTAAAGCCATGTTGGCTGTCTCCCATTAGGCCATAACTAAATCTGTATAACTGCTCATTCAACCTGTTCAACAGAGTTATGATATCAAAAAGAATTCTCCAGCTGATCTCAGATCAATACGTGCATCACTCTCACGTTTCAAAGAAACTTCAACGGTGTGCCGATTTCACATCAAGGATCTGCTGAGTTTTCTATTTATCTTATCAAATACACTTGCCAGTAGTTTCAAATTAGCTATGTAGTTTCAAGTTAGCAATGCAACTGGGTTCTAAGCTCAAATGTTGTGAATATAAAAAATACTTAGCTTAGTAATCAAAATGAGACCCAGCACACTTCAGCATAAAAAGTTTGTTGCTACTTGGCTACTGTCCAAATCCCAACGCTAATAATATTGGCGCCTTGCGTTTCACACTGAGGCGGTTCATCAGGGGAATTTGAGGATCTCATGAAAATCTGAAAAAATAGGAGAACTTGGATGATATAACTCCTTTGTTAACATATTTCTCTAAAGTACAATTGTCAAAAAATCTATAAAAACAACCTTTTACAATGATATACAACCAGTAGGAAAATGTATAATACCTCATGATGGATGCTGCCCACGTTCTACTAAAAGATCTTCTTGTCTTTGTTATAAGATCATCTGAAAAAACGCCGCGCATGCGGGAAGACCATTTCCCTAGATGTTTTAAAAGGACTCTGACGTCATCAAACTTGAGAATCGCCGGCTTGGATTGGTCGGCTTCATGTGGTTCAGAGACAGACTGACCAATCAATTTCTAAATTTAAACCTCCTGGATATACTGTTGCTAATGTGTAAATCCACCATTGCTCTCTATATAGCAACCTTTGGTCTCGGGTTTTGCCGGAAACTGAAGATGATACCCTCTCTATACACCAACAGCGAAGATCTTCAAACTTATGCTCATTTGTGAGACAGTGTTGAACCAATGGAGCTTCTATTCTTTTACATCGTAATCGGCTTTGATGTTCTTTAATACGTATCCGAAATTCACGAATAGTTTTGCCGATATATAGAAGCCCACACGGGCACCTGATAGCATAAACAACAAAAGTGGAATCGCATGTTGTGGAAGATCTCAGATAATAATGAGAATCATTATAAATAAACTCTGACTGTTCCAAAGTGATGGTGCAAATCGTGCAGTGTCCACATTTTCGATGTCCTATAGGTTCCAGATCAGCCACATTTGGTTGTACTGAACGTAATCTTGTAGGGCTTAAATATTCTTTCAAGTTCTTGCCCCGCGTCCAAACACAATGGACTTTTTTATGTGCTAATCCCGGTACTACCCGTAAAATCTCGCTGTGTTTAGTAATGATCCTTTGGATTTGAGCACTGAGTGGAGAATAAGATGTAATCAAATTAATGTGAACATCATTTTGTGGTATAGCTCTTCTATTGCGTGGTGTAAGTAAAAGTTCTCTATGATTGTATAGGGCACGACGGTAAGCCTGTTCTACTAACTTCCGTGGATATCCTCGTTCTAAAAAATCAGTAACAAGCCCTTTAGAGAGAACTTTAAATTCTTGGGTATCAGTGCAATTTCGACGGTATCGAAGAAACTGCGAAAATGGTAAGCTTTTTTTCAAACGTGGAGGATGGGCACTGTCAAAGTGTAAAAAAGTGTTGCGATCCATTTCTTTCTTATACACTGTTGTGCCCCACCTGGCAGTCTCTCTCGTAATTCGTATGTCTAAATAGGTGATTGTGTGGTGGTGAAACTCACATGTAAAATTAATGTGAGTATCACAATCATTCAACCAAGAAATGAAAGATTGTAAGACTAGCTCTGTTCCCTGTCATAATAAAAAAACATCATCAATAAAACGATACCAGGCTTTGATGTGCGATTGATATGGGGAAGATGTTAGCCATTTATTTTCAAAAAAACCCATGTAGAGATTAGCGACTGATGGGGCGCAAGTCGCGCCCATCGCGACCCCTATTAGTTGATGGTAAATGGTGCCCTCAAAAATGAAAAAATTCTTATATAGTGCTAATTCCGTCAGTTGTTGTAAAAACAGTAAAAGTTCTTGTGAAAGATCTCCTCTGTTAACAAGAGCTTGATGCACTACCGCACATGCCGCTGTCTGGGGTATGCTGGTGTACAAAGATTGTACATCCAGCGTCACCAACAAAATTTCAGGTGAAGATGCCCAATCTGCCAAATTATCCAAAAGGTTCAGGAAATGCATGGTATCACGAAGATATGAAGGAATATCAACTAATAATGGCCGTAAAAATGAATCTAAATAAATTGATAGTGGCTCTAATAAACTTCCTTTAGTTGATACGATCGGGCGACCTGGAGGATTTGTGGCATTTTTGTGTATCTTGGGGACAATATAGAAACGCGCCAATTGTGGTGCGGGAACATTCAAAAAATTATATTCTTTTTTTGAAATTAATTTATTTTTATACGCTTTCATTGTGATGTCACCTATTGACTGTTGAAGTGCTATACTGGGATCAACCAGCAATTTACTATAAGTAATGCCATCATTCAACTGATTTTGAGCTTCAATGATGTAGGCTTCCCTTGTCAATATCACGATCGCTCCACCCTCGTACAACCAAATGTGGCTGATCTGGAACCTATAGGACATCGAAAATGTGGACACTGCACGATTTGCACCATCACTTTGGAACAGTCAGAGTTTATTTATAATGATTCTCATTATTATCTGAGATCTTCCACAACATGCGATTCCACTTTTGTTGTTTATGCTATCAGGTGCCCGTGTGGGCTTCTATATATCGGCAAAACTATTCGTGAATTTCGGATACGTATTAAAGAACATCAAAGCCGATTACGATGTAAAAGAATAGAAGCTCCATTGGTTCAACACTGTCTCACAAATGAGCATAAGTTTGAAGATCTTCGCTGTTGGTGTATAGAGAGGGTATCATCTTCAGTTTCCGGCAAAACCCGAGACCAAAGGTTGCTATATAGAGAGCAATGGTGGATTTACACATTAGCAACAGTATATCCAGGAGGTTTAAATTTAGAAATTGATTGGTCAGTCTGTCTCTGAACCACATGAAGCCGACCAATCCAAGCCGGCGATTCTCAAGTTTGATGACGTCAGAGTCCTTTTAAAACATCTAGGGAAATGGTCTTCCCGCATGCGCGGCGTTTTTTCAGATGATCTTATAACAAAGACAAGAAGATCTTTTAGTAGAACGTGGGCAGCATCCATCATGAGGTATTATACATTTTCCTACTGGTTGTATATCATTGTAAAAGGTTGTTTTTATAGATTTTTTGACAATTGTACTTTAGAGAAATATGTTAACAAAGGAGTTATATCATCCAAGTTCTCCTATTTTTTCAGATTTTCATGAGATCCTCAAATTCCCCTGATGAACCGCCTCAGTGTGAAACGCAAGGCGCCAATATTATTAGCGTTGGGATTTGGACAGTAGCCAAGTAGCAACAAACTTTTTATGCTGAAGTGTGCTGGGTCTCATTTTGATTACTAAGCTAAGTATTTTTATATTCACAACATTTGAGCTTAGAACCCAGTTGCATTGCTAACTTGAAACTACATAGCTAATTTGAAACTACTGGCAAGTGTATTTGATAAGATAAATAGAAAACTCAGCAGATCCTTGATGTGAAATCGGCACACCGTTGAAGTTTCTTTGAAACGTGAGAGTGATGCACGTATTGATCTGAGATCAGCTGGAGAATTCTTTTTGATATCATAACTCTGTTGAACAGGTTGAATGAGCAGTTATACAGATTTAGTTATTGCATATATATTCATTCAGAAACGTTTTAGACCCATTGTACGTTGTGTTATCCCATTAGGCCATGACTATCTACATGCTGAGTAATTTTGTTCTTTATGATGGTTTCTACCATTTTTCCTGGTACTGACGTCAGGCTCATCGGTCTGTAGTTTCCTGGATCAACCCTGGAACCCTTTTTAAAAACTGGCGTTACCTTGGCGATCCTCCAATCTTCAGGTATTACAGTTGATTTTAATGAAAGTTCATAGATTACTAATAGCTAGTCTGCAATCTCATATTTCAGTTCTTTCAACACCCTTGGATGTATACCATCTGGCCCAGGTCATTTGCTACTCTTCAGTTTATCTAATAGTTGTAATACATCTTCCCGATGTATCGATATTTCCTTCAATTCTTCCGCACCTTTAAATACCACTTCATGGTAACATCCCTACATCTTCCTCATTAAAGACCGAAGCAACGAATTCATTCAGTCTCTCCGCTATTGCCTTGTCACCTCTTAGTGCCCCTTTAACCCCTCTATCATCTAAAAGATGAACTGACTCTCTCACAGGTTTTTTGCTACGAATGTACCTGAAAAAGTCTTTATTTCACGTTTTTGCTTCCGCAGCCAGCTTCTTCTCAAATTCTCCCTTTGCCTGCCTTATCAATGCCTTGCATTTGACTTGCCAGTGCTTGTGCTGTTTCCAGGTTTCGCTGTTTGGCTCTTTATTCCATTTCCTGAAAGATGCTTTTTTGGCAACAACAGCCTCTCTGACCTCACCTTTAAACCATGCTGGCAGTTTTTTGGACTTCCTTCCCCTTTTCTTAAAGCATGGAATACAGCTGGTCTGGGCTTCCAAGATAATATTTTTCAACAACACCCAAGCTTGATGTAAGTCTTTAACCTTTGCAACTGCTCCTTTTAGTTTTTTCTTATTTTATATATTTATTTATTTAGAAGCTTTTCTATACCGCGCTCTTTATTGTCAGTGTGGTTTACAGATAACAATTTGACTCTAGGGCAAGAGCAGAGCTACCCTGAGTTTACATATAATAGGGAAGATAACATGGAGTTGAACTGGGGGAACTGTGTACATTTAAGCAGTGAAAGATGAGGATAGGTGGCTATTTACAATAATGCACATCTGTATGCTGGATTTAGTCCAATTGATTGTTTATAATACCTTCGGGTATATATAAACTAATTTCCTCATTTTATCATAGTCTCCCTTTCAAAAGTTAAAAGGGAGTACTGTGGATTTCCTTACTATCCCTCCTCCACTTGAGGTCAGAGGCAGCATACATCTAACCAAGTGGCTCATGTCCTCGAAATCTAATGCCTCAATAATTCTGTTGATCTATAAGTTGCCATAATCCGAGATGTTATGGATGTTATGGAGATGTTACGGAGAATTTGCCGAAGCTCATCAAGCCTACTGACTATTATCCGATGTTGCTCATTCATGTTGGCACAAATGATACTGCTAGGTATCCCTCTGAGCATATCAAAAGTGACTTCTTGGTTCTGGGACAGAGGTTGAAGCAAATGGGTACACAGGTGGTGTTCTCTTCAATCCTTCCTGTTGAGGGTAAAGGCCAAGGCAGAGAAGCTTGCATCTTGAGATGAATGCATGGCTGTGTAGATGGCATCATAGAGAGCATTTTTGTTTTCCTGGACCATGGGATGATGATCCAAGGGCTGCAGAGCAGATGGCATCCATCTGTCCAAGAAAGGTCGAAGTGTCTTCTGCAGCAGACTGGTTAACCTACCAAAGATTGCTTTAAACTAGATTCGTTGGGGATGGGTGAAGAAAGCCCTCAGGTAAGCAAAATATTAAATATCTCTGTAGTGATAGATTAAAGGTGCAACATCTGGAAAGTGGTGTGTATAAATGCCCGTAGCGTAGGAAATAAGATCCCAGATGTTGAGGCTTTAATGGAAGAAGCTGACTTGGATTTAGTGGAGGTTAATGAGACATGGTTCATAGACAACCATAACTGGGATGTAATTATACTGGGCTATACTTTATTCAGGAAGGACAAGGTAGGAAGAAGGGAAGGAAGAATGACACTATATGTAAAAAATAATATTAAAGCTATAGAATTGCAGGGCTTAAAAGGGAGCGAAGAGGTACTGTGAGTTAAACTAGAAAGAGGGAAAGGGAAATCCATTTGCATTGAAGTGATATACTGTACAGATACCCCTCACAGGGGGAATAGGTGAACGGAGATTTAATTGAAGCTATACGCAGTATTGCCATCAAAGGAGAAGTGCTACTGATATCACTATGCCGGATGTCAACTAGTCCATCCCTACTGTGGTGTCATTTAGAAATAAGGAGATCCTAGATTCTCTACAGGGAGAACTATTCAGGCAACTGGTAACAGAACCCATACATGAAGGGGCCATACTGGACTTGGTGCTTACCAATGGGGAAAGCGTTTCTGATGTTACAGTGGGAGATCATCTCACATCCAGTGATCACCAGATGATGTGGTTCAGTATTAGGGCTAGGGCTGATAAAATCTACTCAAAAGTGAGGGTCTTGGACTTTAGGAAAACTACTTTGCCAAGATGGGACAATACCTCAAGGAGTTGTTAGTGGAATGGGAACAGCTGGGGGATGTAGAAAAGCAATGGGCAAAACTGAAAAGGGATATTTTAAGGGCAACAAACCTTTTTGTTAGGTAAATAAATGTAAAAGGAAAAGGAGGCCACTATGGTTCTCAAAAGAAGTAGCTGAAAAGGTGAAGAAAAAAAGAGAGGCCTTCATAAAATACAGAGAGGAAGGACTTTTTGGAAAAACTTAGAGAAGCTAGCAAAGTAGTCAGGAAAGTAAAGATACAAAAATGAAGAAATAGCCAATGCCATAAAATTAGGGGATAAGACATTTTTCAGATATGTTAGTGAGATGAGGAAGGATATAAGTGGTATTGTCAGATTCAAGGGTGAAGGGGAGGAATATGTAGAAGCTGATGAGGCTAAAGCAAAATTTCTTAACAAATATTTCTGTTCTGTGTTCACAGATGAAGGGCCGGGAGCAGGACCTTAGAAAACACCTACAAATTGGAATAGAAGTGACGGGGATATTGAATGATTTGCAGGAGACTGTGTTCATGAGGAATTAGCTAAACTAAAAGTACACAAAGCAATGGGACCGGATGATATATATCCAAGAATACTAAAGGAACTTGGGGACATTCTAGCGGCTTCACTGTCTGACCTTTTCAATGCTTCTTTGGAATCGGGAATGATCCCAGAGGACTGGAAAAAGGCACATGTAGTCCCTTTACACAGAAGCTGAAGTAAGGATGAGATTCGTCTAACCTCTGTGATGAATAAATTGGAAACACTGCTAAAAGAGACAATAATGAGATTTCTGGAATCCAGTGAATTGCAGGATCCGAGGCAACATGGGTTTATCAGAGGCAGGTCTTGTCAGACATATCCGATTTTTTTTGACTGGGTGACCAGGGAGTTAGACCGAGGGAGAGCCCTAGATGTGGTGTACTTAGATTTCAGTAAAGCCTTTGACACCATTCCACACAGATGGCTTATAAACAAATTGAGCACCCTAGGGATGGACCCTAAAGAGACCGAATGGGTTAGACATTGGTTGAGTGGGAGGTGACAAAGGGTACAGGTAAATGGAGCTCACTCTGAGGAGAAAGAGGTTACCAGTGGTGTGCCCCAGGGATCTGTCCTTGGTCTGATTCTTTTTAACATCTTTGTTAGTGATAGTGCAGAAGGGCTGTTGGGTAAGGTTAACCTCTTCGCAGATGATACCAAAATCTGCAATAGAGTAGACACACAGAAAAGTGTAGATAACATGAGATGGGATGTAGCTAAGCTTGAAGAATGGTCGAGAATTTGGCAAATGAGATTTAATGTTAAAAAATGCAGGGTCATGCATTTGGGTTGCAAAAATCCAAGGGAGTGGTATAGTGTAGGGGGAGAAGAACTTCTGTTCATGAAAGAAGAGCGGGACCTGGGTGTGATTGTTTCTGATGAGCTTAAAGTGGCTAAACAGGTAGAAAAGGCAATGGTGAAAGCCAGAAGGATGCTTGGGTGCATAGGGAGAGAAATGGCCAGCAGAAAAAAAGGAGGTGATAGTGCCTCTATATAAGTCTCTGGTGTGGCCTCTTTTGGAGTATTGTGTGCAATTCTGAAGACCACATTGTCAAAAGGATATAAACAGGATGGAGTCGATGTAGAAGTGGCTACTAAAATGGTTAGTGCTCTTCATTATAAAGCATATGAGGAAAGATTTAAAGATCTTAATATGTATACGTTAGAGGAAAGGCAGGATAGACAAGATATGATCGAGATGTTTAAATACCTCCATGGCATAAATGCACAAGAGGAGAGCCTCTTTCGATTGAAAGTAAACTCTGCTATGAGGGGACATAGGATGAGAGTGAAAGGGGATAGACTCAGAAGTAATATGTGGAAATATTACTTTACGGAAAGAGTGGTAGATGCGTGGATTAGTCCTCCAGTGGAGGTAGTAGATACGAGGACAGTATCTGAATTCAAAAAAGCATGGGACAAACACAGAAGATCTCTAAAGGAAAAAAGGGGAGTATTGTAGTTGATATGGAAGGGCAGACTAGATAGGCCATGTGGTTTTTTTTGTGCCATCATGTTTCTAGGTTTCTAAGGTGTCATCAGCCTCTGTATCATTTTCTCCTACAGACTAACATGGCTAATTCAATGGACCCAAAGGGTTCAAAGCTCATAAGATGATTACTCTGCAGGAGTATGCACATGAGCTTTGAACCTTTAGGTCCATTGAATTAGCCGTGTTAGTCTGTTTGATCCACAACTTGTATTTCTGGGAAATAATTTCTTTGACCCTTGCTTCTCAGAAATGCAGAGAAGCTAAAGCCAGTAGAGAAAGAGGTAATCATGGAACTTAATAGAAATGTCTAACATGCAACAAGGAAATAGAATCAGCAACTATTAGAGGAAGAACAAGACCGGCTTTTCTAAAACTACAACAGTTAAAGAGAAAATTCCAGCCTTGAATTGGAATGCTAAAAGATGCTCAAAGATTCATGTTGAATGATGCCTAGAAGATCAAGAAAAGGTGGACAAAGTATACAGTCATACAATAAAGATCAACATATACTTTACGATCAGGAACCTTTGGTGATGAAAGAAGTTGAAGCAGCATTGCAATCATTATCAAAGAACAAAGCACCAGGCATTGATGGCATTTCCACTAAAGTATTACAGATATCAGATACAGCTATTACAATACTTAGAAGGCTCTGCCAGGAAATTTGGAAGACAATATCATGGCTGACTCACTAGAAAAGAATACAAGAACATAAGATATGCCAGACTGGGACAGACCAAGGGTCCATCAAGCCCAGTATCCTGTTTCCAACAGCACCCAATCCAGATCACAAGTACCTGTCAGGTTCCCAAAAAAGTACACAGATTCCATGCTGCTTATCCCAGTGATAAGCAGTGGATTTCCCTGGTCCTCTTTAATAATGGTTTATGGACTTTTCCTCCAGGAACTTGTCCACACGTTTTTTAAACAAAGCTACACATTTTTACTACAAAAGATTTGTGTTCATATCAGTACTGAAAAAAGGTGATCTGACTGTGTGTGGACATTATCGCTTTGATCCCACATGCCAGCAAGATTCTACTCAAGCTCATTCAGTGGAAACTACAACCATACCTGGAACAAGAACTGCCTGAAATGCAGCCAGGGTTCAGGAAAGGGCGAAGAGCAAGAGACATCATCATGGATGTGAGACGGATCCTTGAAAAGACAAAAGAATAACAAAAGGATATCTGTATGTTTTTTTATTGATTATAGCAAAGCCTTTGATTGTGTAAATCATGAAAACCTCTGGGCCACATTAAGAAGCATGGGTATACCAGAACATCTGATTGTTCTCATACATAACCTTTGCACTGATGAAGCAGCAATAGTTCTAGCAGCATAAGGTGCAATAGTATGGTTTAAAATTAGCAAAGGTGTAAGACAAGTCTGCATTCTTCCCCCCCTCCCCCCACCTCACCTGTTTAATTTATATGCAGAAAAAATCATCAGAGAAGCAGGACTGTATGATAACAAGCAAGATATGAAGACTGGTGGAAGACTCATCAACAACTTTAGCTATGCTGACGATACCATATTACTGACTGAAATATTCGCTCATCAAGATTAAGGAACATTAGTCTTCAAATGGGCCTGCTCCTTAACATAAACAAGACAAAGATCCTGTCCACCAGCAAAATCAATCTTTCCATCCATGGAGAAGAAACAGAAATAGTGGACAACTTTAACTTGCTTGGATTGATAATAAATAAAGAAATAACAAACAGTCAAGGAATCTGACTGTGCATTGCTCTTAGCAGAACGGCTATGAAGAACCTAGGCAAGATTTTCCAATGCATAGAAAGGTTTGACTTGTCCAAGCCATGGTATTTTCAACAACGTCATATGGATACAAAAGTTGGACAGTGAAGAAGAAAGACAGGAAGAAAATTGATGCCTTCAAATTATGGTTTATGGTTTAATCAGTTTTGATACACTGCCCTTTACTAAGTAGGCGGGGCGGTTTACAATAAAATCAAACGTAATATATTACAAAACTAAGACATAAAAACAAAAGTAAAATATAATATAGAAAAAGAACTACAATAAGGATAGGGAAGAAAAAAATCAAAGGTTGCAAATAATAATTATGATGTTAGTGAAGAATACTATGTACACCATAAACTGCCCGAAGAACAAATCAGTTAATACCAGAGAAGATCAAACCTAAGCTTTCTTTAGAAGCTCAAATGACAAAACGTCAACCATGTACTTTGGATACATCATACAAAGAGAAAGATCATTAGAGTGAGGCTTATCCTTGGCAGGGTTGAAAGTCACTGCAAAAGAGGAAGGCCAGCAATAAGATGGATCGATACAATAACAACAGTTATGGATGCCTTTCTATCAATAATTAGCCGCCCGACTGAACACCGAACACAGTTTAGGACAACTATCCACAGGGTTGCCATGAGTTAACATTGGCTCAACAGTGCTTAACAACACCAATAATTTCTTCGAGGATACTTTAGTATGACTCATAGAACTAAGCTGTAGCTGTGTTTCTTTGCCATAGGCCTGTACAACTGGATAGGCTCGGAAAAGTCCGAGTTAATATTCAAAATAACGCTGATCTCATAAGTGCTTTTCTAAAAATAAAAAATGCTAGCCCTCCGAATGCATAAATTTTGGATGGACAAGTCAATCTCTCTTCACAAATTATCCATAGTAAAAAAAAGGGCTGGGGGTTGGGAATATTGCAGGGGCAGGCCAAGCGTTCTTGCCGCCCTAAGCAGGCCTGATGTGCCTCCCCCACCCCACTGCACGCTGTTGGCATGCCGCCCTGACATCTAGTTTCTTACCTGGCATTGATGGGCAGCATGGCAATCACCTCTTTAGCGCCACGGTAGGCCTTTAAAGCATGTGCACGCACTCATGTGTCAGTGTCGGACAGGGCAGGAGCAGCGGGCATTGAGTGTGTGCATGAGCTTTAAGGCTCATTGTGGCACTAAAGAGGTGATTGCCACGCCGCCCATCACTACCAGGGAGTGGCTGGATGTTGGGGGCAGTGCGGTGATGGCACCAGGAGGGGTGGGGGCGGCACATATGCTGCTTACAAGACTGACCATTGTTCTGCCTGCCAGGGCCGAGTTTGCCTAGTGGATAAGCTGGCCCTGGGGGCAAGGCCTAAATCTAACTATCTAGCAGCTGTTTCCACTATCTCCCATTCCTTCCCATGTCACCTGTCCTCTTCTGTCTAGATAAATGTATCCATATAGGAGGACTGCACAAATAACACTCAACTTTAAATGGATAAAGTTATCTGTTTAATATGGTAGAGCTTATAATCTAATCAAGACAAAACACATAGGGGGACATTCCAGAATACGAATAAGGGGTTTGTACATGCAACGGGGATGTTTATGTGCCAAAAACATCCCAGACCATATTCTGAAACATTGCCGACATGCATGCCCATGGCACTAGCATGGGGATCTCAGAGCGTGGCCGGGAGAGGGCGGAACGAGGGCATGGTCAGCCACAGAGACACAGAAAGTGTATTTAGGAAAGGCCTGTGTGTGTGCTAAGTGTGTCCCCGACACGTCCATGTTATTCCTGCTGAAACATGATATAAGTGTGCATAAAAAACAGGTACTACCCCAATCAATACGACCCAAAAACAAACAAAATCAAAACAATCAATATGCACAAAAAATCTAAGCTCAAAAAATATATATCTAAACAAAACAAGCTCAGGGCTAGCCAATTACTGATATAGGAGGAAAAAAGACCTCAGTATCCCCCCGCACTAAAGTGACAGGAGTCAAGTCTGTCGACAGACGCCAAAACGTCTAAGAAGACTGAACAGACTGAAAATTACATCAACGGTCATAAAAAACCTCCAACCAGCAGGCTTCCGAGCACAGCAATACTAATGTCACACAACATCAAACAAAAAGCTCCAGACACTTATCTTTGGATGATGACAGTCACTTAAGAATGATGATGATGAAAAAAAAGCAATTGTGAAGATGTTGAATCCAACCACGATGAGCTGAAGACCACGTCGAAGTAAGCGTATACGATGGTGTACTTCAGGTGATCAGGGACTCCGACATCAGATGTTTCGCTTTAATGGCTTCTTCAGGGAGCAAAAATCACTCGTCACCGTGCCATCATGTGACTCTATGCAAGAAAGCACCAGAGCAAGAAAAGCTGAAAATAACAAGAAAAAGAAAAATGACTAATGCAACAAAACAAAACAAAAACTGGAGTCAACCCCCTTAAAACGAACCAGGCCAACAAAATAAGTTTGTATACCCTGTATACTGGTTTTGAGAAAAAAAAAAAAAAGCATGAAAATGCAAAAGATAGCAGCCAAACAGACGCAAGTAAGAGAACCGGCTGCTGGCTCACCTTCCCAAACGCCGACTCATGCGCAAAGCAAAAATATATAAAGGCGGGGCTAAAATGAAGGGGCCAATTACAAACAACCAGGAGTCATGACAGACCTAAGCGTCAGGCCCGACAATCTTTAAACAAAAAACAGGGGAAATTCCAAAAAACCACCAAAAACCCACCCTCCCTACTAGAAAATGTTGTAACAGAAAAAATCAAAAATCTCAAAAAATTTTTATTTGTTCATGGAAGAAATCAATCATAAACAGCTTTTCCATTCAATGGAATCATTCAAACCCCCAGGAGCCACAGTATGAAGGGAAAAAATCCAGCGTTGCTCTAAACGAGATAGCTGCCGTTGCAAGTCACCCCCATAAACTGAAGGAGTGCATTGTGTAATAACTACACATCTCAGATCTTCAAAAACATGCCCCATAGCTTGAAAATGATGAACCATGGGGGCACCTTCAACCAAACGGCGAAGACGACTGCGATGCTCGATCAAACGGGTACGCAAAGCCCGACTAGTCTTCCCTACATAGCCAAGACCACAAGGGCAACGAAGAAAATAAATAACAGTACTAATGTTATTTATTTTCTTCGTTGCCCTTGTGGTCTTGGCTATGTAGGGAAGACTAGTCGGGCTTTGCGTACCCGCTTGATCGAGCATCGCAGTCGTCTTCGCCGTTTGGTTGAAGGTGCCCCCATGGTTCATCATTTTCAAGCTATGGGGCATGTTTTTGAAGATCTGAAATGTGTAGTTATTACACAATGCACTCCTTCAGTTTATGGGGGTGACTTGCAACGGCAGCTATCTCGTTTAGAGCAACGCTGGATTTTTTCCCTTCATACTGTGGCTCCTGGGGGTTTGAATGATTCCATTGAATGGAAAAGCTGTTTATGATTGATTTCTTCCATGAACAAATAAAAAAATTTTGAGATTTTTGATTTTTTCTGTTACAACATTTTCTAGTAGGGAGGGTGGGTTTTTGGTGGTTTTTTGGAATTTCCCCTGTTTTTTGTTTAAAGATTGTCGGGCCTGACGCTTAGGTCTGTCATGACTCCTGGTTGTTTGTAATTGGCCCCTTCATTTTAGCCCTGCCTTTATATATTTTTGCTTTGCGCATGAGTCGGCGTTTGGGAAGGTGAGCCAGCAGCCGGTTCTCTTACTTGCGTCTGTTTGGCTGCTATCTTTTGCATTTTCATGCTTTTTTTTTTTCTCAAAACCAGTATACAGGGTATACAAACTTATTTTGTTGGCCTGGTTCGTTTTAAGGGGGTTGACTCCAGTTTTTGTTTTGTTTTGTTGCATTAGTCATTTTTCTTTTTCTTGTTATTTTCAGCTTTTCTTGCTCCGGTGCTTTGTTGCATAGAGTCACATGATGGCACGGTGACGAGTGATTTTTGCTCCCTGAAGAAGCCATTAAAGCGAAACATCTGATGTCGGAGTCCCTGATCACCTGAAGTACACCATCGTATACGCTTACTTCGACGTGGTCTTCAGCTCATCGTGGTTGGATTCAACATCTTCACAATTGCTTTTTTTTCATCATCATCATTCTTAAGTGACTGTCATCATCCAAAGATAAGTGTCCGGAGCTTTTTGTTTGATGTTGTGTGACATTAGTATTGCTGTGCTCGGAAGCCTGCTGGTTGGAGGTTTTTTTATGACCGTTGATGTAATTTTCAGTCTGTTCAGTCTTCTTAGACGTTTTGGCGTCTGTCGACAGACTTGACTCCTGTCACTTTAGTGCGGGGGGATACTGAGGTCTTTTTTCCTCCTATATCAGTAATTGGCTAGCCCTGAGCTTGTTTTGTTTAGATATATATTTTTTGAGCTTAGATTTTTTGTGCACATTGATTGTTTTGATTTTGTTTGTTTTTGGGTCGTATTGATTGGGGTAGTACCTGTTTTTTATGCATAGTTTTCTTGCCCCTTGAGAGGATTTTTGTTTAATTGATTGAAACATGATATAAGGCCAGGACTTAGAAAAAAATCTGCTCTTCTCTGTAATGCGGCTCATATTGAGGAATGGTTGTGAAACACAAAATGCAGTTGTAAGATACAGGGAGCAGAGGTGAGGGAATGTTGTAAGGTATAGACACATTAATAAATACGCTTACAGAAATATTAAGAAGAGCAATAGTATTTATTCAGACTATGCACTAATGTGCTGTTTGTGCTAAAGGAGCCAATCTATGGGACTCTTAACAATTCCCATGTTCAGAAAAATGGAACTGCTGATGCAGGCATAGTATGGGCGTGAGCACGGAAAGGATTACTTTTTGGGTGAGAAACGGAGATCATATTTGTAGTCTTGGTACCCCATGTGATTATATTATGTCATAGCTGTTATGTATAGGTACAGGACATCTTTTTGGAGGATCATGTTTTTGTGATAGAAAGAGAGGTGTGTGTGTGTGGTTTGAGGAGTGCTCAGGGGAACTGGTGTGCTCATCTGCAATTCAGGGGGGACATCAAAGCCTGGCCAGGACCTGGACCGTATAGATTAGCGCAGCGTCACCGGGTGCTATTGTGATTGGGCAGTCTTCTCTAGCTGCTGTCCTGATTATTCTTTTCCATTTCTTAGCTCCGCAGCATTGCTATTAATATTGTAAACCGCCCTGATTCCATGGCCTGGGCGGTATATCAAATGTGAAATAAAGAGCGTTCACCATAGCTAACTATCAAAACATATCCCTATCAGTGCTAAGGGACCCTAAGAATAGGAGCTCTCAACAGTGAAAACAGCACTAATGCATGCCCATAATTCACATTTTATGATATCAATGGTGTTGCTGTTGAGCATGTATTATTTATTAACATTTATTTACATTTATTTCTATACCACCTTTCTACAATTTAAAGCTCTTTACATCAAACGAAAGCTATACAGAGAAAGGATATGCTTGCCCACTCTGTTTTACATTGGAACGCAACTTAACAATATAATTGAACTTGAACTTTGGAATAGGTGCTAAGCTAAACTATTAGTGCTGTTTGCACTGCTGAATGCCTGTAATCTGAGGGTCCCTGTTATTGACAGGGATATGTTTTGACAATGAGCCATAGGGAACCTATACTGGTTCCTTCTGCATCATTTTACATAGGGTACTCTAATAAGATCAGATATTGTTGGTAGTATGATAGAGCAGCCATATATC
This sequence comes from Ichthyophis bannanicus, assembly GCA_033557465.1. Taxonomy (NCBI): domain Eukaryota; kingdom Metazoa; phylum Chordata; class Amphibia; order Gymnophiona; family Ichthyophiidae; genus Ichthyophis; species Ichthyophis bannanicus. The sequence continues at coordinate 177,726,356 of CM066041.1, read as the reverse complement.
TGCTGTGCCTGGCACTGGGAGACATGACTGATGTAGTGCCAACATTCCCTGGATTGTTCCATGCGGCCTACATCCCTTCCCAGGCCAGGATCAATGAGAGCTGCATGAGTGGTGATGTATCTGGAGTCTGCCTGCTGGGTGTGATGGCACAGGGATCTCTCCTCCCATGCCAACACAGCCCAGACCAAGGGAGCAGTGCCACAAAGCTGGCTGTGGGAAGGGAGACAGGGTTGCCCCACAGATAGCGGATGAATACAGACTGGCATACGCCACAATGAGACAGGTGAAGCTGCTGTGAGAAATGCCAGTACCCAAATAGGTGGGCCTTGGATGCCATAGCCAGAAGGTCCTACTATAACTACTCCTGATCATTCGTATAGCACTACAAGGCGTACTCAGTGCTGCACAGACACAAGTAACAGATGGTCCCTGCTCAGCAGAGCTTACAATCTAGTCAAGACAGACAAAACATCAGCTGTGGACAGGATACATCCAGGGGGAACGGTCAGGAAACACAAGGGAGCTTAGGCAGATCAGATCCAGCAGCGGCAACGATGAGGTGAGGGCTCAGCCTGGATTTGAGAAGGGCCAGAGACGAAGCCTGATGTACAGACTCAGGTAGTTTGTTCCAAGCATATGGAGCAGCAAGGTGAAAGGAGCAACATCTGGATTTGGCAGTAGAAGAGAAGGGCACAAATAGAAGCAATCTGATTGAAGAGTAGGGTTCATGGGAAGGGGTGTAGGAAGAGATAAGAGGTGAAAGGTAGTGCGGAGCAGCAGAATGAGTGCACTTATAGGCCAGAGGCACGTAAAGGGCATACATTTGTTGCTCAGCAATATTCTGCATTCTTTGTGGACCTGCAATGTTAGTTCGTGGTTTTGAGCACTTGGTAAGGGTCCATCCCTAGCAGTTTAAGGCGTGTTTGTAGAGATTACCAGGGCAGGAATCACTGGAGCTGGTTCCTAATGCTATATACCATTTGATGCAAGGTTTGTGCTGACATATATGTTCACATATACATTCTGGTATACCATATTGGAGTGCACTGTGCTTACCTAGCACTTTTTAGAGCATGAGGGGGACTGGTGTATGGTCTAGGTTGCAGCAGCTGTCATTTCTCATTGGTACTTGTCTAGTGTGCATCAGCAAACTACTGCCTGTGATGAGCAGCTTAGGAGATGCACGTTCTTCCTGAGGGATGTGGCGTCCACGCTAATGCGGGGACAGGTAGGGTCCAAAACATGTAACGTTTCAGAATACGGTGGGTATGGTGACATCCAATATGTTTCCTCATGTTCGAGGCAAGGGGCCAACTGAATAGCACTTGCACACGTCTGCTGAGCACATCTATCTCCCCGATTCCAGACCTGTGGGCACGTCCAGACTCGCGGATGAGGAATTAGGTTCAAAGGAAGCCCGTTTTTTATTTAGACATGTCCGTGGGCCAGACGTGTACGTTATGGAATTGCATTCATAATGAAACTGGGGACTAGAGTATGCAAAGATATATATAAGTAGTGGACAAGAGAGTGAGGAGAATCGGGATCTAAAAGCGGCTTCAAAGAGGTGGGATTTTAGCCTGGATTTGAATAGGGTTAGAGAAGTGGCCCGACAAACAGACTCAGGTAGTTTATTCCAGGCATAAGGAGTAGCAAGATGGAATGAATGAAGTCTAGAGTTGGCAGTAGCAGGGAAGGGCACAGATAAAAGGGATCTGCCAGAGGAGTGGAGCTCCCGAGGATGGGTGTAGAGTGAGATAAGAAAGTAAAGATAGTGAGGAGCCTCAGAATGAATGCAATTGTAGGTCAGCAGGAGAAGTTTGAATTGGATGTGGAAATGGATAGGGAGCCAGTGAAATGACTCAAAAGAAGGTGTTACATAAACATAGTGACACTGGTGGAAGATAAGCTGTGCAGATGAGTTTTGAACAGATTGAAGGGGAGAGAGATGATTCAGAGGAAGGCCAACGAGGAGCAGGTTACAATAGTCAAGACGGGAGGTGACTAGTGAGTGGATGAGGGTCTTTATAGTGGGTGTAGAAAGAAAGGGACGAATTTTGCCAATATTATAGAGAAAGAAGTGGTAGGTTTTAGCTATCTGTTGGATGTGCCCATAAAAAGAGAGGGTAGAGTCAAAGATGACTCCAATGCTGTGAGCTGAAGAAACAGGGAGGAATGCAATGCCATCCACAGAAATAGAGAAGGGAGGAAGGGGAAGGAGGGTTTAGGGGGAAAGATGAGCTCAGTTTAGGCCATGTTTAATTTCAGACAGCAGTGAGACATCCAGGCAGCAATGTTGGATAAGCAGGCATAGATCCAGGACTGGATTCCTGGAGAGATTTGAGGCGCAGAGAGGTAGATCTGAGAGTCATCAGCATAAAGATGGTACTGAAAACAATAGTAGAGGTCCCAAGACAGAGCCCTGAGGTGCACAACTGAAAGTGGGATGGCAGTAGAGGAGGATCCACCAGAACATACACTAAAAGTGTCATGGTTGAGATAAGAAGAAAACCAGGACAGAACAGAGCCCTAAATCAAAGCGAGGACAAGGTATCGAGGAGAAGGTGGTGATCAAGTGTCAAAGACAGCAGAAAGGTCAAGAAGGATGAGGATTGAGTAAAGGTCATTGGATTTGGTGAGGAACAAGTCGCTGGAGACTTTGGCAAGAGCCGTTTCTGTGGAATGTAGAAGACAAAAGTCAGACTATAGTAGATCCAGAAGGGCTTGAGAGGAAAGAAAGTCAGGACAGTGGCAGTGAACTGCTTGTTCATGTAGTTCTGAAACAAAAGGAGGAGAGAGATAGGCTGATAGCTGGAAGGGCACGCAGGGTCTTGTGGGGGCTTTTTGAAGAGAGGAGTGACCAGAGCCTGCTTGAAGGCCACAGGAGCAGTTGCAGTGGAAAGCGATAGGTTAAGGATATGACAGATGGAAGAAATGATGGTGGAAGAGAGAGAGCTTAGTAGACAGGTGGGAATGGGATCAGAGGAGCAGGTAGTCAATTTGGAGGAGAGAAGATTTGCAGTTTCTTCCCCTCCCCTTCAACCAGTGGCGGGATTCAATCCGACCAGGAACAGGTTTGGATTGATCCCGTCACTGAAGGAGCCAAATGGGTGGCAGCACGGCATGCGTTTGAATTGCTGGTGCCCACCACAGGGCAGAAACTCCCTGGTGGCTCAGCTGCCCAATCCCCCCACCCACCAGTGATTTGATGCATTGGCGGCAAACCACTGGCAGGTGGGGGGATTCCTGCCAGTGCAGCGCTGGCATCAGGATGTCGTTTTTGGCCTGGTTCAGCAAACGCAGGCCGTGGCAGGAACTGGTTCGCGCGAACCAGGCTGAACTGGCCGAAACCCACCACTGCCCTCAACCCTACCCCCAACATTAGGCACTGGCTGCAAAGTAGCAAAGAAAAGACAACTGGAAGGGGTGAGAAGTAAAACTTCCTCTTAATATGTTAGTATTGAGCACTTCTTCCACGGATATCTCGAGATCATAGATGTGGGACTTACGTAGCTGTATGTTTTTTTGTGCATGTGGTAGACTGGCATAGATGCCAGCTCTGTGGCTGTAGTGACTACTTGAACAAACTCCTTCATATGCCCAGGAAGGGGGACATTTTTTTTTTTATTTATGCGTTTTATATTATATCAAAAGAAACAATATACTCCTCAGCCAATAAAGAAAGAAGATACACGCCATACATAGCGTCAATGTTACAAAATATAGACCACATCAAGGAGAAAAACCAGGAAAAGCTAAGGGGAGGTCAAAAAAAGAGAGAAACACCCCTCCCCCCATAGAAAACCAAAACAAAGCAAGAATAACTAAGAGAAACCAAGTGGACTGGCTGCTTTCTTGATATTGCTCCTTACTGGTCAGAAAGGGTGCGAGATGAAGAGGAGCAAGGAATACATATTTCAAATTTTGAGAAGTAACAATACATTTACATGGAAATCTTCAAAAAAAGAGCCCCAATGACTAGAACTCGGGCCCTCAGTTGAAGAAAACTCTTTATTCTAATCTATGTATTCCTCAATACATCTGGAAAAATTAACATTTTTCCAGGGAGTGGTAACTGGTGTTGAAATTAGCCCTCTCCCAACCATTTTGGCCTGCATGTCCGCATGACGCTATACCTGTCCTAGGTATAAAAGGAAGGTTTCAGTTTCCTCTGATATTATATTCACTAGGGGAAAAAGTGGTGGTGTGTGCGTTGAAGTGGAAATTAAATAATGACCTCAATTAAGGACCTCTCTTATATCCTAACAATATATCAGTTATCCTACATAACGTTGTTTGGAATTAGAAATGGATTGACTGGGCAGTGTGCTGTTTTGGAGAAGGAAATATAGGAAGAGGATGTAACTGCAGAGAGCACCCCTTTTGGCTAATAACCAGACTCCGCAAATTATTCTGGCCTTTGCTAGACCTCATCTTAATGCAAAACCTTTGGTCTCTGCACTAGAGGAGAGGGAAGGCTTGTAAACAGAGAAGAAAATTGACTCAGAAGTTATCAATGTCCCTGTTTAATGTGCATTACCAAGTTTAAGTTACAATGTAAACCGCTTTAACTAAAATGATAGAGCAGTATAAAAGACCTGTTTAAGTATTCATTTTTATTTATTTTATTTTATTTTATTTAAGCGCTCTGCTTCCAGCACAGAAGGATTGCAGGCAGAGGCGTAGCGTGGGGGGTGCAGGGGGGCCGGCCGCACCGGGCGCAACATGGGGGAGGGCGCTCGCACTCGCAGCTCTCTGTTGCCGATGAGGGGGAAAGGCAGGTCCCTATGATACATGTTGGCGCGTACGCCATCTGGTGGTGGCACTGCAAAGAGGTTTGCGCTATAGCCCTCGAGCCCGCAGTCCTGGGAGTCGCATTGTTCTTGGCAAACCCTCGGCAACAAAGCGCAGGCGATGCGATTGACCCCCTCTAGGTAGCTATTTCACACAAGCTGCCGGGGCGGGGTGGGAGGGGGACTGTTTATCGCGTCGTCGCCCCTCGATCTCAATGTAAAGCTGGGGTTGGGGTCGGATCGCCCTGTGCGCTTGAGAAGGCGGAGCTGCAGGGCGGCATCGCGAGTTTCTGGTTCCGGATCTCCTCCTCTTCCCTGCTGTTGGGCGTTTAACCATGCTTGTCGGGCTCTTGCTGCTGTGCTGTTCGTTTCCCTGGACTCCGGCTCAGTGAGGTCAGTGCTGACGATCGCTCCCTCCCGGGGTAGGATCACGGTCGGCTCCCCCGCGCAAAGAAGCTCCCCGGCGGCTAAAATCCACGGGTTAGTGGGCGCAAATTACTTGCCTTGCCCCGGGTGCTGACAACTCACGCTACGCCACTGATTGCAGGGCTAGCCTGTAACACACCAATTCCTTCTTCTCTCCATAGCTCAGGGCAAAGGGTAATGTTTGCAGTGGGCTATGGGTGCCTGCAGATTGTAAGACCGTCCAACAGGGGACCTTATCATGAGGTAATCTCTGCATTTCCCAAGTACGTGAAAAATAAATACGAACTATCAGCACTATGACTGGCATCTGAATGCTTCCACCCTGTCCACAGATATAAAGCCAAAGCTACAGGTTTGGTGAAGGAAAGTGAATTTTTATTGAGTAGCCTAGTGGTTAGAACACTGGCTTGGTAACCAAGCAACCAGGGTTCAATTCCCACTAGCACGCCTTGTGGCCTTGGGCAAGTCACTTAACCCTCCATTGCCTCGGAAGAAAGGCCTGGCAATCTACTTTCTGTGACACTGCCAAGAAAACCCAGGAGCTTCTGGGTCGCCAGGAGTCAGGACTGACTCGAAGGCACACATTGTTTGCACCTTTTGAACTAGACCACGTCTCCAGTGCCAGGGACTCCACAGGAGTTGTGGTCACCATGGATGTGCCTTAAAACCCCAGTTGCAGTGCATGAACCTGCTGAGAATATGAGGTAAGGAGCAGGACCCTCCAATCATCACACCCGGGACATGACTGCTGTAACACAAGTGAGTGTTATGGATGCAGTGGGTGCTCCTCTGGAAAATCAGCCCCTTGTCAGTGTGTAGGTTCCTTTGGTAAATCAATCCCTGATATCAGTATAGCATGCACACTTCTGGTAAATCACTGCTTCTTTGGTAAATCAGTCCCTGTTCAGTGTCTACGCAAGGCAACACTGGTGATGGTTATGCTGGAGGTGTAGACGCACAGAGCTCCATGCACCAGGGCCAGAGTTAAGAGTAGGAAAGACCAGACAGCAGATCCCAGAGAGCAGGGGAGTGGAGAGGGGTTCTCTCAGAAATCCCAAACATTGGAGGATCAGAAGAGAAGCAGAGGAGAACCATAGTGTCACAGTAGAGCCTCTTTAAAGCAGCACACGCATGGTCCTAAAGTCACCAGGAGCAGGACTGCAGCTTCCACTTTGGCCTTGTTATTTGGCTCTTTTTAAATTTGGCAACTTAGGCAGTTGCCTATTCCTAAATCTGGGCCTGTTATGTAGTACAATCAGACGGAAGCAACAAGACCCACTGTTTTTGGCAAAGAAGCTTGTTCTTCTCCTTATATGACACAGAAGAACATGACCTGGATACTTTGAGACCATAATTGCACCCCCCTTGTGTGTCTGTAGGAAGTGGGTGGAGCAGATGGTGGGGATTCAGATTACTGTCATGTGTCCATTAAAGACACCAAGCTGGCTGTTGAGCAATTGTTCACAGTTCGGGGGGGTCTTTTGTTCCAATAAAATATGCCAAGTGTAAGGAATTAATCAGTAAATGCTTCTAGGAGATCCAGGTCCAGACTGCCTCTGCTTTCCCCTAGAGTAGATTGCTTTCTGACCCAGCTGTGTCTGGTGCTGAATGCTGTACCAGGTGTCATTAGTAAAACTGAATCATTCTCTACCTCTTGGTCCCTTATTTATCATCCAGACAGCAGGTTTTCCAGTTTGACACAGCCAAATGTTGACAAATGTTTTGTCTGGCAGGGAAGCTGTGTTAGCAGCCTTTGGAATTTGATTTTCTCTAATACATTTTCAAACATGATATAGGCTGTTGCCTGCTCTGCCCCATTAGGTGGGAGAGGTCAACCTCACTTCTTTAGCTATTAGCATTTCGTAGTGCACCCTCAGAGCACAGAGGAGTGCACAGGATAATCTCAGGGGTACTCGGAGGACGGAAACGGAAGACAGAACCCAGTTCAAGGTTAAAGGGCCTTCTCGAGGACACGGCAAGTGGAGGATAGGAATCAAATCGTGGTCACAGTTCAGTGATCCCTGCACTGCATTATCATCTCTAGATAAGTGTGTTTGTGGTACGTCTACAACAGTAGGACCCTCCATCACGCTACAATGCTGCAGCCCTGTTGTTTGCATAAGAATGTCGCATATCAGTGCACCTAGGATGCTAGTAATGGAGCTGTGTTCCCATTTCCTCTCCATTCTTATGCCCTGTTGTACTTTGAAGAATCAATCATTTCAGATTTCAGTAGAAACACTAGGAAACATTCCTGCATCCATCGCACAACCCTCCTTCACCCATCTTCACAGCCCTGCAGCATCCTCACCAGTAGCTTTCCTTCACCCATCATCACAGTCTTAGGGAGTACTCCTCCCTCACCCAATGTCACAGCCCTGAGGAGCTCTGCTTCACCCATTGTCACAGTCGGTAGGTTTTCCTTACTCATTGCTTGAGTTTTTGGGAACTCTCTCTCCACTCTCCTTCATCTATCATAGCAACCTTAGGGGATGCCTTTCCATCAGTTGTTCTTCCTCTCCTACTGTCCCAGTCCTGAGGGATCCCCCTCTCTTACCCATTGCCACAATTTTTGGGGAAGTGTCTCCCCCATTCCTTTTAGTAGCTCTTTCTGATCATCACCAAACTCGGACTCTATCTGACCTCAAGAGGTAAAGTTCTCCGACTGAAGAGGATAGGTAGCTGTCCAGTCCCCTGTTTCTTTGACATCTTCAATAGCTAACATCCATCCCTTAGAGAAGTTTTGCTGAATGGCTTCAGTGATTTGATGTGGCTAAAACTTAAAAGGGAGGGTAAAGAGCAGAAGGGAAGCAAAGTGACTGAATTCCCAGCATGAGGAAAGGTTAAATGCAAATTTGAGGTTCCTCCGCCCAAGCAGAACCAAAAGAGACATTTTAATAGAAGACACTAGCCGGAGGCTGTATTAAGATGCTAATTTAATTTCATTAGATAAATGAAGTTTGAGATTGGGAAAGTCATACAGGAAGAAATTAATTTCATCTCTTCTTATAAAGTTGTTTGCTGTGCTGGTGTGTTAGAGCTGTAAAACAGAAGGGACCGTAACAACATATAAGCAGGAAATGAATCTCTGCACAGCACCAAATGGTTCTGCAAAAATGGAAAAGTGATGTCCACACTAGGATTTGTCAGGCCACAGCTGGGAAATGTTCTGTATCGTAGAATGTCACTGGTAATGAGTTGCTTTGTTTATATAAAGACACTATAGGTGAAGCAGTGTGGTGTGTTGCCTAAAGGCATTTCTTTTTAACATTTTTGTAAGTGATATAGCAGAAGGGCTGTCGGATAAGGTTTGCCTCTTTACAGATGATACCAAAATCTGCATAGAATCGACACCCATGAAGGTGTGGATAACATAAGGAGGGATCCAGAAAAGCTTGAAGAATTGTTGAGAATTTGGCAGTTGAGATTTAATGCTAAAAAAATGCAGAGTCATGCATTCGGGCTGCAAAAAAGGAAGGGAGCAGCATCGTATAGGGGGTGAAGTACTGTACTTCTGTCCACAAAAGAAGAGTGTGATCTAGGGATGATTGTTACTAATGGATAAACAGGTAGAAAAGGTGACAGCAAAAGCCAGAAGGATGCTTAGGTGCACAGGGAGAGGAATGGCCAGCAGGAAGAAGGAGGTGATGGTGCCTCTGTATAAGTCTTTGGTGCGACCTCATTTGGAGTATTGCGTGCAATTCTGGAGACCGCAACTTCAAAAGGATATAAACAGGAGGGAGTCAGAGGGTGGCTACCAAAATGGTCAGTGGGCTTTGCCATAAGGCATATGGGGAAAGACTTAAAGATCTCAATATGGAGACTTTGGAAGACAGATGGGAGAGGGGAGATATGATAGAGATGGAATAAATGCACAGGAGGAGAGCCTCCTTCAGCTGAAAGCAAACTCTGCAATGAGGGGACGTAGGATGCAGATGAAGGGGAGACTCAAGGGTAAGCTGTGGAAAGATTTCTTTCTGGAAAGCATGGTAGATGCATGGAATAGTCTCCCAGTGGAGATAGTAGAGACTAAAACTATATCTGAATTCAAGAAAGCATGGGACAAACACAGAGAATCTCTAAAGAAAAAAAAGAGACTGTAGAGCTTAGTGGTTCATATGGAAGGGCAGATTGCATAGGCCTCATAGTCTTTAGCTGGCATCATGTTTCTATGTTTAGCTGTACTGACAGGCGGGGAAATGTTTAGTGGTGGACTCTGGGTGCTCGCCAAGCACCAGGTCACATGCATGCAGTAGCTCCATATACCTTTAGCTAGGGAGGATCTGCTGGCAACAGATGTGGTATGACATCAGACAGATTTTCCAGTATACTCCAAAGACACTTTCCTTGTGCTTTATTTTCATTATGCTAGGAGAGATCATGTGACAGAAATACATTGAACCAGATTCCAGAGTCATGGAGCTGTTGTTTTTAAAGTGAATGGCTGTAATGCAAAGGTGGGCTGGCAAAGAGTGAAAGGGCCAGACGAGCACCACTCTTTCTCCACCACCTGGGGCAAGAGGAGAAGAGGAGCAGGAGTCAGAATGGAGGGATACAGGTGAAGGGAAGAGACTGGAGGGGTGGAGGGATAGAGGAGGAGGGATCAGAGTGTAGGGGGTAGGGGGAAAGAGGAGCAGGGATCAGAGTGAAGGGGTGGAGGGATACAGGAGAAGGGAAGAGACTGGAGGGAGTGGAGGGATAGAGGGGCAGGGATCAGAGTGGTGGGGTGGAGGGATAGAGGAGCAGGGATCAGAGTAGAGGGGGTGGAAGGATAAAGGAGCAGGGATCAGAGTAGAGGGGGTGGAAGGACAAAGGAGCAGGGATCAGATGGATGGGTTGAGGGAGAGAGGGGAAGGGATCAGAATAGAGGTGGTGGAGGGATCAGAGTGAAGGGGGTGGAGGGATAGAGGAACAAGGATTGGAGTAGAGGAGGTGGAGAGACAGAGGAGCAGGGATCTGAATACGGGGGAGGTAGAAGGCTAGAAGAGCAGGGATCGGAGTGTAGGGGGTAGGGGGAAAGAGGAGCAGGGATCAGAGTGAAGAGGGTGGAGGAATAGAGGCGCAGGGATTAGCGTGGAGGAGGTGGAAGGACAGAGGAGAAGGGATAGGAGTAAATGGGGTGCAGGGATAGGGAAGCAGGCATCAGAACGGAGAGGATGGAGGGATAGCATAGCAGAGATCAGAATTAATGGCGTTCCTTTCCTCCTTTTCATTTCTGGCAGCCTATGTTTTATTGCACACCGCATAAGCTTGGGCGGTATATCAAGCCTTACAAATAAAGATAAAGATAACGGATGAGAAATCAGAGTGCAGGAGGTGAAGTGATAGAGGAGCAGGCATCAGCGAGGAGGTGGAAGGATAAAGTACCAGAGATCAAGTGGAAGGGGTGGAGGAACAGAGGATGAGAGATCGGAGTGGAGGGTGTGGAGGCATGAGCAACAAGGATAAGAATAGAGGAAGTGGAGGGACAGAGGGGAAGGGTTCAGAGTAGAGGGGGTTGAGGGCTAGAGGAGCATGGATCAGAGTGGTGAGGTGGAGAGATAAAGGAGCAGGGATCAGAGTAGAGGGGTTGGAAGGATAAAGGAGCAGGGATCAGATGGATGGGTTGAGGGAGAGAGGGGAAGAGATCAGAATAGAGGTGGTGGAGGGATAGAGGAGGAGGGATCAGAGTCAATCGAGTGGAGTGATAGAGAAGCAGGGATCAGAGTGCAGAGGATAGAGGGAAAGAGGAACAGGAATCAGTGAAGGGGTGGAGGGACAGAGGAGAAGGGTTCAGAGTACAGGGGGTGGAGGGATGGAGGAGAAGGGATCAGAGTGGAGGAGGTGGAGGGACCAAGGAGAATGGATCAGAGTAAAGGGGTGGAGGGAGAGATGAGCAGGGATCAGAGTGAGGGGGTAGATGGATAGAGGAGGAGGGATTGGAGTTAATGGGGTGGAGGGATAGAGGAGCAGAGATTGAAGAAGAGAAGGTGGAGGGATAGAGGAGCAGAGATTGAAGAAGAGAAGGTGGAGGGACAGAGGAGCAGGGATCAGAGTAGAGGAGGTAGGGGGACAGAGGAGAAGGGATGAGTAGAGGGTGTGAATGGATAAAGGAGTATGGATCAGAGTGAAGGGGGTGGAGGGATAGAGGACCAGAGATCAGAGTGGAGGGGGTGATAGGATAGAGGAGGAGGGATTGGAGTTAATGGGGTGGAGGGCTAGAGGAGCAGAGATTGAAGAAGAGAAGGTGGAGGGACAGAGGAGCAGGGATGAGTGGAGGGTGTGAAGGGATAAAGGAGTATGGATCAGAGTGAAGGAGGTGGAGGGATAGAGGACCAGTGATCAGAATGGAGGGGATAGAAGTAGAGAGGAGCAGAGATCAGAGTGGAAGGGATGAGATGGAGAGAAAGAGGGGAAGGGATCAGGGTGGACGCGGTGGGATGAAAGAGGAGCAGGGATCAGAGTAAAGGAAGTGGAGGGGCAGTGGAGAAGGGATCAGAGTACAGGGGGTGGAAGGATTGAAGATCAGGGATCAATGTGAAGGGGATGGAAGATATAGGAGCAGAGATCAGACTGGAAGGACTGGAGGGAAAGAAGAACAGCAATCAGAGTAGAGGGGGTGGAAGGACAGATGAGAAGGGATCAGAGTAGAGGAGGTGGAAGAATAGAGGAGCAGGGATCAGAGTAGAGGAGCTGGAGAGACAGAGGAGCAGGGATCAGTGTGGAAGGGGTAGAAGGATAGAGGAGCAGGGATCGGGTGGATGGGCTGAGGGAGAGAGGGGAAGGATCAGAGTGGAGGTGGGGGGGGGTACAGCAGCGATAAGAGTGAAGGGGATGTAAAGATAAAGGAGCAAGGATCAGAGTAAAGGAGGTGGAGGGACAGAGAAGAAGCGATCAGAGTGGAGGGGATAGAGAGATAAAGGAGCAGGGATCAGAGTAGAGGAGCTAGAGGGACAGAGGAGAAGGGATCAGTGTAGAGGGGGTGGAAGAATAGAGGAGCAGGGATCAGATTGATGGGTTGAAGGGAAGAGGGGAAGGGATCAGAGTGGAGATGGTGGGGAGAATGTAGAGCAGGGATAAGAGTGAATGGAATGGAGGGATAAAGGAGCACAGATCAGAGTGCAGGGGGTGGAGAGAAGGAGGAGCCAGAATCCAAGTGAAGCGGGTGGAGGGATAGAGGAGGAGGAATGGAGTGAATGGGCTGGGGGAATAGAGGAGCAGAGTGGAGAAGAGGTGGAGAGATAGAGAAGCCTGGATCAGAGTGAAGGGGGTGGAAGTAGAGAGGAGCAGAGAGAAAGGGATAGAGAAGAAGAGGGGATGGAGGAAAAGAGGAACGGGGATCGGAGTGAAAGGGAAGGAAGGATAGAGGAGCAGGGATCAGAGGAAAGAAGGTAGAGGGACAGAGGAAAAGGGATCAGAGTGGAGTGTGTGGATAGAAAAAGAGGAAAGCATCGGAATGGAGGAGGAGGAATGATAGAAGTACAGGTGTTAGAGTGGAGGGGGAGGAGTGATGTGGGACCAGGGATCAGAGTAGAGGAGGTGGAGGTATAGAGCAGAAGGGATCAGAGCAGAGAAGTTGGAGGTGGAAAGGGGCAGGGATCGGAGTGGAGGGATAGAGGAACAATGATCAGAGAGGAGTTGGTAGGGGGATAGAGGAGCAGGGATCAGAGTGGTGGGGGAGGGGGGATAGAGGAGCAAGGACTGGAATAGAGGAGCTGGAAGGACAGATGAGAAGGGATCATAGTGGAAGGTGTGGAGGGATAGAGGAGCAGGGATCAGAGTTGAGGGATGGAGGGATACAGAAGCAGGGATCAGAGAGAGAGGGTGAAGGGAAAGAAGAACAGGTATCAATGAAGGGGGAGGAGGGACAGAGGAGAAGGGATCAGAGTAAAGAGGTGGAGGGAGAGAGGATCAGGGATCAGAGTGGAGGGGTGGTAGGAGGAGGGATTGGAGTGAATGGGGTGGAGAGATAGAGGAGTACAGATTGGAGAAGAGGAGGTGGAGGAACAGAGGAGCTGGGATTGGAGTAGAGGGACAGAGGATAAGGGATGAGTGGAGGGGGTGGAGGGAAAGAGAGGCAGGCATAAGAGTGGAGGAGGAGGAGGGATAGAAGAGGAGGTCTCAGAGTGGATGGATGGGGGACCAGGAATCAGAATAGAGGAGGTGGAGGTACAGAGCAGAAGGGATCAGAGTGGAGGAGTTGGAGGTGGAAAGACAAAGGAGCAGGGATAGGAGTGGAGGGATAGAGGAACAGGGATCAGGGAGGAGTTAGTGGAGGGATAGAGGAGCAGGGATCAGAGTCAAAGGGGTGAAGGGATAGAGGAGCAAGGACTGGAATAGAGGTGATGGAGGGACAGAGGAGAAGGGTCAGACTGGAGAGGGTGGAAGGATAGAGAAGTAGGGACCAGAATGGAAGGGTTGGAGGGATAGAGGAGCAGGGATCAGACTAGAGAGCATGGAGGAACAGAGGATCAGATAGCAGCTGTCTATAGACAAGTCCACCTCTACCTTTCTCTCTGACTTTGACTCATGGCTTTCCTTATTTCTTGATTTTTCTCCCCCTTCCCTTATTCTTGGTGACTTCAACATTCATGTTAGTAACCCTGCTGAGTCCAATGCTTCCAAACTCCTTTCCCTTACCTCCTCATTTAACCTTCAGCTTTGCTCTTCTGCCCCCACTCATCATCACGGCCATTGCCTTGACCTTGTTTTCTTCTCTAATTGTTTACCCTCTAATTTCCATATCTCAGCTCTTCCTTTATCTGACCATCACCTAATTAGCTTCACTCTTCATCACTTCCCACCTCAATCTCACCCACTCTCCTCCTACCTTTTTAGGACTCTTCATGCTGTCGATCCTTTAGCTCTTTCCACTATTGTCTCATCACCTCTCTCACTCACTTTGTCTTCTGACTCGGTTGATGAGGCTATAGTTTCCTATAATACTCTTCTCTCCTCTGCTCTGGATTCTCTTGTTCCCCTTTCCTACACCCTATGAGGCACACTATACCTCAGTCTTGGTTGTCTTCAACTACCTGCTACCTTTGCTCCTATGCCCGTTCAGCTAAGCACATTTGGCCCCACTCCTGTTCCGTTTCTGACTTTCTTCACTTCAAATTCATGCTTACTTCCTTCCAATCTGCCGTAGTACTTGCCAAACACAACTACTATGTCTATCTTACTAACTCTTTTGCCTCTGACCCCCATCATCTCTTCTCTACTCTCAACTCTCTCCTCAAGGCACCTCTGCCTCCTACCCCCTCCCTTCTCTTTTTGCCCAAACCATTGCTGACTATTTCCATGACAAAGTCTACAAGATTACACTCCAATTTCCCTCAAGATCAGCTTCATCCCTTCTTCCCCCTCTTCAATACCAACTTTTCCCCTCATTCTCTATTATCCTTTCTTCCTTTTCTAAGATCTCCAAAGAGGAAACCTCTCATCTTCTTTCCTCCTCTAAACTTACTACCTGTTCCTCTGATCCTATCCCCACCCATGTTGACTGTGAGCAACGTGCCTGCTCGAGAACCGGAGCGAGGCATTGGCAGAAACCTGTGAGGATGAGGGGTACCCTGCTTTGAGAAATGAACAAGTGGGAATTGAACCCTGGACCTTTGACTATGGAGATATTACACCAACCAGTAGGCTACACCTCCACTGAAATGAGGTCATCTGAGCAGAGCTCTGAAGCATTGCATTAATGATGCAGGTTGTGGTACACGTGAGTGAGAGGACATGGCCTGGCCTTTCGGGAGAGATAACCTTCTGTCATTGGTGGATGGGGAGACAGCCTTACCTAGACAGCCCATCGGTATCATGGTTGCCACTGGGGCATTTTCCCGTGCTATTTCTTGCCTCTACTATTTAAAAAAAAACAAAAACACGATGCTGGAGAACACCTAGCAGCTTCTTTTTTCCTTCACCCCAAAGTTTTGTCTCTGGTCTTCATTAGAAAAAAAAAATACAGGGACACTGTCAGAAGCCAGCAGTGCAGTTTAAAAAAAATGGAGGAGGAAGATGAGCAGCAAGGACCTGTGCTTCCAGTAGTAGAAGGCTGTTTTTCCAGGTCAGACCTTTTCCTTCAACATGTCTTCTGCTCCTGCATCAACCCCAATCCCATCTGGCCCAGACAAGGCATGATTAGGACCTGAAGGGGCCACTGTGCATCTGGAGGCAGTTTTGATAAAATTGACCCAGAGCCTCAAAATCAGGCCAGAGGTTAGAATCCATCTCTTCCTAACCCGGCCTCCGCTGAACACTCCCCAAGGCCGGATATACAGTAAGTCAGAAACACGGGGCTAAATCGAAGCACAGCCACAAAAGTGACCCTGCCAATTCTCACAGCTCTGAGGTGTCGAAAGGCCGCAAGCGTAAGTCAGGGGGTGAGGCGTCAGAGACCTCCTCCCTCACAACCAAGAAAGCAAGACATCATTCAGACCCCATTCGGACCCCGTCTCCAGTATCTCCTCCACTGGATGATACATGCATCTGGGCGGTATATCAAATTTATAAATAAAGATAAAGATCTCTATCTAGGGACCCACTCCTACAACTACTATGCCATTTCATCCAGGACAATGCATCATTCCTGTTGGCTGCTCCTCCTATTGGATGCTTACCATCCACACAGGTTCCCTCTTAACAGCCTCTGCTGCCCCCCCCCCCCCACCACAGAGTCCCCCACCTCTCAGATTGCCAAGATCCAGAATCTTGTGGTGACGATGTCTGCTTGACAAGAAGTCCAACCTACTCCCACCAGTAGGATGCAGCGCCCTCCATCCTGGGAGACATTGAGGTAAAACTATCTTCAGCAATACAGCACGAACCTCCTGAAGATTTATCTTATCCAAAGTTTCTCCAGAAGCTATCTAGGACACTAGCCCTTAGTGCTTCTCAAACTCCCAGCAATAAGAAAGACTTTCAGTCCATCTTAAGGGCTTGTAGTATTCCCAAGGAGATTCTAGCCATGACAGTTCCTCAGGTCCTGCAGGACCTTCTTGCATTAGCATGGAGCACACTGGCTTCAGGACACGCTTTGACCTTAAATACAAGGTACTACCCGCACCAGGATTCCAACATCAATAACTCCCTCATCAGTCTGTTGTCTCTAAGGTGGTCCTCAAAAAGCCTAAGTCTTCCAATGCTCATGCCCAAACTCAGCTAGGAAAAGATCAACGGCCTTTGGATTCAGTCAGCAGAAAGACTTTTCAGAGTGGTATGCTAACTCTGAAAACACTAGCTCACCAAATTCAGATACTTCAGTACTATCATGATCTTCTCTTGAAGATGCCGGGCCCAGTTCCTATGCCAGGGTCAGAAGATCAGATCCTTCAAGACAACCCGCAGGACTGCCTCTATCACATAATTTGGCTACCTATGATGCATTCGATTCAGCTGCCCTGGCCACAGCTACATCCATTTTTGCCAGATGCACAACTTCACTCCGGGTTTCTGGTCTCAGAGAGAATCTTCGTGACTAATTGGCAGAAGCTCCCTGTCAAGGAGATAGTCTCTTTGGTTCTAAATTGCAGGAAACTGTTTCAGAGGTGAAAGTTAGGGAACTTTCAGTGCAGCCACCGGAGCAAGCCCAACAATCCCGCCATCCTACCTACCCTCAGTATAGGAGAGCTTACCATTACCAGTATTTCCATCAATATTACCCTAGGTGGCGTTTTCAACCTTATTCTCAGCCTCCACCTCAGGGTCAGCCTGCTCCTACTTATTCTCAGTGCCCCAGACAAAGAGATAGGAAGCAACCTGCTGTTGTCTCAGCCCAACCCACCATGGCAACCCCCAGTTTTTGATAATCTACCTGTAAGAGGAGGAGTATAGCATTCCCAGGATGCCTGGCATGCCATCACTACAGATCAATGGGTTCTCAGCATCATCACATCTGGTTACAAACTTAATTTCAGGGCTACCCTCCCTCGGGGATTGCCCCTGACAAGCAAAATTCCTCCCCTTCACCTGCCCACCCTGGAAGAGGAGATATTGACCTTACTCCTCAGTCGTGCACTCGAGCATGTATCAGATTCAGAACACAACCAGGACTTCTACTCTCAGTTCTTCCTCATCCCCAAAACGTCTGGAGGTCTTCCCTCTATCCTTGATCTCCAGGACCTCAACCTTTAAGAACATAAGAATATAAGATATGCCATACTGGGTCAGACCAAGGTCCATCAAGCCCAGTATCCTGTTTCCAACAATGGCCAATCTAGGTCATAAGTACCTAGCAGTCTCCCCAAAAGACACAGGTTCCTCAATGCTTGTATTGGGTCAAGCAGTGATATCCTGGGTCCCTTTTTAATAATGGTTTATAGACCTTTCCTCCAGGAACATGTCCAAACCTTTTCTAAACCCAGCTACACTAACAGCTTTTACTACATCCTCCGGTAACAAATTCCAGAGTTTGATTACACATTGAATGAAAAAATATTTTCTCTTATTAGTCTTAAATAGGTTGCCCTGTAGCTTCATTGCATGTCCCCTAGTCTTTTTATATTCTGATGATGTAAACAATCGATCTATGTTTAACCATTCCACTAATGGTTAACAACCCTGGCTTGGGAACCCAGAGACCAGGGTTAGATTCCCACAAGCACTCCTTGTGGCCTTGGGCAAGTCACTTAACCCTCCATTGTCTCAGAAAAATCCAAATTATCAATGTCCCTGTTTAATGTACATTACCAAGTTTAAGTTTCAATGTAAACCGTTTTGATTGAAATGATAAAGCGGTATATAAAACCTGTTAAATAAATAAATTTATAGACCTCTTTCATATCTCCCCTCAGCCGTCTCTTTTCCAGGTTGAAGAGCCCTAACCTTTTTAGCTTCTCTTCCTAGGAGTATCCTTCCATCCCCTTTACCATTTTGGTGGCTCTTCTCTGTACATTTTCTAATAACGCTATATCCTTTTTAAGATACGGCGACCAGAACTGCACACAATATTCAAGGTGCAGTCGCACCATGGAACGATACAGAGGCATTATAATATCCTTTGTTTTATTTTCCATTCCTTTCCTTATGATACCTAGCATTCTATTTGTTCTCTTGGCCGCCGCTGCACACTGGGTGGAGGGTTTTAACATGTTATCCACGATGACGCCTAAATCATTTTCCTGGGTAGTGGTTCCCAATATGGAACTTTGCATCGTGTAACCATAGTTTGGGTTGTTCTTTCCTAACTTTGCACTTGTCCACATTAAATTTCATCTGCCATTTGGATGCCCAGTCTTCCAATTTATCAAGATCTTCTTGCAATTTTCCACAATCCTCATGGGTTTTAACAACTTTAAATAGTTTTGTGTCATCTGCAAATTTGATAGCCTCACTAGTTATTCCCTTTTCCAGGTCATTTATGAATATGTCAAAAAGCAGCGGACCCAGCACAGATCCCTGCGGTACTCCACTATTCACCTTTTTCCATTGGGAAAATTGGCCATTTAGTCCTACCCTCTGCTTTCTATTTTTTAACCAGTTCCTGATCCACAATCGTACACTGCCTCCTATCCCATGACTTTTTAGTTTTGCCAAAAGTCTCTGATGAGGGACCTGTATATCAAAAGAAAAATTCTAGATGGCATCCCTAGCCACCATTCTATCTCTCTTGCATCAAAATGTCTGACTCGCCTCTCTAGATCTCAAAGACGCCTACACCTATATTCCCATTCACCCTCAACATTGGAAATACCTCAGGTTCCACTTCAAGAAAGAGCACTACAAGTACAGAGTTTTACCCTTCGAGCTGTCTTCAGCTCTATGAGTCTTCACAAAGTGCCTGGCAGTTGCTGCAGCACACCTTCACAAACAGGGCATCTGTGTTTTTCCCTACATGGATGACTGGTTTGTCTCAAGTCCTGACACGGACTCAACTCTCGCATCCGTCCGCACAACAGCCTTGCTCCTGCAGCAGCTCAACTTCATCATTAACTTCCAACAGTCCGAGTATGAGCTTTGTTAGATTCTGGACTTCATTGGAGCTCGCTTAGACACAACTGTAGCATGAGTTTACCTTCTTCCAAGCAGAATTACCACTCTAAAACAGCTCACTACCCAACTACTAGCTTCTCGACGGATTTCAGCATGCACTATCTTGCGCCTGTTAGGGCACATGGCAGCTTCTGTGCATGTCGTTCTCCTTGCATGCCTTTACATGCGTCCTTTCCAGTGGCACCTCAAGCTCAACTGGAATCAACCTGCTGTATATGGAGAACCCCTGTTACCGGTAAGCCACTATGCTTTCTTGCAGAGTCCTTCTGCTCCTACTATGTAACATTACCCAGAGTTGCCCAGGGTCTCTCTTCCTAGAAGAAGATCTTTAATTAGTCTTGGATTTCAGACAATGATTTTGAATGGAAGAAACAATATTAGAGCTACCAAAGAGTACTGGGTTCCAATTTAAAAAGTCCAGTATGGCCAGCATCTCGCTGCATGGGCTACTGACTTGCTAGATATGTTGTGTAACCAACATGTGTCATTGAAGTACCTTATTGATGAGCACAGTGCTCTCCGCTGACTTTAGATGCATTTTCTTCTTTAGAGTCGGGAGTGATCCCAGCGGACTGGAGATGGGTGAATGTGGTTCCTGTCCACAAAAGCGGAAGTAAAAAAGAGTTCGTTAGGCTTTTAGGTAGGAAGTTGAAATCCAGAACTTCCAGGGTAGCGTTCTCCGAAATGCTTCCCGTTCCACGCGCAGGACCCAAAAGGCAGGCAGAGCTCCGGAGTCTCAATGCGTGGATGAGACAATGGTGCAGAGATGAGGGGTTCGGATTTGTTAGGAACTGGGGAACATTCTGGGGAAAGGAGGGGCTCTTCCGAAGGGATGGGCTTCACCTTAACCGGGATGGAACCAGGCTGCTGGCATTAACCTTTAAAAAGGAGATAGAGCAGCTTTTAAACTAGATAATAGGGGAAAGCCGACAGTCGCCCAAGAGCGCATGGTTCGGAAGAATGTATCCTTGAAGGATACTACAAAAAGCAGAGAGGTTCCAAAAAAGAGTAAAGTAGCCCAAATGCCCTCGAGTATGGAGCAGACAGAACTTAAAGATCCCAAATTACCCATGTCTACCAATAGCCAAATTAATATGAATAAAATACAGTCTCTAAAATGCTTGTATGCAAATGCTAGAAGTCTACAAAACAAGATGGGAGAGTTAGAATATATAGCACTAAACGAGAGGTTAGATATGATTGGAATATCAGAGACATGGTGGAAGGAGGACAACCAGTGGGACACTGTGATACCTGGGTATAAACTATATCGTAATGATAGAGCTGACCAAATTGGTGGAGGGGTTGCGCTCTATGTTAGAGAGGGCATTGAGTCAGAAAGGATTAAAGTTTTGCAAGAAACAAAATTTGCTGTAGAATCTCTATGGATTGAAATTCCATGTAAAAAGGGGAAGGCGATGGCAGTGGGGGTGTACTATCGTCCGCCTGGCCAGAATGAACAAATGGATGATGAAATGCTCAAAGAAATCAAGGAAGCTAGCAAAAGTTACAGTGCAGTAATAATAATGGGTGATTTCAATTACCCCGGCATTGACTGGGTCAGTGTCACAACAGGACTTGCTAGGGAGATAAAGTTCCTAGATGAAATAAATGACTGCTTCTTGGAGCAGCTGGTTCATGAACCAACCAGAGGGGAAGCAATATTAGACCTAGTCCTTAGTGGAACACCAGATGTAGTGCAAGAGATAAGGGTGTTGGGGCCACTTGGCAATAGTGATCATAGCATGATCACCTTTGATTTAATTAGTGGAGGAGGGATAGTAAGGAAATCCACAGAACTACCCTTTAACTTTCGAAAGGGAGACTATGATAAAATGAGGAAAACAGTTAAGAAAAAACTAAAAGGAGCAGTTGCAAAGGTTAAAGACGTACATCAAGCTTGGGTGTTGTTGAAAAATACTATCTTGGAAGCCCAGACCAGCTGTATTCCACGCTTTAAGAAAAGTGGAAGGAAGTCCAAAAAACTGCCAGCATGGTTTAAAGGTGAGGTCAGAGAGGCTGTTGTTGCCAAAAAAGCATCTTTCGGGAAATGGAAAAAAGAGCCAAACGATGAAACCTGGAAACAGCACAAGCACTGGCAAGTCAAATGCAAGGCATTGATAAGGCAGGCAAAGAGAGAATTTGAGAAGAAGCTTGCTGCGGAAGCAAAAACGCGAAATAAAGACCTTTTCAAGTACATTCGTAGCAAAAAACCTGTGAGAGAGTCAGTTGTTCCATTAGATGATAAAGGGGTTAAAGGAGCACTAAGAGGCGACAAGGCGATAGCGGAGAGACTGAATGAATTCTTTGCTTCGGTCTTTACTGAGGAAGATGTAGGGATGTTACCCATGACTAAAGTGGTATTTAAAGGTGTGGAAGAATTGAAGGAAATATCGATACATCGGGAAGATGTCTTACAACTATTAGATAAACTGAAGAGTAGCAAATCACCTGGGCCGGATGGTATACATCCAAGGGTGTTGAAAGAACTGAAATTTGAGATTGCAGACCTGCTATCAGTAATCTGTGAACTATCATTAAAATCATCTCTAATACCTGAGGACTGGAGGATCGCCAATGTAACACCAATTTTTAAAAAGGGTTCGAGGGGTGATCCGGGAAACTACAGACCAGTGAGCCTGACATCAGTACCGGGAAAAATGGTAGAAACCATCATAAAGAATAAAATTACTCAGCATGTAGATAGTCACGACCTAATGGGAGACAGCCAACATGGCTTTAGACAAGGAAGATCTTGTCTTACTAATCTGTTATGTTTTTTTTGAAGGAGTGAATAAACAGGTGGACAAAGGTGAGTCGGTTGATATTGTGTATCTGGACTTTCAGAAAGCCTTTGACAAGGTCCCTCATGAGAGACTTTTGGCAAAACTAAAGAGTCATGGGATAGGAGGCAGTGTACTACTGTGGATCAGGAACTGGTTAAAAGATAGAAAGCAGAGGGTAGGGCTAAATGGCCAATTTTCCCAATGGAGAAAGGTGAATAGTGGTGTACCCCAGGGATCTGTGCTGGGTCCGCTGCTTTTTGACATATTCATAAATGACCTGGAAAGTGGAATAACAAGTGAGGTTATCAAATTTGCAGATGACACAAAACTATTTAAAGTTGTTAAAACCCAGGAGGATTGTGGAAAATTGCAAGAGGATCTGGATAAATTGGAAGACTGGGCATCAAAATGGCAGATGAAATTTAATGTGGAGAAGTGCAAGGTTATGCACCTAGGGAAGAACAACCCAAACTATGGTTACACGATGCAAGGTTCCACATTAGGAACCACCACCCAGGAAAAAGATTTAGGCGTCATTGTGGATACCTTGTTAAAACCCTCGGCCCAGTGTGCAGCGGCGGCCAAGAGAGCAAATAGAATGCTAGGTATGATAAGGAAAGGAATGGAAA